>CM055122.1:1112983745-1114305952 GCA_029206835.1 Rana muscosa | reverse complement strand
AAGTCTAAATACCGTTGGTCAGTAGTGGGACCATTGTTGTAGCAAAAGAGGCTAGGCAAAAAAGAAGGGGAACACCCCAAGATGTATAAAAGGGGTGTAAAAGTTGCTACTTAATACAATCGTAGGTATAGACTGAGACTGGGGGAAATGATTAAATAATTTATTATTATCAAAAAAGAATGCTCAGAAAATTTCAATTGGCATTAAAAATAACACAGATAACTACTACCACAGACTACTGACGATCACCGATTGATCTCAGTAGGGGGGGGGGGTGGTCAAACAAGACAGGACAGGACTAACAGACATGACAAATAACAAAATAAGGGAACACACAACACAGAAAGTCCGGACATCGGCATGAAATTCGGAGTGCAGCTGAATAACGCTAATGATTACCTGAGATGTCAATTCTAATGATTGGGAAATCCCAAATTAAACTACTAAGGCGTATCCAGCTCCACTGCGAATTACCCCGGGGTGATACCATCAAACAAATGCCAATCCTAACATCTAGACACTGGTCCCAAGGTAATGTTCAATATCAGAAAAAATTATTAATATATTGGCCAAAATTGCCAAAAACAGGGGACCTCAGTAAGCAAAAATGTCAGGGTTCATCCACAAAGGACTGCGGAACAATTTTCAAGATAATCAGTAGATAGTAGTGGTTGTCCTATTCTTCTTTTTCCCACTATTTGGAGACCAGCGGGTGGCTGAAGATTTTGGTATCTAATTTGTAGCTGATTGAGCCGCCAGCTGCTGTATCTCAAAGTGGTACAGAATCAGTGTTCATTCAGGGGAATAGAGCCACATTCAAAGGTATCTGTGCATCAGCGAACTGTTCCTTAAGAATAGGTCTGTGGTAATCAAATTAGTTGAGCCCTGCAACTATATAGTGATGGCCAGTGGAGCCTGTTTCATACGTTACCATCCCGGGAGCGTTCATATATTGTAGTGGGCACCTGTGATGTTGCAGCTCTTCCCGGTACTAGTGAATGAGTAGTTTGGATTTACTCGGTCCGTTATCATCTGCTGCTATTTCAGGAGCCTTCTCCGCTCACCTGGGTGGATCACGTACTTGTGCTGACAGCGTCTGCGGAGATATCTATCTCTATGCTGAAGACGCCGCTCTCGGCTTCACGGCTATGCTGGGCGGGGATTGCGTTGCCGACGTCACGTGACCGCTGTGACGTCAACGCGTTTCGCTATCTGGATAGCGTAGCTTCGTCTGGACATCCCCAGGTACGATATTTAAAGGAATATTTCACTTTTTTTTTCACTTTATGCATCATTAAAATCACTGCTCCCGAAAAAACTAACGTTTTTAAAACTTATTTTTGCATCGATACATGTCCCCTGGGGCAGGACCCGGGTCCCCAAACCCTTTTTAGGACAATAACTTGCATATTAGCCGTTATAATTAGCACTTTGGATTTCGAACGTTCGCGTCCATTGTATTTAATAGGGTTCTAAAGTTCGCACGAACTTTCGGTCCGTTCGCAGTTTCTGGTGCGAACCGAACAAGGGGGTGTTCGGCTCATCCCTAACCATTACCAGATAAATGGAAAATAATGACCCGTGACATGGGCGAGCAATCATGTAAATGAGACAAAACAGAACGTAAATCACTCCAACGCATACCACGTTTTCCATACCAATATACAGTAAAATTAGAACAAGGTAATCCTAAATTATTGCCATAGACTCTCCATTCAGCTCTCTTCTGAGCCCAGAAAACATAAGAGTGTCCCATTATCCAGATGTTATAGTGAGCATCTAAAATTAAAATCAAAAAGTCAGTCTAACATACGATCTATAACAATTCGATCGCCAACCACCAATTTTTTTAATCATAGATTCATTAAGACCAACCATAGCTGCTGTAGTGGCTGCACCAATACGAAATGAGTGAGTTCCAATGAGTGATGTTCCAAATGTAATGCTTTGAGGCATCTACTCAGAACAGCCTTGAAATGATAAATAGTCACCGGAGCACCCGTGACATGAATCAAAAATTGTTTATATCTTTATGAGATACAGGTCTCACTCCTAAAAATTGTCCAATTAAAGAGAAAACACAATAGCGAGCACCAGGATTAGCTCGCAAAGTAATCCATCTACCATGACCCAGAAGATCAGTATTACTCTTACGAAGCAGAACCTGAATAGAATCCATTCTAACAAAGTCATCCTGAAAGAATAAAACGGTGTCATCAGAAACTCTATGTGGCAATAATTCAGAAACCCTAAAGGCCCCAAAGAAACATAAACAAAAGGCCAAAGTAAATAATAGGGATTCATAATGAGAAAAACACACATCCTTAGAAACGTCACAAAGACGACCCAAAAGATCAACAGAGATTGGCAATCTGTTATCAGCAACCAAATGTTTCCTTTTGTAACCCTTTAAGGCATGTTTAATCGAGAAAAAGGACATACAGGACCTGTCACTAGAGGTGGGTGAGTTCGACTCGAACATTGGCTGTTCGCCCGTTCGCCGAATGGCGAACAATTTGGGGTGTTCGCGGCAAATTCGAAAGCCGCGGAACACCCTTTAAAAGTCTATGGGAGAAATCAAAAATGCTAATTTTAAAGGTTAATATGCAAGTTATTGTCATAAAAAGTGTTTGGGGACCCGGGTCCTGCCCCAGGGGACATATATCAATGCAAAAAAAAGTTTTAAAAACTGACTTTTTTTGGAAGCAGTGATTTTAATAATTCTTAAAGTGAAACAATAAAAGTGAAATATTCCTTTAAATTTCGTACCTGGGGGGTGTCTATAGTATGCCTGTAAAGTAGCGCATGTTTCCTGTGTTTATAACAGTCTCTGCACAAAATGTCATTTCTGAAGGAAAAAAAAGTAATTTAAAACTACTCGCGGCTATAATGAATTGTCGGGTCCCGGCAATACAGATAAGTAATTAAAAAAAAACGGCATGGGTTCCCCCCCAGTCTATTACCAGGCCCTTTGGGTCTGGTATGAATATTAAGGGGAACCCCAAACCCAAATTTAAAAAAAAAGCATGGGGGTCTTCCCAAATTCCATTACCAGGCCCTTCAGGTCTGATATGGATATTAAGGGGAACCCTGCACCAATTTTTTTTTTAAATGGCATAGGGGTCCCCCTAAAAATCCATACCAGACCCTTTAGGTCTGGTATGGATTTTAAGGGGAACTCCGCACCAAAATAAAAAAAATGGCGTGGGGTTCCCCCCAAAAATCCATACCAGACCCTTATCCGAGCACGCAACCTGGCAGGCCGCAGGAAAAGAGGGGGGGTGAGAGAGCGCCCCCCCTCCTGAATCGTACCAGGCCACTTGCGCTCAACATGGGGAGGATGTCCCTATGTTGATGGGGGCAAGGGCCTCATCCCCACAACCCTAGCCCGGTGGTTGTGGGGGTCTGCGGGTGGGGGGCTTATCGGAATCTGGAAGCCCCCTTTAACAAAGAAGAACCCCCAGATTCCGGCCCCTCCTATGTGAATTGGTAACGGGGTACATTGTACCCCTACCATTTCATAAAAAATGTAAAAAATTTAAAAAATATAAAAAAAATTAAAAAACACAGACACAGTTGGGACAAGTCCTTTAATAAAAAGAAAAAAGAAAGAAAAAATTCCAACAATGTAATCCGCGATCTCGAGCGATACGGAGAAAAAAAAAAGCCGACTAGATGCTCTCTCTTAATGGAAGGTACCCACGGAATGACGCTCTCCCTCCGTGACAGTTCTTTTTAAGCTGAGGGCGGGGCCACCCGTCACTTGCGCGGGTGACCCCGCCCCCTCTGACACAACGGGAAATGCCAGGGTTACCCAGTGATGCGTACGGGTGACCCCGCTTCTTCTGACGCAACGCGGGTTTCCCGTGATGCGTCAGAGGGGGCGGGGTCACCTGTACATGCCACTGGGTAACCCCGGAATTTCCCAGTTGTGTCAGAGGGGCGGGGTCACCCGTGCAAGTGACGGGTGGCCCCGCCCTCAGCTTTAAAAGAACTGTCACGGAGGGAGAGCGTCATTCCATGGGTACCTCCCATGGAGAAAGGATCGAGTCGTCTTTTTTTTTTTTCTCCGTATCGCTCAAGACTGGATTACATCGTTGGAATTTTTCTTTCTTTTTTTTTTAATAACTTGCATATTAACCTTTAAAATGAGCACTTTTGATTTTTCATGTTCGTGTCCCATAGAATTTAACGGTGTTCGTGTGTTCGAACAAATTTTTTGCCTGTTCGCATGTTCTGGATGCGAACCGAACTGGGGGGTGTTCGGCTCATCCCTACCTGTCACCTTGCATATGCATAAAAAAGGAAACAACGGAAACAGTTTTTACAATATGAGAATGTGAATAACCACGAGACATCAAAAAACTAAGAAAGAACAGAACCAATTCTTCAGAAAAAAAGGGTCTACCATGCCGAAAAGAAAGCAAGAAGGAACACTATAAGGACTACGCAGCTTTATACGACGCCCACGTGGAGGGTGCCAAAGAAGCCTTAATGGCAACGAAAACAGGATTCACCGAAGGTCCCATAAGTGTTGAGGGCATAACAGGCCAGTTGGATCCGCATCCGGTACCAAACGTCTGAATTCTTGAATCTGAGAGCGGGACAAAGCATCAGCAATTAGATTGTCTTTACCAGAAATGTTTGTGACTTTAAGCCATATATTAAGGTCTAAACATTTAAACACCAACAGTCTAAGTACAGCAAGAACAGGAAGAGATTTAGACGATAAGCAATTAAGAGCAAAAACAACACCCTTATTGTCAGAATAGAGTAAAACACGACGATTTCTAAAATGAACACTCCACAATTCTAAAGCCACTAAAACAGGAAAAATCTCCAACAAAACAATATTAGACGTCAAACCCAAATCCCTCCAAGATGCCGGCCACAAATCAGCAGACCAATGCCTATCCCAATAAGCACCATAGCCACAAGATCCAGCGGCATCAGTATGCAGATGAAGTGCTGAAGCCGAACAAAAAGGAATCTGCCATAAACAACCACCATTAAATGTAGACAAAAAACAACGCCATACCTTAAGATTGCCCCCAAATTCCAGATGTAATCCTCACGAAATGAAAAGAAGAAGAAATTCCGGAAATAGCGCAATATAATCTCTTAGAGAAAACGCGACCCATCTGTAAAACTCTAGACGCAAACGCCAATAAACCAAGCAAAGATTGCAAGACTTTCAATCTAACCTTATGCTGCATACACACGTCCGCTTTTCATTACGTTAAAAATTTAATTTTTTAAATTGGGCATTAAAAACGATCGTGTGTAGGCTCCAGAGCATTTTTAACAACGTGAAAAATGGCCTAAAAAAAAAATGAGAACCTGCTCTATTTTTTCACGACGTTTTTCACGTCGTTTTTTTTAACGACGTGAAAAACGGTAGTGTGTATGCTTTTACGAGGGGAAAAAAAACGTGCATGCTCAGAATCAAGTATGAGACGGGAGCGCTTGTTCTGGTAAAACTAGCGTTCGTAATGGAGATAGCACATTCGTCACGCTGTAACGGACTGAAAAGCACGAGGCTGAGAAGCGCGAATCGTCGCTCAACAAACTTTACTAACATGAAGGGTGGCGCCATTCGAACGGAACTTCCCCTTTATAGTGCCGTCGTACGTGTTGTACGTCACTGCGCTTTGCTCGATCGTTTTTTTTAATGAACGTGTGTATGCAAGACAGGCTTGAGAGGAAACAAGAAAAATCACGTCGAGAAAAACTTTGTTTTTGAAAATGACATTAAAAATGATCGTGTGTACGCGGCATAACATTTAGAAAGAACCAAGTCCAATAAAATCAGAATTTTAAAAATCTTCTCACCAGGAAGACCAAACTCCATGGAAACCGTATCAATTTGTATACCGAGAAAATCAAGGCAAGACGTAGGGTAAACAGATTTCTCATCCGCTAACGGTATACCAAACTCCCTACACGCAATCCTAAATTTGGTAAATAAATACAAACAATCCGACGAACCAGCTTTACCAATAAACAAAAAATCGTCCAAATAGTGCAATAAGTTATTTGAACCCGTACGAAAACCAACAACCCATTCAATAAACGTAGAAAACAGTTTGAAATAATAACATGAAAGTGAACATCCCATCAGGAGACATTTATCAAAGTAATATTCACCTTGAAAATAAAACCCCAAAGAGTTAAATGCTGACGGGTCAATAGGAAGTAACCGAAACGTGGACTGAACATCAGCTTTAGCAAGTAAAGCGGACGCACCAACATTTTGAACAGCGTGTCATCAAATGAAGAATACTGCATGGAACACCACGACGGGTCAATATCATCGTTTAAAGAAAAACCAATGGGAAAAGATAGATGGTGTATCAATCTAAAAGTGTTTGGTTCCTTTTTAGGAACAATACCAAGTGGTGAAACACGAAAGTTAACAAAAGGAGGAGTAGAAAACGGACCTGCAATTCTACCCGCACGCAATTCTTTATCCAACTTCTAACGAACAATAGCTAAATGAAAAAAAACTGAGGGCAAATTTGGAAAGACTCGGCAACCTATCCCAGAAAAAGAAGGCAAATGAAAACCAAATAAAAAACCATCACGCAAGACGAGTGCCCTCTGAGGCTCTGGATACATGCGAAGCCACGGCAACATGCTTAGTATTTTCACTGGCGTTGTGGCTTTTAAGAAAAAAATCCTTGGAAGGAGAACAATTATTTGACGATAATTTCTTAAAACAACGTGAAGCAGGGCGTGAACCAGCACAATGACTACACTCATGTTTATATTTACAGTTGTTAGGCCATTTACACAACCCGTCATTAAAATGAAAACACACCCCCGGCGATATACACTAGTGGTATTGGAAGCATTAACTTTAACCAACGGCTTCTGAGGCAATAAAAGATTGAGCCACAGACCAACATCTTTTGAGCCCCACTTCATAGATTTGTGCACAGACAATTTCTGGCAAAAGGCCTCGTCATAATAAAACCATGAAAAACCTGGGAAATTCTTGTAAGCTTCCAGAATCATTTCAATATGCTGGAACAAGCCAGAACATAAATCAGGACGTTTTTCACCCATTACGCTAGGGTAAATGCAAAATGCCTGCAGCCAGGTGTTAAAAGAGCGTGGGGCAGTTTTCCTTTCATCATCATCTTTACGATCACCATCCCTCTTATCCAATCTATTGTCATGATTGGACGGAAGCAAAGATAGAATCTCAATATATTCCCTCTTCCAAATTTTTTCTTTCAGTGCTCCAGATAAATGAAATCCCAGAGGAGACAATTCACATGTCAAAACTTCCTTCAAGCAAGATTCTGGGACTAACAGAGGAATTATCACATTAGGAGCATCCGGAATTACAGTCGCCGCAGCAAACGAGGTAAAGACAGGGACACTATTTGGCTCAGATAAAGGATCCAGCCACACAGAAGCAGCATTAGGAGTTAACTGAGGTTGGTTAATAGGGATGAGCCGAACACCCCCCGGTTCGGTTCGCACCAGAACCTGCGAACGGATCGAAAGTTTGCGCGAACTTTAGAACCCTATTAAATTCAATGGGACTCGAACGTTCGAAATCAAAAGTGCTAATTATGAAGGCTAAAATGTAAGTTATTGTCCTAAAAAGGGTTTGGGGACCCGGGTCCTGCCCCAGGGGACATGTATCAATGCAAAAAAAAGTTTTAAAAACTGAAGTTTTTTCGGGAGCAGTAATTTTAATGATGCTTAAAGTGAAAAAAAAGTGAAATATTCCTTTAAATATTGTACCTGGGGGGTGTCTATAGTATGCCTGTGAAGTGGCACGTGTTTCCCGTGTTTAGAACTGTTCCTGGACAAAATAAAATTTCTAAAGGAAAAAAAGTAATTTAAAACTGCTTGCGGCTTTAATGTAACGTCTGGTCCCAGCAATATGTATGAAAATCATTGAGTAAAATGGCATGGGTACCCCCCCATCCCCCCCCAGCCCATTACCAGCCCCTTTGGGTCTTGTATGGATATTAGGGGAACCCCGCACCCAAATTAAAAAAAGGCCCTATATACTCTGAACAGCAGTACTGTAGTTATTTAGTTATTTAGGTTCCCCGTCAGGTTTTTATATAGCGTCAGGTGCCCCCATATATTACCTGATAAAGGTTTTAACCCCCTGATTGCCCCTAGTTAACCCCTTTCACCAGTGATCACTGTATAAGTGTTACGGGTGACGCTGGTTAGTTACCTTGCTGTTTATAGCATCAGGGCACCCACCGTATATAACCCAATAAAGGTTTAACCCCCTGATCGCCCGGCGGGTGATATCAATTAGGTTTAGTGTCAGAGAGGGTCTGCGTCACCCCAGGCAGCGTCAGGTTAGTGCCAGCGCTAACACCCACGCACGAAGCATACACCTCCCTTAGTGGTATAGCATCTGAACAGATCAATATCTGATCTGATCAGATCTATACAAGCATCCCCAGTCGTTTAGGGTTCCCAAAAACGCATTTTTAGCGGGATCAGCCCAGATACCTGCTAGCACCTGCGTTTTGCCCCTCCGCCCAGCCCAGCCCACCCAAGTGCAGTATCGATCGATCACTGTCACTTACAAAACACTAAAACACATAACTGCAGCGTTCGCAGAGTCAGGCCTAATCCCTGCGATCGCTAACAGTTTTTTTGGTAGCGTTAGAATCAGTCGCTGACAGTCAGGTGCTTTTTTACCTGTGAATCTTACTAGTTGTACCAGTAAATTTAGAGCCCAAAATGGCAAATCTAAGGTACACTAGTAAAGAGGCCTACGAGATTCTGAGCATGACAGACAGCAAAGAGGAGGTCACGCATCTGTCAGATTCAGGCTCAGAATACGATCCCGTAGACGACAGCGGCTCTATGACAGATAGCTCTGGCGACGAAGGTGAGGTCCCTGCTAAGGTCAGGCGTACCTGATCACGATCATCTGCTGTTGTTGAGGTGCAAGAACCGCAGGTCCCTCGTATGGAGCAGAGAGCGAGTACTAGCGCCGCTATTCCTTGTGGTGAACTGGCAAGCACCAGCGGCCTAGTACACCCTGGACGTACATCCAGCACTGCAGTAACACTTGGTGACGTGGCGAGTCCCATAAGTGCAGTTCAAGCTGGCAAGGTGGCAAGCACAAGTAGTGTCCCGCTGCCACCAAGAAGATGACAAAGGCAGGCCCGTCGTACCCATAGTGTCCTTCCTGCAGAATTTGCCAATCCTGATTGGGTGCCCACCACTTCTGCAGAACCCGTACTTCCCCCATTCACTGGCCAACCCGGTATTCAGGTGGAAACAGCTGATTTTACGCCACTTGATTTTTATTCGCTGTTTTTCACGGAAGATCTCTATAGATCTATTGTGGAACAAAGTAATTTATATGCTGGTCAATTCATCGCCGCTAATCCCCAGTTGCCTTCCCTTGCCAGAGATTGGAAACCAATTACGGTTTCCGAAATTAAGACCTTTCTGGGCCTTTCCCTCAACATGGGCATACATAAATTCACGAAGTTGCGGACGTATTGGTCCACACGCCCAATTGACCATATGCCCGTGCTCTCTGCCTCCATGTCCAGGGCATGATGCGAGCAGATCTTGCGGTTCATGCACTTCAATGACAGTGAACTTTGTCGTCCTCGTGGAGACCCTGAATTCGATCGGCTCTACAAAATTCAGCCCCTCATAAACCACTTCAACGAACATTTTGCAGCCTTGTTTACTCCCCATCAAGTTGTCTGCGTTGATGAGTCCCTGATTAAATTTTCTGGCCGCTTGTCTTTCAAACAGTACCTTCCCAGCAAGTGTGCCAGATACGGGGTCAAGCTCTATAAGTTCTGTGACAGGGCAACAGGCTATGTATGGAGCTTTATGGTTTATGAGGGAAAAGATAGTCACGTAGAGCCGGAGAACTGCCCAGATTACATAGGGAGTGTAACGACACCCCAAATATGAAAGGAGTTTAATGCCGTTTAAATATATTCCCCCTCCTGGACACAAATTCACTGTCGATCCTCCACAGCCAGACGACCACTTCCCATAGGAATTAATCCTTCTGAAAGAACGAGACGCACTCTGTATCTTTCTAGGATAGACTGACTTTATTGAAAAAAACATTGTAACTTTTATACACATCCAATACTGCATTAACCTAAAATGAACAATGGTCCAGCTCCACCCACAACGTAACAAGACCCAATACACATTATTTTGACACCTCCTAGAAGACATCAGGTTAGCTTTTGTCTCCCAATACCCATCTGACCAGACCCAATTTACATGAGTCAATTAGCTACAGCTGCTGTCTTAGACCCATGACCTCTAGCCTAGCCTTACTGTCTCCCATCTATCAAAAGACTTCACACAATATTTGCATAACAAACTTTTAATACACATCTTACAATGAAAGGATCTGTAGCCACTCTGTCTGCTACAACACCTATAATTACAGGCTTAACTCCCATTATCAACAGACTTTACTCAATAGAAACATGACGACCTTCAATACACATCTCTCAATTAACCTGTTTAACCAGCTACTGTCTCTGCTTCAATGTTAGGCATAGCTACTGCCTCTGGGTAGCGGGTGGCGTAGTCCACCACGGTGAGAATATACTTCTTCCCGGATGGACTAGGCCGGGCCAGGGGACCCACAATGTCAACGGCTATGCGGTAAAAGGGCTCCCCAATAATAGGCATGGACATGAGTTTAGCCTTAGGGTGGTCCCCCCTCTTACCTATCCGTTGACATATGTCACACGTTTAGCAGTATTGTCGCACATCCTGGCTAAAATTGGGCCAGAAGAAATTCTGTGTAATCCTATGGGCCGTGCGACGGAACCCTAGATGTCCTGCTAGCGGCACATCATGCCCGATTCGCAGAATCTCCAGCTGGTATTTCTTAGGTACCACCAGCTGTCGTTTCTGCGAAGGGGCCTTACTTCTCTGAGATGGCTTAGGGATCCTATACAGTCTATCCCTATCCCATTCAAAAAGCTCCCCATCTATTCCCCTTTCCTGAGTATCTGCCTTAGCCCTATACTTGTGTGAGGTCGGATCCTCCCGAGTTTCCCTCCCGAATTCTTCTGGGGTATCCCAGCCTAGGCGCGCCTGATCTAAGGTACGTGTCAGAGAGGATAGTCTCACCTGGATCTCCGCAGCAAGCAGGCCGGTTCCAGCAGTACGTGTCTGGGCACGGGTAGTCACAGGGTTGACTTCATCAGGGCCCATCGGGGCGTAAGCAGAAAGGAGGGGGGCCAAATCATTCCCCAGTAGCACATCTGCGGGCAAGTCCTTCATCACCCCCACATTCACGTGTCCCGAACCAACCCCCCAATCCAGGTGAACACGGGCAACGGTTAGCCGGAAGATGGTACCTCCCGCTACTCTTACAGCTACAGTGTCTCCGGTGTGTTGGCTCTCTGGGATGAGGTTCTTCTGTAGTAGGGTCATGGTAGCGCCGCTATCACGTAAGCCATTGGCTACCGTTCCATTAACCCGGACCGTCTGCCTGTGTTGTTGCCTGTTGTCCCGGTTAGCTGCTTATATTGGATCAGCCTCGTGCAGGACGCCCCAAAGTTCTTCCTCCTCAACGCAGTGGGCCGCAGGCATGGGTGTGCGGGGGCTCCCCCTTGCTGGTTGTCTCCATGACTGGGACTGGATGGCTGGATTCAACGGACAGTCTGGCTTTTTGTGCCCTAGCTATTTACATCCGAAACACCTGATGGGTTGTGCGTAGTCCTGGGAGTTAAACCTGGGCTGCTGAGGATAAGTGGCCGCTGGGGTTGGTGCTGAAGCTGGGTTAGAGGCTGATAAACTGGGCCGAGATAGTGGATAGCGCTCGCTTCCGCCTGACCTTCGAGAGTCCAGATATTCATCGGCAAAAGTAGCCGCTTGCTGTACAGTCCGTGGTTGCTTATCTTGCACCCAATCCCGTAGTACTGGAGGGGTGTGGTTAAAGAACTGTTCTAAGAGTACTAGCTGGGTGATGTCCTCTATGGTATGAGCGTGGCTTCCCTGGAACCAGCCTGTAACGGCACCCCAAGTATGAAAGGGGTTAACACCGTTAGGATATTCCCTTTCCAACCACACGACAGCCACCAGACACTCCAACCAGCTGAATAAGACCCCATACGAATGGTTCTCCCCCCAGATACGAGACAACGCTCTGTATTCAAGTTCCAAAACAGGGAATGACTTTATTTTCAAAACACATGGTAACACATTTCTCTTCAAAACCCTCCCCTCCCATCCTTTGGGGAACAGGGCGGGTTAAACTGTCCAATGACAATGGTAATACAGGTCAGGTGTGTTCAAACTTCTCCTTTGATAAACAGTCTTAGGCAGGAGGGGTGATTCCCCCCCTCCTCACAGAAGACACTTCAACATCCCATAATATGCAGCCAGACGGTTGACCAGCTCCAATCCACATTGTCACAGTAGCAGACTTAATTCATAATAGACAATAGAATGCAAATAACCTTAACACCTCACCGCAATGATTACACCCCCCCCCTCACAGTACACATTCAATCTAGATACAATGTATGTGCAGCTTGAATATGGCCATCATAGGCCATATTGGGGTTTTCATTCACCCTGTGCTCCAAGGTGACCCCCTGTCACACATCTCCCCTTTCTGCAGGAGACTAACACAGGAGGAAACCCCAGACGGGTTGACTCCGAAGTTAGTCCATAGTTCCATGCCTCTAATGCCTGGACAACCCATCAGCATGGCCATTTTGCTTACCGGGTCAGTAGCTGATGGTGACGTTGTAAGGTTGCAGGGCGAATAATGGAATTCAGTTCTGGAACAGTCACTTGCTTTGCTCTCTCAATGGCTCCCAAAACTTGTTGCTGATGCTCTTGGGAGAGGTAAGGTAAAAACTGGGCGCAAATCCCATTTAACCTTTTGACAATTTCAGCCTGTTTGTGCATTTCAATGTTCAAGCCATGGGACATCTCATAATACATGACGTAGTGTCGTTGCATCTCCGATTTCTCCCTGGCTAACTTGTCACATTCCAATTCTAGACTGTGATATTGAGCCTGATCTAAGGTACATGTCGGGGAAGATAGTCTTACCCAGTTCTCAGCCGCAAGCAGGCCGGTTCCAGCAGCATGGGTCTGGGCACAGGTAGTCACGGGGTTGGCTTCAGCTGGGCCCATCGGGGCGTAAGCAGAAACGAGGGGGGCCAAATCATTCCCCAGTAGTACATCCGCTGGCAAATCCTTCATCACCCCCACATTCACGTGTCCCGAACCAACCCCCCAATCCAGGTGAACACGGGCAACGGGTAGCCGGAAGACGGTGCCTCCCGCTACTCTTACGGCTACAGTGTCTCCGGTGTGTTGGCTATCTGGGATGAGGTTCTTCTGTAGTAGGGTCAGGGTGGCACCAGTATCACGTAGGCCATTGGCTACCTTTCCATTGACCCAGACAGTCTGCCTGTGTTGCTGTCGGTTGTCCCGGTTAGCTGCTTGTATTGGATCAGCCTCGTGCAGGACACCCCAATGTTCTTCCTCCTCAACGCAGTGGACCGCAGGCATGGATGTGCGGGGGCTCCCCCTTGCTGTCTGTCTCCATGACTGGGACTGTCTGGCTGGATTCAATGGACAGTCTGGCTTTTTGTGCCCTAGCTGTTTACACCCGAAACACCTGATGGGTTGTGAGTAGCCCTGGGAGTTGAACCTGGGCTGCTGAGGATAAGTGGCCGCTGGAGGTGGTGCTGTAGGGCGGTACGACTGTGGTTGGTAGGCGATAGCCGGAGGGGGTGCCGCTGATCGATAATCCACCTGAGCTGTTGTCTTGACCACAGGGTTATCCAGTTTGCGGGCATCTGTGTATTCGTCCGCCAGGCGAGCTGCTTCAGGCAAGGTGAAAGGTTTTCGGTCCCGGACCCACTCTCTGACTTCCAGGGACAGTTTGTCAAAGAAGTGCTCCAGTAGGAACACCTGCAGCACCTCTTCCCCGGATTCTGCTTGGCATCCAGTGACCCAGTGGGATGCAGTGCGGTGTAGGCGGCATGCCCACTCGGTATACGAGTCTCCAGTCTGCTTGCTCGCCTCTCGGAACCGCCTCCGATATGCCTCCGGTGTGACAGCATACCTGGCCAAAAGTGCTTCTTTTACCAGTCCATAGTTCATAATATCCTCGTCTGGGATGGCCCTGAAAGCTTCACTGGCCCGGCCGGACAGTTTCCCAGACAAAATGGTAACCCATTCCTCTGTGGGCACCCGGTGTAGGGCACATTGCCGTTCAAAATCGGCAAGGTACCCATCAATCTCCCCTTCAGTTTCAATGAAATTTTTAAAAGCAGCAAAATGTATCTTTCTCCTTTCAGTTGGTGCTGCTCTGACTTCTGCTGCTGCAGCACCTCTTTTCTGTAGCCAATTTGCATCCACAGCCGCTATAACTCGGTCTATGATCTCCGCTGTAGGGTTAGGACCATAATGTGCCAGTCTTATGTTAACAGCCCGATCAAAACTTGCCTCTTCGGGTGTCCTGTCTGTTACGCTGGGCCTTTCTGTTATGTTGGGTCTTTCAGCTCCATCCATTTCGACTCGTTCTGCGATTAATGTCCCTCTTTTTAAGGTTGTTAGCCGGTCTGCCCCGGTTCTCCAGTAAGTCCTTGAGGGAAGAGAGCTTTAGCCGTCCCTACTGTGCTTCCATTGTCCTGTGTCCCCTTGTAGCTGTCCTTATAGGCTGTGGAATATTGGCGATTTTGCTCCTAATGCCACGTACATACGGTCAAATTCTGACAGAGGCTTGCCCGTGGAAAAGTCCGACCGTGTGTACGCGGCATAACTTTTTTGCGGGAGGATGCCCCCATGCTTCGGCATATATAAATAGTGTATGTATGCCCATCGTTAGAAGTGGGTGGATGAAGGGAGGTATTCTAATGGTGGGCATACCCACCGATCAATCTCTTTTTTTCATTCAGCCAACAGTCTGCATGAAAAAAAAGATTACAATATATGTCCAACAAGGAACAGCAACGTACTGGTATGTTGCTGGACTTTGAATGGTTATACCAGAATGATGCCTGCGGGTTTAGGTATTATATTGGTATCATTCTTTTCAGCCAGCGGTTGGCTTTCATATAAAAGCAACCCTAGTGGCTAATTAGACTCTAGACTGATTTTACGAAGAAGTGGGAGGGAATGGCCCCCCCCCGGATATAAACAGTGCCATTGGGAAATTGGGAAAGCATTTTATCACACCGATCTTGGTGTAGTCAGAAGCTTTGAGGGCAGAGGAGAGATCTAGGGTCTAATAGACCCCAATTTTTTCAAAAAAGAGTACCTGTCACTACCTATTGCTATCATAGGGGATATTTACATTCCCTGCGATAACAATAAAAATGATAAAAAAAAATATGGAAGGAGCAGTTTCAAAATAAAATAAAAAAGCAAAATAAATAATAATAATAAAAAAGCACCCCTGTCCCACCCTGCTCTTGCACAAAGGTGACCACAACCGTCGGTCTAGCGTCATATGTAAACAGCAATTGCACCATGCATGTGAGGTATCACTGCAAAGGTCAGATCGAGGGCAGTAATTTTAGCAGTAGACCTCCTCTGTAAATCTAATGTGGTAACCTGTAAAGGCCTTTTTAAGGCTTTTAAAAATGTTCTCCATGTACTCCATGTACTCGGCCTAAGATCATCTTTTTTATTTCATCAAACATTTGGCCAATATAGTGTGTTTTAGTGCATTAAAGTAAAAAAAGTGTATTTTTGCCCAAAAAAATGTGTTTGAAAAATCGCTGCGCAAATACTGTGTGGGAAAAAAAATGCAAAACCCACTATTTTAATTTGTAGGGCCTTTGATTTAAAAAAATATCTTATGTTTGGGGTTCAAAGTAATTTTCTTGCAAAAAAATGTTTTTTTTCATGTAAACAAAAATTGTCAGAAAGGGCTTTGTCTTCAAGTGGTTAGAATAGTGGGTGATGTGTGACATAAGCTTCTAAATGTTGTGCATAAAATGCCAGGACAGTTCAAAACCCTCCCAAATGACCCCATTTTGGAAAGTAGACACCCCAAGCTATTTGATGAGGGGCATGTCGAGTCCATGGAAGAATATTTTATATTTTGACACAAGTTGCGGGAAAAATAAAATTTTATTTTTTTATTTGCACAAAGTTGTCACTAAATGATATATTGCTCAAACATGCCATGGGCATATGTGCAATAACACCCCAAAATACATTCTGTTGCTTCTCCTGAGTATGGGAATACCACATATGTGGGACTTTTTGGGAGCCTAGCCGCGTACGGGACCCCAAAAACCAAGCACCGCCTTCAGGCTTTCTAAGGGCGTAAATTTTTGATTTCACTCCTCACTGCCTATCACAGTTTCGGAGACCATGGAATGGCCAGATTGCACAAAACCCCCCTAAATGACGCCATTTTGGAAAGTAGACACCCCAAGCTATTTGCTGAGAGGTATGGTGAGTATTTTGCAGATCTCGCTTTTTGGCACAAAGTTTTGAAAATTGAAAAAATAAAAAAATTATATAAATTAATTTTCTTTCTTCATTTTCAAAAACAAATGAGAGCTGTAAAATACTCACCATGCCTCTCAGCAAATAGTTTGGGGGGTCTACTTTCCAAAATGGGGTCATTTGGGGGGGGTTGTGCTATTTTGGCATTTTATGGTCTTCGAAACTGTGATAGGTAGCGAGGAGTAAAATCAAAAATTTGCGCCCTTAGAAATCCTGAAGGCAGTGCTTGGTTTTTGGGGCCCCGTACGCGGCTAGGCTCCCAAAAATTTCCACACATGTGGTATCCCCGTACTCAGGAGAAGCAGCAAAATGTATTTTGGGGTGCAATTCCACATATAACCATGGCATGTGTGAGCAATATATCATTTAGTGACAACTTTTTGTATTTAAATTTTTTTTTGTCATTATTCAATCACAAAAAAATGTAATATTCAATGGGCTCAACATGCCTCTCAGCAAATAGCTTGGGATGTCTACTTTCCAAAATGGGGTAATTTGGGGGGGGTTTATGCCATCTTGGCATTTTATGGCCTTCAAAACTGTGATAGGTATTGATAGATAGTGAGTAGTGAAATCAAAAATTTATGCCCTTAGAAATCTTGAAGGCGGTGATTGGTTTTCGGGGTCCCGTATGCGGCTAGGCTCCCAAAAAGTCCCACATATGTGGTATCCCCGTACTCAGGAGAAGCAGCATTATGTATTTTGGGGTGTAATTTCACATATACCCATTGCATGTGTGAGCAATATAACATTTAGTGACAACTTTGTGCAAAAAAAAAAAAAGTTTGTTATTTTCCCGCAACTTGTGGCAAAATATAAAATATTCCATGGACTCAAAATGCCTCTCAGCAAATAGCTTGGGGTTTCTACTTTCCAAAATGGGGTCATTGTGCTATTTTGGCATTTTATGGCCTTCGAAACTGTAATAGATAGTGAGGAGTGAAATCAAAAATTTACACCCTTAGAAATCCTGAAGGCGGTGCTTGGTTTTCGGGGCCCCGTACGCGGCTAGGCTCCCAAAAAGTCCCACACATGTGGTATCCCCATACTCAGGAGAAGCAGCAAAATGTATTTTGGGGTGCAATTCCACATATAACCATGGCATGTGTGAGCAATATATAATTTAGTGACAACTTTTTAAAAAAAACGTTTTTCTCTTACCGTCCATGGACTGACACAGCCTCTTCATACTTGACAACTGGGTTTATGTCCCTGCTCATAGGAGAAGACTAGGCAGAATGTTAGATGTTACAACATACATTCCAAAACCACAGCTGAACAGCCCCGCCCAGGGGGCGGTCCCTCCATACATAGCCCTCCTACCTGCAGCCAGCAGCCTTCGTTTTTTTCTGCCTAGCAGAGGAGAGGACGTGGCTCTCTTCGGAGCCAGTCTCCTGAAGATATTTTTTATTCCTTTTGGAATTTTATTATTTTATTTTTGAGATCTTCTATCAAATGTCGGCTGGGCAACAGGTTGGGTACAAGATATCCTCGTAGTCTTCCCTGTCCGACCATCGAGCGTGCTGATCCTCGCTCTGCGTGAGACTCAGTTCACGACATGCCCCACGACTCCAGGGGTGGCCGGTGGGCTTTTATGCTCCGCGGTCCGCATAAGATTGAACAGTTCTGCTG
The DNA here is from genome assembly GCA_029206835.1 of Rana muscosa. Classification (NCBI taxonomy): domain Eukaryota; kingdom Metazoa; phylum Chordata; class Amphibia; order Anura; family Ranidae; genus Rana; species Rana muscosa. The sequence continues at coordinate 1,114,287,838 of CM055122.1, read as the reverse complement.
TATCTTTCGCAGCGGACCGGGCCGACAGCTACTCAGTACCGAACTGTGATAGGTCTGTCAGGAACACACCAGTGGGTCCTTCTGGGATGGGTAAGCAGTATCTCCTGCCTCCGCAGGTGAGTACATGCTGTGTGTTCCTCTGTATGGGGGATTTTCCCTGTCTCCCCCTTGTTGTTTGTTGCTCTCTGTCACCTTTCTCTGGCGCTGTGCTGTCTAGGGGTGCCTGGGGGTCACTCTGTCCTGGGGGGGGTTCATGGGTGTCCGCATGGAGCTGGGGGATGTTTTTTCTGTGTTTTGGGCCTGTGCGCTGTCCGGCGCCATGTTTTTTTTGTCATTTTATATGCTTCTATTGGGCGCCTGGCGGCCATCTTGCCGTGGATTGCTATGGCGCAGTTACAATGCGGCGGCCATTTTCTTGGAGCCGCGCGTGCTTTTTATACTGTTTGGCCTCTATCGCTGCTAAAAGGCGCAATTCTCCTCACACTCTCCTCACTGCTCACTCGCGCTGTACAGCACAGCACAGGCAGCGGAACCGAGCGGTCCTGACCGGGTTTGTGAGTCCCCTGGGTAACCCCCCACAGTTTGCGCAGTTGTGGGCTTTTTCTTTTTATTTGTCAAAGAGTCTCAGAGAGTGGCCAGTTATGGAGTCTGGTTCACCTGCTTCCCCATTCATGTCAGAGGCAACAGGCAGTGCACCTGCACATGTGGTCCCCATGGACCAGTTGTCAGCAGTCCTGGAATCATTTCTTGTTAGGATGGAAGCGGTGTGCGAGCGCAAGGGAGCTATAAAGTGCCCTCTCCCCTCACAATCTCCGCTAGGGGAGTGCTCTGATTCAGATATGGGCCTAGCTGCCGCTCAGGACCCTAGCTCTGAATTTTTTTATGTTTTTGAAAAGGACATTCCTTGTGAGGAAGACTCCTGCTCTGAGTCAGTGCATGACAGGGCGCTTGTAAGTGAACTCATTGATGCTGTGAGGGACACTCTCAAGCTGGATGCTGCGGCTGAGGAACCTCAGGTGGAGGCTGTCTCCTTTGGTTCTTTTAAAGCCAAGCCTTCTAAAAAAGTTTTTCCTTACATGCCTTTCTTTGACAGGTTCATAGATCAGGTTTGGGAAAAGCCGCAGAAGACTTTTGCGCTCCCGCGGCGTCTGTCTATTAGGTACCCCTTTGATGAGGCCCTGTTTAAAAAATGGGCCTCTCCTCCGGTGGTCGACCCCCCGGTCGCCCGTTTGAATAAAGCCACAACTCTCCCGATGGAGGGGACTCCTGCCTTTAAGGACCCCACTGACAGGAGGTCGGAAGTGGTGAGCAGAGCCATGTTCACCTTGCTGGGATCCGCCTTACGTCCTATAGTAGCGGTGACCCTAGTGTCTCAGACACTCACGGAATGGGCGAAGATTTTGCACCAAACTGTGCAGGAGCATAATCTTCCTCCAGAAACCATTGCACTGGCCCACCAACTGGTGCAGGGCTTAGTGTATGTGTGTGATGCCACTTTGGATGCTGCACCCTTAATTTCTAGGGTCTCTGTGTCTGCGGTGGTGTTGCGTCGTCTTATCTGGTTGAAATGCTGGTCTGCTGACCTGACCTCTAAGAAGCTCCTGACTGATTTGCCCTTTAAGGGCGGTAGGCTGTTTGGTGCTGCCCTGGATGACATTATTAAGGATGTCACGGGGGGTAAGAGCACCCTTGTTCCTCAGACTACTAAAGGTAAGTAGCCCCGCCGTAAGCCGGGCCCCTCCTTTCCAGCACATAAAAGGTTTTTTCGTCAGTCAGAGTCCACGGGTAAGCCCTCCCAAACTGACAAGAGTGCGGCTGGTGGACAGAAGCGTCCCTGGGTGCGTAAGCTGAACAAGCCGGCTACCAAGCCCGCCACCGCATGAAGTCTTGCCCCCGGCCGACTCCGGGGTGGGGGGACGACTTTGCAGGTTCAAGGATCGATGGACCTCCCGGATATCCAACCGGTGGGTGTGCGAGGTGGTCACCTCGGGGTACAGGATAGAGTTCCGTTCCTGGCCTCCAAACAGATTCTTTCCCTCAAATGTCCCTCTCCTTCCAGTGCGTTGGGGCCGCCCTCTTGGGGGCAGTGCAGGACTTGCATAGGTACGGAGTAATTGTGCCGATACCGTCACAGGAGAGGTTTCAGGGATTTTATTTGAATCTGTTTGTGGTCCCAAAGAAGGACGGAGTCCATCCAATCCCGGACCTCAAGGCCTTAAATGCCTTTGTGAAGGTTCAAAAGTTGCGCATGGAATCCATTCGCACAGTGATTGCTGCGCTCCATCCTGGGGACTTTCTGGCGTCCTTGGACATCAAGGACGCCTACTTGCATGTCCCAATCTGCGCGAGTCCCCAGAAGTTTCTGCGCTTTGCGATCGGCGAGGTCCACTATCAATTTGTGGCCCTTCCTTTCGGCTTAGCGTCGGCACCGCGGGTTTTCACCAAGGTGCTTGCCCCGATTCTGGCTTTGCTAAGACAGCGAGGCATTGCTATTATGGGCTATCTGGACGATCTTCTTCTGAGAGCAGACTCTGGCTCAGAATTAGAAGAAAATGTGACGATAGTCAGTCAGACCCTCCGGGACTTCGGTTGGCTACTGAACACTCAGAAGTCAGTCCTGGTTCCGACTCAGCGTCTGGAGTATCTAGGTTTGATCATGAACTCCTCAGAAGCGAAGGTATTCCTTCCCTTGGAGAAGTTACAGACTCTTCAATCTGCGGTTCGGGTTCTGACGTCCCGAAAATGGTCGTCGATCCGTTTCTGCATGAGGGTCCTGGGACTCATGGTGGCCTCCTTCGAGGCCGTTCCGTATGCCCAATTACACACTCGGGCCTTACAGAAGGAGATCCTGTCCATTTGGGACAAGGTCCCATTATCACTGGATTGTCAGATCCAGGTGAGTCACCCGGTCAGGGCATCCCTGACGTGGTGGTTGAGATCCCCGGCTCTTCGGTCCGGAAAGTCGTTCCTTCCTATCCAGTGGACGGTGATCACGACGGATGCCAGTCTTATGGGCTGGGGTGGAGTTTGGGGAGTCCTATCAACCCAGGGGCTTTGGACTCTGGACGAATCCCGTCTGCCGATCAATGTTCTGGAACTCCGGGCAATCAGACTGTGTCTTTCCTCGTGGTCAGAGAGGCTACGGGGACGCTCGGTCAGAATCCAGTCGGCCAACGCCACGGCGGTGGCTTATGTCAACCATAAGGGCTCATCTGCGGCGTCTGAGGTCGCCCACATCCTAAGATGGGTGGAAAAAAGCGTGCCGGCTTTGTCGGTCGTTTACATTCCGGGAATAGACAACTGGCAGGCGGACTATCTGAGCCGCCAGACGTTGGACCAGAGAGAATGGTCCTTGCATCCGGAGGTGTTTCAACTCCTTTGCCGGTGGTGGGGCACGCCGGATGTGGACCTGTTGGCCTCTCGACTCAATCGCAAGGTGTCGAGGTTTGTGGCCAGGTCCAGGGACCCTTGGGCAGACGCGTTGGTTGCCCCGTGGGGTCAGTATCGCCTGATATATGCTTACCCTCCGCTACAGTTGCTTTCTAGCCTTCGCAGGGTGGAGGCCGAGGGTATTCCGGTGATCCTCATTGCTCCGGATTGGCCACGGCGTCATTGGTACGCTGATCTTGTGCGCCTCGTCGCGGACGTTCCTTGGTGACTGCCAATGAGGGAGGACCTTCTGTCTCCAGGTCCCATACTTCATCCTGCTTTACAGTCGCTGGCTTTATTGGCATGGCTATTGAAAGTCAGGTGTTGAGGGACCGAGGTCTCTCGGATTCGGTCATCTCGACCATGATGAGGGCACGGAAATCTTCCTCCAGGAAGATCTATCACCGTACCTGGAAGGCTTACATCGCTCTGTGCGAGGAGCTGGATTGGCGTCCACGGACGTATTCCGTTCCCAGGATCCTGCTGTTCTTACAGCATGGTGTGACCCAAAGGCTTGCTTTAAGCACCATCAAGGGTCAGATTTCGGCCTTGGCTGTCTTCTTTCAATGACCGCTAGTGGGCCATTCCTTGATTAGCACCTTTGTGCAGGGGGTTTGCCATGTGCTCCCCCCTGTCAAACCTCCCCTCCCTCCTTGGGATTTGAATTTGGTGCTCTCGGTTCTTCAAGAACCTCCCTTTGAAAACATCAGAGATATCCCTCTTTTAACCTTGTCTCAGAAGGTGGCTTTCCTGGTAGCCATTACTTCTATGAGACGGGTTTCTGAGTTGGCGGCATTGTCTTGCAAACCGCCTTACTTGATCATCCATAAGGATAAGGCTGTGTTGTGTCCACGACCTTCTTTTCTCCCGAAGGTGGTCTCTGCCTTTCACCTTAATGAGGACATTGTTCTTCCATCCTTGTGTCCTCATCCATCCCAGAGAGTTTGCGCTTCACACACTAGACGTGGTACGTGCCTTGCGGGTGTACCTGTTTGTTACTGCTCCCATTCGGAAGTCTGACTCGCTGTTTGTGTCTGTGTCTGGTCCACAACAGGGCCAAGCGGTGTCGCCTGCCACCATTTCTAGATGGATCAGGCAGACCGTCATACAGGCCTATGCCCTTAAGGGGCGGGCGCCTCCCTTTCCGGTTATGGGGCATTCCACCAGGGCAATTGGTGCTTCCTGGGCTTTCCGACATCAAGCGTCAGTTGCACAAGTGTGCAAGGCGGCGACCTGGTCGTCCGCACATACCTTTTCTACGTTTTACAAGGTTGATGTGGCTGCATCTTCTGATGCTTCCTTCGGCTGCAAGGTGTTGCAGGCAGCTGTCTAAAGTTGCAACTCCTCCATTGAGGAGCTCTGCTTGTTTGGAGTGAAGTTTGGTTTTCCTTTACTATTGCTTCCACCCCTCTTCTTTGACACTGCTTTGGGACATCCCACTTGTCAAGTATGAAGAGGCTGTGTCAGTCCATGGACGGTAAGAGAAAATAGGATTTTATGGTGAGTACAAAAATCCTATTTTTTTTTTGTCATTATTCAATCACTTGGGGAAAAAAAAAAATATTAAATGGGCTCAACATGCCTCTCAGCAATTTCCTTGGGGTATCTACTTTCCAAAATGGGGTCATTTGTGGGGGGGTTTGTACTGCCCTGCCATTTTAGCACCTCAAGAAATTAGATAGGCAGTCATAAATTAAAAGCTGTGTAAATTCCAGAAAATGTACCCTAGTTTGTAGACGCTATAACTTTTGCGCAAACCAATAAATATACGCTTATTGACATTTTTTTACTAAAGACATGTGGCTGAATACATTTTGGCCAAATGTATGACAACAATTTAGTTTATTAGATTTTTCTTATAACAAAAAGTAGAAAATATTGTTTATATCGCATAAAAATTAAAAAATCGCAGAGGCAATCAAATACCATCAAAAGAAAGCTCTATTTGTAGGAAAAAAAGAACGCAAATTTTGTTTGGGTACAACATTGCATGACCACGCAATTACCAGTTAAAGCATTGGGAAATTGGGAAAGCATTTTATCACACCGATCTTGGTGTAGTCAGAAGCTTTGAGGGCAGAGGAGAGATCTAGGGTCTAATAGACCCCAATTTTTTCAAAAAAGAGTACCTGTCACTACCTATTGCTATCATAGGGGATATTTACATTCCCTGAGATAACAATAAAAATGATAAAAAAAAATATGGAAGTTTAAAAATAAAATAAAAAAGCAAAATAAATAATAATAAAAAAAAAAGCACCCCTGTCCCCCCCTGCTCTTGCACAAAGGCGACCACAACCGTCGGTCTAGCGTCATATGTAAACAGCAATTGCACCATGCATGTGAGGTATCACTGCAAAGGTCAGATCGAGGGCAGTAATTTTAGCAGTAGAGCTCCTCTGTAAATCTAATGTGGTAACCTGTAAAGGCCTTTTTAAGGCTTTTAAAAATGTTCTCCATGTACTCCATGTACTCGGCCTAAGATCATCTTTTTTATTTCATCAAACATTTGGCCAATATAGTGTGTTTTAGTGCATTAAAGTAAAAAAAGTGTATTTTTGCCCAAAAAAATGCGTTTGAAAAATCGCTGTGCAAATACTGTGTGGGAAAAAAAATGCAAAACCCACCATTTTAATTTGTAGGGCCTTTGATTTAAAAAATATCTAATGTTTGGGGTTCAAAGTAATTTTCTTGCAAAAATTTTTTTTTTTTCATGTAAACAAAAATTGTCAGAAAGGGCTTTGTCTTCAAGTGGTTAGAATAGTGGGTGATGTGTGACATAAGCTTCTAAATGTTGTGCATAAAATGCCAGGACAGTTCAAAACCCTCCCAAATGACCCCATTTTGGAAAGTAGACGCCCCAAGCTATTTGATGAGGGGCATGTCGAGTCCATGGAAGAATATTTTATATTTTGACACAAGTTGCGGGAAAAATAAAATTTTATTTTTTTATTTGCACAAAGTTGTCACTAAATGATATATTGCTCAAACATGCCATGGGCATATGTGCAATAACACCCCAAAATACATTCTGTTGCTTCTCCTGAGTATGGGAATACCACATATGTGGGACTTTTTGGGAGCCTAGCCGCGTACGGGACCCCAAAAAAAAAAAAACGCCTTCAGGCTTTCTAAGGGCGTAAATTTTTGATTTCACTCCTCACTGCCTATCACAGTTTCGGAGACCATGGAATGCCCAGATTGCACAAAACCCCCCTAAATGACGCCATTTTGGAAAGTAGACACCCCAAGCTATTTGCTGAGAGGTATGGTGAGTATTTTGCAAATCTCGCTTTTTGGCACAAAGTTTTGAAAATTGAAAAAATAAAAAAATTATATAAATTAATTTTCTTTCTTCATTTTCAAAAACAAATGAGAGCTGTAAAATACTCACCATGCCTCTCAGCAAATAGCTTGGGGGGTCTACTTTCCAAAATGGGGTCATTTGGGGGGGTTTGTGCTATTTTGGCATTTTATGGTCTTCGAAACTGTGATATGTAGCGAGGAGTAAAATCAAAAATTTGCGCCCTTAGAAATCCTGAAGGCAGTGCTTGGTTTTTGGGGCCCCGTACGCGGCTAGGCTCCCAAAAATTTCCACACATGTGGTATCCCCGTACTCAGGAGAAGCAGCAAAATGTATTTTGGGGTGCAATTCCACATATAACCATGGCATGTGTGAGCAATATATCATTTAGTGACAACTTTTTGTATTTAAAATTTTTTTTGTCATTATTCAATCACAAAAAAATGTAATATTCAATGGGCTCAACATGCCTCTCAGCAAATAGCTTGGGATGTCTACTTTCCAAAATGAGGTAATTGGGGGGGGGGGGGTTTATGCCATCTTGGCATTTTATGGGCTTCAAAACTGTGATAGGTAGTGATAGATAGTGAGTAGTGAAATCAAAAATTTATGCCCTTAGAAATCTTGAAGGCGGTGATTGGTTTTCGGGGTCCCGTACGCGGCTAGGCTCCCAAAAAGTCCCACATATGTGGTATCCCCGTACTCAGGAGAAGCAGCATTATGTATTTTGGGGTGTAATTTCACATATGCCCATTGCATGTGTGAGCAATATAACATTTAGTGACAACTTTGTGCAAAAAAAAAAAAAGTTTGTTATTTTCCTGCAACTTGTGGCAAAATATAAAATATTCCATGGACTCAAAATGCCTCACAGCAAATAGCTTGGGGTTTCTACTTTCCAAAATGGGGTCATTGTGCTATTTTGGCATTTTATGGCCTTCGAAACTGTAATAGATAGTGAGGAGTGAAATCAAAAATTTACGCCCTTAGAAATCCTGAAGGCGGTGCTTGGTTTTCGGGGCCCCGTACGCGGCTAGGCTCCCAAAAAGTCCCACACATGTGGTATCCCCATACTCAGGAGAAGCAGCAAAATGTATTTTGGGGTGCAATTCCACATATAACCATGGCATGTGTGAGCAATATATAATTAAGTGAAAACTTAAAAAAAAAAAACGTTTTTCTCTTACCGTCCATGGACTGACACAGCCTCTTCATACTTGACAACTGGGTTTATGTCCCTGCTCATAGGAGAAGACTAGGCAGAATGTTAGATGTTACAACATACATTCCAAAACCACAGCTGAACAGCCCCGCCCAGGGGGCGGTCCCTCCATACAAAACCCTCCTACCTGCAGCCAGCAGCCTTCGTTTTTTTCTGCCTAGCAGAGGAGAGGACGTGGCTCTCTTCGGAGCCAGTCTCCTGAAGATATTTTTTATTCCTTTTGGAATTTTATTATTTTATTTTTGAGATCTTCTATCAAATGTCGGCTGGGCAACAGGTTGGGTACAAGATATCCACGTAGTCTTCCCTGTCCGACCATCGAGCGTGCTGATCCTCGCTCTGCGTGAGACTCAGTTCACGACATGCCCCACGACTCCAGGGGTGGCCGGTGGGCTTTTATGCTCCGCGGTCCGCATAAGATTGAACAGTTCTGCTGTATCTTTCGCGGCGGACCGGGCCGACAGCTACTCAGTACCGAACTGTGATAGGTCTGTCAGGAACACACCAGTGGGTCCTTCTGGGATGGGTAAGTAGTATCTCCTGCCTCCGCAGATGAGTACGTGCTGTGTGTTCCTCTGTATGGGGGATTTTCCCTGTCTCCCCCTTGTTGTTTGTTGCTCTCTGTCACCTTTCTCTGGCGCTGTGCTGTCTAGGGGTGCCTGGGGGTCACTCTGTCCTGGGGGGGGTTCATGGGTGTCCGCATGGAGCTGGGGGATGTTTTTTCTGTGTTTTGGGCCTGTGCGCTGTCCGGCGCCATGTTTTTTTGTCATTTTATATGCTTCCATTGGGCGCCTGGCGGCCATCTTGCCGTGGATTGCTATGGCGCAGTTACAATGCGGCGGCCATTTTCTTGGAGCCGCGCGTGCTTTTTATACTGTTTGGCCTCTATTGCTGCTAAAAGGCGCAATTCTCCTCACACTCTCCTCACTGCTCACTCGCGCTGTACAGCACAGCACAGGCAGCGGAACCGAGCGGTCCTGACCGGGTTTGTGAGTCCCCTGGGTAACCCCCCACAGTTTGCGCAGTTGTGGGCTTTTTCTTTTTATTTGTCAAAGAGTCTCAGAGAGTGGCCAGTTATGGAGTCTGGTTCACCTGCTTCCCCATTCATGTCAGAGGCAACAGGCAGTGCACCTGCACCTGTGGTCCCCATGGACCAGTTGTCAGCAGTCCTGGAATCATTTCTTGTCAGGATGGAAGCGGTGTGCGAGCGCAAGGGAGCTATAAAGCGCCCTCTCCCCTCACAATCTCCACTAGGGGAGTGCTCTGATTCAGATATGGGCCTAGCTGCCGCTCAGGACCCTAGCTCTGAATTTTTTTATGTTTTTGAAAAGGACATTCCTTGAGAGGAAGACTCCTGCTCTGAGTCAGTGCATGACAGGGCGCTTGTAAGTGAACTCATTGATGCTGTGAGGGACACTCTCAAGCTGGATGCTGCGGCTGAGGAACCTCAGGTGGAGGCTGTCTCCTTTGGTTCTTTTAAAGCCAAGCCTTCTAAAAAAGTTTTTCCTTACATGCCTTTCTTTGACAGGTTCATAGATCAGGTTTGGGAAAAGCCGCAGAAGACTTTTGCGCTCCCGCGGCGTCTGTCTATTAGGTACCCCTTTGATGAGGCCCTGTTTAAAAAATGGGCCTCTCCTCCGGTGGTCGACCCCCCGGTCGCCCATTTGAATAAAGCCACAACTCTCCCGATGGAGGGGACTCCTGCCTTTAAGGACCCCACTGACAGGAGGTCGGAAGTGGTGAGCAGAGCCATGTTCACCTTGCTGGGATCCGCCTTACGTCCTATAGTAGCGGTGACCCTAGTGTCTCAGACACTCATGGAATGGGCGAAGATTTTGCACCAAACTGTGCAGGAGCATAATCTTCCTCCAGAAACCATTGCACTGGCCCACCAACTGGTGCAGGGCTTAGTGTATGTGTGCGATGCCACTTTGGACGCTGCACCCTTTAATTTCTAGGGTCTCTGTGTCTGCGGTGGTGTTGCGTCGTCTTATCTGGTTGAAATGCTGGTCTGCTGACCTGACCTCTAAGAAGCTCCTGACTGATTTGCCCTTTAAGGGCGGTAGGCTGTTTGGTGCTGCCCTGGATGACATTATTAAGGATGTCACGGGGGGTAAGAGCACCCTTGTTCCTCAGACTACTAAAGGTAAGGAGCCCCGCTGTAAGCCGGGCCCCTCCTTTCCAGCACATAAAAGGTTTTTTCGTCAGTCAGAGTCCACGGGTAAGCCCTCCCAAACTGACAAGAGTGCGGCTGGTGGACAGAAGCGTCCCTGGGTGCGTAAGCTGGACAAGCCAGCTACCAAGCCCGCCACCACATGAAGTCTTGCCCCCGGCCGACTCCGGGGTGGGGGGACGACTTTGCAGGTTCAAGGATCGATGGACCTCCCGGATATCCAACCGGTGGGTGTGCGAGGTGGTCACCTCGGGGTACAGGATAGAGTTCCGTTCCTGGCCTCCAAACAGATTCTTTCCCTCAAATCTCCCTCTCCTTCCAGCGCGTTGGGGCGGCCCTCTTGGGGGCAGTGCAGGACTTGCATAGGTACGGAGTAATTGTGCCGATACCGTCACAGGAGAGGTTTCAGGGATTTTATTTGAATCTGTTTGTGGTCCCAAAGAAGGACGGAGTCCATCCAATCCTGGACCTCAAGGCCTTAAATGCCTTTGTGAAGGTTGAAAAGTTCCGCATGGAATCCATTCGCACAGTGATTGCTGCGCTCCATCCTGGGGACTTTCTGGCGTCCTTGGACATCAAGGACGCCTACTTGCATGTCCCAATCTGCGCGAGTCACCAGAAGTTTCTGCGCTTTGCGATCGGCGAGGTCCACTGTCAATTTGTGGCCCTTCCTTTCGGCTTAGCGTCGGCACCGCGGGTTTTCACCAAGGTGCTTGCCCCGATTCTGGCTTTGCTAAGACAGTGAGGCATTGCTATCATGGGCTATCTGGACGATCTTCTTCTGAGAGCAGACTCTGGCTCAGAATTAGAAGAAAATGTGACGATAGTCAGTCAGACCCTCCGGGACTTCGGTTGGCTACTGAACACTCAGAAGTCGGTCCTGGTTCCGACTCAGCATCTGGAGTATCTAGTAGGCTTGTGCAATACGTTTCGTAACGAATCGAAATTCGTCCGAATTTAGCAACTTTCGGACATTCGGAAGCATTCGAATTTCCGAACAAAGCAATTACGAATAAGACCGAATCCAAAATAAATTATAGGCAAATAGCGAATGCCCGAATGTCTTCGGCATAATTCGTTATGAAAAAGTTACGAATGTACGAATCCATACGAAGCACAATAACACTCACTCTGCTCTGCTCTCTGCTTCTCCCACACCGTGCTGAACTCCCTCTCAAAATGGTGTACAGGGGCGGAGGCTATAGCCGCATGTAAAAAACGAAAGTAAAATACGAGATTTCGAATCCATTCGAAGCACAATAACACTCTGCTCTGCTCTCTGCTTCTCCCTCACCGTGCTGAACCCTCTCAAATTGGTGTACAGGGGCGGAGGCTATAGCCGCATGTAAAAAACGAAAGTAAAATACGAGATTTCGAATCGTTACAAATAACCGCTATGTATTTAGAAAAGTACAAATCCATTCGAAGCACATTAGGCATAATAGGCAGCGTCGTCGTGAGAGAGACACAGAAAATTACGAATCAACGAACCCAAAAAAAGTTACGAAAGTAGGAGTTGTGTCCAGAATCAACGAAAAACAATGTACTCTACCGAAAGTACGAATTATAAATCAACTAAAAATTCAACGAAAAATGTCGCTTGCGAAAATACGAATTAGTCCGAACACGAAAAATCCTGTCTAGCAAAATTACGAATGATTACGAATCAACAGGACCGAAAAGAAACGAACCAAAACTAACCGAATTTTTCCGTTGTGCACAAGCCTAGTATCTAGGTTTGATCATGAACTCCTCAGAAGCGAAGGTATTCCTTCCCTTGGAGAAGTTACAGACTCTTCAATCTGCGGTTCGGGTTCTGACGTCCCGAAAATGGTCGTCGTTCCGTTTCTGCATGAGGGTCCTGGGACTCATGGTGGCCTCCTTCGAGGCCGTTCCGTATGCCCAATTACACACTCGGGCCTTACAGAAGGAGATCCTGTCCATTTGGGACAAGTTCCCATTATCCATGGATCGTCAGATCCAGGTGAGTCACCCGGTCAGGGCATCCCTGACGTGGTGGTTGAGATCCCCGGCTCTTCGGTCCGGAAAGTCGTTCCTTCCTATCCAGTGGACAGTGATCACGACGGACGCCAGTCTTACGGGCTGGGGTGGAGTTTGGGGAGTCCTATCAACCCAGGGGCTTTGGACTCTGGACGAATTCCGTCTGCCGATCAATGTTCTGGAACTCCGGGCAATCAGACTGTGTCTTTCCTCGTGGTCGGAGAGGCTACGGGGACGCTCGGTCAGAATCCAGTCGGCCAACGCCACGGCGGTGGCTTATGTCAACCATAAGGGCTCATCTGCGGCGTCTGAGGTCGCCCACATCCTAAGATGGGTGGAAAAAAGCGTGCCGGCTCTGTCGGTCGTTTACATTCCGGGAATAGACAACTGGCAGGTGGACTATCTGAGCCGCCAGACGTTGGACCAGAGAGAATGGTCCTTGCATCCGGAGGTGTTTCAACTCCTTTGCCGGTGGTGGGGCACGCCGGATGAGGACCTGTTGGCCTCTCGACTCAATCGCAAGGTGTCGAGGTTTGTGGCCAGGTCCAGGGACCCTTGGGCAGACGCGTTGGTTGCCCCGTGGGGTCAGTATCGCCTGATATATGCTTACCCTCCGCTACAGTTGCTTCCTAGCCTGCTTCGCAGGGTGGAGGCCGAGGGTATTCCGGTGATCCTCATTGCTCCGGATTGGCCACTGCGTCATTGATACGCTGATCTTGTGCGCCTCGTCGCGGACGTTCCTTGGTGACTGCCAATGAGGGAGGACCTTCTGTCTCCAGGTCCCATACTTCATCCTGCTTTACAGTCGCTGGCTTTAACGGCATGGCTATTGAAAGTCAGGTGTTGAGGGACCGAGGTCTCTCGGATTCGGTCATCTCGACCATGATGAGGGCATGGAAATCTTCCTCCAGGAAGATCTATCACCGTACCTGGAAGGCTTACATTGCTCTGTGCGAGGAGCTGGATTGGCGTCCACGGACGTATTCCGTTCCCAGGATCCTGCTGTTCTTACAGCATGGTGTGACCCAAAGGCTTGCTTTAAGCACCATCAAGGGTCAGATTTCGGCCTTGGCTGTCTTCTTTCAACGACCGCTAGTGGGCCATTCCTTGATTAGCACCTTTGTGCAGGGGGTTTGCCATGTGCTCCCCCCTGTCAAACCTCCCCTCCCTCCTTGGGATTTGAATTTGGTGCTCTCGGTTCTTCAAGAACCTCCCTTTGAAAACATCAGAGATATCCCTCTTTTAACCTTGTCTCAGAAGGTGGCTTTCCTGGTAGCCATTACTTCTATGAGACGGGTTTCTGAGTTGGCGGCATTGTCTTGCAAACCGCCTTACTTGATCATCCATAAGGATAAGGCTGTGTTGCGTCCACGACCTTCTTTTCTCCCGAAGGTGGTCTCTGCCTTTCACCTTAATGAGGACATTGTTCTTCCATCCTTGTGTCCTCATCCATCCCAGAGAGTTTGCGCTTCACACGCTAGACGTGGTACGTGCCTTGCGGGTGTACCTGTTTGTTACTGCTCCCATTCGGAAGTCTGACTCGCTGTTTGTGTCTGTGTCTGGTCCACAACAGGGCCAAGCGGTGTCGCCTGCCACCATTTCTAGATGGATCAGGCAGACCGTCATACAGGCCTATGCCCTTAAGGGGCGGGCGCCTCCCTTTCCGGTTATGGGGCATTCCACCAGGGCAATTGGTGCTTCCTGGGCTTTCCGACATCAAGCGTCAGTTGCACAAGTGTGCAAGGCGGCGACCTGGTCGTCCGCACATACCTTTTCTACGTTTTACAAGGTTGATGTGGCTGCATCTTCTGATGCTTCCTTCGGCTGCAAGGTGTTGCAGGCGACTGTCTAAAGTTGCAACTCCTCCGTTGAGGAGCTCTGCTTGTTTGGAGTGAAGTTTGGTTTTCCTTTACTATTGCTCCCACCCCTCTTCTTTGACACTGCTTTGGGACGTCCCACTTGTCAAGTATGAAGAGGCTGTGTCAGTCCATGGACGGTAAGAGAAAATAGGATTTTATGGTGAGTACAAAAATCCTATTTTTTTTTGTCATTATTCAATCACTTGGGGAAAAAAAAAAATATTAAATGGGCTCAACATGCCTCTCAGCAATTTCCTTGGGGTATCTACTTTCCAAAATGGGGTCATTTGTGGGGGGGTTTGTACTGCCTTGCCATTTTAGCACCTCAAGAAATTAGATAGGCAGTCATAAATTAAAAGCTGTGTAAATTCCAGAAAATGTACCCTAGTTTGTAGACGCTATAACTTTTGCGCAAACCAATAAATATACGCTTATTGACATTTTTTTACTAAAGACATGTGGCTGAATACATTTTGGCCAAATGTATGACAACAATTTAGTTTATTAGATTTTTCTTATAACAAAAAGTAGAAAATATTGTTTATATCGCATAAAAATTAAAAAATCGCAGAGGCAATTAAATACCATCAAAAGAAAGCTCTATTTGTAGGAAAAAAAGAACGCAAATTTTGTTTGGGTACAACATTGCATGACCACGCAATTACCAGTTAAAGCAGCGCAGTGCAAAATTGTAAAAAGACCTCTGGTCCTTATGCCGCGTACACACGATCATTTTTCACGTCGTTAAAAATGGCATTTTTTAAATTGGGCATTAAAAACGATTGTGTGTAGGCTCCAGAGCATTTTTAACGACGTGAAAAATGGCCTAAAAAAAAATGAGAACCTGCTCTATTTTTTCACGTCGTTTTTCACGTCGTTTTTTTTAACGACGTGAAAAACGATAGTGTGTATGCTTTTACGAGGGGAAAAAAAATGTGCATGCTCAGAATCAAGTATGAGACGGGAGCGCTCGTTCTGGTAAAACTAGCGTTCGTAATGGAGATAGCACATTCGTCACGCTGTAACAGACTGAAAAGCACGAGGCTGAAAAGCGCGAATCGTCGCTCAACAAACTTTACTAACATGAAGGGTGGTGCCATTCGAACGGAACTTCCCCTTTATAGTGCCGACGTACGTGTTGTATGTCACTGCGCTTTGCTCGAGCGTTTTTTTTAATGAACGTGTGTATGCAAGGCAGGCTTGATAGGAAACAAGAAAAATCAAGTAGAGAAAAACGTCGTTTTTGAAAATGACATTAAAAACGATCGTGTGTACGCGGCATAAGGCTGACAAATGGTCCGGGGCTGAAGTGGTTAAAAGCAGTGCAACCTCTCTTAACCTTTTCAGGGCTTCTTACCCCTATAAAAGCATTGTAAACCCTAGGTAGGTTTGCGAGTTCAGGTGCTGTCTGTGTAAGGGATTACCTCCAGAAGCAGAAGGAGCCAATTAACCAGCAGCTACCTCAGGGGCAGTGCTACATCGGTATAGGGTGATTTTCTTGCTAGACATTGCTTTACTGTGCTATATTGCCCTAAATTACTGTGGACTGCAGTGTGGAGGGTTACATATTCTTGAATAGCCCCGACCCCATGTTTACAGTTAAGAGACCTAACGGTCTTTTCTAGGACTACCTTTTTGTGTATGTGTCAGCAACAACTGTATTTGCTCCTGTTTAGCTACTATCTTATTTTTTCAGTGCCTTTCTTTTTATATTTCAGGATACACTTGCTGCTGACATAGTCAAAGCTGTCCTTTGATTACATCAAGCTACCGCGCACTTATGCGGTAAAGGAGTGTGCACCAAATCACCACATATTAATTCCAACTATTGCCAAAACTGACATTAAATTTAGTCAATTCCCTTTATTAACCACTTAAGCCCCGGACCATTTTGTAGCTAAAGGACCAAAGGTGTTTTCAGAATTTTGCACTGCGCTGCTTTAACTGTAAATTGTGCGGACATGCAATGTTGTACCCAAACGAAATTTGCGTCCTTTTCTTTCCACAAATAGAGCTTTCTTTTAATGGTATTTGATTGCCTCTGCGATTTTTATTTTTTGCGATATAAACGGAAAAAGACCAAAAATTTTGAAAAAAAATTATATTTTCTACTTTTTGTTATAAGAAAAATCGAATAAACTCAATTTTAGTCCTACTTTTAGGCCAAAATGTATTCAGCCACATGTCTTTAGTAAAAAAAATGTCAATAAGCGTATATTTATTGGTTTGCGCAAAAGTTATAGCGTTTACAAACTAGGGTACATTTTCTGGAATTTACACAGCTTTAAATTTATGACTGCCTATCTCATTTCTTAAGGGTGCTAAAATGGCAGGGCAGTACAAAACCCCCCTAAATGACCCCATTTTGGAAAGTAGACACCCCAAGGAAATTGCTGAGAAGCATGTTGAGCCCATTGAATATTTATTGTTTTTGTCCCAAGTGATTGAATAAAAAAAATTACGAAAAGTTGTCACTAAATGATATATTGCTCACACATGCCATGGTTATATGTGGAATTGCACCCCAAAATACATTCTGCTCCTTCTCCTGAGTACGGGGATACCACATGTGTTGGACTTTTTAGGAGCCTAGGCGCTTACGGGACCCTGGAAACCAAGCACCGCCTTCAGGATTTCTAAGGGCGCAAATTTTTGATTTCACTCCTCACTGCCTATCACAGTTTCGAAGGCCATAAAATTCCAAAATAGCACAAAACCCCCCCAAATGACCCCATTTTGGAAAGTAGACACCACAAGCTATTTGCTGAGAGGCATGTTGAGTCCATGGAATATTTTATATTTTGCCACAAGTTGTGGTAATATGACAAACTTTTTTTTTTTTGCACAAAGTTGTCACTAAATTATATATTGCTCACACATGCCATGGGCATATGTGAAATTACACCCCAAAATACATTCTGCTGCTTCTCCTGAGTATGGGGATACCACATGTGTGGGACTTTTTGGGAGCCTAGCCACGTACGGGACCCCAAAATCCAAGCACCGCCTTCAAGATTTCTAAGGGCATAAATTTTTGATTTCACTCCTCACTACCTATCACTACCTATCACAGTTTTGAAGGCCATAAAATGCCAAGATGGCACAAACCCCCCCCAAATGACCCCATTTTGGAAAGTAGACACGCCAAGCTATTTGCTGAGAGGCATGTTGAGCCCATTGAATATTTTTTTTTGTCCCAAATGATTAAATAATGACAAAAAGAAAAAGAAAAATGTACAAAAAGTTGTCACTAAATGATATTTTAATCACACATGCCATGGTTATATGTGGAATTGCACCCCAAAATACATTCTGCTGCTTCTCCTGAGTACGGGGATACCACATGTGTGGGACTTTTTGGGAGCCTAGCCGCATACGGGGCCCCAAAAACCAAGCACCGCCTTCAGGCTTTCTAAAGGCGCAAATTTTTGATTTCACTCCTCACTACCTATCACAGTTTCGAAGGCCATAAAATGCCAAAATAGCACAAAACCCCCCCAAATTACCCCATTTTGGAAAGTAGACACCCCAAGCTATTTGCTGAGAGGCATGTTGAGTCCATGGAATATTTTATATTTTGCCATAAGTTGCGGGAATATGACAAACTTTTTTATTTTTTGCACAAAGTTGTCACTAAATTATATATTGCTCACACATGCCATGGGCATATGTGAAATTACACCCCAAAATACATTCTGCTGCTTCTCCTGAGTACGGGGATACCACATGTGTGGGACTTTTTGGGAGCCTAGCCGCGTACGGGACCCCAAAAACCAAGCACCGCCTTCAAGGTTTCTAAGGGCATAAATTTTTGATTTCACTCCTCACTACCTATCACAGTTTTGAAGGCCATAAAATGCCAAGATAGCACAAAACCCCCCAAAATGACCCCATTTTGGAAAGTAGACACCCCAAGGAAATTGCTGAGAGGCATGTTGAGCCCATTGAATATTTTTTTTTGTCCCAAGTGATTGAATAATGACAAAAAGAAAAAATTTTTTTCAAAAAGTTGTCACTAAATGATATATTGCTCAAACATGCCATGGTTATATGTGGAATTACATCCCAAAATACATTTTGCTGCTTCTCCTGAGTACGGGGATACCACATGTGTGGGACTTTTTGAGAGCCTAGCCGCGTACGGGGCCCCGAAAACCAAGCACCGCCTTCAGGATTTCTAAGGGCACAAATTTTTGATTTCACTCCTCACTACCTATCACAGTTTTGAAGGCCATAAAATGCCAAGATAGCCCAAAACCCCCACAAATTACCCCATTTTGGAAAGTAGACACCCCAAGCTATTTGCTGAGAGGCATAGTGAGTATTTTACAGCTCTCATTTGTTTTTGAAAATTAAGAAAGACATTTTTTTTTTTTTTTTTAAATTTTCAAAACTTTGTGACAAAAAGCGAGATCTGCAAAATACTCAACATACCTCTCAGCAAATAGCTTGGGGTGTCTACTTTCCTAAATGGGGTCATTTGGGGGGTTTTGTGCCATCTGGGCATTCCATGGCCTCTGAAACTCTTATAGGCAGTGAAATCAAAAATTTACACCCTTAGAAATCCTGAAGGCGGTGCTTGGATTTCGGGGTCCTGTACGCGGCTAGGCTCCCAAAATGTCTCACACATGTGGTATCCCCGTACTCAGGAGAAGCAACAGAATGTATTTTGGGGTGTAATTCCACATATGCCCATGGCATGTTTGAGCAATATATCATTTAGTGACAACTTTTTGTACATTTTTTTTTGTCATTATTCAATCACTTTAGACAAAAAAAAAAATATTCAATGGGCTTAACATGCCTCTCAGCAAATAGCTTGAGGTGTCTACTTTCCAAAATGGGGTCATTTGGGGGAGGGTTTGAACTGTCCTGGCATTTTATGCACAACATTAGGAAGCTTATGTCACACATCATCCACTCTTCTAACCACTTGAAGACAAAGCCCTTTCTGACACTTTTTGTTTACATGAAAACATGTTTTTTTTTGCAAGAAAATTATATTGAACCCCCAAACATTATACATTTTTTTAAAGCAAAGGTCCTACAGATTAAAATAGTGGGTGTTGCATTTTTTTTCCCACACAGTATTTGCGCAGCGATTTTTCAAACGCATTTTTTGGGGAAAAACTACACTTTTTTTATTTTTAATGCACTAAAACACACTATATTGCCCAAATGTTTGATGAAATAAAAAAGATGATCTTAGGCCGAGTACATGGATACCAAACACGACATGCTTTAAAATTGCGCACAAACGCGCAGTGGCGACAAACTACATTCATTTTTAAAAGCCTTAAAAAGCATTTACATGCTACCACGTTAGATTTACAGAGGAGGTCTACTGCTAAAATTACTGCCCTCGATCTGACCTTTGCGGTGATACCTCACATGCATGGTGCAATTGCTGTTTACATATGACGCTAGACCGGCGCTTGCGTTCGCCTTTGTGCAAGAGCAGGGGGGGACAGCGGTGCTTTTTTTTTTTATTATTTATTTTGCTTTTTTATTTTATTTTTAAACTGTTCCTTCCATATTTATTTATTTTTTACCATTTTTATTGTTATTTCAGGGAATGTAAATATCCCCTATGATAGCAATAGGTAGTGACAGGTACTCTTTTTTTAAACAAATTGCGGGGTTAGACCCTAGATCTTTCCTCTGCCCTCAAAGCATCTGACCACACCAAGATCGGTGTGATAAAATGCTTTCCCAATTTCCCAATGGCGCTGTTTATATCCGAGGGGGACATTCCCTCCCGCTGCTTGTAAAAGCAGTCTAGAGGCTAATTATCTGCTAGGATTGCTTTTACATGAAAGCCGGCCGCTGGCTGAAAAGAATGATACCAAGATGATACCTAAACCTGCAGGCATCATTCTGGTATAAACATTCAAAGTCCAGCAACATACCAGTACGTTGCTGGTCCTTGTTGGACATGTATTGTAATCTTTTTTTTCATGCAGCCTGTTGGCTGAACGAAAAAAAGAGATTGATCGGTGGGTATGCCCACCATTAGAATACCTCCCTTCATCCACCCACTTCTAATGATGGGCATACATGCACCATTTATATATGCCGAAGCATGGGGGCATCCTCCCGCAAAAAAGTTATGCCGCATACACACGGTCTGACTTTTCCACGGGCAAGCCTCCGTCGGAATTTCGACCGTATGTACGCGGCATTAGGAGCAAATTCGCTCCTCCGCCCCTGCTGCCCCCATGCTTCGGCATATATGCTCTTTTTTTTAACTGTGGTGGTGAAATCACCTCCTACAGCGCTGGAGTCACGGCTTTACTGTATGTATCGTGGGAGAAAACGCTGTTGCTGTCAAGATAAATAGATCCGCGCTGCA
This sequence comes from Rana muscosa, assembly GCA_029206835.1. NCBI lineage: Eukaryota > Metazoa > Chordata > Amphibia > Anura > Ranidae > Rana > Rana muscosa. The sequence continues at coordinate 1,114,267,498 of CM055122.1, read as the reverse complement.
ACTGAATGGCGTACCTGCTAATCAAATGATAGTTAACATTAAAACAAAGTAACATTACAGTATAACAGTAAGACCTTACCATACCATACCTGCAAAGCAAATACCAAAACAAAACCTAGTAAAAAATAAAACATTTTTTTAACGCAACCTGTGCCTAAAATATATATATGCCGAAGCATGGGGGCATCCTCCCGCAAAAAAAGTTATGCCGCGTACACACGGTCGGACTTTTCCACGGGCAAGCCTCCGTCGGAATTTCGACCGTATGTACGCGGCATTAGGAGCAAAATCGCTCCTCCGCCCCTGCTGCCCCCATGCTTCGGCATATATGCTCTTTTTTTTTAACTGTGGTGGTGAAATCACCTCCTGCAGCACTGGAATCACGGCTTTATGTATCGTGGGAGCAAACGCTGTTGCTGTCAAGATAAATAATTCCGCGCTGCAGCTGAATGGCGCACCTGAAAACAAAAAATTACATACCTGAAAAGCAAGCATGATAAAACATTGCAGAATAGAATACAGTAAAAAAGAGCAGAACAATAGAGAGAAAATAGAGAGAGAGAGAGAACAATAAAACCACAACTATTTTTTTTTTTTATATATATTTTTTTGTGTTTTTTGTTTTTACGTTTTTTTTTTCTTTTTTACACTTTTTTTTGTAACTTTAACAACTGTAATGGTTCGGGTCTCTCAAAATGCGATGGCATCTTGGGAGACCCTGTGTAAGTGTGTCCTAGTCTGTGAAATGCTGTACCCTACGCTAAAACTTCACTTTTGAGTGGAAGCGTTCAAAACATTCACCAAGGCAAAGACCAGGCTTGTCAGGACAGCGTGGACAATAATAACGGGTGTCACGCCTAAATCCACGCTTGCTACAGACACAACATCTTTTTTGGGGGGCTCGTTGGGTAGGGATACTCTCGAGGACATACGTATAATGCCTCTCATGCAGCCGGCTTACTGCATTTGGTAGGGGATGGTGAGGTGCAGAACCGCCTGGATACAGGAGTTCTGTGACTATCTCATCCTGGAATTTTAGGAGAGATAAAGTCCCGCCTGAAGCTCTGTATAGCACATGAGCGTTCAGCAAAGCCAATTGGAATAAGGATAGAGACACTTTTTTGTACCAGCGTCTCGCCTTACGGTCAATTAGATACGGCGCCAACAACTGGTCGTTGAGGTCCACCCCTCCCATATTTTTGTTATATTCGTGGACACAGAGGGGTTTCTCCACAACACCAGTCACTGTAGGAATTTGGACTGTCGTGTCTGCATGTAGGGAGGTAAGAAGGAAAACATTCTTATTATCCCTCCACTTCATAGCGAGCAAGTTATTACACTTCACGCAGGCTCTCTCCCCCAGCCTAAGACGGGCATCTACAAGCCGCTGGGGAAAGCCCCGGCGATTAGGTCGCACGGTGCCACATGCTCCAATCTGATGATCAAACAAGTGACTAAACAGTGGCACGCTCGTGTAATAATTGTCCACATACAAGTGGTACCCCTTTCCGAATAAGGGTGACACCAATTTCCACACTATCTTGCCAGCGCTCCCTATGTAATCCGGGCAGTTGACCGGCTCAACCTGACTATCTTTTCCCTCATAAACCATAAAGCTCCATACATAGCCTGTTGCCCAGAACTTATAGAGCTTGACCCCGTATCTGGCATGCTTGCTGGGAAGGTACTGCTTGAAAGACAAGCGGCCAAAAAATTTAATCAGGGACTCATCAACACAGACAACTTGATCGGGAATAAACAAGGCTGCAAAACGTTCGTTGAAGTGGTTTATGAGGGGCCGAATTTTGTAGAGCCGGTCGTATTCAGGGTCTCCACGTGGACGACAAAGTTCATTGTCGTTGAAGTGCATGAACCGCAAAATTTGCTCGAGTCGTTTCCTGGGCATGCAGGCAGAGAACACAGGCATGTGGTCAATTGGGTGTGTGGACCAATAAGCACGCAATGACAGAAATTTATGTGTGGCCATGTTGAGGGAAAGGCCCAGAAAGGTCTTAAATTCCGAAACCGTAATTGGTTTCTAATCTTTGGCAATTGAAGGCAACTGGGGGTTAGCGGCGATGAATTGACCAGCATATAAATTACTCTGGTCCACAATAGATCTATAGAGATCTTCCGTGAAAAACAGCGAATAATAATCAATTGGCTTAAAATCAGCTGTTTCCACCTGAATACCGGGTTGGGCAGTGAATGGGGGAAGTAGGGGTTCTGCAGAAGTGGTGGGGACCCAATCAGGATAGGCGAATTCTGCAGGAAGGGCACTATGGGCACGACGGGCCTGCCTTTGTCTTCTTCTTGGTGGCAGCGGGACACTACTTGTGCTTGCCACCTCGCCAGCTTGAACTGCACTTATGGGACTCGCCACGTCTCCACGTCACCACGTGATACTGCAGTGCTGGATGTACGCCCAGGCTGTACTAGGCTGCTGGTGCTTGCCAATTCACCAGAAGGAATAGCGGCACTAGTACTACTCTGCTCCATGATACGAGAGCCCTGCGGTTCTTGCTCCTCAACAACCTCAGAAGATCGGGATCGGGTAAGCCTGACCTAAGCAGGGACCTCACCTTCGTCGTCAGAGCTATCTGACGTGGAACCACTGACTTCACTGTCTTCTACGGGAAGATATTCTGAGCCTGAATCTGACAGATGCGTGACCTCCTCTTCACTATCTGTCATGCTTAGAATCTCGTAGGCCTCTTTACTAGTGTACCTTCGATTTGCCATTTTGGGCTCTAAATTTAGGGGTACACTAGTAAGATTCACAGGTAAAAAAGCACCTGACTGTCAGCAAATGTATTAAACGCTTAAAAAAAAACTGTTACCGATCGCTGGGATCAGGACTGTCTCTGCGAACGCTGCAGTTATGTGTTTTGTGTTTGGTAAGTGATAGTGATCGATCGATACTGCACTTGGGTGGGCTGGGCTGGGCTGGGCGGAGAGGCTAAACGCAGGTGCTAGCAGGTATCTGGGCTGATCCCGCTAACACTGTGTTTTTGGGAACCCTAAACTGCTGGGGACGCTAGTATAGATCTGATCAGATCAGATATTGATCTGTTCAGATACTATACCACTAAGGGAGGTGTATGCTTTGCGCGTGGGTGTTAGCGCTACTGGCACTAACCTAACGCTGCCTGGGGCGACGCAGACCCTCTCTAGTGCTAAAACCTAATTGATCTCACCCGCCGGGCGATCAGGGGGTTAAACCTTTATTGGGTTATATACGGCGGGTGCCCTGATGCTATAAAAAGCAAACTAACCAACCAGCGTCACCCGTAACCTTTATATGGTGATCACTGGTGAAAGGGTTAACTAGGGGCAATCAGGGGGTTAAAACCTTTATTAGGTTAAATATGGGGGTACCTGACGCTATATAAAAACCTGACGGGTAACCTAAAAAACTAAATAACTAACTGGCTAACCAGTGTCACCAGTAAAACTTATACGGTGATCACTGGTGAAAGGGTTAACTCTAGGGGCAATCAGGGGGTTAAAATAATATATGGGGGTACCTGACACTATAAAAACCTGCGGCGAACCTAAAAATAAATAACTGGCTATCTAGGGCACCAGCGACACGAATACAGCAATCGGAAAAACGATTGCTTAGTGACGCTGGAGTTAGGGGGTGAAAGGGTTACCTGGGGGGCGATCAAGGGGTTAAACCTTTATTAGGGGGGTTAGGGGGCTACCCTGGACCTAAAGGGCCTAAACCTAACTGCCCTGCAACTTTTTACTGTCACAGATGACACTAAATGCAGTGATCAGTAAAATAAATGATCACTGCAATCAGTGACACTGTGACTGGGGGCTGGGGGGTGACCTGGGGGGTGATCTGGGGGTGACTGGGGGGTGAAATGTGTGCCTATGTGTGCCTACGTGTCAGTGGACTGTTGGTGCACTAACCTGTGTCTTCTCTCCTCGGCGCCGGGAACGAAAAGACCGACACGAGGAGAGATGACATCACTTCCTCTGCCTGTGTTTACAATACACAGGCAGAGGAAGCTTTCTCATTCGCCGGGAGCGATCGCGAGGGGGTGGCCGGAATCAAACGGCCGTCCCCTTATCCTGGATCGCTCCCCAACGGATAACGACCGCTCACTGTATAGAAGGGGGGTCCGATCGGACCCCCCAACTATACAAAGGCAGTCACGTACACTGTACGTGATTGTGCCTGTCGGTGCCATTCTGCCGACGTATATATACAGTGAGCGGTCGTTAAGTGGTTAAATATGCCAGGCAGGCCTAAAGTGAAAGGCAGAGGTCCTACATTTGAAGGTAGTAGGGTGCAAGAAAGTTCTGCAGTACAAAGTGATAGTTGGGCCAAGCTTCATCCAAAGGCAAAGCACATCTATCTCTTCTATTTCAGAATAGTCATGCTATACAGCCAGTTTTGGATTACCGTTGACTACAAAAGCCCCGCTGCTGATGGTACAGATGAAAACGTTTTAATTACCATCTAGTCCCACCCCTCACCCCCCCAAAAAAAACCTCTCCTGGCCTATTCCAGTACTCCAGCACTGTAAATGTGCCACACAATGTTTTGCCAGCTGGACCTTAACTGCCAAATTTCTAATGTTTGCTGCAGGGCAAGTCCTGCCGTGTGTCTCAATGTTTATGGCCTATCTCAAGATAAAACCTGTCTCATTCCTCCCTCTCCCTAACCAAGCTGCTTACATTCTGTTCTGTTACAGAAAAATGTTTGTGGCTATTGTCTCCCAAATAATATACTTTAACATTTTATAGCAAAATTAAACTTGTCTTGCCTCTTTTGCTGCCTGTTTAAGTGCTTGCATGCTGTTCTACAGTGGTCGGGGGGAAGTGACACCTCAAATTTGGAGGTAATAAAATCCTCATCCCTTTCTTCTCTGATCTTACAAACTAGGGGAGATCAGCAATCAGGAATTGTTGCATGGAGGCATGGTGGAGGGTGGAATACTTGACACTCCATCCTTAGTGCAGGCTCAGCCCATTTCCTCAACCCCACCTTCCACTCGCATTGGCTGCTTAGACACTAGGTCATAACAACCAATGATTTATTCTTGGACCATTCAGCTTCCAAGCAGGAGATTCCCTGGCTCACAACTGAAAGTAAGCAAATGGGTAGGGGTCCAAATAAGAAAAAGTATGTAGGCATAGGACACGTCCCCTTATACCCCCCCTTAAAGGGGTTGTAAAGGTTTGTTTTTTTATTTTCTAAATAGGTTCCTTTAAGCTAGTGCATTGTTGGTTCGCTTACCTTTTCCTTTGATTTACCTTCTAAATGTATTTTTTCTTTGTCTGAATTTCTCACTTCCTGTTTCTCCTCACTGAACTTCACACCATCATCCGAGTGGTGTTTAGTCAGCCAGAACAGCTTACTGAACAGCTTACTGAGGAGGAACAGGAAGTGAGAAATTCAGACAAAGAAAACAAAGAAAAAAATATTTAGAAGGGAAATCTAATGCCCCGTACACACGATCGTTTTTAAAGTGGTTGTAAACCCACTTTTTAAACAAAGACCTACAGGTAAGCCTAGATTAAGGCTTACCTGTAGGTGCATGAAATATCTCCTTAACCTACACGGTTAAGGAGATATTTGTATGTAAATGCGGCAACGCTGACGTCACCCCATTCACAAATTCGGCTAGGTCGCAACATTCGACGACGTAGCCGAATTTGACAGCTCACGCGCGCATGCGCGGTGTCACGTCTTCGCCACTCCGGCCAATCACAGCGCCGGAGCGGTGCTGTGATTGGCTGCAGCGGCGATACCCGGAAGTAACATTCCGGCTATCGCCGCAGCGATGGATGCGGCTAGAGGAGGGACACGGACGACTTCGGGGGCCCCGATCGAAGGTAAGTGGTACATAATGAGCTAGTATGCTAGTCATACTAGCTCATTATAGCTTTGTCTTGCAGGTTAGAAAAAAAACAAAAAAACACAAAAGGGTTTACAACCACTTTAATGTCATTTTTTAAACCAACGTTTTTCTCCTCGTTTTTTTTCATGTTTCCTCTCAAACCTGCCTTGCGTACACACCATCATTAAAAAAAACGATCAAGCAAAGCGCAGTGACGTTCAACACGTACGACGGCACTATAAAGGGGAAGTTCCGTTCGAATGACGCCACCCTTTGGGACGCTTTTGCTAATTCCGTGTTACCGCGTGTTAGTAAAAGTTTGGTGAGAGACGATTCGCGCTTTTCAGTCTTCGTGCTTTGAAGATCGTTTTCGGGAGTTCAGTTTGCGCCTGTGGGTTCGTATCTGTTTAGCACTGCTTGTAGTCAGTTCGTATCTGTTTATTCAGTGCGGCCTGCTCTGCACGTTCGTGTTTTTCAGCTTGTTCTTCATAGGCCTTGCTGTTCTTCCGTGCGTTCTTCTAGTTCGTTCTGTAGAGCCGACCGTTATCTAGCCATGTTGTGGCTACGTACTCGTCGTAGAGTTCGTGCTGTAGTTGGTGCAGGGGTTCATGCTGTATCCCGACTCCATGCCATGAGCAGGGTCAGGAGGAGTTCATGGACCAAGAATTGGTTGCTCCAGGGGCACCAATTCTGTCACATGCCTTTGTTTCGGGAGATCAGGGAGAATAATCCTGATGATTTCAGGAATTTTCTCAGGATGTCTGACCCCGTATTTCAGCAGCTGTTGGCTTTGGTGTCCCCCTATATTACCAGGCAGGACACTGTTATGCGGGAAGCCATCAGTGCTGAGCAGAGGCTCATCGCCACGTTGCGATACCTGGCTACTGGGAGAAGCCTGCAGGACCTTAAGTTCTCCACAGGCATATCCCCCCAGGCTCTGGGGATCATTATACCAGAGACTTGTTCTGCCATCCTTCAAGTTTTGCAGGAGGACTATATTAAGGTAAGTGTTCTTCTTCAAAAATTCACATTGTATGTTTTTTTTGGGGATATTTTTAATTTGCTTTATTTGCAGTCCCTAATTCACATGATTCTTAGCTGCAGGGAATGTCCCCTTTCTCCCCATGTTTTATTATTTAAAGTTTGGGGTTTGAGGCCTACCTGTAAATTTGGCTTACCTAACCTCTCCAGCATGCTATCCTGGGGCCATACCTACCTTGCCTAGTCATTTCCATGTTTTTTATTCTATGTTCCATCGTAGTGCTTTACCCAAAACGCACCCTAAATTTTGCCTAGGAATGTTTCATTTTTGTTAACTTCAATACAGAGTGCTACAGCCTTCATGTGTGATATTCCCAACTCATCTTCAACCCCCCCCCCCATAATTTTTTGGTTTGTTTGTTTTTTGTTGCTTCCAATTTTTTATGTTTTGAACAGTTTCTACCAATGTTGGCCATGAATGTGTGTATGAAATCAGCTTTCAATGTTTCTGGCTCCAAGTATTAATTTATTATTTCTTTAATTCCACAGTTCCCTTCTTCGCCACATGAATGGCAGAATGTGGCTTCCGAGTTTGCCCAGCGATGGAACTTTCCGAACTGTGGAGGGGCCATCGACGGCAAACATGTTCGAGTCGTCCCACCACCCCATTCGGGATTCTTTTATTATAATTATAAGGGGTTCCACAGCGTCGTGATGATGGCAGTGGTGTCGGCCACCTACGAGTTCCTCTATGTGGACGTTGGCAAGAATGGCAGGATGTCTGATGGAGGAGTTTTTGCCCAGACGGAGTTTGGAGAACGGCTCCTTTTGGATCTGCTGGCCTTGCCACCAGCGGAGCAGAATGTGGAGGGACTACCTTTTGTCTTTGTGGCGGATGAGGCGTTTGGCCTGGGACCCCATTTGATGAGGCCATTGCCGTAATGCACCCTCACCCCTGAGAGGAGGGTGTTCAATTATCGGCTGGCCAGAGCCAGAAGGGTGGTGGAAAATGCATTTGGGATCATGGCCAGCCGATTTCGCCTCTTCCTTACCTCCATCCACCTTGCCCCATACAAATGGAACCATGTGGTTATGACATGCTGTGTGCTGCATAATTTCCTAAGGGTGCATTCAACGAGTTATATATCTTTGAGTGGGCCTGAGGCCTCTTTAATCAATGCAGAAACTTTGGTGGCCCTGGAACCTGGCTGTCCTGGCTTGGCCCCCCCAACCGGACGTGAGGTCCGTAACCAATATGTGGACTATTTTATGGGTAGGGGGGCCATTGAAATGCCAGACAATCTTTAATAATTTTATACCAAAAAAATAAAACTTTTTCTTGAGTAAAGATTGGTTTGGATTTTTTATTGTATAATGTTTGATGTTTCTGGTAGGTTTACCTAGTGCACTTGTTTTGCCATGTGGATTAAACAATCTTAATTAGCCTTCATTGTCAGTGTAAACACCAAACATTGATTAGTTCACTCAGCACCACATTTACATAATGAAGCCACAATTATTTGTTATGTAAAAATACCTTTATTTCTTTTTTTAGGTGGGAAACTTCCTTAGAAATGTGGATGTTCCCTTAATTTCGGGTGTATTAAAACGCATGACCAGCCATGCATAAACAAACTATATTCGTCAAAATTTTGAAAAAGCTAAACATGTGCTAGTCATTAAAGGGTAAAATAACAAAAATACTTATAAAACTCTGCAAGTAAAACGTTATTTGGTGTAAAAACATTAGACACGCCCAAGCACAGCCATGATATTTTGGAGCCTTTCCTCCACCCGCTTTGTATTTGCCCTGATCTCTAGCAAGTCTCCCTTAATTTTTTCGAGGTCACGACAGCAGACCATCAGGTATTGGATCAGGATCTGGGCACTGTGATGTGTCAACTTATTGGGGTCTTCGGCCAGAACTGCACCTAAATGTAAAAATAAATATGTAGGATAGAATATGTAGGCCTACATCTATTTAACATGCATGTGTCTGGTTTCTCTCTGACCTGTGGTGGTGCCACTTTCCACTTCCACAACATCACATTCCTCTCCATCCTGGGGTTCTGGGGCTATTGTTGTAGGTGTTGCAATTATCGTCTCATCTGAGGTAGCTTTTCGAATCCCTAGGGAGATTGAAATAAAAGGAATAGTTTCATTAGTAGCGACTCAATTTTGCTAAAATAAGAAACATGAAAAAAAACTTTGTAATCATTCTTTTGAAGCATGCTCCATTTTAAATTTTACCCCCTGTGCCAACCGGGACAAATGATTGGATACATAGCCAAAACCAGAGCATATACATTTTGAACACAAATTTGACACATTGTAACACCCCAAAGTATCTACACAGGATCACCTGTGTGTGACACCCTCAAGCTTTTTGGCTTTAGGCCCACACTTGTACTACTGCGTTCAGATGTTTCATCAGCTGCTGAGCATTCACTCCCTTAACATTACCATGCATATCGTTTTTTCAAACGAACAAATGTCCTTTGGATTAGCACCCAAAAAATAAGTGAGGCCCAAATTTACTCCCCCAAATAAACCAAAATACATGGGTGTTCACACTGGATGATCCTAAAACATCGTTTGAGGAACTGTACGGAGAAAGAGGTTTAATACGTCCGTTTACTGTGCGGACGAACCTGAAAGATGGTATCTTTCACTGTACTATATGAAAGTTAAAAATACACGACAGAATACAAGAAAATAATATGTACCATGGAAACTAAAAAAAAATTACTTACTTTTTAATATAACTTTCTTGATTATTTTATATTGGTCGGCCTCCCGCAACTTCAGATCTGACCATCGTTTTCTGAGCTGTTCCTTCGTTCTGCACACCCCAAATTTTTTGTGAAGACTTTTGACCACTTTGTCCATAATTCTGGACTTGACCAGATTAGGCCTTTTATACGGACCATGCTTGGCATCATAATCCTCCTTCTTTAAAATGGCGACCATCTCCACCATTTCCTCGAATGACATGTTGGATGCCTTATATCTCCTGGGTCTTGATTTGGGCTCCTCTGGAATTTCATCCTCTGTAGAGGTAATCTCAGCCACCTGTGTCTCCGCCATGTTTTGTTCAGCACTACGAGCGAGAAGGGGCGGGGAAAGTACAATATCGAACGTCAGGGGAGGGGAAAGCGTGCAGAGTTTCACGCATGCGCTGTGTATATCAAGTGAAGAAAAAATTGCGACCATCAGAGGGACATACAGGACCAAGAGGACTATGGTCCTGAGGTCCCAGAGGTCAGGTGCACCAGCAGATAAGGTTTATAAACCCAGTCTGTGGTACTACAGTAAGCTTGCTTTTCTGGATGACCAGCTGGAAGTGCGGGAATCTCTCTCCCCCCTTCCCCCCAGAGGTCAATCCAGCCTTCCTTGTACCCAACCCTCTAGCCTTCCCTGCAGCCAGTCCTCCAGCCTTCCTGTCAACCCTGCTCTGGCTTCCTCTGAGGATCAAGATCAGGGCCTTGAGGAGGCAGATTTGGAGATATGGAGCCAGGTAAAGTATTGATATCTATATTTATATCTTACAAAATTGTAGAATTTAAATAGATGTTAGTATTGTTAAAGGTATTGTGACAGCAGGAAGGTAAAGTCACCTGGTTGCATCCAGGGGGGTAGATATATTTCTCCCAGATTCAGGCTTTATGCTGACTTATACAACTAGGGTGGAGAGTTGTATAAGCCCAGCTGAGGCTAGTAGGCTCATGGATGACTCATACCTCTAGGGAGAGTGTGGGGCGTCGTACAGACAGGGAGTTGATGAGGCCAGCTGAAGCTTGTCAGCTCATTTAGGCCTCTATAAGAACTCCCAGATTCATTAGGTGTTAGCTCATGCCTGGAACCAGACCTGTGTGGACTGTCTAGGGAGAGTGAACCCCTGTGCGGTGAGAAAAAAGCCTGTGTGGCTATTTGCTTGGACATTTAAAACCAGGGACTTAGGGACTAGGACAGCACTAGGCTGATCCCAGTTGTTAGTTAGGAAACCTGTATGTTTAGTCAGAGGTCAACTTGACCAGGATTTATTTTGGTTATGTTTCTTTTGCTTTGCTGTGTTTTGTCACTGTAAATAGAAAATAAACTGCACCTTTTTGATTTTGAAAACCACAACCTCCGTTTGCTGGGCCTGTTTTGTGTGGGGAGCCCATCCCGGGGGTCACACACACCCGCTGCCGAGCTAACCCCCTCACAGTTGGTGGAGAATGCGGGCAGTTTTTTTTAAGCCAGCATGGAGGAGATACTGAAGCAGCTGGCTCTAGCCAATGCCAATCAACAGCAGACAAATGCAGGTTTGCAAAAGAGCCTTGAAGCTCATCAACAGAGCCTTGCAGCCCAGCAGCAAGCTCACCAACAGAGTCTGGAAGCTCAGCAACAAGCCCAGCAGCAATCTGAGGCCCGCTTCATAGACCTGTTACAGAAGCAAGAGCAGAGACTACAACAAATGGAAGCAGTAATGCAGCAACGTCCGCAGACCAGTGAGGAAAGCCGTCCCACTAATACCGCGTCCTTTGGGGTGAGTCGTTTATTGACAAAAATGACTGGAGAGGATGATCCAGAGGTATTTTTGACCACATTTGAAAGGACTGCTGAAAGAGAAAAGTGGCCTGAGGAGCAGTGGGCTGGACTGGTGGCTCCTCTGTTAACTGGTGAATCGCAGAAGGCTTACTATGACCTAGAGCCTGACCAAGCAAAAGACTATGTGATGCTAAAAGCTGAGATATTGGCAAGGCTGGGTGTCACCCAGGCTGTCCGGGCTCAGCGTGTGCATAACTGGACTTTCCAGCTTGGAAAACCCCCCAGGTCTCAAATGTATGATCTCATTCACCTGAGCAGAAAGTGGCTACAGCCAGAGACTTTGTCCGCACCAAAAATTGTGGAACGTGTTGTAATGGATCGGTTTTTGAGAGCTCTTCCTACGGCCATCCAAAACTGGGTAAGCCATGGAGACCCAGAGACGGCCGATGGTCTTGTGGATCGTGTGGAGAAATACTTGGCTACAGAGAACCTGACGGCCTCTTCCAGAGACACTCTGACTTTCCACCCTAAGACCAGACCATCCCCAGGGGCGGATAAGAGGATTCCAAGGGGTAAGGGTGGAGAGAGTGAGAGGGTGGGAGCTCTACCCCAAGTTTGGCGAGAACAGCCTGGGAAATCAGCGGCTCAAGAGGCGGCAAGAAGGATCGTTTGCTACCGCTGCCGGCAAGCGGGACATATTGCAGCCAATTGCCCGGTTGTGGAGGAACCCATGCAGTGTGACTTTCTGACGGGCAGACGTCAGTCGCTGTGTGCGACAGTCGCATGCACTGCCATTCGAGGAATTGAGAAACATTTATGCAAAATGTGTGTTAATGGTAGAAATGTTGTGGTATTGCTGGATTCAGGTAGCCTTGTGACCCTGATAAAGGCTGAGTTAGTTAAAACAGAGGTCTCTGGGAATAGCAAGGTAGCTGTTATTTGTGTGCATGGGGACACCCGAGAGTATCCAGTGACTACAGTGTGTTTCGAGACCCCCAAAGGTACCCTCTCTCATCCAGTGGGCTTAGTATCTCAGTTACCGTATGACGCCATTGTGGGAAGGGATTTTCCGAAGTTCTGGGAACTGTGGGATGATCCTGAGCCCCCCACTGGTGCCCCTATGTACCAGGAATGTGATAGCCAGAACTCCCCTGAGAGTGGTGAGGACTCTCCGGAATTTCCCTTATCAGTATTGGCAGGGGAGACTCAAGAAACTGGAGAGGAGCCCACCTCCTCAGACGAAAACCTACCGTCTGTGGAGTTTTCTGATCTTGAGGTTCACAGGGAAAACTTTGCCACAGAACAGTTGAAAGACCCCGCCCTAATAAAGGCACGCGAAAACGTAGTGAAAATAGATGGCGAGTTAGTGAACCCAGATAATACCTGCACTTACCCATACTTCAGCGTAGAGAAGGACCTACTGTATCGGGTGGCAAAAAGGGCAGAAGAAACCGTTGAGCAGCTTGTGGTGCCCAAACCTTACAGGAAGTTGGTGTTGGAGTTGGCCCATGGGCACATTCTTGGAGGTCATCTGGGGACAGAGAAAACCCGAGAGAGGGTATTACAGAGATTCTATTGGCCGGGGGTGATGAAGGACATAGAAAATTATTGTTCCTCCTGCCCTGTGTGTCAGAGGTCGGCCCCGATGCCACATTTCCGTAGCCCGCTGGTCCCTCTACCCATCATTGAGGTCCCGTTTGAGAGGATCGCCATGGATTTGGTAGGTCCTATAATCAAGTCCGCTAGGGGGCACCAGTACATATTAGTTATAATGGACTATGCCACCCGTTATCCAGAAGCGATCCCTCTCCGAAATACCTCGGCCAAAACCATAGCCAAAGAGCTATCTCTTGTGTTTAGCCGGGTGGGTATTTGTAAAGAACTGCTTACGGACCAAGGTACACCCTTTATGTCCCGGGTTATGAAGGAGCTGTGTAAATTGTTCAAAGTGACGCAATTACGTACATCTGTGTATCACCCCCAAACCGATGGGCTGGTTGAAAGATTCAACAAAACCCTAAAACAAATGTTGAAGAAAGTGGTGGATAGAGATGGAAAGGATTGGGACTGTCTACTTCCTTATCTGATGTTTGCTATTAGGGAGGTGCCCCAATCCTCTACGGGATTCTCCCCCTTTGAGTTACTGTATGGGAGACACCCAAGAGGGCTGTTGGATATTGCCAAGGAAACTTGGGAAAGTGAGAGTTCTCCCCACAGGAGTGTGATTGAGCATGTCGCCCTGATGCAAGACCGAATTGCACAGGTAATGCCCATCGTGAAGGAACATTTGGCCCAAGCGCAGTTAGCACAGCAGAGAGTGTACAACCGTGGAGCCAAGACCCGTACCTTTTCCCCGGGGGATAGGATACTGGTACTTGTCCCTACGGTTGAAAGTAAATTCCTTGCCAAATGGCAAGGCCCCTACGAGATAATGGAAAAAGTGAGTGAAGTGAATTACAAGGTCAGACAACCAGGAAGGCGAAAGCCCGAACAGATCTATCACGTTAATCTGTTGAAAGCCTGGAGGGATAGAGAGTCCCTAGTCGCAGACACTTGGTCACCAGCTCAAACTGGTTGCGTGATTCCTGAGGTTGGAATAGCAGCCACCTTGTCACAACCCCAACAACAGGAGGTTAAGGAGTTTGTGCTTCGCAACAAGGAGGTATTCTCTGAGCTGCCGGGACAAACATTTGGGGTAGAGCATGACATCATTACCCCGCCCGGTGAAAGGGTGAAGTTAAAACCCTATCGGATCCCAGAGGCCCGACGGGAGGCAATACGGGAGGAAGTACAGAAAATGCTGAACTTAGGGGTGATAGAGGAGTCCCAAAGTGATTGGTCTAGTCCCATTGTGTTGGTGCCTAAACCGGATGGGAGCTGGCGATTTTGTAACGATTTTCGTCAGTTGAACAAAGTTACAAAATTTGACACCTACCCCATGCCACGTATAGATGAGTTGATCGACCGGCTGGGAACAGCCCGATACATGACGACTCTTGACCTCACAAAAGGGTATTGGCAAATCCCCCTGGCCAAATTGGCCAAAGAGAAAACCGCATTTGTAACCCCAGACGGGGCGTTCCAATATAAAAGAATGCCGTTCGGGTTACAGAATGCGCCGGCCACATTCCAGCGGAAAATGGACCAGATGCTGAGGCCCCATCGGAAGTATGCTGCGGCTTACCTGGATGACGTAATTGTCCATAGCACAGATTGGGCCTCACATCTGCCAAAAGTGCAAGCAGTCCTGGACTCTGTTCGGGAAGCGGGGTTTACGGCTAACCCCAAGAAGTGTACCATTGGGCAGGAGGAGGCCAAATATCTTGGGTACACCATTGGGAGGGGAGTAATAAAACCCCAACTCAACAAAGTCGAGGCCATCCAGAGTTGGCCACGTCCCAACAGCAAGAAGCAGGTACGAGCCTTTCTGGGAATCGCTGGGTATTATCGGCGATTCATTCCCCACTTTGCCTCTAAGGCTGTGCCCCTAACCAACCTAACGAAGGGGAAAGGGTCGGTCATGATTAAATGGACCCCCGAGGCTGAGGCAGCATTCCAATTCTTGAAACAAGCCTTATGTAGCCAGCCAGTGTTGTACTCACCCGACTTCTCTAAAGACTTTGTCGTACAAAGTGATGCGTCAGATGTGGGGTTAGGAGCAGTATTGTCCCAGGTCTGGAACGGGGAAGAGCACCCAGTCATTTACCTCAGCAGGAAGTTGAAGTCCCATGAGGTAAATTACGCCACCGTTGAAAAGGAGTGTTTAGCGGTGAAGTGGGCTCTAGATTCCCTTCGGTACTACCTGCTAGGTAGGCACTTTGACATGGTTACGGATCACGCTCCGTTAAAGTGGATGGCTCAAAACAAGGAAACAAATAGAAGAGTGAATAGGTGGTTCCTGGCCCTCCAGGAATTCAACTTCACAGTAAAGCATCGCCCTGGCGTTCAAATGGGGAATGTGGATGCTTTGTCTCGAGTACATGAATGCCTGATTGCTGGTGTTCCAACCCCGAGGTTAAAACAAGAGGGGGGGGTATGTGACAGCAGGAAGGTAAAGTCACCTGGTTGCATCCAGGGGGGTAGATATATTTCTCCCAGATTCAGGCTTTATGCTGACTTATACAACTAGGGTGGAGAGTTGTATAAGCCCAGCTGAGGCTAGTAGGCTCATGGATGACTCATACCTCTAGGGAGAGTGTGGGGCGTCGTACAGACAGGGAGTTGATGAGGCCAGCTGAAGCTTGTCAGCTCATTTAGGCCTCTATAAGAACTCCCAGATTCATTAGGTGTTAGCTCATGCCTGGAACCAGACCTGTGTGGACTGTCTAGGGAGAGTGAACCCCTGTGCGGTGAGAAAAAAGCCTGTGTGGCTATTTGCTTGGACATTTAAAACCAGGGACTTAGGGACTAGGACAGCACTAGGCTGATCCCAGTTGTTAGTTAGGAAACCTGTATGTTTAGTCAGAGGTCAACTTGACCAGGATTTATTTTGGTTATGTTTCTTTTGCTTTGCTGTGTTTTGTCACTGTAAATAGAAAATAAACCGCACCTTTTTGATTTTGAAAACCACAACCTCCGTTTGCTGGGCCTGTTTTGTGTGGGGAGCCCATCCCGGGGGTCACACACACCCGCTGCCGAGCTAACCCCCTCACAGTATGTACACTTCTACCAATAAAGTTTGTGAAGAGCAAGATACAGTAGTGGCCTAATTTTATGTTCACAAGACAACAAAATCAGGATGCGGAATCAATGAAAATGACATAACTTTTGGCATTGATTTCAACAATGTCTAGAGGTGAACAATGTCTGTGAATGATGATGTGGCAAAATAAATAATGTCCCTTTCTTTTTTTACAGCCAGAGCAGAGCCAGGAAGAGGGTGATGTTGGGGATCAGGAGGAGGCAGGGCCCAGTGGCACCCAGGAGGAGGCTGGGCCCAGTGGCACCCAGGAGGAGGCTTGGCCCAGCACAAGAGCCCAGATGCCTCCCCTGGTAGTTAAACCACGAGGGCCAAGGAGAGGTAGGCAGGTGGAGGAGGAAACCAGGGCCTTCCTCAGAGAGGCAACAGCGGCCCTCAGAGAGGCACCCTCTGTTGATGAGGGATTTGCCGCAGTCCTCGCCCACAAACTAGGGCAAATGGAGTTGCAGCAAAAAATTTACAGTGAGACCCTGCTATTGAAAGTCATCAATAAGGGCGTGCTGGGTGAACTCACTAGGTACACAGACATAACGGAGGTTGTCCCTACTCCTCCACCTCCTCCTCCTCCTCCTACTACTCCTCCTGCCACAACCTCTCCTCCTGATCCCCAGCCTCCAAGGAAGAAACCAACCAAGGCTGCAGAGAAGGCTGGAGAGAAGGCTACAAGGAAGAGGAGAAAATAATGCCTGCTGTAGTACCACAGACTGGGGACATATAGGACTTATATAGGACTTATCTGCTGTGGCTCCTGACCTCTGGGAGCTCAAGACAAGATTGGGCTCCTTTTTTTTGGGGATCTAATCTCTATTTTGGTTTGGACATCTTGGATGGTTGTTGTGGGGTCAAAGGGATGCACAAATGCAAGCAGGCTCTCCAGTGCTGCCTTCCACTTTAATTTGTTAATGTTCTGAAATAAAAAAAAATTTAGTGCCCTTAAAAAACTTGACTATGTGATTTGTATTTCAAAAGAGAGCTTGCTAGGGAGCAGGCAGGGACATCTCAAATTATATTATTGTTATTATCAGGGGACACAAACCTCAATGAGGCCAAATGAGACACATTTGGAAGGTTGTTGTGGTAACTTTACACAAGAATAATTTAAGCCAAAATAATAAAAAAAAGGCCACAAAAAAAAACACAATAGTAAAATATAATTTAAAGAAAAAAGGAGAATTACATTATTTTATTATTATTAGTATTATTTAGGAGGGAGGTGCGGCTTATAAATAATATTTTACAATCATTAGAGCAATTTGGAATTACTTTAGAAACAAGTTTGGCATAACTCTCAATGTCATTATCAAAAGAGGGTAATTTTAAAGCATTATCAAAAGAAGAATGGAATGCGCAGCATTAAAACGATGCTATTAATTCCACCGTGACGAATGTGCCATCTCCATTTCCAACATTAGCTTTACCAAAACGAGCGCTCCCGTCTCATAGTTGCTTCTGAGCATGAGCGTTTTTTTCACGTCGTGAAAGCATACACACTATCGTTTTTCACGTCGTTAAAAAAAACGACATGAAAAACGACGTGAAAAAAGAGAGCATGTCCGGAATTTTTAATGGCCGTTTTTCACGTCGTTAAAAATGCTCTGGAGCATACACACGATCATTTTTCAGGGCCATTTTTTAAAATGGCAGTTTTAACGGCATGAAAAATGATCGTGTGTACGGGGCATAAGGAAAAGGTAAGTGAACCAACAATGCACTAGCTTAAAGGAACCTATTTAGAAAATAAAAAACGAACCTTTACAACCCCTTTAAAGGAGAATTGTGCAAAAAAAAATGATTGGTTAAGCCCATAAGTGCTTTTTTTTTTTCAAATAACAATTTTTATTGTGGTTTTCTACAAAGAAAGTACAAAGGGATGTAAGACTTCACAGTATGGAGAACATTACATTTCCAGGTTGTCAAACAAATACAGTAATGTTTTATCCATATACTTGTAAAGCAATAGCAGGCACCCAACCAAAGATGGAAGTGATGCGGAAATGCGTCATAAAAAAAAACATCCAGCAAACTATTCGGGACCAAGGGAGTCCCTAGAATACTCTCAGAGGAGAGCAAGAAAGAGGGAAAGAGGAAAGAAAAGAAGAGAGATCATCATGGTAGCTCAGTCACCTGGTCACGGTGGATCCTCCCGAAGGTGCCACAGCTCCCAGACTTTGTAGTGAATGTCCAGCTTATCTTGCATCCTGGCCGTCATTTTCTCCATCAGCTCCACATCTTTGATTCTAGCATGCAAGGCCTCGGGAGCAGGGGGGGGGGATTGTTTTTTCCAGTTTAGGGCTATGAGACAGCATGCGGCTGTGAGGATATGGCATGTCAGTTTTTTGTAGGGAGGGAGAAGCCGCAGCGGTGAGAGGCCTAGCAAGAAGAACCATAAGTGTTTTTTAACCACTACAATCTTTTATTTTGTCTTTTGGAATTTACAAATGCAGAAATTTAGAAATTGGATGAAAGGTTTAGCATTGGGAAACACTTTGTGATGGATTAACAGTGCGTTTTATATACAGCTATAAAGAGCAGACCAAAATGAGGGACAAATGAGGAGGAAAGAGGGACAGAGGGACTATGTTCCAAATCAGGTACAGTCAGCTCTCAATCAGGGACAGTTGGGAGATATGCTCATCCCCCATGACAGCTCTGTCTATATCGCTAGTTCCACAATTCTGCAGTGCTTCCTGTGCTCTGTGTGCCTTCCCCCCACTCAGCCTCACTCTTGTATCTGCCATCTCCTAGGAAACTTTTGATGCTGTGCAATAGTTGGAACCTCACTTCTACTTTGCAGTCACAGCCCTGTGCGGGGAGAGAGTGAGGCTGAGTGGGGCGAAACAACACTTAGCACAGGGAATGCAGCAGCATCATGTTAGCATAACTATAGAACAGACTGGCCTAGACAAGGAGTGCTGAATTATCATTTTATGTTTAATATTTATTTTATTTGGCAGCTGGATGGGTCCAGTAATGAAGTATTGGATGCTATGACACTGGCTAGATGCTGGCTTCATGGCAATCAGGGAGCCTGCCCCTACTCA
The DNA here is from genome assembly GCA_029206835.1 of Rana muscosa. Classification (NCBI taxonomy): domain Eukaryota; kingdom Metazoa; phylum Chordata; class Amphibia; order Anura; family Ranidae; genus Rana; species Rana muscosa. Next base: position 1,114,248,386 of record CM055122.1, on the reverse strand, counting down.
GAGAACTGGCATAACCCCTGTACAAAATATCAGAGGAAGGAAGAGAGGAAAGATCCCTGGTGCCACACATCCACGGAGTCCTTTGGTGGTATGAGAGAGACAACCTCAACCTGGGCTCCCAGCAGGCCACGTCCCTCGACATGATTAAGGCTTACCTGTAAGTGCAAGAAATATCTTCTTAACCTACACGGTTAAGGAGATATTTGCTGAAAAACACAGCACCAATGACGTCCCGCGCATTGCCGGTTTTCTGAATGGGATCTTGCCGGCCCGAGCGCGCATGCGTGTGATGTCATCGGCGCTCCGGCCAATCACAGCGCCGGAGCGGCGATAACAGGAAATCACTCCGGGACAACATGTCGGTGGCCGGAGGGGGAGACGTGGACCGCTGCGGGGGCTTCGATCGGAGGTAAGTAAAACATAATCAGCTAGTATGCTTTGCATACTAGCTGATTATGTCTTTGTCTTGCAGGATCTATATTTTTTTTCGTTTTTGAACGGAGGGTTTACTTCCTCTTTAAGTGTGTTAGGGTGCCATTTACAATTAATGGCACTGCAGTGTACCAACACACATGCATCAATACACATGAAGTTTGGTGTGAATGAACCATAGGAAGAACAACACCAGAGCAGACATAAGTTATACTCAGTTTTATTACAAAAAATTAAATTTGAACTCAATGTGAGCTGCAAATATTTATGCACAATTACACTTCAGATTTTGCTTGACTTGTCACAGATTTGTGGAACAGGAGCCAATATATTGGAGAATACACATATCACAAAGTCAGCAGATACCCAGAGCTCATCTTCATTAAAAGTTTTCAATCCAAAACTGTACAACTGCTTTATTTTTTTAAATAAAAAAAGGGTAAGAAGGCATGTGATGGAACTTGTTAGCCATGTGTAGATGAGATTAGGTATGAAAGTATATTTAAAGCACCTCAAACACTTAAACAACCTTATATATTTATAGCCTCCATGTGCAAATGAAGGACAGGTTTAGGTAATGAAAATGAGCTTGGTTTAAAGTGGTTCTAAAGCCCCCACATATACTAAGCCCAATCTCGATCCAGTGCTGTGCACAAGGGCACAGGCTCTCTCTGCTCTTTCCCTCCTCATTGGCCCCCACTGCTGTCAATCACAGCAGGTGAGAAGGTCGCAATGGGTGGAGCCAAGCCGCACTCTGTGTGTCTTACGGACACACCGAGTGGGGCTCGGGAGAGAGCAAGTTTGAGTGCCCTAATAACAAGCAACTTGCCATGGGGGCACTTGGTGGGGGAGAGGAGCCAGGAGCGCTGTCGGGGGACCCCAGAAGAGGGGGATGGGGGCTGCTCTGTGCAAAACTGTTGCACAGAGCAAGTAAATATAAGAAAAGAGCGGGGTGGAGGCGCCAACTAAAATAATCCTACTGTGATAAATAATGTAAGTATACTATATATACTTACAGGTTCACTTGGAAATTATGTCCATCGAGGAGAAGGAGCTGTGAGCCCCGAGCGCGTAGCCTGTGAAACGTCCCACTCTATGTTTGGAGGACCGCCCTGCTGTATGACATCACTTCTGCTTCCGCGTTCCAGACTGGAAAGCGTGGAGCTTCCTGTCATGTGACACCGCAGAGAAGCCAGTGTAAGCGAAGATCCACATCTCCTACACCTCACGGCCGAGGGGAACATTGCCAGAGCCAGCAGAGCGGCACCAACAGACCTCAGAACACCCCCATCCTCGATGGACATCATTTCAAAGTGAACCTGTAAGTATATATACTATACTTACATTATTTATCACAGTAGGATTATTTTAGTTGGCGCCTCCACCCCCCTCTTTTCTTATACTTCTTGCTGACAGAGGCCATGGACACCCTCTGATGCTGCCTCCTCTTGTTTTTTAATATACAGATTGACTTAGAAGTGCCATTAGAGCCACTATTACATTCATTTTAAAGGCATCACATCGCTAGGAGCGCCAAAATCCACCCCCCCCCCCTTTTCTATGAACAGAGCAAGTAAATATAACATGTTTGTTTTTGCTTTTTTTAAATGTTTACAACCACTTTAAGCAGCACTTTCTCCAGCTAAACAGGTTCACTTTAAGAAGCCAACCAGTTTGCAGTATATTACAGTAAATGAAATGCAATATCATTATCACTTCCAGTCTTTACCCTTCACAGAAGAAGTTTGAATTCCACTTGATAAAGATCCTACTTGAAGATTCATATTCTGAAATTCCTAAGTGAATCATATCTCCTTGTTAAACTAGATAATTGTTGGTGTGCTTTGCTCTTAAAAATAAATTTTGAAGTCAACTGTAAGGTTAGTTTAGCTTAATGTGTTAATTGTTTTGTTGCTGTTTGAGTCATAATTCTCATCATCATCCTCCCTAAAGGCTCTTTGGAGGGCTTCCTGGATCGAGTGAGGGGTCTTTTGTTTCCATTTCCTTCCAACAATAAAGTAAATATAGGGGTTGATGGTGCAGTTAAGCACTGTGCAATAAATTGTTACATAGAAAAAACTAACAGTTACCAAATCTGTTGGTGTTAATTTGAAATATATTAAAAAAGACAAAAAAGTAAATGGAAGAACTGATAGGATAAATACAAGAACTGCAATAAGGATGATGATGTACAGATTAGGTGTGTATTGCTGCTTTAATGACCTCTTTACTTTGATGAGGAAGGTGAAGCTGGAAACAACCATAATTGGTAGGCAGATGCCAATGGCTAAAATAAAAACTATGATTTGAACTGCTGAACATTGTGAGGTTTGTTCCAAGAAAGCATCTGCTGTACACACAAGGTTCTCAAGGAGACTTTCCAAAGAGCCAAGGATCCAAAGAGCAGTGCACATAATAGTGGACAAGTTCCTAGGGCGATGGGTTTGGTACCAAAAGGGGAACAGAACAGAGCTACATCGTTCCATGCTGAGAGCTGTAAGGATATACATTCCAGAATACTGCATAATATCATAAAATATTTCTATGAATATATATAAACTCTCCTTCCCTCTAAAATCAGGATCTGTACCAATGATTGTATTTATATGGATAATCAAAAGCAAGGTAGTAAATACAATAAACAGGGCATCAGCTATAGACAGATTCATAATATAAACTGCATATTTGTTTCTCTGGATCTTGAAGAGCAGGTACCAAAACACAATAACATTTCCAACTAGACCAAAGATACAAAGACATAGTGCTACAACAGCCGCTATGGTGAAATGTATGTACGAATATTCCGAATAGCTGCTAGAGGGTTCATCCAGGGTGTCGTTCATGCTGGTTACATTCATGTTTTCTTTAGTATTGGTATTACCCTGTAATATTCCAACTGTGTTTTTAAAACGTTTCTTCTTTTTCCATCTGTTTTAAATACATTACCACAAGTGATTATTAGTAAATCAGAAGTCAATATCTGAGGATAGATAGATAGATAGATAGATAGATAGATAGATAGATAGATAGATAGATAGATAGATAGGTAGGTAGATAGATAGATAGATAGACAGATAGGTAGGTAGGTAGATAGATAGATAGATCTTATAGAAAAATAGTACATTATTTTCCATTTAATTTAGAAATTCGTATCCTACCAAATAATGCAGTAGCATAAAAGTGAATTGTTTTAGGACAGGAACAACGATAATTGCAATCTGTTGTCCATAACCACCAGATCAGATTTATCTTTTCATCTTTGCAGAGCAGGTTGCAAAATAAAATAAACATAACAACATGCTGGTTGACAACAAGTGAGAAAAAATATTTCCAAAGGGGAAACATGAAAACTTTTTTTGTCCAAATTGGGAGAATTCACCTCTACTCCTGTTCCAGTGACCACTGGAAAGACTGGAAGATTTTGACCCTCTTCTTTATATATTACCTTTCTATCTTTTCAACAATGGTCACCAGCAAAGAAAGGGAAAGTGAATCTCCCACCTGGGAACACAGACAGCGATGAAAACCCGACAAAGGTCCCAACCCTTCTCCACTATGCCCACAACTAAAGATATCTGGGCTGGAATTTCACATTAACCAATATATTCTTTATGACTGACAAAAATATTTTATATATGTATTGTTATGCAAATTGACCATGTTGTGCTCAAAAACTTGCATGTATGAAACTACCACCAATAGTGGAAGTTTCATACATGTAATTTTTTTAGCGCAACACTGTGAATTTTTATTTTTTGTATTTTAAGATGATATTCCCTATTTTGTTTGCAACTTATTTTTATTTTTAGTTATTTTTTTTCATATTTGCACAGTTTTTCTTTATTTATATATTGTTATAAAGTGTGTAGGCTACATTGTTTTACAGGTGTAAAAAAAAAAATATTTTTGGGAACACTGCGCTAGATAATGTATAAATGAGTAAATAAAATATATATGTGATATAGTGTAATGAAGCTGCCAGTACCAAAATTCAGATACAAAATTCAGAACACAAATAAAAAAGATGAGGTACAGCGCTAAAAAATGAGCATAAACCTTGAAACACGGAATATGAAAAATGAATAATAAATAAATTAATAAAAATTTACATCTGTGAAATACGTGTCATGATAATTAAACACAATAACACATGTGAACAAAAAATACCATCAATTACATCAATGACCTATTAGTTAAAAATGGTGACCCATGTGACAAAAAAGAACAAACACTAATAAGTGAAAAATCTCTTAAAAAATTATATAAAATAAATGTGAGAAAAAAAGTCCCAAATTAAATGAATAATATAAGTTGCATGCTAACAACCAGAAATGGATGCAAAAAGGAAGATGAATCATAGAAGGAAAGGGGTCCTTTAAGCAGATTTTCTCAATATGAAGAGATGAGAGAAACTTGTAGTAGAAAAGACTTCCATCCACCAGTGAGGAGACCCCAGAAGGTGATAATGTAGTCTCCTTACCAGATTAGGTTGACCACTATAACGGCGGTCTATATAGGCGCAGGGATTTTAGGTCTCCCTAAGGACCCACAGCCGATGACTGGATATTTGTATAGGCATGTTGTGTACACTGTTGGTATACAGAAATAAAGGGTTAAGCTGGCCATACACTAGCAGAATTTAGGTTGAACTTTTTGTCTCAAGAAAGTTTGTTTAATTTTCTAATCATTAGGTGGGTCAAATCGATACCCGTTTTCAGTGAAGAGAAAATTCAAAGGAGACGGATGTAAAAAAAAATCATTGAACAAACTAATTTCTAGCAGTGTATGTGGTTTTCATTTGAGAAAGTCCATTTGTTCCAAAATCCATTGTTAAAAGCAAACAGAATTTTGAATTACTGTCAAATGATATTGGTAAAGTAATTGAGTGGACGGAAAATATTTGTATGAAGAAATTTTTTACCACCTCCCACCCGGCCACTGCACATATATATATGGCCGGGGGGGTTGCTTCCTCCTTCTGAGTGGATGTTCAGGAAAGTCCCTCAGAAGGAGGGGGATTGCGCGTGCGGGTGCCCACGCAGTGGAGCGATCCCAATGCAATCGTGTCACCCGGACACGGCGCATCTCCAATCGGCAGGAGGGCTCTGCGATTGGCCCTCCTGATCACATGACAGCTGTGTCCAGTCACAGCCATCATGTGATGTAAATAGAGAGCCGGTTGCTAGGCGATCGGCTCTCCTCTCCTCACACGGAAGTTGTCAGTGAGGAGAGGAGAGCTGATCGCTGCAGCCAGTCGGTGATCAGTGAGTATGAGCTGTTCTTTACAGCTTTTTACACACTGATCACTGGCCCAGTGTCCCCACACAGTGTAAACACACACATGTCACCAAAATAGTGTCCCCACACATGTCCCCACACAGTAAAAACACCTGTCCCCCACATGTGTCCCAGTAAAATCAAATGTCCCAATGATTATCTGCATACATATGTCCATGATCATCTGCGCACATCTGTACATGATCATCTGTGCACATCTGTCCGTGATCACACAAACTAATTACTATACACTTAACAGGATTTTTTTTTTACCAAAGACATGTAGCAGAATACATTTTGGCTTAAATTTATGACAAAGTTAGATTTTATTGGATTTCTTTTAAAATAGAAAGTAGAAAATATTGTTTTTTTTCCCAAAATTTCCGCTTCTTTTTCCGCTTATATCGCAAACAATAAAAAAGAGTTGTGAATAAATACCACCAAAAGAAAGCACTATTAATGTGAACAAAATGATAAAAATGTCATTAGGGTACAGTTTTATTATTAGCTTAGGTTGATGCTATTTTGTATAGTGACTGCAAAAAGTGTTTTTTTTTTTTTCACAAGGTAAACTAACACTTTAATTTAAAGTGATTGTAAAGTCTTGTTTTAGTCCAGATATATAATCAACCCTGTGAAGGGTTGATTATATATCTGGATACCGTAGTAAATTACATATGATCAGTGGCATAGCTAGCACATCTAGCACCCGGGGCTGGTAAATTTTTTGCACCCCACAAGAAAAATGGTATGTGACAATATTGCAGCGCCACGCCAAAACTGTGGGTGTGGGCAGATTGCATCAACAGTGGCAGGGGCTTAAATGGCTATATGCTGTAATGACAGTGCCACAAGCGAGTATGTAACAGACAGTACAAACCTCAGTACATTCATTTTAATAAAAAAAAAAAACTGTTCTATCGCATATTCTTTACTACACACAGCTAACCTTAAAGTAATATTAAAGTCTTGTTTTTGTTTTTTTAACCACTTAAGGACCAAAAGGATTTGCCCCCTTAATGACCAGGCCATTTTTTGCGATACAGCACTGCGTCGCTTTAACTGACAATCGCGGGGTCGTGAGATGCTGTACCCAAAAAAAATGTTTGTCCTTTTTTTTGCCACAAATAGAGCTTTGTTTTGGTAGTATTTGATCACCTCTGCGGTTTTTATTTTTTGCGCTATATACAAAAAAAAAACACAATTTAAAAAAAAAGCAATATTTTTTACTTTTTGCTATAATCAATATCCCCCCAAAAAATATAAAAAAAATTATTTCTTCCTCAGTTTAGGCAGATATATATTATTCGACATATTTTTGGTTAAAAAATATCACAATATATATTGTATATTGATTGGTTTGCTCAAAAGTTATAGCGTCTACAAAATAGGGGATATATTTATGGCATTTTTATAATTTTTCATTTTTTTACTAGTCTAGCGCACCCACCCCAGACTTTACCTGCTTTACCATGGAGAACAAATAGTCTCTATGAGAGCAGACAGGTTGGTACGAGACACAGGTCAGATAAGGTGGGAGGAGGTCCAGGCACAAACTTGATTTAGTTTCTCTTACTGTCCTGATTTCACGAACAGGTTTGGGCGCACGGTCTCTGCCACAGACCGGGTGAATATGAAAGCCACTGCCACTGACTTGGTGAAGTTAGTCACTGCTAGGGATGAGCCGAACACCCCCCGGTTCGGTTTGCACCAGAACTTGCAAACGGACCGAAAGTTTGCGCAAACCTTAGAACCCTATTAAATACAATGGATGCGAACGTTCAAAATCAAAAGTGCTAATTATAACGGCTAATATGCAAGTCATTGTCCTAAAAAGGGTTTGGGGACCCGGGTTCTGCCCCATGGGACATGTATCAATGCAAAAAAAACTTTTAAAAACGGCCGTTTTTTCGGGAGCAGTCATTTTAATGATGCATAAAGTGATAAAAAAAAGTGAAATATTCCTTTAAATATCGTACCTGGGGGGTGTCTAAAGTATGCCTGTGAAGTGCCAAGTGTTTCCCGTGTTTAGAACTGTCCCTGCACAAAATGACATTTCTAAAGGAAAAAAAATGGTCATTTAAAACTGCTTGCGGCTTTAATGTAATGTCTGGTCCCGACAATATGGATGAAAATCATTGAGAAAAATGGCATGGGTACCCCCCCACCCCACTACCAGCCCCTTTGGGTCTTGTATGGATATTAAGGGGAACCCTGCACCCAAAATTTAAAAAAGGCCCTATATACTCTGAACAGCAGTATACAGGCGGTGCAAACAAGACAGGGACTGTAGGTTTGTTCTTAAGTAGAATCTTTTTCTAATTTGGAACAGGTACATTTTTTAAGTGTAGCTCTAGCCAAAAAATCAATTTTTAAGCTTTTTGGAGAACATAGGGAAGGGTTATCACCCCTGTAACATTTGTTTTGCTGTCTGTGCACCTGTTCAGAAGATTTCACCTAACTTTCCGTCCCAATGACAAATGTTTTTGGAAAAGTGGGGTTTTTATTGAAACAAGGATTGGTGATAAAGCATCAGAAGAGAGGAGACACCTTTTTCCCATATTAACTTTTACAGGAGAGAATTTCCCTTCCTAGGGGTAGATTTCCTCTCACTTCCTGTTGTCTCCTTCCGTTTGCAAGTAGGAGTCGTTTGTAAGTTGGATGTTTGAAAGTAGGGGCCTGCCGTATATACTGTGCAGAAATTTGCCCCTTAGGTGTTGGTGTTGCCACAACACTGTAAGCCCTCACAGTTACTCTTGGTGGGCGCTGGAACGCCCTGCTGTGAACTATTATATCAGGAATTGTAATTACATGCCATTGTTGAACAGTGGTAGGAAAAATTGGGCCTTTGGTGGTGGTGCTGGTGCCACAACACTGTAAGCCTTCACAGTTACTCTTGGTGGGCGTATGAATGGGCCCTGCTGTGTATTATTAGATCAAGAATTGCAATTGCATGCCCCTGTTGAACAGGGGCTGAAAAATTGGGCCTTTGGTGGTGGCGGTGGTGCTAGTGCCACAAGACTGTAAGTCCTCACAGTTACTCTTGGTGGGCGCAGGAATGGGCCCACCTGTGAAATATTAGATCAAGAATTGTTATTACATGCCCCTGTTAAACACTGGCAGAAAAATTGGGCCTTAGGCCCTGGTGCTGGTGCCACAACACTTAAACCCATCACAGATACTGTATTTGGAGCGCAGCAATGAGCCCTGTTGCAAAGCATTGCATCAAAAATTGTAATTACACGCCCCTGTTAAACAGGGGCTGAAAAATTGGGCCTTAGCCACTGGTGCCACAACACTTCAACCCATCACAGATACTGTATTTGGAGCGCAGCAATGAGCCCTGTTGCAAAGCATTGCATCAAAAATTGTAATTACACGCCCCTGTTAAACAGGGGCTGAAAAATTGGGCCTTAGCCACTGGTGCCACAACACTTCAACCCATCACAGATACTGTATTTGGAGCGCAGCAATGAGCCCTGTTGCAAAGCATTGCATCAAAAATTTTAATTACACGCCCTTGTTAAACAGGGGCTGAAAAATTGGGCCTTAGCCAATGGTGCCACAACACTTCAACCCATCACAGATACTGTATTTGGAGCGCAGCAATAAGCACTGTTGCAAAGCATTGCATCAAAAATTTTAAAATTGGGCCTTAGCCACTGGTGGCGGCACCCAGAACCACAAATGTTCTTCCAAGCTATCGGCAGGATCATTGAGGAGGAAGAGGATAGTCAGTCAACATAACAGGACAGTCACTCAGCATCATCATAAGCAGTCTTGAAGGGATGTGACATTTCAAAAAAAATTATTCAGTTACATCAGCTTCAGGTGCTTGGTAGCTGGTGGTGATCCAAGACTGGTTCATCTTTATGAAGGTCAGTCGATCAACCGAGTCGGTGGACAGGCGCACCCTGTGATCGGTTACAAAGCCACCAGCAGCACTGAATGTGCGTTCCGAAAGAACGCTGGATGCAGGACAGGCCAATAGCTCAATTGCATACTGTGCAAGCTCTGGCCAGTGATCCATCCTCAAGACCCAGTAAGCCAGAGGATTTTCGGTGGAAAAAGGTGTCCAAGTCTGACCTTGCCCCTAGGTATTCCTGGACCATGTAAATCAGACGCTGGCGATGGTTGCTGGAACCGATCATACCTTGGGGCTGCGGACTAAAAAATTGTCTGAACGCATTGGTCAGACGGCCACCTTCCCCACCACTCCTTCGTTGACTGACCGAAGCCTCAGCAACTCGTCGTCCAGGACCAGGAGTTTGTAGCTTCCCAGTCTCTGGGAACGCGTTGCACAGACCTTTCTGCAAGGCCTCCCGGAGATGTCTCATCCTCTGCTCCCTCTGCGACGGCAAGATAAGGTCCGCAACCTTACCCTTGTACCGTGGATCAAGGAGAGTGGCCAGCCAGTAATGGTCCCTCTCCTTGATCCGAAGAATACGAGGATCCTTCCGCAGGCTTGCAGGATCAGGGAGGCCATGCAGCGTAGGCTAGCTGAGGCATTCGGTCCGGAGTCCTCTCGGTCACTAAGGATGACATGATCCGCAGCCACCTCCTCCCAGCCACGTACAAGTCCACGGGTTTCTTGGGACTGTAAATCATCCCTAAAAGACTGTTGCTGTTGATGCTGAGTGCCAAGTTCTACCTCCATGCTGACACAATCCTCCTCCTCCTCCTCTTCCTTTGCGATGGGTGGGACAGAAGGAACACTGTCTGGGTAAAGGGGGCCTTGAGAGGCAAGGAAGTCCTCCTCTTCCTGCCTCTGTTCTGCCTCAAGTGCCCTGTCCATTATTCCACGCAGCGTATGCTCCAACAGGTGGACAAGAGGTACAGTGTCACTGATGCATGCACTGTCACTGCTCACCATCCTCGTGGCCTCCTAAAATGGTGCCAGGACAGTGCATGCATCCCTGACCATGCCCCACTGGCGTGGTGAAAAAAACCCGAGCTCCCCTGACCCTGTCCTGGTGCCGTAGTCGCACAGGTACTCATTGATGGCCCTCTGCTGCATGTGCAGCCTCTGCAGCATGGCCAACGTTGAGTTCCACCTGGTGGGCATGTCACATATAAGGCGGTTCTTGGGCAGGTTCAACTTCTTTTGCAGCTCAGCCAGCCGAGCACTGGCATTATATGATCTGCGGAAATGCACACAGACTTTCCTGGCCTGCCTCAGGACATCCTGTAAGCCCGGGTACCTGCCCAAGAACCACTGCACCACCAGGTTAAGGACGTGAGCCACACAGGGCACATGGGTCAGTTGTCCCTGTCGGAGGGCGGAGAGGAGGTTGGTGCCATTGTCGCAAACCACTATTCCTGGCTTAAGCTGGCGTGGCGTCAACCACCTCTCGGCCTGCCCCTGCAGAGCTGACAGAACCTCTGCCCCAGTGTGGCTCCTGTCCCCCAAACACACCAGCGCAAGCACGGCATGGCATCTTTTTGCCTGCGTACTTGCGTAGCCCCTTGAACGCCTACAGAGCACCTCTGGTTCCGAGGACAAAGCACAGGAAGAGGCCATGGAGGAAGAAGAAGAGGAGGGGGTGGAGGAGAGAGGTGTGTCACAACCAGTAGTAGCATTTTGGAGGCATGACGGCGGAACAACCTCCAACACTACTGCACCTTGTCCTGCATCCTTCCCAGCTGCCAAAAGAGTGACCCAATGGGCCGTGAAAGAAAGGTAACGTCCCTGTCCATGCCTGCTGGACCATGAGTCAGCAGTAATATGCACCTTACCGCTGACCGCCCTGTCCAGCGAGGCCAAGACATTGCCTTCCACATGCCTGTAGAGCCGGAATCGCCTTCCGTGAGAAAAAGTGGCGTTTGGGAACCTGCCACTGAGGAACCGCACATTGCACAAACTCACGGAAGGGGGCCGAGTCTACCAACTGAAAAGGCAGCAGTTGAAGTGCTAGCAATTTAGCCAAGCTAGCATTCAACCGCTGGGTATGTGGATGGCTGGAAGTGAACTTCTTTCGACGGTCCAGCAGCTGGGGCAGGGAAATTTGCCTGCTACAATCGGACGTCGGTGTACTGCTAGCAGAGTGCCCGCAAGTACTTGGCTGTGACACACCTAATTCTACACCTTCATTCCTCTCAGTGCAGGTTTCAGAGAGGACTGAAGGTATAGTGGGGTTGGAGATCCCAGCTGATGAGGAGCAAGGAGAGGTCCGCTTTGTTCTTTGGTGTGGGTCTTTAACCACTTGACCACTGGGCACTTAAACCCCCTTAATAACCAGACCAATTTTCAGCTTTCGGTGCTCTCACATTTTGAATGACAATTACTCAGTCATACAACACTGTACCCATATGAATTTTTTGTCCTTTTTTTCACACAAATAGAGCTTTCTTTTGGTGGTATTTAATCACTGTTGGGTTTTTTATTTTTTGCGCTATAAGAGAAAAAAGACTGAAAATTCTGTAAAAAAAAGTTTTTTTTTTCGTTTCCGTTATAAAATTTTGCAAATTACTATTTTTTCTTCATAAATTTTGGCCAAAATTTATACTGCTACATATCTTTGGTAAAAATAAGTACAAATTGGTGCATATTATTTGGTCTTTGTGAAAGTTATAGAGTCCACAAGCTATGGTGCCAATATCTGAAAATTGATCACACCTGAAGTACTGATGGCCTATCTCATTTCTTGAGACCCCAACATGCCAGAAAAGTACAAATACCCCCCAAATGACCCCTTTTTGGAAAGAAGACATTCCAAGGTATTCAGAAAGAGGCATTGTGAGTTTTTTGAAGTTGTAATTTTTTCCCACAATTCTTTGCAAAATCAAGATTTTTTTTTTCTCTTTTTTTTTTTCCACAAAATTTTCATATTAGCAGGTTATTTCTCACACCCAGCATATGCATACCACAAATTACACCCCAAAACACATTCTGCTATTCCTCCCGAGTATGGCGATGCAACATGTGTGAGACTTTTACACAGCGTGGCCACATACAGAGGCCCAACATGCAGGGAGCCCCTTCAGGCGTTCTGGAGCACCGAGGCCAATTCTGACATTTCTCTCCTACATGTAAAAATCATCATTTATTTGCTATAAAATTACATAGAACCCCAAAACATTACATATGTTTTTTTTAGCAAAGACCTTAGAGAATATAATGGTGGTTGTTGCAACTTTTTATCTCGCACGATATTTGCGCAGCAATTTTTTTAACGCGTTTTTTACGGAAAAAATAAGTTTTGTGCTTAAAAAAAAAAAAACAGTAAAGTTAGCCCAATGTTTTTGCATAATGTGAAAGATGAAGTTACGCCGAGTAAATAGATACCTAACATGTCACCCTTAAAAATTGCACACGCTTGTGGAATGGCGCCAAACTTCGCTACTTAAAAAATCCCCATAGGCGACGTTTTAAATATTTTTACTGGTTACATGTTTTGAGTTACAGAGGAGGTCTAGGGCCAAAATGATTGCTCTCGCTCTAACGTTTGCGGCAATACCTCACATGTGTGGTTTGAAAACCGTTTTCATATGTGGGCGGGACTTACGTATGCGTTCGCTTCTGTATGCGAGCTCACGGGGACAGGGGCGCTTTAAAAAAAAATATTTATTTTTTTATTGTTCATTTTACTTTATTTATTTTAGTTTGACATGTTTTTCCGCCCCAAATTTTTTTTTGATCACTTTTATACCTATTACAAGGAACGTAAACATCCCTTGTAATAGGAATATGGCATGACAGGTCCTCTTTACAGTGAGATATGGGGTCAATAAGACCCCACATCCCACCTCTAGGCTGGGAAGCCTGGAAAAAACAAAAAAAAACAAAACAATCCTGGCTTTGATGGTAGCGGTGAGTCGGTAGAAGCACCGGAGGGCGGCGGGGGGGGGACATCCCCTCTCGCCTCCCGTAAGAATGATCAAGCGGTGGAACAGCCACTATGATTGTTGTTATGGTGTAGGGAATCGCCGGCTGAAAAAGCTAATATCTGAATGATGCCTGTAGCTGCAAGCATCATTCAGATATCCCCGCACAAAGTCAAGGATGTCAAATGACGGCCGGCGGGCGGGAAGTGGTTATTGCAGAGTATTGCCGGGCATTGCGGAGTATTGCTGGGTATTGCGGAGTATTGCAGGGCATTGCGGAGTATGGCAGGGCATTGCGGAGTATGGCAGGGTATTGCGGAGTATGGCAGGGTATTGCATGGGGTATTGCACAGGGGGTATTGCACAGGGTATTGCAGAGTATTGCGCAGGGTATTGCAGAGTATTGCACAGGGTGTATTGTGCAGGGTATTGCAGAGTATTGTGCAGGGTATTGCAGAGTATTGCGCAGGGTATTGCAGAGTATTGCACAGGGTATTGCAGAGTATTTTGCAGAGTATTTTGCAGAGTATTGCGCAGGGTGATGCAGAGTATTGTGCAGTGTATTTCAGAGTATTGCAGAGTATTGTGCAGGGTATTGCGCAGGGTATTGCAGAGTATTGTGCAGGGTATTGCAGAGTATTGCGCAGGGTATTACAGAGTATTTTGCAGAGTATTACGCAGGGTATTGCAGGGTATTTTGCAGGGTATTGCGCAGGGTATTGCAGAGTATTGTGCAGGGTATTGCAGAGTATTGCGCAGGGTATTGCAGAGTATTGCACCAGGGTATTGCAGAGTATTGCACCAGGGTATTGCAGGGTATTGCAGAGTATTGCGCAGGGTATTGCAGAGTATTGCGCAGGGTATTGCAGAGTATTGCACCAGGGTATTGCAGAGTATTGCACCAGGGTATTGCAGAGTATTGCACCAGGGTATTGCAGGGTATTTTGCAGAGTATTGGCAGGGTATTTTGCAGAGTATTGGCAGGGTATTGCACAGGGATGGCTGAGCAGGGATGGATGGATGGCTGGATCTGTGACTGCAATTGTCACAGATCCAGCCCACACTGCTGCTGCTGCCATCCGCTCTCTCCCCCTCCCCTCTCACACTGTACCGATCGGTACAGAGAGGGGAGAGAGGAACCGGCGTCATCACATGACGCCGGTCTGTTTACAAGTGATTGCTCCGTCATTTGACGGAGCGATCACGTGGTAAACGGCCGCTATCAGCGGCGATTTACCGCGATTCGTGATGCGCCGGGTCCTCTGGACCCGGCGGTCACGGAGTTTCCCGTGTGCGCGCCCCAGGGGGCGCGCGGGAGCGCGATTCTGGGAGGACGTTATATAACGTCCTCCCAGAGTTAAGCAACCACCTTGTCAATGTTATTTGTCGGCAGGTGGTTGTTAACTGGTTAAGGTACGCTTGCCAACGAGCTGCATGGCAGGTCAACATATGTCTGGTCAAGCATGTGGTGCCCAAGCGGCTGATGTTTTGGCCACGCGAGATACGCTTGAGACATATGTTGCAAATAGCAGCGGTGCGATGTGATGCACTCGACTCAAAAAAGGCCCACACCAAAGAACTTTTGGAATAACGGGCAGAGGCAGCGCCCTGCACAGGTGGAGCTCTGCGGTGTGATTCAGTCGGTGTGCTGCCCTTACGCTGGCCCCCAGAGGGCATCCTGCCTCCTCCTCATCCTCCTCCTCCTCTCTCCTATCAGGCACCCACGTGGAGTCAGTGACCTCATCATCCCCTCCCTCTTGATCACTGGAGAAAACCTGGCAGTATGCTGCAGCTGCTGGAACATGACTGCCAGATTGCTGTCCTTCTTGAGCATCCCCTCTCTCTGCGCTCACGCTACTGCCTTCCTCTAACTGTGTATCATCATCAGACCCTTCAAAACGCTGAGCATCCTCCTGGAGCATGTACCCAACACTGTGCTCAAACAGTTCAGGGGACTCCTCAGGAGGACATGGTGGGTTTAGGTAAGGAGTGACTGATGACATTGATAGAAGGGAAGAGGACGCGTTGGCAGCTGCTTTGCCTGTACCCTGAGCCTGGGTGAGAGAGGATGAGGAGGATAAGGAGGGCTTGGTCATCCACTCTACCAAGTCTTCGGCATGATGCGGCTCAACACGTCCAGCTGCCGAAAATAAGGACAAGCATGTCCCATGGCCACGTGCTGATGACAATGCACCGCGTCCACGACCAGCACTGTTGCCCCCAGACACAGAGCCTGCTTGCCCTCTTTTATTGGCTCGTGACTGTCTGCCTCTCCTTGTTGGCCTTCCAGACATTCTAATGGCCTGCAGGGAGATGGGAAAACCAGCAATAAGGGGTAGCTTCAGGTGTATACTGTGCAGGAGGCACACTACACCCACTGTAAGTGCTGCAGATGCCTGTGTTACACAACAGGAAAACACAGCAATAAGGGGTAGCTTCAGGTGTATACTGTGCAGGAGGCACACTACGCCCACTGTAAGTGCTGCAGATGACTGCCTGTGTTACACAACAGGAAAACCCAGCAATAAGGGGTAGCTTCAGGTGTATACTGTGCAGGAGGCACACTACGCCCACTGTAAGTGCTGCAGATGCCTGCCTGTGTTACACAACAGGAAAACACAGCAATAAGGGGTAGCTTCAGGTGTATACTGTGCAGGAGGCACACTACGCCCACTGTAAGTGCTGCAGATGCCTGTTAGTGTAACACAAAAGAAAAAAAACACGAGCAATAAGGGGTAGCTTCAGGTGTATACTGTGCAGGAGGCACACTACACCCACTGTAACTGCTGCAGATGCCTGCCTGTGTTACACAACAGGAAAACACAGCAATAAGGGGTAGCTTCAGGTGTATACTGTGCAGGAGGCACACTACGCCCACTGTAACTGCTGCAGATGCCTGTTAGTGTAACACAAAAGAAAAAAACACGAGCAATAAGGGGTAGCTTCAGGTGTATACTGTGCAGGAGGCACACTACACCCACTGTAACTGCTGCAGATGTCTGCCTGTGTTACACAACAGAAAAACACAGCAATACGGGGTAGCTTCAGATGTATACTGTGCAGGAGGCACACTATGCCCACTGTAACTGCTGCAGATGCCTGTTAGTGTAACACAAAAGAAAAAAACACGAGCAATAAGGGGTAGCTTCGGGTGTATGCTGTGCAGGAGGCACACTACACCAACTGTAACTGCTGCAGATGCCTGCCTGTGTTACACAACAGGAAAACACAGCAATAAGGGGTAGCTTCAGGTGTATACTGTGCAGGCGGCACACTACGCCCACTGTAAGTGCTGCAGATGCCTGCCTGGGATACACAACAGGAAAACACAGCAGTAATGGGCAGCTTCAGGTGTATACTGTGCAGGAGGCACACTACGCCCACTGTAAGTGCTGCAGATGCCTGTTAGTGTAACACAAAAGAAAAAAAACACAAGCAATAAGGGGTAGCTTCAGGTGTATACTGTGCAGGAGGCACACTACGCCCACTGTAAGTGCTGCAGATGCCTGCCTGTGTTACACAACAGGAAAACACAGCAATAAGGGGTAGCTTCAGGTGTATACTGTGCAGGAGGCACAGTACGCCCACTGTAAGTGCTGCAGATGCCTGCCTGTGATACACAACAGGAAAACACAGCAGTAATGGGCAGCTTCAGGTGTATACTGTGCAGGAGGCACACTACGCCCACTGTAAGTGCTGCAGATGCCTGCCTGTGTTACACAACAGGAAAACACAGCAATAAGGGTAGCTTCAGGTGTATACTGTGCAGGAGGCACACTACGCCCACTGTAAGTGCTGCAGATGCCTGCCTGTGTTACACAACAGGAAAACACAGCAATTAGGGGTAGCTTCAGGTGTATACTGTGCAGGAGGCACACTACGCCCACTGTAAGTGCTGCAGATGCCTGCCTGTGTTACACAACAGGAAAACACAGCAATCAGGGGTAGCTTCAGGTGTATACTGTGCAGGAGGCTTTGCAAAAATGACACTGACACTGTCCCCTGCCTATCCTTCTCTGTCCCAGTATACCAACACACTGTAAATGCACA
This sequence comes from Rana muscosa, assembly GCA_029206835.1. Lineage (NCBI taxonomy): Eukaryota > Metazoa > Chordata > Amphibia > Anura > Ranidae > Rana > Rana muscosa. Next base: position 1,114,230,803 of record CM055122.1, on the reverse strand, counting down.
AGGTTAATGAAAGAATATCACTGACACTGTCCCTGCCTATTCTTCTCTGTCCCTGTATACCAACACACTGTAAATGCACAAGGTTAATGAAAGAATATCACTGACACTGTCCCTGGCCCTGCCTATTCTTCTCTGTCCCTGTATACCAACACACTGTAAATGCACAAGGTTAATGAATAAATATATCAAAGACACTGTCCCTGCCTATCCTTCTCTATCCCTGCACGCCAACACACTACCCAAGGCCGCCGCGCTGGCGGCCTTTTATAGTGTGGGGCGTGTACTAAACCCCCCTGAGCTATAATTGGCCACAGGCATCCATGGCTCTCCTCGACTCGAACACCGAGCTCATCCCTAGTCACTGCCACTGACTTGGTGAAGTTGGTCACTGCCACTGATCGGATGAATAGGGCCTTGCCCTATTTCGTCACTGCCACTGACCTGGTGTGCGCAGAGTCACTGCCACTATGACCTACAGAACATGCACTTCCTTCTTGAAGAAACTTGGCCCATGTCAAGTAGAAGAACATCCCTCCGGAGAGTTACCAGAGGCCCCCACTGTCACCACGACTCTGCGCTGGGTCTTCAGAAGGGTTCACCTCCCTGGCCTCCTCGATCCTGGATACGGGTCCCCTCGCAAGGCACCACCCTGGGAGCCCTCAATCCCCGGCGGAACCCACCCGAAGGCGCTGGGCTCCGGGCCTCCAAAATAGTACCTCACCCCAGACTGAAGGTGTCTGGGATGGAACAGGAACCCGGCCTCCGGGCCTAGGGCACCCGGAGACGACACGTGCACCACCCAGGCTGAAGGTGCCTGGGCGCGACCCCACTGGAAGATGGCCGCCCCTTTTTATACCCTCTCCCGACAGGCACAGCAGGTTCCCCACCCCGCCGTACTACTGCCGAGAGGGGACAAAAAAAGCACAGCCTTGTATCAGTGGTTCAACCCTGGCCTACGGCAACAGCGCCACCTGTAGGCCCCAGGGAACTGCACACCAATACTATCTCCCAGGGACAGAAATGGTCCAAGAAACCTGACAATTAGTGTATCTGAGCCCAACTACCACTCAGATACTCCCCCTAAATATAGCACCCCGCTACACTAGTAATGGTGGTGATCTGCGATTTTTAGCGGGTTGATTAGTTGCCATGCACAGCTGCTCCAGATTCTGTCTGCTTTAGTTTTGATAAATTCCCTTAAGGGCTCATTCAGACAGGCCCTGAGACAGGTCCTGTATGCTGAGCCACTTGTTGCTGCATCTGTATCCACCAGAGAGCTTTACCTATAGAAGTGGGTGCACAGATCTGAATCCTTTCCTGTCTGCGTGTCAAATTTTGCGCTGCGTCCCAATTGAATTTGTCTGGACTGCCTGCACAGGGATGCACAGAACACCAAGTATCCCCACGCGGTACACAACCATCACACTGGGCATGGGTGCATATGCTCCATGTGAATGAGGCCTAATTGTCATGTGTGATAGCAGGAAAGAGAAGATGTCGGGTATATGAATTTTTTTAATCATACTTACCTAGGTGGATGCTGCATCTGTCCCCCCGCCGGCTCTAAGGCTGAGAACCGAGCAATCAAACTGATTACTCCCTGAGCAGAGAGCTGGTGGCTGTCAGTCTCTGGCTCTCTGCTCTACCCCGCATGAAACACTGGGCTGTGGAGGGACCGGAGGGGCCAGCTCAGCAGGTTGTCGGCTGACCTCACAGAGCCAGTCCAGGCTGGGGAAAGATCGCAACCATATGGTCAGGAATCACTCACATGCCTGAACCAGCTCTGTGACCTCAGTCGACAGCCCGCTGTCAGCTGAAAACGGGTCACAGAAGTACAAAACAATCTGCACTGCTGTGATCCACAGGAGAAGTACAGCCAAACAAGCAAAAATCTATCCATGCTCCTGTTTGTCATTACTTGCAACAATTGATAAATGTCCCTATTTATGTTGTGAACCCCCCATCCAGGGGCCTTTGCCACACCAACCACCATTTCCTAGTCAAGGGCCTCTTATGAATCTGGATCCTTTGTCACAACAACACCACTTTTCAAGTCCAGGGCCTCCTCTACACCCCCAGTAAAGGGCCTCCAGTGTACTCCTCACCTAGTCCAGGGGCTCCTCTGCATCACCCAGTCCAGGGCCTCCACTGCACCCCCCCCCTAGTCCAGGGCCTCCTGTGTACTCCCCTCCTAGTCCAGGGCCTCCTCTCCTAATCCAGGGTCTGTAATACACCAACCCCTTTCTAGTCTAGGGCCTGCTCTGCACCCCCCCCCCACTTCAGCGCCTCCTCTGCACCTCCCCAGTCCAGGGCCTCCGCTGTACCCCCCCAGTCCAGGGCCTCCTCTGCACCCACCCCCCCTCAGTAAAGGGCCTCCTCTGCACCCCCCAGCCCAGTGTCTCCTCCACACCCCCCATCAGTCCAAGGCCCCCACTGCATCCCCCAGTCCAGGGCCTCCTCTAAGCCCCCCCAGTCCAGGTCCTCCTCCGCAACTCCCCTCAGCTCAGAGCCTCCACTGCTCCCCGAGTCCAAGGCCTCCTCTGGACCCCCAGTCCTCCACACACCACCTCAGTCCGGGGTCTCCTCTGCATCCCCCCAGTCCAGGGCCTTCTCTGCACCCACCAGGCCCCCCAATCCTTTGCCATAACAGCCCAAACTTCCTAGCCCAGGGTCTTCTGCACAAAAACCTCTCTCCTTGTCCTAATAAACGCCTTCCAGTTCCACGGGGGCTCTCACGTGCTGAAGCGTCACTCTGGAATGCCTTTCTATAGTGCTGGCAGGCGGGAGGAGCAGAGTGATTCAGCGCTAGTGCACCTGTGCAGCCTCCCTCCTATTTGGTTCTCTGGTATTTGGCAAACTATGCAGAGGGCGCTGCCTGTCCATTACACTTGATCAGGCGGTAGTGACACCCTTGCACTTCCCAGTGTGGATGGGGGTAACAGAACCCCTGGTGTTACCCCCTAAATGTCTCCCTCCCTCCCCCCCCCTAGTTTCGGCCCTGCATATGATATTAATATGGCAAAATACTAATTCTTTATGTAAAACTGTTGTGGGCCCTTACCCCGACATAGATCTTCATTCATTCATTGGGCCATGCTGGCCACTTGTTCTTTTTTGCATTGTTACTATGCTTACACTATGTTGAACACTTAAAGTGGATGTAAACCCGAAATGTATTTATTTATTTTTTGATGTCACAATGTAGAGTATAAGATTTCCTATCATCTGTGCCCAGTCTTGCCACACAGAGTTAATCCAGCTCTGAGCAATTCTCTTTTATTGTTCAGTGAGATAAAACAGACAAACAGAGAAAAGCCTTTGTCCATTCCGCCCCCTTGCTGTGAGTGACAGGTTATTTACATATCTCGTGCACTAGCCTGAGACAGAGGCACATCCTGTGTAAAAAGTTCACAATTCACATTCCCCTCCCCTCCAGCTCTCCCAGGATTGGCTGCCTTTACTGTGAACCGAGCCTCAAAGCATACAGCCTACAAATGTCACCTGACTGCTCCCACCAAGGCTCGGTCCACACTGGTGCGATACAGGAACCCTGTGAATCCACTGCGGATTCCCACATTGCATCCGACTCGCACGACAGTTCACACTGCCATATGCGAACTGCTGGGGCGTGTCATACAATGTTAACGACACCCCCATTTCAGCTCGCATATCGCACTGCAAACTCACAGTTTGGACATGAATTGGATTGCATAGGTGTGAACACCCATGCGATTTGATTCTGGTGCGGACCAAAAAAAGGGTCCTGTGCCTGTTTGGTCCGAATGTGATGCGATTTCAGCCATACAGTTTGAATGGCTGAAATCGCATCGCACAGACATTGCATGTGATCTGAACAGCAATGCGGTGTAAATCACATGCGATGTCTGGCATGGCACCAGTGTGAACTGGGCCCAAGTCCCTACAAATGTCACCTGACATTTTTTACAATTTATTTTTGTACTTTTTTTTTCACAATGATGGGGGGGGGGGTGGGGTTTTATTTTTTAAATATATATTTTTTCACAGTGATTTCGGGAAAGGGGGTGGGGGGATGTGTCAGTGGTCGTGTCAGTGGGTCAGTGGGCGGTGTCAGTGGGTGGTGTCAGTGGACGGTGTCAGTGGAGCAGTGGTCAGTGTCAGTGGTCGGTGTCAGTGGAGCAGTGGTTGGTGTCAGTGGTCGGTGTCAGTGGACGGTGTCAGTGGGTTAGTGGTCAGTGTCAGTGGGGCAGTGGTTGGTGTCAGTCGACGGTGGCAGTGGTCAGTGTCAGTCGGGCAGTGGTTGGTGTCAGTGGACAGTGTCAGTAGTGGTCTTGGGGCTCTGGACCGTGTTGGTATGGGGGGGGGGTGGTTGTGGTGTCAGTTGTTTTTTATTTTCAATTTAATTTTTTATCTTCTTTTTTTTACAGTTTTATTTTGGATTTTTTTTTTTTATCAGCCCTGTTAGGGGCTTTGGTGACATGTCAGGGGTCTAAACAGAGACCCCTGACATCTCCCCTTTGAGACAGAGAAAGGTCAGAGGACATATTCCCCAGTTCTTTTATCTGCAATGAAGATGAATGGAGGGGAGACAGCGGCTCCTATCCATTCATAAACTGAGCATAGTATGCATTGAGGTGAAAAAACAAGAGGGTTTACAACCCCTTTAATGCATAGAATGCATTAACCACTTAAAGAGGAAATAACCCTGATGGGTTTTACTTCCTCTTTGTTTGCCTTTGTTTCCCTGCCCATTATGTGTCACTTACCTGAAACAGAAGCCTGCGATGTCTCCGATTTCCTCGCTGGCTGGAAGCGTCACGGCATGATCCCAGCTTGAAACGGCCCAGAGTGCCCTTTCAAGAGTGCGCATGCGCCGAATACATCGGCGCATGCGCAGAAGACGGCATAGTTCGGGGACATTGCAAATATCTCCTAAACCGTGTAGGTTTAGGAGATATTTCAGGCTCCTACAGGTAAGCCTTAATATAGGCTTACCTGTAGGTGAAAGTGGTCTGTACCACTTTAAGGACCGAGCCTCTTTCTGAGATTTGTTGTTTACAAGTTAAAAACAGTTTTTTTTTGCTAGAAAATTACTTAGAACACCCAAACATTATAATTTTTTTTCTAACACCCTAGAGAATAAAATGGCGGTCGTAGCAATACTTTATGTACTCTACGTATTTGCGCAACGGTCTTACAAGCGCACTTTTTTGGGAAAAAATACACTTTTTTGAGTTAAGAAATAAGACAACAGTAAAGTTAGCCCATTTTTTTTTGTATTGTGAAAGATAATGTTACGCCGAGTAAATTCATACCCAACATGTCACGCTTTAAAATTGCGACCGCTCGTGGAATGGCGACAAACTTTTACCCTTAAAAATCTCCATAGGTGACGTTAAAAAATTCTACAGGTTGCATGTTTTGAGTTACAGAGGAGGTCTAGGGCATACCTCACATGTGTGGTTTGAACACCGTTTTCATATGTGGGCGCTGCTCACGTATGCGTTCGCTTCTGCACGCGAGCTCGGCAGGATGGGGCGCATTTAAATTTTTTTATTATTTATTTTACCTTTTATTTTTTACACTGTTGTTTCAAAAAAAAATTGTGTCACTTTTATTCCTATTACAAGGAATGTAAACATCCCTTTTAATAGAAAAAAAGCATGACAGGTCCTCGCAAATATGAGATCTGGGGTCAAAAATACCTCAGATCTCATATTTAGACTAAAATGTAATAAAAAAATAAATAAGTGGTTGTAAACCCTGAAATTATTTTTTTTTTTAAAACCCACCTGCAAGACAAAGCCATAATGAGCTAGTATGACTACCATACTAGCTCATTATGCATCACTTACCTTAGATCGGGGCCCCCAAAGCCATCCTCGTCTCCCCCTCCAGCCGCAGCCATCGTTCCACAGATACCCGGAAGGTTACTTCCGGGTATTGCCGCTCCGGCGCTGTGATTGGCCAGAGCGGCGAAGATGTCACTCCGTGCATGCTCGTGGGAGCCGTCAAAGCCGGATTTGTGAATGGGATTAACGCTGTGAATGCACCATTGTCTACGGCACGCATGCGCCGTAGACATCGGTGCATGTAATTTTTTGAAAATATCTCCTAAACCGTGTAGGTTTAGGAGATATTTCTTGCACCTAAAGGTAAGCCTTATTAATCTAGGCTTACCTGTAGGTGCAAGTTGCATAAGTGGGTTTACAACTAGGCTTGTGCAATTCGTTTCGTAACGAATCAAAATTCGTCCGAATTTAGCAACTTTCGGACATTCGGAAGCATTCGAATTTCCGAACAGAGCAATTACAAATAAAACCGAATCCGAAATAAATTATACCGCAAAATAGCGAATGCCCGAAGGTCTTCGGCATAATTCGTTATGAAAAAAGTTACGAATGTACGAATCCATTCGAAGCACAATAACACTCACTCTGCTCTCTGCTTCTCCCTCACCATGCTGAACTCCCTCTCAAAATGGTGTACAGGGGCGGAGGCTATAGCTGCATGAAAAAACGAAAGTAAAATACGAGATTTCAAATCCATTCGAAGCACAATAACACTCACTCTGCTCTGCTCTCTGCTTCTCCCTCACCGTGCTGAACCCTCTCAAAATGGTGTACAGGGGCGGAGCCTATAGCCGCATGTAAAAAACGAAAGTAAAATACGAGATTTCGAATCGTTACAAATAACCGCTATGTATTTAGAAAAGTACAAATCCATTCGAAGCACATTAGGCATAATAGGCAGCGTCGTTGTGAGAGAGACACGGAAAATTACGAATCAACGAACCCAAAAAAAGTTACGAAAGTAGGAGTTGTGTCCAGAATCAACGAAAAACAACGTACTCTACCGAAAGTACGAATTATAAAGCAACAAAAAATTCAACGAAAAATGTCGCTTGCAAAAATACGAATGAGTCCGAACACGAAAAATCCCGTCTAGCAAAATTACGAATGATTACGAATCAACAGGACCGGAAAGAAACGAACCGAAACGGAACAAATTTTTCCGTTGTGCACAAGTCTATTTACAACCACTTTAGGAGCTATGGGTGGAAGTGATGTTTTGACGTTGCTTCCGCCCTGCTATTGTATGGAGACGGGTGGGGGCCATCTTCCCCTTACTCGTCTCCATACCCAGCCTGCAAGAGGACCCGGCACTCTCCCGCCGTCGATAAAGGTGATCTCGCGGCGAATCTGCTGCAGAGACCACTATTATCAGAAACGGACCGCCGGCTGAAGAGGAGGATACCTGGGTTATGGCAGCTAGCTGCTGCCATAACAAAGATATCCCTCTTCAAACAGCCGACGTATATTGGCGTGCGGCGGTCCGGAAGTGGTTAAGATAAAAAAACCTTCTAACTTTACAATCGCTTTAAGTGCTGGTTCACACTAATGCGGTGCAAATCTAAAGCAAATTTCACAGTGTAATTTCTGTTGTGACAGGTGTGAATTTAATGCGATTTCTGAGGGGATCAAAAATCGCAATGCATGGATGTGAATGGCCTTCATTGGAAATAATGTTTTTTTAGATGACATACGAATCTATGCTTTTCGGATTGCATTTAATCCGCAAAGAATTTGCTTAGATATGAACCAGAACATAAAGTGCCATGTCCTGCTTGTGTGAGTCGCTTACTGATGCTCCAGTGGTGTTGATTAAGAGCCCTTTCACACTGACAGCGTGGGGGCATTGGTGGCAATGTAAGATGGGACGCAGCTCTCATTGTCTGAACACGCAACAAAAAAGATTCGCCTTTGGGACTTTAAATGAGGTGGACACCATTGGGCCAACACTGTTTGTTTAAAATAAAATATTTAACTGTCATTCTACTGTTTGGCCACAAGATGCCGCTGTTTTTTTTTTTTTTTTACACAGCTAACGGGCTGTTTGGACAGAGATTCATAAAAGAGAGAGAGCGAGCAGGCAGCCATTTTGAGAAGGAGTTTTGTTCTGAGGACTGTGTGCAGAGAATCCTACAGCATCCAGGTGTGGAAACAGACTTCAATGACCAGAACTGCAGCTGAGTGAAGCTACTTGTGTCCAAGATCCTGATCCTGTCCAGAGGAATGAGGAATTGCTTACAGAAAGACGGATGAGAGCTGAGGAACAAAACAATATACACTGCGGGACCGCATACTTATTGGAGAGACGTTTTGTTACGGTCAGAGTCACCAGCGGATGCAGAGCAGACCCGGGTCGGTAAGATCGTGCATGCACCCCATACTTTGTTGGTGCCTAGAGAAGGAGACCAGGCCTATAGATAGTTAGTAGGGTCTCTGTTTGTGTCAGGCCACAATTGTTGCTACAGTTCACTACAGGGACTCCATAACCTAAAGTGACGCTTCACAATTGGAGAGCTTATGAACTTTTTTACAAACTCAAGTTAGACTGGCGTCGTGCTCAGGAGGAACACGCAGACGCATGATACAACACCGGTTAAGGGAGGGGGAAATACGGTAGAGCTTTGTAAGTTTGTAAACTGTTGTATTGCACCGCAGGCTAGCCCGCACCACACACACATACAGTTATTCTTGTGTTGTTTTTAGGGTATTAACAGGTAAGGTGTGGCGGTTTGATTGTGCCCACCAGTAGGCAAATTACTTTGTCTCTCTCCTACATCCTACGTAGTAGACTTGTGCACAACGGAAAAATTTGTTTAGTTTCGGTTCGTTTCTTGTGCACAACGGAAAAATTTGTTTAGTTTCGGTTCGTTTCTTTTCGGTCCTGTTGATTCGTAATCATTCGTAATTTTGCTAGACGGGATTTTTCGTGTTCGGACTAATTCACAACATTTTTCGTTGAATTTTTAGTTGATTTATAATTCGTACTTTCGGTAGGGTACATTGTTTTTCGTTGATTCTGGACACAACTCCTACTTTCGTAACTTTTTTTTGGGTTAGTTGATTCGTAATTTTCCGTGTCTCTCTCACAACGACGCTGCCTATTATGCCTAATGTGCTTCGAATGGATTTGTACTTTTCTAAATACATAGCGGTTATTTGTAACGATTCGAAATCTCGTATTTAACTTTCGTTTTTTACATGCGGCTATAGCCTCCGCCCCTGTACACCATTTTGAGAGGATTTAGCACGGTGAGGGAGAAGCGGAGAGCAGAGCGGAGTGTTATTGTGCTTCGAATAGATTAGAAATCTTGTATTTTACTTTCGTTTTTTACATGCGGCTATAGCCTCCGCCCCTGTACACCATTTTGAGAGAGAGTCCAGCATGGTGAGGGAGAAGCAGAGAGCAGAGCAGAGTGAGTGTTATTGTGCTTCGTATGGATTCGTACATTCATAACTTTTTTCATAACGAATTATGCCGAAGACATTCGGGCATTCGCTATTTGCGATATAATTTATTTCGGATTCGGTTTTATTCGTAATTGCTTTGTTCGGAAATTCGAATGCTTCCGAATGTCCGAAAGTTGCTAAATTCGGACGAATTTTGATTCGTTACGAAACAAATTGCACAAGCCTACTACGTAGGGCGCTGCACTGTGCAGCATAAGGGTCCAAGCCTTCGGGCTGGGTGTCTGTAAATTTGTTCCCAGAATTGGTGGTTGGGTTCATTTACCGCGTCTAAGTAAAATTCAGTTTAAACAAGAGCTGGTGGTGGAGTTGTTTTCCTTGTTCGTGACTTCGCTGTATCCTGGGGAGCCCACCCCGCTACACGTTCTACATCTTGGCGTAGTCGGCAGGATACAGCGACCGTTATGGACGGGAGCGCGGCGGGAGACCCTCTCCCGGCGCCAATGGCGCCGATCCAGGACCCAGCTCAGGGTGCACCAGTGCAAGGCCAACTTGTCCCCGCCATGTCTGCCCCAGTAGGGTATATCCCCGTGGGAGCGCTGTTTCATCATCTGCCAAAATTTGATGGTAAAAACGTGATGTTGCAGGACTGGACTGAAAGGGAGCAAAGTGCAGTTAGGATGTGTAACCTGACCCCCGAGCTACAGGCAGAGGTTGCGTTGGGGGCTCTAGAGGGTGATGTCAGACGGACAGTGATGGTGAGGCCCGAATCCGAGAGAGACACCCTAGAGAAAACATTCTCCCTTCTGGAGAAAGCCCAGGGGGGGCGTACCAAAGTGGTGCAGTTGCGGAGCCACTTCTTCAACAGACCGCAGCGAGAGGGTGAGACCCTGATGCAGTACTCCAATGCCCTACAGGAAATGTTAAGTGAAATGCAGCGGCGAAACCCCGAGGCCATGGGTGCCTTCCGGGGGGTGGACCGGCTACTACGAGACCAGTTCATAGTGGGGCTCTCCAACAAGTTCTTACGGGACAAATTGCAAGAGATGACCCGGATGTCGCCCGACATGACGTTCTATAATGTCTACCAAGCCGCTGTGGAGAGAGAGGAAGAGCACATGTATGTGGCGGAGAGAGTAGTCAGTGGCATCCATGCTACAAAAGGGCGGTCTGCATCCGAAGACTCAGAGTCCTTAAGGGATGTGGTTCAGGGCCTGCGGATGGAGTTGAGAGAACTCCGGTTGGAAGTGTCCCAGATGAAGGCAGGATCACCCCGGTCACTGGAAATGACCCCGGTGCCTTGCGCTACACCACCCAGGATAACTCAGGTGCGAGGATTAGTTAAAAGGGGCCCCTTTGCTGGGCTTGTCGACAGCACGGCCATATGGCCAGAGAGTGCCCAGAACAGATGAAGTCTGAGCTGACGTTAACCTTCCAACCGCCGCGGTAGCTGGGCGTCCTGCGGCGGTACGCCAGAAGCTAAGCCCTATGCGTGAGGAGCACAACCTGTATGCCAGCAGCCCCATTATGGAAGCCGAGTTGGAAGGCCAGAAGGTACGCTGCCTAGTTGATACAGGGTTGGAGTGCACCCTTATGCCTCCTGGAGTTCTTCGAAAGGCACTTTGGACATATGATGGAGCCGGAGGACGGGAGCGTCATCAGGCTGACAGATGCCAATAACAGGGAGATGGACGTCCGAGGCATAGTCTGGATGCGGGTCCGACTGTTTGGGCAAGACGTCGGCAAGAAAGGGGTCGTGCTGGTGGACCATTCGTCCCGGAGAGGGATGGACGTGATGCTAGGTATGAATGTGCTGAGAGACCTAGACCATCAACTCTATGCCAAAGAAGGGCCGAAGTATTGACAACAGGCCACCACACACCAGCCGACCCAGAAGGTTTTACAGCAGAGGGTGAGGAGCTGTAGTCTGCAAAAGAGCAACATGTACGGTCGGCCCATTGGACACGTGAGGGTGCCGCGGAGGACCCCAGTGAAAGTCCCACCTCATCAAGAACAAATATTGATGCTGCTGGTGGGGGCGGGACGACAACTGAATGGACTGGAGGTCCTGATCGAGCCGGCTTACCAAGAGGAGACGCAGACTCGCCCACCGGTACCCCGGGCCCTCATAATTGTGAAGGATGGATATGTGCCTGTACGCTGCATCAATGTTGAAGACTGTGAGTTAACCGTGCCTGGGAATACCTTGCTGGCCAAAGTTTATGTGTCTGAAGGGGATATGCCTCGACGAACGAGCTTCACACTACAGCCAGATAGGAGGTCAGCCTGGACCTATGCTGTTGAGGTCCATCAATGGGAAACCCCGACAGTGGAACGGTCGAGTGATCATGGCTCGGATGGGGGTGGACTGCAAGACCCTGACTCCAGGTCAACAGAAGTTGCTGGAAGACACCATTTGGGAGTTTCAGGAGGCATTCTCGAGACATGAAGAGGACTTCGGGTGTGCTTCCGCCATTGAACACGAATCCCCACCGGCGATACTGCACCAATCAGGGAACGTTACCGGCAAATCCCACCTAAAATGTACCAGGAGGTAAAAGATATGGTGGCCAGCATGTTGGAAAACCGAGTGATCCAGGAGAATCAGAGTCCGTGGGCTGCTCCGGTAGTCTTGGTGCGGAAGAAAGATGGGAGTCTCCAGTTCTGCGTGGATTATCGGAAGCTGATTGCCCAGACCGTCCGGGATGCCTACCCCCTTCCGCGGATTGAGGAGTCATTGTCTGTCCTGAGTCATGCAAAGTTCTTCTCGACTCTTGACCTGGCCAGTGGGTATTGGCAGGTACCAATGGCCAAGAGGGACAAAGCAAAGACGGCCTTCATCCTACCTATGGGACTCTATGAGTTTAACCGGATGCCGTTTGGCCTGTCCAATGCCCGGGGAACATTCCAGCGGTTGATGGAGCACTGTCTTGGGGGATCTCAACTTCGAGTCGGTATTGATCTACCTGGACGATATAGTAGTATTTGGGGCCACCTCCAGAAGCTGCGACAGTTCCTGGGACAGGTGTGAGATCATGGGCTCAAGATCAAGCCCAAGAGGTGCCAACTGTTTAAACAACAGAGTATTTGGGACATGTGGTCACCCAGGAGGGGGTAAAGCCGGCCCCCAGCAAGGTGGAAGCCATCCAGAACTGGCCCCAACCGCATACGCTACGAGAGGTGCGGGCATTTGTGGGATTGGCCGGCTACTACAGGAGGTTTATACCCAAATTTGCTCATTTGGTAGGCCCATTAAACGAATTACCAAGAGGTACTGCGGGGGGCCCAAAGAACCGTCCCATCGAGTGGGGAAGCAGGCGCTGACCAGTGCCCCGATTCTGGATTAATACGCGGTTCGACACCCCATTCCTGTTGTACACTGACGGGAGCCTACATGGCTTGGGGGCTGTGTTATCACAAGCTCAGGATGGACGTGAAAGAGTCATTGCCTATGGCAGCCGGTCTCTGAGAGAGTCGGAGCGCAACCCTGACAACTATAGCTCCTTTAAATTGGAACTACTGGCACTGGTGTGGGCCATGACCGAAAGGTTCGCGGAGTACCTGACAGGTGCAGAGGTGACCGTGATGACAGACAACAACCCGTTAGAACATCTGGAGAATGCCAAGCTTGGTGCGCTGGAGCAGAGGTGGTTGGCTCGACTTTCTAAGTACCAATACCGCATCAAGTTTCAGTCAGGAAGGGAGAACGGCAACGCTGATGCACTCTCCCGAGTCCCTGTTGGGTTATCTGATCGGAATGCTGATGAGGAGCTAGAGGACACTGAAACTCCTGACCTTGGTCGAGTACCCATGTTCCAGGAAGTGGCACATTTCAAGTGGGGTGGCGTCCGGGATGCACATGTTGCTAGGCAAGACGTTTGCTGATTGGAAGAGAGTCCATAATGGCTGCCCAGACCTGTGGAAAGTGAGAGAATGGGTCCAGACTAAAATCTGGCCATGGCCAGAAGAGCGGGCCCGTCTGACTCCAAAGGGCAAAAGTTGTTGAGGCAGTGGGATAAGCTGACTGTTACCCAGGGCCTCCTGTGTCATACCATATACTTACAGTCAGAGTTGCAGTACCGACATCAGATTGTCATCCCCATGTCATAGGGACCGGAGGCCTCCCGGGAAGCTCATGAAAGGGGAGCCCATCTCAGGAGTGAGAAAACGTTCAAGTGGCTTCAATGGCTAGTATACTGTCCCGATCTGGCAGACATGGTGGCTGAGGCATGTCTTAAGTGTCGACCCTGTGGGTTGAGCAAGAGTACTGAACAACGGGCTCCTGTTCAGGCCATCCAGACCTCAGCACCCCTAGAGCTTCTTATGATCAATTATGTACAGGTTGGGTACTCTACCTCAGGACACTCGTACTGTCTAGTCATGACAGATCATTTCACCAAGTATGCAGTGGCTGTACCCACCAGAGACCAGACGGTAGAGTCGGCTGCGGATGCGGTCTGTAAACATTTTATACAGGTGTTTGGGTGTCCTCGGAGGATACATTCGGACCAGGGGGCATGTTTTCAGAGTACTCCGATGAATGAGCTGTATCAACTGTATGGCATCAAACGTTCCCGCACCACCCCGTATCGCCCCTAGGGAAATGGGGCGTGCAAGAGGTTCAACTGCACCTTGCTCCAGATGCTGTGGACTCTAGAGGACAACCAGAAGGCTCGGTGTCCCGAGTACCTATCTGAACTCATGTGGGCCTATAACAACAGGGTACACAGTACCACCGGTTTCTCCCCACATATGCTCATGTTTGGGAGAGCCGGACAGGAGATTGAAGATCTCCACATGCCCGATCCGATGGAGCCATCACCAAGAAATACCACTGCATGGGTGCAAGAGCACCACCGCCGGCTAAGAGCAATACACAAGGTTGTGGGGGAGCGCCTGGGACAAGTGTTACATCCTAACCCAAGACCAGTGCAGAGGGATGGGTTTGTCCAGGGTGATCGAGTGATGGTCAAAGCTAAGCGTCCGTCTGGAAAGTTGGTTGGGCGGTGGGAGGTGGTCCTTTTACACGGTGAAAAAGAGGATAGACCCTGACATCCCGGTTTATGAGGTAGAACCAATAGGGACTGGGGGGGCCTTCACGAAACTTGCACCGTAACATGTTGAGACGTTGTAATTTTGATAAGCCTGTGTGCGTGGAGGAGATGCCTCCTTCTGCTCAGGGTACAGAGCAAATACCCTTGGAGGAGGAGGAGGAGGAGGAATGGTGGGCTGTCCCTGCCCCGGTACCCACAGAGGCTCCCGCCGTGACAAGTTTGCCACCTCGGGAAAGTGTTGAGCAGTCAGCAACGCCTCCCCCATTAGATGTGTCTGATGTCCCCAGTGCTTCTGAACCTATCCCTCTTCGAAGGACAACAAGGCCCAATGCTGGTGTGCCCCCACAGCGCTATGCCCAGAATGAGTTTGTATGGGGAGGTTTGCCGAGGACGACAACCTCTAGTGGGGTGGCATGTAAGATGGGAAGCAGCTCTCATTGTCTGAACACTGTTTGTTTAAAATTTAATATTTAACTGTCATTCTGCTGTTTGGCCACAAGATGCCGCTGGTGTTTTTTGACACAGCTAACGGGCTGTTTGGACAGAGATTCATAAAAGAGAGAGAGCGAGCAGGCAGCCATTTTGAGAAGGAGTTTTGTTCTGAGGACTGTGTGCAGAGAATCCTACAGCATCCAGGTGTGGAAACAGACTTCAGTGACCAGAACTGCAGCTGAGTGAAGCTACCTGTGTCCAAGATCCTGATCCTGTCCAGAGGAACGAGGAATTGCTTACAAGAAGACGGATGAGAGCTGAGGAACAAAACAATATACACTGCGGGACCGCATACTTATTGGAGAGACATTTTGTTCCGGTCAGAGTCACCAGCGGATGCAGAGCAGACCCGGGTCGGTAGGATCGTGCACGCACCCCATACTTTGTTGGCGCCTAGAGACGGAGGCCTGTAGATAGTTAGTAGGGTCTCTGTTTGTGTCAGGCCACAATTGTTGCTACTGTTCACTACAGGGACTCCATAACCTAAAGTGACGCTTCACAATTGGAGAGCTTATGAACTTTTTTACAAACTCAAGTTAGACTGGCGTCGTGCTCAGGAGGAACACGCAGACGCATGATACAACGCCAGTTAAGGGAGGGGGAAATACGGTAGAGCTTTGTAAGTTTGTAAACTGTTGTGCTGCACCGCAGGCTAGCCCGCACCACACACCCATACAGTTATTCTTGTGTTGTTTTTAGGGTATTAACAGGTAAGGTGTGGCGGTTTGGTTGTGCCCGCCAGTAGGCAAATTACTTTGTCTCTCTCCTACATCCTATGTAGGGCGCCGCGCTGTGCAGCATAAGGGTCCCAGCCTTCGGGCTGGGTGTCTGTAAATGTATTGTATGCTCCCAGAATTGGCGGTTGGGTTCATTTACCGCGTCTAAGTAAAATTCAGTTTTAACAAGGGCTGGTGGTGGAGTTGTTTTCCTTGTTTGTGACTTCGCTGTATCCTGGGGTGCCCACCCCGTCCACGTTCTACAGTATACACCGCTCCTAAAGCCCCTTTAAAGAAGCCAGACTTTTTTCAATGTCCTGCCAGCGCAGCACCCAAGTGTGAAAGCATTCGGGCTTTCACACTGGGATTGCAGAAAAGGCATTTTTCAGGAGTTTTACAGGCGATCAGACCACCCATTGTTCCCTATGGAGCGGCGAATGGCAGCAGACATGTGTCTGCTGACACCCGCCTGTGTCCTATCCAGTCTGTTATAAACAGACAGATGGAGATACGTTCGCCATTCCTCCAGGGGATTGGATTTCAGTCAGATGGAAACGGACAGGCAGTCTGTTTCCATCTGACTGTCCCATAGAGAACAGCAGGCTTTGTCCGTGTCTGCTCTGCATAGTGGAGTGGACACGGATCTGTCATCCGCCTGCTCAGCCTCAGCTGGGATTTGCGTAGAGATCCTCCCCTGAGCAGATGTATTTCGCTCTGTTTGAAAGGGGCCTTAAAGTTATATGTGATTTCCAATACAAACAACAATATGTACAAAATTGTAAAGAAGTTTGCTAAAATCCTTTAAATATATGCATGTTGCCAGGGGAGGTTTTTTTCAGCAAGGGTGGAGTTATACTATTGGCAGGTTTACTGTAAATGTTATAATGTGTTACTGCAGCTTCTGTATATCTTCTGCATAACTGAATTTTTAGAATCCAGCAAGGGGTCTTAATTAGGGATGAGCTTCGAGTTCGAGTCAAACTCATGTTCGACTCGAACATTGCCTGTTCGCCGAACACCGAACAATTTGGGGTGTTCACAGCAAATTCAAAAAGCCGCGGAACACCCTGTAAAAGTCTATGGGAGAAATCTAAAGTGCTAATTTTAAAGGTTTATATGCAAGTTATTGTCATAAAAAGTGTTTGGGGACCCGGATCCTGCCCCAGGGGACATGTATCAATGCAAATTTTTTTTTAAAAACTGACGTTTTTTCGGGAGCAGTGATTTTAATAATGCTTAAAGTGAAACAATAAAAGTGAAATATTCCTTTTAAATTTCGTACCGGGGGGGGGGGGGGGTTGGGGTATAGTATGCCTGTAAAGCAGCGCTTGTTTCCCTTGCTTAACACTGTCCCTGCACAAAGTGTCATTTCTGAAGGAAAAAAAGTAATTTAAAAGCACTCGCGGCTATAATGAATTGTCGGCTCCCAGCAATACAGAGAAAAGTCATTGATAAAAAAAATGTGTGGGGGTCCCCCCCAAATTCAATTACCAGGCCCTTCAGGTCTAGTATGGATATTAAGGGGAATCCTGCATCAAATTAAAAAAAAATGACGTGGGGTTCCCCCCAAGTATCCATACCAGACCCTTTATCCGAGCACGCAACCTGGCAAGCCGCAGGAAAAGAGGGGGGGACGAGAGAGCGCCCCCCCCCTGAACCATACCAGGCCACATGCCCTCAACATGGGGAGGATGCTTTCAAAGCACCATGTCCCCATGTTGATGGGGACAAGGGCCTCGTCCCCACAACCCTTGCCCGGTGGTTGTGGGGGTCTGCGGGCGGGGGGCTTATTGGAATCTGGAAGACCCCTTTAACAAAGGGGACCCCCAGATCCCAGCCCCCCCTATGTGAATTGGTAAGGGGTACATTGTACCCCTACCATTTCACAAAGAAAGTGTAAAAAATTGTAAAAAAAAACACACAGAGACAGTTGGGAAAGTCCTTTATTAAAAATAAAAAAATAAAGAATAAAAAAAAACATTCCAGCGATGTAATCCAGTGTCTAGGGATGAGCTTCGTGTTCGAGTCGAACATACGTTCGACTCGAACATCGGCTGTTCGATCGTTCGACGAAGATCGAACGATTTGGGCCGTTCGCGCCAAATTCGAGTGACGCGAACGGCCCACAATGCACTACGCCATCGCAGTGTCCTCCAGGCGCTGTGATTGGCCAAGCATGCACTGTGACCCCGCATGCTTGGCCAATCACAGCGCCGGCAGCGAGGACAGCAATGATTGGCCACAGGCAGGATGCCTGTGGCCAATTATTGCTGAGGGTGTTTAGTACACGCCCCACACTATAAAAGGCCGCCAGCACGGCGGCCTAGTGTAGTGTGTTCCGGAGCAGGGAAAGAGATACATAGGCAGGGACAGTGACATTTATTTTTTTCTTGCTTAACCTGGATTCCTTTTAGTTTAGGGAAAGAGAAGGATAGGTAGGGAGAGTGTCAGTGTGTTTTACTGTGCGAATCCTTGTTTCTAGGGACAGGGAAGGACAGTGAGGGAATTCTCCTTGTGTTATAGTGTGCTTTAAAAAAACATTTTTTCTAGGGACAGAAAACTATAGGTAGGGAGAGTGTCAGTGTGTTTTACTGTGCGAATCCTTGTTTCTAGGGACAGGGAAGGACAGTGAGGGAATTCTCCTTGTGCTATAGTGTGCTTTAAAAAAACATTTTTTCTAGGGACAGAAAACTATAGGTAGGGAGAGTGTCAGTGTGTTTTACTGTGCGAATCCTTGTTTCTAGGGACAGGGAAGGACAGTGAGGGAATTCTCCTTGTGCTATAGTGTGCTTTAAAAAAACATTTTTTCTAGGGACAGAAAACTATAGGAAGGAAGAGTGTCAGTTTCTTTCACTGTGATAATCCTTGTTTCTAGGGACAAAGAAGGAAACCGAGGGAAATTCTCCTTGTGCTATAGTGTGCTTTAAAAAAACATTTTTTCTAGGGACAGAAAACTATAGGTAGGGAGAGTGTCAGTGTGTTTTACTGTGCGAATCCTTGTTTCTAGGGACAGGGAAGGACAGTGAGGGAATTCTCCTTGTGTTATAGTGTGCTTTAAAAAAACATTTTTTCTAGGGACAGAAAACTATAGGTAGGGAGAGTGTCAGTGTGTTTTACTGTGCGAATCCTTGTTTCTAGGGACAGGGAAGGACAGTGAGGGAATTCTCCTTGTGCTATAGTGTGCTTTAAAAAAACATTTTTTCTAGGGACAGAAAACTATAGGTAGGGAGAGTGTCAGTGTGTTTTACTGTGCGAATCCTTGTTTCTAGGGACAGGGAAGGACAGTGAGGGAATTCTCCTTGTGCTATAGTGTGCTTTAAAAAAACATTTTTTCTAGGGACAGAAAACTATAGGAAGGAAGAGTGTCAGTTTCTTTCACTGTGATAATCCTTGTTTCTAGGGACAAAGAAGGAAACCGAGGGAAATTCTCCTTGTGCTATAGTGTGCTTTAAAAAAACATTTTTTCTAGGGACAGAAAACTATAGGTAGGGAGAGTGTCAGTGTCTTTTACTGTGCGAATCCTTGTTTCTAGGGACAGGGAAGGACAGTGAGGGAATTCTCCTTGTGCTATAGTGTGCTTTAAAAAAACATTTTTTCTAGGGACAGAAAACTATAGGTAGGAAGAGTGTCAGTTTCTTTCACTGTGATAATCCTTGTTTCTAGGGACAAAGAAGGAAAGTGAGTGAAATTCTCCTTGTACTATAGTGTGCTTTAAAAAAACATTTTTTCTAGGGACAGAAAACTATAGGTAGGGAGAGTGTCAGTGTATTTTACTGTGCGAATCCTTGTTTCTAGGGACAGGGAAGGACAGTGAGGGAATTCTCCTTGTGCTATAGTGTGCTTTAAAAAAACATTTTTTCTAGGGACAGAAAACTATAGGTAGGGAGAGTGTCAGTGTGTTTTACTGTGTGAATCCTTGTTTCTAGGGACAGGGAAGGACAGTGAGGGAATTCTCCTTGTGCTATAGTGTGCTTTAAAAAAAACATTTTTTCTAGGGACAGAAAACTATAGGAAGGAAGAGTGTCAGTTTCTTTCACTGTGATAATCCTTGTTTCTAGGGACAAAGAAGGAAAGTGAGTGAAATTCTCCTTGTGCTATAGTGTGCTTTAAAAAAACATTTTTTCTAGGGACAGAAAACTATAGGTAGGGAGAGTGTCAGTGTGTTTTACTGTGCGAATCCTTGTTTCTAGGGACAGGGAAGGACAGTGAGGGAATTCTCCTTGTGCTATAGTGTGCTTTAAAAAAAAAAATTTTCTAGGGACAGAAAACTATAGGTAGGGAGAGTGTCAGTGTGTTTTACTGTGCGAATCCTTGTTTCTAGGGACAGGGAAGGACAGTGAGGGAATTCTCCTTGTGCTATAGTGTGCTTTAAAAAAACATTTTTTCTAGGGACAGAAAACTATAGGAAGGAAGAGTGTCAGTTTCTTTCACTGTGATAATCCTTGTTTCTAGGGACAAAGAAGGAAAGTGAGTGAAATTCTCCTTGTGCTATAGTGTGCTTTAAAAAAACATTTTTTCTAGGGACAGAAAACTATAGGTAGGGAGAGTGTCAGTGTCTTTTACTGTGCGAATCCTTGTTTTTAGGGACAGGGAAGGACAGTGAGGGAATTCTCCTTGTGCTATAGTGTGCTAAAGCATTCCTCATCAACCATCTTTGAAATCCTTGTTTTTTTGGACAGTCAGGGAAATTGTCGTTGTGCTATTCTGTGCAAAAGCAATCATCCTCAACCATATTTAGAAATCCTTAAGTAAAGGGACAGAGAAGGACACCTGAAGGTAGCCCTTATTGCTTTTTTCCCATCTCCCTGCAGGCCATCTATTAGAATGTCTGGAAGGCAAACAAGGAGAGGCAGACAGTCAGGAGGCAATAAAAGAGGGCAAGCAGGCTCTGTGTCTGGGGGCAACAGTGCTGGTCGTGGACGCGGTGCATTGTCATCAGCACATGGCCATGGGACACGCTTGTCATTCTTTTCGGCAGCTGGACATGTTGAGCCACATCATGCCGAAGACTTGGTAGAGTGGATGACCAAGCCCTCCTCCTCCTCCTCATCCTCTCTCACCCAGGCTCAGGGTACTGGAAAAGCAGCTGCCAAAGCGTCCTCTTCCCTGGTATCAATGTCAGACTCATCATCAGTCACTCCTTCCCTAGACCCACCATGTCCTCCTCCTGAGGAGTCCCCCGAACTGTTTGAGCACAGTGTTGGGTACATGCTCCAGGAGGATGCCCAGCGTTTCGAAGGGTCTGATGATGAAACCCAGCTAGAGGAAGGCAGTAGCGTGAGAGCAGACAGAGGGGATGCTCAAGAAGGACACCAATCTGGCAGTCATGTTCCAGCAGCTGCAGCATACTGCCAGATTGGCTCCAGTGATGAGGAGGGAGGTGATGATGAGGTCACTGACTCCACGTGGGTGCCTAATAGGAGAGAGGAGGAGGAGGAGGATGAGGAGGAGGCACATCTCCAACGAGGCAGGATGCCCTTTGGTGGCCAGCGTAAGGGCAGTACACCGACGGAATCACACCGCAGAGCTCCGCCTGTGCAGGGCGCTGCCTCTGCCCGTCATTCAAAAAGTTCTTTGGTGTGGGCCTTTTTTGAGGCTAGTGCATCAGATCGCACAGCTGCTGTTTGCAACATATGTCTCAAGCGTATATCGCGTGGCCAAAACATCAGCCGCTTGGGTACCACATGCCTGACCAGACATATGTTGACCTGCCATGCAGCTCGTTGGCAAGCCTACCTCAAAGACCCACACCAAAGAACAAAGCGGACCTCTCCTTGCACCCCATCAGCTGGGATCTCCAACCCCACTATAACTTCAGTCCTCTCTGAAACATGCACTGAGAGGAATGAAGGTGTAGAATTAGGTGTGTCACAGCCAAGTACTTGCGGCCACTCTGCTAGCAGTACACCGACGTCCGATTCTAGCAGGCAAATTTCCCTGCCCCAGCTGCTGGACCGTCGAAAGAAGTTCACTCCCAGCCATCCACATGCCCAGCGGTTGAATGCTAGCTTGGCTAAATTGCTAGCGCTTCAACTGCTGCCTTTTCAGTTGGTAGACTCGGCCCCCTTCCGTGAGTTTGTGCAATGTGCGGTTCCTCAGTGGCAGGTTCCCAAACGCCACTTTTTCTCACGGAAGGCTATTCCGGCTCTCTACCGGCATGTGGAAGGCAATGTCTTGGCCTCGCTGGACAGGGCGGTCAGCGGTAAGGTGCATATTAC
Organism: Rana muscosa; assembly: GCA_029206835.1. Lineage (NCBI taxonomy): Eukaryota > Metazoa > Chordata > Amphibia > Anura > Ranidae > Rana > Rana muscosa. The sequence goes on along the minus strand of CM055122.1, from coordinate 1,114,209,087 downwards.
CGCTGACTCATGGTCCAGCAGGCATGGACAGGGACGTTACCTTTCTTTCACGGCCCATTGGGTCACTCTTTTGGCAGCTGGGAAGGATGCAGGACAAGGTGCAGTAGTGTTGGAGGTTGTTCCACCGCCACGCCTCCAAAATGCTACTACTGGTTGTGACACACCTCTCTCCTCCACCCCCTCCTCTTCTTCTTCCTCCATGGCCTCTTCCTGTGGTTTGTCCTCGGAACCAGCGGTGCTCCGTAGGCGTTCAAGGGGCTACGCAAGTACGCAGGCAAAAAGATGCCATGCCGTGCTTGCGCTGGTGTGTTTGGGGGACAGAAGCCACACTGGGGCAGAGGTCCTGTCTGCTCTGCAGGGCCAGGCCGAGAGGTGGTTGACGCCACGCCAGCTTAAGCCAGGAATGGTGGTTTGCGACAATGGCACCAACCTCCTCTCCGCCCTCCGACAGGGACAACTGACCCATGTGCCCTGTGTGGCTCACGTCCTTAACCTGGTGGTGCAGCGGTTCTTGGGCAGGTACCCGGGCTTACAGGATGTCCTGAGGCAGGCCAGGAAAGTCTGTGTGCATTTCCGCAGATCTTATAATGCCAGTGCTCGCCTGGCTGAGCTGCAAAAGGAGTTGAACCTGCCCAAGAACCGCCTTATATGTGACATGCCCACCAGGTGGAACTCAACGTTGGCCATGCTGCAGCGGCTGCACACGCAGCAGAGGGCCATCAATGAGTACCTGTGCGACTACGGCACCAGGACAGGGTCAGGGGAGCTTGGTTTTTTTTCTCCACGCCAGTGGGGCATGATCAGGGATGCATGCACTGTCCTGGCACCATTTGAGGAGGCCACGAGGATGGTGAGCAGTGACAGTGCATGCATCAGTGACACTGTACCTCTTGTCCACCTGTTGGAGCACACGCTGCGTGGAATAATGGACAGGGCACTTGAGGCAGAACAGAGGCAGGAAGTGGAGGACTTCCTTGCCTCTCAAGGCCCCCTTTACCCAGACAGTGTTCCTTCTGTCCCACCCATCGCACAGGAAGAGGAGGAGGAGGAGGAGGAGGATTGTGTCAGCATGGAGGTGGAGGCTGGCACTCAGCATCATCAGCAGCAGTCTTTTAGGGATGATTTACAGTCCCAAGAAACCAGTGGTCTTGTACGTGGCTGGGAGGAGGTGGCTGCGGATCATGTCGTCCTTAGTGACCCAGAGGACTCCGGAGCGAATGCCTCAGCAAACCTACGCTGCATGGCCTCCCTGATCCTGCAAAGTCTGCGGAAGGATCCTCGTATTCTTCGGATCAAGGAGAGGGACCATTACTGGCTGGCCACTCTCCTTGATCCACGGTACAAGGGTAAGGTTGCGGACCTTATGTTACCGTCGCAGAGGGAGCAGAGGATGAGACAACTCCGGGAGGCCTTGCAGAAAGGTCTGTGCAACGCGTTCCCAGAGACTGGGAGGTTACAAACTCCTGGTCCTGGACAACGAGTTGCTGAGGCTTCGGCCAGTCAAAGAAGGAGCGGTGGGGAAGGTGGCCGTCTGACCGATGCGTTCAGACAATTCTTTAGTCCGCAGCCCCAAAGTATGATCGGTTCCAGCAACCATCGCCAGCGTCTGATAAACATGGTGCAGGAATATCTAGGGGCAAGGTCAGACTTGGACACCTTCCCCACCGAAAATCCTCTGGCTTACTGGGTCTTGAGGATGGATCACTGGCCAGAGCTTGCACAGTATGCAATTGAGCTACTGGCCTGTCCTGCATCCAGCGTTCTTTCGGAACGCACATTCAGTGCTGCTGGAGGATTTGTCACGGATCACAGGGTGCGCCTGTCCACCGACTCGGTTGATCGACTGACTTTCATCAAGATGAACCAGTCTTGGATCACCACCAGCTACCACACACCTGATGCTGATATAACAGACTAATTGATTTTAACATGTCACATCCCTTCAAGACTGATGCTGAGTGCCTGTGCTGTTATGTTGACTGGCTATCCTCCTCCTCCGAGTCCTCAATGATACGATTGATGATGATAGCTTGGAAGATCATTTTTGTTTATGGGTGCCGCCACCAGTGGCTAAGGCCCAATTTTTCAGCCCCTGTTTTACAGGGGCGTGTAATTACAATTTTTTTAGCAATAATTTGCCATAGGGCTCATTGCTGTGCTCCAAGTACAGTATCTGTGAGGGGTTGGAGTGTTGTGGCACCAGTGCCTAAGGCCCAATTTTTCAGCCCCTGTTTAACAGGGGCGTGTCATTACAATTTTTGAAGCAATACTTTGCAACAGGGCTCATTGCTGTGCTCCAAGTACAGTATCTGTGAGGGGTTGTAGTGTTGTGCCACCAGTGCCTAAGGCCCAATTTTTCAGCCCCTGTTCAACAGGGGCATGCAATTACAATTCTTGATCTAATAATTCACAGCAGGGCCCATTGCTGCACCCACCAAGAGTAACTCTGAGGGCTTACAGTGTTGTGGCAACGCCACCACCACCACCACCACGAAAGGCCCAATTTTTCAGCCCCTGTTCAAAAGGGGCATGTAATTACAATTCTTGATCTAATAATTCACAGCAGGGCCCATTCCTGCACCCACCAAGAGTAACTCTGAGGGCTTACAGTGTTGTGGCAACACCACCACCACCACCACCACCACGAAAGGCCCAATTTTTCAGCCCCTGTTCAACAGGGGCATGCAATTACAATTCTTGATCTAATAATTCACAGCAGGGCCCATTGCTGCACCCACCAAGAGTAACTCTGAGGGCTTACAGTGTTGTGGCAATGCCACCACCACCACCACCACGAAAGGCCCAATTTTTCAGCCCCTGTTCAAAAGGGGCATGTAATTACAATTCTTGATCTAATAATTCACAGCAGGGCCCATTCCTGCACCCACCAAGAGTAACTCTGAGGGCTTACAGTGTTGTGGCAACACCACCACCACCACCACCACGAAAGGCCCAATTTTTCAGCCCCTGTTCAACAGGGGCATGCAATTACAATTCTTGATCTAATAATTCACAGCAGGGCCCATTGCTGCACCCACCAAGAGTAACTGTCAGGGCTTACAGTGTTGTGGAACCAGCACCACCATCAAAGGCCCAATTTTTACTACCACTGTTCAACAATTATATGTAATTAAAATTCCTGATATAATAGTTGACAGCAGGGCGTTCCAGCACCAACCAAGAGTAACTGTGAGTGCTTACAGTGTTGTGCCAACACCAACAACTAAGGGGCCTATTTCTGCAGAGTATATACGGCAGGTCCCTACTTTCAAACATCCAACTTACAAACGACTCCTACTTGCAAACGCAAGAAGACAACAGGAAGTGAGAGGAAATCTACCACTAGGAAGGAAAATTCTCTCCTGTAAGAATAAATATGGCAGAAAGGTGTCTCCTCTGTACTGATGCTTTATCAGCAATCCTTGTTTCAAGAAAAACACCACATTTCAAAAACAGTTGTCATTGGGACGGAAAGTGAGGTGGAATGTTCTGAACAGGGGCACAGACAGCAAAACAAATGTTACAGGGGTGATAACCCTTACCTATGTTTTCCAAAAAGTTTAAAAATAGATTTTTGGGCTGGAGCTACACTTCAACAATGTACCTGTTCAAAATTACAAACAGATTCTACGTAAGAACAAACCTACAGTCCCTGTCTTGTATGCACCGCCTGTATACGGCTGTTCAGAGTATATAGGGCCTTTTTTATTTTATGTGCGGGGTTCCCCTTAATATCCATACAAGACCCAAAGGGGCTGGTAATGGGCTGGGGTAGGGGGGGGGTCATGGGGTAGCTATGCCATTTTTCTTAAAGATTTTCATCCATATTACCGGGACCAGACATTACATTAAAGCCGCAAGCAGTTTTAAATGGCTTTTTTTCCCTTTAGAAGTGTCATTTTGTGCAGGGACAGTTCTAAACACGGGAAACACGTGGCACTTCACAGGCATACTTTAGACACCCCCCAGGTACGATATTTAAAGGAATATTTGACTTTTTTTTTTTTCACTTTATGCGTCATTAAAATGACTGCTCCCGAAAAACGACCGTTTTTAAAACTTCTTTTTGCATTGATACATGTCCCCTGGTGCACAACCCGGGTTCCCAAACCCTTTTTAGGACAATAACATGCATAATAGTTGTTATAATTAGCACTTTAGAATTCGAACGTTCGCATCCATTGTATTTAATAGGGTTCTAATGTTCGTACGAACTTTCGGTCCGTTCGCGGGTTCTGGTGCGAACCGAACTCGGGGGTGTTCGGCTCATCACTACCAGTGTCCCGCGATGATCCAATGTCCAGCGGTGCAGTCTCCACTCCACACAAAACGTCATTTGCTGAGCGGACCTAATGGGGAACTTCCTCCGCAGTGTAATAAATGAATAGACCCCGCCCCTTCTCACGTTCCCCATCAGGTCTGCTCAGCCAATGACGTAGGGGGCAGGGTCACCTTCACTGGGTGTAAGGCTGAGCAGACCTGATGGGAAACTTGAGAAGGGATGGGCCTATTCAGTTATTACACTGCGGAGGAAGTTCCCCATCAGCTCCGCTTAGCCAATGACGTAGGCGGGGTCTGACATATGAGGGGGCGGGGTCACCCATCAGATCATAGGTGTAAGCCCTGGTGTGACAGAACCCACTGTCACTGTGTGCTTTGGAAGGGACTGAGGGCGGGCCTCCTACCCACAGATTATGGCCCAGAAGAGACTGAGACTCGGGGAGAAGCTGGCATTGAGATAATGTAATGTAATGCTACATCCCTTCTCCCCCACCCCCCCCTCTTGTTGCTGTGTTTAGCTGTGTTGGTTCATGGCACATAGACAATGGTCTGGACTGCAGACATCTCTCCGCAGGGGATGTGTATTGAGGGGTTAAGGGCTGGTTATGGCGAATCTGCAGGCTGCGGGTGCGTTTGGAGGACAGGAGACACAGGTCTGGCGGATGTGCCCACCTGGGGTATCTGAGATCCGTCACAGTGGTGGCAGCAGTGGGGTGTCTCCTGCAGTCCTGGACATCCAAACCACCACCAGGATTCAAGATCCGGGCAGCCGCCAAGGAGCAATACGGGGATCAGCCAGCATGAGAGCGGAGTTCGGGAGGAGTCTGCAAGGCATGCGGAAGCAACATCGGGGACCAGTGACAGAGCGCACCATGCTCGGCTGGGAGGATGTGATCCGCTGGCAACTCTGGCATGAGACACAAAGCCACGAGCGGCACCATCAGGGGAAGATCCTTCCCTCCTCCACAGAGATGTACTGGATGCAGTACCATGCGCGAGAGGTGTTCCTGAGGGAAGGAACGCGAGATGAGTGGAAGACAGAGCTCGGAAGATTGGTCCAGGAGGAGATGAGGCTGGACGCCAGCTACAAAGCCCTCCGGTGGTTCGTGGCTCAACTGTGGCCAAGTACAGCAGATGGCAGCCCGACAGAAGGCGTTGGCTACGGCAGCGTGGGGCTGCTCCATCAAAAAATGCATGGAGACCCAGACTTTGGGAGCGACTGAGAGTGGCGGCTGGAAGACATCCTGGACTTCCGAGATGAGGTGCTGGACCTTCCCGAAGAGGCGTGTGGCCTCGAGGAATTGGAGTTCCTGGTTGAGCAGGAATGGGAGCTCGAGATTGCCTACAAGCTGCTGTTTGACGGTGATCAGCAGCCTGGCATGGCTCCCGTTGCCTGGGACTGTCCTGGAGAAATAGCGGACAGTCGCGAAGATGCAGAGCAAATGGGGCCAGGAGTGCCCCTACGTTTTCCCGTGCTAACCGCAATGGAAGAAGCGGCAATGATACAGAGGGCACTGCGAGTGCTAGAATGCCAGAATGCACCAGAGGTTTCCCAGGCAGCGAGACAAGATAAAAGCATAAAGGTCTCAGAAGGGGAAGTTGAGATGGGCGCTGGAAGGCTGGTAAATGGTGATCAGCAGCAAGTCCAGAGTATCAAATCCGGTGCCCCAGCAGAAGCGCTGGCTACAGGGCAGAGTGCCGCTGGCCTCTGCCCAGCATCAGAAAAAGAGTTGGACCCGGAGAGTCTGAGAGATGCTCTTCGTGAGCCGTTTTCCCAACAGCAGATATCCCCAACGGGAGTGGAGGAAGCAATTCTCCCTCCCCAGCAATTGGACACTACCCCAATGTTCATCCCCCCAGCAGAAGCGCTGGCTGCAGGGCAGAGTGCCGCTGGCCTCTGCCCACCCTCAGAGTTGGATCCAGGGAGTCCGAGGGATGACCTCAGTGAGCTGTTTCCCCAGCACTTGGACACTACCCCAGTGTTCATCCCCCCAGCAGAAGCGCTGGCTACGGGGCAGAGTGCCGCTGGCCTCTGCCCACCCTCAGAGTTGGATCCAGGGAGTCCGAGGGATGACCTCAGTGAGCTGGTTGCCCAGCACTTGGACACTACCCCAGTGTTTATCCCCCCAGCTGAAGCGCTGGCTGCATGGCAGAGTGCCACGGGCCCCTGCCCAGCCCTCAGTATGTCTTTGGAGGGTTTGGGAGACAGCCCATGTCAGAAGTCGCCTCAGCAGCTGGTCACAGAACCAGGAGGGGGAAAAACCCTTCCCCCTCTCCAGCGGCTGAACTCTACCGTTGTATATGTCCCCCTAGCAGAATCGCTGGCTACGGAGCAGAGCGCTGTTGGCCTTTGCCCAGCATCAGAAAAAGAAATGGAGAGTCTGGGAGATAGTCCCTGCAAGATACCTCCTCAGCGGCTGGTAACTACTCCAGGAGAAAAACAAGAACCTTTTCCTCCCCAACTGCATAGCACTGCTAGCCTACGTTCCCTACAAGCTTAAGCGCTGGCATCGGGGCAAAGGATTATTCAGCTCCCCTCAATATCTGCAACCCAGTCCCGGATCACGGGAGTGCGGACAGCTGTTCCCACTCTGCAGCGGCTGTTTTTATTCACGGGAGACCATATGTGCGATTTTGCTCCCCAGCGCCAGAGACGTACTTTTCCTTTTCCTGGTTGCCTGGGGTGGAAGTTTGTGACTAACGCAAGTCCAGACCAGTTGGGGGTCAGGAACCTGGTTAGTCTGTTTTTAAAAGGGGAGAAATGTGACAGAACCCACTGTCACTGTGTGCTTTGGAAGGGACTGAGGGCGGGCCTCCTACCCACAGATTATGGCCCAGAAGAGACTGAGACTCGGGGAGAAGCTGGCATTGAGATAATGTAATGTAATGCTACATCCCTTCTCCCCCATCCCCCCCTCTTGTTGCTGTGTTTAGCTGTGTTGGTTCATGGCACATAGACAATGGTCTGGACTGCAGACATCTCTCTGCAGTGGATGTGTATTGAGGGGTTGCCTGCTTACCATAATCCCTTTATGTTTAACTGTAGTCTCTGTTTCAATGTACAAGTGTTCAGTTCCCATTGGTTCTTCCTTGTCCCCTACCCCCCCTCTATGACAAGGCTAAGGGGAGTGTCCCTAACTGTGTGTAAAAGTGTATGTTTTGTATTTAATAAACGGTTGATGCTCTGCATGTTTAACCCTCAACACCTGTATGGATTGTCTCGTGATTGAGGGGTTAAGGGCTGGTTATGGCGAATCTGCAGGCTGCGGGTGCGTTTGGAGGACAGGAGACACAGGTCTGGCGGATGTGCCCACCTGGGGTATCTGAGATCCGTCACACCCGGCTTTCCCCGCTTGCCAGGAATAGCCAATGACCCTATGATCTGATGGGTGACCCCTCCCCCTTGTATGTCAGACCCCGCCTACGTCATTGGCTGAGCGGACCTGATCCTTAAAATCCATACCAGACCTGAAGGGTCTGGTATGGATATTTGGGGGGAACCCCACGTCATTTTTTTTTAAATTTGACGCAGGGTTCCCCTTAATATCCATACTAGACCTGAAGGGCCTGGTAATTGAATTTGGGGGGACCCCCACGCATTTTTTTTTTTATCAATGACTTTTCTCTTTATTGTCGGGAGCCGACAATTCATTATAGCCGCGAGTGCTTTTAAATGACTTTGCAGGGACAGTTCTAAGCACAGGAAACAAGTGCTGCTTTACCGGCATACTATACACCCTCCCCAGGTCCGAAATTTAAAGGAATATTTCACTTTTATTGTTTCACTTTAAGCATTATTAAAATCACTGCTCCCGAAAAAACAGAAGTTTTTAAAACTTTTTTTTGCATTGATACATGTCCCCTGGGGCAGGACCCGGGTCCCCAAACCCTTTTTAGGACAATAACTTGCATATTAGCCTTGATAATTAGCACTTTTGATTTTGAACGTTCAAGTCCATTGTATTTAATAGAGTTCTAAAGTTTGCGCGAACTTTAGGTCTGTTCGCAGGTTCTGGTGCGAACCGAACAGGGGGGTGTTAGGCTCATCCCTAGTCTTAATCACTACTATAAATACAAAACAGACAAAATGCATCTATTTTCTAAAGTTGACATTCTTATCCAATAAAAGTCTTAATAAAATTCATAAATAGTCTATATCTTTAGAAATGTCCCACGTTAATATAAGTCTGCAAAGTTCATATTCTGTACATTTTATACAGTTCTGATTAGCAATGATTTAGTTTAGAAATGTAAGCTAACAGCGATTTAAAGAAAAAAAAAAAAACATTTATAAATGATACAAGCCTAAAATAGTAGCTCTTACCTGTAATATGTTGTTTTTATGTTTCCAGGTAACTACAAATACTGAATATAGTTACACCGTTCCAGGACACTCAGCCATAAACTGCTGTCTTTGTAATAGATGCATCAATATGAGATAAATGACTTAAATAGGCAGCTGTGTGTAAGAGATGGAGTCATAAAAAAGTACAGAGGTGGAGCTACATCTGGTCATAATTAGGCACCAAATTTAGAAATTGAGGTATGTCAGCTTTCCCTATAACACCTTATCCTGTAATTATTGGGAAATACAAGGAAGTAGTATGTAAGATTTACATACCAGTGATATGTATGCTACCCGACCAGTTTTTTGTTCTGCATACACCTAGGAAAATGCACCTAGGAAAATGCACATATCGTTTTGAATTTATATCAAAGACCCCACACACATTATATTTTCTAAAAGTAGAGGACCTATACAATAACATATATGGATGAAAATCTTTGAGAAAAATGGCATGGCTACCCCATTACCCCCCCCCCCTACCCCAGCCCATTACCAGCCCCTTTATACTCTGAACAGCAGTATACAGGCGGTGCAAACAAGACAGGGACTGTAGGTTTGTTCTTAAGTAGAATCTGTTTGTAATTTGGAACAGGTTCTTTTTTTTAAGTGTAGCTCCAGCCAAAAAATCTATTTTTAAGCTTTTTGGAAAACATAGGGAAGGGTTATCACCCCTGTAACATTTGTTTTGCTGTCTGTGCACCTGTTGAGAACATTTCACCTTACTTTCCGTCCCAATGACAAATGTTTTTGGAAAAGTGGGGTTTTTATTGAAAAAAGGATTGGTGATAAAGCATCAGTAGAGAGGAGATACCTTTTTCCCAAATTAAATCTAACAGGATAAAATTTCCCTTCCTAGGGGTAGATTTCCTCTCACTTCCTGTTTTCTCCTTCCGTTTGCAAGTAGGAGTCGTTTGTAAGTTGGATGTTTGAAAGTAGGGGCCTGCCGTATATACTCTGCAGAAATTTGCCCCATTTAGATATTGGTGTTGCCACAACACTGTAAGCCCTCACAGCTACTCTTGGTGGGCGCTATAACGCCCTGCTGTGAACTATTATATCAGGAATTGTAATTACATGCCATTGTTGAACAGTGGTAGGAAAAATTGGGCCTTTGGTGGTGGTGCTGGTGCTACAACACTGTAAGCCCTCACAGTTACTCTTGGTGGGCGCAGGAATGGGCCCTGCTGTGAATTATTAGATCAAGATTTGTAATTACACGCCCCTGTTAAACAGGGGCTGAAAAATTGTGCCTTAGGCACTGGTGCTGGTGCCACAACACTGCAACCCCTCACAGATACTGTACTTGGAGCACAGCAATGAGACCTGTTGCAAAGCATTGCATAAAAAATTGTAATTACACGCCCCTGTTAAACAGGGGCTGAAAAATTGGGCCTCAGCCACTGGTGGTGGCACCCAGAAACAAAAATGTTCTTCCAAGCTATCATCAGGATCATTGAGGAGGAATAGGATAGTCAGTCAACATAACAGGACAGTCACTCAGCATCAGCATAGGCAGTCTTGAAGGGATGTGACATTTCAAAATAAATTATTCTGTTATATCAGCCGCAGGTGCTTGGTAGCTGGTGGTGATCCAAGACTGGTTCATCTTTATGAAGGTCAGTCGATCAACCGAGTCGGTGGACAGGCGCACCCTGTGATCCGTGACAAAGCCTCCAGCAGCACTGAATGTGCGTTCCGAAAGAACGCTGGATGCAGGACAGGCCAGTAGCTCAATTGCATACTGTGCAAGCTCTGGCCAGTGATCCATCCTCAAGACCCAGTAAGCCAGAGGATTTTCGGTGGGAAAGGTGTCCAAGTCTGACCTTGCCCCTAGGTATTCCTGCACCATGTATATCAGACGCTTGCAATGGTTGCTGGAACCGATCATACCTTGGGGCTGCATACTAAAAAATTGTCTGAACGCATCGGTCAGACGTCCACCTTCCCCACCGGTCCTTCTGCTACTGACCGAAGCCTCAGCAACTCGTCGTCCAGGAACAGCAGTTTGTAACCTCCCAGTCTCTGGGAACGCGTTGCACAGACCTTTCTGCAAGGCCTCCCGGAGATGTCTCATCCTCTGCTCCCTCTGCGTCGGCAAGATAAGGTCCGCAACCTTACCCTTGTACCGTGGATCAAGGAGAGTGGCCAGCCAGTAATGGTCTCTCTCCTTGATCCGAAGAATACGAGGATCCTTCCACAGGCTTTGCAGGATCAGGGAGGCCATGCAACGTAGGTTAGCTGAGGCATTTGGTCCGGAGTCTTTTGGGTCACTAAGGACGACATGATCCGCAGCCACCTCCTCCCAGCCACGTACAAGTCCACCGATTTCTTGGGACTGTAAATCATCCCTAAAAGACTGCTGCTGCTGATGCTGAGTGCCAGGCTCCACCTCCAAGCTGACACAATCCTCCTCCTCATCCTCTTCCTGTGTGATAGGTGGGAGAGAAGGAACACTGTCTGGATAAAGGGGGCCTTGAGAGGCAAGGAAGTCCTCCTCTTCCTGCCTCTGTTCTGCCTCAAGTGCCCTGTCCATTATTCCACGCAGCGCATGCTCCAACAGGTGGACAAGAGGTACAGTGTCACTGATGCATGCACTGTCACTGCTCACCATCCTCGTGGCCTCCTCAAATGGTGACAGGACAGTGCATGCATCCCTGATCATGCTCCACTGGCATGGTGAAAAAAATCCGAGCTCCCCTGACCCTGTCCTGGTGCTGTAGTCGCACAGGTACTCATTGATGGCCCTCTGCTGTGTGTGCAGTCGCTGCAGCATGGCCAACGTTGAGTTCCACCTGGTGGGCATGTCACATATAAGGCGGTTCTTGGGCAGGTTCAACTCCTTTTGCAGCTCAGCCAGCCAAGTACTGGTATTATATGACCGGAAATGCACACAGACTTTCCTGGCCTGCCTCAGGACATCCTGTCAGCATGGGTACCTGCCCAAGAACCGCTGCACCACCAGGTTAAGGACGTGAGCCATACAGGGCACATGGGTCAGTTGTCCCTGTCGCAGGGAGGAGAGGAGGTTGGTGCCATTGTCACAAACCACCATTCCTGGCTTAAGCTGGTGTGGCGTCAACCACCTCTCGGCCTGCCCCTGCAGAGCTGACAGAACCTCTGCCCCAGTGTGGCTCCTGTCCCCCAAACACACCAGCGCAAGCACGGCATGGCATCTTTTTGCCTGCGTACTTGCGTAGCCCCTTGAATGCCTACGGAGCACCGCTGGTTCCGAGGACAGAGCACTCGAAGAGGCCATAGATGAAGAAGAGGAGGAGGGGGTGGAGGAGAGAGGTGTGTCACAACCAGTAGTAGCATTTTGGAGGCATGGTGGCGGAACAACCTCCAACACTACTGCACCTTGTCCTGCATCCTTCCCAGCTGCCAAAAGAGTGACCCAATGGGCCGTGAAAGATAGGTAACGTCCCTGTCCATGCCTGCTGGACCATGAGTCAGCGGTAATATGCACCTTACCGCTGACCGCCCTGTCCAGCGAGGCCAAGACATTGCCTTCCACATGCCGGTAGAGAACCGGAATCGCCTTCCGTGAGAAAAAGTGGCGTTTGGGAACCTGCCACTGAGGAACCGCACATTGCACAAACTCACGGAAGGGGGCCGAGTCTACCAACTGAAAAGGCAGCAGTTGAAGTTCTAGCAATTTAGCCAAGCTAGCATTCAACCGCTGGGCATGTGGATGGCTGGGAGTGAACTTCTTTCGACGGTCCAGCAGCTGGGGCAGGGAAATTTGCCTGGTACAATCGGACGTCGGTGTACTGCTAGCAGAGTGCCCGCAAGTACTTGGCTGTGACACACCTAATTCTACACCTTCATTCTTCTCAGTGCAGCTTTCAGAGAGGACTGAAGGTATAGTGGGGTTGGAGATCCCAGCTGATGAGGAGCAAGGAGAGGTCCGCTTTGTTCTTTGGTGTGGGTCTTTAAAGGTACGGTTGCCAACGAGCTGCATGGCAGGTCAACATATGTCTGGTCATGCTTGTGGTGCCCAAGTGGCTGATGTTTTGGCCACGCGAGATACGCTTGAGACATATTTTGCAAATAGCAACGGTGCGATCTGATGCACTCGTCTCAAAAAAGGCCCACACCAAAGAACTTTTGTAATAACACGCAGAGGCAGCGCCCTGCACAGGCGGAGCTCTGCGGTGTGATTCAGTTGGTGTGCTGCCCTCAAGCTGGCCCCCGGATGGCATCCTGCCTCGTTGGAGATGTGCCGCCTCCTCCTCCTCCTCCCTCCGATCAGCAGGGCCGCTGATAAGCCAGTACAACTGGCCCTGTTGTACTGGGCCCAGCCAGCAGGGGGGCCCGGCAATCTGAACAGAGTTCAGAATAAAAATAAAAAGTCTGTGACTGCACACGGCTGACCGAGGGAGGAGGAGAGCGCCACCTCAGGAGCCTGGACATCGCCACTGCCCAGATAAGACACTCCTCGGGTCTATGGATAAGAAGAGTGGACTTGTATTCCTGTCAGCACCCGAGCCTCCTTCCCCCCTCCTCGGGAAGGACAGAGCAAGCAGGACAGAACACCAGAGCTCTCCTCAAGGCAAGATAACAGATGACAGATTGCATTCTTCTCCTGTGAGTCACCAATTGTTCTTCCTCTGTACAAATGTGTGCTGTAAACTTGTCCTGTACCTCAGTAGGACAGGTCTGGTGAAAGTGAAAGTAAAATGCCTGAATATGTTTGGAATATAATGGGACTTTTCAGGTACTACACACAGATGCATTTCACAAAATCATTCTTTTTAATATATGTGTATGTAGAATATATTTATGTAGCACCTGAAATGTCCCAGTGTATTTCTAACATATTCATAAAGTTGAGCATTAACAGCAAAGAATGTGCATATATATATAAAATACAGACCATCTCCAGGAAATTAAATAAAGTCCAATCTTGCAGTGTGTGTGTGTGGGGAGGGAAGGGGGAGAATAGACTCTTTCACTTACCTGTTTCAATGTTACAACCAGCTGCACTGTTCTCTTCCTCCACCAAAACCTCAGCCTCAGGCCTCGTACACACGACCGATTTTCTCGGCAAGAACCAGCAAGAAACTTGCTGGCAGAGAGGTCTTGCCGAGTAAATCGGTCGTGTGTACGCGGCTATCGGGTTTCTCGTAGAGAAAAGCGACAAGAAACCTCGATGAGAAAATAGAGAACCTGCTCTCTATTTTCTCGTCGAGATTCTCCTCGGCATGTTTCTCGACGAGAAAAGTGAGTGTGTGTACACTTACCTGTCCTCCCGGAAGCCCGCGCATGTTCAAAATGAATTCGACGCATGCGCGGTAGCTTCCTAGGCATACGTAGGGTATACCAAGATGGCGGCGATGGCATCGAATGTGATGAGCGCATGCTCGTCGTAGTCGATGACGTCACCCGCGTACGCTCCATTCAAAGAACCGCGGGTTCTTTGAAACGAGCGTGTGTACACTCGGCCGGGACAAGTTTCTTGTCCAAGAATCTCGTCGAAAAAAACGACATGTTTTTTTCAACGAGAATCTCGGCCGTGTGTACGAGGCCTCAGAGTCATCACATACCATACAGGAACATTAACCCTGTATGGTATGATAAGGGGGCTGGAGTGTGAGCAACTGAGGCGTTTTTCAGGTGCTTTTGGGCTAAAAATAGCACCTGTAAAGCGCCTGAAAAACGGCTCCCCTGCAGTCTCAGGGTGAGAGCCCAGGTGCTTTCAAACTGAGGTGATGCGCTGGCATGACGTTAAAAAAAAAACAAAAAACCCTGCATCTTCTTGTAAAAAAAAAAAACTCCTGCAAGCAGCATCATTGGAGCAGTGAAGGAGCCGTGTATACACCGCTCCTGCACATTGAAATGAATGGACACCGTTTATTGTTCATATATACACATATTGGTTCACCTATGAATTTTACCTGTTTATAGGTGTAGCGGGTATGTACTTTCCCGGGTGTAAATTTGAATGTGACACCAGTGATGTGTGGTTCACCTCGGCCCATTGGGTAGCGCTGTCGCCCTGGGTTGGGTTGGATTATCGCTGTGTGCCGTCCTCCTTTTTGTCCTCCCTCGGCAGCGGTATGGTGGGGTGGGGAACCCGCCATGCTTGCTGGGAGAGGGTATAAAGGGGGCCGGCCATCTTGGTCACGGGGTCGAAGTCCCAGGCACCTTCAGCTTGCGGACGGTGGGTCGTGTCGGTCCTCTGGGTGGCCTAGGCCCAGAGGACAGCGGAGGTCGAGTTCCATCTCAGGCACCTTTAGCCTGGGGTGAGGTACTTAGTTGGAGGTCCGGAGCTCAGTGCCCAACACTGGGTTCCGCGAGGGAAGGAGATCCTAGGGTGCCCAGGGATTGGGTACCCAAATCCGGAAGGCGCAATGGACCGGGAGGAGCTCCTCATTTGAAGACCCGGTGCAGCATATTGCCGGTGACAAGTGAGTCTCTCGTCGGAGACCGCCTGGAAGGAAATCTACCCTCGTGCGGAGACCAGGACACACTTCTAGGAAGGGAAGTGGCAGCTTACATTGTGTCTGGGCCTGTTCGCATCCACACCTCCTTTTCTGTTCTGTTCTATCAAGGGAGTTCAACTGTTTGTGTTCAGACGAGGAGAATAAAGGAGTGTTGAACTTTAATGGTGTGGAGCTCATTTTCTAACGGACATGGTTCACGGTGACTCTTGGAGGGAGGATCCAGGTGCACAGCACTGACCCGAAGGTAATACAGAACCGTTGCTTATACCGCACTAACACCTGTGGTGGAAGCCAGGCGTGGTGTCCCCGCTCCCTCCCCTCTAAGGTACCCCTAGACAAGAGAGAGACGAGACGAGACAAAGAGGGGAGTGGAGGTGGCCGCTACATAGGGTACTCCACAATCTGAGATCTACCTCCAACTATATCTCATTTTTAACTTGTATATGTGATATTCCCATTTGTCACCTTTTTTATTTAATAGCGATGCACTTCTTTACTTCCACATTATACTGTCAACACCTGCCCGATCCATTGTGAAAGCAGCCTAAAACATACACAAGCACTGTGGGGAACCAGTCAGCGCTGAAAGAAGCCAGCTAAAGCAAGGAATTAGGTAAAGTTGGGTACACACACATCAAAATTCAGTTTAGCAGGGATCAGTCAAATTTTGATCTCTGTGTAGCCTTCCCTGTTAGAAGCCAATCATTAGACCACCTTAGTATATTCAGGCCATCCCACATACTGACTCCTACCACCTTGACCACTTCAAATCACTGAAGTGGTCATGGTGGTTAGAGTGTTCCTTTTATATCTCTCAGAAGAAGTAAACCTCTGTATACTGATTCCATTTCATTTGATCATCCTCTAATTGTATTAAATTGGTGGGGGGTGCTCTCTGTATACACTTGCCTGTCTACATACCCTAGCCTCTCGGTATATGGGCGGGGCCAGGGGTGGGGCTGAAGGAGGGATCAGGGGTGGGAACAGGGGTGGGGCTAAAGGGGGCCCCGTCAGGTAGGCTGTACGGGGCCCCATGATTTCTATCAGCAGCCCTGCCGATCAGGCACCCACGTGGAGTCAGTGACCTCATCATCCCCTCCCTCTTCACCACTGGAGAAAACCTGGCAGTATGCTGCAGCAGGTGGAACATGACTGCCAGATTGCTGTCCTTGAGCATCCCCTCTCTCTGCGCTCACGCTACTGCCTTCCTCTAGCTGGGTATCATCATCAGAGCCTTCAAAACGCTGGGCATCCTCCTGGAGCATGTACCCAACACTGTGCTAAAACAGTTCGGGGGACTCCTCAGGAGGACATGGTGGGTCTAGGGAAGGGGTGACTGATGACATTGAGACGAGGGAAGAGTACGCGTTGGCAGCTGCTTTGTCAGTGCCCTGAGCCTGGGTGAGAGAGGATGAGGAGGATGAAGAGGGCTTGGTCATCCACTCTACCAAGCCTTCGGCATGATGCGGCTCAACATGTCCAGCTGCCGAAAATAAGGACAAGCGTGTCCCATGGCCACGTGCTGATGACAATGCACCGCGTCCATGCTTGCCCTCTTTTCTTGGCTCGTGACTGTCTGCCTCTCCTTGTTGGCCTTCCAGACATTGTAATGGCCTGCAGGGAGATGGGAAAAACAGCAATTGGGTAGTGTATATTGTGCTGGAGTCACACAACACACACACTAACTCCTGCAGATTGCTGGATTAGATGACACCAGGGCAGATACAGGTGCAGGTTGTATACTGTTCTGTGCTGTGCTGGACTCACACAACACACACACTAAATCCTGCAGATGGCTGGATTAGATGACACCAGGGCAGATACAGGTGCAGGTTGTATACTGTGCTGTGCTGGACTCACACAACACACACACCCTAACTCCTGCAGATGGCTGGATTAGATGACACCACGGCAGATACAGGTGCAGGTTGTCTACTGTGCTGTGCTGGACTCACACAACACACACACTAACTCATGCAGATGGCTGGATTAGATGACACCAGGGCAGATACAGGTGCAGGTTGTATACTGTGCTGTGCTGGACTCACACAACACACACACCCTAACTCCTGCAGATGGCTGGATTAGAGGACACCAGGGCAGATACAGGTGCAGGTTGTTTACTGTGCTGTGCTGGACTCACACAACACACACACTATCTCCTGCAGATGGCTGGATTAGATGACACCAGGGCAGATACAGGTGCAGGTTGTATACTATGCTGTGCTGGACTCACACAACACACACACACTAACTCCTGCAGATGGCTGGATTAGATGACAACAGGGCAGATACAGGTGCATGACTAGTGTAGTCCAGATAACCCCACCTTTTACCTATGACCTTAAACATCACTTACCCCCCCCCCCCCTTAAACCTCTATTAATGAAGAGACACACAGGTTTTGGAGTATAAATGGCCATAACAGCCTATTTATTAAATAACTTCAATAATTAATTTATTAAATAATAATTACCAATATTTTTTAACTTAACATTTTAATCAAACAACTTCTTTTTCACCAGCCTGTTGGTCTTTGACGGCAACTCTGCTAAACTTTTTACCACCACTGCACTGCGGTACCTTTTAACTGTACCAGGCCTCCAGCCGTATAACCAGCTCGGAGACAAACCATGTTTTTCACAGTGCAACCATAACTGTATTCCAGCAGACACCGTTCCACTGGAATAACCCCAGAGGGGCCCATACCCCAGATGAGCCCCCCACCACTTCCATCACATCTGTTATCTGCCACCATCAAAGACCAAGGACACCGCCACAGCCCGCAAGGATAACACCTTACCCTATAAGGGCCCCTCCACACCCGCAGGGCCCGCTGAATCCAGTCCTGGAGACCCAACGCCCACAGATCTATACCCACCTCGGATAGGTGAACACCATCTCCTTGGAGGTACATACCCACATTAACCTCCAAATCTGTGTGCCTAATGACCAAACCCCCGTTTCTCACCAGAAATCTACCCACCACCTTGTTTACTTTGACCCTAGCCTTGTTGAGCCTGTCTACCGACCTTGCCATGCGCCAGGTCGTCCGTGCAATGATGTCGGACCACACCAGCAACATGGTCGGAAAAGCTGAGCGGAGTGTCAAGAAATCCGCCTTAACGGACGCAATCAGTTCCCCAATTGGTCTAACACCTAAATCATTCCCTCCCACATGAAGCACCAGAATGTCCGGAGGTCTATCGAGTCGAGCATAGTGCTGCACTTCTGGCAGCACCCTGCCCCACCCCATCCCTGGTATGCCCATCCACCTAATCAGAGCCTCCCCCCGAGGGAAGCCCAGCTGCCTACCATCCGGCCTCATATCCGCTCTCCTGGCCCCCCAAAAAATACAGGAATGTCCTAAGATCCAGACAAGGCGTGATTGACCTCCATCTGAAATGAAATAAACAACAGTATTAACAAACCAATTCCCCACATAACATCAGGAAAAACCAAGCAGCCACCTGCCCCTTCCCCCCCCCCCACACCTTGCATACCCCTCCAATATTAGTCTCCCAAAAGGTGTGGACGGACATAAGAACGGAATCTCCTCGATTCCCAACGCCCAATTTTTCGAACCACCGCCTCATCCAACCCGCACCGAGCCTCCTCAGTAGCCGCCCCGATGCAGAAGGAGTGTGAGGCAAAACTTTTGTCATTGAACCCCGCTACGCACACTTTTTCTGAACATCACTATGAATTGGAACCTTGAAACAAAAGACCCATTCTTATGTACCAGTAACGGCCCCCCCCACCGACGGGCGTACCCCCAAGAACTCCTTCACCACTCCCACCGGGCAAACCCCCGAACCCGGTAAAGAATATAACACCACACTAACCCCTTTTCCTTGCTGGTCTGTTTTTGACCGGCGCAACCTAAACACTACCTTCTCCCCATCAATCTGAACATCCCCCAGCATCATGCCCCCCGCCCTCGTCTTAGCTGGGCTCACCAGTTCACCCACCCGAAATGCCCAAAAAAACACCATTACAAAAGCCGTGCGAAACAAAAACGCGTCATACCCCAAAGAACACACTGAATCCAGAGTCCCACAAATATCCTGCAAGACTGAGAAGGAAACCGGTCTACGGGTATCCTTGCTGGAGTGGCACTTGCGGTAACCCTTCACCGCCTGCTTCACCCAAAAATCCTTTGTGTGATCCGTCCCGCCCTGCAGTTTGAACTAAAATGCTAAACCCGCCAACTTCTTGTCGATGGCCGAAACCGACCCACCCCCTTCCATATGCCTGGCAACAAAATACAGCACCAACCAACCCATCTCAGCCTCCACCAGCTCAGCATCAGCTAGCCGTGTGAACTCCGACCATTCCTCCCAGACCTTGGTGTACGCCGCCCATGTCGGTCCACTCACCGACTTCCTGATCCACCCCGCTGCGACTCCAAAGCAATGTCCCACATCCACCCCGGGCAAGGAACCCCGACTCTGTCTGCCTGCAGAGTCAGCTTTCTGAACTTGTCCCACTGAAACCGAGACAAAGCGTCAGCAAGCCTGTTGTCAACCTCTGGAATGTGCACCGCATACAAAAAGATGTTTAAACTGTAGACAGCGTAAAACCAGGTGGCGCAGCAACCGAACCACCGGCATGGAAGATGCGGAAATGCGGTTGATGACTTGGACCACCCCCATGTTGTCACAATTCAGCCGGATCTTCAAATTCCTACAGGATTCCCCTCACAGCTCCATCGCCAGTACCACCGGAAACAATTCCAGCAACACCAGATTTGTAACAAAACCAGCCTCAATCCAGGAGCTGGGCGATGCTCCGGCGCACCAACTACTTTGGAAGAAAGCCCCAAAACCTGTGGACCCTGCCGCGTCCGTGACCAAGTCCAAGTCAAAGTTACTCACCGGGCCCTCCATCCAAAGCGAACGTCCATTATATTCCTCCAGAAACATGTGCCACACCTGCAAGTCCTCCTTCAGCGCACTGGATAGTCTAATGAAATGGGTTGGGACACTCACCCCAGACGTAGCAGCCGACAGCCATTGACAGAACACCCTGCCCATGGGAATGATTCTACAGGCAAAGTTCAATTTACCCAAAAGGGACTGTAGGGCTCTAAGCTGGACCTTGTTGCGACCCAACATCCCCCTAATGTCCTCCCGCAGATTCACCACCTTGTCCTTGGGCAACCAGCACTCCATCGCCATGGAATCTATCACTATCCCCAAGAAACTAAGCTCTGTGGATGGGCCCTCCGTCTTGTCAGCTGCCAAAGGCACTCCGAACCGTCCCGCAATGTGCTGCAACGTACCCAGCAGAATCGCACACACATTAGAGGAAGGAGGGCCCACACACAGAAAATCATCCAAATAATGGATGACCGAATCCAAACCTGACACATCCCGCGCCACCCATTCCAAAAAGGAACTGAATGCTTCAAACATGGCGCACGAAATAGAGCAACCCATGGGCAAACACTTATCCACATAAAATTCTTCCTGCCAACAGCACCCCAGCAGCCAAAAGCTGTCTGGGTGTACTGGCAACAGGCGGAAAGCAGATTCAATGTCAGACTTTGCCATGAGCGCCCCCTGACCATAACGCCTGACCCAACGCACAGCTGCGTCAAATGATGTGTAAGACACTGTACATGCTTCGGGATCTATTGCATCATTCACCGACCCCCCTTTCGAAAAGGAAAGGTGGTGGACGAGGCGGAATTTACCGGGTTCCTTCTTGGGGACCACCCCCAGAGGAGAGACCACCAACTCCTGCAGTGGCTTGTCCTTAAATGGTCCCCCCATGCGCCCCAGCTCCACTTCCTTGGCCAATTTTTCAGCAACCACTGCCGGGTGTTCCAACGCCGACCGTAAATTCCTCGCCAGAGGAGGAACCTCCGTCAAAGAACACGGTATCACAAAACCATTGGAAAACCCGGAGGCCAATAACCTGGCTGCCGCCCTGTCCGGGTACCTATCTAGGAAAGGCTGCATCCTTACCCCCATCACTGGCATCCTCCCTCTTGTTTGAAGGCTCCCCGGCACGCTTCCCTTTTTTGAAACAATGGGCCAAGGGGTGACCTCCCCCCCCACACCCGGAGCACTCGTTCTTGAAACGACAGGTTCCCCCAAACTTGCACGTGCCCTCGTTAAATTGCCAGCACACCCCCCATTTCTTTCCGGCCGGCAGTCCAGAGGTGGATGTCCCCCCCGGCCCCCCCCTGAAGAAACTGACTCGGTGCCCGTGGAGACGACATAAGCCGCATCCAAAGACTGATGTCTTTGTGGTCCCACCTAAGAGCAGGCCGGACCGCCCGCCGTTGACGGAACTGTTCGTCATACCGCAGCCAACCTGTACCCCCATACACTCTATGAGCCTCCCCGATAGCATCCATATAGCAGAAAAGCCCAGAACAATGTTCCGGGCTCTTCTCCCCAATTACACTGGCCATTATAGCAAATGCCTGCAGCCAGTTGCTAAACGTCCGGGGAATAAGTCTGTACCTCATCTTCTCCTCATCCTCCTTTTTGTAATCATCGGGCTTCACCCTATCCAAATAGAATTTTTCTAACGGAAGCAAGGAAAAAATTTCCACATACTCACCCCTTCCGATCTTCTCGCGCACCTCCTGTTTCAAATGCGCCCCCAACGGCCCCTCATAGCACACATAAACCTCACACCTGGCCGCATCGGCAATTCAGACAATATCTGTTCTACTGGGAGCCGGCTGCTCCCCCACTTTGTCCCCCGACGTTCCACTAACACCTGGGGGCGTAACAGCATGAGACACAGTGACCCCCACCCCCAAAAATTTACACAATGCAGCAGACAAATCATTGGAAGAACTCAGAATAGACTTACCAGGCTGACTGGGCCCGTTCCCCACAGCCGTCGCGGGCACCTCCACCGACGGCGAGACCTCCCGGCGATCCTCCTCATCCGACTCAGTCGCCTCACCCTCCGATCGATCTTCATCGGCCGGCATCATCGGTGACAGCAGCCCTCCAGGCGAAGCCGGCCTGGCGGCCGCGGATCCCGGCCCGGTGCCGGATCGACCTCTCGGTTGTGACCCGGCCGTCGCTGCTGCAGAGCCCGTGCCTCCTCGAGCTGGCTCCCTGGCCGGTCCCACAGCCCGTCCGACCTCCCGCCTCGTGGTTCCAGGCCTTCCCACCGCCACTGAGCCAGCAACCACGTTCCTGGACGGCCCACCGGCCGTATCCCTGCCCCTGCCACGCTGAGTCTCCCCCCGTGCTGTTCCCGAAGAGGAGGAGGGAACCGCGCCATCTTCCTGAACTCGCTGCGTCACGGGTGACCGAGCGCCATTGCGGCCTGTAGCCCCGCCCCCCCAAACTGTGCCGCTGACTAGGAGACCGTCCGGCCCCACCGGCGGCCGAAGCGGGGCCCCGCTTGGCAAGGGGGGACGACGGGGGGCTCCTGGGGTGACGCTGTGCCCTGCTAGCAGGGCCAGGTGCATCCTGCCTGTGGCCAATTATTGCTCTCCTCGCTGCTGGCGCTATGATTGGCCAAGCATGCGGGGTCACAGTGCATGCTTGGCAAATCATCAGCCAGCAATGCACTGCGACTGGCGCAGTGCATTGTGGGCCATTCGCATCACACGAATTTGATGCGAACGGCCCGCAGAGTTCTGGACTCGACGAGCGGACGAACGGCCGATGTTCGATTCGAACATGGGTTCGAATCGAACACCGGGCCCATCCCTAGTGAACACAAAAAGTTTATTGAAAATGGTTCTGCTGAGTGAAATAAATATCAAATGCATCTAGCCTCAAAATCATATTCAATGGAGAAATTGTAAAAAAGTGATATCCGAAATTGTAAATAAATGACCTATTAAAAAACCTTTACAGTTTATCGCTTTAGACTTCACACCAAACATGACTCAGTGTATACCCCAAAGGTTACTTTGGCTGCAAATTCCAAGCACTACTATTCTTACATAGTACCCTGTGCTCGGGTAAGGCTTGGAGTAAACACTAATAAGGATATATCAGGATGGCACAGTACAGGGAGGATTGCCAAACACTTTGGTGTTTGCAGCTCTCAGATTCTGGTCTCTGGCAACCAGAGTTATCATTGACCAAATATGGTCATATATCTAAATATGATCAATGATGTCACCCAGGTGACCCCAAACCTTTATTTAAGCTGTCATATGGCCAAAGAAATCTGATGTGAGCAGTCATCAGGGTAAGATCATGTTGGCATTTTCTTTTTTCATTTGACAGGTTGACAGGCACCAGACAGCGTGATTGCCGTGGGCCTCTTTTGCTGGATGATTGACATGATAAACAATTAACAAACTGTGGGGGTTATTTACGAAAGGCAAATCCACTTTGCACTACAAGTGCACTGAAAGTGCACTTTCAAGTGCAGTCGCTGTAGATCTGAGGGGGACATGCAAGGAAAATAAAAAAAACATACATTTTAGCTTGTACATGATTGAATGATAAAATCAGCAGAGCTTCCCCTAATTTCAGAGCTTCCCCTCAGATCTACAGCAACTGCACTTACAAGTGCACTTTCAACAGCACTTGTAGTGCAAAGTGGATTTGCCTTTCGTAAATAACCCCCTGTGTGTGCTAAAAATGTAACATCCTGCACTCAGTTGTGATGTTTAGAAATTAAAATTTAAGGACTCTCCTCTTGGCTAATCCAGTAGGTTTAGCACACAATTATCTTGCTGCCCTCTCAGGACTGTGGGTATCCTTAGGCAAACTAGAAAACAACAATAGAGAGGGTGCACTGACCTAGTGCAATCAATCAAACCGACATGTTTCACCAGGGACTCTGTTTTTTTCAAGGAAAACTGAAGGACTCTGGGAAACTGTATATCTGTGCCTCTGGACTGGATACTAACTGTGGATTATAATCACCTCTCCACACTGACAGCTATGTTCTGCTACAATCCCAATTAAAGCTGTCTCTGTGGGATTAGCAACCTGACTCAATCAACCATCCCTTAACAGGGGCCCTTTTTTGGGAAAAAAGAAGGTTTCCAATCAAACCTAGTGACAGGAAGGACTTTGTTATGTATGGTATATGCTACTGAAATCAGAAGTCTGATCCACAAATATTACCTACTCTTATTAACAATAGCCTTGTTAAGGTGTGTGCATGCATGGTCTGAGCGTGATGCAGCTGCTCTTAGACAACAATGTCTATTTTTAACATAATCTTGGTGTTGGTGGTGGGTACTTGGTCTTGGCCCCTTTTTTGTATTAACATATTTGTCTAATAAAATGTATCCCTTATTAAGCAGCATGGTCCGCCTGTGTCTTTTCACAGTGGGAATTTTCTCCCTGTAACTTTTCTCTCTCTATAGTATTTAGGCACAGAAACTACCTCTATAATTGGTGAGTCTGCAAATCTTGGGACACCACACGGGTATAATGTACACCCAGTATGGTGGTAACTAATAGTGAGTATTGATCTTCAACCAATTTTTCTATATTCTTAGAGGTTACCCTGCCATCCTCACCCACCACAGTGACATCCAGAAAGGAAACTGACTTAGGATCCATATGGCCCTTAAATTTTAAATGTAATTCATTGTCATTCAAATAATTAAGTGTAGCGGCCTCACCCTCTCTCCAACTTCTTCATCTGTTACACACCAACTCATGTCTAGGGGTTTCTGAGTTGTGAGAGTGAGATGCGCCACGGCCCATGTCCTCCCCATTACAATAGGGAGGTGAAGGCCACTTCCTGATGTTTCCTCGGGCCAATGTGTTCTGCGAATGCACTGAGTCTGTAATTGCAAGCTCATCAGCCTCCCCTCTGCTTCCAGTAACTGGAGTTCT
Source organism: Rana muscosa (assembly GCA_029206835.1). Taxonomy (NCBI): domain Eukaryota; kingdom Metazoa; phylum Chordata; class Amphibia; order Anura; family Ranidae; genus Rana; species Rana muscosa. The sequence continues at coordinate 1,114,184,218 of CM055122.1, read as the reverse complement.
CACACCGGAGAAAGGTCCAACACTTGTTTATTTGGCACTCCAATAGCAAAGCACGATAAACAGTTCTTTTAACAGCAGACTGGTTGGGACCTATAACCTTGCTAACGGTGGGATGAGCAGATCAAGGCACTTCCTAACGTTTCAGTTCTATGCCACTATACTATGACCAGCGGCGCCTAAGCCAATCCGGCTGTTACAGAACAGGAAGGATGGGGTCTCTTCCAGCAACCCCTATGAACAGCAATGGAGCCCTCTTCGATGCGCTGTGGCCCCTATCAGGGGGATGTGTCCTCCCAAGAGAGTTCCCAGAGGCCCACTGTCACCGGGTTGGTGCTGCTCCGGGTCTCCAGTGGGTAACCTCCCCGGCCTCCTCACCTCAGGTACGAGTCCCTCCGCTCAGGGACCCTCGGACAGTCCACCCTAGCGGGACCCAGTCGAAGGTACTGGGCCCCAGGCCTCCTCGATAGTACCTCACCCCAGGCTAAAGGTGCCTGGGATGGACGCCAACATGACTCCGGACCAGGCCATGGGCACCTGGACCAGACTCCTGGATCTCCCGCACCCAGGCCTAAGGGCCCTGGGTGCAGACCGCAACCCTCCTCCTCCGAGGACCTCCTTCTCCGCAAGACGACGACCTCGTGGTCAGGGCGTCTCCCCCTTTTATCTCCTCCCTTCAACGGCCCGGCGGGTTCCCCGCCCCAGCCATACCATCTCCGGGAAGAGACCAAACAGGGAGCACTGTAGGGGATGATTCTACCTGAAGCCCGTGGGTACCCCGCCACCCACAGGCAAAGGAGAATATTACATCCTCCAATCCTCCACGAAACAAAAAGGGGTCTGAATCCTAACACAATTATACACCTGGGTCACACTATTGCCCAGGTGTATCCCATCAATTTGAGGACCCCGCTACACACTCCCCCCTGTAATTTGACGCTGGTCCCCAGCGTCAGGTGCACACCCATGCCTCCCATAAAGTGGTGACATGGAGTGAAACCCCTGAGGCAGTTCCTCTAAATTTTTTTCCCAAGTGCCAAGACCTGCTCAGGGAATGGGGAACATATAAAACAACTTATGTCATAAAACATTTTTAACATCTGCATAATCACAACCCCTCTCCCACACTGTCTAAGAGCCACCCACTCTCAATGGTCTTGATTGACGATTCTCCTGCAGGGTAAAGAAAAAAACAACATCCTAACATAATTTTGTGTCATTTGGGATGAGTGGGCCCGTCAGCCGAGAGACCCACTCACTCCAACAAGCAAGGTGATGTGTGGGTGAAATATTTTCAAACATTTGTTGCGCAACACTGCCACCTGGTGACAACGCCGCGGTCATGACGCTCAACGAATCTTCGTTCTTCCAGCTTTCCCTACTCTGCCACTATTCCCAAATGTCCTTGCCTTTGGCACATGAAGAAAAGGGGAAACACGAAAACACAACAGTCCCCAAGTCTCCAACGAGAAAAAGAAAAGCCCAAACAAAAACAAAAACAGGGCACAGTCCTGCGTGTCTGGGAATGGCTCTTCCAGAAAGTTCAAGTGCACAAAAGAAATAAACAGGAGTTCTTTTCTCCTATAAGTAAAACTTTGGATCCGGCAGGTACAGGGGTTTCAGGTGTTTGTCAAATGCCTCTATCGAATACTCGACATCTTCTCCTTCTCTTCTGCAAATGACTATCTTGTCAGCATGGATATGGCGCCCCAATTTCCATTCAGCTTTGCAGTCCTCAAACCTCTTAGACACTGCCGGCACACATTCCAGGTACCTGCGAGCATGGGGCACCTTCAACTTGTCCCACACAAACTCGTCATCATCTCCGCAATCAGACAGCGACTCTAGGTCGGAGGTGTCATACATCTCCGCAGGCAGATATCTACCCGTGGACACAGAATCATCTTCCCTGGGGGGTTCCACCTCCAATGGGCCCCCGACACCTCCAACCACCACCACAGTCCCAGCCCCTGGCTCACCTGACCCTTGTAGAAGACTGGGATGTCCGGGACTTCCATCTCGACCGGCGCCATCCAGGCCAGGCAAGCAGCGGGGTGAAGCTCGACCACGTCCATAGGATGCCTGTACTAGGCCAACTTTCCTCTTCGGTGGTGGAAGCAGGGAACTTGTGGCGACCGAAGCAGCATCTTCGGATTTTTCTCTGTTGGGCAGTCCATCGCCCTGGTCAGCGCGCACAGGAACCTCGACAAAGGCCTTGATCTCCCCTTCCGGAGTAGCGGTACCCGTGAGGTGGTTGAGGCGAAGGGCCCGGGGCCTTGCTGTGGACGACTCGACCTCAAAAAGGAATTCTCTGCACTCCTCACATCGCCCGAATGGCTTCAGGGTGACCACCAGTCCCGAGCAGCCGGGACAGATCACACCGAGGGCCTCCGTGTCTCTGCAAGTGTACAGAGCCAACCGCCCTCGGGGCCTAAGTCTTATCCCCGTGTCTGTGATGGGGGCAGCAAAGGAAGTCATTCTCGTGGGGTGAGGAACCATAATCCACGGGGCACTTGAGGTCATCCCGACTGTTTGCTGCTCCATCATGCACTGACCCCGCGCCGGAGTCTCCACGTGTATCCCCACACTTGGCCAGACTCCTCCCATGAGCTGTACATTTTCGCGGGCTTCCTCTTGACTCCGCCCACGAACGATGTCGCCATGGGGTGCCTCGTGGCGCAGTGCGTTAACAGTCCCCACGTGCAGTACGTCACACGGCTGGACCTCTCCCTTTTTCCGCTCCTCCGCATGGGCCTTTCCCGTGTTAGGGTCATTTCCACAACTCCGAGCAGGGACGCACTTTGGCCAGTAATTTGGCCGATCTGCTCGGAACTCCTCTGGGCAGCAAAGTTCAAATGTAGACATTCTCAAGTCCATCTTTAGAACACACTGTATCCCGGACTCACGAGCCCCCACGTGTAGCGGCCTCACCCTCTCTCCAACTTCTTCATCTGTTACACACCAACTCATGTCTAGGGGTTTCTGAGTTGTGAGAGTGAGATGCGCCACGGCCCATGTCCTCCCCATTACAATAGGGAGGTGAAGGCCACTTCCTGATGTTTCCTCGGGCCAATGTGTTCTGCGAATGCACTGAGTCTGTAATTGCAAGCTCATCAGCCTCCCCTCTGCTTCCAGTAACTGGAGTTCACACACCGGAGAAAGGTCCAACACTTGTTTATTTGGCACTCCAATAGCAAAGCACGATAAACAGTTCTTTTAACAGCAGACTGGTTGGGACCTATAACCTTGCTAACGGTGGGATGAGCAGATCAAGGCACTTCCTAACGTTTCAGTTCTATGCCACTATACTATGACCAGCGGCGCCTAAGCCAATCCGGCTGTTACAGAACAGGAAGGATGGGGTCTCTTCCAGCAACCCCTATGAACAGCAATGGAGCCCTCTTCGATGCGCTGTGGCCCCTATCAGGGGGATGTGTCCTCCCAAGAGAGTTCCCAGAGGCCCACTGTCACCGGGTTGGTGCTGCTCCGGGTCTCCAGTGGGTAACCTCCCCGGCCTCCTCACCTCAGGTACGAGTCCCTCCGCTCAGGGACCCTCGGACAGTCCACCCTAGCGGGACCCAGTCGAAGGTACTGGGCCCCAGGCCTCCTCGATAGTACCTCACCCCAGGCTAAAGGTGCCTGGGATGGACGCCAACATGACTCCGGACCAGGCCATGGGCACCTGGACCAGACTCCTGGATCTCCCGCACCCAGGCCTAAGGGCCCTGGGTGCAGACCGCAACCCTCCTCCTCCGAGGACCTCCTTCTCCGCAAGACGACGACCTCGTGGTCAGGGCGTCTCCCCCTTTTATCTCCTCCCTTCAACGGCCCGGCGGGTTCCCCGCCCCAGCCATACCATCTCCGGGAAGAGACCAAACAGGGAGCACTGTAGGGGATGATTCTACCTGAAGCCCGTGGGTACCCCGCCACCCACAGGCAAAGGAGAATATTACATCCTCCAATCCTCCACGAAACAAAAAGGGGTCTGAATCCTAACACAATTATACACCTGGGTCACACTATTGCCCAGGTGTATCCCATCAATTTGAGGACCCCGCTACATAAGTAAATTCTCCAAACTGTCTATCTCTCTGGAACAAGTGAACAGTAGGTAATCAATAAAGAAAAAATACAATTTAATAAATGGTTGACAGGTACAGCCAGTCCCAAAGTCCATAAAAAGATTGGCCTGGGAAAGGGAGAACTAAGCACCTATAGAGGCCCCACACATCTGGAGGTAGCAGTCCCCATTGAACATTAAAAATTATGTGTTGACAGGTATTCCAAACTCTGCATGATGAACTCCTGATGCACCAAAGCATAGTTGCTGGATTGCTTCAGAAAATAAGAGACAGCCTATATACCCAACATCTGGGGAATCAAAGAGTATAAACAAGTCGCATCACAGAGGGGGGGGGGGCATAAATTCAGACTGCTATATAAAAAACAAGTATTCTGGATCTTCATTTTGGGTTCTAGGAAGCTGATGGGACTCAATGGGATGTTTAATACTATTATGAATAATGTGTTGGTCTACATTTGATGATATCCCATTAAAAGTACATTGATTGGTCTTCCTACTTTTGTTTTTTTATGTGCTGGCACCCATTTAAGAATATTACTAATATTTACATTCATGTACAGTGCCTTGAAAAAGTATTCATACCCCTTGAAATGTTCCACATTTTGTCTGTTACAACCAAAAACGTAAATGTATTTTATTGGATTTTTGTGTGATATACCAACACAAAGTGGCACATAATCGTGAAGTGGAAGGAATATGATACATGGTTTTCCATTTTTTTTACAAATAAATATCTGAAGTGCGTTTTAAAATGGGTAAAACCTTTATCAAGTATTTTATGCTGACCCTACTGTCCACATTAGAATCAACCGGGAGCTCTCTTAGCTCTTTGCCCTACACAGGGGCACTAGGCAGGGGTGCCCTTTGTCACCCCTGCTGTTTGCCCTGGCACTGGAACCCTTGGCTGCTCGTATTCGAACATCACCAGAGATAGTGGGATTTAAGAGAGGTCAGAGAGCTGATGTTGTTTCGCTGTACGCAGACAACACTCTGTTATATCTGAGTGATACACGGGAGTCACTGAAGGCTGTGATGTCGCATATTGATGACTTTGGTAAACTGTTGGGATTCTCCATAAATTGGAATAAGTCAGTGCTTTTGCCGTTGGACCCAATTCAGTGTCCACTCCCGGAATGCGCAAAGGCAGTGGAGGTGGTTTCCAACTTCAAATATCTGGGTATAGGGGGGCGTGACCATATGTGAACAAGGCAGGACGTGTTTCCCAGGAGCTCCACATCTCTCCTGCTAAATCATCCGATTTAAGGAGCTTTTCTGTCGGATTTTCGGTACTGGAGGTACCGAACCTGGTAGGCATACATCCGGACATGAAAAAAGTGCATCCAAAGCCGGTCACCAGACTCCGAAGAGCCAGCCAGCGCCCGACCCGGTCCTCACGAGGCCCGGACGCAGGCCCCGCCTCCGCCATCTTGCCAAAAAGCAAGCCAGGATGATGGCAAACGCGGCTGCGGCATCACAGGCTTCGGGCTCTGGAGGATCCCTGTCGACCTCCCCTGATCAGGACATGGCGCAAGAGGCTATTACTAGACCCATCCTGGAAGCGATCAATGCCAGCAAAGCCGCAATAATGGTGAGCATTGATCATCTAACCACAGAATGCACATTAATCAGAGATGACCTAGACAAGATCAGGGGCAGGCTTACTGTAGCGGAGGACAGAATATCGGAGGTGGAAGATGCTTCTCACTCTCAGGGCAACCAGCTCACAGAATTACATGCTATGGTGAAAATGCTGCAAAATAGAACAGATGACGCAGAAGACAGGCAGAGAAGAAACAATGTGCGCATGGTGGGCCTGCCGGAGGGGGCCGAGGGGTCTCAGACCACCACCTTTGCTGAATTTTTTTTCAAGCAGCTGCTGGAATTGGGGAACTACCTCCAAAATATGTGGTGGAGAGGGTACACAGGGTCCCCACAGGTAGACGTCCCCCTGGTGAATTCCCCCGTCTGTTCCTGGTAATATTCCTGAACACCAAGGTGATGTTATTCCCGGATTTCTCAGCAGAAACCCAGAGGAAAAGACGCTCTTTTAATGATGTCAGGAAATGATTGCGGGAAAAGAATATCCAATACAGTATGTTATACCCCAGCAGGCTGAGGGTCCAACACAATGGCGTGGTGACGTTTTTTGACAATCCGCTGGATGGTTGCAACTAGGGTGCCCACATGTCCCGGATTCCCCGGGATTGTCCTCTAATTGACATCTCTGTCCCCAGTCCCGGGCACCTTCATTATGGGACAATACAGTGTCCCGAAATGAAACTGACACTGGGAACATTCAGCAATTCATGGGACAGAGGTGGACTGAGCCACCATAGCTCTGGCTCTGGCTCCGCCTCCACCTCCACCTGACTATACACCTAATGACTGGTTGCTATAGCCGCTTGGCGTCTGGCAACCAGTGACGTCACTGCCCAGCGTTGAAAGCGGAGGAAGATTTCACTTCCTCCTCCTCTGCGCTAGTGCTTAGGGTTTTGAATCCTCTGCCCGGGTTTCTGTTTGCCCGAGACCCGATCAAATCAGTGGCAGCCCCGCAGCACCAATCCTCCTCTCCCTTACTATCGGCTTTCACAGCTTTGACCAATAAGGGAAACTTCAACTCCCCTGCACATATTTCTCCACGCCTCCACTGTGGATCCTCCACCCTCCCCCTTTGTGCAGAGCCCGGGATCGTCTGTCCCACTACAGTGAAGGGAGAGAAGTTTCAGCAGCATGGAGAACACAGAAGATGCAGTGACAGCCCAGAGCAACATTGCAGACATCGGAGCTGTGCAGGAATTCTTCCTCCTTATCTGTTACTGTGAATCACCCCCCTCTTCCCCCTCTTGGGCTGCTGTGTATATATGACTCTCTGCATCTGTTCACACTTCACAGTCACTAGTAACCACACACTATTCATCTTCTGGGGGGGGACTGCTGCCTGCAGTCTTTCTGGCCAGTGTTCTTTTTTTTTCTATTAGAGGGGGGTGAGCAGGGTCCCCCCTATCACCCCTCTGCAGTCCTCCCAGCTGGGGGTCTTTTTTAACTGGTGGTGGAGGGAGGGGAGTTCCTATTTTCCTGGATGGGGGACCCCTAATATCACCCCCTGCAATCCTCATAACTGGAGGGGGAAGAGAGGGGGATTCCTGTATTGGGGTCCCTTCTTATCACCCCCCCACACAGTACTCCTAGCTGGGGGTCTTGATTAACTAGAGGCAGTGGCAGTGTGTCCATATGGGCGCTGCCTCCTCTCTCCAGCCACCCCCTCTATCAGACAGCGGACAGGGGGGGCACGGGTGGAGCATTTGATGGAACAGTGGCAACATTTGATGGGCACAGCGGCTGCGTTTGATGGGCACATCGACTGTGTTTGATGGGCACAGCGGCTGTGTTTGATGGATACAGAGCTGCGTTTGATGGGCACAGTGGCTGCATTTGATGGGAACAGCGGCTGTGTTTGATGGGTACAGTGGCTGCGTTTGATGGGTACAGTGGCTGCGTTTAATGGTCACAGTGGCTGCGTTTGATGGTCACAGTGGCTGCGTTTGATGGGAACAGTGGCTGCATTTGATGGGCAAAGTGGCTGCGTTTGATGGGCACAGTGAGGCTGAATTTGATGGGCACAGTGAGGCTGCATTTGATGGGCACAGTGAGGCTGCAATTGATGGGCACAGTGAGGCTGAAATTGATGAGCACAGTGAGGCTGCAATTAATGGCACAGTGGCAGCGTTTGATGGTCAGTGTAGGGATCCGGTAGGTCAGTGTAGGGATACGGGTAGGTTAGTATAGTGGTCAGTGTAGGGATCAGGTAGGTTAGTATACTGGTCAGTGTAGGGATCAGGTAGGTCAGTGTAATGGCCAGTGTAGGGATCAGGTAGGCTAGTATAGTGGTCAGTGTAGGGATCAGGTAGGTTAGTATAGTGGTCAGTGTAGTAATCAGGTAGGTCAGTATAGTGATCAGGTAGGTCAGTGTAATCGTCAGTGTAGGGATCAGGTAGGTTAGTGTAGCGATCAGGTAGGTCAGTGTAATGGTCAGTGTAGTAATCAGGTAGGTCAGTATAGTGATCAGGTAGGTCAGTGTAATCGTCAGTGTAGGGATCAGATAGGTTAGTGTAGCGATCAGGTAGGTCAGTGTAATGGTCAGTGTAGGGATCAGGTAGGTTAGTGTAGTGGTCAGTGTAGGGATCAGGTAGGTCCGTGTAGGGATCAGGTAGGTCAGTGTAATGGTCAGTGTAGGGATCAGGTAGGTTAGTGTAGTGGTCAGTGTAGGGATCAGGTAGGTTAGTGTAGTGCTCATGTAATAGATTGCCTCTGGTTCAATACCAGAAAACTATTCCTTATTCTGCCGCTGGTTCAAATGTATGCTGAAGTGAATTGTACATGCATGCTTGTAGAAACAAATCACGCTAGAATACTGTGATCAGCGTGACTTCTTCATCACAACAGAGCTTTATTCTGGGTCACAGCCCCTTTATATAAACTAAGTGACATAAGCAATCGTCATCACAAATGTGTACATATGATTGGCTGATTCCATATATGGTCATCTTCCTCTTGAGTCTCTTCTTCCATGTGTCTTCCTTCCAGAAGAACTCAGCACCATATTGCTTTACACGATAGGTTGGGCCGGAAGGAGGGAGTTGAAGAAGTGGGGGAGTGGAAGAGACATCTGTTCCTCATTTCTCATTTATCTGTTTGGTCATTTTATGTAAGGGAAAATACCACTGTCTGGTTATAAGATTTACCAAAACACACATGATAATACTCTTGATTATATTCTTAGCTAGCATACATAAACTGTCTGGTTCCCAATATGAACATCAATAAGCTTCTTATTGTATAAATATATCTCAGTGTGTGTGTCTATTATTCCTTGCAGACACATTTCTCAGAAGGGGGGCTATTACTCTAACATTCCTGAGGATGGGGGCTATAAAACATGTGTGCAGCTGAAACAAAAGACACCCAACTTGCTAAACCAATATACCAAAGCATAATGAAAGAAAGAAATAATAAAAATAATAAAGAATAAAAGAAAGTACCAATATTTGAGTGGATAATAGAGAGATTAATCTTAGACATAAAATAATCATTTTATCAACTCCATCACAGTCAGTGTAGGGATCAGGTACGTCAGTGTAATGGTCAGTGTAGGGATCAAGTAGGTTAGTATAGTGGTCAGTGTAGGGATCAGGTAGGTTAGTATAGTGGTCAGTGTAGTAATCAGGTAGGTCAGTGTAGTGATCAGGTAGGTCAGTGTAATGGTAAGTGTAGGGATCAGGTAGGTTAGTGTAGTGGTCAGTGTAGGGATCAGGTAGGTTAGTATAGTGGTCAGTGTAGTGATCAGGTAGGTCAGTGTAGTGGTCAGTGTAGGGATCAGGTAGGTTAGTATAGTGGTCAGTGTAGGGATCAGGTAGGTTAGTATAGTGGTCAGTGTAGTGATCAGGTAGGTAAGTGTAATGGTTAGTTTAGGGATCAGGTAGGTCAGTGTATGTCCAGTTTTTACTCCAGATCCCTCAGGTTATTTGCATTACCTTTTTGTAGTATAAAGTATGGGGTTTTATATACAACTTTAGTGCCTTGGATATAAAAAGAATTTGATTCATGTATGTTAGCCCAACATTGTAAGAACAATTAAACTCTGTGAATCTAAGTGGCCGCCTGCAATGTTGGGCAACATACATGAAACAAATGCTTAAATAGGTAAGGGGTGGGGCCACCCAGCGATGTCACATGGTGGCACCGCCCCTTGTGATGTCACCGACTGGTGCATGCTGAGGGGTGTCCCTGAATGGCAGTTTGGAAATGTGGTCACCCTACTTGCGACTGGCTGGACAGAAATCCTTGAAGAATATGCAGGACTGGCTAAGTATTTGCCCTTTTACAGTTGCACCTGTTGTGTCTTTTTCTGATCCCATATTGCATGATTGGTTCACTCTGTGGTGGGGCCTAATTTTTCCTGATCTACTAGGATTCATTTCCCCATAGTGAAAAGTAAAGGGGTATACTGCGCTGGGCTTGTGTATATACCAAAGGAAGCTGCCAACACTGCTAATAGAAAAAAAGCTGGAATAGTGTGAAAAATAAAAAATGTAGCGCTACCTAGGTAAAATGATATATGTGAGCAAATTAATACACAACATAAACATATGGTAATCATATATAGTGAACACGTGTAACACCCAAAAAATCGTGCGTGCTGAGTGTCTCTATTGCTAGAGTGGTCAAACAATAATATGATAACCCATAATAATAAACAGAATGAGAATTATAATCGAATAAAATCCATCAGATAGAATAAAGTCCATCAGACAAAAATCAATACAATGTCCAAATGGTGAAGATCAATCCAAAAAGAAAAGAAAACGTGTTCAATCAAGATGTGAACTTGCGATACAGAATATTCGGTGTATAGGACTAATGTGAAAACCACCACCAAGGATAAGTTGAAGGAGGCTTACCAAAGATCTCGGATTTGGAGAGGCATACGCCACCCAAATCGGAGAAAGCTTGAGGGTTAATGGAACCCAGTATGGATGGTCTTGAGTTGGAGGGTGGTCAGGAGTCAAAGTGGTTGATCAGCTTCAATCATACAGGGTATCCAACACACAGATCACCAATGCATATAAGAACTCGGTATCCAAGAAGCATATGTGTAGAGATGGAGAAAAATCCACATAGCATGATACCGTTTGTAAAAGGGTTTTAATGGCAAAACATAACAGTGGAACACTCACATTTAAGATGGTTTATAAAAGCATGGATGCAGGTACAGGAGCGATGTGTACGGACAAGTCCACCCGACTAGTTTCGACTAAATAGTCATCATCTGGGGTAAGGACTTTGTCCCACACACATCGCAATTAAATGGACCACTTGACCTCCCTGATCCCGGAAGTGAACCGCCAATACCTCACTTCCGGTTTGGATTTTGTATCCTGGATGGCCAAATGGCACACAAAATAATATGTATTATGACTATACACATTACATCTAAAACGCTATATTTATAAATTAAAAATAGACATGGAAATGGAAGAGGGCTATAGGTCACCTGTATAACAGTGTTGACCGAGCCTCTATATCATACATAAGGGTGTTTACATTGACTGAGCTGCGCTGGACGGGATCCAAGCCTCGCTATGAAAACGAGGCCTGGATCTAGCGCCTGCGCGTCACTTCCGTCATGGAAAAAACCGGAAGTGGCAGCCAAGCCTCGCTTCAGAAAGCGAGACGTAGGCCTGCCGCACAGCGCGGCCAGTAAGCACAATGATATGCCCCTAATGGAACCAGACCCCGCCCTGAAAACGAGGCCTGGATGTCAACTCCCACACGTGACATAAGCCAATAGAGATGCGCTGGAAGAAAACGGAAGTGGCAGCCACGCATCGTTCAGAAGAACGAGACCTAAGACTGCCTCATACCATAGCCACACCCCTCCATCGAGTTACACACCCAGCGCTCTAAGAGCCCATAATAATAGGGCCGCCCCTCTAAAGGACGCAACTCACAACTTCCCTGAAGGGAAGAAAAGTGTTTAACTGGCTGGAGGGCAGACTAGAAGCACGAAAAGGAGTTTATAAAAACTGTAATAAAAACATATATTAACGTTAGGATTAATAATGCCATTATATTGAAAGAATATATATAAAACATTATATACATGGATGCATGAAACGTAATAGGATGCAATGATGCATTCCTAAATATCTGTGTATGACTAACATACTATACTACGAACTCATATATACATGCACACATTATGACATATAATGTTAAATAAAAAAGTTAATAAAATATATGAAATTAAAATTGAATTTTAATAAAAAGTATAAAAAATCTAAAAGAAGTCGTGTATTATTGTATAGTATTCATGACGCATTGATGAAGGCGTTAATGTCCCACTCGACATTCATTCCCTGTGGCTGATGAGTCTGAAGCTCGTATATCCAGAATGTTTCCAGTCTGGATACCCCCCTGGTAGTTGCTCCCCCCCTCCATGGGGCAACGAAATGGTCTATAACTAGAAATTGAGTGCCATCAGGGTTTCGGGCATGGTGTTGCCGATAATGTCTGGGGACAGTATGTTTGATGCTCCCAAATTTGATTAGACTCACGTGTTCGGATACCCTAGCGGTGAAAGATCTTATTGTTCTGCCCACATACTGTTTACCGCAAGGGCAGGTCAACAGATATACCACATGAGTTGTGGCACACGTACAAAAATGTTTTATAGGGTAGACTTTATTGGTCACTGTGGATCTAAATTCCTTTGTAGGTCTTCTTCCACTTGTATTGTGTTTGCAAACAATACATTTTTTGCAGGGATAGTATCCCATCCAATTATGAAAGAATGTGGGTTTTATGGGTGGGTTTATGATGTTGGGTGCAATTTTGCTTTGAAGGGAGGGTACTCCTTTATAGATAACCTTGGGCCTTTCTGGTATCAACGCACCCAACACCTGCCCTTGCGGTAAACAGTATGTGGGCAGAACAATAAGATCTTTCACCGCTAGGGTATCCGAACACGTGAGTCTAATCAAATTTGGGAGCATCAAACATACTGTCCCCAGACATTATCGGCAACACCATGCCCGAAACCCTGATGGCACTCAATTTCTAGTTATAGACCATTTCGTTGCCCCATGGAGGGGGGGAGCAACTACCAGGGGGGTATCCAGACTGGAAACATTCTGGATATACGAGCTTCAGACTCATCAGCCACAGGGAATGAATGTCGAGTGGGACATTAACGCCTTCATCAATGCGTCATGAATACTATACAATAATACACGACTTCTTTTAGATTTTTTATACTTTTTATTAAAATTCAATTTTAATTTCATATATTTTATTAACTTTTTTATTTAACATTATATGTCATAATGTGTGCATGTATATATGAGTTTGTAGTATAGTATGTTAGTCATACACAGATATTTAGGAATGCATCATTGCATCCTATTACGTTTCATGCATCCATGTATATAATGTTTTATATATATTCTTTCAATATAATGGCATTATTAATCCTAACGTTAATATATGTTTTTATTACAGTTTTTATAAACTCCTTTTCGTGCTTCTAGTCTGCCCTCCAGCCAGTTAAACACTTTTCTTCCCTTCAGGGAAGTTGTGAGTTGCGTCCTTTAGAGGGGCGGCCCTATTATTATGGGCTCTTAGAGCGCTGGGTGTGTAACTCGATGGAGGGGTGTGGCTATGGTATGAGGCAGTCTTAGGTCTCGTTCTTCTGAACGATGCGTGGCTGCCACTTCCGTTTTCTTCCAGCGCATCTCTATTGGCTTATGTCACGTGTGGGAGTTGACATCCAGGCCTCGTTTTCAGGGCGGGGTCTGGTTCCATTAGGGGCATATCATTGTGCTTACTGGCCGCGCTGTGCGGCAGGCCTACGTCTCGCTTTCTGAAGCGAGGCTTGGCTGCCACTTCCGGTTTTTTCCATGACGGAAGTGACGCGCAGGCGCTAGATCCAGGCCTCGTTTTCATAGCGAGGCTTGGATCCCGTCCAGCGCAGCTCAGTCAATGTAAACACCCTTATGTATGATATAGAGGCTCGGTCAACACTGTTATACAGGTGACCTATAGCCCTCTTCCATTTCCATGTCTATTTTTAATTTATAAATATAGCGTTTTAGATGTAATGTGTATAGTCATAATACATATTATTTTGTGTGCCATTTGGCCATCCAGGATACAAAATCCAAACCGGAAGTGAGGTATTGGCGGTTCACTTCCGGGATCAGGGAGGTCAAGTGGTCCATTTAATTGCGATGTGTGTGGGACAAAGTCCTTACCCCAGATGATGACTATTTAGTCGAAACTAGTCGGGTGGACTTGTCCGTACACATCGCTCCTGTACCTGCATCCATGCTTTTATAAACCATCTTAAATGTGAGTGTTCCACTGTTATGTTTTGCCATTAAAACCCTTTTACAAACGGTATCATGCTATGTGGATTTTTCTCCATCTCTACACATATGCTTCTTGGATACCGAGTTCTTATATGCATTGGTGATCTGTGTGTTGGATACCCTGTATGATTGAAGCTGATCAACCGCTTTGACTCCTGACCACCCTCCAACTCAAGACCATCCATACTGGGTTCCATTAACCCTCAAGCTTTCTCCGATTTGGGTGGCGTATGCCTCTCCAAATCCGAGATCTTTGGTAAGCCTCCTTCAACTTATCCTTGGTGGTGGTTTTCACATTAGTCCTATACACCGAATATTCTGTATCGCAAGTTCACATCTTGATTGAACACGTTTTCTTTTCTTTTTGGATTGATCTTCATTTCCCCATAGCAGAGCATGACAAGTTATACGCATTGACGCCACTAGATGGCAGCAGACTGTTGTTTCTCCAGTTGACTGTTACTTTCTATGCCATTATGCCTAAATACATTGGTATTTTCTGCTCCCTTTTTGCACTAAATATGTGGAACTCTCTGGAAGTCAGGCCTCGTACACACGACCGATTTTCTCGGCAAGAACCAGCAAGAAACTTGCTGGCAGAGAGGTCTTGCCGAGTAAATCGGTCGTGTGTACGCTGCTATCGGGTTTCTCCTCGAGAAAACCGACAAGAAACCTCGACGAGAAAATAGAGAACCTGCTCTCTATTTTCTCGTCGAGATTCTCCTCGGCATGTTTCTCGACGAGAAAAGTGAGTGTGTGTACACTTACCTGTCCTCCCGGAAGCCCGCGCATGTTCGAAATGAATTCGACGCATGCGCGGTAGCTTCCTAGGCATACGTAGGGTATACCAAGATGGCAGCGACGGCATTGAATGTGACGAGCGCATGCTCGACGTAGTCGATGACGTCACCGCGTACACTCCTTTCAAAGAACCGCGGGTTCTTTGAAACGAGCGTGTGTACACTCGGCCGGGACAAGTTTCTTGTCCAAGAATCTCGTCGAAAAAAACGACATGTTTTTTTCAACGAGAATCTCGGCCGTGTGTACGAGGCCTTACAGGAAAATCTGATTGACCTGTTGGACACTTAAACAGTCGGTAAACCCTTCCAGCTACATTTTTCTTGTTTTTTCCGTTTTTTGGGACTAAAAGCTGCATACCAGACAATGTTTTTTCTTGTTGTTTTTTTTTTTTTCTTTCTTTTTTTTAGTTCTGGTATAATAGCAGGGGGGTTGTGTTTTTGTTTTTGGGGTGTTCTTAACTCAGTTCCCTGCTCTCAACATGTGCCTGCCTCCCTCAATAAGAGATGGATTCCAATTGTCTCATGGTACTGTATGTCTTTATGCCTGATTGGGAGGATGGGCTCCTCCTATGTCATGTCTATTTTATAGGACAATGGCTAACCCAATTAAACTAGTATCATGGAATGTGAGGAGCCTGAATAGCAAATTTAAAAGGTCCTCGATGTTCCAATATCTTAGGAAAACTAAGCCGCATATCGTCCTTCTGCAGGAGACGCACCTAGATGGCAATAGAATACTTGCGCTGCGTAGGCCATGGATTCAAAAGGCATTTCATGCCACCTTCTCCACTTTTGCTAGGGGGTATCTATCCTCATCAGTAAAGCGATTCCCTGCACGATCCAACAGGTGTTCACTGATCCGTGTGGGATGATATGTGGCTATAGTCCTGGACATTTGCTATTGAAGCTATTAGTGGTAAATGTTTATTCTCCGCCCCCATTCAATGTTCAATTTTTATATGATTTATTTGTTAGGCTGGCTCCCCATGCTCATCTCCCGCTCTTGGTAATGCTACTTTGGATGCATTAGACTCCTCCAATCCCGGGAGTGTGGGATCGGCAGACTTACTGTCCTGGGCCTCGGTGGCTGGTCTGACTGAGATATAGCGTTCTAAGAATCCCACAGATCGATGCTATTCCCACTTATCGCAGTCATATCGCTCCTCGGCAAGGATAGATTTGGCTTTTGGTAACCCAGCCTTGATGCAGGGGATAGAGTATCTGGCAGGGGGCTTATCAGATCATAACCCACTTTCCCTATCCTTGTTCCTCCCCGCTGGGAAGGGATCGAGGCGTTGGAGACTGTCTCCAGGTTGGTTACAAAATGAACAGGTGTCCTCTGATCTCTTGGAATCCGTTACTGAGTACTGGGCTACTAATCTGGAATCGGCAGATCCTCCGATTGTGTGCGATGCCTTTAAGGCGGTAGTTAGAGGAGAATGTATTACGGCCATTAAGAGAGTATGGGTGGATCAGAACGCTGAGATTCAAATGCGACAGGATAGGGAGAGGGAGTGTGCGGGGGACAATGCCAATAAACCCTCAGACTCCACTTATGCCGCGTACACACGGTCGGAATTTCCACCAGCAAAAGTCCGATGTGAGCTTTTGGTCGGAAATTCCGACTGTGTGACTGCTCCATCGGACTTTTGCTGGCGGAATTTCCGCCAGCAAAAGATTGAGAGCAGGTTCTCAAGTTTTCCGACGGAAAAAAATCCGATCGGAAATTCTGATCGTCTGTAGCAATTCCAACGCGCAAAATTCCGACGCATGCTCGGAAACAATTTGACGCATGCTCGGAAGCATTGAACTTCATTTTCTTGGCTCGTCGTAGTGTTGTACGTCACCGCGTTCTTGGCGGTCGAAAGTTCCAAGAACTTTTGTGTGACCGTGTATATGCAAGCCAAGCTTGAGTGGAATTCTGATTGTGTGTACGGGGCATTATACTGCATTACTGGATGCCAGACGACAGCTCTCCTTGCATTTTCATAACTTGGCTCATACGGAGGCAAATCATAGGGCTAATTCATTGGTTTCAGAGGGAGACAAAAACGTGAAAATACTTGCTAGGCTGGTTGCGGACAACAACCAAATTGCGCATATCCCGGTCATTAAATGTACGAATGGGGATTTAGCTAGCGACCTAACAGACATTTTGACTGAATTTCAAAACCTTTTCTCAGCTCTCTACGCACCAATCCCGTCGAAGATCACTCGGTTCTGGATGACTTGTTGGGGGACCTTACCCTCCAGAGTTTGTCTGATGCGGACCGGGCGGCCTTGGAGGCCAAGATTACAAATAACGAGGTGGTTTCTGCTAGTTTTGCATTTCCGCCACACAAGGCCCCCGGTCCCAATGGGTTTACGGCTGACTTTTATAAGGCATATGTTGACCAACTGGCCCCCAGACTTACGGCGTTACTAGACTACTGTTTACAACAACAAAAGCTACCGGCCTCGATGCTGGACGCGTATATGATCTTACTGCTCAAACCAGGAAAAGACCCACTCGACTGCTCTTCATACAGGCCAATAGCCTTGTTGAATATGGACCTTAAAATCTTGACTAAAGTACTGGCGATGAGACTGGCTGGAGTTATTTCCTCTCTGGTGGATATCGAACAGATGAGTTTTATGCCGGGCAAATCAATGGACACTAACCTGCGACGTCGGTTCACACATCTACAACTCCCAAATCTCGACTCTTCCTCTAGAATCATAGTTTCAATTGACATCGAGAAAGCTTTCGATTCAGTTGACTGGCACTTCATGCATGCTGTCCTTGAAAAAATGGGCTTTGGCCCATCCTTTATGCAGTTCTCTCTCCTTTACAGCAACCCCGGGACGGCAATTCGAATAGGCAGTCATACTTCCACATCTTTTTCAGTGGGTAGGGGCACAAGACAGGGGTGTCCAATATCACCCTTTCTGTTTGCACTCATGATGGAACCACTGGCGGTTGCCTTGAGAGCTTCAGGGGACGTTAAGGCCATTAAGGTGGGCACCATTAATGAAGGTTTGGCATTATATGCGGATGACCTCTTGCTGTTTTTACGCGATCCAGGAGAATTTTCCGGGTTAAAAGTTAATTGGAACAAGTCATCCATTTTACCTCTAGACGAGGGGGCCAAAGCAAAGGCGAACCCGGACCTACCACTGAAGTGGGTCTCCCAACTCACATATTTGGGGGTCAAGATTACGGCGGATGTGGTTAATTACATGTTCCTTAATCTGACTCCCCTTTTGACTTTCTTTAAACTAAAAGTACAAGTCTGGCAACAACTTCCGCTATCTTTAATAGGTAGAATCAACCTATTAAAAATTAAAATTTGTCCAGTGATTTTATACTTTATGAGGAATGCTCCAGTTTTGATCCCTAAGTCATTCTTCAAGAAACTGGATGGCATCACCAGCTCATTCCTGTGGGCCCCTAAAATGCCTAGGATAGAACTGAAAGTCCTGCAGGAACCATGGGGTCAGGGTGGTTTGGCTCTACCAGGCTGGCGAAAGTATTACATAGCTGGCCAATTAGTCTTTGTCCACAGATGGCTGGTTTCCGATGCAGGGGACTCAGCCACTGTCCTGGAGGTGGCCCACCTGGGATTGTATGAATCCCTTTGTCTGGCCATTCACAGGGGCACAAAACTGGATCTTCCACTTACGGAGTCTATGAAGGCCACTATTAAATCTTGGGAGGAGGTGATAAAACTAGCATGCCCAAGTTACAGGGGTTTTTCCCCTTCAACTTATGCCTTGTACACACGGTCAGAATTTCTGATGAAAAAGTCAGACACAATTTTTTCATCGGATATTCCGACCGTGTGTGTGCCCCATGGGACTTTTTCCTTTGGAAATTCCGACGGAGTTAGAAAGAGAACATGTTCTCTTTTTTTTCCGAGGAAAAAAAAATTCTATCGGAAATTCCGTCCATCTGTATGGAACTCCGACGGAGAAAAAACCATGCATGCTCAGAATCAAGTCGACGCATGCTCGGAAGCATTGAACTTCATTTTTCTTGGCTCGTCGTAGTGTTGTACGTCACCGCGTTCTTGACGGTCCGAATTTGGTGTGTATGCAAGACAGCTTGAACAGAATTCCGTCGGAAAAATCCATCAGAGTTTATCCCGATGGAAAATCCGATCGTGTGTACAAGGCATTAGGGTGTCAAATTACTCAGGGATATTACTAGAGACTGGGAATTATTAACGTTTGACCAACTCAAGGCCAAGCATGACCTTCCCAACACACAATATTTTAGATATCTCCAATTGCGACATGCATTCCAAACCCAATTTAAAACCGGGAGTGTTGAATCCTTTCCCTCTAAATTAGAAGACATACTAATGACAGAGGAGCTGCCCAAAACGCTATCAGTGACATACAAAGACTTGTTTAAGAATAGCCCAAAGGCAGTGATAAAATGTAGGGAACGCTGGGAAGCTGAAGTCTCGGACATACAGGGGGAGGACTGGGACGACTTGTGGGACCATACGTTTCAACACCTGGTAGCGGCAAGAGACAGGCTGATACACTTTAAGTTCCTGCATAGGATATATTACACCCCTACTAGGTTGGCATCGATATACCCGACTGTCCCGGCAGAATGCTGAAGATGTTCTTTTGCTCCGGCAGCGGCACATCATATATTTTGGAGTTGTCCTCAAATTCAGCAGTTTTGGACCAAAGTCACCTCCTGCATATCGGAGGTGCTGATGGTACCGGTTCCTTTGACAATCAGAGTGTGTCTCCTGGGTTTAGTAGAGGAGGTGGTTCCGTCCAGAGCTCATAGGACTCTACTTAATATACTTCTATTTTATGGGCAGGAAGGCTATCTTGCTTCGATGGAAGAAGCCGGGGGCCCCTGATATAGTTTTCTGGAAAGGGCTGGCGACATACTTATCCAGGGGCTGCGGGAAGAAATTAGAGGATACCCTGAATCCAAATGAAAAAATAGCTATATTGCGTTTACTGTACATCCCACGAAATTTGATTGCAAGGTTTTGGATTTCTCCCATGGTGCCTACCAGGGGACAATGGATAGAACAGGTTAATTCTACGATAATTAGAGAAAAATGTACCCATTTACATAGAAAAGCTCCTAAAAAATTCTTCTCTATTTGGCAACCATGGTTGGATGTTCCAGGCCTTGCACCACATCAACTAGTGTTGAATAGATTATTGGAGGGATTAGACATATTAGGTGAAGACATAGTCAGATGATGAGAGGTTGGTATGTGCAACTGTTTTCCTATTCCCGAAAAGGTTCACTAGTTAGTATTAGCTTGTTGTTTCTCTTTTCTTTTTTAATTGTTCAATCTATTTTCTCACCGAATAATGTTATACAACTGCAGAAAAATTGTCTCACCCACGGAAAAACATGCATATCTCTGTTGTATAACATCCGGGCATTATATAGAACCTTTGTCGGACAGTTCTAGAGATTGTACTGGGGTGTTTTTTGTAATATTGCACAAAGTAATGTAAAACACATATTCAATGCCGTCTGTTAATATGTAATGTGTTTCTTTCAAAATAAAAACAATTTTCTGATTTAAAAAAAAAATATCTGAAGTGTGGTTTGCATTTGTATTCAGTCCCCTTTACTCTGATACACCAACTAAAGTCTAGTAGAACCTTCAGAACCTTCAGAAGTCTCCTAATTAGTAAATAGAGTGCACCTATGTGTAATTTAATCTCAGTATAAATACAGCTGTTCTGTGAAGCCCTCATAGATTTGTTAGAGAACCCTAGTGAACATACAGCATCATGAAGGCCAAGGGACACATCAGACAGGTCAGGGATAACAGCAAGCATGTGGAAGAAGGTGCTCTGGTCAGATGAGACCAAAGTTGAACATTTTGGCATAAAAGCAAAACTCTATGTGTGGCAGAAAACTAACACTGCCCATCACCCTGAACACACCACCCCCACAGTGAAACATAATAGTGGCGGCATCATGTTGTGGGGATGATTTTCTTCAGCAGGGACAGGGAAGCTGGTCAGAGTTGATGGGAAAATGAATGGAGCCAAATGCAGGGCAATCTTAGAAGAAAACCTGTAAAGCCCTGTACACACGATCGGATATCCTATGGATTCTAATCCGATGGATTTTTCCATCGGAAATCCGATGAAACTGTCTTCCATCAGTCTTGCCCACACACTATCAGTCAAAAAACCGACCACACCAAAACAACGTGACGTACACCACGTACGATGGCACTATAAAGGGGAAGTTCAAATCTAATGGCGCCACCCTTTGGGCTGCTTTTGCTGATTTTGTGTTACCGCGTGTTAGTAAAAGTTTGGTGAGAGCCGATTTGCGCTTTTCAGTCTCTGTGCTTTTCAGATCGTTTTCGGGTGTTCAGTTTGTGCTTGTGGGTTCGTATTTGTCATTCAGTGGGTGCAGTCAGGTCGGTTACTGTTTTGCAGTGCCTTCTTGGCCGTTCGTTACTGTTTTTCAGGTCGTTCTTCTCAGGCCTTGCGGTTCCTCGTTGCGTTCTGTTTGAGCTCGTTCTGACCAGCCGACCGGTTTAAAGCCATGTTTGAAGTACGTTCTCATCGAAGAGCTCGTGCTGGCTATGGACTTGGTGTTGCGGTTAACACTGTAACCCGAGTTCAGTCCATGAACAGGGTGAGGAGGAGTTCATGGACCAAGAATTGGTTGCTCCAGCGGGACCAATTCTCTCATATGCCTCTGCTGCGGGAAATCCAGGAGAATAATCCTGATGATTTCAGGAATTATCTCCAGATGACGGACCCCGTTTTTTACCGTCTGTTGGATTTGCTGTCCCCCTATATCATGAGGCAGGACACTGTGATGCGCCAGGCGATCACTGCCGAGCAGAGGCTTATTGCCACGTTGAGATACCTGGCGACAGGGAGAAGCCTGCAGGACCTCAAGTTCTCAACAGGCATCTCCCCCCAGGCTCTTGGGATCATTATCTCTGAAACGTGTTCTGCCATCATACAAGTCATGCAGAAGGACTATATTAAGGTAATTTTTATCCTTTAACATCACATTATATGTTTTGATGTTTTGCTAAAGTATTGTATTTCTTTCATCCTTCCCAAATTGCCATGATTGTAAGATTCTGGGAATGTCCCCTTTCTCCCCATGCAAGTTTTTTCTTTTATGGTTTGTGTTTTTTGGCCTACATGCCTATTTCCCTTCACTAACCTCTCCTGCATGCTATCCTGGGCCCATATACACCTAGCCTAGTCTGTTCTTTAATGATCTTTTTCTCTGCGCCATTGTACTTTTGAACCCCTCCCCCCCCCCCCTAAAATGTGTCATAACGATTTTTTGCACATTCAAGGTCAGCAGAGTGGTAGAGCCTTTTGTTGCAGGGCACAAAATCTGCTTAAACAACATCCCTCCCCCTTTTAATTTGTTCCAATGGCCCATCAGCGGGGGTGAGTCCTCTGATAAGTGGGCCTTCTATTTTTGTGTTTAAATACTCCTAATAAATGTTATACTGACGTTGGCCAAGAATGTATTTGGGTAATCTGCTTGCAATGTAATGTGCAAAAGTACTAATTTCTTCTTTTTGTTTGACTCCGCAGTTCCCATCCTAGCCACAGGAATGGCAGAATGTGGCCTCCCAATTTGCCCAGCGGTGGGATTTCCCCAACTGCGGAGGGGCAATTGATGGGAAGCATGTCCCCATAGTGCCGCCATCCCGTTAGGGGTCGTACTATTATAACTATAAAGGTTTTAATAGTATAGTGTTAATGGCGGTGGTGTCGGCACGCTATGAGTTCCTGTATGTGGACGTGGGGAAGAACGGCCGGATGTCCGATGGCGGAGTGTTCGCTCAGACAGAGTTCACTCACCGTCTGCAGTCTGGGGGCCTGGGCTCGGTGTTCGAGTCGAACATAAGTTCGACTCAAACATCGGCTGTTCGACCGTTCGGCGAACATCGAACGATTTGGGCCGTTCGCGCCAAATTCGAGTGACGCGAACCGCCCACAATACACTGCGCCATCGCAGTGCAATCCCGGCGCTGTGATTGGCCAAGCATGCACTGTGTCCCCGCATGCTTGGCCAATCACAGCGCCGGCAGCTAGGAGAGCCATAATTGGCCACAGGCAGGTTGCCTGTGGCCAATTATAGCTCAGGGGGTTTAGCACACGCCCCACACTATAAAAGGCCGCCAGCGCGGCGGCCTTGTGTAGTGTGTTCCGGCGCAGGGAAAGAGTTACATAGGCAGGGACAGTGTCAGTGCTATTTGTACCTCAAACTTGTGTGTAGGGAGAGATTAGGATAGGCAGGGAGAGTGTCAGTGTCATATTCTTTGCTAAACCTTGTGTGCAGGGAGAGAGAAGGATAGGCAGGGGACAGTGTCAGTGTCATATTCTTTGCTAAACCTTGTGTGCAGGGAGAGAGAAGGATAGGCAGGGGACAGTGTCAGTGTCACATTCTTTGCTAAACCTTGTGTGCAGGGAAGGAGAAGGATAGGCAGGGAGAGTGTCAGTGTCATATACTTTGATAAACCTTGTGTGCAGGGAGAGAGAAGGATAGGCAGGGGACAGTGTCAGTGTCATATTCTTTGCTAAACCTTGTGTGCAGGGAGAGAGAAGGATAGACAGGGAGAGTGTCAGTGTCATATACTTTGATAAACCTTGTGTGCAGGGAGAGAGAAGGATAGGCAGGGGACAGTGTCAGTGTCATTGTTGCTAAGCCTCCTGCACATTATACACCTGAAGTTAGCCTGTATTGCTGCTTTTTCCTGGTGTGTTACACCAACAGGCATTTGTGGCACTTACAGTGGGCGGAGTGTGCCTCCTGATCATATTACACCTGAAGTTAGCCTGTATTGCTGCTTTTTCCTGGTGTGTTACACCAACAGGCCTTTGCAGCACTTACAGCGGGCGGAGTGTGCCTCCTGATCATATTACACCTGAAGTTAGCCTGTATTGCTGCTTTTTCCTGGTGTGTTACACCAACAGGCATTTGCGGCACTTACAGTGGGCAGAGTGTGCCTCCTGATCATATTACACCTGAAGTTAGCCTGTATTGCTGCTTTTTCCTGGTGTGTTACACCAACAGGCATTTGCGGCACTTACAGCGGGCGGAGTGTGCCTCCTGATCATATTACACCTGAAGTTAGCCTGTATTGCTACTTTTTCCTGGTGTGTTACACCAACAGGCATTTGCAGCACTTACAGCGGGCAGAGTGTGCCTCCTGATCATATTACACCTGAAGTTAGCCTGTATTGCTGCTTTTTCCTGGTGTGTTACACCAACAGGCATTTGCGGCACTTACAGCGGGCGGAGTGTGACTCCTGACAGGGCCGATCCTAGATATGGTGCGGGTGGTGCAGTTCACCCAGGCGCCACAGAGGTGGGGGCGCTGAAGCGCCAGAGTGCTCCCCTCTATTCTCCACCTCCTCTCCTTGTCCGTGCCAGTCGCCACCGCCGATGTGTTTTTCAAACCTAAGCCCGGCGTCCTCCCTCCTCCCTCCTCCCTCCTCCTTCCTCCTGTCAGAGGAGGAGAGTGAAGCAGAGCTCAGAGCGGCTCTCTCTGTGTGGAGAGAGACAAGCCGCGCAATGCCGTCGCTGAGGGGGCGGTCCGTGCCTTCTCCTCCTCTCTGTGTCTTAGCTCCTGCCTGCTGCTGCTGTGATCTGTGCTCCACCCGGGCGGCGCGGCTGCACATTGTCCTCTCCTCTTCAGCTGCCGCCGGGTGTTTTTATGTATGTAATGGGGGGGGGACTAATGGAGGGGGGGTTTGTCCTGGGGGGAGTCTGTACTAATAGGGGGGTTTGTCCTGGGGGGGTTTGTCTTGGAGGGGTCTGGACTAATGGGGGGGTTCTTCCTGGGGGGTCTGTATTAATGGAGGGGGTTTGTCCTGGGGGGAGTCTGTACTAATGGGGGGGTTGTCCTGGAGGGGTCTGTACTAATGGAGGCGGGGTTTGTCTTGGGGGGAGTCTGTACTAATGGGGGGGTTGTCCTGGGGGGTCTGTACTAATAGAGAGGGGGGTTTGTCCTGGGGGGAGTCTGTACTAATGGAGAGGGGGGTTTGTCCTGGGGGGGTCTGTACTAATGGAGGCTGGGTTTGTCCTGGGGGGAGTCTGTACTAATGGGGGGGTTGTCCTGGGGGGTCTGTATTAATGGAGGGGGGTTTGTCCTGGGGGGAGTCTTTACTAATGGGGGGAGTCTGTACTAATGGGGGGGTTGTCCTGGAGGGGTCTGTACTAATGGAGGGGGGTTTGTCCTGGGGGGTCTGTATTAATGGAGGGGGGGTTGTCCTGGGGGGAGTCTTTACTAATGGGGGGTTGTCCTGGAGGGGTCTGGGCTAAGGGGGGGGGTTGTCCTGGGGGGTCTGTATTAATGGAGGGGGGGTTGTCCTGGGGGAGTCTGTACTAATGGGGGGGTTGTCCTGGAGGGGTCTGTACTAATGGAGGCAGGGTTTGTCCTGGGGAGAGTCTGTACTAATGGGGGGGTTGTCCTGGAGGGGTCTGTACTAAAGTTGGGGGGTGGTTTGTCCTGGGGCAGTCTGTACTAATGGAGGGGTGGGTTTCTCCTGGGGGGAGTCTGTACTAATGGGGGGGTTTGTCCTGGGGGGAGTCTGTACTATGGGGGGGTTGTCCTGAAGGGAGTCTGTACTATGGGGGGTTGTCCTGGAGGGGTCTGTACGAATGGAGGGGGGGGTTTGTCTTGGGGGGGAGTCTTTACTAATGGGAGAGTTTGTCCTGGGGGTCTGTGCTAATGGGGGGGTTTGTCCTGGGGAGTCTGTACTAATGGAGATGGATTGGTTTGTCCTGGGGGGGTCTGTACTAATGGAGGGGGTGGTTTGTCCTTGGGGGTCTGTACTGAGGGAGGGGTTTATACTTAGTGGGGAGTCTGCACTGACGGAGGGGGTCTATACTTAGTGGAGGGGGTCTGTACTGAGGGGCGACTATAGGTGGTGGAAGGGGGGTGACACCATGTTTTACCACACCGGGTGACACCAACCCTAGTGACGCCACTGCAGCTGTGGGCTCTTCTTTCCCCCCTCCCTCTCCTCCTCGCACGCAATGCTGTACTAGTGAGCGGCGCTTGCCAGCACAGCCGCCCACTATGTTTCTTCCCCCCACCTTCATATCGGCCAGGGAAGAAATAGAATAGAAAAAGGAGCAGAGAAGAGGATTGCGGGACATGTAGTTCGAGGACTGGCAGCCCCACTGTAACAAAGAAACTGCAGCCCACACAGCATGCCCAGCTGAATGGGAGAGAGAGAGAGAGCCAGGAGCCCAGGAAAGCTTTCAGGGAAGTGCACCCAGGACTCCAGAGGGAGTGGACAGTGCTGAGAGAACACCATCAGAGAGAGAACCCCGCTGCCCTGCGCCACCAGAGTGAAAGCCACACAGCCTGGCGCCATCCCTGGTGTAAAAAAGAATGTAGTCATTGCCAGAATACAGACCTGGGCTCTACCCAGCGGAGTCGCTATGGGCAATTCAGAGTGAGCTGACTCCTGATCAGAGGAACCGTTGTTGCTGTATCGCTGGGTCAGGTGAGAGGGCCGATCGGCCATTATCTACTAGCGTCCATAGGAACTGCAGTCTCTGACCATCTCCTGTATTATATCTCCAGTCTCTGACCATCTCCTGTAGTATGTCTGCAGTCTCTGACCATCTCCTGTAATATGTCTGCACTCTCTGACCGTATCCTGTAATATGTCTGCACTCTCTGACCATCTCCTGTACTATGATTGCAGTCTCTGACCGTCTCTTGTATCATGTCTACAGTCTCTGAGCATCTCCTGTAGTATGTCTTGGGGCACTCTCTAACAGAAGCCCTCTCTGTGTTCATCAGAGAGACTCCCCTCCAGGTCTCATTAGTGTACTCTCTTCCAGAATTTTCTTAATTGTTAAACGATCATGGGAGGATCCTAGGGTAATGAAGACTTCTTAGGGGAGCATCTCTGTGTTTGAGTCGTTGCCCTAGAAACATTTGTAAAGGGGAGGAGTTGGTAAGATGGTGACCACGCCCATGTGGGGGCGCCAGAAATATTTCTGCACCCAGGCGTCTGTGACCCTAGGATCGGCCCTGACTCCTGATCATATTACACCTGAAGTTAGCCTGTATTGCTGCTTTTTCCTGGTGTGTTACACCAACAGGCATTTGCGGCACTTACAGCGGGCGGAGTGTGCCTCCTGATCATATTACACCTGAAGTTAGCCTGTATTGCTGCTTTTTCCTGGTGTGTTACACCAACAGGCATTTGCGGCACTTACAGCGGGCGGAGTGTGCCTCCTGATCATATTACACCTGAAGTTAGCCTGTATTGTTGCTTTTTCCTGGTGTGTTACACCAACAGGCATTTGCGGCACTTACAGCGGGCGGAGTGTGCCTCCTGATCATATTACACCTAAAGTTAGCCTGTATTGCTGCTTTTTCCTGGTGTGTTACACCAACAGGCATTTGCAGCACTTACAGCGGGCGGAGTGTGCCTCCTGATCATATTACATCTGAAGTTAGCCTGTATTGCTGCTTTTTCCTGGTGTGTTACACCAACAGGCATTTGCAGCACTTACAGCGGGCTGAGTGTGCCTCCTGATCATATTACACCTTAAGTTAGCCTGTATTGCTGCTTTTTCCTGGTGTGTTACACCAACAGGCATTTGCAGCACTTACAGCGGGCAGAGTGTGCCTCCTGATCATATTACACCTAAAGTTAGCCTGTATTGCTGCTTTTTCCTGGTGTGTTACACCAACAGGCATTTGCAGCACTTACAGCGGGCGGAGTGTGCCTCCTGATCATATTACATCTGAAGTTAGCCTGTATTGCTGCTTTTTCCTGGTGTGTTACACCAACAGGCATTTGCAGCACTTACAGCGGGCGGAGTGTGCCTCCTGATCATATTACACCTGAAGTTAGCCTGTATTGCTGCTTTTTCCTGGTGTGTTACACCAACAGGCATTTGCAGCACCTACAGCAGGCGTAGTGTGATTCCTGCAAAATATACTCCTGAAGCTAGGCCTTATTGCTGGTTTTCCCATTTCCCTGCAGGCCATTAGAATGTCTGGAAGGCAAACAAGGAGAGGCAGACAGTCAGGAGCCAATAAAAGAGGGCAAGCAGGCTCTGTGTCTAGAGACAACAGTGCTGGTTGTGGACGCGGTGCATCGCCATCAGCACGTGGCCATGGGACACGCTTGTCCTTCTTTTCGGCAGCTGGACCTGTTGAGCCGCATCATGCCGAAGACTTGGTAGAGTGGATGACCAAGCCCTCCTCATCCTCCTCATCCTCTCTCACTCAGGCTCAGGGTACTGGCAAAGCAGCTGCCAAAGCGTCCTCTTCCCTGGTATCAATGTCATCATCAGTCACTCCATCCCTAGACCAACCATGTCCTCCTGAGGAGTCCCCCGAACTGTTTGAGCACAGTGTTGGGTACATGCTCCAGGAGGATGCCCAGCGTTTCGAAGGGTCTGATGATGATACCCAGCTAGAGGAAGGCAGTAGCGTGAGAGCAGAGAGAGTGGATGCTCAAGAAGGACACCAATCTGGCAGTCATGTTCCAGCAGCTGCAGCATACTGCCAGATTGGCTCCAGTGATGAGGAGGGAGGGGATGATGAGGTCACTGACTCCACGTGGGTGCCTAATAGGAGAGAGGAGGAGGAGGAGGATGAGGAGGAGGCACATCTCCAACGAGGCAGGATGCCCTCGGGGGCCAGCGTAAGGGCAGCACACCGACGGAATCACACCGCAGAGCTCCGCCTGTGCAGGGCGCTGCCTCTGCCCGTTATTCAAAAAGTTCTTTGGTGTGGGCCTTTTTTGAGTCGAGTGCATCAGATCGCACAGCTGCTGTTTACAACATATGTCTCAAGCGTATATCGCGTGGCCAAAACATCACCCGCTTGGGCACCACATGCTTGACCAGACATATGTTGACCTGCCATGCAGCTCGTTGGCAAGCCTACCTTAAAGACCCACACCAA
The DNA here is from genome assembly GCA_029206835.1 of Rana muscosa. NCBI lineage: Eukaryota > Metazoa > Chordata > Amphibia > Anura > Ranidae > Rana > Rana muscosa. The sequence goes on along the minus strand of CM055122.1, from coordinate 1,114,155,489 downwards.
AGAACAAAGCGGACCTCTTCTTGCACCGCATCAGCTGGGATCTCCAACCCCACTATACCTTCAGTCCTCTCTGAAACCTGCACTGAGAGGAATGAAGGTGTAGAATTAGGTGTGTCACAGCCAAGTACTTGCGGGCACTCTGCTAGCAGTACACCGATGTCCGATTCTAGCAGGCAAATGTCCCTGCCCCAGCTGCTGGACCGTCGAAAGAAGTTCACTCCCAGCCATTCACATGCCCAGCGGTTGAATGCTAGCTTGGCTAAATTGCTAGCGCTTCAACTGCTGCCTTTTCAGTTGGTAGACTCGGCCCCCTTCCGTGAGTTTGTGCAATGTGCGGTTCCTCAGTGGCAGGTTCCCAAACGCCACTTTTTCTCACGGAAGGCGATTTCGGCTCTCTACCGGCATGTGGAAGGCAATGTCTTGGCCTCGCTGGACAGGGCGGTCAGCGGTAAGGGGCATATTACCGCTGACTCATGGTCCAGCAGGCATGGACGGGGACGTTACCTTTCTTTCACGGCCCATTGGGTCACTCTTTTGGCAGCTGGGAAGGATGCAGGACAAGGTGCAGTAGTGTTGGAGGTTGTTCCACCGCCACGCCTCCAAAATGCTACTACTGGTTGTGACACACCTCTGTCCTCCACCCCCTCCTCTTCTTCTTCCTCCATGGCCTCTTCCTGTGCTTTGTCCTCGGAACCAGCGGTGCTCCGTAGGCGTTCATGGGGCTACGCAAGTACGCAGGCAAAAAGATGCCATGCCGTGCTTGCGCTGGTGTGTTTGGGGGACAGGAGCCACACTGGGGCAGAGGTTCTGTCTGCTCTGCAGGGGCAGGCCGAGAGGTGGTTGACGCCACGCCAGCTTAAGCCAGGAATGGTAGTTTGCGACAATGGCACCAACCTCCTCTCCGCTCTCCGACAGGGACAACTGACCCATGTGCCCTGTGTGGCTCACGTCCTTAACCTGGTGGTGCAGCGGTTCTTGGGCAGGTACCCGGGCTTACAGGATGTCCTGAGGCAGGCCAGGAAAGTCTGTGTGCATTTCCGCAGATCTTATAATGCCAGTGCTCGCCTGGCTGAGCTGCAAAAGGAGTTGAACCTGCCCAAGAACCGCCTTATATGTGACATGCCCACCAGGTGGAACTCAACGTTGGCCATGCTGCAGCGGCTGAACACGCAGCAGAGGGCCATCAATGAGTACCTGTGCGACTACGGCACCAGGACAGGGTCAGGGGAGCTCGGGTTTTTTTCACCACGCCAGTGGGGCATGATCAGGGATGCATGCACTGTCCTGGCACCATTTGAGGAGGCCACGAGGATGGTGAGCAGTGACAGTGCATGCATCAGTGACACTGTACCTCTTGTCCACCTGTTGGAACATACGCTGCATGGAATAATGGACAGGGCACTTGAGGCAGAACAGAGGCAAGAAGAGGAGGACTTCCTTGCCTCCCAAGGCCCCCTTTACCCAGACAGTGTTCCTTCTGTCCCACCCATCGCACAGGAAGAAGAGGAGGAGGAGGAGGAGGATTGTGTCAGCATGGAGGTGGAGCCTGGCACTCAGCATCATCAGCAGCAGTCTTTTAGGGATGATTTACAGTCCCAAGAAACCAGTGGACTTGTACGTGGATGGGAGGAGGTGGCTGCGGATCATGTCGTCCTTAGTGACCCAGAGGACTCCGGACCGAATGCCTCAGCTAACCTACGCTGCAGGGCCTCCCTGATCCTGCAAAGTCTGCGGAAGGATCCTCGTATTCTTCGGATCAAGGAGAGGGACCATTACTGGCTGGCCACTCTCCTTGATCCACGGTACAAGGGTAAGGTTGCGGACCTTATCTTACCATCGCAGAGGGAGCAGAGGATGAGACAACTCCGGGAGGCCTTGCAGAAAGGTCTGTGCAACGCGTTCCCAGAGACTGGGAGGTAACAAACTCCTGGTCCTGGACAACGAGTTGCTGAGGCTTCGGTCAGTCAAAGAAGGAGCGGTGGGGAAGGTGGCCGTCTGACCGATGCGTTCAGACAATTCTTTAGTCCGCAGCCCCAAGGTATGATCGGTTCCAGCAACCATCGCCAGCGTCTGATATACATGGTGCAGGAATACCTAGGGGCAAGGTCAGACTTGGACACCTTCCCCACCGAAAATCCTCTGGCTTACTGGGTCTTGAGGATGGATCACTGGCCAGAGCTTGCACAGTATGCAATTGAGCTACTGGCCTGTCCTGCATCCAGCGTTCTTTCAGAACGCACATTCAGTGCTGCTGGAGGATTTGTCACGGATCACAGGGTGCGCCTGTCCACCGACTCTGTTGATCGACTGACCTTCATAAAGATGAACCAGTCTTGGATCACCACCAGCTACCAAACACCTGAAGCTGATATAACAGACTAATTTATTTTCAAATGTCACATCCCTTCAAGACTGATGCTGATGCTGAGAGACTGTCCTGTTATGTTGACTGACTATCCTCCTCCTCCTCAATGATCCGATTGATGATGATAGCTTGGAAGAACATTTTTGTTTCTGGGTGCCGCCACCAGTGGCTAAGGCCCAATTTTTCAGCCCCTGTTTAACAGGGGCATGTAATTACAATTTTTTATGCAATGCTTTGCAGCATGGCTCATTCCTGCACTCCAACTAGAGTATCTGGGAGAGATTGCAGTGTCGTGGCACCAGCACCAGTGGCTAAGGCCCAATTTTTCAGCTCCTGTTTAACAGGGGCGTGTTATTACAATTTTTTATGCAATGCTTTGCAGCAGGGCTCATTCCTGCACTGCAACTAGAGTATCTGGGAGAGGTTGCAGTGTCGTGGCACCAGCACCAGTGGCTAAGGCCCAATTTTTCAGTCCCTGTTTAACAGGGGCGTGTCATTACAATTTTTTATGCAATGCTTTGCAGCAGGGCTCATTCCTGCACTCCAACTAGAGTATCTGGGAGAGGTTGCAGTGTCGTGGCACCAGCACCAGTGACTAAGGCCCAATTTTTCAGCCCCTGTTTAACAGGGGCATGTAATTACAATTCTTGATCTAATAATTCACAGCAGGGCCCATTCCTGCGCCCACCAAGAGTAACTGTGAGGCCTTACAGTGTTGTGTCAACACCACCACCACCACCAAAGGCCCAATTTTTCAGCCCCTGTTCAACAGGGGCATGCAATTACAATTCTTGATCTAATAATTCACAGCAGGGCCCATTCATGCGCCCACCAAGAGTAACTGTGAGGGCTCACAGTGTTGTGGCAACACCAACATGTAAGGGGCAAATTTCAGCTGAGTATATACGGCAGGCCCCTACTTTCAAACATCCAACTTACAAACGACTCCTCCTTGCAAACGGAAGGATACAACAGGAAGTGAGAGGAAATCTACCCCTAGGAAGGCAAATTCTCTCCTGTAAGAGTTAATATGGGAAAAAAAGTGTCTCCTCTCCACTGATGCTTTATCACCAATTCTTGTTTCAATAAAAAACCCAAATTTTCAAAAAACATTTGTCATTAGGACGGAAAGTGAGGTGAACTGTTCTGAACAGGTGCACACTGCCCTGACAGCAAAACAAATGTTACAGGGGTGATAACCCTTCCCTATGTTTTCCAAAAAGCTTAAAAATTGATTTTTTGGCTGGAGCTACACTTAAACAATGTACCTGTTCAAAATTACAAACAGATTCTACATAAGAACAAACCTATAGTCCCTGTCTTGTATGCACCGCCTGTATACGGCTGTTCAGAGTATATAGGGCCTTTTTTATTTTGTGTGCAGGGTTCCCCTTAATATCCATACAAGACCCAAAGGGGCTGGTAATGGGCTGGGGTAGGGGGGGGGGCTGTGATGGGGTAGCTATGCCATTTTTCTTAAAGATTTTCATCCATATTACCGGGACCAGACATTACATTAAAGCCGCAAGCAGTTTTAAATGGCTTTTTTTCCTTTAGAAATGTAATTTTGTGCAGGGACAGTTCTAAACACGGGAAACACGTGGCACTTCACAGGCATACTTTAGACACCCCCCAGGTACGATATTTAAAGGAATATTTGACTTTTTTTTTTCACTTTATGCATCATTAAAATGACTGCTCCCGAAAAACGGCCGTTTTTAAAACTTTTTTTTGGATTGATACATGTCCCCTGGTGCAGAACCCGGGTTCCCAAACCCTTTTTAAGACAATAACATGCATATTAGTCGTTATAATTAGCACTTTAGATTTCGAACGTTCGCATCCATTGTATTTAATAGGGTTCTAAAGTTTGTGCGAACTTTCGGTCCGTTCGCGGGTTCTGGTGCGAACCGAACCCGGGGGTGTTCGGCTCATCACTACCTGGCACTGCCTCCAGATGCAGAAAACGTGGATGGACTTCCCTTTGTTTTTATAGCGGATAAAGCCTTTGGACTTGGACCACACCTGATGCGGCCGTTCCCACAGAGGACCCTCACCCCGGAGAGGAGGGTTTTTAATTTCCGGCTGGCCAGAGCCCGGAGGGTTGTGGAGAATGCCTTCGGCATAATGGCCAGCCGGTTCCGCCAGTTTCTGACAGCCATGCATATGGCGGAATACAAACTGAACCACATCATCCTATCCTGCTGTATATTGCATAATTTTCTGAGACAAAACTCTCCTACATATATGTCTACTGTTGGGCCAGAGGCCGGTGGATCTGACATGGACAATCTGACTGGCCTGGACACTGGTCGTACTGGCTTGGCCCCCCAAAGCGCCCGTGAAGTACGTGATAAATACGTTGAGTACTTCATGGGTAGGGGGGCCATCGCAATGCCAGACCATATTTGATGCCTTTTTTAAACAAAAAAAAAAATATATATTTTTTTGAATACCTTGTTTTGTCAGAATTTATTTTGTACTAATTATGTGTCTCCCAGGTTATCATGGAACACTTTGTAGTAGTGCCAAGTGTATTTGTCTTTAGTAAATAGCCACAATTGTCACACTTAAAAACCTGGCCTTTCCCATTTTAGATAACTGCTATTGAGCATAGAAAGAACAAGCCACACATTGTTGAGTGTACCAATTTTTTTTACTCTGTGCACAACATGTGCAGTAATTTTTTATTCAAAATACAATCTTGACATTTTGGCCTCCAAATTTTGGAGATTTTTTATTTTTTTGGGGGTTTGCAGAAACATGCATGGGTAAAAAAAAAAAGGAACTTACAAAGTTCAACCTTAAAAATTTAAGCATGAGATGGGGTGATGTCACCCCTGAACCATCCAAAATTAGAAGACGCACACAGTTTTTGATGTGCAAAATGGTTTTTTTCATCATGATCCCATGGCGAAAGTCACCATGTACTATCTGCCATCATGGGGGACCAATGGATGTGTTTTGGGGGTGCAAACCCTTCCTCTCACCTACTTGAGTAGCAAGGAAAAGGTTGCACCCCCAAAACTGGGACATAGATATCCTGTGACGGCAGATAGCACATGTTGACACACTGTGTGTATCTTGTAATTTGGGCTTGTGTTAAAACAAATGGCAATTTTTGAAAACATAAGAAAACGAAAAAAGGGAGGGGGTGTGGTTCAGACTATTCGCCCCATAATATCAATGATGTTTTTATATTTTTGCTCAATCACATTCATCCCTTTCCTCATAATGTCCATTTCGCTACTACATTCCATTATTTCTTGAATCACGATTTGGGCACTAGCACTTGAAAATTGAGTTGTCTGAGTTTCTGACACACCACCATGTTCATCCCCTAAAAAAATAAATGGATTAGAAATATGCAGGCCTACATCTCTTTTTACCAGAAGCTGTGGTGACAGACACTGACCTGTTGTGGTGATAAGCTCCACCTCTCCTTCCTCCACCTCTCCTTCCTCCACCTCGGCTTCCTCCACCTCTGCTTCATCCACATGCTGATCTTGGGGTTCTTTTGGATCTTGGTTTTCTTTATGTGGTCTGTGCTTCCTAGGCTCCTCACATTGGTGTCCTCCCAGTCTCCTCTCCCCTATGAGAATGAAACAATCAAAAGGCATCCTTTAGCATACAGAGATTTGAGGGCATCATTTCATAAGTTTGCCTGGAAGTTGGGGTACAATTGTTGGTTTTGCCAGAGTTACAAGATGAACATATGATATTTTGGTATTTCAACAAAGAAAGACTACTTTCATTCTTGGTCCTCAAAAATAAAAAGGAGACACCCCAAGGTATCCACGAAGCACCTGTGTGTGACACCCTAAAAAGGTTGTTCTGGTGGCCCACACTATAGTTCTCCTGACTCAAGATGTGTAACCAGCTGCTTGAGTGTCCTCTTCTTTACCCAGAATCTAGTTTACCATTTAACATTCTACTTAACTTACAACACATCATCTAGACAATAATGTATTGTGACAGCAGGAAGGTAAAGTCACCTGGTTGCATCCAGGGGGGTAGGTATATTTCTCCCAGATTCAGGCTTTATGCCGACTTATACAACTAGGGAGAGAGTTGATGAAGCCCAGCTGAGGCTAGTGGGCTCATGGGAGAGTGCTGGGCGTCGTGCAGGCAGGGAGTTGATGAGACCAGCTGAAGCTTGTCAGCTCGTTTAAGGCCTCTATAAAAACTCCCAGCTTCATTAGGTGTTTGCTCATGCCTGGAACCAGACCTGTGTGGACTGTCTAGGGAGAGTGAACCCCTGTGCGGTGAGACAAAGCCTGTGTGGCTATTTGTTTGGACATTTACTAAACCAGGGACTTAGGGACTAGGACAGCACCAGGCTGATCCCAGTTGTTAGTTAGGGAAACCTGCATGTTTAGTCAGAGGTCAAGCTGACCAGGATTTATTTTGTTTATGTTTCTTTTTGCTTTGCTGTGTTTTTGTCACTGTAAATAGAGAAATAAACCGCACCTTTTGATCTTGAAAACCACAACCTCCGTCTGCTGGGCCTGTTTTTGTGTGGGGAGCCCATCCAGGGGGTCACACACACCCGCTACCGAGTTAACCCCCTCACAGTTGGTGGAGAATGCGGGCAGTTTTTTTAAGCCAGCATGGAGGAGATACTGAAACAGCTGGCTCTAGCAAATGCCAATCAACAGCAGACAAATGCAGGTTTGCAAAAGAGCTTCGCAGCCCAGCAACAAGCCCAGCAGCAATCTGAGGCCCGCTTCATAGACCTGTTGCAGAAGCAAGAGCAGAGACTACAACAACAGATGGAAGCAGTAATGCAGCAACGTCCGCAGACCAGTGAGGAAAGCCGTCCCACTAATACCGCGTCCTTTGGGGTGAGTCGTTTATTGACAAAAATGACTGGAGAGGATGATCCAGAGGTATTTTTGACCACATTTGAAAGGACTGCTGAAAGAGAAAAGTGGCCTGAGGAGCAGTGGGCTGGACTGGTGGCTCCTCTGTTAACTGGTGAATCGCAGAAAGCTTACTATGACCTAGAGCCTGACCAAGCAAAAGACTATGTGATGCTAAAAGCTGAAATATTGGCAAGGCTGGGTGTCACCCTGGCTGTCCGGGCTCAGCGTGTGCATAACTGGACTTTCCAGCTTGGAAAACCCCCCAGGTCTCAAATGTATGATCTCATTCACCTGAGCAGGAAGTGGCTACAGCCAGAGACTTTGTCCGCACCGGAGATTGTGGAACGTGTTGTGATGGATCGTTTCTTGAGAGCTCTTCCTACCGCCATTCAAAAGTGGGTAAGCCATGGAGACCCAGAAACGGCCGGTAAACTTGTGGATCGTGTAGAGAGATACTTGGCTGCAGAGAACCTGACGGCCTCTTCCAGAGACTCTCGGACTTTCCACCCTAAGACCAGACCATCCCCAGGGGCGGATAAGATGATTCCAAGGGGTGAGGGTGGAGAGGGTGGGAGCTCTGCCCAGGGTTTGGCGAGAACAGCCTGGGAAGTCGGGGGCTCAAGAGGCAGCCAAAAGGATTGTTTGCTACCGCTGCCGGCAAACGGGACATATTGCAGCAAATTGCCCGGTTGTGGAGGAACCCATGCAATGTGACTTTCTGACGGACAGACGTCAGTCGCTGTGTGCGACAGTCGCATGCACTGCCATTCGGGGAACTGAGAAACATTTATGCAAAATGTGTATTAATGGTAGAAATGTTGTGGTATTACTGGATTCAGGTAGCCTTGTGACCCTGATAAAGGCTGAATTAGTTAAAACAGAGGTCTCTGGGAATAGCAAGGTAGCTGTTATTTGTGTGCATGGGGACACCCGAGAGTATCCAGTGACTACAGTGTGTTTCAAGACCCCCAAAGGTACCCTCTCTCATCCAGTGGGGTTAGTATCTCAATTACCGCATGATGCCATTGTGGGAAGGGATTTTCCGAAGTTCTGGGAACTGTGGGATGATCCTGAGCCCCCCACTGGTGCCCCTATGTACCAGGAAGGTGATAGCCAGAACTCCTCTGAGAGTGGTGAGGACTCTCCAGAATTTCCCTTGTCAGTATTGGCAGGCGAGACTCAAGAAACTGGAGAGGAGCCCACCTCCTCAGACGAAAACCTACCGTCTGTGGAGTTTTCTGATCTTGAGGTTCACAGGGAAAATTTTGCCACAGAACAGTTAAAGGACCCCGCCCTAATAAAGGCAGGGGAAAACGTAGTGGAAATAGATGGCGAGTTAGTGAACCCAGATAATACCTGCACTTACCCATACTTCAGCGTAGAGAAGGACCTACTGTATCGGGTGGCAAAAAGGGCAGAAGAAACCGTTGAGCAGCTTGTGGTGCCCAAACCTTACAGGAAGTTGGTGTTGGAGTTGGCCCATGGGCACATTCTTGGAGGTCATCTGGGGACAGAGAAAACCCGAGAGAGGGTATTACAGAGATTCTATTGGCCTGGGGTGATGAAGGACATAGAAAATTATTGTTCCTCCTGCCCTGTGTGTCAGAGGTCGGCCCCGATGCCACATTTCCGTAGCCCGCTGGTCCCTCTACCCATCATTGAGGTCCCGTTTGAGAGGATCGCAATGGATTTGGTAGGTCCTATAATCAAGTCCGCTAGGGGGCACCAGTACATATTAGTTATAATGGACTATGCCACCCGTTATCCAGAAGCGATCCCTCTCCGAAATACCTCGGCCAAAACCATAGCCAAAGAGCTATCTCTTGTTTTTAGCCGGGTGGGTATTTGTAAAGAACTGCTTACGGACCAAGGTACACCCTTTATGTCCCGGGTTATGAAAGAGCTGTGTAAATTGTTCAAAGTGACGCAATTGCGTACGTCTGTGTATCACCCCCAAACCGATGGGCTGGTTGAAAGATTCAACAAAACCCTAAAACAAATGTTGAAGAAAGTGGTGGATAGAGATGGAAAGGATTGGGACTGTCTACTTCCTTATTTGATGTTTGCTATTAGGGAGGTGCCCCAATCCTCTACGGGATTCTCCCCCTTTGAGTTACTGTATGGGAGACACCCAAGAGGGCTGTTGGATATTGCCAAGGAAACTTGGGAAAGTGAGAGTTCTCCCCACAGGAGTGTGATTGAGCATGTCGCCCTGATGCAAGATCGAATTGCACAGGTAATGCGCATCGTGAAGGAACATTTGGCCCAAGCGCAGTTGGCACAGCAGAGAGTGTACAACCGTGGAGCCAAGACCCGTACCTTTTCCCCGGGGGATAGGATATTGGTACTTGTCCCTACGGTTGAAAGTAAATTCCTTGCCAAATGGCAAGGCCCCTACGAGATAATGGAAAAAGTGAGCGAAGTGAATTACAAGGTCAGACAACCAGGAAGGCGAAAGCCCGAACAGATCTATCACGTTAATCTGTTGAAAGCCTGGAGGGATAGAGAGTCCCTAGTCGCAGAAACTTGGTCACCAGCTCAAACTGGTTGCGTGATTCCGGAGGTTGGAATAGCAGCCACCCTGTCACAACCCCAACAACAGGAGGTTAAGGAGTTTGTGCTTCGCAACAAGGAGGTGTTCTCTGAGCTGCCGGGACAAACATCTGGGGTAGAGCATGATATTATTACCCCGCCCGGTGAAAGGGTGAAGTTAAAACCCTATCGGATCCCAGAGGCCCGACGGGAGGCAATACGGGAGGAAGTACAGAAAATGCTGAACTTAGGGGTGATAGAGGAGTCCCAAAGTGATTGGTCTAGTCCCATTGTGTTGGTGCCTAAACCGGATGGGAGCTGGCGATTTTGTAACGATTTTCGTCAGTTGAACAAAGTTACAAAATTTGACACCTACCCCATGCCACGTATAGATGAGTTGATCGACCGGCTGGGAACAGCCCGATACATGACGACTCTTGACCTCACAAAAGGGTATTGGCAAATTCCCCTGGCCAAGTCGGCCAAAGAGAAAACCGCATTTGTAACCCCAGACGGGGCGTTCCAATATAAGAGAATGCCGTTCGGGTTACAGAATGCGCCGGCCACATTCCAGCGGAAAATGGACCAGATACTGAGGCCCCATCGGAAGTATGCTGCGGCTTACCTGGATGACGTAATTGTCCATAGCACAGATTGGGCCTCACATCTGCCAAAAGTGCAAGCAGTCCTAGACTCTATTCGGGAAGCGGGGTTTACGGCTAACCCCAAGAAGTGTACCATTGGGCAGGAGGAGGCCAAATATCTTGGGTACACCATTGGCAGGGGAGTAATAAAACCCCAACTCAACAAAGTCGAGGCCATCCAGAGTTGGCCACGTCCCAACAGCAAGAAGCAGGTACGAGCCTTTCTGGGAATCGCGGGTTATTATCGGCGCTTCATTCCCCACTTTGCTTCTAAGGCTGTGCCCCTAACCAACCTGACAAAAGGGAAAGGGTCGGTCATGATTAAATGGACCCCCGAGGCTGAGGCAGCGTTCCAATTCTTGAAACAAGCCTTATGTAGCCAGCCAGTGTTGTACTCACCCGACTTCTCTAAAGACTTTGTCGTACAAAGTGATGCGTCAGATGTGGGGTTAGGAGCAGTATTGTCCCAGGTCTGGAACGGGGAAGAGCACCCAGTCATTTACCTCAGCAGGAAGTTGAAGTCCCATGAGGTAAATTACGCCACGGTTGAAAAGGAGTGTTTAGCGGTGAAGTGGGCTCTAGATTCCCTTCGGTACTATCTGCTAGGTAGGCACTTTGACATGGTTACGGATCACGCTCCGTTAAAGTGGATGGCTCAAAACAAGGAGACAAATAGAAGAGTAAATAGGTGGTTCCTGGCCCTACAGGAATTCAACTTCACAGTAAAGCATCGCCCTGGCGTTCAAATGGGGAATGTGGATACTTTGTCTCGAGTACATGAATGCCTGATTGCTGGTGTTCCAACCCCAAGGTTAAAACAAGAGGGGGGGGTATGTGACAGCAGGAAGGTAAAGTCACCTGGTTGCATCCAGGGGGGTAGGTATATTTCTCCCAGATTCAGGCTTTATGCCGACTTATACAACTAGGGAGAGAGTTGATGAAGCCCAGCTGAGGCTAGTGGGCTCATGGATGATTCATACCTCTAGGGAGAGTGCTGGGCGTCGTGCAGGCAGGGAGTTGATGAGACCAGCTGAAGCTTGTCAGCTCGTTTAAGGCCTCTATAAAAACTCCCAGCTTCATTAGGTGTTTGCTCATGCCTGGAACCAGACCTGTGTGGACTGTCTAGGGAGAGTGAACCCCTGTGCGGTGAGACAAAGCCTGTGTGGCTATTTGTTTGGACATTTACTAAACCAGGGACTTAGGGACTAGGACAGCACCAGGCTGATCCCAGTTGTTAGTTAGGGAAACCTGCATGTTTAGTCAGAGGTCAAGCTGACCAGGATTTATTTTGTTTATGTTTCTTTTTGCTTTGCTGTGTTTTTGTCACTGTAAATAGAGAAATAAACCGCACCTTTTGATCTTGAAAACCACAACCTCCGTCTGCTGGGCCTGTTTTTGTGTGGGGAGCCCATCCAGGGGGTCACACACACCCGCTACCGAGTTAACCCCCTCACAGTATATATAAATGTATGTATATTTAACGCCAAATAGGCATGACCACATGTGGTTTACGTGTATATGTGCAAAACATGTTATTTTTTTCACGTCCGCTGTTTACTAGGAAACATTCCCAAAAATGAGTCCACTCAACTTCACATGAAAGTTGCCATTCTACAATATGAAACCAGACAATCCAAGCACATGGGGCAAAACATGCAAGAATACATATTCCAATTTGATTAAAGACAGTAAAACAAAAAACATACTTTTGTCCAGGAATTTTTTAAGCTTCCTATACTGGTCCGGCTCCCTCAGCTTCAGGTCAGACCACCTTTTACGGAGCTGCTCCTTGGATCTCCTGACCCCAATTTTTTTATAGAGACTGCCACTTTGTCCATTATTTTAGACTTCCTGAGATTAGGGGTGTCGTATGGCCCATGCTTCCCATCGTAAACCTTCCTTCGCAGGATTTCCTCCATCTCCGCCATCTCAGCAAATGACATATTAGTCGCCTTGAATCTTTTATTCCTGGATCGGGATGTTCCCGCCTCCGGGCTTTCCTCGTCGGTACTTATTAATAAAGCACGCACCTGTGTCACCGCCATGTCGTCGTCTCCCACTGTGCGCCGAACGAGAAGGGGCAGGGAAATTCTGAAAAAGACCGTCATGGGCGGGCGACCTGGCTGGAGTTTCACGCATGCGCAGGGTATATAAAGGGTAAACGAGGTTGTGGTTGCGCAGAGTAAGGACGACCGGAAGTGCCGGACAAATCCTACTAAGGTAAGAAATTAACCTGGGGCATCAGTGGCCTATACTGGTTCATGATTGTAGAGGCCTATATTGGGCTATGATTAGGACAATTTAAGCTGGCCTCCTGTTTTTGTCTTGTGTTTTATCTTGTAGACTGAACTATGCATAAATTGCGTGAGCCAGACATCATGTTAATTTTTATAGAAAAGTATAAGGAAATGCGCAACCTCTAAAATAGCTCCTACCATAATGTCCCATACACACGATCGTTTTTCATGCCGTTAAAAATGACATTTTTAAAAATGGGCATTAAAACCTATCGTGTGTATGCTCCAGAGCATTTTTAACGATGTGAAAAACGGGCATTAAAAATTTCGAACATGCTCTATTTTTTCATGTCGTTTTTTTTAACGACGTGAAAAACGATAGTGTGTATGCTTTAACGACGTGAAAAAAAATGCGCATGCTCAGAATCAAGTATGAGACGGGAGCGCTCGTTCTGGTAAAACTAGCGTTCGTAATGGGGATAGCACATTCATCACACAGTAATGGACTGAAAAGCACGAGGCTGAAAAGCGCGAATCGTCGCTCAACAAACTTTACTAACATGAAGGGTGGCGCCATTCGAATGGAACTTACCCTTTATAGTGCCGTCGTACGTGCTGTACGTCACTGCGCTTTGCTCGAGCGTTTTTTTTAATGATCGTGTGTACGCAAGACAGGCTTGAGAGGAAACATGAAAAAAAACGACAAGAAAAACGTTGGTTTAAAAAATGGCATGAAAAATGATCGTGTGTATGGGGCATAATAGCAAAGTACGAAGTGCAACAATTGTTAAATTAGGGGAATATATGAAGACCTGGATCCCAGAGGCAGACTATACTATGATGAATAGTAAAATCAACAACATGAGGAATGCGTACAAAAAACGCTATAAAGAAGTGCGTGCTTCTATGAGATCAGGAGCAGCAGCAGACAAAGTAGTTAAGCCCAAGCTGTGGTACTACAAGTATCTGCAATTTCTGGATGACCAGATTGAGGCCAGGGAATTACTTTCCACCCTTCCCTCAACCCTTACTTCCACCCTTCCCTCCAGCATTCCTTCCACCCTTCCCTCCACCCCTGCAGAGGGGGAGGAGGAGCCACCTGAGCTTGAAGAGCCGGATCTGCGCATCTTCAGCCATTTATTGTCCTTAATTGATTTTTGAGAACTAGATGTTATTATTCACAAATGACAAAATTTAAATGTTAAAAAAAAAAAAAAAGGATTGGTACAGTATATCAAAAAGCAGGGGTCACAATGAGAGTCTTTTATATTTTTTACGATTCAAATTGCAACAGTGATGAGATGAAATTGTGTGTGATTGATTCAACAAAAACTATGTCCCTTTTTTCTACACAGGATGAGCTCAGCCAGGAGGAAGAGGCTCCGGAATGTGGCAGGCAGGAGGAGGCAGGGGTGAGTGGCAGCCAGGAGGAGGCCGGCCCAAGTGGCACTCACCAGGTCCCCAGGCCTAGTGGCAGCACACAGTCCCAAGTGGCTCCCCTCCTAGTCAGACCCCCAAAGCATCGGCGGATGACAAAGGTGGAGTAGGAGTCACTTAAGATGATAAGGGACGCTGCTGCCATAATGAGGGCACCCCTCAACCCAGTTGAGGGCTTTAGTAACTATCTGTCCAAAAAGCTGCTGAAATTGGAGGAGGAACAACGTGCCCTCTGTGAGCACCTGGTTTATACGGCCATTCACATGGCGGGGATGGGGCAGTTGACAGAGGCCACTCATCTCTGCCATCTGCCCCATCCTTCTCCTCCTCCTCCTGCCACATTACCACCAACAGAGCCACAGCCTGGAAGGGTGCGTGGACGGGCCGTGGAACAAATGCTGGAGGGAAGCGTGGAGGGAAGGCTACCAAGAAGAGCAGAAGGTGATTCCCTGGCTTCAAGCTGCTCTTCCAGAAGTTGCAGTTTGTAGGAGTACCACAGCTTGGAATGATGTATGTCTTCGGCTGCTGCTCCTGATTTCCTCATGTTGTTGATTGTATTGTTCATCATAGTAATGTCTGCCTTTGGGGTCCAAAGTCTTCATAAATTCCACAAATTTAACAATTGTTGCCCTTCCTGTTCATTTATTTTTTGCCAGAATAAATGGATTTTTGATTTCGGAAAAATACTTGCCTATGTTTTTTTATTGGGAGTAGCAATAAGATGTCATAAATACAATGTGTAATTAACAAGGGACATCAACCTCCTTGAGGAAAATTAAAAAAAAAAATATGTTGTTGTGAGAACTTGACACCCAAAAAAATGAGCCCACAAGAACCAAAATCGAAGAAAATATAAAAAAAATGGTATATCTTGATTCTAAATAACAGTTAAAATTAGGAAGATCTGGCTTTAAAAATATATAAAATTATTCTAGAGATGACAAGAAACTATAAAGAAATACGTTTGTCAGAACTCGGCATAAAGATCTGCAGCAAAAAAACTGTTTAAAGCCATTATAGGGAAGAAAACAATGCGCTGCATTAAACGAGGCAAACATTTGCAGAATGACGAATGTGCTCTCTCCATTAGGAACGCTAGTTTTACCAGAACGAGCGTTCCGGTCTCATAAATCAGTCTGAGCATGCGTGGGTTTTTTAACCGATGGACTTGCCCATAGACGATCGGAATTTGCTATCGGTTTTTTATCCATCGGAAAAAAAATTAAAACATGTTCTATTTTTTGACACCGATGGAAAAAAGACCAATGCCGCCCATACACGATCGGTTTGTCCGATGAAAAAAATCCATCGGACTGTTTTCATCTGTAAAACCGATCGTGTGTATGCGGCTTTAGAGTCTGCAAAAGACTTGGGACTGGGGCGGAGGTTCACCTTCCAGCAGGACAACGACCCTAAACATACAGCCAGAGCTACAAGGAAATTGTTTAGATCAGGGGTAGGCAACCCCCGGCACAGGTGCCGCAAGCGGCGCGCAAAGCATCTTTTGCCAACACTCGACTCCCTCACCATCAGCAGAACAGCGCAGGGAACTGTCAGTGAAACACTAATGCATTCCAATTTCAGAATTCCCCACGCCGCACCTGCACTGAGGGGGAGGCACTGTGTCCCCACACATTGTAAAAGATTGGAAATATTGTTTGGTTCTCTAACTTTGCTGTAGCTGCGATCGTCAGCTTTTGTGATGGGGAAGAGATTGGGTGCAGTTCTGCTAGGGGAGACTGTCCCTGTTTCCAGTAGGAGGAGGACTGTCATTGGCCACTGCTAAAGCCAATCACAGTCATGCTAGCTCTGTCCACCATCTATAGGAAGATGACTCACTTGGTTGCCACTACTGATCTCAGAAAGAACGGTTTTCACTGTGATTGTGAAAACCACAATCAGGTGACAGTTTGTTGAATTACTGTTGAGCTTCCGGGAACTTTGTTGAAATTATTCCTGATCCTTTGCGTCACTTACTACTCAACCCCTGCACTGTGCCCCTTTAAGCCAGAGCCAGGAATTCAGCGCAATGAATATCACACCCAACTTTTGCTGCAGTGCACTTTTTCTCAGCTGCGAGGGCCCAACTTATGATCCTGCACACAGGCCCACTGCTTTCAGAAAATGCCCCTGACCTGAGCTCATCATTGCACATCCATTCCAGATGCTTGTATGTGACATCACATATATCACATACAAGCTTGTGGGCTGGATGCGAGAGGTGGATCAGCGGGGATGAGTGTGCCAGGACAGGTATATGTGTCTCATCTCTGCTTCCTTTCACCGCTCGGCAAATCACGCATCCCATATCATAGATGAGAAGAGGGTACAGCAGTGGGGAAAATGAGCAGGAGGGATTCAGAGGTGGGACAGAAGAGCAGGAGGATACAGCAGTGGGGCAGATGTGCAGGGAGGTACAGTGGTGAAAGAGATGAGAAGGGGGTTCAGCAGTGGGACAGAGGAGCAGGGGGGTTACAGTGGTTGGACAGATGAGCAGGGGGGTTTAGTGTTGGAGCAGATGAGAAGGGGGTTCAGTGGTGAGACAGAAAAGCAAGGGGGTAGAGCAGTGGGGCAGATGTGAGAGGAGGTGTGAGGGGTGCAGTTCACCCAGGCGCCACAGAGGTGGGGGCGCTCAAGCGCCAGAGTGCTCCCCTCCCTCCTTCTCCTCCTTGTTGGTATCCAGAGGCCGCTCTCTCCGACTGAGAGAGACCTGCGGTGACGTAGGGGGGGCGGTCCTACTGAAGGCGCTCGGACAGGCAAGGATGGCTTCCTGGAGAATGTGTCAGCTAATGCTGCGGGCGGCTCCCCGCTCTGCCTCTGTCCCCCTGGACTCTGAACCTCAGCAGAGCCTGCACCAGGGCCATGAGCGCTGGCAGGAGGAGTTAACTTCCTCCTCCTCCGCGCATAGTGCTCTCCACCATGCTGGATGACCTCTTCTATCTTCTGGCAAGTGACACTGCATCTGGGCTGGGTGTCAGTGGGGCCCCAATCACGGCATCCCAAAGAAGAGTCTCTGCTACTTCCAGTCTCCATGGGGATCTCTACTGGGCACCTGACCCTTCACAGCACAGAGCAGCTGACACCAGCGATGTTCCCCGATCACGCTGCACAGTGAGTATTATTCTAGTAGGGGGGGGGGGGACCTGCCAGCCTCTGCCCACACCATAAGGTAACCGCCAGGGCCACACTGGATTGTCAGAGGGAGTTGTAGGAGCTGTTTGTTAGATGGATGAGCCTGTGCCTCCTTGTCGTCACTTTCTTCCCCTCCCCCTCCCTAACCTGCCAGCTTGGAATGCTCCGCAGTGGCCGTGCTAGAAGAATCATAAATCACTGTGCGGGGACCATGAAGGAGTGCTCAGGAGGGAGAGGGGAATGTACAGCTTGCCTGTGTGTTTGTACATCTCTACTGCCTGTGTGTTTGTACATCTCTACTGCCTGTGTTTGTACATCTCTACTGCCTGTGTTTGTACATCTCTACTGCCTGTGTGTGCTACACTGAGACATGAGACAACAGTGGCTGTGTGCAGAGAGACTGCTCGGCCACTCACAGCATGTCACTGTACACAGAGAGACAGTCCCTGACCTGGAGACCAGTCCCTCTCCTTCACCCAGTCCTGTGTATGGCATTATCCCTGATTAATAGGGACAGTCCCTGTTTTATAAACCAGCCCCTTCTGTCCTTTTATTGTCTTCTGTCCCTCTACCAAGTGTAACTATCATAGTTTTAATCCCTGTTTGGTAAGCAGTCCCTGATGTACTGTATAGAGAAGGTCCATGTTATAAACAGTCCATTAAAGAAACGGTCCTTATTATCCACTTGCTGTCTGGAAGAATTACCCCTCCTTAATGACCAGGCCATTTTTTGCAAAACGTCACTGCATTATTTTAACTGACAATTGCAGTCAAGTGACACTGTAACCAAATAAAATTGATGTCCTTTTGTACCCACAAATAGAGTTTTCTTTTGGTGGTATTTGATCATCTCTGCGGTGACCGACAAATAAAAAAAATAAAAAAACTTACTGCTATAAAACATCCAATAAAAAATGTGAAAAAAATCAAATTTCTTCATCAATTTAGGCCAATAAGTGTTCTGCTACATATTTTTGGTAAAAAAAATCCCAATAAGCGTATATTGATTGGTTTGCGCCTATATGGTTATAGCAGCTACATGGAACATTTATGGAATTTTTATTTATTTTTCTTCTACTCGTAATGGTGGCAAACAGCGACTTATAGCGGGACTGCGATGTTGCAGTGGACAAATTGGACACTCTGCATCTGGTGGCAAGTGGCAAGCTCAGGGTTCCTACTGATTCTGCATTATGGTGAGTTGAACTATTTCATTATATATTACAATGTAGTAACAGAAATAATGTGATTTGATCATCCTGACACCATATCAAGCATGGTGTCAGGATGATTAAAGTGCTAACACCAGCCATTCGCCCAACAAATCACCCACTGACAAATTCCCCGTCAACTCCAGAGGCTACATTCCACGTCGCACACCACCACCCATCCGCCAGTCGCCTCCACCCCCTCGGTCATTGGCAAAAGTTTGTTCCACGAAACCGGTCCCTCAAGAAGGGGGGGGGGGGGGGATGTCCCTGAATGGCAGTTTGGAAATGTGGTCACCCTACCAGCGGTGAGTGTGTCTCCCTCCCCTGTGTGTGTGGCTCCCTCAGTGCAGCACCTGAGTGATGCGTGTACCTGTGTGTGGCCCATGAATGGTGTGTGGATGTAGGGGACATAGTGGCCCCTGTGAAGGGCAGAATCCGGGTCGTTGTAGGTGACTTGGCGGTAAATTGGGGGGTGTCACTGAGTGAGGCGCACACAGGCCCCGCCCCTCAGCACGTACTGCACTGCTGCTCCAATCCCAGTGACTGGGAGGTGAGCACGTGACCCCGGCTACGTCCAATACATGGGACCGTGCAGTGTGACCTTGTGTACGGTGCAGTGCAGTGCATCAGCCTGATATTTGTTCTCACTGTCACAATCTTCTCCACCTGGGCGGCGCAGCTGCACACTGTCCTCTCCAGCTGCCGCCCGGGTGGGGTTTGTGTTTGTCCAGGGGGGGGGGTCTGTACTAATGGAGGGGGATCATTTGTGGGGGGTCTGTACTAATGGAGGGGGGATGGTTTGTGGGGGCCAGGGGGGGTCTGTACTAATGGAGGTGGTCTGGGATGTAGGGGCCAGGGGGGGTCTGTACTAATGGAGGGGGTCTGGTGTGTGGAGGCTAGGGGGGGTCTGTACTAATGGAGGGGGGATGGCTTGTGGGGGGTCTGTACTAATGGAAGGGGGTGGTTTGTGGGGGCCAGGGGGGTCTGTACTAATGGAGGGGGGATGGTTTGTGGGGGCCAGGGGGAGTCTGGTGTGTGGGGGCCAGGGGGGTCTGTACTAATGGAGGGGGATGGTTTGTGGGGGGTCTGTACTAATGGAAGGGGGTGGTTTGTGGGGGCCAGGGGGGTCTGTACTAATGGAGGGGGGATGGTTTGTGGGGGCCAGGGGGGTCTGTACTAATGGAGGGGGATGGTGTGTTGGGGCCAGGGGGGGTCTGGTGTGTGGGGGCCAGGGGGGGTCTGTACTAATGGAGGGGGGATGGTTTGTGGGGGCCAGGGGGGGTCTGTACTAATGGAGGGGGGATGGTTTGTCTGGGCCAGGGGGGGTCTGTACTAATGGAGGGGGGATGGTTTGTGGGGGGTCTGTACTAATGGGCGGGTGGTTTGTGGGGGGGTCTCTACTAATGGAGGGGGTTGGTCTGTACTAATGGGGGGGTGGTTTGTCCTGAGGGGGTCTGTACTAATTGAGGGGGGGTGGTCTCTACTAATAGAGGGGGGGTGTTCTGTACGAGCCGTAGCTGTAATATATGCCGTCTGGACTCTCTGGTTATCTGGTTTCAGCAGGAGGCCTTTTGAAGGCATCTATCCCTTTTGATGGAATGGTGTATGTGCCTATTACTATACTTGCTTTGTGAGTATTAATGATCTTTTAATTTACTTTTAATAAACCTAGCCATTGGTAATGCACTAGGTCGGTGCGCCCTTTATTTTTCTTTTACTAATGGGGGGGGGGGTGGGGTTTGTGGGGGGGTCTCTACTAATGGAGGGGTCTCTACTAATGGAGGGGGGTGGTCTGTCCTAATGGGAGGGTGGTTTGTGGGGGTGGTCTGTACTAATGGGGGGGTGGTTTGTCCTGAGGGGGGGTCTGTACTAATGGAGGGGGGGTGGTTTGTGGGGGTCTTCACTAATGGAGGGGGGTGGTTTGTCCTGGGGGGTCTGTACTAATGGAGGGGGGTCTGTATTGAGGGAGGGGTTTATACTTAGTAGGGAGTCTATACTTAATACAGATCTGGACTCGGTGGAGTCAGTACAGGCAATTCAGAGTGAGCTGACTCCTGATCAGGGGAACCGTTGTTGCTGTATCGCTGGGTCAGGTGAGAGGGGCGATCAGCCATTATCTCCTATATTATGTATGCAGTCTCTGACCATCTCCTGTATTATATCTGCAGTCTCTGACCATCTCCTGTATTATATCTGCAGTCTCTGACCCTCTCCTGTAATATGTCTGCACTCTCTGATCATCTCCTGTATTATGTCTGCACTCTCTGACAATCTCCTGTAATATGTCTGCAGTATCTGACTGTCTCTTGTATCATGTCTGCACTCTCTGACGGTCACCTGTAATATGTCTGCACTCTCTGACCATCTCTTGTACTATGTCTGGGGGCTCTTCCTAACAGACTCTCTAACAGTAGCCCTCTCTGTGTGAATCAGAGAGACTCCCCTCCAGGTCTCATTAGTGTACGCTCTTCCTGTATTTTCTTTATTGTTAAAAGAT
The DNA here is from genome assembly GCA_029206835.1 of Rana muscosa. Taxonomy (NCBI): domain Eukaryota; kingdom Metazoa; phylum Chordata; class Amphibia; order Anura; family Ranidae; genus Rana; species Rana muscosa. Next base: position 1,114,134,569 of record CM055122.1, on the reverse strand, counting down.
CATGGGAGGATCCTAGGGTAACGACGACTTCTTAGGGGAGCATCTCTGTGTTTGAATCGTTGCCATAGAAATGTGTAAAGGGGAGGAGTTTGTAGGATGACCACGCCCACGTGGGGGCGCCAGAAAAATTTCTGCACCCAGGCGTCTGTGACCCCAGGATCGGCCCTGTGTGCAGGAGGTACATTGGTGGGGTAGATGAGCAGGTGGGTTCATTTTTAGGACAGATGAGAAGATGATTCAGTAGTGAGACAGAAGAGCATGGGGATATGGCAGTGGAGCAGATGTGCAGGGAGGTACAGTGGTGGGGCAGATGAGCAGGGGGGTTACAGTGGTGGGACAGAAGAGCAAGGGGGTACAGTGGTGGGCCAGATGTGCAGGAGGTAAATTGGAGGGAGGGATGGGAAGGGGGTTCAGCGGTGGGACAGATGAGCGGGGGGGTTCAGTGTTCGGCCAGATGAAATGGGGGGTTCAGCAGTGGGACAGAAGAGCAGGGAGTATAGTGGTGGGGCAGATGTAAAAGGAGGTGCATTGGTGGGAAAGATGAGTAGGGGGGGTTACAGTGGTTGGGCAGAAGAGCAGGGGGTACAGAGGTGGGGCAGATGTACAGGGGGGTACAGTGGTGGGGCAGAGGAGAAAGGAGGTACATTGGTGGGACAGATGAGCAGGGGGTTACAGCAGTGGGGCAGAGGAGCATGGGGGTACAGAGGTGGGGCAGATGTGCAGAGGAGAAAGGAGATACTTTGGTGCAACACATGAGCAGGGGGTTACATTGGTGGGGCAGAAGAGAAAGGGGAACAGAGGTGGGACAGCTGTCCAGGAGGCACAGTGGTGGGGCAGATGAGCAGATAAGTTCAGTGTTAGGACAGATGAGAAGATGGTTCAGCAGTGAACAGATGTGCAGGGGGGTACAGTGGTGGGGCAGATGAGAAAGGGGGGAAATTGGTTGGGCAGATGAGCAGGGGGTTGCAGTGGTGGGACAGAAGAACAGGGTGGTACAGTGGTGGGCAGATGTACAGGGGTTAAAGTGGTGGGACAGATGAGCAGGGAGGTACAGAGGTGGGGCAGATGTGCAGGGTAGTACAGTGGTTGGGCAGATATGCAGGGGGTAACAGTGGTGGGGAAGATGTGCAGGGGGTGTGACAGCAGGAAGGTAAAGTCACCTGGTTGCATCCAGGGGGGTAGATATATTTCTCCCAGATTCAGGCTTTATGCCGACTTATACAACTAGGGAGGGAGTTGATGAAGCCCAGCTGAGGCTAGTGGGCTCATGGATGATTCATACCTCTAGGGAGAGGGCTGGGCGTCGTGCAGGCAGGGAGTTAATGAGACCAGCTGAAGCTTGTCAGCTCGTTTAAGGCCTCTATAAAAACTCCCAGCTTCATTAGGTGTTTGCTCATGCCTGGAACCAGACCTGTGTGGACTGTCTAGGGAGAGTGAACCCCTGTGCGGTGAGACAAAGCCTGTGTGGCTATTTGTTTGGACATTTACTAAACCAGGGACTTAGGGACTAGGACAGCACCAGGCTGATCCCAGTTGTTAGTTTAGGAAACCTGCATGTTTAGTCAGAGGTCAAGCTGACCAGGGTTTATTTTGTTTATGTTTCTTTTTGCTTTGCTGTGTTTTTGTCACTGTAAATAGAGAAATAAACCGCACCCTTTTGATCTTGAAAACCACAACCTCCGTCTGCTGGGCCTGTTTTTGTGTGGGGAGCCCATCCAGGGGGTCACACACACCCGCTGCCGAGCTAACCCCCTCACAGTTGGTGGAGAACCAGTGGCAGTTTTTTTAAGCCAGCATGGAGGAGATACTGAAACAGCTGGCTCTAGCAAATGCCAATCAACAGCAGACAAATGCAGGTTTGCAAAGGAGCCTTGCAGCCCAGCAACAAGCCCAGCAGCAATCTGAGGCCCGCTTCATAGACCTGTTGCAGAAGCAAGAGCAGAGACTACAACAACAGATGGAAGCAGTAATGCAGCAACGTCCGCAGACCAGTGAGGAAAGCCGTCCCACTAATACCGCGTCATTTGGGGTGAGTCGTTTATTGACAAAAATGACTGGAGAAGATGATCCAGAGGTGTTTTTGACCACATTTGAAAGGACTGCTGAAAGGGAAAAGTGGCCTAAGGATCAGTGGGCTGGACTGCTGGCTCCTCTGTTAACTGGTGAATCGCAGAAAGCTTACTATGACCTAGAGCCTGACCAAGCAAAAGACTATGTGATGCTAAAAGCTGAAATATTGGCAAGGCTGGGTGTCACCCTGGCTGTCCGGGCTCAGCGTGTGCATAACTGGACTTTCCAGCTTGGAAAACCCCCCAGGTCTCAAATGTATGATCTCATTCACCTGAGCAGGAAGTGGCTACAGCCAGAGACTTTGTCCGCACCGGAGATTGTGGAACGTGTTGTGATGGATCGTTTCTTGAGAGCTCTTCCTACCGCCATTCAAAAGTGGGTAAGCCATGGAGACCCAGAAACGGCCGGTAAACTTGTGGATCGTGTAGAGAGATACTTGGCTGCAGAGAACCTGACGGCCTCTTCCAGAGACTCTCGGACTTTCCACCCTAAGACCAGACCATCCCCAGGGGCGGATAAGATGATTCCAAGGGGTGAGGGTGGAGAGAGTGAGAGGGTGGGAGCTCTGCCCAGGGTTTGGCGAGAACAGCCTGGGAAGTCGGGGGCTCAAGAGGCAGCCAAAAGGATTGTTTGCTACCGCTGCCGGCAAGCGGGACATATTGCAGCAAATTGCCCGGTTGTGGAGGAACCCATGCAATGTGACTTTCTGACGGACAGACGTCAGTCGCTGTGTGCGACAGTCGCATGCACTGCCATTCGGGGAACTGAGAAACATTTATGCAAAATGTGTATTAATGGTAGAAATGTTGTGGTATTACTGGATTCAGGTAGCCTTGTGACCCTGATAAAGGCTGAATTAGTTAAAACAGAGGTCTCTGGGAATAGCAAGGTAGCTGTTATTTGTGTGCATGGGGACACCCGAGAGTATCCAGTGACTACAGTGTGTTTCAAGACCCCCAAAGGTACCCTCTCTCATCCAGTGGGGTTAGTATCTCAATTACCGCATGATGCCATTGTGGGAAGGGATTTTCCGAAGTTCTGGGAACTGTGGGATGATCCTGAGCCCCCCACTGGTGCCCCTATGTACCAGGAAGATGATAGCCAGAACTCCTCTGAGAGTGGTGAGGACTCTCCAGAATTTCCCTTGTCAGTATTGGCAGGCGAGACTCAAGAAACTGGAGAGGAGCCCACCTCCTCAGACGAAAACCTACCGTCTGTGGAGTTTTCTGATCTTGAGGTTCACAGGGAAAATTTTGCCACAGAACAGTTAAAAGACCCCGCCCTAATAAAGGCACGGGAAAACGTAGTGGAAATAGATGGCGAGTTAGTGAACCCAGATAATACCTGCACTTACCCATACTTCAGCGTAGAGAAGGACCTACTGTATCGGGTGGCAAAAAGGGCAGAAGAAACCGTTGAGCAGCTTGTGGTGCCCAAACCTTACAGGAAGTTGGTGTTGGAGTTGGCCCATGGGCACATTCTTGGAGGTCATCTGGGGACAGAGAAAACCCGAGAGAGGGTATTACAGAGATTCTATTGGCCTGGGGTGATGAAGGACATAGAAAATTATTGTTCCTCCTGCCCTGTGTGTCAGAGGTCGGCCCCGATGCCACATTTCCGTAGCCCGCTGGTCCCTCTACCCATCATTGAGGTCCCGTTTGAGAGGATCGCAATGGATTTGGTAGGTCCTATAATCAAGTCCGCTAGGGGGCACCAGTACATATTAGTTATAATGGACTATGCCACCCGTTATCCAGAAGCGATCCCTCTCCGAAATACCTCGGCCAAAACCATAGCCAAAGAGCTATCTCTTGTTTTTAGCCGGGTGGGTATTTGTAAAGAACTGCTTACGGACCAAGGTACACCCTTTATGTCCCGGGTTATGAAAGAGCTGTGTAAATTGTTCAAAGTGACGCAATTGCGTACGTCTGTGTATCACCCCCAAACCGATGGGCTGGTTGAAAGATTCAACAAAACCCTAAAACAAATGTTGAAGAAAGTGGTGGATAGAGATGGAAAGGATTGGGACTGTCTACTTCCTTATTTGATGTTTGCTATTAGGGAGGTGCCCCAATCCTCTACGGGATTCTCCCCCTTTGAGTTACTGTATGGGAGACACCCAAGAGGGCTGTTGGATATTGCCAAGGAAACTTGGGAAAGTGAGAGTTCTCCCCACAGGAGTGTGATTGAGCATGTCGCCCTGATGCAAGATCGAATTGCACAGGTAATGCCCATTGTGAAGGAACATTTGGCCCAAGCGCAGTTGGCACAGCAGAGAGTGTACAACCGTGGAGCCAAGACCCGTACCTTTTCCCCGGGGGATAGGATATTGGTACTTGTCCCTACGGTTGAAAGTAAATTCCTTGCCAAATGGCAAGGCCCCTACGAGATAATGGAAAAAGTGAGCGAAGTGAATTACAAGGTCAGACAACCAGGAAGGCGAAAGCCCGAACAGATCTATCACGTTAATCTGTTGAAAGCCTGGAGGGATAGAGAGTCCCTAGTCGCAGAAACTTGGTCACCAGCTCAAACTGGTTGCGTGATTCCGGAGGTTGGAATAGCAGCCACCTTGTCACAACCCCAACAACAGGAGGTTAAGGAGTTTGTGCTTCGCAACAAGGAGGTGTTCTCTGAGCTGCCGGGACAAACATCTGGGGTAGAGCATGATATTATTACCCCGCCCGGTGAAAGGGTGAAGTTAAAACCCTATCGGATCCCAGAGGCCCGACGGGAGGCAATACGGGAGGAAGTACAGAAAATGCTGAACTTAGGGGTGATAGAGGAGTCCCAAAGTGATTGGTCTAGTCCCATTGTGCTGGTGCCTAAACCGGATGGGAGCTGGCGATTTTGTAACGATTTTCGTCAGTTGAACAAAGTTACAAAATTTGACACCTACCCCATGCCACGTATAGATGAGTTGATCGACCGGCTGGGAACAGCCCGATACATGACGACTCTTGACCTCACAAAAGGGTATTGGCAAATTCCCCTGGCCAAGTCGGCCAAAGAGAAAACCGCATTTGTAACCCCAGACGGGGTGTTCCAATATAAGAGAATGCCGTTCGGGTTACAGAATGCGCCGGCCACATTCCAGCGGAAAATGGACCAGATACTGAGGCCCCATCGGAAGTATGCTGCGGCTTACCTGGATGACGTAATTGTCCATAGCACAGATTGGGCCTCACATCTGCCAAAAGTGCAAGCAGTCCTAGACTCTATCCGGGAAGCGGGGTTTACGGCTAACCCCAAGAAGTGTACCATTGGGCAGGAGGAGGCCAAATATCTTGGGTACACCATTGGCAGGGGAGTAATAAAACCCCAACTCAACAAAGTCGAGGCCATCCAGAGATGGCCACGTCCCAACAGCAAGAAGCAGGTACGAGCCTTTCTGGGAATCGCGGGTTATTATCGGCGCTTCATTCCCCACTTTGCTTCTAAGGCTGTGCCCCTAACCAACCTGACGAAAGGGAAAGGGTCGGTCATGATTAAATGGACCCCCGAGGCTGAGGCAGCATTCCAATTCTTGAAACAAGCCTTATGTAGCCAGCCAGTGTTGTACTCACCCGACTTCTCTAAAGACTTTGTCGTACAAAGTGATGCGTCAGATGTGGGGTTAGGAGCAGTATTGTCCCAGGTCTGGAACGGGGAAGAGCACCCAGTCATTTACCTCAGCAGGAAGTTGAAGTCCCATGAGGTAAATTACGCCACGGTTGAAAAGGAGTGTTTAGCGGTGAAGTGGGCTCTAGATTCCCTTCGGTACTATCTGCTAGGTAGGCACTTTGACATGGTTACGGATCACGCTCCGTTAAAGTGGATGGCTCAAAACAAGGAGACAAATAGAAGAGTGAATAGGTGGTTCCTGGCCCTACAGGAATTCAACTTCACAGTAAAGCATCGCCCTGGCGTTCAAATGGGGAATGTGGATGCTTTGTCTCGAGTACATGAATGCCTGATTGCTGGTGTTCCAACCCCAAGGTTAAAACAAGAGGGGGGGGTATGTGACAGCAGGAAGGTAAAGTCACCTGGTTGCATCCAGGGGGGTAGATATATTTCTCCCAGATTCAGGCTTTATGCCGACTTATACAACTAGGGAGGGAGTTGATGAAGCCCAGCTGAGGCTAGTGGGCTCATGGATGATTCATACCTCTAGGGAGAGGGCTGGGCGTCGTGCAGGCAGGGAGTTAATGAGACCAGCTGAAGCTTGTCAGCTCGTTTAAGGCCTCTATAAAAACTCCCAGCTTCATTAGGTGTTTGCTCATGCTTGGAACCAGACCTGTGTGGACTGTCTAGGGAGAGTGAACCCCTGTGCGGTGAGACAAAGCCTGTGTGGCTATTTGTTTGGACATTTACTAAACCAGGGACTTAGGGACTAGGACAGCACCAGGCTGATCCCAGTTGTTAGTTTAGGAAACCTGCATGTTTAGTCAGAGGTCAAGCTGACCAGGGTTTATTTTGTTTATGTTTCTTTTTGCTTTGCTGTGTTTTTGTCACTGTAAATAGAGAAATAAACCGCACCCTTTTGATCTTGAAAACCACAACCTCCGTCTGCTAGGCCTGTTTTTGTGTGGGGAGCCCATCCAGGGGGTCACACACACCCGCTGCCGAGCTAACCCCTTCACAGGGGTTACAGTGGTGGGGCAGATGAGAAAGGGGGTACATTGGTTGGGCAGGTGAGCAGGGGGTTACAGCGGTGGGACAGAATTGCAGGGTGGTACAGTGGTGGGGCAGATGTGCAGGGGGTTACAGTGGTGGGGCGGATGTGCAGGGGGTTACAGTGGTGGGGCAGATGTGCAGATGGGTGCAGTGGTGGGGCAGATGTGCAAAGGGTTACAGTGGTGTGGCAGATGTGCAGGGGGTTACAGTGATGGGGCAGATGTGCAGGGGATTACAGTGGTGGGGCAGATGAGCAGGGGGGTACAGAGGTGAAACAGATTTGCAGGGGTCAAGTAGTTTACAGCATTAGTTTACTTTATAAAAAATCCTTTTGTGATTGAGAGTGTGAAGTTGACTTTTTTGTTATAAATCGTCATGCTCAATTTCTTTGAAAAAAAATTTTGGCACCCTGTGCTCAAAAGGTTGCCTACCCCCGCTGTAGACTATACCTTACACATGAGCCGTGTGTGGGGAACTGTGTCAAACGCTTTTGTAAAATCCAGGTTCACCACATCCACAGCCACCCCTCTGTCCAAGGTTTTACTTACCTCCTCATAAAAAGAAATCAGGTTTGTCTGACAACTTCTGTCTTTCATGAATCCATGCTGTCTGTTGCTTAACCACTTAACGACCGCTAGCTGTATATATACGTCGGCACAATGGCACCGACAGGCACAATCACGTAGAGTGTACGTGATCGCCTTTGTACAGTTGGGGGGTCCAATCGGACCCCCCTTCTGTACAGTGAGCGGTCGGAATTCATCTGGGAGCGATCCGAGATGGGGGGGCGACCGTTCGATTCCAGCCACCCCCCCGCGATCGCTCCCGGCGAATGAGAATGCCCCCTCTGCCTGTGTAATGTAAACACAGGCAGAGGAAGCAGGAGGAAGTGATGTCATCTCTTGTGCGGCGCTCACATATACCGAGCGCTGTACAAGAGAAGACATCAAGGTTAGTGCACAAACACTACACTAACACCAGCACACATAGGCACATAAATCGCCCCCCCAGGCCCCCCCAGATCACCCCCCAGCCCCCAGTCACAGTGTCACTGATTGCAGTGACCATTTATTTACTGATCACTGCAATCAGTGACATTTGTGACTGTAAAAGTGTCACTACATTTAGTTTTAGGTCCAGTGTAGCCCCCTAACCCCCCCTAATAAAGGTTTAACCCCTTGATCACCCCCAGATAACCCTTTCACCCCCTAGCACCGCCGTCGCTAAGCGATCATTTTTCTGATCGCTGTCTTAGCGTCGGTGATGCAGATCGGTAGCCAGTAATTTTTTTTAGGTTCGCCGCAGGTTTTTATAGCGTCAGGTACCCCCATAAATTATCTAATAAAGGTTTAACCCCCTTGATCGCCCCCCAGGTAACCCTTTCACCCCTATCACCACTGTCGCTAAGCGATCATTTTTCTGATCGCTGTCTTAACGTCGGTGATGCAGATCGGTAGCCAGTAATTTTTTTTAGGTTCGCCGCAGGTTTTTATAGCGTCAGGTACCCCCATATATTATCTAATAAAGGTTTTAACCCCCTAATTGCCCCTAGTTAACCCTTTCACCAGTGATCATCATATAAGTGTTACGGGTGACGCTGGTTAGTTAGTTTGCTTTTTATAGTGTCAGGGCACCCGCCGTATATATAACCCAATAAAGGTTTAACCCCCTGATCGCCCGGCGGGTGATATCAATTAGGTTTTAGCGTCAGAGAGGGTCTGCGTCACACCCCAGGCAGCGTCAGGTTAGTGCCAGTAACGCTAACACCCACGCGTGAAGCATACACCCTCCTTAGTGGTATAGTATCTGAACAGATCAATATCTGATCTGATCAGATCTATACTAGCGTCCCCAGCAGTTTAGGGTTCCCAAAAACGCAGTGTTAGCGGGATCAGCCCACATACCTGCTAGCACCTGCGTTTTGCCCCTCCGTCCAGCCCAGGCCACCCAAGTGCAGTATCGATCGATCACTGTCACTTGCAAAACACAACACACATAACTGCAGCGTTCGCAGAGACAGGCCTGATCCCTGCGACTCCAGTGCTGTAGGAGGTGATTTCACCACCACAGTTAAAAAAAAAAGCAAATATGCCGAAGCATTGGGGCAGCAGGGGCGGAGGAGTGATTTTGCTCCTAATGCCGCGTACATACAGTCGAAATTCCGACGGAGGCTTGCCCGTGGAAAAGTCCGACCATGTGTGTGCGGCATAACTTTTTTGCGGGAGGATGCCCCCATGCTTCGGCATATATAAATGGTGCATGTATGCCCATCATTAGAAGTGGGTGGATAAAGGGCGGTATTCTAATGGTGGGCATACCCACCCGATCAATCTCTTTTTTCGTTCAGCCAACTGGCTGCATGAAAAAAAAAGATTACAATACATGTCCAACAAGGACCAGCAACGTACTGGTATGTTGCTGGACTTTGAGTGGTTATACCAGATTGATTGATGCCTGCGGTGTGAGGGGGTTAGCTCGGCAGCGGGTGTGTGTGACCCCCGGGATGGGCTCCCCACACAAAACAGGCCCAGCAAACGGAGGTTGTGGTTTTCAAAATCAAAAAGGTGCGGTTTATTTTCTATTTACAGTGACAAAACACAGCAAAGCAAAAGAAACATAAACAAAATAAATCCTGGTCAACTTGACCTCTGACTAAACATACAGGTTTCCTAACTAACAACTGGGATCAGCCTAGTGCTGTCCTAGTCCCTAAGTCCCTGGTTTTAAATGTCCAAGCAAATAGCCACACAGGCTTTGTCTCACCGCACAGGGGTTCACTCTCCCTAGACAGTCCACACAGGTCTGGTTCCAGGCATGAGCTAACATCTAATGAAGCTGGGAGTTCTTATAGAGGCCTAAATGAGCTGACAAGCTTCAGCTGGTCTCATCAACTCCCTGTCTGCACGACGCCCCACACTTTCCCTAGAGGTATGAGTCATCCATGAGCCCACTAGCCTTATACAACTCTCCACCTAGTTGTATAAGTCGGCGTAAAGCCTGAATCTGGGCGAAATATATCTACCCCCCTGGATGCAACCAGGTGACTTTACCTTCCTGCTGTCACATACCCCCCCCCTCTTGTTTTAACCTCGGGGTTGGAACACCAGCAATCAGGCATTCATGTACTCGAGACAAAGCATCCACATTCCCCATTTGAACGCCATGGCGATGCTTTACTGTGAAGTTGAATTCCTGGAGGGCCAGGAACCACCTATTCACTCTTCTATTTGTTTCCTTGTTTTGAGCCATCCACTTTAACGGAGCGTGATCCGTAACCATGTCAAAGTGCCTACCTAGCAGGTAGTACCGAAGGGAATCTAGAGCCCACTTCACCGCTAAACACTCCTTTTCAACGGTGGCGTAATTTACCTCATGGGACTTCAACTTCCTGCTGAGGTAAATGACTGGGTGCTCTTCCCCGTTCCAGACCTGGGACAATACTGCTCCTAACCCCACATCTGACGCATCACTTTGTACGACAAAGTCTTTAGAGAAGTCGGGTGAGTACAACACTGGCTGGCTACATAAGGCTTGTTTCAAGAATTGGAATGCTGCCTCAGCCTCGGGGGTCCATTTAATCATGACCGACCCTTTCCCCTTCGTCAGGTTGGTTAGGGGCACAGCCTTAGAAGCAAAGTGGGGAATGAATCGCCGATAATACCCAGCGATTCCCAGAAAGGCTCGTACCTGCTTCTTGCTGTTGGGACGTGGCCAACTCTGGATGGCCTCGACTTTGTTGAGTTGGGGTTTTATTACTCCCCTCCCAATGGTGTACCCAAGATATTTGGCCTCCTCCTGCCCAATGGTACACTTCTTGGGGTTAGCCGTAAACCCCGCTTCCCGGATAGAGTCTAGGACTGCTTGCACTTTTGGCAGATGTGAGGCCCAATCTGTGCTATGGACAATTACGTCATCCAGGTAAGCCGCAGCATACTTCCGATGGGGCCTCAGCATCTGGTCCATTTTCCGCTGGAATGTGGCCGGCGCATTCTGTAACCCGAACGGCATTCTTTTATATTGGAACGCCCTGTCTGGGGTTACAAATGCGGTTTTCTCTTTGGCCGACTTGGCCAGGGGGATTTGCCAATACCCTTTTGTGAGGTCAAGAGTCGTCATGTATCGGGCTGTTCCCAGCCGGTCGATCAACTCATCTATACGTGGCATGGGGTAGGTGTCAAATTTTGTAACTTTGTTCAACTGACGAAAATCGTTACAAAATCGCCAGCTCCCATCCGGTTTAGGCACCAACACGATGGGACTAGACCAATCACTTTGGGACTCCTCTATCACCCCTAAGTTCAGCATTTTCTGTACTTCCTCCCGTATTGCCTCCCGTCGGGCCTCTGGGATCCGATAGGGTTTTAACTTCACCCTTTCACCGGGCGGGGTAATGATGTCATGCTCTACCCCAGATGTTTGTCCCGGCAGCTCAGAGAATACCTCCTTGTTGCGAAGCACAAACTCCTTAACCTCCTGTTGTTGGGGTTGTGACAAGGTGGCTGCTATTCCAACCTCAGGAATCATGCAACCAGTTTGAGCTGGTGACCAAGTGTCTGCGACTAGGGACTCTCTATCCCTCCAGGCTTTCAACAGATTAACGTGATAGATCTGTTCGGGCTTTCGCCTTCCTGGTTGTCTGACCTTGTAATTCACTTCGCTCACTTTTTCCATTATCTCGTAGGGGCCTTGCCATTTGGCAAGGAATGTACTTTCAACCGTAGGGACAAGTACCAGTATCCTATCCCCCGGGGAAAAGGTACGGGTCTTGGCTCCACGGTTGTACACTCTCTGCTGTGCTAACTGCGCTTGGGCCAAATGTTCCTTCACGATGGGCATTACCTGTGCAATTCGGTCTTGCATCAGGGCGACATGCTCAATCACACTCCTGTGGGGAGAACTCTCACTTTCCCAAGTTTCCTTGGCAATATCCAACAGCCCTCTTGGGTGTCTCCCATACAGTAACTCAAAGGGGGAGAATCCCGTAGAGGATTGGGGCACCTCCCTAATAGCAAACATCAGATAAGGAAGTAGACAGTCCCAATCCTTTCCATCTCTATCCACCACTTTCTTCAACATTTGTTTTAGGGTTTTGTTGAATCTTTCAACCAGCCCATCGGTTTGGGGGTGATACACAGATGTACGTAATTGCGTCACTTTGAATAATTTACACAGCTCCTTCATAACCCGGGACATAAAGGGTGTACCTTGGTCCGTAAGCAGTTCTTTACAAATACCCACCCGGCTAAACACAAGAGATAGCTCTTTGGCTATGGTTTTGGCCGAGGTATTTCGGAGAGGGATCGCTTCTGGATAACGGGTGGCATAGTCCATTATAACTAATATGTACTGGTGCCCCCTAGCGGACTTGATTATAGGACCTACCAAATCCATGGCGATCCTCTCAAACGGGACCTCAATGATGGGTAGAGGGACCAGCGGGCTACGGAAATGTGGCATCGGGGCCGACCTCTGACACACAGGGCAGGAGGAACAATAATTTTCTACGTCCTTCATCACCCCCGGCCAATAGAATCTCTGTAATACCCTCTCTCGGGTTTTCTCTGTCCCCAGATGACCTCCAAGAATGTGCCCATGGGCCAACTCCAACACCAACTTCCTGTAAGGTTTGGGCACCACAAGCTGCTCAACGGTTTCTTCTGCCCTTTTTGCCACCCGATACAGTAGGTCCTTCTCTACGCTGAAGTATGGGTAAGTGCAGGTATTATCTGGGTTCACTAACTCGCCATCTATTTTCACTACGTTTTCCCGTGCCTTTATTAGGGCGGGATCTTTCAACTGTTCTGTGGCAAAGTTTTCCCTGTGAACCTCAAGATCAGAAAACCCCACAGACGGTAGGTTTTCGTCTGAGGAGGTGGGCTCCTCTCCAGTTTCTTGAGTCTCCCCTGCCAATACTGATAAGGGAAATTCCGGAGAGTCCTCACCACTCTCAGGGGAGTTCTGGCTATCACATTCCTGGTACATAGGGGCACCAGTGGGGGGCTCAGGATCATCCCACAGTTCCCAGAACTTCGGAAAATCCCTTCCCACAATGGCGTCATGCGGTAACTGAGATACTAAGCCCACTGGATGAGAGAGGGTACCTTTGGGGGTCTCGAAACACACTGTAGTCACTGGATACTCTCGGGTGTCCCCATGCACACAAATAACAGCTACCTTGCTATTCCCAGAAACCTCTGTTTTAACTAACTCAGCCTTTATCAGGGTCACAAGGCTACCTGAATCCAGCAATACCACAACATTTCTACCATTAACACACATTTTGCATAAATGTTTCTCAGTTCCTCGAATGGCAGTGCATGCGACTGTCGCACACAGCGACTGACGTCTGCCCGTCAGAAAGTCACACTGCATGGGTTCCTCCACAACCGGGCAATTGGCTGCAACATGTCCCGCTTGCCGGCAGCGGTAGCAAACGATCCTTCTTGCCGCCTCTTGAGCCGCTGATTTCCCAGGCTGTTCTCGCCAAACTTGGGGTAGAGCTCCCACCCTCTCACTCTCTCCACCCTCACCCCTTGGAATCCTCTTATCCGCCCCTGGGGATGGTCTGGTCTTAGGGTGGAAAGTCCGAGTGTCTCTGGAAGAGGCCGTCAGGTTCTCTGTAGCCAAGTATTTCTCCACACGATCCACAAGACCATCGGCCGTCTCTGGGTCTCCATGGCTTACCCACTTTTGGATGGCAGTAGGAAGAGCTCTCAAAAACCGATCCATTACAACACGTTCCACAATCTTTGGTGCGGACAAAGTCTCTGGCTGTAGCCACTTTCTGCTCAGGTGAATGAGATCATACATTTGAGACCTGGGGGGTTTTCCAAGCTGGAAAGTCCAGTTATGCACACGCTGAGCCCGGACAGCCTGGGTGACACCCAGCCTTGCCAATATTTCAGCTTTTAGCATCACATAGTCTTTTGCTTGGTTAGGCTCTAGGTCATAGTAAGCTTTCTGCGATTCACCAGTTAACAGAGGAGCCACCAGTCCAGCCCACTGCTCCTCAGGCCACTTTTCTCTTTCAGCGGTCCTTTCAAATGTGGTCAAAAATACCTCTGGATCATCCTCTCCAGTCATTTTTGTCAATAAACGACTCACCCCAAAGGACGCGGTATTAGTGGGACGGCTTTCCTCACTGGTCTGCGGACGTTGCTGCATTACTGCTTCCATCTGTTGTTGTAGTCTCTGCTCTTGCTTCTGCAACAGGTCTATGAAGCGGGCCTCAGATTGCTGCTGGGCTCGTTGCTGAGCCTCCAGACTCTGTTGCAAAGTTGCGTTTGTCTGCTGCTGGGCTGCAAGGCTCTGTTGATGAGCTTGCTGCTGGGCTGCAAAGTTCTGTTGTTGAGCTGCAAGGCTCTGTTGATGAGCTGCAAGGCTCTTTTGCAAACCTGCATTTGTCTGCTGTTGATTGGCATTTGCTAGAGCCAGCTGCTTCAGTATCTCCTCCATGCTGGCTTAAAAAAAAACTGCCACTGGTTCTCCACCAACTGTGAGGGGGTTAGCTCGGCAGCGGGTGTGTGTGACCCCCGGGATGGGCTCCCCACACAAAACAGGCCCAGCAAACGGAGGTTGTGGTTTTCAAAATCAAAAAGGTGCGGTTTATTTTCTATTTACAGTGACAAAACACAGCAAAGCAAAAGAAACATAAACAAAATAAATCCTGGTCAACTTGACCTCTGACTAAACATACAGGTTTCCTAACTAACAACTGGGATCAGCCTAGTGCTGTCCTAGTCCCTAAGTCCCTGGTTTTAAATGTCCAAGCAAATAGCCACACAGGCTTTGTCTCACCGCACAGGGGTTCACTCTCCCTAGACAGTCCACACAGGTCTGGTTCCAGGCATGAGCTAACATCTAATGAAGCTGGGAGTTCTTATAAAGGCCTAAATGAGCTGACAAGCTTCAGCTGGTCTCATCAACTCCCTGTCTGCACGACGCCCCACACTTTCCCTAGAGGTATGAGTCATCCATGAGCCCACTAGCCTTATACAACTCTCCACCTAGTTGTATAAGTCGGCGTAAAGCCTGAATCTGGGCGAAATATATCTACCCCCCTGGATGCAACCAGGTGACTTTACCTTCCTGCTGTCACAGCGGGTTTAGGTATCATCTTGGTATCATTCTTTTCAGCCAGCGGCCGGCTTTCATGTAAAAGCAATCCTAGTGGCTAATTAGCCTCTGGACTGCTTTTACAAGCAGTGGGAGGGAATGTCCCCCCCCGGATATAAAAAGCGCCATTGGGAAATTGGGAAAGCATTTTATCACACCGATCTTGGTGTGGTCAGATGCTTTGAGGGCAGAGGAAAGATCTAGGGTCTAGACCCCAGTTTTTTCAAAAAAAGAGTACCTGTCACTACCTATTGCTATCATAGGGCATATTTACATTCCCTGAGATAACAATAAAAATGCTAAAAAAAAAAAATATGGAAGGAACAATTTAAAAATAAAATAAAAAAGCAAAATTAATAATAAAAACAAACAAAAAAAAAAAAAAAGCACCCCTGTCCTGCCCTGCTCTTGCCCAATGGCGAACGCAAGCGTCGGTCTGGCGTCATATGTAAACAGCAATTGCACCATGCATGTGAGGTATCACCGCGAAGGTCAGATCGAGAGCAGTAATTTTAGCAGTAGACCTCCTCTGTAAATCTAACGGGGTAACCTGTAAAGGCTTTTAAAGGCTTTTAAAAATATATGTAGTTTGTCGCCAATGCGCGTTTGTGCGAAATTTTAAAGCATGTCGTGTTTGGTATCTATGTACTCGGCCTAAGATCATCTTTTTTATTTCATCAAACATTTGGGCAATATAGTGTGTTTTAGTGCATTAAAATTAAAAAAAGTGTATTTTTTCCCCAAAAAATGCGTTTGAAAAATCGCTGCGCAAATACTGTGTAGAAAAAAAAATGCAACACCCACCATTTTATTCTGTAGGGCCTTTGCTTTAAAAATATATATAATGTTTGGGGGTTCAACATAATTTTCTTGCAAAACAAAATATGTTTTCATGTAAACAAAAAGTGTCAAAAGGGCTTTGTCTTCAAGTGGTTAGAAGAGTGGATGTAATGTTCCTAATGTTGTGTATAAAATGCCAGAACAGTTCAAAACCCCCCCAAATTACCCCATTTTGGAAAGTAGACACCCCAAGCTATATACTGAGAGGCATGTCGAGTCCATGGAATATTTTATATGTTGACACAAGTTGCGGAAAAAAGACAATTTTTTTTTTTTTTTTTGCACAAAGTTGTCACTAAATGATATATTGCTCAAACATGCCATGGGCATATGTGGAATTACACCCCAAAATACATTCTGTTGCTTCTCCTGAGTACGGGGATACCACATGTGTGAGACTTTTTGGGAGCCTAGCCGCGTACGGGACCCCAAAAACCAATCACCGCCTTCAGGCTTTCTAAGGGTGTAAATTTTTGATTTCACTTCTCAGTGCCTATCACAGTTTCAGAGGCCATGGAATGCCCAGATGGCACAAACCCCCCCCCCAAATGACCCCATTTTGGAAAGTAAACACCCCAAGCTATTTGCTGAGAGGTATTGTGAGTATTTTGCAGATCTCGCTTTTTGTCACAAAGTTTTGAAAATTGAAAAAAAAAAATGTTCTTTCTTCATTTTCAAAAACAAATGAGAGCTGTAAAATACTCACCATGCCTCTCAGCAAACAGCTTGCGGTGTCTACTTTCCAAAATGGGGTCATTTGGGGGGGTTTTGTGCTATTTTGGCATTTTATGGTCTTCGAAACTGTGATAGGTAGTGAGGAGTCAAATCAAAAATTTGTGCCTAGAAATCCTGAAGGCGGTGCTTGGTTTTCGGGGTCCCGTACGCGGGTAGGCTCCCAAAAAGTCCCACACATGTGGTATCCCTGTACTAAGGAGAAGCAGCAAAATTTATTTTGGGGTGCAATTCCACATATAACCATGGCATGTGTGAGCAATATATCATTTAGTGACAACTTTTTGTAATTTTTTTTTTTTTGTCATTATTCAATCACTTGGGACAAAAAAAAAATATTCAATGGGCTCAACAGGCCTCTCAGCAATTTCCTTGGGGTGTCTACTTTCTAAAATGGGGTAATTTGGGGGCGTTTTGTGCTATTTTGGCATTTTATGGCCTTCAAAACTGTGATAGGTAGTGAGGAGTGAAATCAAAAATTTGCGCCCTTAGAAATCCTGAAGGCGGTGCTTGGTTTCCGGGGTCCCGTACGTGGCTAGGCTCCTAAAAAGTCCCACACATGTGGTATCCCCGTACTTAGGAGAAGCAGCAGAATGTATTTTGGGGTGCAATTCCACATATAACCATGGCATGTGTGAGCAATATATCATTTAGTGACAACTTTTTGTAATTTTTATTTTATTTTTTGTCATTATTCAATCACTTGGGACAAAAAAAAAATATTCAATGGGCTCAACATGCCTCTCAGCAATTTCCTTGGGGTGTCTACTTTCCAAAATGGGGTCATTTGGGGGGGTTTTGTACTGCACTGCCATTTTAGCACCTCAAGAAATGAGATAGGCAGTCATAAATTAAAAGCTGTGTAAATTCCAGAAAATGTACCCTAGTTTGTAGACGCTATAACTTTTGCGCAAACCAATAAATATACGCTTATTGACATTTTTTTTTACTAAAGACATGTGGCTGAATACATTTTGGCCTAAATGTATGACTACAATTGAGTTTATTCGATTTTTCTTATAACAAAAAGTAGAAAATATCATTATTTTTCAAAATTTTCGGTCTTTTTCCATTTATATCGCAAAAAATAAAAATCGCAGAGGCAATCAAATACCATTAAAAGAAAGCTCTATTTGTGGGAAGAAAAGGACGCAAATTTCGTTTGGGTACAACATTGCATGTCCGCACAATTTACAGTTAAAGCAGCGCAGTGCAAAATTCTGAATTCACCTCTGGTCCTTTAGCTACCAAATGGTCCGGGGCTTAAGTGGTTAAAATATTTTTTTTCCAGCAAGAACTCTTCTATGTTGTCTTTTATTAAACTCCCCAGTAGGGATGAGCTCAGTGTTCGAGTCGAACATACATTCGACTCGAACATCGGCTGTTTGATCGTTCGACGAAGATCGAACGTTTTGGGCCGTTCGCGCCAAATTCGAGTGACGCGAACGACCCACAATACACTGCGCCATCGCAGTGCAATCCCGGCGCTGTGATTGGCCAAGCATGCACTGTGACCCCGCATGCTTGGCCAATCACAGCGCCGGCAGCGAGGAGAGCCATAATTGGCCACAGGCAGGATGTGTGTAGTGTGTTCCGGTTCAGGGAGAGAGAAGGATAGGCAGGGACAGTGTTAGTGATATTTGTTCATTTTCCTTGTTTGTAGGGAGAGAGAAGGATAGGCAGGGACAGTGTCAGTGATATTCTGCTAAACCTTGTGTGCAGGGAGAGAGAAGGATAGGCAGGGACAGTGTCATTGATATTTTTGCTAAGCCTCCTGCACAGTATACACCTGAAGCTAGCCCTTATTGCTGTGTTTTCCTGTTGTGTAACACAGGCAGGCATCTGCAGCAGTTATAGCAGGCGTAGTGTGCTTCCTGCAAAATCTATACCTGAAGCTAGGCCTTATTGCTGTGTTTTCCTGTTGTGTAACACAGGCAGGCATCTGCAGCAGTTATAGCAGGCGTAGTGTGCATCCTGCAAAATATACACCTGAAGCTAGGCCTTATTGCTGTGTTTTCCTGTTGTGTAACACAGGCAGGCATCTGCAGCACTTACAGCGGGTGTAGTGTGCCTCCTGCACATTATACACCTAAAGCTACCCCTTATTGCTCGTAGTTTTTTTTCTTTTGTGTTACACTAACAGGCATCTGCAGCACTTACTGCGGGCGTAGTGTGCTTCTTGCTAAATATACACCAGAAGCTAGCCCTTATTGCTGTGTATACCTGTTGTGTAACACAGGCAGGCATCTGCAGCAGTTATAGCAGGCGTAGTGTGCTTCCTGCAAAATATACACCTGAAGCTAGCCCTTATTGCTGTTTTCTCCTGTTGTGTAACACAGGCAGGCATCTGCAGCACTTACAGCAGGCGTAGTGTGCCTCCTGCAAAATATACACCTGAAGCTAGGCCTTATTGCTGTGTTTTCCTGCTGTGTAACACAGGCAGGCATCTGCAGCACTTACAGCAGGCGTAGTGTGCCTCCTGCAAAATATACACCTGAAGCTAGGCCTTATTGCTGTTTTTTCCTGTTGTGTAACACAGGCAGGCATCTGCAGCACTTACAGCAGGCGCAGTGTGCCTCCTGCAAAATATACACCTGAAGCTAGGCCTTATTGCTGTGTTTTCCTGTTGTGTAACACAGGCAGGCATCTGCAGCACTTACAGCAGGTGTAGTGTGCTTCCTGCAAAATATACACCTGAAGCTAGGCCTTATTGCTGTGTTTTCCTGTTGTGTAACACAGGCAGGCATCTGCAGCAGTTATGGCAGGCGTAGTATGCTTCCTGCAAAATATACACCTGAAGCTAGCCCTTATTGCTGTTTTTTCCTGTTGTGTAACACAGGCAGGCATCTGCAGCACTTACAGCAGGCGTAGTGTGCCTCCTGCAAAATATCCACCTGATGCTAGGCCTTATTGCTGTGTTTTCCTGTTGTGTAACACAGGCAGGCATCTGCAGCACTTACAGCAGGCGTAGTGTGCCTCCTGCACATTATACATCTGAAGCTACCCCTTATTGCTCGTAGTTTTTTTTCTTTTGTGTTACACTAACAGGCATCTGCAGCACTTACAGCGGGCGTAGTGTGCTTTTTGCAAAATATACACCAGAAGCTAGGCCTTATTGCTGTGTTTTCCTGTTGTGTAACACAGGCAGGCATCTGCAGCACTTACAGCAGGCGTAGTGTGCTTCTTGCAAAATATACACCTGAAGCTACCCCTTATTGCTGGTTTTCCCATCTCCCTGCAGGCCTTTAGAATGTCTGGAAGGCAAACAAGGAGAGGCAGACAGTCAGGAGCCAATAAAAGAGGGCAAGCAGGCTCTGTGTCTAGAGACAACAGTGCTGGTCGTGGACGCGGTGCATCGTCATCAGCACGTGGCCATGGGACACGCTTGTCCTTTTCGGCAGCTGGACGTGTTGAGCCGCATCATGCCGAAGACCAAGCCCTCCTCATCCTCCTCATCCTCTCTCACCCAGGCTCAGGGTACTGGCAAAGCAGCTACCAAAGCGTCCTCAATGTCATCATCAGTCACTCCTTCCCTAGACCCACCGTGTCCTCCTGAGGAGTCCCCCGAACTGTTTGAGCACAGTGTTGGGTACATGCTCCAGGAGGATACCCAGTGTTTCAAAGGGTCTGAAGATGATACCCAGGTAGAGGAAGGCAGTAGCGTGAGAGCAGAGAAAGGGGATGCTCAAGAAGGACACCAATCTGGCAGTCATGTTCCAGCAGCTGCAGCATACTGCCAGATTGGTTCCAGTGGTGAGGAGGGAGGGGATGATGAGGTCACTGACTCCACGTGGGTGCCTGATAGGAGAGAGGAGGAGGAGGATGAGGAGGAGGCACATCTCCAACGAGGCAGGATGCCCTCCGGTGGCCAGCGTAAGGGCAGCACACCGACTGAATCACACCGCTGAGCTCCGCCTGTGCAGGGCGCTCCCTCTGCCCGTTATTCCAAAAGTTCTTTGGTGTGGGCCTTTTTTGAGTCGAGTGCTTTAGATCGCACCGCTGCTGTTTGCAACATATGTCTCAAGCGTATCTCGCGTGGCCAAAACATCAGCCGCTTGGGCACCACATGCTTGACCAGACATATGTTGACCTGCCATGCAGCTCGTTGGCAAGCCTACCTTAAAGACACCAAAGAACAAAGCGGACCTCTCCTTGCTCCGCATCAGCTGGGATCTCCAACCCCACTATACCTTCAGTCCTCTCTGAAACCTGCACTGAGAGGAATGAAGGTGTAGAATTAGGTGTGTCACAGCCAAGTACTTGCGGGCACTCTGCTAGCAGTACACCGACGTCCGATTCTAGCAGGCAAATTTCCCTGCCCCAGCTGCTGGACCATCGAAAGAAGTTCACTCCCAGCCATCCACATGCCCAGCGGTTGAATGCTAGCTTGGCTAAATTGCTAGCACTTCAACTGCTGCCTTTTCAGTTGGTAGACTCGGCCCCCTTCCGTGAGTTTGTGCAATGTGCGGTTCCTCAGTGGCAGGTTCCCAAACGCCACTTTTTCTCACAGAAGGCGATTCCGGCTCTCTACCGCCATGTGGAAGGCAATGTCCATGCCTCGTCAGCGGTAAGGGGCATATTACCGCTGACTCATGGTCCAGCAGGCATGGACAGGGATGTTACCTTTCTTTCACGGCCCATTGGGTCACTCTTTTGGCAGCTGGGAAGGATGCAGGACAAGGTGCAGTAGTGTTGGAGGTTGTTCTGCCGCCACGCCTCCAAAATGCTACTACTGGTTGTGACACACCTCTCTCCTCCACCCCCTCCTCTTCTTCTTCCTCCATGGCCTCTTCCTGTGCTTTGTCCTCGGAACCAGCGGTGCTCCGTAGGCATTCAAGGGGCTACGCAAGTACGCAGGCAAAAAGATGCCATGCCGTGCTTGCGCTGGTGTGTTTGCCGGACAGGAGCCACACTGGGGCAGAGGTTCTGTGAGCTCTGCAGGGGCAGGCCGAGAGGTGGTTGACGCCACACCAGCTTAAGGCAGGAATGGTGGTTTGCGACAATGGCACCAACCTCCTCTCCACCCTCCGACAGGGACAACTGACCCATGTGCCCTGTGTGGCTCACGTCCTTAACCTGGTGGTGCAGCGGTTCTTGGGCAGGTACCCGGGCTTACAGGATGTCCTGAGGCAGGCCAGGAAAGTCTGTGTGCATTTCTAAAGTTCATATAATGCCATTGCTCGGCTGGCTGAGCTGCAAAAGGAGTTGAACCTGCCCAAGAACCGCCTTATATGTGACATGCCCACCAGGTGGAACTCAACGTTGGCCATGCTGCAGCAGCTGCACACGCAGCAGAGGGCCATCAATGAGTACCTGTGCGACTACGGCACCAGGACAGGGTCAGGAGAGCTCAGGTTTTTTTCACCACGCCAGTGGGGCATGATCAGGGATGCATGCACTGTCCTGGCATCATTTGAGGAGGCCACGAGGATGGTGAGCAGTGACAGTGCATACATCAGTGACACTGTACCTCTTGTCCACCTGTTGGAGCATACGCTGCGTGGAATAATGGACAGGGCACTTGAGGCAGAACAGAGGCAGGAAGAGGAGGACTTCCTTGCCTCTCAAGGCCCCCTTTACCCAGACAGTGTTCCTTCTGTCCCACCCATCACACAGGAAGAGGACGAGGAGGAGGAGGATTGTGTCAGCATGGAGGTGGAGCATGGCACTCAGCATCAACAGCAGAAGTCTTTTAGGGATGATTTACAGTCCCAACAAACCCGTGGACTTGTACGTGGCTGGGAGGAGGTGGCTGCGGATCATGCCGTCCTTAGTGACCGAGAGGACTCCGGACCGAATGCCTCAGCTAACCTACGCTGCATGGCCTCCCTGATCCTGCAAAGTCTGCGGAAGAATCCTCGTATTCTTCGGATCAAGGAGAGGGACCATTACTGGCTGGCCACTCTCCTTGATCCACGGTACAAGGGAAAGGTTGCGGACCTTATCTTGCCGTCGCAGAGGGAGCAGAGGATGAGACATCTCCGGGAGGCCTTGCAGAAAGGCCTGTGCAACGCGTTCCCAGAGACTGGGAGGTTACAAACTCCTGGTCCTGGACAACGAGTTGCTGAGGCTTCGGTCAGTAGCAGAAGGAGCGGTGGGGAAGGTGGTCGTCTGACCGATGCGTTCAGACAATTTTTTAGTCGGCAGCCCCAAGGTATGATCGGTTCCAGCAACCATCGCCAGTGTCTGATATACATGGTGCAGGAATACCTAGGGGCAAGGTCAGACTTGAACACCTTACCCACCGAAAATCCTCTGGCTTACTGGGTGTTGAGGATGGATCACTGGCCAGAGCTTGCACAGTATGCAATTGAGCTACTGGCCTGTCCTGCATCCAGCGTTCTTTCGGAACGCACATTCAGTGCTGCTGGAGGCTTTGTCAAGGATCACAGGGTGCGCCTGTCCACCGACTCAGTTGATCGACTGACCTTCATAAAGATGAACCAGTCTTGGATCACCACCAGCTACCAAGCACCTGAAGCTGATATAACAGAATAATTTATTTTCAAATGTCACATCCCTTCAAGACTGATGCTGATGCTGAGTGACTGTCCTGTTATGTTGACTGACTATCCTCCTCCTCCTCAATGATCTGATTCATGATGATAGCTTGGAAGAACATTTTTGTTTCTGGGTGCTGCCACCAGTGGCTAAGGCCCAATTTTTCAGCCCCTGTTTAACAGGGGCATGTAATTACAATTTTTGATGCAATGCTTTGCAGCAGGGCTCATTCCTGCACTCCAACTAGAGTATCTGGGAGAGGTTGCAGTGTCGTGGCACCAGCACCAGTGCCTAAGGCCCAATTTTTCAGCCCCTGTTTAACAGGGGCGTGTAATTACAATTTTTGATGCAATACTTTGCAACAGGGCTCATTACTGTGCTCCAAGTACAGTATCTGTGAGGGGTTGCAGTGTTGTGGCACCAGTGCCTAAGGCCCAATTTTTCTGCCCCTGTTTAACAGGGGCGTGTAGTTACAATTTTTGATGCAATACTTTGCAACAGGGCTCATTACTGTGCTCCAAGTACAGTATCTGTGAGGGGTTGCAGTGTTGTGGCACCAGTGCCTAAGGCCCAATTTTTCTGCCCCTGTTTAACAGGGGCGTGTAATTACAATTTTTGATGCAATACTTTGCAACAGGGCTCATTACTGTGCTCCAAGTACAGTATATGTGAGGGGTTGCAGTGTTGTGGCACCAGTGCCTAATGCCCAATTTTTCTGCCCCTGTTTAACAGGGGCGTGTAATTACAATTTTTGATGCAATACTTTGCAACAGGGCTCATTACTGTGCTCCAAGTACAGTATCTGTGAGGGGTTGCAGTGTTGTGGCACCAGTGCCTAAGGCCCAATTTTTCTGCCCCTGTTTAACAGGGGCGTGTAATTAAAATTTTTGATGCAATACTTTGCAACAGGGCTCATTGCTGTGCTCCAAGTACAGTATCTGTGAGGGGTTGCAGTGTTGTGGCACCAGTGGCTAAGGCCCAATTTTTCAGCCCCTGTTCTACAGGGGCATGTAATTACAATTATTGATCTAATAATTCACAGCAGGGCCCATTCCTGCGCCCACCAAGAGTAACTGTGAGGGCTTACAGTGTTGTGGCAACACCACCACCACCACCACCAAAGGCCCAATTTTTCAGCCCCTGTTCAACAGGGGCATGCAATTACAATTCTTGATCTAATAATTCACAGCAGGGCCCATTCATGCGCCCACCAAGAGTAACTGTGAGGGCTTACAGTGTTGTGGCACCAGCACCACAACCAAAGGCCCAATTTTTCCTACCACTGTTCAACAATGGCATGTAAATACAATTCCTGATATAATAGTTCACAGCAGGGCGTTCCAGCACCCACCAAGAGTAACTGTGAGGGCTCACAGTGTTGTGGCAACACCAACATGTAAGGGGCAAATTTCAGCAGAGTATATACGGCAGGCCCCTACTTTCAAACATCCAACTTACAAACGACTCCTACTTGCAAACGGAAGGAGACAACAGGAATGAGAGGAAATCTACTCCTAGGAAGGGAAATTATCTCCTGTAAGAGTTAATATTGGAAAAAGGTGTCTCCTCTCTACTGATGCTTTATCACAAATCCTTGTTTCAATAAAAACCCCACTTTTCAAAAACAGTTGTCATTGGGACGGAAAGTGAGGTGAAATGTTCTGAACAGGGGCACAGACAGCAAAACAAATGGTACAGGGGTGATAACCCTTCCCTATGTTTTCCAAAAAGCTTAAAAATATATTTATATATTTTTTGGCTGGAGCTACACTTAAACAATGTACCTGTTCAAAATTAAAAAACAGATTCTACTTAAGAACAAACCTACTGTCCGTGTCTTTTTTGCACCGCCTGTATACTGCTGTTCAGAGTATATAGGGCCTTTTTTTATTTTGGGTGCGGGGTTCCAGTTAATATCCATACAAGACCCAAAGGGGCTGGTAATGGGCTGGGGTAGGGGTGGGTGATGGGGTAGCCATGCCATTTTTCTCAAAGATTTTTATCCATATTGCCGGGACCAGACATGACATTAAAGCCGCAAGCAGTTTTAAATGGCTTTTTTTCCTTTAGAAATGTCATTTTGTGCAGGGACAGTTCTAAACACGGGAAACACATGCCACTTCACAGGCATACTTTAGACACCCCCAGGTAAGATATTTAAAGGAATATTTGACTTCTTTTTTTTTCACTTTATGCATCATTAAAATGACTGCTCCCGAAAAACGGCCGTTTTTAAAACTTCGTTTTGCATTGATACATGTTCCCTGGGGCAGAACCCGGGTCCCCAAACCCTTTTTAGGACAATAACATGCATATTAGTCGTTATAATTAGCACTTTAGATTTCGAACGTTCGCGTTCATTGTATTTAATAGGGTTCTAACGTTCGCGCAAACTTTCGGTCCGTTCGAAGGTTCTGGTGCGAACCGAACGGGGGGGGGGCTGTTCGGCTCATCCTTACTCCCCGGTATCTTCCTGACTATAGAAGTTAAACTAGCAGGTCTATAGTTACTTGGTAAAGACTTTTTAAATATAGGCACCACATTGGCCTGTGCCAATCCAGTGGCACCATTCCAGTCATTAACGAGTGCCTAAATATTAGAAACAATGGCCTTGAAATGACAGAGCTCAATTCTTTTAAGATCCATGGGGGATGTCATCTGGTCCAGGTGCTTTATCCACCTTTATTCTGTCACTACCACCCCCATTATGGACATGAGCTCCCCCTTGCTCCTTTGTATACACAGAGCTGAAGAAATTATTTAACGAATTTGCCTTCTCTTTGTCCCCAGTCACCCACTCTAGATTATATTGTAAAGAGACTACATGCTCAGACCTGACCTTTTTACTATTAATATATTTGAAGAATTTTTGGGGTTTGTATTTTTGCAATCTGTCATTCGTTTTGAATTTTTGCATCCTTGATTTCCTTTTTACACATTCTGTTATATTCTTTGTAACATTTAAACAATGATAGTGTTCCTTCTTTTTTTTTAAAAAAAAAAAGCTCTTTTTTTTATTATTTATAGCCATTTTAACTTTGGCCATGAGCCACATTATTTTTAACCTTTTAAACGTATTGCCCATGGGAATATACTTTGCAGTGAGTTTACATACAGTCACTTTGAAGAATTCCCATTTCTGTTCTGTGTCCATTGGTGCCAATTTTCCCTCCCAGTCTAAGTCCTGAAGAGCAGCCCTCATCCTTGGAAAATTTTCTCTCTTAAAGTTAGGTGTTTTTATCTTACTCGTCAATTTCCATGTAGTTAAAATCCCCCATTATTATCACTGTCCCAGGCCCATGTAGCGCTGGAAAATAATTGTGTCCACACAAAATATTGATACTTTGGACCCTATTTGGACATTTTTAGCCATGACTAAGCACTAGACCGTAGTGTGAAACGCGTCGGCTGTACCCCACTATTTGCTGTGACCTGTAGTGCTCCATGTTTTTTACCCAATAAAGGCAACCTCAACGTTTTTTTTTGGAGTGCGGCTGTCCATATGTTCCATTTTTCTCTCTCCAAGAGAGAGAAGACAAGCCCCGCCTCCCCTTTTAAAAGGTCCTCCCAGCAGGCAGTGCGTGACGCCACGCTCCTTCACAGCAAGTGGCGTTGTGGGTCTTGTAGTACATTTCTGACCCGTAGCAATAGAGTCTCTGTCTCTCCGCACCACAAGATCCGTCATGCATTGTCCTACCATAGCTGAACCCAAAAACTTGCAGCAATATGGGGCAAACGGATAATGGAAAGAGCTAAGTTCTTATAGGCACAAACTGTAGTTATTAAGCTACATGCAAAAGTAACACCTTGCTACACACTCCGCCCACTTTAAATCTTTGGTCCCCAAAGACAGCAGCAGTTTGTGACCTGTTACATTCTTTGTTTAGATACACAAGGAGAAAAGGATCAGTTAGTGTGTGCATGAAGCAAGGCAATTCACATTTTCATAAGAACTAGGCAGAGGAACCCCCCACCAAGCTTTGGAAAGGAGGTTGTTCTGCCCACAGGCCATCTTAACAGGAATGGCCCAAACAGATGTGCCAGGGGGTGAGCAGGGGTTGTCCTCCTCTAAAGGGGTAGTGGAGGAACCAGGCTCTTCAGTTCTTTTAGAGGTGATCACAGCCTCCTCAGAGCATTCACCCAATTGATTATAAGTCAGTCTCTTGGGTGGGTGAATAGCTCTTCGTTCTCTCTACTCTCTGGGTACCAAAGTCTCAGGTACACTAGGCTCTTGCTCCTCCACAACTTCCACTCCTTGTTCAGATACAATTGGCATTGTCTCTTCCAAATCTTCCAGCTCTCCTTCAAAAAAGGGTAGAACTTCTTCAGATTCTTCCAATTTCTGAGAGGCCTGATCTTCCTC
Source organism: Rana muscosa (assembly GCA_029206835.1). Lineage (NCBI taxonomy): Eukaryota > Metazoa > Chordata > Amphibia > Anura > Ranidae > Rana > Rana muscosa. Next base: position 1,114,107,295 of record CM055122.1, on the reverse strand, counting down.
CAGCTCCTCCAAAAACATATTATGGGGCACAAACTCGGAAGCCTCTGGCCTGAGAGTCCCAATATCACACACTTCCGGTGGGGACGATGAGGAAGCAGGGCTGGATTAACATAGGGGCTATTGGAGCTGCAGCTCCAGGCCCCTTCCTCAAGATAGGCCCATTTGCCCAAAAAAAAAATCACAAAAAAAAAAAATCACAAAAAAAAAAAAAGATCGACTTCAAGGGTTGTAGTTCGGCGACCAGGGGTTTGGGAGGTAGGTAGATGAAGACCTACCCCACCACTGGTTAAAATATGGGGCTGCTAACATTTATGGTTCCAGAGATACGCGGCTGCTTGTGCAACCTGTCAGAAGCTACATACAGAGCTGCCAGTTTAAATACAAGCTGACAGACTCTGCAGCAGACTGAGTGCTTATAATAATTATTTGTATATTACTTATGGTAATTAACCCCTTGCCACCCAGGCCAATTCTGACACTTCTCTCCTACATGTAAAAATCATCATTTTTTTTGCTAGAAAATTACTCAGAACCCTCAATCATTATATATACTGTTTTAGCAGACACCCTATGGAATAAAATGGTGGTCTTTGCAACTTTTTATGTTACACAGAGGTTTTTTTTGGAAAGCAACTGTTTCATTCATTAAAAAAAAAAAACACCAAAGTTAGCACGATTTTTTTGGAATACTAAGCGATGCTTTCAATTTTTTTTACAGGTTACATGTTTAGAGTTACAGAGGAGGTCTAGTGCTAGAATTTTTGCTCTCACTTTAGCGTATGTAACCTGTGTGTATCTGGCTCTGATACTAGCCAGTGCCTACCCAGCCACTGACTAGTATCTCTCCCCAGCCTGTCCGCACACACCCTCTCACCTGCTGACGTCACTCATGCAGTGTTATTGTGTTCTGCCTGTGAATACAATGATCAGTGTTGCTAACTATAGCTGGCAGCACTGATTGTTTGGGGAAAAACCTGACAGGCTGGTTATACTCAAGTCGGATAATAGGTTGACTTGTGTAAAACCAGCTAGCCCATACATAGATTGACTATGGCTAGTCTCTGCTTAATTGGCGTAATTTTAATCCATGTAGGGCCCGCTTAACCACTACGCAGTCCCTAAACATCCTTCCACAAACCTTTACATTTTTCCTTCCCAGATTCCTTCATCTTCCTCACCTGTACATACTCTCCACACTTCTCTCCTTTACATACTGCTCACTGTCATACCCTCCACACTTCTCTCCTATACATAACGCCCGCTGTCATACCCCACACACTCCTCTCCTGTAAATAGTGCCCGCTGTCATACACTTCTCTCCTGTACATAGTGCCCACTGTCGTACCCTCCACACTCCTCTCCTATACATTGTGCCCATTGTCATACCCTCCACACTCCTTTCCTATACATAGTGCTCACTGTCCTACTCTCCACACTTCTCTCCTGTACATAGTGCCCACCATCATACCCTCCACACTCCTCTCTTGTACATACTGCTCACTGTCATACTCTCCACACTTCTCTCCTATACATAGTGCCCACCATCATACCCTCCACACTTCTCTCTTGTACATACTGCTCACTGTCCTACTTTCCACACTTCTCTCCTGTACATAGTGCCCACTGTCAAACCCTCCACACTCCTCTCCTGTACATACTGCTCACTATCATACCCTCCACACTCCTCTCCTATACATAGTGCCCACTGTCATACCCTCTACACTTCTCTCCTATACATATTGCCCACTGTCATACCCTCCACACTTCTCTCCTGTACGTAGTGCCCACTGTCATACCCTCCACACTCCTGTACATACTGCCCACTGTCATATCCTCCCCAATCTTCTTCTGTACATACTGTTTACTGTCTTACCCTCCACACTCATCTCATGTACATACTGCTCAGTATCACACCATCCACACTCCTCTCCTGTACATACTGCCCACTTTCATAAACTTCTCTATTGTACATAGTGCCGGCTGTCATACCCTCCACACTCCTCTCCTGTACATACTGCCCACTGTCATATCCGCCACACTCTTCTCCTGTACATACTGCTCACTGTCTTACCCTCCACACACATCTCATGTACATACTGCTCAGTATCATACCGTCCACACTTCTCTCCTGTACATATTTCCCACTGTCATACCCTCCACACTCCTCTCCTGTACATACTGCCTACATTCATAAACTACTCTATTGTACATAGTGCTGGCTGTCATACCCTCCACACTCCTCTCCTGTGCATACTGCCCACTATCATACCGTCCACACTCCTCTCCTGTACATACCGCCCACTGTCATACCCTCCACACTCCTCTCCTGTACATACTGCCCCCATCATACTCTCACACTCCTTTCCTGTGCATACTGCCCACTATCATACCATCCACACTCCTCTCTTGTACATACCACCCACTGTGATACCCTCCACACTCCTCTCCTGTACATACTGTCCACTGTCATACCCTCCACACTCCTCTCTTGTACATACTGTAACCCAACCTTACCCTCCAAACTTCTCTCCTGTACATACTGCCAACTATCTTTCTCTCCACATTCCTCTCCTGTACATACTGCCCCCATCATACCCTCCAAACCCCTCTCCTGTACATACTGCCCACTTTCATACCCTCCACACTCCTCTCCTGTACATACTGCCCACTGTCATACCCTCCACACTCCTCTCCGGTACATACTAACCTCTGTCATACCCCTCACACTCCTCTCCTGTACATACTGCCCACTGGCATACCCTCCACACTCCTTTGCTGTGCCTACTGCCCACTGTCATACCCTTCACACTCCTCTCCTGCACATAGTGCCTTCTGCCATACCCTCCGCACTCCTCTCCTGTACATAGTGCCCACTCTTGGACCCTCCACATTCCTCTCCCTCACCTGCACATACTTCCCACTTTTATACTGTTCATACTCCTCCCCTATGCCTCTTACCCACAAAAACAGTTCTTTAAAATTATACTGAATATCCTCAATGTTACCAGCTCTAGAATGGGCACACTTTTGTTAGTTAAACTAAAGGAAATCTCAGTCCTCATATTTGTTCTGCCCCATTATTAGTACTCATTTGATTTTGTGATTACTACTGTGATGTATAGAGGAACATAGGGTATTTCAGCTACTCTAAATATAGCACTTGTAAAAAAAAATGTTCCTGAAAATATTTTTGAAATGTTGGCAACTATGCACTTAGGCACTGCCCAAGGGCCACCGGGTCAGTAGGGGGCCCCATGAGAGGCTCCTGGGATCCTGTGATATTAAAGTGGTAGTAAACTTTGCTAACATTACTACTTTTTAGAGGCCCTGAGGTAGGTTATGCCACAATGTACAAGTATGCACAGCATATTAGCACATTAGGGTACACTTAAATTGTCAGACTGATCCCTCCAGTGCTGCGCTGTGATCAGTCCGGCGGGGCCCGGGTGCTTCCATCTTCACCTGGTCTTCCTTCTGGGTTCTGTGCCTTTGGTCACTTGCCTTGGCCGGGCTGCATTCATGTCATTCCCACGCATGCTCATGCGCATCCTCTCTCTCATCCCCCCTTTCTCTCTCATCCTCCCTCCCTTACCCCTCACCCCTCTTTCATCCCCTTTCACTCTCTCTTTCTCTATTTGATGGCACAGTGGCTGCGTTTGATGGCATCTCTCTCTCTCTCTCTCATCCTCCCTCTCTCTTTAATTTAATTTGTTATAACAATTTTTTTTTTCATTTTTATTTATCAGGCCCATGATGTTCTTAATCTGGCCCTGTGAGGAAGTTGTAGGTTCCTCTAACGGTTGAGACGACCACGGCCAATCTGATTCCCCCTCCTCATCTTCAGTGTCTTCCTCTCCCATATCTTGAGGTGGTTCCGATGCCATGTCTTTAGTGGACCTTCAGTCCCTTCAGGTCTGATTTGGTATACTGGGAGTCCTGGCAGTTGCTTGTGGATTACATAAGGCTGTGACTTCCAGCGATCAGCCAATTTGTGTTTTCCAGGGACACCCAAATTCCTGAGCAATACTCTATACCCTGGCTGTAGGTCCTGCACTCTGACTTTAAGATCAAAGTTTCTTTTGTTCCTCAACCCCCTCCTGTTCGAGGTAGCTTGAGCATGATCATTAGACTCCTCCGCAGTCGATCCACATTTCCTCTATGGGAAGTTGCTGAGGTGTGATCCAAGGATATGCCAAAGGCCAAGTCTACTGGTAAGCGAGCCTCTCGTCCGAACATTAATCGATAAGGAGAGTATCCTGTACCATCATTTGCAGTGTTATTGTATGCATGAACAATGGCAGCTACATGTTTGCTCCAGTGTTGCTTCTTCTCCAAGCTTAAAGTGCCAAGCAAGTTAAGAAGGGTTCGGTTAAACCTTTCCGGTTGAGTGTCTCCTTGGGGGAGTAGTTCTGGACTTTTTGATGCCTTATGCCCCATACACACGATCGTTTTTCATGCCGTTAAAAATGCCATTTTTAAAAATGGCCATTAAAAATGATCGTGTGTATGCTCCAGAGCATTTTTAACGACGTGAAAAACGGCCATTAAAAATTTCGAACATGCTCTCTTTTTTCACGTCGTTTTTCATGTAGTTTTTTTTAATGACGTGAAAAACGATAGTGTGTATGCTTTAACGACGTGAAAAAAAACGCGCATGCTCAGAATCAAGTATGAGACGGGAGCGCTCGTTCTGGTAAAACTAGCGTTCGTAATGGAGATAGCACATTCGTCACGCAGTAACGGACTGAAAAGCACGAGGCTGAAAAGCGCGAATCGTTGCTCAACAAACTTTACTAACATGAAGGGTGGCGCCATTCGAGCGGAACTTCCCCTTTATAGTGCCGTCGTACGTGGTATACGTCACTGCGCTTTGCTTGCTCGTTTTTTAAAATGATCGTGTGTACGCAAGACAGGCTTGAGAGGAAACATGAAAAAAAACGACGTGAAAAACGGCAAGAAAAAAAATGGCAAGAAAAACGATCGTGTGTACGCGGCATAATAGATCTAAAAGTCTTTTAATGAGGCTGCTTTCAAACTCTTCCTTGATACGCTGGGGCAAACCATAATGGACAAAGAACTTCTCCACCAGGACCTTGGCCACTGTTGATGCTTGCTGATCTTTCGTTGGGAAAGCTTGAGCATATCTTATAAAGCGCTGCGTCAGTCTCGGAACTCACTGTTATACAAAACTAAGACGACTGAACAAGACCAATCGGTGAGATACATTACAAGATACTCCACCCACCATTCAGAACTAAGAAACATTTTGACCAACCACTGGTGCCTCCTATGTGACGATCCTGTCCTTAGTAAATATGTTAAACCTAGACCGGATATAACATTTAGAAGATCCAAATCCTTACGCGACCAATTAACCTCTAGTCATTTCTCTGACGACACGCACTCCAGACCAATGTCCAATGGTATGACACGATGTGGCCAATGTGCCTTCTGTCCCTGGATCTCTATAGGCACCAGATTTACACTCCCAAATGGCGCTATTCATATTCCAAATTTTCTTGTCAAAGTATTTTATTGAAAGAAATGTAAAAGATGCGTACAGATCATGCGTTTATAATGGTTGTAGAACATTGTCTATACATTTTTATTATAAAGAATAAATAGTAAATTCATGGTCTACAATGTACATATTGGTGGATAGTTTCTAAGGGCTAAGCTGAAATTAACGGTGGATACATCTTCGCACTAGATGTTCGTTACTGTAGATCAGTGGTTCTCAACTCCAGTCCTCAGGGCCCACCAACAGGCCAGGTTTGCAAGATAACTGAAATGCATCACAGGTGATATAATTTGCTGCTCAGGGATTGCAGTATTCTAGTCTGCATCTCACCAAGGTAATAATTAAAATCTGGCCTGTTAGTGGGTCCCGAGGACAGGAGTTGAGAACCACTGCTGTAGATGGTAAAATATCGAACAAATAAATCCTATTTGGTTTAGTACAAATGAGATCTAATTACATAGTGCAATATTATATTGCCGCTTAGATATTGCTTTTCAAGTAAATATTAAAGATTTAAATGAACTTTAAATGGACGTAAAAATTAACGTAAAAATAACATAAAAATAGAAATGGATAGGTAGTTAACATAAAAATAGGTAGAATAGGATAGTAGGAAAATAGAGGGGGGGGGGGGTATAGGAGTCCACTTGAATGGCTTGAATACATTGGTCTTTGACCTATGTGTTTCAACAAGATAATAGAGTATTCACGATAAGGTCTACCAGCTACCATGGCATGAGAATCAAGTCTTCGCAGAATGAAGATAGGTGATATTTAATCCAAGGGTTCCATATCTTTTCAAAGATTGGGATTTGATCTCTTTCTATGGCTAGCATTTTGGCGTGAGCCATGAATTCATTTACTCTACGTATGGTCTCGGCTATTTCCAGTTTAGGGGTCCTCCATGCCTTTGCAATTGTTTGTTTAGCTGCCGTAAACAATTGGGTGAGAAGTTTAAATTGCTTATATGTGATGTAATCTGGTTTTAGATTGAGCAAGGCCGTGGCTGGGTCAGGATGCATAGTGAGGCCAAATATTTTGGAGGCAGTTTCGAATATCTGTTCCCAGTATAATTGTATCAACAGGCAAGACCACCAAATGTGTAGGTGGGTGCCCGGGTCAGGACAGCCCCGGAAGCATTGGCCTGTTTGGTTCGGCGTAAATTTCGCCAATCTATAGGGAACGAGGTACCAACGGGTTAGTACTTTATAGTTGGTTTCTACCGCCAAAACATTTGGTGAAGAAGACTTTGTTATAGACCATATTTTGGACCAATCAGCCACATCGAATTCTCTTTCCAGGTCATCCTCCCATTTACGTGCATAAGGTGGTTTGTCTAAACCTGGATAAATTGAAATGTGAGTGTATATAGACGATATTAGTCCTCTTGAATGGGGGTCTTTTAAGCATGCAGATTCAAATATTGTAAGTTGGGATAAAGGGGTGTCAGTAATTAACAAAGGTGCGTAAAAGTTTTTGATTTGGAGATATCTGAAAAGTTCAGAGTTTGGCAAGTTATAGGTGTCACAAAGGATAGGAAACGTATGAAAGGATGATGTAGAGATTAGGTTATTAAGCCAAGTAATATTCAATGAATTCCATACCTTAAATGACTTGGGTGAGACCCATGCTGGGTAAAAAGCAGGGTTTTTCAAGAATGATAAGAGAGGGTTGTGAGATGATTGTAGCTGATGTTTAAATCTAAGGTTATCCCATATGGCTAAAAAGTGTTTTATAACAGGGTTACTTAGGGTTTTCCTTTCTTTAGGGAGGAGCCATAGTACATTGGATATAGATAGAGGGTTCCATTCTGCTGCTTCTATTATTACCCATATAGGTATTTCATCATTAGTGTGATATTTAGTGAGACTGGCAATATGTGCCGCTCTATAATAATTCGCAAAATTCAGGAACCCAAGGCCTCCTTTAGGTTTTGGTAAATAAAGTGTATGTAACGATACACAGGGTTTTTTGGAGCCCCAGACATAATTTGATGTTTTTCTTTGAAGTATTCTAAGATAATAAGATGGGATAGGGGTTGGTAAGACTCTGAATAAATAGAGTATTTTAGGGAGAATTGTCATTTTGACTGTGTTAATTTTACCTATCCATGAAATTGGAAGATGTGTCCATTGTTGTAAAAGAGTTGTTATTTGTTTGAGGAGTGGGGGATAATTTGCTGCAAAGAGATCTAAGTATGAGGCTGTTAGGTGAATCCCTAAATAGGGGATTGACCTCTCAGTCCATATGAAAAGAAGTGCATTTTTGGCAGAGTCTGATTCTACTTTAGTGAGGGATATATCTAGGGCCATGGATTTTTTGGGGTTTATTGTAAGTCCCAAAATCACTGCAAATTTATCTAAAATGGATAGAAGATTAGGTCCAGAGACTTGTGGGGATGATAGAAATAGGAGTATGTCGTCCGCAAATAGACATAATTTATGATGGTATCCAGCTATTTCGATACCTGTGATTGTCGGATCTGTGCGGATTCGTTGGGCTAGGGGTTCTATTAGGAGGGCGAATAGGAGGGGGGAGAGTGGACATCCCTGGTGTGTTCCTCTTTCTATATTGAAGGAATTCGATTTATAGCCTGCATATTTTATATATGCAATTGGTTTGTTATAGAGTGCTTCTATCCATTTTAGGAAGTGAGGGCCAAATCCCCATTTTTGTAATGTGTAATTAAGGTAAGGCCAGGCTATGGAGTCGAAGGCCTTTTTTATGTCTAGGGATAGAAAACAGGAGGGTATACGTCGTTTTTTGGCTATGTGGGCTAGCAATACGGCCCGACGGACATTGTCTCCCACCTGACGCTTTGGCATGAATCCTACTTGAGCCTTATGGATGAGCTTGCCTATTATTCTATTTAGTCTTTTGGCCAATATTTTGGCCAAGAGTTTGATATCTAGGTTCAGAAGGGAAATTGGGCGAAAGTTTGTACATAAGGTATCATCCGTGAGAGGTTTTGGGATCATACAAATAATGGCGGTCAAGGTTTCCTGTCTAAAGGATTCTCCTTTCAATAATACGTTGAAGGCGCCTGCTAAGATTGGTGATAATATGTCTGTATAGGTTCTGTAATACAAGGCTGAGTAGCCATCTGGGCCTGGTCTCTTGTTAATTTTTAATTCTTTAATAGCCTTGGCGACATCTTCTGGTGTAATAATTTCTTCTAGGATTTTATTTTGGTCAGGGGAAAGTCCTGGCAGAAGTATGTCGGAGAAAAATGTATCTGCAGCTAGCGGGTCAAAGTTATTAGATGAAGCATATAATGAGGACAGGTGGGAATGAAATTTTGTAACTATTTTGTGAGGGTTGCATGTGTATACTTCCTTTGCTAGTTTTAGCCAAATTGGTTTAAAGGGTTTGTTTAGGGAATTGAGTGTTCTTGCAAGGTATGTCCCGGACTTATTAGCTTTCATGAAGTGGTTATATCTTGAGCGTTTATAGGATTTTTCTACAGCTTCTGTGAGAAATAAGTTGTATGCAATACGGGTCTTGTCTAATCGGGATTTAGTTAATGTGGATGGATTTTCTTGATGGGATATAAAGGCCGTGTTAAAATCCATTTCCAGTTTACGGGCAAGGGTTTTTCGTTCTCGTTTAAATATAGCTGATTGTTTCTGAATTGTGTTGCATATCACTGGTTTATGGGCTTCCCATAGAGTTAGCTTACTAATTTCTGGGCTAGAGTTAAGGGTAATGTATTCTTTTATGTCTCGTTCAATAGCTTGGCGATAAGCTGGGTGTTTGAGTAGAATGTCTGGGAGATTTCAAGTACGATCATGGCCTTTGGGTAATGCTGATTTAATGGAGGTGAGTACAGCATTATGGTCGGACCATGGGATGGGGACTATGTCTGCAGCAATGATTTCGGGGAGCATGCCTATGGTTAGAAATATATGATCAATCCTTGAAAATGTTTTGTGGGGATGGGAATAGTATGTGTATTTCCGTGTAGTGGGGTTGGCTTCTCTCCATGAATCTACTAAATTGTGTTTGGATAGAATATGTGAGAAAGACTTCTTGACATTTGTTTGGGATGGTATATACGGGGATTTATCCAGAAATGGGAGGAGGACCTGGTTGGAGTCACCACATAACTGTTCCCATTTTATGATCATTCACTACTTGTAATAAATGTGACATAAATGGATTAGGTTGTTTATTTGGTGCATAGTAAGAAACCACAGTTATTGCGGTATCTACTATGTGGCCCGTAAGAATTAAGTATCGTCCTTTAGGATCTTTTATTTGAGATTGGAGTGTAAATGGGGTAGAACGATGGAAGGCTATGAGAGTACCCCGTTGCTTGGAGGCAGCCGAGGCCGTGTAGGTTTGCGGATAGAAATGGGATATAAATTTGGGTGTGGAGGTTTTTGTGAAGTGAGTTTCTTGTAAACAAACTATGTGTGCCTTTTTGCCATGAAATACGCGGAAGGCCTTGGTTCGTTTTTGGGGAATGTTCAGTCCCTGAACATTCAGGGACAAGATGTTTAATGGTGCCATGGTAGTAGGATAAGTAAAGAGGACTTATCTGTTGCCAAGTTATTCGTGTTACTCAATGCGATCCAAGTGGACTTGAAGAGGGGGAAGGAAAGCAGATAGGAGATGAATACTAGAGTGATAGAATGGAATAAAATTTGACTGATTAGACAAAATAATACATATACCAACATAAAGACACATTTAAGTGTTTTCCGCAAGTGGGGGCAAAAATCCCCCACTGGGGAAATAGTGCCTCCGTCAGGCTTCCACATGTTTTATGTGGTCGAATGAGGGGGGCAAAGTAGGGCGCATGGATCTCCCGTTCAAAGGGGGGGAGAGCCATCTAAAAAGAACAATACAATAAAGAATAATTTGTTAACCTAATAACTCATATTAAAACTATTAATATTATAAGTAAATACTCCAGGGGAGGGACTATAAGAGTAGTAAAAATTAAAGGAAATCATCTGATTGCCCCAAGATCCCCTGGTGAGGAAACTTCCTAAACTAGAGGGGTGGTAATAGAGGGTGAGGATAGAGCAGGAACCGGGGGTCCTCCTTTATACAATAGGAGTAATAACTAAACTGTTGGCTAGGGGAAATAATAATAAAGATCCCCAAAGGTGAATAATACTATTGTTATGTTAGTTCCCATTTAGTAATATAAGATCAATCATTTGACTTACAAAGAGGGGGGACTGGTAGAAAAAGTAAGACCTATGTTCTTCAACAGTCTAATGAGCGTCAGGAGAAACTATATAAAGACCTTCTTCGAGAACCAGAAAATCTAGGATAGCAGGACTTTTGCTTACCCTAAGTTATACTAGAGAGTAAAAAAATAAAAAATAAACTAGAAAAAACTTGAACCGTATGCTAGTTAGCATTTTTAGAATTTAAGCTTAACTGAAAAACTATGAGCAATCATTGTAAGTGAAATGGGACTGCATCTGGGGCAACACTTATTATTGTGCATTATATTGTTAATAAGTGCTGTATCTTGCACAAGGCTTCAAAAAGCCCATAGCAGGGTAAAAGCGAACAAGTTGATCTCTTTGAGATTTCTGTCAGTCCATTGAGTCTTCTCTTTCCTGAGGAGGAGATGTATAACGACTTTTCTTGTGGGATGGATGATTTCCATTTTCCAAATTGGGTTGGGAGCGATGCCCCTTGGATGAGAGGGGTATTGCTCTACTCTGCAAAGAGGTATTTCTTGGGTCTGGATCCATTAAATGTAGATCTATGAGTGTTTGTTGAAGTTCTTTATAGGTTCTGCAAGTGTATCTTTTCCCTTTATAGGCAAACCGTAAAGAGAATGGGAATCCCCATTGATATGGGATATCATGGCTTTGGAGTTCCTGAAGAAGGGGTTTTAATGCTCTTCTCTTAGTAATTGTAGTTTGGGAAAAATCAGCAAACAGTTGGTATTCATGTCCTTGAAAATGTAACTGTTTTTTATCACTGGCTGATGACAGAAGCAGTTCTTTTGTGCGGTAGTAGTGTAGTTTCACTATGATGTCCCGTGGAGGACCGTCAAGTTTTTTAGCAGCAAGTGCTCGATGAATTCTGTCAAATTCCATTCTTTCAATGGGAATGGCTGGTTGCAATTCCTGGAACAGTGCAGTAATTGTAGATTGCAGGTCAATAATTGCCTCAGGGATACCCCTGATTCCCAAATTGGACCTCCTGTCCCTATTCTCATGGTCTTCTAGCTTATTGTGAAGCAAGATATTTTCCTCTTTGAGATTTTCAAGTTCCATTGAATGTTTCAGAGAAATATTTTCTAAGTCCTCAGTTTTTATCTCTAATGCCCCGTACACACGATCGTTTTTAATGTCATTTTTTAAACCGACGTTTTTCTCCTCGTTTTTTTTCATGTTTCCTCTCAAGCCTGCCTTGCGTACACACCATCATTAAAAAAAACGATCAAGCAAAGCGCAGTGACGTTCAACACGTACGACGGCACTATAAAGGGGAAGTTCCGTTCGAATGGCGCCACCCTTCATGTTAGTAAAGTTTGTTGAGCGACGATTCGCGCTTTTCAGTCCGTTACTGTGTAATGAATGTGCTATCTCCATTACGAACGCTAGTTTTACCAGAACGAGCGCTCCCGTCTCATACTTGATTCTGAGCATGCGCGTTTTTTTTCACGTCGTTAAAGCATACACACTATCGTTTTTCACGTCGTTAAAAAAAACGACATGAAAAACGACGTGAAAAAAGAGAGCATGTCCGGAATTTTTAATGGCCGTTTTTCACGTCGTTAAAAATGCTCTGGAGCATACACACGATCATTTTTCAGGGCCATTTTTTAAAATGGCAGTTTTAACGGCATGAAAAACGATTGTGTGTACGGGGCATAAGGCAGCTGTATGCTTACCAATTTCTCTTATCTCTCTTGTGAGGTTTGAGGTAATTTGGTCAGATCTCTGCTTTAGTGCTTTATGGAGCATATTTTCAAATTGTTTAAATATGGCTGGAGTTATTTGTGGGGTCTGAGGAGAGTCTTGTATGGTAAATAAATCATTGTCAGAGTCAGCTGAGGATACAGGCTGTGACAGGTTTAACTTGTGTGAGCGCATAGAAGCTGTGAATGAGGCAGAGGATTGCGCCATTTTAGTCCCGGTTTTCCCCTTAGGAGCTTTCATGACAGGATTCTTTAACTTGCCACTACTCCCTCTCTGAGCCATAATTCTGCCCACAAAATGGACTACAAGGTCCCTGATACTTGTTCTACCCCTCGGGTATGTCAATATACTTGCGGGTTAACGCTGGATACCGGCTCTCCCCACGAACGGTACGGAGCTCTAGCTCTGCATTACCGCACCGCTAGACTCCGCGCATGCGCCCATATTCCAAATTTTCATGCTGACTGCAATACCCAGGGTGTGATTTATCTAATGTCCTGTCAATGTAATGCCTTTTACGTAGGCAAAACGATTAGACATTTTCGGTCCCGTATCAAGGACCATGTATATTTCTCAGGCAGTGGTAAGATGATCACAGCAGTGAGCAGACATCTGGACCTTTACCACAAATTTAACACCTCTCTTGTGTCATTCATCGCCCTTGCTGTGGTCCCTCGAGATCCACGGGGCGGTGATTGGGACAAACAAATACTTTGGAAAGAGACCCTTTGGATTGAAGGCCTTGATGCAACCCATGAGCTGGGCATCAATGAAGCTCAATCATATAAATCATTTTTATAGCTAGCCTCTTGGTCTGATTACCTACTCGCTGTGAATTTGCATTAGTTCGGTATTTGTTGTCATGTTTCCTTGTCCCCCATTTAGATGTATACAATTATAAATCTATAGTTTAACTTTTGTCAACTTTAATCACTGGGTAGTTTTTATGAACACACTTTAGAAACTATGACCAACTGTCTCCTCAATTGGATTCAGAAGGATCACTAATATTTTATATATATTGAATACCAATTCTCTTTACCTGTTTAAGTTTATTTTTATTTTGTTTATTTGTTAGATGACCCTTTTAGGGATATCCATATGTCTGTCCTTTGCAATGATGCCATTGGATGGCCCGGGGGGGGGGGGGGGGGCGAGCATCCTGGGGACTTGTTGGAGTACTATGTGGCCGCCTAAGTGCTGCCCTGCACGAGTTGCAGGCAGTGATTTTTGCCATCCTCGATTGACGGAATTCCTCTGTCACGCGTTTGGCTGGTCAGCCCACTGCTCTCTCACATCCTGACGCGTGATGTCCGGAATTCCCCCTTCGGCGCATGCGTGGATGTTGCGGAACGCATGTGCACTGACCTCGCGGCCTTTCCGGATGATGTCATTCCGCGCCCTGTGATTGGTGCGGTGAATGACGACAGATTGAGGCGTGCATTTAAATAACACGCTAATTCAGCATGTCTTACACAGCCGTCACTGCAGGATGGTCGGCTACTAGGAGCGCAGCTGAACGGGGGAATCTGATTAGGTACAAACTTTTATTACTTTTTGCTACTCTATTAATTCCTTATCACCCTACTCATGGGATTTCTCTATTTTGTTTAACTTATTTACCTAGGCTCACCTACTGGTCCCTACAATTATAGCTGATTGGCCTGCTTGACTGGGAACTTATGGGATACATTGCTGTCTTCTAGGCACATGCATCTTTATTGCTATATACACAGTTTACGCATAGCTATTTGAGCCTTTTTGTCTATGGTTGGATATCCCTATGAGTCTATCTATATCTAAGTGGGTGAGTTATTTTGCTGTACTATGAGGAAATTCAACAGTGATAGTGGCATTTCAATCTATTTTATTTTTTATTTTTTATTCTTATATTTTGTTGATGGTTTACAAAAACCTTTTCATTTTAGGAATAATTTCCTTCAGGTTCCCCTGGCACCTGTATCTCCTCCCCTCCTGTAGGTATATCTATTTATAAGCGATATCGCAGCTGTGCGCGGGAGCCGACTGGTCCGTTGGGACACCGGGAGTTCACTATATCTAAATAACAGAGGAACCAGGATAGCTGATTGATCCTTAAAGAGCCCTTGGCAGGGGTAACAGCGTGGTGTATACGTGTGATGTCACGGATGCATGATTAAGAAGATCTAATCAGCGTTGCCTTGATGATTGAACTTCATGTGTGAATTATTATAAGACTTTTCATGCAGCCCATATCAGTTACTTTGAGGGTAGCATAATAGGAGAATTTTATTTGGACGTCATTTTTGACTCAATTTTTTTTTTTCCCCTTGCTGGTGTGGGATCATACCAGCATATTTCAATATTTTATGTCACTAACATTTATTTTTACAGTTTTGCGCAGCTTGAATTTTTATTATATCTATTTATATACATCATTGGCTGTTTTCTCTACCCTGGGAAATTATCGTATGTCCACAGTAAGTCTATTTAAGTATGTTATATCTTGGTAGGGCCATACATCTATTAACATTTTATTATATGCCATTTGGCTATAACCAGTTAATTATGAGTTTAGACACCTGCCTATATGTGGTCCTTGGCCACGGCAGATGCTCCCCATGATCTATAATTAGTACTTAATACTTTCCACCTGGAATGGACTCCTGAGTTAATCCCCATGTACCAATTACTATATGCATGTCTCCATAGTAACTCGTTGTTCCTTTGCTTGCCTCTTTGGGTGTCCTCTGTGGCGTTAATGTAATTGGGGTTATGACATTCTGATATCCCTTTATTAATACAGTATTTTTGTTATGTAGTTGTATTTTTTATTACTATAGAATGTGTCTTCTGTTTTAAATATTTTTGTTCAGTTCACATGCTATGCTCCTGAAGAAGCGTGATTGCACGCGGAACTTGTCGAGCGAGAGCGAATCTAACATCTAAGTCAACAACCTCTACCGCATTTACCATACCTCATCTACCTGTTGGAATTTGTAATGCTATACCATTCCCACAAGAGATATGGTTTTGTATACTATAACGGTATTGGTGTATCGACTCTCTAATACTATGTGGACTCTTTTTTAACAAGATTGTTTATATCAGAATTTATGTGCAATAAATTTATATCTTTTTAAATCAACTTGTTTTTGTATTGTGCCTAAAAAGTCCAAGTCCCTGTACATTTTGCTTTATTCCATTCATTTTAGGACGTGGCACACTTGTTATTTTGTTTGTATCCACAGACACCACTCTGTGTTGTGATACAACACCTTTGTTTGTTATTCAATATCTGGTAAAGTGATCTGTCACTACCAGAATATTTCCCTGTCCGCTCAGATCTGGCTCCAGACAAAGAAAGTCAATGCACACCAGCTCCATTGGTCCCTGACTCTGAAGATGGCCCATTGGGGCAGTTCGGGAGGGTAAGGTCTTCCTTTGGATGCATCGGATATAAGAGTGGCAGTAGTCCTCAACTTCAACCCGCATGCAAGGCCAGTAGAATCTATCTCTTACTAGATGGAATGTTCTTTCAGGCCCCAGATGACCATGATTGTCACAGAGAGCAGTTAAAACCATCTCTCTGTGCTTCCTGGGCAGGAACAGTTGCCATTTAGACCACCCCTTGATGTAACTGCAACCGGTCCCACTCTCAGTGTAGCAGTCGAGCCCCTTTCGGAGAGTATGTGAGGAGCATATCAGGGCATTTGTACTCCAGGGCCTTCAATACCAGTCTTCCAAGGGGGTCTTCCAATTGATCCCTTCTCAGATCCTTCTTCGACAGCTTGGGTAGGCCTTCATCCCCCACTTGGGTCACATTACAGTAGCACTTAGGCACCTCTGCAGCAGAAACTCCAATCTCTTCCGCCCGGGATCCTCCTCCAGCCTGGTGTTCAGCTCCCTGGTATAGGGCTCGTACCCCTTCTGGTGTCAGCCGAGTCCCCTCCTCAGGGTGGCCGTGATGGCCATGAGGCCTTCTTGATAGGGCATCCGCGTCCCTGTTCCCCACTCCAGGTCGATATTTCAGGCTGAAGTTGAAACCCGAGAGGGCGCCCAACCACCTATGTCCTGTGTCATACAGCTTGGCTGAAGTGAGAAGGTAGGTGAGGGGATTTTTGTCTGTCTTCACCACGAACTCAGCCCTGTAGAGGTAGTCTCTCAACTTATCCACTACAGCCCACTTCAAGGCCAGAAACTCAAGCTTATGTGTGGGGTAGTTCCTTTCAGCAGGGATCAAACTCCTGCTCACGTAGGCAACAGGCCGCAAGTGGCCATCATGTTCCTGATATAGCACTCTGCCCAGTCCATCTTGACTGGCATCGACATGCAGTTCGTATGGTTTGGTGGTGTCAGCATAGGTCAAGACGGGGCAGTGGTCAGGCTCCTCTTCAGCTGAGCGAAAGCCTCCTCACACTTTGAAGTCCACTGATCCTGGATGGATTCTTTGGGCCTTCTAGGCCCTACCGTGGGCCTCGCTGGCTTTATGGGCTCTGGGACATCTTCCTCTCCTTCACTCGTTAATAGTTCGTTGAGTGGATGGGCTATCTTAGCAAACCCTTCTACAAATCTTCTGGAGTAAGAGCAGAATCCCAGAAATGACCATAGTTCAGTCACATTAGTAGGCCTTGGCCAAGAGGTGACGGCATCTAACTTCTCTGTGTCGGTGGCTATTCCCTCAGCAGACACGATATGCCCAAGGTAATGGACCGAGGGCTTGTAGAACTGGCACTTCTCCATGGAGAGTTTTAGGCCTTCCTCATGAAGTCTCTTCAGGACTTTCTCCAACCTCTCTTCATGCTCTTCCAGTGTTCTACCGAACACTATGATATCATCCAGGTATACCAGTACTTCTATCAAGTTCATATCACCCACTGTTTTTTCCATCAGCCTTTGGAAGGTGGCTGGGGCTCCTGATAACCCTTGGGGCATGCGGTCAAATTCGAAGAACCCCACTGGGGTAATGAATTTTATTATCCTCCGGATGCATGGGGATCTGATAGTATCCACTCTTCCAATCCATCACACTGAACCACTTGGCTCCTGACAGGCTCTGCAGGGCATCTTCTATCCGTGGAGTGGTATACTGGTCAGGATTGGTTCTTCTGTTTAGTGTTCGGTAGTCAATGCACAGCCTCAGGGAACCATTTTTTTCCGTACCACCACTATCGGGGAAGCATAAGGGCTCCTAGATTCTTTGATGATCCCTGCTCTTTTGAGTTCCGCCAGTTGTTCTCTTACATCCTCCAAATCCCCCAGAGGAACCCATCGGACCCTTTCTCTAAATGGTTTATCCTCCTGCAAAATGGATCTTGTGGGTGGCACACTTAGCACATCCTACATCAAATTCATTCTTGGAGAATGCAGCCTGCCATCAGGCGATTTGGGCCCTGGCCCTCTCTCTCCAATCTGGTGGGAGGGTGGCATCTTCTGGATAGAACCCCTCCACTGGGATCTCACCCTTCTCTTCCTCTTTCAAGTCAGATGGCGAGACTGGGGTGGCGGTGTTTACTTGACCCAATAACATCCTGGCTGGTACCTTCACTGGTAAAGTGGTTGTGTTGCGAATGCTCACCGAGACCTTCCCATGATTTATTTTCGGGCCTTCAATGGGACCCCTTCTGGGATCATCTCTATCCCCCTTTTTTCCCTTCCGTTGGTCCGGTTCAAGGACAACAAAGGGGCCTGGTTGTTTCCAAGTGAGCTTGACAGATGCTCTCAGACAAGTCACTTCTCTGGGCTGTAGTATTCGTTCTCCTCTGTCCAAATGCCAGATCTTGCCCACCCCTTCTGTGGGAGCTCTCTGTTCCAATACCAGGCGTCGGTAGGCTTGTTTTATTAGGGGATGCATTCCTGCAGTTGGAGTACCTTGCTTTTGGGCTAAAGGTGTCAACAGCCTCCTGACTAAGTCAGTGTTAGTCCCTATGATGAGGAAACTTTTACCAGCCTCTGGCGGGCGAGGGCAAACCACTGCCAAGGTGTCAAAAGTCTCTGTTTCTCCAGCCACTGAGGGGTCAAAGGTTAGCTTGATGGGTAGATAACCATCATAGGGGAAGTTTTGGATTCCAATGTCCCAAATCTTCAGTTCTTCCAACTTCTGCAAGGGTAAGTGTTTTAGATGTTTATCGTAGAAGTCTCTATGCAGGAGGGTCACCTGAGCCCCAGTGTCCAGGAGGGCCTTTATGTAAATTCCTTCTACTTGAATTGATACTTCTGGGTAGGGCCCCACTAACTTGATAGGAAACTTTCTGAGTGTGGCCTGCTTGGCCCGGTTCAGTGACTTGCACCCGTACTTCCCTTTTTTTTAAGCTTTGGCTGTAACCCGATCCTTGTTGGGTCTGGTGTGCATTGACTCCCCGCCGCTGAGTAGGCCGGGTCGATGGGCGCGGGAGACATTAGCTCGCTCGGAGGCAACAACCGAAGTCCTGGTTAAGGGTTCGGGACTCCCGGTGTTGTCTTCTTGCATCGTTATATTTCATGGAGTTAGCTGAAACAGGTGGGCACCCGGTTAACTCCTTCACCGGGGCCCTCTGGAGTTTTCCGCTGGCTTGCGGTACTGAGCTACAGCTTTCTCAGGGCTTGGACATACTTCCCTATAATGCCCAACTCCTCCACAGTTGAAACAGGTCATCAGCTTCCTTGGTCTCTGTACTTGGGTAACATTAGAGCAGAGAGACTTCTTGGGTTCCTCTTCAGCTGAGCTTTCAGTGGGTAGTCCAGTTGGCTGACTGGTCAGTATGGACATCATTTCTATTAGTTAAGTCTTTAAAAGCTCGACCTAAGGGTCAACATCATCAGCATTGATCACCCTGACTCCAGCAGCAGATTCAGCTCTCTGACTCTTCTTTTTGCTATCTAACATAACTTCTTCCTCCCTTACAATTCTGATCAAATCTGGATATTTCAAAATACCACCATCTTGTCGGGTCCTTAACAGGAGGGTAATGGGGTCTAAAGGCTGATCCCCTCTCAACACTTGTTTTGCTCGGATCTTGTCCACATCCCGAGGGTCTAACCCCTTTTTCAACAGGATCTGATGTATGATCTTGTCCAGACGCCTCATGTATTCTCACAATTTCTCTCCTTCTTCCTGGTAAGAGTACTCCATTTGGTAAATGAGATCAGCTGCTTTCTCCGTGCGGCCGAATACATCCTGCAAGATACCCAGGTAGTCTTGGGCAGTACAGTCCTCCTTGCTAAGCTTCAAGTTTCTGATAGCTTCCAAGGCAGGTCCCTTTAAACTTTCGGTGATCCTTTGTTTCTTTTGAGGCTCCGGTATGTCCCATTCTTACAGGGCTTGGGTAGCCTGGTCCAGCCATTCCTCGAAACTGTCTTCCGATGAAGGTACTGGCTGTCTTCCTGAGAAGATTCTGAGCTTCCTGTAGCCTACAGCTGAGAAGGCCTGGGGGTCCTTCTGGCACTTCTTGACAAATTCCCCAAGGACAGCACATAGCTCGGGCCCAATGATGGCCAGAGGTGACTTGGCGGAGACTTCTGGTCTGCTATAATCAGCAGGACTGGATGAGGAAGAACCTTGTTTGGGTACCCCTGGGTGTATCACATTAAGTTCTCCCTTGCTGGCCAACTTTACACTTGGACCCTTGAAGGGCTCGGGAACTTCTTGCTTCCATTCGATCAGTGCATATATATTTGGTGTCCCGGGGTCTGTCTTTACAGCAATCACCCACGCTTTCTTGTCTGGGGACAATACCTTCATGGCTTGGCTTAACTGTTCTTCATTCCAGGACTCTTCTGGAATTTCAAGGACTATGCTGAGCTCCGGGCAGGCATTTTCTTCCTTGCACCACACTATAGCAGCGGCAGAATCCATTCTTGGTGCCTATAGAGGTTCTGTCTGGGGGGGGGGGGGGTTAGGTGGCAGAGTCACAGGAATCCCGGATGAGCCCCCACGTGTAGCACTACCCCCTTAGGAGCTGCTGGTTTGTTTTGGGCCTGTACTCTGCCTATCAACTCCTGTAAGTTTGGCTAAATTCCCCTTGGCACAACTGGACAATAAACTGATTGGGGAACCCACTGGCAGTTGGGAACCACAATGATACCATGCAGCAATACAAATACAGTTAAGCGTTGTTACCTTGTATTGGCCACCTTCCCAATGACAACAGATTACTCCTTTCTCTTCCCAGCACTGTATACAGCTCTTCCCTCACACTACACAGGGCTGAAATCCCATACCTTTACACACAGTCTGTCAGTCTTCACAGGCTGTTTCTGGCTTTCATGTTGCCCTTCTGACCTGTGAAATTCTCTGGTCAGAATGGCAGTGTAGTTGCAGTAGGCAGATACACCCTGTGCAGATCATGGCTAACTGTCTGTGTTGTAAAGGAATGTGATTTCAGCCCTGCAGAGGAGGAACGGTATTGAGTTCTGTAATGGGAAAGGAGCTCAGCAGCTGGGCATAGTATCCAGGGTAGAGGGGGTGGTCAGGGGGCTTTGGGGGGGTGAAACTTAGATCTGGGAGGCAAAGCCATGTGACAAAAAAATCTGGAGCCTGCAGCCCTTCAGGGGCCCCCTGAGGAGGTGTTAAGGGATTTGTTTTAGCAATTTCTGAAGGTTTCTCTGTCAGTGTTGGCAGGTGTTGGGGGAAGGTCACCTCCCAGAGGTGTGTGTCTTTTCCCCAGTTGTCAGGGAAGTGGTGTAAGCGGACATCCCTGGGTGGGGGGGTACAGAGAATCCTAGCTGGTGACTAGGAGACACTGAGCGGTGTCTTACCTCACCAGTGACATCGGTCCCGTCGTGGCTATAAGACAGCACTCTCCTCCTCTTGCCTCGCTATGCACGTTTACCATTCCATGTTGCCAGCACACAGCACAGACACTTCCCCATCCTGGGCTGTTCTCACCTCGTGCTCCTCTCCATTCAAGAAATGCCTCACAGCTTCTGCCCACCCAGATGAAGCATTAGATGCTATGACACTGGCTGGACACTGGCTTCATTGCAACCAGGGAGCCTGCCCCTACTCAGAGTACTGGCCTAACCTCTGTACACAATAGAGTTGGTCTTAATTGCTTCTAGTTTGCTAATCTGCAAACTGGCAGTAATTCTTTAAAGGAACTATTGCAGACAAAGTGACAGATTTTTAAAGTGCCGCTAATAGGAATTTCAAGTGTTGTGCTACACTGTGGGGCATTACAGCTCAAGTGTGTTGGGGTGCCATTTACAATGAATGGCAGGCACTGCAGTGTACCAACACACATGCATCAACACACATAAAGTTTGGTGTGAATGTGTCCTAGGAAGTAAAAGACCAGAGCAGACATAAGTTATAATCAGTTTTATTACAAAAAAAATGTATTTGAACTCAATGTGAGCTGCAAATATTTATGCACAATTACACTTCAGATGTTGCTTTACTTATCACAGATTATATAGAACAGGAGCCAATATATTTGAGAATACACATATCACAAAGTCAGCAGATACCCCAATCTTAACTTCATTAAAAGTTTCCAATCCATATCTGCACGAATGCTTTATTTTAAAATAAAAAAAGGTAAGAAGGCATGTGATGAAACCTGTTAGCCATGTGTAAACTAAATTAAGTATGAAAGTACATTTAAGGCACCTCAAACACTTAAACAACCTTATATATTTATAGCAGCAATGTACAAATTAAGGACAGGTTTAACTAATGTAATTGAGCTTGGTTTAAAGTGGTTCTAAAGCCTAATGCATTAAGGTAAAAAACCTTCAGTATGTAGCTCCCCCACATATACTTAAGTAAGCCCCATCTTGATCCATCACCGTGCATGAGGGCACAGGCTCTCTCGGTCTCTGCCTCCTCTTTGACCCCACTGCTGTCAATCACAGCCAGTGAGGAGGGAGCAAGGGATGAGGCCAAGCTGCACTCTGTGTGTCTTATGGACACACAGAGTGGGGATCAGGAACGAGCAAGTATGAGTGCCCTAATAGCAAGCACTTGGTGGGGGAGAGGAGCCAGGAGCACTGTCGGGGGACCCCAGAAAAGGGGGATCAGGGCTGCTCTGTGCAAATCTGTTGCACAGAGCAGGTAAGTATAACATGTTTGTTATTTAAAAAAAATTATGTTTACAGCCACTTTAAGAAAGCCAGCCAGCTGGAGGTATATCAAATGAAAATCAATATCATTAGCATTTCCAGTCTTTGCCCTTCACAGAAGAAGTTAAACTTGATAAAGTAAGATCCTACTTTGAGATTCATATTCTGGAATTCCTGAGTTAATCATATTTCCTTGTTAAACTAGATAATTGTTTCTTGAAAGAAAATCTAGAAGGCAACTGTAAGGTTAGTTTAGCTTGATGTGTTAATTGTTTTGTTGCTGTTTGAGTCATCATTCTCATCATCTTCCTCCCTAAAGGCTCTTTGGAGGGCTTCCTGGATCGAGTGAGGGGTCTTTTGTTTCCATTTCCTTCCAACAATAAAGTAAATATAGGGGTTGATGGTGCAGTTAAGCACTGTGCAATAAATTGTTACATAGAAAAAACTAACAGTTACCAAATCTGTTGGTGTTAATTTGAAATATATTAAAAAAGACAAAAAAGTAAATGGAAGAACTGATAGGATGAATACAAGAACTGCAATAAGGATGATGATGTACAGTTTAGGTGTGTATCGCTGCTTTAATGACCTCTTTACTTTGATGAGCAAGGTGAAGCTGGAAATGACCATAATTGGTAGGCAGATGCCAATGGCTAAAATAAAAACTATTATTTGAACTGCTGAACATTGTGAGGTTTGTTCCAAGAAAGCATCTGCTGTACACACAAGGTTCTCAAGGAGACTTTCCAAAGAGCCAAGGATCCAAAGAGCAGTGCACATAATAGTGGACAAGTTCCTAGGGCGATGGCTTCGGTACCAAAAGGGGAACAGTACAGAGCTACATCGTTCCATGCTGACAGCTGTAAGGATATACATTCCGGAATACTGCATAGTATCATAAAATATTTCTATGAATATATATAAACTCTCCTTCCCTATAAAATCAGGATCTGTACCAATGATTGTATTTATATGGATCATCAAAAGCAAGGTAGTAAATACAATAAACAGGGCATCAGCTATAGACAGATTCATAATATAAACTGCATATTTGTTTCTCTGGATCTTGAAGAGCAGGTACCAAAACACAATAACATTTCCAACTAGGCCAACGATACAAAGACATAGTGCTACAACAGCCACTATGGTGAAATGTATGTACGAATATTCCGAATAGCTGCTAGACGGTTCATCCAGGGTGTCGTTCATGCTGGTTACATTCATGTTTTCTTTAGTATCGGTATAAATATTCCAACTGTGTTATTAAAACGTATCTTCTTTTTCCATCTGTGTTAAATACATTACCACAAATGATTATTAGTAAATCATAAGTCAATATCTGAGGATAGATAGATAGATAGATAGATAGATAGATAGATAGATAGATAGATAGATAGATAGATAGTAACTATGGTAAATTAGTTTGAATCTTATAGAAAAAAAAAGTAGCGATTTTCATTTTCCATTTAATTTAGAAATTCATATCCTACCAAATAATGCAGCAGCATAAAAGGGAATTGTTTTAGGACAGGAACAACGATAATTGCAATTTGTTGTCCGAAACCACCAGATCAGATTTATCTTTTCATCTTTGCAGAGCAGGTTCCAAAATAAGATAAACATAACAACATGCTGGTTGATAACAAGTGAGAAAAAATATTTCCAAAGGGAAACATGACAACTTTTTTGTCCAAATTGGGAAAATTCACCTCTACTCCTGTTCCAGTGACCACTGGAAAGATTGGAAGATTTTGACCGTCTTTTTTATATATTACCTATATTGTCTTGTAAATTCACCATGTTGTGCTCAAAAACTTACATGTATGAAACTATCACCAATAGTGAAAGTTTCATACATGTAATTTTTTCAGAGCAACCCTATGAATTTGTATTTTGGGGATTTTAAGATAATATCCCCTATTGTGTTTGCAACTTATTTTTATTTTCAAAAAACAAAAAAATGCAGCGCTGTGTGATACTGAACCTTACAAATGCAAAGATAGTGCCATGAACAATAAAAATCAATATTGCTAAAAAATGTAACTATGAACATAAAATAAAAATTTGTGTAACAAGCAAGCTCACAGTGAAAGAAATGTAGTATTATTCCTTAACCACTTAAGCCCTGGACCATTTTGCAGCTAAAGGACCAGGCCACTTTTTGCGATTCAGCACTGCGACGCTTTAACTGACAATTGCGCGGTCGTGCGACGTGGCTCCCAAACAAAATTGACGTCCTTTTTTTCCCACAAATAGAGCTTTCTTTTGGTGGTATTTGATCACCTCTGCAGTTTTTATTTTTTGCGCTATAAACAAAAATAGAGCGACAATTTTGAAAAAAATTCAATATTTTTTACTTTTTGCTATAATAAATATCCCCAAAAAATATATAAAAAAATAAGTTTTTTCCTCAGTTTAGGCCGATACGTACAGTATTCTTCTACATATTTTTGGTTAAAAAAAAAAAAATCGCAATAAGCGTTTATTGTTTGGTTTGCACAAAAGTTATAGCGTTTACAAAATAGGGGATAGTTTTATGGCATTTTTATAAAAAAATGTTTTACTAGTAATGGCGGCGATCAGTGATTTTTTTTCGTGACTGCGACATTATGGTGGACACATCGGACACTTTTGACACATTTTTGGGACCATTGCCTTTTTTACAGCGATCAGTGCTAAAAATTTACTGGTTACTGTGAAAATGACACTGGCAGTGAAGGGGTTAATCACTAGGTGGCGCTGTAGGGGTTAAGTGTTCCCTGCATAGTGTTTCTTACTGTAGGGGGGGTGGGCTCTGTGTCACATGACACTGATCTTCGCTCCGAGTACACGGAGCCGAGATCAGTGTCATTGTCACTAGTCAGAGCGGGGAGATGCTTGTTTACACAAGCATCTCCCCGCTCTATACCTCCGTGAGATGATCGCGGGGATCCCCATGGTGATCGAGTCCGCGGGACCCGCGGTCCGACTCACGGGGATGACGGCAGGGTCGCGAGCGCGCCGCCGGCGGCGCGTGTGCGACCACATGGCAGGCATTTAAAGGGCCACGTACAGGTACGTGATTATGCCTGTTCGTGCCATTCTGCCAATGTAAATATACAGTGGCTGGTCCTTAAGTGGTCAATATCAAGTGTCCAAAAAGAGAGAGATTTATTCTCCCATTTTTCATCAATCCACAGAGACAAAGGTGTAAATTGGGGTATTATACGTATTGCTGTCCAAAGAGTGACTCTAGTGATGATATTCCTGATATTACTCCCCCCCCGTGTGAATGCGCTCACCTCCAACAGTGTGACCGCATACTTAAGTTTGGTCCACAAAAGCAGTTGAACCACTCCTGGGCTCTAAGTAAAACTGGCTCAGCAGGATCCCACAGGAAAATCCAGAGAAGTTGTCCTCAATTTTAATACAAGAAAGAGGCTGGATAGTGCATTATCGCTAGTTGAAAAATGTATTTAGAAAACATATCGTCAGGGTACTTACACATTTTAGGTGCTTCCAGCACACTAAACTATAAAAGCATTAAGCATAGGATTCCTCTCCAAATGACTTCCAAACTTGTATGTGTCAGCAGCTTT
Organism: Rana muscosa; assembly: GCA_029206835.1. Lineage (NCBI taxonomy): Eukaryota > Metazoa > Chordata > Amphibia > Anura > Ranidae > Rana > Rana muscosa. The sequence goes on along the minus strand of CM055122.1, from coordinate 1,114,081,280 downwards.
TACAAACAAGCATGTATCCAAGCTCCCCCACTGTCCTGGCCCCTCCTCTACATGTGATGACACAGGGCTAATCACGTGTCTTCCTCAGGGGGATCTGTTTTTTCTTTGTATATTGTTATAAAGTGTGTAGGCTACATTTTTTCTCTGAGGCGATTTAGGCGCAATTTTTTTTACCAAGAATATTGAGAAGAATACATATCGGCCTAAACTGAGAAAGAAATTTGTTTTTTTACATATTGTTTTTGTATATTTATTATAGCAAAAAGTAAAAAATATTGTTTTTTTTTTTTCAAAATGTCACTCTTTTTTTGTTTATAGCGCAAAAAATAAAAACCGCAGAGGTGATCAAATACCACTAAATGAAAGCTCTATTTGTGGGAAAAAAAGGACGTCAATTTTGTTTGGGTGCAACGTCGCATTACCGCGCAATTGTCAGTTAAAGCGACGCAGTGCCGTATTGCAAAAAGTCCTCTGGCCAGGCAGGGCGTACATTCTTCTGCGGCTGAAGTGGTTAATTTAATTTTAAAAGTCTCAAACTATTAATTTCCAGTTTCTCCACTCTTTCAGATCTTGCCTGAACTCAGTCTGAGGCAAGACATAATAAAGTCTACTGGTAATCTCTCACACTGTAACAAAGGGCATAGTGCTGGGGCAAGCATTGTTTAAAATTTTGAGCAGTAAATCAGTGGAACCAGGCTATGACATCAGGGGGGAGCTTACAAGGGAAGGATAAAGCGTTTGCACCTAAGTGCATGGGATAGTATCAATGGTGGTGCCCAAATGATACTGCCCAATAGGGATGAGCCGAACACCCACCTGTTCGGTTCGCACCAGAACCTGCGGACAGACCTAAAGTTCACGTGAGTTTAGAACCCTATTAAATACAATGGACTCGAACGTTCAAAATCTAAAGTGCTAATTATAAAGGCTAATATGCAAGTTATTGTCCTAAAAAGGGTTTGGGGACCCGTGTCCTGCCCCAGGGGACATGTATCAATGCAAAAAAAAGTTTTTAAAACTGTCGTTTTTTCGGGAGCAGTGATTTTAATAATGCATAAAGTGAAACAATAAAAAGTGAAATATTTAAATTTCGTATCTGGGGGGGTGTATAGTATGCCTGTAAAGCAGCGCTTGTTTCCCTTGCTTAGAACTGTCCCTGCACAAAATGTCATTTCTGAAGGAAAAAAAGCCATTTAAAACCACTCGCGGCTATAATGAATTGTCGGCTCCCGGCAAAACAGAGAAAAGTCATTGATAAAAAAAATAAAATAAATGTGCGGGGGTCCCCCCAAATTCAATTACCAGGCCCTTCAGGTCTGGTATGGATATTAAGGGGAACCCTGCATCAAATGTAAAAAAAAAAAAAAATGACGTGGGGTTCCCCCCAAATATCCATACTAGACCCTTCAGGTCTGGTATGAATTTTAAGGGGAACTCCACCCCAAATTTTAAAAAAAAAATGGCGTGGAGTTCCCCCAAAAATCCATACCAGACCCTTTATCCGAGCACGCAACCTGGCAGGCCGCAGGAAAAGAGGGGGGACGAGAGAGCGCCTCCCCTCCTGAACCGTACCAGGCCACATTCCCTCAACATGGGGAGGATGTCCCCATGTTGATGGGGACAAGGGCCTCATCCCCACAACCCTTGCCCGGTGGTTGTGGGGGTCTGCGGGCAGGAGGCTTATCGGAATCTGGAAGACCCCTTTAACAAAGGGGACCCCCAGATCCCGGCCCCCCCTATGTGAATTGCTAAGGGGTACATTGTACCCCTACCATTTCATGAAGAAAGTGTAAAAAAAAAATGTAAAAAAAACACACAGACACCTTGGAAAAGTCCTTTATTAAAAAAAAATAAAAATAAACATTCCAGCAATGTAATCCAATGTCCAGCGCTGCAGTCTCCACTCGAAACGTCATTGGCTGAGTGGACCTACACTGCGGAGGAAGTTCCCCATCAGGTCCGCTCAGCCAATGACGTAGGCGGGGTCTGAGGTACGAGGGGGCGTCTTGGCTGAGCGGACCTGATGGGGAACTTCCTCTTCAGTGTAAAAAAATGAATAGACCCGCCCCTTCTCACGTTCCCCATCAGGTCCGCTCCTGATGGGGAACGCGCCCCTGCCCGCAGACCCCCACAACCACCGGGCAAGGGTTGTGGGAATGAGGCCCTTGTCCCCATCAGCATGGGGACATCCTCCCCATGTTGAAGGCATGTAGCCTGGTACGGTTCAGGAGGGGGGGCGCTCTCTCGTCCCCCCATCTTTTCCTGCGGCCTGCCAGGTTGCGTGCTCGGCTAAAGGGTCTGGTATGGATTTTTGGGGGGAACCCCACACATTTTTTTTTTAATTTGGGGTGGAGTTCCCCTTAAAATCCATACCAGACCTGAAGGTTTTTTTTATCAATAACTTTTATATGTATTGCCGGGAGCCGACAATTCATTATAGCCGCGAGTGAGTTTTAAATGACTTTTTTCCTTCAGAAATGACACTTTGTGCAGGGACAGTTCTAAGCACGGGAAACAAGTGCGACTTTACAGGCATACTATACACACACCCTAGGTACGAAATTTGAAGGAATATTTCACTTTTATTGTTTCACTTTATGCATTATTAAAATCACTGCTCCCAAAAAAACCAGCAGTTTTTAAAACTTTTTTTTGCATTGATACATGTCCCCTGGGGCAGGACCCGGGTCCCCAAACACTTTTTATGACAATAACTTGTATATAAGCCTTTAAAAATTTGTGGAAAGCTTTTCTTACCTGTTCAATAGCAATAGTCCTTATGAGTTTTGTCTGATTGCATTTTCAGGTTTGTCATAGACAGTAGACAATAATCTGATCTAGTTGACAACAGCTGGATCATGAGATTGTCTTTTAATGCCTACAGGCCCTGCTCATGATCCAGAGGCAGCTGTGAACGTGGATATAGAAATCTTGCTGTCGTCGTTTTAGAAAGATAGAGGTGAGTCAATCAGAGGGCATCTACCCAAAACTAAAATATGAGTAGTAAAGCCACGTTTGTTAAATAAAAAAAAAATGATGTAGCATATACTGTAAATTTGCTACAAAATAGGTTTTTTTTGCAATTCAGTGTTGTAAAATCACCCTTCTATTTCAGTCTGCAACCAACTATGGTTTTCTAAAATTGGCCAAAAAATTCAAACATGTCTTATTTGTATATGCATGTTGTGTACACTGTTGATATGATATACAGCAATAATGGGTTAAGCTGGCCTTAGTTTAGTTTGAACTAGCAGTGAATGTGGTTTTCATTTGAGAAAGTCCATTTGTTCCAAAATCAATTGTTAAAAGCAAACAGAATTTTGAATAACTTTCAAATGACATTGGTAAAGTAATTGAATGGACAAAGAATGTTTGTATGAAGAGAATTTTAAAATATGATTAGCTTAGGCTATTTTGTATAATTACTGCATAGAGTGTTTTTTTTTCAAAAGGTAAATTAACACTGTAATTTAAAGTGATCGTAAAGTCTTGTTTTCTTTTTCTATTAAAATTACAAACATTACTGCATGTAGCGCTTTATGTTATGATGGGGTTCGGTATCAGTTACTATAAATTGTGAGTTCCATCTGTGAAGGTGTGATTATATATCTGGATACCGTAGTCGGTTACATATGATATTAATATGGGAAAATACAAATTCTTTATGTGAAACTGTTGTGGGCCCTTACCCTGACATAGATCCTCATTATCCATTGGGCCATGCTGGCCACTTGTGCTGATGTATGACTCATTTATGTTTTTTTCTTTCTTGTGTTGTTACTATGTTGAACATTTAAATAAAAAGAATAAAAAAAAAAAACATGTTATACTTACCTGCTCTGTGCAGGGTTTTTGCACAGAGTAGCCCAGATCCTCCTCTTCTCGGATCCCTGGCTGGAGCTCTTGGCCCCTCCCTCCTGTCGAGTGCCCCCACAGCAAGCAGCTTGCTATGAGAGGACCCAAGCCGAGCTGCAGCTTCGTCTATCCATTCAGACACAGAGCTGCAGTTCGGCCCATCCCCTCTCTCCTGATTGGCTAACTAAGTTTTATTGACGGCACTGGAAGCGAATGGCGCTGCTGCTGTGTCTCATGTGCCAATCAGGAGGGAGAGTCCTGGAGGACCAATTCATTCATGGACATCGCTGGATGGCTGTGGGGGGGGGGGCTGGGTGCTGCACATGGAAGGCTTTTTATCTTAATGCATAGAATGCATTAAGATAAATAAAACTTCTGACTTCACAATCACTTTAAGTGGTGGTTCACACTAATGGGGTTTGAATCTGATGCGATTTCACAGTGCAATTTCTGTTGTGACAGGTGTGAATTTAATGCGATTTCTGTGGGGACTGGGCATAGCTGGAAATTGAATTCACACTGTACCCATACTAAGCTTGCACAGGACCCTTTTTTAACCAGATAAAAATCGCATTGCATGGATGTGAATGGGCGTCATTGGAAATAATGCTTTTTTTAATGACATAAAAATCTAGTGTAGCACCCTGTGGTTTAGTCAGGAAGCTCCTCCCAAATTTACTTGCCAAGAGTAGTTATCTTGGTCGATTGATAGAGATCTATTGATTTCTCCTTAAAGTGGATGTAAACCCACTCTCATCCTTTCTAAACTACTGCCATAGTGCTGATCTATAAGGATATACATGCCTCCTGCATGTATCCTTACCTGTCAAATGTCTCCCCTCTGTCTGTTCTAAGAACTGAAAAACTGCAGATTCTGTGGGAGGATCTGTTGTCTGGAGCTCGTTGGGTGGAGTCGTGATGTCAGTAGACTCCCCGCCCACCTCTACACTCCCCTTGTCAACATGCATTTTCTCCTGTGTATTCCTTCTGCTATGATCACTAACATCCAGTCAAAATCCAGAAAAGTAACCACATGCCTTCAAAAAAGGAGTGGGGGTGGGAATTAAAAAATAATGCCTGTCTAAAGCTAGTGCACGAGATATGTAAATAACCTGTCACTCAAAGCAAGGGGGTGGAACGGACAAAGGTTTTTCTCTGTTTGTCCGTTTTATCTCACTGAACAATAAAAGAGGATTGGATTAACTCTTTGTGGCAAGACCTGGCACAAATCATAGGAAATCTTATACTCTACATTGTGACAGCAAAAAATAAATAAAAAATGTTGGGTTTACATCCACTTTAAGTTTGGCCTTGTTGCACTTTTCTCTTCTACCACTAGATGGCTGGGTACTTGGTAGTACAGAATATGAGAAGGACAACCCAAGGTCAGGTTATGGGTATATGGGGTATCTCAGCCAATGGGCAGGGGTTTTCTTGAATCCCTTGGCCTGCTGGGAGAACCTTTATATTCGGGTGAGATCAGGTGATCTATGTTCAGTGCCACCTGGATGGTTGTCTGGGTGGAGTGTGTCGTATGCCCCGGGCTGCTAGGCCGGAGATTGGGCCTATCCCAGGGGCATTTAGCTGCCAGGCTATGTGAGGGCCTATCCAGAAGTAAGAGGGCAGCACAGGGTTGGGGCTGCGGCTTGCAGTCCAACCAGAAGTGACGGTTCTGCCGGTCGAAGAACCTGTCAGTGGTCGGAGGTAGAAGGGAAGCTGTCGCCACAAAGGGACCAACCACCTTTACCAGGGACCACATTGAGTAACTGAATCAAGTACCGGAACCATATTCTCACTAAAAGGGCATGGTGGAGAATCTGGAAACTTCAGGTGGTGATCAAGTCAGGGACCCAACTAGCGGAGGAGACGCTTGCAGAGCAGCCTTGTGTGTCAAGCCAGGGACTGAGCCAGTTAGCAGGGGGGAAGCTTGAGAAGTATCTGAAGTGCCAAGCTAGGGACCCAGCAGAGAAGCAGGGGTGACGCTTGAGGGGATACCACCACAAACCTTGGAGGAGCTCAAGGGATTCAGAGTCAGTGAATCAGTGGGTCTAGTGAGAGACCGGGAGCTCAGTATTGAAGAACTACAAGGAGCAGTTGTAGTGAATATGAAAGAACTGTTATGTTTGAGTTAGGAACTGTTAAAGGAGTAGGACTTTTACCATAGGAGAGAGGATTCCTGCAAGTGCAGATGTGGCTTCTTTCTGGGGCCTTTCCCTGTACGGCTGTCCTTCTATTGAAGTCTCGGTGTCTGCTGATTGAATCTATACCTACTTAAGGTTGTACTGGTCTTAACCCTTTTTCCCCTTGCAAAAATATAAAAAGGACTGTTAAAAGAAATAAAACCTCTTTTGCATCCAAAAAAAGTCTGGCCCCCACTGACTTTAAACATTTTTGCACCCACTATACCTCACAACCCACTACATATTGAAGGATAAACTGTGAAAAAAGCAATCAAATACTAGCATAAATCCAAATATTAATGTGAATAGTAATAATAAATTACAATATCTTCACAGCTGCTGTGGCACTCTCAGTGAATCACCACAGCTAATATAGACAATAATAATTGTTAATATTGTTATATTAATATTGCAGCACATTGAAGGATGTCAGCAGTCTGTAGCTTCAAAGGCACTCATTAGACTGGAAGAGGTAAAAGACTTTGCCACATATGCTTTTCGGATTGCATTTAATCCGCATAGGTGTGAACCAGCACTCAAAGTGCCATGTCCCGCTTGTGTGAGTCGCTTACTGATGCTCCCAAAGGGGTTGATTTCCTAAAACTGGAGAGTGCAAAACTTGGTGCAGCTGTGCATAAAAATCAATCAGCTTCCATTTTTTTTTGTCAAACCTTAATTGAAGAAGCTGAAGTTAGAAGCTGATACCATGCACAGCTGCTCCAGGATCTGCACTCTTCAGTTTTAGTAAACCAACCCCAATGTTTGTTTCCTTTTTATAACATTGGTACTGCTCATGCAAGTGGTTGTGAAAAGTAAGAACTGAGTAAGGCCCCCTTCACACCAGCGGACCGATCAGGTCGGCATGTCCGTTTTTCAGGCAGACCCGATCAGACCACCCATTGTTCTCTATGGAGCGGCGAATGTCAGCGGACATGTGTTTGCTGACACCCGCCTGTGTCCGATCCAGTCTGCTAAAAACAGACGGATGGAGATACGTTCGTCATCCCTCCAGGGGATTGGATTTGAGTCAGATGGAAACAGACAGGAAGTTTGTTTCCATCTGACCGCCCCATAGATAACAGCAGGCTTTGTCCATGTCTGCTCTGCATAGCAGAGTGGACACGGACCTCTCATCTACCTGCTCAGCAGGGATTTGCAGAGAGATCCCCCACTGAGCAGGTGGATCCACTTGACGGATTTCACTCTGTCTGAAAGGGGCCTTAAAGTTATATGTGATTTCCAATACAAACAACAATACAGTATGTACAAAATTGTAAAGAAGTTTGCTAAAATCCTTTAAATGTATGTATGTTACCAGGGAAGGTTTTTTTCAGCAAAAGTGGAGTTATACTATTGGCAGGATAACTGTAAATGTTATAATGTGTCACTTCAGCTTCTGTATATCTTCTGCATAACTACATTTTTAAAATCCAGCACTAGGGTCTTAATCAATACCATAAATACAAAACAGACAAAATGCATCTATTTTCTAAAACTGACATTCTTATCCAATAAAAGCCTTAAAAAAACTCACAAATAGTCCACCTTTAGAAATGTCCCACGTTAATATAAGTCTGCAAAGTTCATATTCTGTACATCTTATACAGTTCTGATTAGCAATGATTTTGTTTAGAAATGTAAGCTAACAGCGATTAAAAAAAACAAACATTTATAAATGATACAAGCCTAAAATAGTAGCTCTTACCTGTAATATGTTGTTTTTAGGTAACTACAAATACTGAATATAGTTACACCATTCCAGGACACACAGCCATAAACTGCTGTCTTTGTAAAAGGTGCATCGATATGAGAGAAATTACTTAAATAGGCAGCTGTGTGTAAGAGATGGAGTCATAAAAAGTACAGAGGTGGAGCTACATCTGGTCATAATTAGGCACCAAATTTAGAAATTGAGTTACGTCAGTTTCTCTATAACACCTTATCCTGTAATTATTGGGAAATACAAGGAAGTAATATGTAAGATTTACATACCAGTGATATGTACCCTACCAGACCAGTTTTTTGTTGTGCATACACCTAGGAAAATGCACATATGGTTTTGAATTTATATCAAAGACCCCCCACACATTATATTTTCTAAAAGCAGAGGACCTATACAATAAAATTATGGTAGACATGATTTTATAGGACACATAATAGTTGTGTAAATGTTTATGAAATCTATATTTTTTAGTAAAAAAAAAAATTACACAAAAACTTTGTGCATGTAAACACAAAAAGTTTTTTAACCACTTAAGCCCCGGACCATTTGGTAGCTAAAGGACCAGAGGTGAATTCAGAATTTTGCACTGCGCTGCTTTAACTGTAAATTGTGCGGACATGCAATGTTGTACCCAAACGAAATTTGCGTCCTTTTCTTCTCACAAATAGAGCTTTCTTTTAATGGTATTTGATTGCCTCTGCGATTTTTATTTTTTGCGATATAAACGGAAAAAGACCGAAAATTTTGAAAAAAAATGATATTTTCTACTTTTTGTTATAAGAAAAATCGAATAAACTCAATTGTAGTCATACATTTAGGCCAAAATGTATTCAGCCACATGTCTTTAGTAAAAAAAATGTCAATAAGCGTATATTTATTGGTTTGCGCAAAAGTTATAGCGTCTACAAACTAGGGTACATTTTCTGGAATTTACACAGCTTTTAATTTATGACTGCCTATCTCATTTCTTGAGGTGCTAAAATGGCAGGGCAGTACAAAACCCCCCAAAATGACCCCATTTTGGAAAGTAGACACCCCAAGGAAATTGCTGAGAGGCATGTTGAGCCCATTGAATATTTTTTTTTGTCCCAAGTGATTGAATAATGACAAAAAAAAAAAAATTACAAAAAGTTGTCACTAAATGATATATTGCTCACACATGCCATGGTTATATGTGGAATTGCACCCCAAAATACATTCTGCTGCTTCTCTTGAGTACGGGGATACCACATGTGTGGGACTTTTTAGGAGCCTAGCCACGCACGGGACCCCGGAAACCAAGCACCGCCTTCAGGATTTCTAAGGGCGCAAATTTTTGATTTCACTCCTCACTACCTATCACAGTTTCGAAGGCCATAAAATGCCAAAATAGCACAAAACCCCCCCCAAATGACCCCATTTTGGAAAGTAGACACCCCAAGCTATTTACTGAGAGGCATTATTAGTCCATGGAATATTTTATATTTTGCCACAAGTTGCGGGAATATGACAAACTTTATCTTTTTTGCACAAAGTTGTCACTAAATGATATATTGCTCACACATGCCATGGGCATATGTGAAATTACACCCCAAAATACATTCTGCTGCTTCTCCTGAGTACGGGGATACCACATGTGTGGGACTTTTTGGGAGCCTAGCCGGGTACAGGGCCCCAAAAACCAAGCACCGCCTTCAGGATTTCTAAGGGCGTAAATTTTTGATTTCACTCCTCACTACCTATTACTACCTATCACAGTTTTGAAGGCCATAAAATGCCAAGATGGCACAAAACCCCCCCAAATGACCCCATTTTGGAAAGTAGACACCCCAAGCTATTTGCTGAGAGGCATTTTGAGCCCATTGAATATTTTTTTTTTGTCCCAAATGATTGAATAATGATAAAAAGAAAAAAAAAAAAGAAAAAAAATGTACAAAAAATTGTCACTAAATGATATATTGCTCACACATGCCATGGTTATATGTGGAATTGCACCCCAAAATACATTCTGCTGCTTCTCCTGAGTATGGGGATACCACATGTGTGGGACTTTTTGGGAGCCTAGCTGGGTACGGGGCCCCAAAAACCAAGCACCGCCTTCAGGATTTCTAAGGGCGTAAATTTTTGATTTCACTCCTCACTACCTATCACAGTTTCGAAGGCCATAAAATGCCAAAATAGCACAAAACCCCCCCAAATTACCCCATTTTGGAAAGTAGACACCCCAAGCCATTTACTGAGAGGCATGTTCAGTCCATGGAATATTTTATATTTTGCCACAAGTTGCGGGAATATGACAAACTTTGTTTTTTTTGCACAAAGTTGTCACTAAATGATATATTGCTCACACATGCCATGGGCATATGTGAAATTACACCCCAAAATACATTCTGCTGCTTCTCCTGAGTACGGGGATACCACATGTGTGGAACTTTTTGGGAGCCTAGCTGCGTACGGGACCCCAAAAATCAAGCACCGCCTTCAAGGTTTCTAAGGGCATAAATTTTTGATTTCACTCCTCACTACCTATCACAGTTTTGAAGGCCATAAAATGCCAAGATAGCACAAAACCCCCCAAAATGACCCCATTTTGGAAAGTAGACACCCCAAGGAAATTGCTGAGAGGCATGTTGAGCCCATTGAATATTTTTTTTTTGTCCCAAGTGATTGAATAATGACAAAAAGGAAAAAAAAAATGTACAAAAAGTTGTCACTAAATGATATACTGCTCAAACATGCCATGGTTATATGCGGAGTTGCACCCCAAAATACATTTGGCTGCTTCTCCTGAGTATGGGGATACCACATGTGTGGAACTTTTTGAGAGCCTAGCCGCGTACGGGCCCCCGAAAACCAAGCACCGCCTTCAGGATTTCTAAGGGCACAAATTTTTGATTTCACTCCTCACTACCCATCACAGTTTTGAAGGCCATAAAATGCCAAGATAGCCCAAAACCCCCACAAATGACCCAATTTTGGAAAGTTGACACCCCAAGCTATTTGCTGAGAGGCATGGTGAGTATTTTACAGCTCTCATTTGTTTTTGAAAATGAAGAAAGACTTTTTTTTTTTTTTTCTTTTTTCAATTTTTAAAACATTGTGACAAAAAGTGAGATCTGCAAAATACTCAACATACCTCTCAGCAAATAGCTTGGGGTGTCTACTTTCCAAAATGGGGTCATTTGGGGGGGTTTTGTGCCATCTGGGCATTCCATGGCCTCCGAAACTGTGATAGGCAGTGAGGAGTGAAATCAAAAATTTACACCCATAGAAATCCTGAAGGCGGTGCTTGGTTTTCGGGGTCCTGTACGCGGCTAGGCTCCCAAAATGTCTCACACATGTGGTATCCCCGTACTCAGGAGAAGCAACAGAATGTATTTTGGGGTGCAATTCCACATATAACCATGGCATGTTTGAGCAATATATAATTTAGTGATAACTTTTTGTACATTTTTTTTTTTTCTTTTTGTCATTATTCAATCACTTGGGACAAAAAAAAAAAAAATATTCAATGGGCTCAACATGCCTCTCAGCAAATAGCTTGAGGTGTCTACTTTCCAAAATGGGGTCATTTGGGGGGTTTTGAACTGTCCTGGCATTTTATGCACAACATTAGGAAGCTTATGTCACACATCATCCACTCTTCTAACCACTTGAAGACAAAGCCCTTTCTGACACTTTTTGTTTACATGAAAACATTTTTTTTTGCAAGAAAATTATGTTGAACCCCCAAACATTATATATGTTTTTAAAGCAAAGGCCCTACAGATTAAAATAGTGGGTGTTGCATTTTTTTTTCCACACAGTATTTGCGCAGCGATTTTTCAAACGCATTTTTTGGGGGAAAAACACACTTTTTTTATTTTTAATGCACTAAAAAACACTATATTGCCCAAATGTTTGATGAAATAAAAAAGATGATCTTAGGCCGAGTACATGGATACCAAACACGACATGCTTTAAAATTGCGCACAAACGCGCAGCGGCGAGAAACTACATTCATTTTTAAAAGAATTTAAAAGCCTTTACAGGTTACCACGTTAGATTTACAGTGGAGGTCTACTGCTAAAATTACTGCCCTCGATCTGACCTTCGCGGTGATACCTCACATGCATGATGCAATTGCTGTTTACATATGACGCTAGACCGACGCTTGCGTTCGCCTTTGTGCAAGAGCAGGGGGGACAGCGGTGCTTTTTTTTTTTTTTTTATATTATTTATTTTGCTTTTTTATTTTATTTTTAAACTGTTCCTTCCATATTTTTTTTTTTTTTATCATTTTTATTGTTATCTCAGGGAATGTAAATATCCCCTATGATAGCAATAAGTAGTGACAGGTACTCTTTTTTTGAAAAAAAATGGGGGTTAGACCCTAGATCTTTCCTCTGCCCTCAAAGCATCTGACCACACCAAGATCGGTGTGATAAAATGCTTTCCCAATTTCCCAATGGCGCTGTTTATATCCGGGGGGGGGGGCATTCCCTCCCACTGCTTGTAAAAGCAGTCTAGAGGCTAATTATCTGCTAGAATTGCTTTTACATGAAAGCCGGCCACTGGCTGAAAAGAATGATACCAAGATGATACCTAAACCTGGAGGCATCATTCTGGTATAAACATTCAAAGTCCAGCAACATACCAGTACGTTGCTGGTCCTTATTGGACATGTATTGTAATATTTTTTTTCATGCAGCCTGTTGGCTGAACGAAAAAAAGAGATTGATCGGTGGGTATGCCCACCATTGGAATACCTCCCTTCATCCACCCACTTCTAATGATGGGCATATATGCCGAAGCATGGGGGCATCCTCCCGCAAAAAAGTTATGCCGTGTACACACGGTCGGACTTTTCCACGGGCAAGCCTTCGTCGGAATTTCGACCGTATGTACGCGGCATAAAAGGTTATGCCGCGTACACACGGTCGAACTTTTCCACGGGCAAGCCTCCGTCGGAATTTCGACCGTATATACGCGGCATTAGGAGCAAAATCGCTCCTCCGCCCCTGCTGCCCCCATGCTTCGGCATATATGCTCTTTTTTTAACTGTGGTGGTGAAATCACCTCCTACAGCGTTGGAGTCACGGCTTTATGTATCGTGGGAGCAAACGCTGTTGCTGTCAAGATAAATAAATCCGCGATGCAACTGAATGGCGTACCTGCTAAGCAAATGATGGTTAACATTAAAACAAAGTAACATTACAGTACAACAGTAAGACCTTACCATACCATACCTGCAAAGCAAATACCAAAACAAAACCTAGTAAAAAATAGAACATTTTTTTAACGCAACCTGTGGCTAAAATATATATATGCCGAAGCATGGGGGCATCCTCCCGCAAAAAAGTTATGCCGCGTACACACGGTCGGACTTTTCCACAGGCAAGCCTCCGTCGGAATTTCGACCGTATATACGCGGCCTTAGGAGCAAAATCGCTCCTCCGCCCCTGCTGTCCCCCATGCTTCGGCATATATGCTCTTTTTTTTTAACTGTGTTGGTGAAATCACCTCCTACAGCACTGGAGTCACGGCTTTATGTATCGTGGGAGCAAACGCTGTTGCTGTCAAGATAAATAATTCTGCGCTGCAGTTGAATGGCGCACCTGAAAACAAAAAATGACATACCTGAAAAGCAAGCATGATAAAACATTGCAGAATGGAATACAGTAAAAAAGAGCAGAACAATAGAGAGAAAATATAGAGAGAGAGAGAGAGAACAATAAAACGACAACTATTTTTGGTTTTTTTATTTTATTTTTTTTTTGTGTTTGGTTTTTTACGTTTTTTTTTGTTTTTTACACTTTTTTTTTTTAAACTTTAACAACTGTAATGGTTCGGGTCTCTCAAAATGTAATGGCATCTTGGGAGACCCTGTGTAAGTGTGTCCTAGTCTGTGAAATGCTGTACCCTACGCTAAAACTTCACTTTTGAGTGGTAGCGTTCAAAACATTCACCAAGGCAAAGACCAGGTTTGTCAGGACAGAGTGGACAATAATAACGGGTGTCACGCCTAAATCTGCGCTTGCTACAGACACGACATCTTTTTTGGGGGGCTCGTTGGGTAGGGGTACTCGGGAGGAGATGCGTATAATGCCTCTCATGCAGCCGGCTTACTGCATTTGGTAGGGGATGGTGAGGTGCAGAACCGCCTGGATACAGGAGTTCTGTGACTATCTCATTCTGGAATTTTAGAAGAGATAAAGTCCCGCCTGAAGCTCTGTATAGCACATGAGCGTTCAGCAAAGCCAATTGGAATAAGGATAGAGACACTTTTTTGTACCAGCGTCTTGCCTTACGGTCAATTAGATACAGCGCCATCAACTGGTCGTTGAGGTCCACCCCTCCCATATTTTTGTTATATTCGTGGACACAGAGGGGTTTCTCCACAACACCAGTCGCCGTAGGAATTTGGACTGTCGTGTCTGCATGAAGGGAGGTAAGAAGGAAAACATTCTTATTGTCCCTCCACTTCATAGCGAGCAAGTTATTACACTTTACGCAGGCTCTCTCCCCCAGCCTAAGACTGGCATCTACAAGCCGCTGGGGAAAGCCCCGGCGATTAGGTTGCACAGTGCCACATGCTCCAATCTGATGATCAAACAAGTGACTAAACAGTGGCACGCTCATGTAATAATTGTCCACATACAAGTGGTACCCCTTTCCGAATAAGGGTGACACCAAGTTCCACACTATCTTGCCAGTGCTCCCTATGTAATCCGGGCAGTTGACCGGCTCAACCTGACTATCTTTTCCCTCATAAACCATAAAGCTCAATACATAGCCTGTTGCCCTGTCACAGCACTTATAGAGCTTGACCCCGTATCTGGCACGCTTGCTGGGAAGGTACTGCTTGAAAGCCAAGCGGCCAGAAAATTTAATCAGGGACTCATCAACGCAGACAGCTTGATCGGGAATAAACAAGGCTGCAAAACGTTCGTAGAAGTGGTTTATGAGGGGCCGAATTTTATAGAGCCGGTCGTATTCAGGGTCCCCACGTGGACGACAAAGTTCATTGTCGTTGAAGTGCATGAACCGCAAAATCTGCTCGTATCGTTTCCTGGGCATGGAGGCAGAGAACACGGGCATGTGGTCAATTGGGTGCGTGGACCAATAAGCACGCAATGACGGGAATTTATGTGTGCCCATGTTGAGGGAAAGGCCCAGAAAGGTCTTAAATTCGGAAACCGTAATTGGTTTCCAATCTTTGGCAATGGAAGGCAACTGGGGATTGGCGGCGATGAATTGACCAGCATATAAATTACTCTGGTCCACAATAGATCTATAGAGATCTTCCGTGAAAAACAGCGAATAATAATCGATTGGCATAAAATCAGCTGTTTCCACCTGAATACCGGGTTGGGCAGTGAATGGGGGAAGTACGGGTTCTGCAGAAGTGGTGGGGACCCAATCAGGATAGGCGAATTCTGCAGGAAGAGCACTATGGGTACGATGGGCCTGCCTTTGTCTTCTTGGTGGCAGCGGGACACTACTTGTGCTTGCCACCTCGCCAGCTTGAACTGCACTTATGGGACTCGCCACGTCACCACGTGATACTGCAGTGCTGGATGTACGCCCAGGCTGTACTAGGCCGCTGGTGCTTGCCAATTCACCAGAAGGAATAGCGGCGCTAGTACTCCTCTGCTCCATGATACGAGAGCCCTGTGGTTCTTGCTCCTCAACAACCTCAGAAGATCGGGATCGGGTATGCCTGACCTTAGCAGGGACCTCAACTTCGTCGTCAGAGCTATCTGACGTAGGGCCGCTGACGTCACAGTCTTCTACGGGAAGATATTCTGAGCCTGAATCTGACAGATACGTGACCTCTTCTTCACTATCTGTCATGCTCAGAATCTCGTAGGCCTCTTTACTAGTGTACCTTCGACTTGCCATTTTGGGCTCTAAATTTAGGGGTACACTAGTAAGATTCGCAGGAAAAAAAGCACCCGACTGTCGTCAGCAAATACATCAAACGCTACAAAAAAAACTGTTAGCGGTCGCAGGGATCAGGACTGTCTCTGCGAACGCTGCAGTTATGTGTTTTGTGTTTGGTAAGTGACAGTGATCGATCGATACTGCACTTGGGTGGGCTGGGCTGGGCTGGGCTGGGCGGAGGGGCTAAACGCAGGTGCTAGCAGGTATCTGGGCTGATTACGCTAACACTGCGTTTTTGGGAACCCTAAACCGCTGGGGACGCTAGTATAGATCTGATCAGATACTATACCACTAAGGGAGGTGTATGCTTTGCGCGTGGGTGTTAGCGTTACTGGCACTAACCTAACGCTGCCTGGGGCGACGCAGACCCTCTCTGGCGCTAAAACCTAATTGATCTCACCCGCCGGGCGATCAGGGGGTTAAACCTTTATTGGGTTATATACGGCGGGTGCCCTGATGCTATAAAAAGCAAACTAACCAACCAGTGTCACCCGTAACCTTTATATGGTGATCACTGGTGAAAGGGTTAACTAGGGGCAATCAGGGGGTTAAAACCTTTATTAGGTTAAATATGGGGGTACCCGACGCTATATAAAAACCTGACGGGTTACCTAAATAACTAAATAATTAACTGGGTAACCAGTGTCACCAGTGACGCTTATACGGTGATCACTGGTGAAAGGGTTAACTCTAGGGGCAATCAGGGGGTTAAAATATTATATGGGGGTACCTGACGCTCTAAAAACCTGCGGCGAAACTAAAAATAAATAACTGGCTATCTAGGGCACCACTGGAACTAAATACAGCGATCGAAAATACGATCACTTAGTGACGCTGGCGTTAGGGGGTGAAAGGGTTACCTTGGGGGCGATCAAGGGGTTAAACCTTTATTAGGGGGGGTTAGGGGGCTACCCTGGACCTAAAGGGGCCTAAACCTAACTGCCCTGCAACTTTTTACTATCACAGATGACACTAAAAGCAGTGATCAGTAAAATAAATGATCACTGCAATCAGTGACACTGTGATTGGGGGCTGGGGGGTGACCTGGGGGGTGATCTGGGGGTGACTGGGGGGTGAAATGTGTGCCTATGTGTACCTACGTGTCAGTGGACTGTTGGTGCACTAACCTGCTTCCTTTCTCCTCGGCGCCGGAATCGAAAAGACCGCCGCGAGGGAGATGACATCACTTCCTCCTGCCTGTGTTTACATCACATGGCGGAGGAAGCATTTTCATTGGCCGGGAGCGATCGCGAGGGGGTGGCCGAAATCGAATGGTCACCCCCTCATCTCTGATCGCTCCCCAACGATTAACGGCCGCTCACTGTATAGGAGGGGGTCCGATCGGACCCCCCAACTGTACAAAGGCGATCACGTACACTCTACGTGATTGTGCCTGTCGGTGCCATTCTGCCGACGTATATATACAGTGAGCGGTCGTTAAGTGGTTAAAGATGGGACTGCTAAATGTGAAATAAATACCAAATTCATCTAGCCTCAAAATCATATGCAATGGAGAGATTGTAAAAAAGTGATATCCAAAGTTACCTATTAAAAAAACCTTTAGAGCTCATCACTTTAGACTTTAACCCCAAACATGACTCAGTGTATTTACCCCAACGGTTATTTTGGCTACAAATTCCATGTAGAAAGTTAATATCAAGCACTACTATTCTTACATAGTACCCTGTGCTCAGGTAAGGCTTGAGGTAAACACTAAGAAGGCTATATCAGGATGGCACAGTACAGGGAGAATTGCCAAACACTTTGGTGTTTGCAGCTGTCGGATTCTGGCTTCCTGCAACCAGAGTTATCATTGACCAAATATGGTCACATCCAATTATGATCAATGATGTCACCCAGGAGACCCCAAACTTTTATTTATTTAAGCTGTCATCTGGCCAAAGCAGTCCGATGTGAGTGAGCAGTCATCAGGGTAAGATCATGTTGGCTGGTGGCATTTATTTTTCTTTTGACAGGCACCAGACAGCGTGATTGCCGTGGATATACATTGCTGGATGATCGACGTGATTGACAATTCATTTATTTTACTTTATTTAAGGACTTGTCAAAAACTGTGTGTTAAAAATGTAACCTCTTGCACTCAGTTGTGGCATTTATAAATTAAAAGGACTCTCCTCTTGGCTAATCCAGTAGGTTTACCAAACAATTGCCTTGCTGCCCTCTCAGGACTGTGGGTATCCTTAGGCAAACTAGAAAACAACAATAGAGACCTACTGCATTACCATAATTCAATTTTATTAGAAAGATAAATGACAAGTGAATACTCACAAACGCATGTCATGCACAAGCCAGTAGATAAAACGATAAGACCGCCTCAAAATCCACCATACTCAACTGATTTCATGAGAAGACCTCATAGCAACCAGGAATGACTTGCGCATTTTGGGGGTCAAGCCCTTTTCCTCAGAGAATGACAGAACACCAACTTAAGTCATTCATGGGTTTGTTTGTGAATAAGGATATTACAACGATTTAGCACCCAAGAGAATGACTAAGTCAATTTCCTACATCCTCTGTGGCCAGCTTCACAGTCCATTGGGTGCTGCTGGCACTCCCACTCCCCATGCTGATGGGATTCTGTAGCACATTGAAGTTCGGTTTGTTTGTTTTCTCCCAGTGCACAGGTACAGTGGGTACGGAAACTATTCAGACCCCCTTAAATTTTTCACTCTTTGTTATATTGCAGCCATTTGCTAAAATCATTCATTTTTTCCCCCATTAATGTACACACAGCACCCCATATTGACAGAAAAACACAGAATTGTTGAAATTTTTGCAGATTTATATAAAAAAAAACTGAAATATCACATGGTCCTAAGTATTCAGACCCTTTGCTGTGACACTCATATTTAACTCAGGTGCTGTCCATTTCTTCTGACTATCCTTGAGATGGTTCTACACCTTCATTTGAGTCCAGCTGTGTTTGATTATACTGATTGGACTTGATTAGGAAAGCCACACACCTGTCTATATAAGACCTTACAGCTCACAGTGCATGTCAGAGCAAATGAGAATCATGAGGTCAAAGGAACTGCCTGAAGAGCTCAGAGACAGAATTGTGGCAAGGCACAGATCTGGCCAAGGTTACAAAAAAAAAAATTCTGATGCACTTAAGGTTCCTAAGAGCACAGTGGCCTCCATAATCCTTAAATAGAAGACGTTTGGGACGACCAGAACCCTTCCTAGAGCTGGCTGTCCGGCCAAACTGAGCTATCGGGGGAGAAGAGCCTTGGTGAGAGAGGTAAAGAAGAACCCAAAGATCACTGTGGCTGAGCTCCAGAGATGCAGTTGGGAGATTCTCTGATGAGACCAAGATAGAACTTATTGGCTTTAATTCTAAGTGGTATGTGGTATGTGTGGAGAAAACCAGGCACTGCTCATCACCTGTCCAATACAGTCCCAACAGTGAAGCATGGTGGTGGCAGCATCATGCTGTGGGGGTGTTTTTCAGCTGCAGGGACAGAATGACTGGTTGCAATCGAGGGAAAGATGAATGCGGCCAAGTACAGGGATATCCTGGACGAAAACCTTCTCCAGAATGCTCAGGACCTCAGACTGGGCCAAAGGTTTACCTTCCAACAAGACAATGACCCTAAGCACACAGCTAAAATAATGAAGGACTGGTTTCACAACAACTCTGTGACTGTTCTTGAATGGCCCAGCCAGAGCCCTGACTTAAACCCAATTGAGCATCTCTGGAGAGACCTAAAAATGGCTGTCCACCAACGTTTACCATCCAAACTGACAGAACTGGAGAGGATCTGCAACGAGGAATGGCAGAGGATCCCCAAATTCAGGTGTGAAAAACTTGTTGCATCTTTCCCAAAAAGACTCATGGCTGTATTAGATCAAAAGGGTGCAAATACTAAATACTGAGCAAAGGGTCTGAATACTTAGGACCATGTGATATTTCAGTTTTTCTTTTTTAATAAATCTGCAAAAATGTCAACAATTCTGTGTTTTTCTGTCAATATGGGATGCTGTGTGTACATTAATGAGGAAAAACAATGAACTTAAATGATTTTAGCAAATGGCTGCAATATAACAAAGAGTGAAAATTTTAAGGGGGTCTGAATACTTTCCGTACCCACTGTAGCTACTGATAATGTCACAGTTTAGTCCTTGCAGCAAAGCACTTTTTTTAGCTTTTTTGTCTTTATATTCACCTGGTGATCCTGCCATTAACACACTTCCTACCCATTTTCTACTTATAGTGGTACAGTTTTATCAATCCAAAACAAGGATGCAGAACACCTCCCCCTCTCCTCTATAACTTATAGGGGAGGTGGTTTGTAGTCCACAGAGAGTGTTTGCAACAATGCTAACTGAGCACAGTACAGGCAAAGAACACAGGATTTGTGGCAGGATCAACAGGTATTTTTTTGCACTTATAGAAATGGTATATTCAACTGCTTCAATACAGGGCACTTTTACCCCCAATCCTGCCTAGGCCAATTTTCAGTTTTCAGCGCTGAGATAACATTACGGGTGTTATGAAAATATATAAGAGGGGGTAGTGGCGCTACCTGAACTGATAGACCAAGAGTCTAATTAAATATTACATGAACCAAGAGACAGTGTTAAAAAGGATGTATAAAAGCATAAGGTGATTATATTATATAAAATAAATTAAGTGAATGGAGTGGCGTCTCCTACAGCGCCCTAAAGGTGCTTGTAATAAGAAGAACTGGGAACTAAAAACACAGATACCACTAGCAATGTGCAAATAAGCCAAAAGTGCATGAACCAATCACAATTCATAGTGCAAAAAAAACATACATCATAAACCAGTAAGGGGTAAATATTACAGTGATAATAACTAATAAAAATATTTGTAAGTATGTTGCAGTGTTCCGCATACAAAATGACAGTGAAAGTAACCACAAATGATTATATGCTTAAGCAGTCACACATTGCTGAGGACTGACCGTTGCCCCTCTGTACTCAGGACCCACTGTGTGGAGACACGGAAGCCAGATCGTATGTGCCCATTACCCATGTAGGGGTTATAGGATCTGGTAAGTGGGGACACATGAGGGGATCACCGAAGTCACCTTTATTCTGTTAAGAGCACCACGTCACCTTGGAACTGTTTGAAGACTTTCTGTTTATCAGTCATATTAATGATTCAACCCCTTGGATGGAGACACAGCTTGAACTCTAATTAAGAACAGTTGCAAGTCACATACCCTATATGTGGATGTGTGACTGCTTAAGCATATAATCATTTGTGGTTACTTTCACTGTCATTTTGTATGCGGAACACTGCAGCATACTTACAAATATTTTTATTAGTTATTATCACTGTAATATTTACCCCTTACTGGTTTATGATGTATGTTTTTTTTTGCACTATGAATTGTAATTGGTTCATGCACTTTTTGCTTATTTGCACATTGCTAGTGGTATCTGGGTTTTAGTTCCCAGTTCTTATTACAAGCACCTTCAGGGCCAGTTCACACCAGACGCAGTTCCGTACAGTTTTGTGCACATTTTTTCCACACTAAAAATGCATGCACAGTGTTTTCCATGTATTCTAATGGCTCTTGTTGGCTCTAGTTCACACCTTGCAGTCAGTTTCCGGTGCAGAAACTGACCGGAAACTGACTGCATGGTGTGAACTAGAGCCAACAAGAGCCATTGGAATATATGGAAAACACTGTGCATGCATTTTGTGCAGAAAAAAAGCACACGGAACTGAACGAAACTGCGTCTGGTGTGAACTGGCCCTTAGGGCGATGTAGGAGACGTCACTCCATTCACTTGTCGCTGAGGAATTTTCTGCCTGTTTAGAAGCAAATTTAGTTTATATAATATAATCACCTTATGTTTTTTTACTTCCTTTTTAACATTGTCTCTTGGTTCGTCTGATATTTAATTAGACTCTTGGTCTATCAGTTCAGGTAGCGCCACTACCCCTCTTATACATTTTAATTTCCAATCCTCCTTAGGGAGTTTTCTGGGGGGGGCTGCAACTGCATGTAACTTGCCTAAGCGCGGAGTCCTACATTTACAAATTACGGGTCTTATGACCTGATGATTCACCCATCACCATAGCTACTGGTACACAAATCTGGGCTCTTAAATTCCAGCACTCGTCACTAGGCTCCTATCCCTTAAATAAGTCACGTGACAGGTGACGCGATGCGTTGGGTGAGGCCGGTGACGTCATTTCTTGTGTTTCGTACAGTTGGAATTAGCGGTGAGGAGGCGAGGAGCTCTTATTTTGGATTTCTATTTGCAATTTAACAAGATGTGGAAAATGTGAGTGAGCATTTCTTATATGTTTAATAAAGCAGAAACATTTTAAACAATGTTGCGCAATGAAAATCTCTTACATTTCTGAGTAATCATCAAGGAACGATTCCTATTTTGCCTAATGGGGACTGTGGGCATTCTAGACTACATCAGGGGTTTGTCCATTGATATTTGAAGATCTCTTTATATATACACAAGGTGTGATTAGACCCATAAGGGTCTTCTCATAAGGTGAGCAGCCAATTCACTCAGAGGTGGTTTGTGGAACATATTTAACCACTATTCAATACTATTTCTGCACAGATTGGAGCGGGTCTCCGGTTTGAAAGAGATTACCCACTCAGATCTCAAGATATTTCACATGTATATTATCATTTAGACTTTTTAAGATATTGGAGGTAATTTACTATAGCGCCGCGGCGCTAATTAGCGCTAATTGCCGCAAATTTGTGCTAAAACGGTATTCACTATAGCGCTGGAGAGAAAATACTCCCAAAATCAAATTTACTACAGCTCCCAGAATCCAAATAGCGCCCAAATCCTTACTCTACTAAAAGCTGGAGAATTGCACATGGAAATAATAATAATTAGAGCATGATATAATTGCCTAAATGGTACTGAAATATGCAGTATATTATTTAAAGATAATCTGCTTTTAAACTGTGTGAAAAAGTGATTTCTACACTGAAATATCTTTAAAAGTCTGAGAAGTGAAAGATTCCTTGTTTTTTGGACAAATCGGTGCAACACAACTGAGCATGCTCAGACCCAAAATAACTGAAATTTTAACTTGTGTCTTTTTTAACAAGAGTTATAGTAAATACCAAAAAGAGAGCTAATTAAAGAGCATTTTTTGGAAGTGAAAATCTGCTCTATTTTAGTCCAATGCAAGTTTTAGCCATTGATTCTAATGATACAATTGTAACTTTCACAAATAAATTCTTTTAATGTTGAGATGAAATGTATCTTTCTCTGAAATAAATTTTCCTTTGCTTCTAATTAAAATATTTTGTTTTTAAGAATGTGGAATGTTTTGATGTTTTGGTAAAATATATTTTTCTCTGTCACTTTCACTTGTAAGACCCCATTCACACAGGGGCGACTCGTCAGGCGTCTCAGACGCCTGACGAGTCGCGTCCCATTCTGTACAATGGAACTGTTCTAAGCGGCGCGACTGAAGTCGCTCCGACTTAGAAAAAGGTTCCTGTACTACTTCAAGACGACTTCAAGGTGACTTCCATTGACTTCAATACAGAAGTCATTTTGGAAGTCTGCTTTGAAGTCGTCTTGAGATCGCCCAGCACAGTCGCGGCACAAGTCGTGCCGCCCCTGTGTGAATGGGCTCTTACTCTCCATCTCACACCAATCTTTACCCAAACTCACACAGGTGTCTTTACAGAGCACAAACTATACCATTGCTGATGCAAATTTAAAATGAGTCACATTTTTTTGTGCTTTATTATTTCTAATTAATCATATTTGAGCCCCAAAAATTTGATATGTGTTCCAACATCAGAAATCAAAATGTTATTCCCCAAAATGTGAGGGTAATATCACTATTCTAAACTCACCCACAAAAAAACACAAAATTTCACAGAATAAATCAAGAAGAATAACTCTTGAGTAATGTAATTCTATCACCTGTATGCCCAAAGAAATGCAGTATTTATGTGTATTTATGTGCAGGGGGTGACCCAGGGTCCAGCAAGGGAACAGACAAGAAACCTCCAATAGTGTAGTATTTTGGAGGTTTGGAGTATATTGGAGGTTTCTTGTCTGTTCCCTTGCTGGACCCTGGGTTGGAGCTTCGCTCCCCCCTCCATTTTCAGGTAGCGTGAGTGGTGGTGGCCAGACCCTTGTCAGATTTAAGTGGAGAGGATATAAAGTGAAAGACAAGACCCCATGTTATGCCAGTTTAATTCCGAAGTGAGGTGAGAATATTGGGAGACAGGTGTAGGATACACCAGTTGTTCAATACTACAATTGGGTACCTAATATAGAAGACCTTGACTCGATTTAAGAATACCACCGATTGGAAACACTTCATTGGAAATACTAGATTGACATCATATGGACTTTGTGATCGCATACACCAGTCTACCATTGCATTATTGAACCTTATGCACATATTTTGTTGATTTTCACGTTCACTATGATATTTTAGTTTTGCACTTTAATAGCACACTGGTGCACTTATATTTTTATTGATTTAAATGGTTGTTATAAGTTTCACAAGTTATATTTGGCAGAAGTATCATGTTCTGTTGATATCTGTTTTATTTGTCACTTCATTTTTCACTTTGTCACATATCGTGTGGTTTGAATATTATACATTAGTGCAAAATCCCCCCCCCCTTTTTGTTTTGATATCTATTTATGTGTAGAGTGAACACAGATTGATTTTGCAGCCACTGTTTTTTACCTCAGTTCCCTTCACTTTACTCTTGATTAGCGCGAAAGATACACATTTGCAAACATTCCCATAGACACACTCCTAAACCTTGTGGACAGCCTTCCCAGAAGAGTTGAAGCTGTTATAGCTGCAAAGGGTGGGCCAACTCAATATTGAACCCTACGGACTAATACTGGGATGCCATTACAGTTCATGTGCGTTTAAAGGCAGGCGTCCCAATACTTAGGCCAATATATTGTATATTGCTTGGAGACACTGAACATGGCTATGGACTTAGGGCGGGTTCACACCACAGAGATGCAGAGAACATGTGTGAGGCTGCCTGGTGGCTAAGTGGGTAGCAATTCTGTCTAGCAGCACTGGGGTTGCTGGTTCAATTCCCCAACATGCTAATGCTTGTGTTGAAGTTTATATGTTCTCCCTGTGTGGGTTTCTCACCACAATCCAAAGGCATGCTGGTATTTTATTTGTCTCCTGTCAAAATAGTCTCTAATGTAAAAAAGTTTGTTTTGGACTTTAGATTGGAAGCTCATTGGAGCCAGGAACTGATGTTAATGTTTGTTAGCACCAATTATGCCCAGGGACTTGGACATTTTAAAATTGTAGGGTTTACACTGCACAGGTACATATGCTTAGAAAACTGTTGCTTTGTTTATGTGCATGCAAATGGACTTGGATCTTTGGCCTGTAGTTGGAGATTTGATGCACATAGCCAAGGGCTAACACAGTTGCAAATAGTATTATGTGTTCCTGCCCATCAGGTGCAATCACTTTAGACATACACAAAGACAGATTGAAAGATACTGGTGGGCGTGTACTTCTATTGGGCGCGTACTTCTATTGGGCGTGCGTCAGTGTGCTAACAATACAACCTCTCTTATATAAAGGCCTGCAGTATGGGGGATCGTTTGGTCTGAGAAGGCCAGGTTTTTTGCTGTGATTTGTGGGGGGGGAGAAGGAATGATATTGTGCAGATTGACAAACCCCCCCCCCAACTAGTGTTATTTGCTGAAATTCTTGTGCATTTTTTCAGTCAAAAATTGTGTGTGTATTGTTCATTGTTCCTGTCTGACCAAGCAAAATCGTTTGGAAGCATCTGCTGACCTGTTACTCTTGGATCTCATTGCTTAATCGTGTACAGAGAAATGCAGATTCCAGCAGAACATGGTCACCAATGTATGTATATGTGGATTGTGGGGTGGGGGTGGGTGTTTTGAACATGTGTCTTTTTTATTATGTTGGAATGCTTTGTAAGAATAATGACTTAAGTATGTTTCTATAATCTTGCAGATAAAAATCTGATGTGTTGCCCGTTATACATGTAGCGGGGTCTTCAAAGTTAGTGGGATACACCTGGGGGTAGAGAGACCCAGGTGTGTAATTATGTCAGGGATTAGACCCTTTTTTGTTATTCGTGGAGGATTGGGTGGTGCAATATTCTCCTTGGCCTGTGGGTGGCGGGGTACCTACAGGCTCGAGGTAGAATCACTACCACAGTGTTACCCTTTTTGTCCCTTCCTGGAGATGGTACGGCTGGGGCGGGGAACCCGCCGTGGTGTCGATGGGAGGAGATAAAAGGGGGAGACGCCCTCGCCACGAGGTCTTTTTGGGGGATCATCTCTTGACGTACCCAGGCGCCCTCGGCCTGGGTACGGGCGGTTCAAGGTTCCGGCCTGGGCACCCTAGGCCTGGCTGAAATGAAGCTGGAGTTGGAGTCCATCCCAGGCACCTTCAGCCTGGGGTGAGGTACTTTGTAGAAGGCCTGGGACCTGGTGACTTTGACCGGGTCCCGCGAGGGTGAAGTGATTCCAGGGTGCCCCTTGCGAGGGGACCCGCATCTGAGGTGAGGAGGCTGGGGAGGTCACCCGTCTGAAGACTCCGGAGCAGTGTCAACCCGGTGACGGACGGGCCTCCGGTAACTCCCTTGGAGGGTCATCTTCCCCTGATAGGGGCCGCAGCGCAGCGAAGTTGTTCTAATCAAGACTCCTGTAACCCCTGGTCATAGCACAGGGGGTGTAGGGACTACAATCCGGATAGTGCCTCGGCCTGCTCATCCCACCGTATCCTGCCATATATTGTTTGTTGTGGAGCTACGGAATAAAACTAACAGTTGGACTGTGATCGGTGTATGGACTCTGTTGATGGGAGCAAAGGGAGATTCCAGCATAGCAGGGCTAAGTTCCGCAACCCAATGCACATTTGGCCCGAGGAAGATATTGATGCTGGCCTTCACCTCACCCACAGCCATGGGGAGGACATGGGCCGTAGCGCACCTCACTCTCAAAACCCAGGTACCCCTAGACAAGAGCTTTCGGACAACCGATAAACATGTGAAGGGGGTGAGGCCGCTACATACACTAAAAGGGAAAATTTTATACTTGCCTGACGGTAATTTTCCTTTCCTGATGCAAGCATGACAGCATATACGTATGGGAAGGCTCTGCCTCCCTGCCCAATTCAGGACCGGTTATACTATAAAAGTAGGTCTGCTCCCTTCCTGCAGTATTCTCATAACTTAGTATCACTGCGAAGGTCTTTATTATATTTGTGATTTTTATTTTTTTATTTTTTTATGGGAGGGGACCTATATGTTGTCATGCTTGCATCAGGAAAGGAAAATTACCGTCAGGCAAGTATAAAATTTTCCCTTTTCCTGACACAGCATGACAGCATATACGTATGGGATGTACCAAATCACCAGACAACAAGGGTGGGTACTGCTCAAGTGTTTAAGAGGATTAGATCTATCCCCACTAACGACTGAGATGTATTGTAGTTAAGACTGCTGGGTCCACAAGAATGGACCCCCAACGTGTTGAATGTAGACCAGGTCGTAGTTTTACATATTAATTCAGGAGGAACTATTCTGGGAGTTCCATCAATGGATGCGCAATCAGTCTGGGCAGAGCAGTCTCTGCCCTCACCTGATGGGTTTGTCCTAGTCATCTAAGCTTTGACTAACTTGATCTGCACCATTGCGATTGTCTTCGTTAGACAGTGATTGTCTTTTTCCGATGCCGTTAGGCCTGATGAGTCTATCGTTTTTCTCCTAGAAGAAGGGCCAATTCTATGTCTCTTTTCAACCTTGACTATTTTCAATGTTCGTGGTACTTCAAACACTTTAGTTTGGATATGTCAGAAGGCTGATGTTCTAACCCAGGTTGCAAAGATACCAACCTTTGTATAGTGTTGAGGAAGAGACTAGAGCCATTTTGCCTGATAATTTCAGCAACAAGGTAGTTAGCTTGACACTTGGATGTCTGAGATCTTTCTAGACCTATTCGCCAAAAGGAATACTTATTCCATGTTACTGGCCATATTTAGGATGTCTTATCCCTCTAAATGGAGAGTGAGATAATGTGTCTCACACTATTTGGAAGACTCCATGGGGAAAATAATAACTTGCCCAGGTTTTTCAGAATTGGTTGCCAAGATATGCAACCGTTACTGGATCCCACCGTTACTGGATCCCAGAGAGTGAGGACACGACTGAGTTTCATGTATCTTTTAATGCCGTGTCTAGGCTTACTTGTATACAATGCAATCCTTACAGTAAGGAACAGAGAATTCCATCCTTTAAATTAAACCTAAAATGTAGGTTTTTCTCGTATCTAATGTACTTGAAGTCTGGAGTAGGTGCTCTGACCTCCATAGGATTGCAAACACTAAAATGGTGAGACCTCTACTTCTTGGTCTCCAGCATCTAGATATAAAACTTGTATGAATTTGGAAGATACCGCTGGCTACGCTGTATGAGGTGTTGGATCTCAGGAAGGAGAATAGGAGATTCTCGGATCTGAGACTGTACCCGCGGATATTATGGCCTGCAAGCCACAGGGCAATTATTGTTATCACCACCGAACAGCTGCAAATCCGGATAAGGATCCTGGAGACTATTAGGTTTGTTGAATATACATATTGGCTAATTTGCCGACCTAGTTGGCTGTCAGTTTCTCTGCTGCCACCTCTGGGAAGCCACCCAGGTTACTGTCAGCCCAATATCTTGATAGCCTTTTTTGTTGCCGATCCCTTGACCGGATTTTTGTTTTGGAGACTGTCCCTTGTCATCCAACGGCTTTTGTATCTTACGCCATCTGGCCGTAAGTTCTAGAAAACCCTAACTTAACATGCTGGGAGATACTTCTGACAGAAGTTGACTAGTTTTGCATTCCTTCTTGACAGCGAAGATAGGCCTTCCCCATTTCGCTGAGTCTTTTCAGCATAGTTGAGGCTCTTTTTGTTGCGTTTCAGAAAGACTCCAGTCTGCGACCGCTATAACTCTGACTTTGACACCTTGTTTTCCCTTGGCATGAATACCCGACGAGTAACCACTTGGGATGATTGGTATGCCTAATAGCTGATACGCTGAAAGATTAGTTTAGCTACCTTCCCAAGAGGGGACTTTTCTCCTCTGTGGAGTTACTGTTTCTAGTGCAGGAAGTAAGTCTTTCCTTACTACAAAACCAGTTAATACAGTTGTCAACCTTCCCTTGGGCACCTCGGACCTCATGGATTACTACAGGCTACTTTATCGCTCTTGCGACCGTGGGATGCAACCAATGGGAAAGAGCCATTTGTTCAAGTGAGATACTTATACTGTTGCTCTCTCTGAGTGTAACTTTATTGTATTTTTTCAGAGATTCAGAATTGCTTCCCGGTAGGTCATTGTTGTGATGAGACTAGGTGGTCTCTCGATAATGGTTTCTCCTGACTCGATCAGAGTCTGTACTGGGACTCTTTTCCCAGAATCTGGAAGTCATTGCGCCAGTCTGTTGTCCAGACAAGGCTCACCAGAAGTCCTTGGTCCTGCAAGTCGGCCCCTACTAGACCCAATATCCCAGGAAATGTCCGAAGTTTGTGGAAAGGTCACAGTCTGCCAGATGAACCCGTAGTGAACTCTAAATGACAAGCAAAAAGGTACTTGCTGAAACATGGGTATTTCGAAGTGTGTAAACAGTATACACACACACACACTTGTGGATGAACACAACATACAGGATATATAAGGTAATACCGACATATAATCACACATAGGTTGGACTTGATGGACCTGTGTCCATCCTCAACCTCACCCCCTATGCAACCATGCAATTATACAACTTGCTAGGTCTAAAGACCATCGACAGTCTTTAGCCTAGGTTTCCACTAATGCAACCTAAAATCGTGCAATTTTACTGCGATTTCTATGTGTCTTGAATCAATGCCTGTGTATTCTTGATGTCTATGGCCCCCAAGTTAGATCACAGTGGGATCAAAAGTAGTGTAGGGACTACTTTACTGTTGCAGCGCGACTTGGGGTCGCACCGCTATGAACGATACTCCTTGGAAATCATGGGGTATGATTTGTGGAGGTCAAGCCTTACTGACGGCTGGAGAGATTAATTGCAACAATGGCGGCCTGTGCAAATTTTTCGGATCCTTACCCTACCGCTTGTTATTCAAGTCTTACTTTTGACCAACGACCATGTAATCACAACCCTTGTGCTCTGATGCATCATGAAGGTAATGCAATGAATTGGTATAGAGAAATGAAAAAAATTCCATTGGCTTCCTTAATGCACAGGACCCACAGATCCTAAGCTCAAATTTACATATAATTGTCAGCTGACCCTATTGGGCGGCTTGGGTTTAGGCAAATAAAGATGATTGATTCTCCGCTATAGTTCTCCCAGGTCTAACCTGTCATTCACTCTTTGTAACTTTGCCTTTTGGCCATCCCCTGGTCATTGGTGATTAACATCAGGAATTAATCCTCCTTCTAAATATCACCAGATCCGACTTGAACAGTCACCACTCTGACTTAAAGCGGCATGTGTTTAAGTGTGGGATGGGACATAAGGGTTCACTGACCACAATGATTACTGGAGAAACAGCATACAGTTTTGTATCCGCAGTGTCTGAACTGCATCATTGGCTACTCCATTTTCAATCTAGGATCCGCCATCATAGAGAGTGTATCACTGAGCAGAGCTTTGCTTTCATCCTGTCTGGGGTCCTGTCAGTCTGGCTACCGAAGTGAGCTCAATCGCAGGACACAAAACACTACTTAACAGTAGTATGAACCTTCTTCATCTCTGAATCTATTTGCTGTCCCAGGGTCTCTGCAAAGGATATTGCCTCTTCTGTTGGAAGAATGGCACCCTTGGTTAATCTGATGCAGCCTGTTTGGCCGGCTGCTTTTGAGGCAGAGGTACCCTTTAAATGCCTTTGTTTGAATAGCTTAGTCCCTGAGCTCCACACAGTCAGTTTGGACGGGGTTAAAGTACCCACCTTTTGCTTCTGATATGCCAACTTGTCATAGCAATTTCCCAGAAGCAAGCTCTGAGGTAGAGGTTGCCTTTAAACAAACACAACTGTTTGATTAGGCTTGGTATGGAACCATTAGTGACTGTAGGCCTTTTCAGTCTCGGTCTGTCTTTGCCATTTGTCACTGTCTTTGGCCTGCAACCTTGTTTTGCATTTTGGCCGACACACCAGTTACCACCAGACCACTATGATTACTGTAGAGACTTCTTGATCTGCCTCCACTGGCAGTTAACTACATAGTGGTTCTTTCAGGGCTGAAGAGGATCTGTCCCCTGTTACAGAAGTAGGTTGACTGGTGTTGGTGTTGAGGGCTGGAGAGATTTACACTCATTATGCCCATAATGTGCACTCTTTTAGGATATAGCATATACCTACCTGCCCTCACCTTAGTTAAAGTTGCTGGTCTCTAGGAAGGCTGATTGCTACTGGTTCACAGATGAGCTGAAGCCTGGAGCCATGCCTGGGGTATTTGCCATAAGTAGTAACCACTACAACCACATATCTTTCTGTGGGGTACCCCAAATAACACAAGCAATTGCTTATTGCTAACAGGTAAGTACTAAGGAATGTGACCTAAACAGATTCTGACTTTTATTTTAGCACCAAGGTCAGCATGTACTGTAAATGCATAAAAATAAACACATCACAGTCATTCACACTGTAGAGTTAATGTAATCACAGACAAGCAGTGCAATTAATAGTCACCTGACAATTAGCACTAGCAGGTTAAACCTACCTTAGACACATGTACCACCAAGGTTCATACCACAACCAAGCATCAATACACAGTGATCCCAGCCTGCAGGGCCAGGCCCTGCATTAAAAGGAAAGGGCTCAATATCACCTGTTATTAGTTCAAGCATTAGCAAAACTGCAGACACAGACTTCAATCTGTGAAACATTAGTAAACAAAGTGGCACTATGGATAGCCAGTTAGATTCACATGTGTGATATATGCTTTTCAGAAATGCAAACTAACAGCATACCTGCAGAAAATAAGTCAAGACTGTAGGGCCAGGCTTGTTCAGTTAGTAGGAAGGCTTCAGCCCAGCACAGCACACCTGCTATCATCATTAGCAGTATTGCAGACACAACCACAACCCTTCAGAAATGCAAGTTTAACCACATACTTGCAGCAGTAACTGAATGAAATTGTGCACCATGTGGTGCCTTACCACCTGCATGCTTCATGTCCAAACAGAAAGTCCAATGAATGTCCATCCATGGCGTCATGATAAAGGAGCAATCCCTAGAGACCAGATGCCCTCACCCCCATATCTTCCTGGATCTTGAGAGGGGGTGGGGTCTCCCCCATATAGGCGTTCATGTTTGCATTTACAGCGGGGAGCTTCGTCACAGGAGAGGCTTGAACCTGTGCGGCTTGGCCAGAAGCGTCCGGCAAGGTGAGGGAAAAAAAAAATTCTGCTTTTTAGCAGTAGCATAACCGGCTGTAGCAGTGAGGAAAAAAAAAGAGAATACTGCAGGAAGGGAGGAGACCTACTTTTATAGTATAACCGGTCCTGAATTGGGCAGGGAGGCGGAGCCTTCCCATATGTATATGCTATGATGCTGTGTCAGGAAAAGTAAAGCTGTGTGCACTCTAAGGTTTTGTCAAATTTTAGATTGTAAGCTCCTATGAGCAGGGTCCTTAAAATCCAATTGCTAAATGTAGTACCATGTATCCTGTCCAAATTTTTTTGAAGCTAGTAAATGCATGTACATTGTGTTTCTGCTGGCAAAATAAAAGTACATTATTGAGCTTTGGTGTGTTTTTTTTTTTTTTGTTCTTTTTAGTTTTTTTGGTGGTGGTGGTTTTGGCAAAGTGCAATATCTTTTTTTATATTTTATTTCTATATGCATTTGTGCACCAAAAAACCAATCTCTTCGCCCTGGTTCACATTGATGCTACTTTGAAATTGCGCTACTTCACTTGAGCTAGCACGATTTTAGGTACTACTTGATAGACATCTGTGTGGCTTCATACACAAATGTCTATTGAAGTCGCACCTGAAATCGGCAAACGTAGTGAAGGAACTACTTTTGCAAATCGGTGCGGTGCCACAAAATTGGGGTTGCATCGATTGGAACAGTGCCATTGCCACCAATAGTCACGCAATTTGATTTCTGAAATTGCATGACAAATCGCCCCAATGTAAACCTAGGCTTCAGCACACCTGCAAGTAAATGATAAAGGTGGAATCTTTATATATAACAGCTGTGGAGAATTGCAGGTAATGAATTCAGCTGGAGGATAGGCAGTGTTGTGTGAGTCATCTCTGGTTCACATTGGTGCGATTTGACATGTCAAATCGGTGGCAATTGCGCTGTTCTAATTGGTGCGATTTGTATTGATATCAGTGCAGAAACCTGCACAGATTTCTCTGATGTCCCCCCCCCCCCCTCCTGCAGTCGGGACTGACATGCGGGAATGAAATCTTATGAGTTCAGCTGAACGATTTTCTCCCGCTGTCGGTGTGAAGCAGGGCTCAAACTGGGCCTTTTGCCTTTGTAATTCACCTGCTGCTATGCCAGAGACACCATTTCTTATCAAACTCCCTTAAGTTTACCTTCAAATATATGTAAAAATACAGATTTGCATATCTGCAAATACCATATATACTCGAGTATAAGCCGAGATTTTCAGCCCTTTTTTTTGGGCTGAAAGTCCCCCCCTTGGCTTATACTCGAGTCAGCAAAATTTAACATTGTAAATAGTACCTGAAAAAAAGTTGAGAGGCTGTGGCGTCCATCGTTTAAATCCCGCGGTCTCTTCCTGGTCCCTTCAGTGATAGGAGATTCTCAGCAGACACTCTCCGCCTATCACGAACGTTCTCTCATCCTCAGTTTCCCAGCAGACGTCTGTGATTGGCGGAACACCGAACACAGTGTCTGCTGGGATGGGTGAGGATGAGAGAACGTTCGTGATAGGCGATTCTCAGCAGACACTCTCCGCCTATCACGGAAGGGACCAGGAAGAGACCACGGGATTTAAACGATGGACGCCGCAGCCTCTCAACTTTTTTTCAGGTACTATTTACAATGTTAAATTTAAACAGTGAGGATAGGAACAGTGAGGATAGGAACAGTGAGGAACAGTGAGGATGGGCACAGTAAGGATGGGAACAGTGAGGCATTGTTGACCCTCTGCCTTATACTCGAGTCAGTAAGTTTTCCCAGTTTTTTGTGGTAACATTAGGTACCTCGGCTTATACTCGGGTCGGCTTATACTCCAGTATATACAGTAATCAAAAATAATAAATTCTAATCGTGATTGAGATCAAATATTCGCAGCTGCAATCAACAGAGCGTGGTTTCACCTCCTGACCCGGAAATGAGTCATTGTAATCACCCGGAACTTCCTGTGCTGGTCAGGATCTCCATCTAGGTGGACAGGGCAAGGTCCCTCTTTAGCAAAGAGGAGGTGCTGCTGATTTGCCGGGTAAGTGTAGGATATGTACTTGTGCTTACTCAAGGTGGGGGTGGATTTGGTGTGGGTGGGCTTCATTGATTTGTTTGGCATCACCACACATTTGCTTCTGGCCCATGTGCACACATCACTACTTCCTGCATTTGTTCTGCTACTGTAAATCAGTAAGGAGTGGACTATGCAAGTATAAATGAGAGCTCCTTTCTATTAAAATATATATGACTTGATTCACAGTTGGGCGACTTTTCATGATTCTCAATGATAACTATTCATATCTGTGCTACTTTAAGTCACACCAACTTCAAAGTAGTCCCTGTACTACTTTGGTGTGACTTTCAGGCTCAGTTTCCACTAGTGCGACTTGTCATGCAACTTGGGACTGCAAAGTCGATTGACATGTCATACCCCATGATTTCCAATGAGTATGGTTCATATCTGTGCGACTTCAAAGTAGTCCCTGCACTACTTTGGTCCCACTTTGATACGACTTGAGGTCCATATACCTCAAGAATATACAGGCATTGCTCCAAGTCGCATCATAATCAAATAATTTAGGGTTGCAATAGTGGAAACAGAGCCTCATGTGACTTGAGGTACATAGGGCGCAATATTACACAGGCATTCCCAGAAGTTGGGGCCAAGTTGCAGCGGCAAAGTGGCAGCAAATTAGTGTGACTTTCAGGTCGCAGCAGTGTGAAAGAGATTCAAGGATATCGTTGAATTTGGCCCTATTGTCACTTGTGCATCCTGAAAGTGGGGCAAATTCGTCCCTGCACTACCTTGGTTTGACTTTGATGCGATTTGATGTCCATACACCACAAGATTACACAGACATTGCTTCAAGTCATGGCAAAGCTGTGCAATTTTAAGGTCGCACAAGTGCAAATGGGGCTTTATTCAAAGTGTTATAATTTAATCTCATTAGGTTACTTTCACACTTATATGACTTTTTATGCAGCTTTGGACCTCAGAGTCGCATTAAAAGTTACCCCCCATGAGTTCCATTCATATCTATGCAACTTCACCCATGTTCACATAGCTCTGAATTGACATGTGAAATTACAGGCCAAATCGGCGCCTATTGACGGCAATAGAACTGTCCAAATTGGTGCGACGCCACACAGATACCCAAAAGTATTTCCTACACTACTTTGGGCGACTTCAGGAGGCGATTTCTTACCTCCCAACTTTTTGAGATGGGTATAAGGGACACATATTAGCAAAAGTATGTAGGCATAGGACACACCTCCTAAAACACCTTCTTAAAGGAGAATTATTCCCAAAAAAAAAGGATTAGTTAAACCCCAGAGTGCTTTTTTTTAACAATAATATCCCTTTAGATTTGTTTGTAAATTCCCAAAGCCAAGCGATTTAGAAATTAGATGAAAGGTTTAGCGCTGGAAAACCCTTTTTGAAAGATAAAAATTGCATTTTATATAAAACTATACAGATCAGAACAAAATGAAGGACAAATGAGGAGGAAAGAGGGACAGAGGGACTTTGTTCCAAATCAGGGACAGTTGAGACCTATGTGATTTCACTAGACATCTGTGCAGGAAAGTGCACTGATGTCTCTGAAATCGCTCACAAAGTCGGGCTGAGCCCCCTTTCACACTTGAGCGACTTTTCCTGTGACTTTGGTCATCAGAGTTGCATGACAAGTCATACCCCATGATTTTCAATGTGTACCATTTATATCTGTGCAACTTCAAGTCACACGACTTCAAAGTAGTCCCTGCACTACTTTGGTCCGACTTTGATACGAGTTGAGGTTCATAGACCTTAAGTTTACACAGGCATTCCCTGGGATCGCAGAAAAAATGCAGACGGAAATTTTTGCGCCTTTCCCTGCGACTCCTGCGTCCATAGACCTCAAGATTACACAGGCATTGCTTAAAGTTGCATCAAAATCACACAACTTTCAGGTCGCACAAGTGTGAAAGGGGCCTAAGTCACTGTGCTGAATACTATTATACCTAGAATATAAAGTAGTCCCACCATCAAACACTCAGCAGCATATGCTGAAAAGAGGCGAATGCCTATTAGCCAATGCCACATCAGCATGAGCATGGTTGTTACTATAATATTAAAGTGGTTGTAAACCCACTTAGACAACTTGCACCTACAGGTAAGCCTAGATTAAGGCTTACCTGTAGGTGCAAGAAATATCTCCTTAACCTACACAGGCTAGTGGTCAACACTTCTACCTTGAAAAACTCAGGCTTTGAAGCACTCATGGGTTCAAATCCCACAGAGAGATACTAAAAAATTGTATTGGTGAAAAAAGGCAAATGCCTATTAGCCAATTAGCCAAAGCAGCATATGCTGAAAATAGGTGAATGCCAATTAGCCAATGCACTTTTATTCAATAAGATTATGGTGTGGAATTCCAAACATCACACACTAGCTAACGGGCAGTTTACATTTCTTTGTTTGTTTATTTTAATTTGCTTGTGCAAAAAATAAACATAGCTGTTGGATGGTAGGTTGGCTGGTATTTGAACTTGTACCATGAGAGCTGTGGAAACATCTGAGCAGACCACTAAGCCATTGTGCTAAGTACAAGACCTGCATAATAGTGAAGTATGATTAAAGAATGAACATAAATAATTACTGCTTTATAGCCACCTAAATGAGAAAAAAAAATACATGAAAAAAGCAACATACAACAAATAGGTAACCTAAATGTTTAATACATATAACTTTACAGAATAGCAGACATTACTATGTAATAATCATTCATAACTGCATTCGTTAGCAAAAGAAGGAAAAAAACTAGGAATACTAATTGCAATATACAGCAATAGATGCACATCTCACATAAAAATGTTTCTTTCACATACATGGATCATGGTTACAGTGCAGTGCTATATAAAAACTTAGTGGAAATTGGCATTTGCATGTACACGGATTCGCTAATTAGCGCTGATCCATATTTACTAACACTTGTTTGCTGCTAATAGCGCTCTTTTTCATTCGCAAATTTGCGCATTGAATTTTTAATTGGCTAAATGGGGAGGTATTATTTGCAATAGTGCTCAGTACTTCCTGGAGTTATAGTAAATCAGCCCCATTGTCTTTATGTTTTATTTTATTTTTATGTGTGTGGTTACACATTGTTTGATATTATATTCATAAGTATTATTATGTAGATTTGATTCATTTTATATAAGTGGATATGCAAGGTACTTTGGGAGTATTTTTTATTTTTATTTAGGTACATCACTG
This sequence comes from Rana muscosa, assembly GCA_029206835.1. NCBI lineage: Eukaryota > Metazoa > Chordata > Amphibia > Anura > Ranidae > Rana > Rana muscosa. Next base: position 1,114,043,964 of record CM055122.1, on the reverse strand, counting down.
TTGGTGGTTAAATCACTGATTACACTTGCTGAATAAGCGCACCATTATTTATTTATATATATATATATATATATATATATATATATATATATATATATATACATACAAGCACAGATGTACTTGATAATCTCTTAATTGCAAAAACAAGACACAGCCGCTGACAATTATCAGTGACCTGCTGTGTTTCACAATCTACAGAACCAATAGAAATAACATCTTTTTAAAACCAATGACACACTGTGAAAAATTAATGAAAAAATTATTAGATGGAAAAGTTGTATAAACACAATACATGGAAAAGAGTACAGGAGAATTTCTTATATAAAAAATATATAATTATTGATAAGAAATCAATATCTATATTTATTCATTCTGTCCAACATGGATATTGTGTGGCGAGGATGCCCAGAATAGGCTCTCAGCATTGCCGGCAGATGGTTTCCTGTTAAGGTTACCCTGCCATCCTCACCCACCACGATGACATCCAGAAAGGAAACTAACCTAGGGTCCATATGGCCCGTAAATTTTAAATGTAATCCTTTGTCAATATTTAAACAAATTCTCCAAACTGTCTATCTCTCTGGAACAAGTGAACAGTAGGTCATCAATAAAGCGAAAAAAAATTGAATCAATGGTTGACGGGTACAGCCAGCCCCAAAGATGCAGGACCTCTTCCACGAGTCAATAAAAAGGTTGGCCAAGGAAAGGGAGAACTGAGCTCCCATAGAGGCCCTGCATCTCTGGAGGTAGCAGTCCCCATCGAACATAAAAAATGATGTGTTGGCAGATATTCCAAACTCTGCATGATGAACTCCTGATACACCAAAGGAGAGCATTAATCAGAGAAGCCTCCCAGAGGCCCATGGTAATTCTGGAGGAGCTGCAGAGATCCACAGCTCAGGTGGGAGAATCTGTCCACAGGACAACTATTAGTCATGCTTTCCACAAATCTGGCCTTTATGGAAGAGTGGCAAGAAGAAAGCCATTGTTGAAAGAAAGCCATAAGAAGTCCTATTTTCAGTTTGTGAGTAGTCATGTGGGAATCACAGCAAACATGCGGAAAAAGGTGCTCTGGTCAAATGAGACCAAAATTTTACTTTTTGGCAAAAAAGCAAAACGCTACGTATGGCGGAAAACTAACACTGCACATCACCCTGAACACACCATCCTCGCAGTGAAACACATTAGTGGCATCATCATGCTGTGGGGATGCTTTTCTTCAGCAGAGACAGGGAAGCTGGTCAGAGTTGATGGGAAGATGAATGGAGCCAAATAAAGGGCAATCTTTTGCGGCGTACACACGATCGTTTTTCATGCCATTTTTTAAACCGACGTTTTTCTCGTCGTTTTTTTTTTCATGTTTCCTCTCAAGCCTGTCTTGCGTACACACGATCATTTTAAAAAACGTTCAAGCAAAGCGCAGTGATGTACAACACGTACGACGGCACTATAAAGGGGAAGTTCCATTCGGATGGTACCACCCTTCATGTTAGTAAAGTTTGTTGAGCGACGATTCGTACTTTTCAGCCTCCTGCTTTTCAGTCCGTTACAGCGTGACGAATGTGCTATCTCCATTACAAATGCTAGTTTTACCAGAACGTGCGCTCCCGTCTCATACTTGATTCTGAGCATGCGCGTTTTTTTCACCTCGTCAAAGCATACACACCATCGTTTTTCACGTCATTAAAAAAAACGACATGAAAAACGACGTGAAAAAATAGAGCATGTTCGAAATTTTTAATGGCCGTTTTTCGCGTCGTTAAAAATACTCTGGAGCATACACACGATCGGTTTTAATGCCCATTTTTAAAAATGGCATTTTTAACGGCATGAAAAACGATCGTGTGTATGGGGCATTAGAAGAAAACCTGTTAGAGTCTGCAAAATCCTTCAGACTGGGGCGGAGGTTCACCTTCCAGTAGGACAACAACCCCAAGCATACAGCCAGAGCTACAATTGAATAGTTTAGGTCAGAGCATATTCATGTGTTAGAATGGCCCAGTCAAAGTCCAGCCCTAAATCCAATTAAGAATCCGTGGGAAGACTTGAAAATTGCTGTTAACAGATGCTCTTCATCCAATCTGACAGAGCTTGATCTATTTTGCAAAGAAAAATGGGCAAAAAGTTCACTCTCTAGATGTGCAAAGCTGGTAGAGACATACGCAAATAAACTTGCAGCTGGAATTGCAGTAAAAGGTGGTTCTTCAAAGTATTGACTCAGGGGGGCTGAATACAAATGCACGCTACACTTTTCAGATATTTATTTGTAAAAAATGTTGAAAACCATTTATCATTTTCCATTTACTTCACAATTATGTGCCACTTTGTGTTAATCTATCACATAAAATCCCAATAAAATAAATTTACGTTTTTGTTTTCGTACCTTGACAAAATGTGGAAAATTTCAAGGAGTATGAATTCTTTTTCAAGGCACTGTATATGAATAAATAAAGATAATGATTTCTGATAAATAATTATATATTTTTTATACAAGGAATTCTTCCATACATTTTTTTTCCATGTATTGTGTTCATGCAATTTTTCCATATAATATTTTTATCAGGAATTGGTTTTATAAGATGTTATTTCTATTGGTTCTGTAGATTGTGAGACACAGCGGGTTACCGATAATTGTCGGCAGCTGCTCTTATTGTTCCTTGCAAGGTTTTTACAATTAAGAGATTATCAAGTAAATCTGTGTTTGTATATACAGTATCTGACAAAAGTGAGTACACCCCTCACATTTTTGTAAAGATTTAGTAAAATTTTTATTATACCTTTTAATGTGACAACACTGAAGAAATTACACGTTTCTACAATGTAAAGTAGTGAGTGTACAGCTTGTATAACAGTGTAAATGTTCTGTTTAAACAAAGGTGATTTTATCGGATGTGTGACCCACCAGACTCTTTTCCTCTATTATCATCAAACTCACTCTACCACTTAGCAAAGGTTCTGTTGCTTTTATTTACCTACAGGTTTTGCACAATACCCTGTTTTGGGAAGGGCCGTTTCTCATTTCCCCCCCCCCCCCCCAAAAAAAAAGGGCTACACGCTGTTAACTTTTGTGAATAAAAAATACTCCCTATTGGGAGTGAGTGCACCAACCAAAAAACAGTCCCCAAGGCCAGTTACCGGGTTCAGTATCCACTGGCCCCAAAGCCAGTTAACTGTGTTCATAATCCACTGGCCAGTGGTTTAGAGACAAGCTTCTTGATATTAGTTAAGCCCTTCAGCAGTGCAAACTCTCTTAACAGTTGGGCTTATTTACAGTACATTTGATTCTTTAAGCTGTGTCCATCACATTTCTGTTTTTAACAAAATTGTAAACCTGTTGCAGTGTATTACTGTCTGCCTATTCTAAACCTTTTCAGGGCATCTTTGCCCAATAAAATCATTATAAACCCTAGGTAGGTTTGTGAGTTCAGGTGCTGTCTGTGTAAGTGATTACCTCCGGAAGCAGAAGGAGCCAGTGCTACATAGGTATAGGGTGATTTACTTGCTGGACATTGCTTTACTGTGCTATATTGCCCTAAATTACTGTGGACTGCAGTGTGGAGGGCTACATATTCTTGAAATGCCCCTCCCCATGTTTACAGTTAAGAGACCTAACGGTCTTTTATAGGACTACTTTTTTGTGTATGTGTCAGCAACAACTGTATTTGCTGTTTAGTCAAAGCTGCCCTTTGATTACAGCACGCTACCGCACACTTGTGCATTAAAGGAGTGTGCACAAATTTACCGCATATTTTTTCCAACTATTGCCATAGCTGACATTAAATTTAGTCAATCCCCTTTATTAAATATGTCAGGCAGGCCTAAAGTGAAGGCAGAGGTCCTACATGTGAAGGTAGTAGGGTGCAAAGAGGTTCTGCAGTACAAAACGATAGTTGGGCCAAGCGTCATCCAGAGGCAGAGCACATCTATCTCTTCTATTTCAGAATGGTCATGCTATACAGCCAGTTTTGTATTACCGTTGACTACAAAAGCCCCGCTGCTGATGCTACAGATAAAAACGTTTAAATTGCCACCTAGCCCCACCCCCCCAAAAAAAAACCTCTCCTTCAGCACTGTAAATGTGTCACACAATGTTTTGCCATCTGGACTTTTCCTGCCAAATTTCTAATGTTTGCTGCAGGGCAAGTCCTGCCTTGTGTCGCAATGTTTATGGCCTATTCACTCTTGAGTTGCAACTTTACCAAGCTGCTTATATACTGTCCATTCCGATTTCTATCTCAAGATAAAACCTGTCTCATCCCTCCCTCTCCCTAACCAAGCTGCTTACATTCTGTTCAGTTACGGCAAAATGTTTGAGGTTATTGTCTGCCAAATAATATATTTTAACTGTACAGCATCTGTGCTGTGAATATAAGTTTGGCTCTCTTTAGTGTTTATTTCATGCTAATTAGTTACAACTTTTTTGGTTCAGTTATCGAGAGACAAAGACTCCATTGCAGTAAGTAGCACAGAGACTACATTGCCCACAAGGCCACTGTGCTACCAAAGGGGAGTGCGCCGTGCAAAGCCTGATGGAAGGACCTTTTTAAGACAAGCGTGCCGTATAGCACGCTCTCTCTGGACGCCATCTTCAAGCCGGCAGGTGGCCTGTGTTGAGGCCTGCTGTGAGTGTACCTAGGCCTGAGAAGCCTGGGCCTACGGAGACCAAGAACGGATTGCCTAGCCAAAGAGAGATCCCTGCGGACAGTCTCGCTGATCAACCGGAGGAGGATCGGTCTACAGCTCGCAGCATCCAGAGCCTTTTATCCACCGTTATCCAGAGGACGGCCGGGTGAAGGACCAGGGGCCTCGTGACACCGAGAGACGGACCACTGAAGGAGGGTTCCGGACTGAGAGGAAAAAGCAGCAAGACAAGGCCTCATCTGGTGAGCGGGCACTTGCCCATCAATTTAGTTAACTGACTGCCAGGAATGTGACTATCACAATCTTCACTTGTATTTGCTGGCGTTTGCATCTCCGCACGTAGGAACTCAACGCCTTGGGGAAACTAGTACCCCTTGTACTGTTAGTCCATGTGCCTCAATCAGCAGTTTTTTTCTTCACCCTATCTTTTGGATTACAAATCTTTGTAAGTAAGTGCACCAACATGGCTAGCTGAAGATTACCTGACTCTTAAAGGGATAATCATCTGCTTTTCTACCTTTGCAAGTGGTTGCTATAGGACACGCACCAATTGAACTGTCCTCTAGGGGGAGCCATAGAGTTGTGATTCCGCATATTAGTAATAACTGTTTGTATCACCTTGTGTTTTCTGCTGTTTATGTGAGACTTGGTGGAGAGGTGCCCCAGTGTTGATATTACTGCACTGGGAGATTCCTCCACCATACCCTCGCTCAAGTCTGGTCCTCAGGTTACGTTATTGGGGTCGGATTTCAGAGGTATTTTAAACCGGTGGTATTCCATTCATTTATTTATAAAGGGAGCTGTATGTATTGAATGCCAATTGTATAACCATTATTTGATTCCTTTACCAAGTAAACATATCACCATTGGTTAAGCTACAATTTGTGTGGAACTCTGTCTTTGCTGAGTGGCAGGTGAACAACACCAAGGTAACAACCCTTTTATTGCCTTTATTGTTGTGTGTGTATCATTGAGGTCCCTTACAGCCAATTGGGGTCCTCAATCATATTATTGTCCATTTGTGCCAGAGGGGATTGGGCCAAATTCTGGGGGTTGACAGGCAGAGTGCAGGCCCAAAACTAAACCAGCATCTCTTACGGGGGTAGTGCTACATAACATTTTACATCAAGTTTAAACTTGTCTTGCCTCTTTTGCTGCCTGTTCAAGTGCTTGCATGCTGTTCTACAGTGGTCGGGGGGGAAGTGACACCTAAAATCTGGAGGTAATGAAACCCTCATCACTTCCAGGTTCTTACAAACTAGGGGAGATCAGCAACCAGGAATTGTTGCACGGAGGCATGGTAGAGGGTGGCATACTGGACACTCCATCCTCAGTGCAGGCTCAGCCCATTTCCTCAACCCTGCTGTACAGCAGCATTGGCTGCTTAAACACTAGGTCGTAATAACCAATGACTTATTCCTGGACCATTCAGCTGCCAGGCAGGAGATTCCCTGGCTCACAACTGGAAGTAAGCAAGGGGGTAGGGATCCAAATAAGAAAAAGTATGTAGGCATAGGACACGTCCCCTTCCACACCCTCCTTAAAGGAGAATTGTCTAAAAAAAAAAAAAAAAAAATATTGGTTAAGCCCATAAGTGCTTTTTTTACCACTACTATTCCTTTATTTTGGCTTTTGGAATTTACAAATGCAGAAATTTAGAAATTGGATGAAAGGTTTAGCATTGGGAAACACTTTTTCATGGCTTAACAGTGCATTATATATACAGCTATATAGATCAGACCAAAATGAGGGACAAATTAGAAGGAAAGAGGGATAGAGGGACTTTGTTCCAAATCAGATACAGTCAGCTCTCAATCAGGGACAGTTGGGAGCTATGCTCATCCCCCATGACAGCTCTGTCTATATCGCTAGTTCCACAATGCTGCAGTGCTTTCTGTGCTCTGTGTGCCTTCCCCCCACTCAGCCTCACTCTTGTATCTGCCATCTCCTAGGAAACTTTTAATGCTGTGCAATAGTTGGAGCCTGACTCCTACTTTGCAGTCACAGCCCTGTGCGGGGAGAGTGAGGCTGAGTGGGGCGAAACAACACTTAGCACAGGGAATGCAGCAGCATCATGTTAGCATAACTATAGAACAGACTGGCCTAGACAAGAAGTGCTGAATTATCATTTTATGTTTAATATTTATTTTATTTGGCAGCTGCATGGGTCCATTGATGAAGTATTGGATGCTATGACACTGGCTAGATGCTGGTTTCATGGCAATCAGGGAGCCTGCCCCTACTCAGAGTTCTGGCATGACCCCTGTACAAAATTTCAAGGAAGTAAGAGAGTTAAGATCCCTGGTGCCACACATCCACGGAGTCCTATGGTGGTATGAGAGAGACAACCTCAACCTGGGCTCCCATCAGGCCACGCCCCCAACGTGTTTCACTCCGCCCCTCGAGGGGCAGGGTTAACCGCTTTGGGGGGTGGCCTGGTGGGAGCCCAGGCAGAGGTTGTCTCTCTCATACCACCATAGGACTCCATGGATGCAGCACCAGGGATCTTTCCTCTCTTCCTTTCAGTGACTACAGGAGCTGGGACGAACTCCATCCCTTGCTTGCACTCCTGCATTGGTTGTAGCGTGACCCACACTACTCCCCATGAGTGTTCGAGCCTGAGCCGCACACTAAACAAACCGTGGTACACAATATCAGAGTTGGTCTTAATTGCTGCTAGTTTGCTAATCTGGCAGTAATTCTTTAAATGAACAATTGCATACATAGTGGCAGGTTTTTTAAAGTGCCACTAAGAAGAACTGCATGTTGTGCTACACAGTGGAATATTACAGCTTAAGTGTGTTGGGGTGCCATTTACAATGAATGGCACTGCAGTGTATCAATACACATGAAGTTTGGTGTGAAAGGACCCTAGGATGAACAACGCCAGAGCAGACATAAGTTTTACTCAGTTTTATTACAAACAATTACATTGAACTCAATGTGAGCTGCAAATATTTATACACAATTACACTTCAGATTTTGCTTTACTTATCACAGATTTTATGGAACAGGAGCCAATATATTTCAGAACACACATATCACAAAGTCAGCAGATACCCGGATCTCGTCTTCATTAAAAGTTTTCAATCCAAAACTGTACAACTGATTTATTTTTTTTAATAAAAAAAGGGTAAGAAGGCATGTGATGGAACCTGTTAGCCATGTGTAAATCAAATTAAGTATGAAAGTACATTTAAAGCACCTCAAACTCTTAAACAACCTTATAAAATTATAGCAGCCATGTGCAATTGAAGGACAGGTTTAGGTAATGAAAATGAGCTTGGTTTAAAGTGGTTCTAAAGCCTGAAGGCTTTTTAGCTTACAGTAATGCACTCTCTAAATTAAGGTAAAAAACCTTCAGTATGTAGCTCCCCCACAGCCCCCACATATACTAAGCCTGATCTCAATCAAGCGCTGTGCACGAGGGCACAGGCTCTCTCTGCTCTCTCCCTCCTCATTGGCCCCCACTGCTGGCAATCACAGCCAGTGAGGAGGGAGCAACGGGTGGGGCCAAGCCGCACTCTGTGTGTTTATAGACACATCAAATGGGGTTTAGGAGCGAGAAAATTTGAGTGCCCTAATAACAAGCAGCTTGCCATTGGGGCACTTGGTGGGGGAGAGGAGCCAAGAGCTCTGTCGGGGGACCTCAAAAGAGGGGAATCGGGGCTGCTCTGTGCAAAACTGTTGCACAGAGCAAGTAAGTATAACATGTTTGTTATTTTTTTTTATGTTTACAACCACTTTAAGCAATACTTTCTCCAGCTAAACAGGTTCACTTTAAGAAAGACAGCCAGTTGGAGGTATATTAAATAAAAAGCAATATCATTAGCATTTCCAGTCTTTGCCCTTCACGGAAGAAGTTTGACTTCCACTTGATGAAGTAAGATCCTACTTTAAGATTCATATTCTGAATTTCCTGAGTGAATCATATCTCCTTGTTAAACTAGATAATTGTTGGTGTGTCTTGTTCTTGAAAGAAAATCTAGAAGGCAATTGTAAGGTTAGTTTAGCTTGATGTGTTAATTGTTGTGTTTCTTTTATCATTCTCATCATCTTCCTCCCTAAAGGCACTTTGGAGGGCTTCCTGGATCGAGTGAGGGGTCTTTTGTTTCCATTTCCTTCCAACAATAAAGTAAATGTAGGGATTGGCAAGGCAGTTAAGCTCTGTGCAGTAAGTTGTTACATAGAAAATAATGAGAGTTGCCGAATCTGTTGGTGTTAATTTGAAGTATACTAAAAACGACAAAAAAGTAAATGGAAGAACTGATAGGATGAATACAAGAACTGCAATAAGGATGATGATGTACAGTTTAGGTGTGTATCGCTGGTTTAATGACCTCTTTACTTTAATGAGCAAGGTGAAGCTGGAAACAACCATAATTGGTAGGCAGATGCCAATGGCTAAAATAAAAACTATGATTTGAACTGCTGAACATTGTGAGGTTTGTTCCAAGAAAGCATCATCTGTACACGCAAGGTTCTTAAGGAGACTTTCCAAAGAGCCAAGGATCCAAAGAGCAGTGCACATAATAGTGGACAAGTTCCTAGGGCGATGGCTTCGGTACCAAAAGGGGAACAGAACAGAGCTACATCGTTCCATGCTAACAGCTGTAAGGATATACATTCCGGAATACTGCATAGTATCATAAAATATTTCTATGAATTGATATAAACTCTCCTTCCCTCCAAATTCAGGATCTGTACCAATGATTGTATTTATCTGGATCATCAAAAGCAAGGTAGTAAATACAATAAACAGGGCGTCAGCTACAGACAGATTCATAATATAAACTTCGTATTTGTTTCTCGGGATCTTGAAGCACAGGTACCAAAACACAATAACATTTCCAACTAGACCAAAGATACAAAGACATAGTGCTACAACAGCCGCTATGGTGAAATGTATGTACGAATATTCCGAATAGCTGCTAGAGCGTTCATCCAGGGTGTCGTTCATGCTGGTTACATTCATGTTTTCTTTAGTATTGGTATAAATATTACAACTGTGTTTTTAGAACGTATCTTCTTTTTCCATCTGTGTTAAATACATTACCACAAATGATTATTAGTAAATTAGAAGTCAGTACCCGAGGACAGACAGACAGACAGATAGACATTATAGAAAATAGTATAAAGACAGTGATTTTCATTTTTCAATTAATTTAGAAAATCAGATCCTACCAAATAATGCAGCAGCGTAAAAGTGAATTGTTTTAGGACAGGAACAACGATAATTGCAATTTGTTGTCCATAACCAACAGATTAGATTTATCTTTTCATCTTTCCAGAGCAGATTGCAAAATAAGATAAACATAACAACATGCTGGTTGACAACAAATGAGAAAAAATATTTCCAAAGGGGAAACATGACAACTTATTTGTCCAAATTGGGAAAATTCACCTCTACTCCTGTTTCAGTGACCAATGGAAAGATTGGAAGATTTTGAAGTCTTCTTTATATATTACCTTTCTATCTTTTCAACAATGGCCACCAGCAAAGAGAGTGAATGTGAATCTCCCACCTGGGAACACAGACAGCGATAAAAACCCGACAAAGGTCCCAACCCTTCTCCACTATGCCCACAACTAAAGATGTCTGGGCTGGAGTTTCACATTAACCAATATATTCTTTATGACTGACCAAAAATATTTTATATATATATATATATATATATATATATATTGTTATGTAAATTCACCATGTTGTGCTCAAAAACTTACAAGTATCAAACTACCACCAATACTGTAATTTTTTTAGCGCAACACTGTGAATTTGTATTTTTGGTATTTTAAGATAATATCCCCTATTGTGTTTGCAACTTATTTTTATTTTCAGTTTATTTTTTTCATATTTGCATGGTTTTTCTTTATATATTGTTATAAAGTGTATAGGCTACATTTTTTTAGATCCCAGAGGTGCAGTTTATACAGGGTATGTACAGCTCAAAGGAACTGACTGCTTTCTATCAATTGCCTACCCCTTGTAATATTTGGGCAGATGAGTGCATACAAGATAAATGGCAGTGGTACTCACAATCAATAAATAAGTATGTATGTTACTACATTAACTAAAATGTAAACTTTTGAACACCATCTAAAAAATCTTGAGTGAAGGGAGCTTAGAAGAGGCTAAAGCTCGACTAATATGTCCCCTTTTTAATTTAATCCACCAATCTTAAAAGTCTCAAACTACTCACTTCCAGTTTCTCCACTCTTTCAAATCTTGCCTGAACTCAGGCTGAGGCAAGACATAATAAAGTCTACTGGCAATCTCTCACACTGTAACAAAGGGTATAGTGCTGGGGCAAGCATTGGTTAAAATGTAAAGCAGCAAATCAGTGGAACCAGACTATGACATCGGAATATTTCCCTTTTTTTTTTCACTTAATGCATCATTAAAATGACTGCTCCCGAAAAAACGTCAGTTTTTAAAACTTATTTTTGCATTGATACATGTCCCCTGGGCAGGGCCGGCCCAAGACATTGTGCTGCCTGGGACCAAGAATGAAATGCTGCCCCCCCCCCAAAAAAAATCACACCCACCAAAAGGCCCCCACATTCATTATTTTATATCATGATAACTAAAGGGGACCCGTCATGCTCTATACATGTCAACAGGAATATAAAGAGGACCTGTCATGGCTCTATACATGTATAGGAGTAAAAAGAGAACCTGTCATGGCTCTATATGTGTATATAGGAGTATGAAGGGACCTGTGCATGGCGGGCGGCCGCAATGTCTTTTGCGCAAACTAATCAATGTACGCTAATTGTGTTTTTTTTTATACCAAAAATATGTAGAAGAATACATATTGGCCTAAACTGATGAAGAAATATTTTTTTTTTTCGAAATTTTTTGGATATTTATTATAGCAAAAAGTAAAACATATTGTCAAATATCACCAAAAGAAAGCTCTATTTGTGGGAAAAAAAGAACATCAATTTTATTTGGGTACAGTGTCGCATGACCGCGCAATTGTCAGTTAAAGCGACACAGTGCCGTATCGCAAAAAATGGCCTGGTCATTAAAGGGGTTGTAAAGATTCGTGTTTTTTCACCTTTATGCATTAAGGTGAAAAAACACCTGGCAATTACTGCCCCCCAAGGCCCCCCGTTTTACTTACCTGAGCCCATTCACCTGCTGTGCGCGTCCCCCGGCGTCCTCTTCTCCACGGAGGCTGGCCGTTTATTGGCTAGATTGGATAGATTAATAGCAGCGCAGCCATTGGCTCGCGCTGCTGTCAATCACATCCAATGACGCGGCTCGTGGGGGGGCGGGAATGAGTCATACACGCTGTTTCTATGGACGCAGTGTGTATGACAGGGAGCGCGCCCGCAAGCTAACCTCCTTGGGAGAGCGCTTCCCAGAAGGGGGTTATCTGATGCAGGGAGGAGCTGAGACAGCCGCCGAGGGACCCGAGAACAAGAGGATCGGGGCCACTCTTTTCCAAACTAACTGCACAGTGGAGGTAAGTATAACATGTTTTTTATTTAAAAAAAATAAAAAACAAAGCCATACAATCGCTTTAAGTGGGCGAATCCTTCCGGTCCTTAAGTGGTTAATCAGGGCTGGGCAAGGCAAGTCCCTCTCAGGTTCTCATGTCTCATACAACTTGTGATGTGTGTTTGTACTTACAGTTTTGCTTTGGACTCCACCACCAAATGCGGGTTGTCACCTGCCACACGTTGCGTATTGTCACCTGCCACACGTTGCCGATTGTCACTTGCCACATGTTGCGCATGGTCACTTACGTCACCTGCGACACGTTGCCGATTGTCACCTGCCACACGTTGCCGATTGTCACTTGCCACATGTTGCGCATGGTCACTTACGTCACCTGCCACACGTTGCGGGTTGTCACTTGCCACGTCACCTGCCACACGTTGCGGGTTGTCACTTGCCACGTCACATGCCACACGTTGCAGATTGTCACTTGCCACGACAACACCTGCCACACGTTGCAGATAGTCACGTGACACACGTTGCGTATTGTCACTTGCCACGTGACGTCACCTGCCACACGTTGCGGAATCTCACAACGTCACCTGCCACACGTTGCGCGTTGTCACTTGCTGTGTCCCAGAGTGCACACGGCTGCACAGTGAGGGTGGAATTGTGGTGATTCAGGGCGGGCGGTGAGAGATGACATAATCTCTCTGCTCCGCTGCGCGCTCACTCACTGACTGCTCCAGCCCCCGCCCCCCGCTGCGAGTGTTCTGCCCGCGGCCGCCCCTGTCACCACTAACAACAGCGGCGCTGGGCTCCTCACAGGCAGCGGCGCCTGCCTGCTCACTCACTGACAGCCCCCCCCGCTGCGAGTGTCCTCACACAGGCAGTGGCGCCTGCCTGCTCACTCACTGACTGCCCCCCCACCCCCGGGCTGCGACTGTCCTCACAGGCAGCGGCGTCGGGTTCCTCACAGGCAGCGGAGCGGGCGGAACAGGCTGGCTGGCGTATATACTCTGCTGAAATTTGCCCCTTAGATGTTGGTGTTGCCACAACACTGTGAGCCCTCACAGTTACTCTTGGTGGGTGCTGAAACGCCCTGCTGTGAACTTTTATATCAGGAATTGTAAATACATGCCATTGTTGAACAGTGGTAGGAAAAATTGGGCCTTTGGTGGTGGTGCTGGTGCTACAACACTGTCAGCCCTCACAGTTACTCTTGGTGGGCGCATGAATGGGCCCTACTGTTAATTATTAGATCAAGAATTGTAATTGCATGCCCCTGTTGAAGAGGGGCAGAAAAATTGGGCCTTTGTTGGTGGTGGTGGTGGTGTTGCCACAGCACTGTAAGCCCTCACAGTTACTCTTGGTGGGCGCAGGAATGGGCCCTGCTGCGAATTATTAGATCAAGAATTGTAATTACATGCCCCTGTAGAACAGGGGAAAAAAATTGGGCCTTAGGCACTGGTGCCACAACACTGCAACCCCTCACAGATACTGTACTTGGAGCACAGCAATGAGCCCTGTTGCAAAGTATTGCATCAAAAATTGTAATTACAAGCCCCTGTTAAACAGGGGCAGAAAATTGGGCCTTAGGCACTGGTGCCACAACACTGCAACCCCTCACAGATACTGTACTTGGAGCACAGCAATGAGCCCTGTTGCAAAGTATTGCATCAAAAATTGTAAATTACACGCCCCTGTTAAACAGGGGCTGAAAATTTGGGCCTTAGGCACTGGTGCCACAACACTGCAACCCCTCACAGATACTGTACTTGGAGCACAGCAATGAGCCCTGTTGCAAAGTATTGCATCAAAATTGTAATTACACGCCCCTGTTAAACAGGGGCTGAAAAATTGGGCCTTAGGCACTGGTGCTGGTGCCATGACACTGCAACCTCTCCCAGATACTCTAGTTGGAGTGCAGGAATGAGCCCTGCTGCAAAGCATTGCATAAAAAAAATTGTAATTACATGCCCCTGTTAAACAGGGGCTGAAAAATTGGGCCTTAGCCACTGGTGGCGGCACCCAGAAACAAAAATGTTCTTCCAAGCTATCATCAGGAATCGGATCATTGAGGAGGAGGAGGATAGTCAGTCAACATAACAGGACAGCCACTCAGCATCAGCATCGGCAGTCTTGAAGGGATGTGACATTTCAAAATAAATTATTCTGTTATATCAGCTTCAGGTGCTTGGTAGCTGGTGGTGATCCAAGACTGGTTCATCTTTATGAAGGTCAGTCGATCAACCGAGTTGGTGGACAGGCGCAGCCTGTGATCCGTGACAAAGCCTCCAGCAGCACTGAATGTGCATTCCGAAAGAACGCTGGATGCAGGACAGGCCAGTAGCTCAATTGCATACTGTGCAAGCTCTGGCCAGTGATCCATCCTCAAGACCCAGTAAGCCAGAGGATTTTCGGTGGGAAAGGTGTCCAAGTCTGACCTTGCCCCTAGGTATTCCTGCACCATGCATATCAGACGCTGGCGATGGTTGCTGGAACCGATCATACCTTGGGGCTGCGGACTAAAAAATTGTCTGAACGCATCGGTCAGACGGCCATCTTCCCCACCGCTCCTTCTTTGACTGACCGAAGCCTCAGCAACTCGTTGTCCAGGACCAGGAGTTTGTAACCTCCCAGTCTCTGGGAACGCGTTGCACAGACCTTTCTGCAAGGCCTCCCGGACATGTGTCATCCTCTGCTCCCTCTGCGATGGTAAGATAAGGTCCGCAACCTTACCCTTGTACCGTGGATCAAGGAGAGTGGCCAGCCAGTAATGATCCCTCTCCTTGATCCGAAGAATACGAGGATCCTTCCGCAGACTTTGCAGGATCAGGGAGGCCATGCAGCGTAGGTTAGCTGAGGCATTCGGTCCGGAGTCCTCTGGGTCACTAAGAAAGACATGATCCGCAGCCACCTCCTCCCAGCCACGTACAAGTCCACGGGTTTCTTGGGACTGTAAATCATCCCTAAAAGACTGCTGCTGTTGATGCTGAGTGCCAGGCTCCACCTCCATGCTGACACAGTCCTCCTCCTCCTCCTCCTCCTCCTCTTCCTGTGTAATGGGTGGGACAGAAGAAACACTGTCTGGGTAAAGGGGGCCTTGAGAGGCAAGGAAGTCCTCCTCTTCCTGCCTCTGTTCTGCCTCAAGTGCCCTGTCCGTTATTCCACGCAGCGTATGCTCCAATAGGTGGACAAGAGGTACAGTGTCACTGATGCATGCACTGTCACTGCTCACCATCCTCGTTGCCTCCTCAAATGGTGCCAGGACAGTGCATGCATCCCTGATCATGCCCCACTGGCGTGGTGAAAAAAACCTGAGCTCCCCTGACCCTGTCCTGGTGCCGTAGTCGCACAGGTACTCATTGATGGCCCTCTGCTGCGTGTGCAGCCGCTGCAGCATGGCCAATGTTGAGTTCCACCTGGTGGGCATGTCACATATAAGGCAGTTTTTGGGCAGGTTCAACTCCTTTTGCAGCTCAGCCAGCCGAGCACTGGCATTATATGATCTGTATAAATGCAAACAGACTGTCCTGGCCTGCCTCAGGACATCCTGTAAGCCCGGGTACCTGCCCAAGAACCGCTGCACCACCAGGTTAAGGACGTGAGCCACACAGGGCACATGGGTCAGTTGTCCCTGTCGGAGGGCGGAGAGGAGGTTGGTGCCATTGTCGCAAACCACCATTCCTGGCTTAAGCTGGCGTGGCGTCAACCACCTCTCAGCCTGCCCCTGCAGAGCTGACAGAACCTCTGCCCCAGTGTGGCTCCTGTCCCCCAAACACACCAGCGCAAGCACGGCATGGCATCTTTTTGCCTGTGTACTTGCGTAGCCCCTTGAACGCCTACGGAGCACTGCTGGTTCCGAGGACAAAGCACAGGAAGAGGCCATGGAGGAAGAAGAAGAGGAGGGGCAGAGGAGAGAGGTAGGTCACAACCAGTAGTAGCATTTTGGAGGCGTGGCGGCGGAACAACCTCCATCACTACTAGGGTTGTCCCGATACCACTTTTTTGAGACCGAGTACAAGTACCGATACTTTTTTCCAAGTACTCGCCGATACCGATTACCGATACTTTTTTTTCAATGTCATGTGACAGTTTGAAAGATGGGGACTGATAGGTGGCACTGACAGGTGGCACTTATGGGCACTGACTGGTGACTGGCGCTGATGGGCACTAATAGGTGGCTGGCAATGATAGATGGCACTGATTGCACTGATAGGTGGCACTTATGGGCACTGATGGCACTGATAGGTGGCACTTGTGGGCAGTGATAGGTGGCACTGATAGGTGGCACTTGTGGGCCCTGATAGATGGCACTGAAAGGTGGCACTTGTGGGCACTGATAGATGGCTCTTATGGGCACTGACAGGTGGCACTTGTGGGCAGTGATAGGTGGCACTGATAGGTGGCACTTGTGGGCACTGATGGCACTTGTGGGCACTGATTGCACTGATAGATGGCACTGATTGCACTGAAAGGTGGCACTTGTGGGCACTTATGGGCACTGATAGATGGCACTTATGGGCACTGATAGGTGCCACTTGTGGGCAGTGATAGGTGGCACTGATAGGTGGCACCTGTGGGCACTGATTGCACTGATAGGTGGCACTTGTGGGCACTGATAGGTGACACTTGTGGGCACTGATAGGTGGCACTTGTGGGCACTGATAGGTAGCAATTGTGGGCACTGATGGCACTGATAGATGGCACTGATTGCACTATCTGTGCAATCAGTGCCATCTATCAGTGCCCACAAGTGTCACCAATCAGTGCCCATAAGTGACACCTATCAGTGCAGTCAGTGCCATCTACCAGTGCCACCTGATAGGTGGCACTGGTAGATGGCACTGATTGCACTGATAGGTAGCACTTGTGGGTACTGATAGGTGGCTGGCACTGAAATGCTGTGGGGAAAAAAAATGACACAGGATTTAAAAAAAAATAAAAAAATGCTGCAACGCCCATCTTGGTACCACCCTGCACTCGGCTGAAGTAAGCAGCAGCAGACATCTTGTTACACCCAGCCCATATAGCTCGGGCTGGGTGTAACAAGATGTCTGCTGCTGCTTACTGCAGCCAAGTGCAGGGTGTACCAAGATGGGCGTGGGGACGTTCAGCCGCTGACGGCGACCGAATGTGACAGCACCGATCCTGATGCGGCTGCGCCCTGCACCCCTGCCAGCTTACCAAGTTCAACTGCAGGTGAGGGACTCGCTCTCCGCCCGCGGACTCCGTCCATCGACTGTGCCCGCCCTCTCCAGCCAGACTCCGCCCGCACTTTCCTTCAGAGACTCAGCCCACCCCCTCTCCAGCCAAACTCCGCCTGCACTAGCTCTGTCGACAGACTCTGTCCGCCCTCTCCAGCCAGACTCCGCCCGCACTTCCCCGCCCTCCCCAGCCACTGACTCCTCCCGCCCTCTCCGGCCACAAAAAAAAATCGGGTGAAGCATCGGGAGCATTTGCGCGAGTACAAGTACTCGCGCAAATGCTTGGTATCGGTCCCGATACCGATACTAGTATCGGTATCGGGACAACCCTAATCACTACTGCACCTTGTCCTGCATCCTTCCCAGCTGCCAAAAGAGTGACCCAATGGGACATAAAAGAAAGGTAACGTCCCTGTCCATGCCTGCTGGACCATGAGTCAGCGGTAATATGCAACTTACCGCTGACCGCCCTGTCCAGCGAGGCATGGACATTGCCTTCCACATGCCGGTAGAGAGCTGGAATCGCCTTCCGTGAGAAAAAGTGGCGTTTGGGAACCTGCCACTGAGGAACCGCACATTGCACAAACTCACGGAAGGGGGCCGAATCTACCAACTGAAAAGGCAGCAGTTGAAGTGCTAGCAATTTAGCCAAGCTAGCATTCAACCGTTGGGCATGTGGATGGCTGGGGCAGGGAAATTTACCTGCTACAATCGGACGTCGGTGTACTGCTAGCAGAATGCCCGCAAGTACTTTGCTGTGACACACCTAATTCTACACCGTCATTCCTCTCAGTGCAGGTTTCAGAGAGGACTGCAGGTATAGTGGGGTTGGAGATCCCAGCTAATGAGGAGCAAGGAGAGGTCCGCTTTGTTCTTTGGTGTGGGTCTTTAAGGTACGCTTGCCAACGAGCTGCATGGCAGGTCAACATATGCCTGGTCAAGCATGTGGTGCCCAAGCAGCTGATGTTTTGGCCACGCGAGATACGCTTGAGACATATGTTGCAAATAGCAGCGGTGCGATCTGATGCACTCGACTCAAAAAAGGCCCACACCAAAGAACTTTTGGAATAACGAGCAGAGGCAGCGCCCTGCACAGGCGGAGCTCTGCGGTGTGATTCAGTCGGTGTGCTGCCCTTACGCTGTCCCCCGGAGGGCATCCTGCCTCATTGGAGATGTGCCTCCTCCTCATCCTCCTCCTCCTCCTCTCTCCTATCAGGCACCCACGTGGAGTCAGTGACCTCATCATCCCCTCCCTCCTCATCACTGGAGCCAATCTGGCAGTATGCTGCAGCTGCTGGAACATGACTGCCAGATTGCTGTCCTTCTTGAGCATCCCCTCTCTCTGCGCTCACGCTACTGCCTTCCTCTAGCTGGGTATCATCATCAGACCCTTCAAAACGCTGGGCATCCTCCTGGAGCATGTACCCATCACTGTGCTCAAACAGTTCGGGGACTCCTCAGGAGGACATTGTGGATCTAGGGAAGGAGTGACTGATGATGACATTGATACGAGGGAAGAGGACGCTTTGGCAGCTGCTTTGCCAGTACCCTGAGCCTGGGTGAGAGAGGAGGAGGAGGATGAGGAGGGCTTGGTCATCCACTCTACCAAGTCTTCGGCATGATGCGGCTCAAAACGTCCAGCTGCCAAAAATAAGGACAAGCGTGTCCCATGGCCACGTGCTGATGACGATGCATCGCGTTCACGACCAGCACTGTTGTCTCTAGACACAGAGCCTGCTTGCCCTCTTTTATTGGCTCCTGACTGTCTGCCTCTTCTTGTTGGCCTTCCAGACATAGTAATGGACTGCAGGGAGATGGGAAAACCAGGAATTGGAGTAGTGTATATTGTGCTGGATGCACACAACACCCACTAACTCCTGCAGATGCCTTTATTAGAGAACACCAGCAATAAAGGGTAGATACAGGTGTATACTGTGCTGTGCTGGAGGGACACAACACCCACTAACTCCTGCAGATGCCTTTATTAGAGAACACTAGCAATAAAGGGTAGATACAGGTGTATACTGTGCTGTGCTGGAGGGACACAACACCCACTAACTCCTGCAGATGCCTTTATTAGAGAACACCAGCAATAAAGGGTAGATACAGGTGTATACTGTGTTGTGCTGGAGGGACACAACACCCACTAACTCCTGCAGATGCCTTTATTAGAGAACACCAGCAATAAAGGGTAGATACAGGTGTATACTGTGCTGTGCTGGAGGGACACAACACCCACTAACTCCTGCAGATGCCTTTATTAGAGAACACCAGCAATAAAGGGTAGATACAAGTATATAAACAATGATGGTCTTTCGCGCTACTAAAGAGTAAATGAAAAGCAGGTGAAGTGTATCGTGCTAAAGCTGCAAAAACGAATTGTGTTCACTATACACGCTAATAGAAATAAAAAGGGGGGGTGTTTTTGCGCTGAAAGCCAGCAATAAAACTTCATAAAGTGCAAAAAGCCAAATACTACTATTAAAGTGCTAGAATATTTGGGTCTATATTAATAGTCCTTAATCCAATGATGAATAAGTGCACAAATATAAATATAGCAGTGCAATACTTATATATAAATGAGTGAATTGTGGTGTGAAGACATGAATAATAAAGTGCACCAGTGCTATCTATATATATATGAACCACAACAATGAGAAAAAAAAAAAAAAAAAAAAAAAATTAATTAATTTATTAGTCCTTATTCAAAAGTCCTTAAACGTGAGTGTTCAAACAGAATGAACTGATGTGAAATACAAATCCTCTGCTGCATAGAAGGATAGGAATATCTCTAATATGTCCATGCAGTGGTCTCACAAAACTCTCACCTCCATTAGAACATAACATGTATGTTAGGCAGTAAATCTCCTTAATGGTGGTTCTTCTGATCTGTATTGTTGCTACTCCCAACCTAGTCTCCTCTGTTAGTGATGTTATTGCAGTTCCTAAGGAGAGAAGGAGGGGGAGGGGAGTGCAGCTCCAAGGGGATAGGATAGGAATAAGGAAGAGAGAAGGGCCTCCAATAGTGTAGTATATTGGTCCAAAACTGGTTTATTGAATGATAATAAGTAATGCTCGTACATTAAACAAAAATCGTGTGGCTAAAAATAACAACAGCGGCGATATACGCCGTCTTACTTCCGGTTTCCGTATATATAAACATATCCTCAATAGCCAATCGGGCTCCCCTGATGAAGTCACGAGGGGCGTGACGTAACGACGTAGGGACATCACGAGGTACCGCAGACCGGAAGTACCCGGAGGACGAGTAAGACGGCGTATATCGCCGCTGTTGTTATTTTTAGCCACACGATTTTTGTTTAATGTACGAGCATTACTTATTATCATTCAATAAACCAGTTTTGGACCAATATACTACACTATTGGAGGCCCTTCTCTCTTCCTTATTCCTATCCTATCCCCTTGGAGCTGCACTCCCCTCCCCCTCCTTCTCTCCTTAGGAACTGCAATAACATCACTAACAGAGGAGACTAGGTTGGGAGTAGCAACAATACAGATCAGAAGAACCACCATTAAGGAGATTTACTGCCTAACATACATGTTATGTTCTAATGGAGGTGAGAGTTTTGTGAGACCACTGCATGGACATATTAGAGATATTCCTATCCTTCTATGCAGCAGAGGATTTGTATTTCACATCAGTTCATTCTGTTTGAACACTCACGTTTAAGGACTTTTGAATAAGGACTAATAAATTAATTAATTTTTTTTTTTTTTTTTTTTTTTTTTTTTTTTTTCTCATTGTTGTGGTTCATATATATATAGATAGCACTGGTGCACTTTATTATTCATGTCTTCACACCACAATTCACTCATTTATATATAAGTATTGCACTGCTATATTTATATTTGTGCACTTATTCATCATTGGATTAAGGACTATTAATATAGACCCAAATATTCTAGCACTTTAATAGTAGTATTTGGCTTTTTGCACTTTATGAAGTTTTATTGCTGGCTTTCAGCGCAAAAACACCCCGACTTTTTATTTATAGATACAAGTATATACTGTGCTGTGCCGGAGGGACACAACACCCACTAACTCCTGCAGATGCCTTTATTAGAGAACACCAGCAATAAAGGGTAGATACAGGTGTATACTGTGCTGTGCCGGAGGGACACAACGCCCATTAACTCCTAGAAGAGAGAAATGGGAAATTGAGCAAATAATTGCTCAGGGATTTTTAAACGGTGTTCATTAGAAATGGCTCATTAGAGAGAATGGATAAAATGTATCAAAAGTTTATTGGCAAATACATACAGAACACAATAATATGCAAATTAAAAAGGGAACCATTTACATTCATAGAAAACAAAAAATGGTCACAGCTGATGACCGGCAAAACATTTGTGCGTCACTCTACTAGTTTCGCTCTGAACGAGCTTCTTCAGGAGTTTGACAATGCTCGTAGGTCATACTGAAAAATAGAATTCGCATATAAATATATATATAGCAACATGTCTATAGTGCACAGGTGCCCATACACCTGGACATACTTGTGCAAGTTAGTCAGATAATATCAAAATGGTACAGCAAAGAAAGAATACATGTACTGATAAATTTTATAATCAAGACCCAAGCTGCAGAGCAGGACTCACCCAGAGACCCCAAAGTCGCAAATATAGGCCAAGATCATATGGGTACAATGAACATTTTGGATTCCCCAAATTTAAGCAGGACCGACCACCGAGGAAAAGGAGAACCATCCAGGAGTATCCAGTAGTAGTCCCAGCCATAGAGGGTATAAGGAAGGTGGAAACCTATAAGGTGGATAGGACAAATCTTAGTGTCACTATGGTTGAAGTATCTGACAAGAGGTCACTGTCAGCTGATTATGAGACAAAGCACAACAAAACAAAACAAAAAAAAATGTACCAGACGCTCAGCAAGTTCGGTATAAATGGTGCCGATCTGATTTAAATGGAAGCAGAGTTTCCAAATTGGATCAAAAGCACAAAGTGCTGTTGTGGGATGGAGCAATCCCAATTGCGGAGTTTGCTGAAAGAATGGAGGCAAAAGCCCATACTGAAACCAAAGAAAAGGACATATTCATTGGGTGCTGGTAATAGTGATAAGAGTTGTCAGTGTTTCAATGCTTTGCAGATGTATCAAAGAGTATAAAGGTTCAAATGGAATCTGTTTAAAACGTGCCATAGATGAAGGGAGGTTTACCTCAGATAGGGATCGATTTCATGAAATCCACTGGCAGCCTTTCCCTATTGGCGAAGGTATGTCCTGACAGTAGTGGCCATCTGAGACCACTCTCTTATACTCTCCCTGACGTCACCGCCGGGAGGCGGACATGTGATAACTCGATAGTGCGCAGGTCCGGCGACACGAATAGAGGGGCGGCGTCTGGCACGGGAACGACGCACAGCGCGTGTGTCAGAGACAACAACACACGCGAATCTGCATCATTCGATGCCAGCGCGGCCATCTTGGATAAGGGAAAGCTGCTAAGAATCGAAAAAGCAGTAAGGGAAAAGATTGGGGGCAAATTCAAAGAGATGCCCACTTGATGGAAAGCATATCTGTCCTAAAGAAAAAGGTGCCCAGAGTGGAGGGACCCCTTGCACATAATGAGTGGGGCGCTGTGACTCCCCAAGTAACCGGCATAAACCTGTGGAAGAGAGAGCGCCCCGGGTGTCCATATGGCCGGGACTACTGGACGGAACCGTCCCCTCGGCGTTAAGTCCTGAACAAAGGGGGAAAAATGGGCAAAGGAATGAGAAGAATGGTGTCTGTTGAGTACTATAAAAAAATAGAAAAAATATAAGATTTAGCAATTAAATAGTAATAACTTATTTTTTTTTAATTGGAAAAAAACCAACTTTATTGAAAAGTATGCATGGTACATAAATCAACATAAGCCAGTATGGCCATTATAATAGTACATACATGAACACAGTGAAGCATCTGTGTGACATAAAGATAATAACAGCAGTGAAAGTAGAGCCGGTACACAACAAAAATAAAGAATCTACATGTCAAGTACACGTTTCACCATCCGCCATCCATCTGTCCCAGACCTTCTCATACTTTAGCGGACACCCTCTATGTACATAAATCAGTTTTTTATATGGGAGAGCATCGTTAACCGCCTTTTTCCAGCACTGAATTGTAGGGGGCAGGGCCTGCATCCAATTACGGGCCACTACTTTTCTTGCCAAGAATAGCGTCTCATGTAAAAAGGTACGGAGGGGTTTGTCGGCATCCATGTCTGGCAACAGGCCAAGTAGGCACATCTTTGGGTCAAGGGTAGCAGGGGAGCCCATCTGATCGTGTAGGAAGCGTATCACCTGTGTCCAGTATGCCTGAATGGTAGGGCAGAACCATATGAGGTGGTAGAAGGAGCCTGGGGTATGGTCACAGAGGCGGCACCCTGGATTGTACGTGGGCCTGAAACGTGCTACTCTCTGAGGGGTCAGATATGTTCTATGTATGATGTACAGCTGTGTGAGGCGGTCCGACAGCTTGGGGGAAACCTTTTTCACGTCCTCCAAAATCTCGTCCCAGTCCTCATCCTCTATAAGTCCAACATCCGCCTCCCATCTAGTCTTAGCAGTATAGGCCAATGCTGTGGTGCTAGGGAGACGAATGGCGGAGTACAAAGTGGAGATGAGCTTAGCAGGCACATTACCCGTGACTGTGTCCACTATGGAGGGAACTGCCAGGGACGGGTAAGAGCCAGAAAACTGGGCCTGTATAGCGTGACGGAGTTGCAAATACCTGAAGAAAAGGCAATTAGGAAGGGAAAATTCGTCCTTCAGCATTTGGAATGGTTTAAGGCCTGAAGCGGTCATGATCTGGTGTATGCATAAGATCCCATGGCGTATCCACACCGCGGGGTCCGGAATGGACAATAATTCTGGCAAGCATGTATTGTACCAGAGAGGGGTATGAGAGTGTACTTTTGGGGTCCCAGTTCTTTGCAGTGCCGTCCGCCATACCCTCCGGTGGTGAGTCAACATGTCTGCTGTGCGTTGGGGGGGCGTCTTGTCAATGGGGCTCTTAGGACCGATTGAAGTGGGGTATGGGCCGAGTCATCCGGGTGCTCACAGAGTAGTGTCTGGTATCTCGTTAGTTCATGTTTGTCGAAATAATAGAAGTGGGACAGTTGGGAGGCAAAATAATAATCCTGAAAGTCAGGGAGAGCAGCTCCTCCCAACGTCACAGGGTTCTTCAGAATTCTCCAAGATAATTTGTGTCTGCCATGACCCCAAATAAATGAATTCAGGATGGATTCAATTGTCCTGAAAATTTTTTGTGGTATATAGAGGGGAGCATGCCAGACCAAATAGAGTATCTTGGGAAGGAGTATCATCTTAACTAAGCTGACGCGACCCATAACACCCAGGGGTAGTCTGGCCCAAGTCTGCGTCTTGTTCTTGATCAGGGCAAACAGGGGTTCAATGTTCAGTAGTTTATAATCTGAGAGCGATCTGGTGACCTGCACGCCAAGGTATTTAATCTGGGAGACCCTTGGAAGAGCCAGAGGAGGGGACGCGAACGAGGGGGGGAAATGGTCAATCGGAAGGATCTGGGACTTAGACCAATTAATACTCAGACCCGAATGGCCACCCATACGTTCTATGGACTGGAGGGCTGCTATAAGAGAAGGACCGGAGTCCGCCAGATACAAAAGTGTGTCGTCGGCATACATCCCAATCTTTTCTTCCAGGTTCCCCATCCTGAGGCCTCGGATGCAAGTGTCCGCACGGACCATAATGGCCAACGGCTCCACAGCCAATGCGTAAAGCATGGGGGAAAGGGGGCAGCCCTGCCGGGTCCCCCTCTCCAGCGGGAACTGGTCAGAAAGCCAACCATTCACAAATACTCTGGCCCTTGGGGACTGATAGAGGAGTTGGACCCAGCGAATAAAGCTGGGGCCAAATCCAAATCTTGAGAGGCACTCCCACAGGTAGTTCCACTCCACGGAGTCGAAGGCCTTGGCGGCATCCAGAGCCACCACGACCCTCGAGCCAATTTCATCATGGGACCCCTGAATATTCATAAATAGGCGGCGAATATTCATGGCCGTGTTCTTCCCTGGCATAAAGCCAGTTTGGTCAGGGTGTATCAATGACAGAATAACCTGGTTAAGGCGGGAGGCTAGAATCTTAGCTAATATTTTAATGTCTACCTGTAACAGGGAAATGGGCCTATACGACTCCGGGTATTTAGGGTCCTTTCCGGGTTTGGGAATTACGACTATTTGGGCTTCTCTCATAGATGGGGGTAGAACTCCTGAGTCAAATATGGATTTATACAGGTCCTTAAGTTCAGGGATTAGGATTTCAGAGTAGGTGGCATAGAATTCAAGAGGTAGACCATCCAATCCTGGGGCCTTGGATGAGGCCAGACAGGAAATGGCCTCGGAAATGTCCTCCTCAGTAATAGGGGCTTCCAGAATTTCAAGCTGGTCGTCTGTCAGTCTAGGGAATTGAACTCCCGCTAGGTAGTCCTTGGTGTCTTGGGGAGTGTGGGTGACCCTGGAAGTGTAGAGTGCACGGTAGAATCTCCCAAATTCCTCCGCCACCAGTTGCGGATCGGTGATGTCGTTCCCCTGCGGGTCGGTCAAGGACACCACCACAGGGGGACGCATATCCAAGTGGGCGAGATATGCGAGCAGTTTGCCCGATCTCTCTCCATACTCAAACACCCTCTGTCTACAGAAGAAGATGCGTTGTTTAGCCTTCTCTATGTGCAATTGGGAGACCTGGCGCGCCTGAATCTTTAGATTGTTGGCCGCGCTGGGCGAGGGGTCCCGGTGGAACGCCTGCTCCAGCACCTGCAGGTGTTCTGCAGCCTGCTGGACAATAAGTGTTGATGACCGTTTAAGCCTATTAATACGTGTGGAAAGTAGGGAACGAGCGTGAAGTTTAAACATTTCCCACACCACATCATGCGTGGCAGTGTCCCTGTTGGCCGTAAAATAGTATTGCAATTCTGTGGGGATGTCATCCTGGTCCCACAGGGCAGTCAGCCAGAACGGGTTTAGCCGCCAAGAAGGAGCAGGGGAAGCCTTCAGGAGCTGGATCGTGACCCAGTAGGGGGCGTGATCCGAGAGTACTCTCGGAGCAAAGCCCACATCTCCTAGCTTAGGCAGCAGGGACATTGAGATAAAAACAAAATCAATTCGTGACATTGTGTTATGACTGGCTGAAAAGCATGAGAAGACTTTAGTGTGCGGGTGTTTGTGGCGCCAAGTGTCGACAAGAGCAAAGTCGGTCATTATGCGGTGCAGTCTGGTATGGGTCGGTGGGTTAAGGGGGGGATCCAGTGTGCCCAGACGGTCCAGAGCGGGGATCAGGGTCATATTGAAGTCCCCCATCCACACTGCCGGTACGGAGGGGTATTGGGTCATAAAGGCAAGGCCTTCCTGAATTACAGCTGAGTTGTACGGGGGGGGAATATAGCAGGCAAGTAGCAGGATAGGAGACCCATTAATGGTGGCGTGCATAAACACATATCTGCCCTGCTGATCCGTGCGGAGCAGTATTAGCTCAAAAGGTACCCGTTTGGCAACCAGGACCGATACTCCTCTGGAATATGAAGTGTGAGTGGCGTGGTAAGCCCACCCCACCCAAGGTTTTTTAAGGGAGGATTGCAAGTGGCCCGTGACATGGGTCTCGACCAGTGTGATAATGTCAGCTCTCTGAGATTTGAGAAATGTCAGGACCGCTGTGCGTTTGATCTTATTCCGCAAGCCTCTAACATTCCACGTGAGGAACTTCAGGGAACTCATGGTGGGTATATGGTGTGTATAATAGATCGCAGCCAGACCAGAACCAGCAGAGCAGATAAGGACACATCAGATAGTACAGAACATATCGGCAACCAATATTGATAGTGCATGTATGACAATGACATAGTACCTTTAGCAGAAATAAACAATTGTGAACATGGTGGCAAATAAAAAACAGCCAAAACATTTCCCTTCCCTCCCAGTCCAGTGCCACCCCAACTCGGCATGAACATAGTATCCCAAAACCAGGTATCAACCGGGGACATCCAACGTGAAAAAAGCATTGGAGGCGAGGGACTTAATTTCAAAGGGACATAGATACCTGTGATGAAAAGAAAACAAAAAAGGAGGAAAAAACAGTCAGGTAAACGGGGGGAGTGAAAAAAGTCCATAGAGAACCTAGGGGGGCGACTTCTTCTCTGAGAAGTGCATGGGGTGTAGGGGCCACAAAAGCACAACACCATTGCAGCCGTGCAGGAGGGAGCCCCGCCTGCCATCAGGGTGGTACGTAAAGTAGGCTAGGAAGTTCCAGCAACGTTCGGTAAGCTGCCCTCTACAAGTATCTCCCATGTGTGGGGAGAACGGGGAATTAACAGTAAGGTCACCCGAAGGTGGCGAGCATGCCGCGAGATCCGAGGAGGGGCGGAAAAGGTTTTCAGGTCTGTCCCCCCCGTCCCGGCGGAGGGCACCCACTAGCAACAGAGCAACCGCGAGGTGAAGCACCAGGGCACGAACAGGGAGTGCCACCGGCACAGGGGGCAGCAGGGGAGAGAAAAGAAAAGTACTCACAGCTCCCAGACAGCGCGGCATGCTCAATCTCGCCGATCTCTCCGGTCAATCCAAGTGGATGCCGACTCTGGGTCCTCGAAAAAGTGGGTCCGACCGTCGCATTCCACACGAAGCTTTGCAGGGTACAGCATGGCGTATTTGAGGTGTAGAGTGTGGAGGCGCTTCTTAACATCCTGGAACCTGGACCGCTGCCGTTGCACCTCATTGGAGAAGTCCGGGAAGACGGCAACGTGTGCGTTGGTATGGGGGATATTCCCCTTCTCTCTGGTTAGGCGGAGGATCTTGTCGCGATCCCTGAAATTAAGGAACTTCGCTATCAGGGTACGCGGTGGAGCTCCTTGGGGAGGAGGACGGCCAGGGATTCGATGAGCTCTCTCCACTGCAAACATTACCGAAAATGCGTCTCTGCCGAAGGTTGACATTAGGAGGTTTTCAAGGAAGCTCTCCGGGTCGGTGCCCTCAGCAGACTCAGGAAGACCAATGAAGCGGAGGTTACATCTCCGAAGGCGATTTTCCATGTCATCCTGTTTTGCGCTAATCTGTTGTAACTGGCGGCGCACCTCATCAGTGGTATGTTGTAAAGGGTGCAAGATATCCTCCGCTCTGCTAATACGGGTCTCCGTCTCCGTCACGCGGTCCCTGAGGGTAGAAAGATCCTGCCGGATAAGGGACACATCAATTTTTACCTCCTCAATCTTGGTGGTAAGCGTGCTCTGGCACAGGGCGATGGCATCCAGTAATTTGTTAGTAGCCACCACAGAGTGATCCGCATCCAGGGAAGCAGCAGTGCCATCTCTGACCTGCTGGTCTTCCTCTTCAAGCCGGCGGTATTTGGCCAGTTTATCGACGGCTTCAGAATTCTTTTTAGACGGAGACATGCTGTAGGGCGGCAGGGAAGATCCCTGGGTGCACCAATATGGCCGCTGTTAAGGAGGCCGGGTCCTCCACAACCCCCCCCCACCGTTGCCCAGGGGTGGCCCAACGCAAGCAGCAGGTCACCCTCAAGCAGCCGTATTGGCAACAGGCTGCATGCAGGGGAATCTGAGCTCAGGGGAGTCAGGGAGGCCTGTAATACTTGCCAGGGATGTCTCCGGGTGGAGCAAGATGGCCGCCGCTCCGGGAGTCAGGCCGAGACCGCAGTCCGCTCTCACAGCAGGTGCAGAGTGCAGAGGCACCCCAGCAGCTGCAGCAGGTAATCCGGGGGCCGATGTAGGAGAGGATGGAGCCCAGTGCGCACAGGGAGGCAAGGAGAAGTGTCCAGGGCCGCCGTCGGGAGGGCCAAGATGGCCGCCGAACCAGGAACTAGGCCGAAGCCGCGGCCTTTCCTAAAGCAGAGGACCGGGAAGCGCCGCGATGGCAGCGGCGGCAAACTAGCGGGCTAACAGGCTTCAGGAACCACAGGGAGAGCAGGACAAGTCCTCGGATGTAGAGGATGGCAGGAACCGAGCAGGATACAGACAGGATGGTAGGTTAGGTGTATGGGCAGACGGAGCTCACATCACATGCGACCTATCCCATTGCTATCCAGGCCACGCCCCCAGTAATAACTTATTTAATTAAGATAATGAAACAACTAACCCATATAATGCAAAATAAAAATAATAATAGAAATAAAATAAAATAATGATAAATAACTAGAAATGAAATGAAATTATATTGAATAATGAAAAAAAAAAAAAAGGGAATGATTGAATAAAATAATAAATTCAAATAAAAGATATAACCCAATTGAGAATGTAAATGAATAAATGGGTCAATTTTCTTTGGAGATTAGTTTTACAGTAAATTATATAGCGACTTAGTGGGCTCAGGGGGAAAAACCCAAACAGATTGAGTCAGGATTACAAGGCGAAGATATACATTTTGAAAATGCAGGGTAAACCCATAAATTCACATGTAACAAATACAGTGGAGCAGATGATTAAACAAAATAAATGAAATATAAAACAATAGAATAAAGTTGTATTAAAGAAAAGGCTTGAAGCTGAAGGCCTCATTTAGACCTGGAAATTTGAGTGCCGATAAATTATGGATCCACTTAGCCTCCCTTTGAAGGAGAACCTTGTCATAGTCCCCACCCCAATCACCGGGGGGGAAGTGCTCCAAGGCGAAAAAGTGCATTTTAAATGCATCGAATGAATGATAAAGACCGATGTGGCGACTAATGGGCGTCTCCATCTTTTTCTTCTTAATGAGAGTGACATGATCACGTATCCTGTGATAGAAGGGCCTTTTAGTTTTCCCTATATAGAAGGCCTGGCATTCGCATTGCATGATATAAACGATGCCTATTGACTGACATGTCACAGAAAAGTGCGGTCTGTAGGTACGTCCGTTCGGAAGGACAACTGACTGGGCTGAATGGACATATCTACAGAAATGACATCTGTGACATGGGCTCGTCCCTCTTGGAGACTGAGGGGATGAAGATTGAGGAACATGATGACTGTGCACCAGGCCATCCCGTAGGGAACGGGCTCTTTTGTACGTGATTTCGGGGTATGACCTGATATGTTTCGATATCAGG
This sequence comes from Rana muscosa, assembly GCA_029206835.1. NCBI lineage: Eukaryota > Metazoa > Chordata > Amphibia > Anura > Ranidae > Rana > Rana muscosa. The sequence continues at coordinate 1,114,013,580 of CM055122.1, read as the reverse complement.
TCATCACTTGTGAGTAAATACCAATATTTGTTCAAAATATTTTGAATTTGTTCATGTTGACCCGTGAACTTGGTAATTAATCGTACACCCGAAATCGGTTTAGTAGTTTTAGGGTCATGTAAAAGGGATTTCCTCTCACATTTTTTGGCACGTACGTATGCCCTCTTGAGGCACTTGTTGCTGTAGCCCCGTTCCTGGAACCTAGTCCTCAGCAATTTGGCTTGACTCTCAAAGTCACTGTTGTTGCTACAATTACGGCGAAGCCTTAGGTATTGACCATAGGGTATACTTGTAATGAGTGATTCAGGGTGGGAACTCTTCGCATGCAGCAGGGAGTTGCAGGCGGAGGGCTTTCGAAAAAGAGAAGTGCCAATGGTGCCATCTTCCTGGACAAAGATCTCTATGTCCAGGAAATTCAATTTCACTTGGTCCATCTCTGAGGTGAATTTAAGATTGAACGTATTCACCTCAAGATTTCTCAAGAAGGATCTGAGGACATCTAGGGGGCCGGTCCAAGCGAAGAAAACGTCGTCAATGAATCTTCGCCATACCGGAATGTGTTCGAAAAAAGGCTGAAAGGCATCACTGAAGAACAGCTCCCGCTCCCACCGCCCCAGATACAAGTTGGCGTAGGAGGGGGCACATTAGGTCCCCATAGCCACCCCTTGTATCTGGAGGTAGTGGGAACCATTGAAAAGGAAGATGTTATTGGAGAGAATAAATTCCAGAAGGTCCAATACAAACTGATTGTACGCCCTGGAAGTATCCTGTCCTTCCGAAATGAAGCCCTCAACAACCCGCACCCCCAATTTATGGGGTATGGAGTTGTATAGGGCCTCCACATCCAGGGCAACTAGCCATGAACCTTTGGGTAGATGAACACCGTCTAGCGCCCTCAGAAGGTCCGTGGTGTCCTGGAGGTAAGAAGCTAGTCCCTCCACGTGCGGCCTAAGAAAGTCATCGACTAACTGACTGGCCATTTCAGTCAGTGATCCATTTCCTGAAACAATGGGCCATCCAGGAGGGGTGGACAGATTTTTGTGAACTTTAGGCAATGCATACAGTGTGGGTACTTGGGGGGACGATACATTGAGAAATTCCCACGTTTTTTTGTTGATGAGTCCCTCATGGTATGCATTGCCAATTAAATATCGAAACCGGGTTTGGGTCAAACTGAGATGACTGGTTGACACCTTGCGGTACCATTCTTTGTTGTTCAGAATGTCCAAAACCATATTCTCATACTTCACAACATCCATCACCACCAAATTACCCCCCTTATCGGATGGCTTGATGATGATGTCTTTGTTTTTTTGTAGAGCTGACAAAGCCTTCTGTTGGTTTGAATTGAGGTTAGATTGAGAGAGATTTAGCCACTTTGTCTGGCAAATCTCTTTCGTAACTTGTTTGGTAAAAGCCCAGATATTCGGGTTTCCCTGTAAAGCACGGAACATCTTAGATCTGGGCTTATATTCTTTGGGTTGGGATTTGGCTATAGTCAGTGAAGATGACACGGGTGAAGGAGAACAGGGGAATGGGGAGGGAGAGGCTGAATCCAAAAGAGCAGCCTCTTCAAATTCATTGGAGTCAATGTGGCCCTCCTCCCATAGTTCCATTAATTCCTCCATGGCTTTAAGGTCCTCCAGAGTCATCTCTTGCCACAAGGGATTTGTGAAGTCCGTGGTTTGAACTGCGGGCTTGGGTTTATCATAGAGGACCTTAAATAGCAACCTTCGTGCAAAAAGGTTGAGATCCTTGATAAATACAAATTCATCAACTTTGTCCATTGGGCAAAAGTTTAGACCTAATTGTAAAATGGATACCTGTTCAGATGACAATTCTGTAGATGATAAATTAATTACCTGCAGTTTGGTTTGAGAGTTTTCTGCACCTGAGACTCCAAGGTTCCCACTCGTCTCTGATCCTGCACTGGTTGTGAATAAATCTGAACCGGATGAAAATCCTTTGGAAAAGGGGTGAGGGAGTTAGTGCCCATTAACTCCTGCAGATGCCTTTATTAGAGAACACCAGCAATAAAGGGTAGATACAGGTGTATATTGTGCTTTGCTGGAGGGACACAACACCCACTAACTCCTGCAGATGCCTTTATTAGAGAACACCAGCAATAAAGGGTAGATACAGGTGTATACTGTGCTGTGCTGGAGGGACACAACGCCCATTAACTCCTGCAGATGCCTTTATTAGAGAACACCAGCAATAAAGGGTAGATGCAGGTGTATACTGTGCTGGGGCACACAACACCCACTAACTCCTGCAGATGCCTGTATTATAGAACAGCAAAAAAATGTAGATACAGGTGTATACTGTGCTGGGGCACACAACACCCACTAACTCCTGCAGATGCCTGTATTATATGTAGCACTACCCCCGTAGGAGCTGCTGTTTGTTTGATTTGGGTCTACGTCCTGCCTATCAACCCCTGGAAGTGGCTCAAACCTTCCCTTAGCACAACTGATATGAATAAGGAGTGTGAGACCTATTGAGTATTAGGAGACACAATCCTGCATACATCACACAATAACCTGTAAATGTTATTAACTTTGCTGGTCACTAGTCCTTCTAAATGACAGAGATACTTCACACAAGTTATATGCTTAATCAAAGGTACCTTTACTCAGTATAAAAGGGAAGGGTAAAGAATCACATTAATACACACAGTTGACTCTGCATGCGCATTGCAGAGTCAATAAACCAATAAGGATAGGTATCACTGAGATTAGGTAATAACAGGAAATAACATCAGCTATATATATGTACATGTATCTATATGTGTCTCTGCACGGCTAACTGGTTGCTCGCGAGCTCCCCCTTTGTTGCAATACCTTGCACGTGTTCATTCCCTATAATAGGTAAGCAAGGCCTATCTGCGTCCCACTCAAAGTTCCTTTCTCCAATGAAGTCTTCGCTAGCCACCGTCGGTGCACAAGTTAAATTGTAATCCACAGGGTTTCAACAAGATGCTGCAATTATCCGCAATATACCTGAGTACTCGTGTGCCTGCCACCCACTAATGACGGATGCACCAATCTCTGATTACATAGTCTCCAGTGAGATACACTAGGCCGCAAGCTGTGGCGTGATAGGTGAAGTGTGGCTGGCACTAACTAAATCACTTTCCTCTAAGGTAGTAGTCAATTCTGGGCAGGTGCCCTTCTCACCAAACAGGCCCGACTTTCAGATAGTCTCCTCTGGCTTGTCCCGGTCACTCGATCTCCACGCTTCTGCTTCAGCTGCAGTCTCCGGACTCCGTCACTAACAGCATATGGTGATGGACGACTCCGGTCTCTGCTGGGCAATTACAGGACGCTGTGGACGATCCTCTGCTGGAAATCACTCAGGCACTCCCGTAATTTAGGCCCAGGCTTCTGGCCTAATCCTTAGGAAGCAGGCCTCCGTGCCAACTTCCTGCTTGATTGAGAGCTGGATCCAGAGAGAGAGAGACGCTGGCCCCTCCCCTGGTTTAAGTAGTCTGCCCAGAATGCTTTGCGGTGTTGCAATGCACCCTGGGTAATGTAGTCTGTCTTTTACTAAAAGCAACAAAGTCTTTTCTCCTAGCTGATATCTGTCCCAAAGTACATTAGTTGCATTGTAACACTTATACCACCGGAGGGAGCCGGATTCCTTCTTACATATGGACATCCTGCTACACACTCCCCCCACTTAAAGTCTTTGGTTCCCAAAGAGGACAACAGTATGTAACCTAACACATACTTTGGCAATACCTGCAGGGAAATTTGTTAGTTTATGCATGACAATAAACAACTTGCCTTTTCATAAGCAGGATTTAAACTTAAACAGCTCATATCATAACACAGAGCCGACAGAGGAACCTCCCACCAATTATCACAAGGAGGGAGGTTGTCCTGTATACGGACCACCGACACTTGGGTGTCTGTTTCAGATGTGCTAGGGAGTGAGCTGGGGTTGTCTTCCACTGAATCTGAATCTGGAGTGGAAGAGTTAGACTGATCAATGGTTCTCTTAGAAGTGATGATGGCCTCCTCAGAGCATTCACCCAATTGGTCGTACGTCAGTCTTTTTGGGGGGTGAATTACTCTTCTTTCCCTCTGCTCTTTAGGTATCATATTCTCAAGGACATTGGGGCTGGCTGTTTCTAGAAGCTCTTCAGGGGCTTCCTCATCTAGTTCAGGCATGTTGGGCTCCAGAACTTCAGGAGCGTCCCGCTCTCCTTCAGATAGAGACAACGACCCTTCTTCTGGGTCTTCCATTGACAAAGAGTCTGAGTCATCAGCTACCTCCTCAATGAGAATGTTTGAAGGCACGAATTCAGGAGCTTCTGCCCGAAGAGTTCCATTGTCAACTGTTTTGGGTGAGGTGTGGGAGGTGGTCATGGGTTCTGGCAATTGGGATGACCACAACCAGTCAGATTCTGCTTCTTCATCCTCTTGACCTTCATTGTCAGAGTCTCCATCTCTCACATCTGGAAGCACTGTTTGAGATCGGGTGATGGGTCTGGAACCTGGAGAAGTTGAAGGGGTTTCTTGTGAGTCAGATGCAGGAGGCATGCGAACTGCCTCGGAGAGGGGCAACAAGTGATTCCTGTGCCAGGTCTTTAACGGTCCCACGCTTCCTTCTAGCCTAATTTGGTACACAGGAAGGTTTTCCAGCTTCTTGCAGATAACATAAGGTTGGGATTTCCAACGGTCAGCCAACTTATGTTTTCCCGGAATTCCCAAGTTCCTCAACAGCACTCTATCTCCTGGCTGTAAATCTTGAATTCTGACTCTTAGGTCAAAGTTTATTTTATTTCTCAGCCCCCGTTGGTCAGATGCTGCTTGGGCCTTTTCAAAAGCTGTCTTCAGACTCTTTCTCAATCGGTCTACATACCCCTTGTGGGATGCTGCTGAGGTATGATCCAGCGATATGCCAAAGGCCAAGTCCACTGGCAACCGAGCCTCCCGCCCGAACATCAAACGGTATGGGGAATACCCGGTGACATCACTGGCAGTGCTATTGTAGGCATGCACTATGGCAGCTACATGCTTGCTCCAATGCTGCTTTTTCTCTGAACTCAGAGTCCCCAACATATCCAAGAGAGTCCGGTTAAACCGTTCAGGCTGAGCATCTCCTTGTGGGTGATAAGGGGTTGTCCTGGTCTTCTGGATGCCTAACAGGTCTAATAACTTCTTTATTAATTTGCTTTCAAAGTCTCTGCCCTGATCTGAATGAAGGCGTTGGGGTAGACCATAGTGCACAAAGAATTTTTCTACCAGTACTTTGGCTACTGTTGAGGCCTTCTGGTCTTTTGTTGGGAATGCTTGAGCATATCTGGTAAAGTGATCTGTTATCACCAAGACATTCCCTTGACCACTCAGATCAGGCTCCAGGCAAAGGAAGTCAATGCACACCAGTTCCATAGGTCCCTGACTTTGCAGATGGCCCATTGGGGCTGCTTGGCAAATTCTTCCTTTGAATGCATCGGACACAGGAATGGCAATATCCTTCCACTTCAGCCCGCATGCAGGGCCAATAGAACCTATCCCGTACAAGGTGAAAAGTCAGTTCGGACCCTAGGTGACCATGGTTGTCATGGAGGGCAGCTAGGACCGCTTCTCGATATTTGGCTGGTAGAAACAGCTGCCACTTCTCTTCTGAGTCGTCAGAGGGGCCCCTTCGGTAGACCACCCCTTGACGTATGTGTAGCCGATCCCACTCCCTGCGCAACAATCGGGCTTCTCTTGGGGAGTCTGTTTCAAGCATCTCGGGACGCTGGCTTTCCAGGGCCTTTATCAGGAGTTTCCCTAAAGAGTCTTCTTCTTGCTCCTTTCTCAAATCCCTTTTTGTCAGCTTGGGCAAGCCCTCCCCTTCGACTTGGGTCACACTGCAATAGCACTTCGGTACTCCAACAGCTGAGACCCCAATTTCTTCGGCTCTTGACCCACCTCTGGCTTGAAGTTCTGTCCCCTGATATAGGGCTCGCACTCCCTCTGGGTCTAGTTGGGCCCATTCTTCGGTAGGGTTGGTGGGGGCATGAGACCTCCTGGACAGGGCATCTGCATCCCTATTTCCCACTCCGGGTCGGTACTTCAAGCTGAAGGTGAAGCTTGAAAGGGCAGCCAACCACCGGTGTCCCGTTGCATCCAACTTGGCAGTGGTCAGAAGGTAGGTGAGCGGGTTATTATCTGTCTTCACCACAAACTCCGCCCCATATAGGTAGTCTCTCAGTTTGTCTACCACTGCCCATTTCAAGGCCAGGAATTCAAGCTTGTGGGTGGGGTAATTCTTCTCAGCAGGTATCAGACTCCTGCTCACATATGCGACAGGTCTTAGGTAACCATCATGTTCCTGGTACAGCACCCCACCCAGCCCATCTCGGCTGGCATCTACATGCAGTTCATAAGGCTTCTTTGGATCAGCATAGGCCAGGACTGGTGCAGTGGTAAGACTCTTCTTTAACATCTGGAAGGCTTCCTCGCACTCCCCTGTCCACTGGTCTTGAATCGACTCTTTAGGCCTTCGGGGTCCCATGGTGAGTTTCACTGGTTTGACCAGCTCTGGAACATCATCTTCCCCTTCGTTTCTGAGTAACTCGTTCAGGGGTCTGGCAATCTTGGCGAATCCTTCTACAAATCTTCTGTAGTAAGAACAGAACCCCAGGAATGACCGAAGCTCAGTCACGTTGGTAGGTCTCGCCAAGAGGTGACGGCATCCAGCTTCTCTGGGTCCGTGGCCACCCCTTCTGCAGAAACGATATGGCCCAGGTAATGGACTGAGGACTGGTAAAATTGACACTTCTCTGGGGAGAGTTTCAGGCCCTCTTCACTGAGCCTCTTCAGGACCTTCTCCAGTCTCTCTTCATGCTCTTCTAGAGTTCTCCCGAACACGATGACGTCGTCCAAATATACCAGTACCTCTATTAGATTCATGTCCCCGACGGTTCTCTCCATTAGCCTTTGGAAAGTGGCGGGGGCTCCTGATAACCCTTGAGGCATACGGTTGAACTCAAAGAACCCCACAGGGGTGATGAAGGCTGTCTTCTCCCGATCCTCAGGGTGCATGGGGATTTGATAATATCCACTTTTTAGATCCATTACACTGAACCACTTGGCCCCTGACAGACTCTGCAGGGCGTCTTCAATTCGGGGAGTGGTGTATTGATCTGGGATGGTCCTTCTGTTTAGTGTTCTGTAGTCGATACACAGTCTCAGCGACCCGTTCTTCTTTCGGACTACCACTATTGGAGAAGCGTAAGGGCTCCTGGATTCTCGAATAATCCCCGTCCTCTTCAGCTCAGCCAACTGTTCCCGCAAGTCTTCTAAGTCACCCAGTGGGACCCGTCGAACTCTCTCTCTAAAGGGCTTATCTTCTTGTAAGCGTATCTTGTGAGTGGCACTCCTTGCGCACCCCACATCGAACTCATCTTTAGAGAAGATCTTTTCCCACCTTGCAAGTTGAGCTTTGGCCCTTTTTCTCCATTCTGGTGGGAGGGCCGTGTCTTCAGAACAGAGCTTCTCTATGGTGACTTCACCCCTTTCTTCTTTCTTCAATTCACACGGGGCAATGGGGGTGGCTGGATTCACCTGGCCCAACAGCATTCTGGCCGGCACCTTCACTGGTGTATTAGCAGTGTTCCTTATACTCACTGAAACCCTTGCATGGCTTTTCTGTAGGGCCTTCAATGGGATCACTTCGGGGATTACTTCAATCCCTTTCTGTCTTTCCTGTGGGCCTGGTTCGAAGACAATGAAGGGGCCTGGCTGTTTCCATGTGAGCTTGACAGAAGCCCTCAGGCAAGTCACCTCTCCCGGTTGTAATACCTTCTCCGTCTTGTCTAGCTTCCAAATCTTGCCAACTCCCTCAGCCGGGGCCTTCTGCTCCAGTACCAGGCGCTGGTAGGCTTGCCTTAACATGGGGTGGACTCTTGTGGTCGGGGCTTCTTCCTGTTGGGCCAACGGTGTCAGCAGTCGCCTGACTAGATCAGTGTTGGTCCCTATGATGAGTGAGCTCTTGCTGGCCCCTGGTGGGCGAGGGCACACTACTGCCAGAGTATCGAAGGTCTCTGTCTCCCCAGCCACTGAGGGATCAAAAGTCAACTTGATTGGCAGGTAACCGTCATAGGGAAAGCTCTGAGTTCCAATACCCCATATTTCCAGTTCCTCTAATTTCTGTAGGGGCAGATGTTTAAGATGTTTATCATAGAAATCCCTATACAGAAGAGTCACTTGAGCCCCAGTGTCAAGAAGAGCCTTGGTGTAGATCCCTTCTACTTGTATGGAGACTACTGGAGAAGGCCCCACTAACTTGGCAGGGAATTTCTACTAGTTGTGACACCTGGGTCTTTAGGAGTTCAACTTCTGAATCACCTTCTTCTGCACTTAACATTCTGACTCGGGCAGTTGGTTCGGTGTGTTGACTCCTCCTTTTGTCTTCCAACATGGCCTCCTCCTCCCTGACTATCCGGATCAAGTCGGGGTATTCCAGGCTGCTCCCGTCCCGCCGGGTGCGTAGCAATAATGCAATGGGGTCCAAGGGTTGAGCTCCCCTCAACGCCTGCTGGGCACGGGCCTCATCCACTTTTCTTGGATCGATCCCTTTCTTCAGTAGGATCCGATGCAGGATCTTATCCAGGCGTCCTATGAATTCTGACAGCTTCTCTCCCTCTTTTTGGTAGCAATGCCCCAGCTGGTAAGTGAGTTCAGTGACGTTTTCCGTCCCGCCGAACACATTCTGCAGAATATCCAGATAATCCTGTGCATTGCAGTCCTTCTTGCTTAACTTGAGGTTACGTATGGCCTCCAGAGCAGGCCCCTTTAAGCTTTCCACAATCCGTTGTTTTTTTTGTTGTTCTGGCACCTCCCATTCTTCTAGGGCCTGAGTGGCGCCATCTAGCCACTCTTCAAATCCATCTTCCACTGAAGGTACAGGTTTCTTCCCAGAAAAGGTCCTGAGTTTCCTGTATCCTGACATCAGGTAGTCTGGAGGGTCCTTTTTACACTTGGTCACAATCTCCCCCAGGACAGCGCACAATTCTGGGCTAAGGGTGGTCAATGGTGGTGAACCGGGACCCTTTTGTTGGGCACTCCCTCCTGTGCTGGGGCCTCCTGAAGTAGTGGATGTGGGGCCATCTTTATTCTCTTCTGGGTGTATCAGGAGGAGTTCTACTTGGTTTGTAGTTTTTATGCTGGCACCCTTGAAGTAGTCAGAGATTCCGTTCCTCCACTCACATAATGCATAGGTGTGGGGATTTACAGTATCTGTCTTTATGTCAATCACCTATGGCTTCCTGTCCGTGGACAATGCTCTCAAGACTGGAGTTAGCTGCTCCTCTACCCAGGCCTCTCTCTGGATTTCAACCACCAGGCCATTTCCGGGTAGGATGCCTTCATTCCGGCACCACCGGGCTACGGCAGCAGGGTCCATTTCTGTGCTGTAAGGGTTCTGTCTAGGGGGAAAGTTGATTGCAGAACCGTAGAATATCCCGGACGAGCCCCCACGTGTAGCACTACCCCCGTAGGAGCTGCTGTTTGTTTGATTTGGGTCTACGTCCTGCCTATCAACCCCTGGAAGTGGCTCAAACCTTCCCTTAGCACAACTGATATGAATAAGGAGTGTGAGACCTATTGAGTATTAGGAGACACAATCCTGCATACATCACACAATAACCTGTAAATGTTATTACCTTTGCTGGTCACTAGTCCTTCTAAATGACAGAGATACTTCACACAAGTTATATGCTTAATCAAAGGTACCTTTACTCAGTATAAAAGGGAAGGGTAAAGAATCACATTAATACACACAGTTGACTCTGCATGCGCATTGCAGAGTCAATAAACCAATAAGGATAGGTATCACTGAGATTAGGTAATAACAGGAAATAACATCAGCTATATATATGTACATGTATCTATATGTGTCTCTGCACGGCTAACTGGTTGCTCGCGAGCTCCCCCTTTGTTGCAATACCTTGCACGTGTTCATTCCCTATAATAGGTAAGCAAGGCCTATCTGCGTCCCACTCAAAGTTCCTTTCTCCAATGAAGTCTTCGCTAGCCACCGTCGGTGCACAAGTTAAATTGTAATCCACAGGGTTTCAACAAGATGCTGTAATTATCCGCAATATACCTGAGTACTCGTGTGCCTGCCACCCACTAATGACGGATGCACCAATCTCTGATCACATAGTCTCCAGTGAGATACACTAGGCCGCAAGCTGTGGCGTGATTGGTGAAGTGTGGCTGGCACTAACTAAATCACTTTCCTCTAAGGTAGTAGTCAATTCTGGGCAGGTGCCCTTCTCACCAAACAGGCCCGACTTTCAGATAGTCTCCTCTGGCTTGTCCCGGTCACTCGATCTCCACGCTTCTGCTTCAGCTGCAGTCTCCGGACTCCGTCACTAACAGCATATGGTGATGGACGAGTCCGGTCTCTGCTGGGCAATTACAGGACGCTGTGGACGATCCTCTGCTGGAAATCACTCAGGCACTCCCGTAATTTAGGCCCAGGCTTCTGGCCTAATCCTTAGGAAGCAGGCCTCCGTGCCAACTTCCTGCTTGATTGAGAGCTGGATCCAGAGAGAGAGAGACGCTGGCCCCTCCCCTGGTTTAAGTAGTCTGCCCAGAATGCTTTGCGGTGTTGCAATGCACCCTGGGTAATGTAGTCTGTCTTTTACTAAAAGCAACAAAGTCTTTTCTCCTAGCTGATATCTGTCCCAAAGTGCATTAGTTGCATTGTAACACTTATACCACCGGAGGGAGCCGGATTCCTTCTTACATATGGACATCCTGCTACACACTCCCCCCACTTAAAGTCTTTGGTTCCCAAAGAGGACAACAGTATGTAACCTAACACATACTTTGGCAATACCTGCAGGGAAATTTGTTAGTTTATGCATGACAATAAACAACTTGCCTTTTCATAAGCAGGATTTAAACTTAAACAGCTCATATCATAACACAGAGCCGACAGAGGAACCTCCCACCAATTATCACAAGGAGGGAGGTTGTCCTGTATACGGACCACCGACACTTGGGTGTCTGTTTCAGATGTGCTAGGGAGTGAGCTGGGGTTGTCTTCCACTGAATCTGAATCTGGAGTGGAAGAGTTAGACTGATCAATGGTTCTCTTAGAAGTGATGATGGCCTCCTCAGAGCATTCACCCAATTGGTCGTACGTCAGTCTTTTTGGGGGGTGAATTACTCTTCTTTCCCTCTGCTCTTTAGGTATCATATTCTCAAGGACATTGGGGCTGGCTGTTTCTAGAAGCTCTTCAGGGGCTTCCTCATCTAGTTCAGGCATGTTGGGCTCCAGAACTTCAGGAGCGTCCCGCTCTCCTTCAGATAGAGACAACGACCCTTCTTCTGGGTCTTCCATTGACAAAGAGTCTGAGTCATCAGCTACCTCCTCAATGAGAATGTTTGAAGGCACGAATTCAGGAGCTTCTGCCCGAAGAGTTCCATTGTCAACTGTTTTGGGTGAGGTGTGGGAGGTGGTCATGGGTTCTGGCAATTGGGATGACCACAACCAGTCAGATTCTGCTTCTTCATCCTCTTGACCTTCATTGTCAGAGTCTCCATCTCTCACATCTGGAAGCACTGTTTGAGATCGGGTGATGGGTCTGGAACCTGGAGAAGTTGAAGGGGTTTCTTGTGAGTCAGATGCAGGAGGCATGCGAACTGCCTCGGAGAGGGGCAACAAGTGATTCCTGTGCCAGGTCTTTAACGGTCCCACGCTTCCTTCTAGCCTAATTTGGTACACAGGAAGGTTTTCCAGCTTCTTGCAGATAACATAAGGTTGGGATTTCCAACGGTCAGCCAACTTATGTTTTCCCGGAATTCCCAAGTTCCTCAACAGCACTCTATCTCCTGGCTGTAAATCTTGAATTCTGACTCTTAGGTCAAAGTTTATTTTATTTCTCAGCCCCCGTTGGTCAGATGCTGCTTGGGCCTTTTCAAAAGCTGTCTTCAGACTCTTTCTCAATCGGTCTACATACCCCTTGTGGGATGCTGCTGAGGTATGATCCAGCGATATGCCAAAGGCCAAGTCCACTGGCAACCGAGCCTCCCGCCCGAACATCAAACGGTATGGGGAATACCCGGTGACATCACTGGCAGTGCTATTGTAGGCATGCACTATGGCAGCTACATGCTTGCTCCAATGCTGCTTTTTCTCTGAACTCAGAGTCCCCAACATATCCAAGAGAGTCCGGTTAAACCGTTCAGGCTGAGCATCTCCTTGTGGGTGATAAGGGGTTGTCCTGGTCTTCTTTATGCCTAACAGGTCTAATAACTTCTTTATTAATTTGCTTTCAAAGTCTCTGCCCTGATCTGAATGAAGGCGTTGGGGTAGACCATAGTGCACAAAGAATTTTTCTACCAGTACTTTGGCTACTGTTGAGGCCTTCTGGTCTTTTGTTGGGAATGCTTGAGCATATCTGGTAAAGTGATCTGTTATCACCAAGACATTCCCTTGACCACTCAGATCAGGCTCCAGGCAAAGGAAGTCAATGCACACCAGTTCCATAGGTCCCTGACTTTGCAGATGGCCCATTGGGGCTGCTTGGCAAATTCTTCCTTTGAATGCATCGGACACAGGAATGGCAATATCCTTCCACTTCAGCCCGCATGCAGGGCCAATAGAACCTATCCCGTACAAGGTGAAAAGTCAGTTCGGACCCTAGGTGACCATGGTTGTCATGGAGGGCAGCTAGGACCGCTTCTCGATATTTGGCTGGTAGAAACAGCTGCCACTTCTCTTCTGAGTCGTCAGAGGGGCCCCTTCGGTAGACCACCCCTTGACGTATGTGTAGCCGATCCCACTCCCTGCGCAACAATCGGGCTTCTCTTGGGGAGTCTGTTTCAAGCATCTCGGGACGCTGGCTTTCCAGGGCCTTTATCAGGAGTTTCCCTAAAGAGTCTTCTTCTTGCTCCTTTCTCAAATCCCTTTTTGTCAGCTTGGGCAAGCCCTCCCCTTCGACTTGGGTCACACTGCAATAGCACTTCGGTACTCCAACAGCTGAGACCCCAATTTCTTCGGCTCTTGACCCACCTCTGGCTTGAAGTTCTGTCCCCTGATATAGGGCTCGCACTCCCTCTGGGTCTAGTTGGGCCCATTCTTCGGTAGGGTTGGTGGGGGCATGAGACCTCCTGGACAGGGCATCTGCATCCCTATTTCCCACCCTGGGTCGGTACTTCAAGCTGAAGGTGAAGCTTGAAAGGGCAGCCAACCACCGGTGTCCCGTTGCATCCAACTTGGCAGTGGTCAGAAGGTAGGTGAGCGGGTTATTATCTGTCTTCACCACAAACTCCGCCCCATATAGGTAGTCTCTCAGTTTGTCTACCACTGCCCATTTCAAGGCCAGGAATTCAAGCTTGTGGGTGGGGTAATTCTTCTCAGCAGGTATCAGACTCCTGCTCACATATGCGACAGGTCTTAGGTAACCATCATGTTCCTGGTACAGCACCCCACCCAGCCCATCTCGGCTGGCATCTACATGCAGTTCATAAGGCTTCTTTGGATCAGCATAGGCCAGGACTGGTGCAGTGGTAAGACTCTTCTTTAACATCTGGAAGGCTTCCTCGCACTCCCCTGTCCACTGGTCTTGAATCGACTCTTTAGGCCTTCGGGGTCCCATGGTGAGTTTCACTGGTTTGACCAGCTCTGGAACATCATCTTCCCCTTCGTTTCTGAGTAACTCGTTCAGGGGTCTGGCAATCTTGGCGAATCCTTCTACAAATCTTCTGTAGTAAGAACAGAACCCCAGGAATGACCGAAGCTCAGTCACGTTGGTAGGTCTCGCCAAGAGGTGACGGCATCCAGCTTCTCTGGGTCCGTGGCCACCCCTTCTGCAGAAACGATATGGCCCAGGTAATGGACTGAGGACTGGTAAAATTGACACTTCTCTGGGGAGAGTTTCAGGCCCTCTTCACTGAGCCTCTTCAGGACCTTCTCCAGTCTCTCTTCATGCTCTTCTAGAGTTCTCCCGAACACGATGACGTCGTCCAAATATACCAGTACCTCTATTAGATTCATGTCCCCGACGGTTCTCTCCATTAGCCTTTGGAAAGTGGCGGGGGCTCCTGATAACCCTTGAGGCATACGGTTGAACTCAAAGAACCCCACAGGGGTGATGAAGGCTGTCTTCTCCCGATCCTCAGGGTGCATGGGGATTTGATAATATCCACTTTTTAGATCCATTACACTGAACCACTTGGCCCCTGACAGACTCTGCAGGGCGTCTTCAATTCGGGGAGTGGTGTATTGATCTGGGATGGTCCTTCTGTTTAGTGTTCTGTAGTCGATACACAGTCTCAGCGACCCGTTCTTCTTTCGGACTACCACTATTGGAGAAGCGTAAGGGCTCCTGGATTCTCGAATAATCCCCGTCCTCTTCAGCTCAGCCAACTGTTCCCGCAAGTCTTCTAAGTCACCCAGTGGGACCCGTCGAACTCTCTCTCTAAAGGGCTTATCTTCTTGTAAGCGTATCTTGTGAGTGGCACTCCTTGCGCACCCCACATCGAACTCATCTTTAGAGAAGATCTTTTCCCACCTTGCAAGTTGAGCTTTGGCCCTTTTTCTCCATTCTGGTGGGAGGGCCGTGTCTTCAGAACAGAGCTTCTCTATGGTGACTTCACCCCTTTCTTCTTTCTTCAATTCACACGGGGCAATGGGGGTGGCTGGATTCACCTGGCCCAACAGCATTCTGGCCGGCACCTTCACTGGTGTATTAGCAGTGTTCCTTATACTCACTGAAACCCTTGCATGGCTTTTCTGTAGGGCCTTCAATGGGATCACTTCGGGGATTACTTCAATCCCTTTCTGTCTTTCCTGTGGGCCTGGTTCGAAGACAATGAAGGGGCCTGGCTGTTTCCATGTGAGCTTGACAGAAGCCCTCAGGCAAGTCACCTCTCCCGGTTGTAATACCTTCTCCGTCTTGTCTAGCTTCCAAATCTTGCCAACTCCCTCAGCCGGGGCCTTCTGCTCCAGTACCAGGCGCTGGTAGGCTTGCCTTAACATGGGGTGGACTCTTGTGGTCGGGGCTTCTTCCTGTTGGGCCAACGGTGTCAGCAGTCGCCTGACTAGATCAGTGTTGGTCCCTATGATGAGTGAGCTCTTGCTGGCCCCTGGTGGGCGAGGGCACACTACTGCCAGAGTATCGAAGGTCTCTGTCTCCCCAGCCACTGAGGGATCAAAAGTCAACTTGATTGGCAGGTAACCGTCATAGGGAAAGCTCTGAGTTCCAATACCCCATATTTCCAGTTCCTCTAATTTCTGTAGGGGCAGATGTTTAAGATGTTTATCATAGAAATCCCTATACAGAAGAGTCACTTGAGCCCCAGTGTCAAGAAGAGCCTTGGTGTAGATCCCTTCTACTTGTATGGAGACTACTGGAGAAGGCCCCACTAACTTGGCAGGGAATTTCTACTAGTTGTGACACCTGGGTCTTTAGGAGTTCAACTTCTGAATCACCTTCTTCTGCACTTAACATTCTGACTCGGGCAGTTGGTTCGGTGTGTTGACTCCTCCTTTTGTCTTCCAACATGGCCTCCTCCTCCCTGACTATCCGGATCAAGTCGGGGTATTCCAGGCTGCTCCCGTCCCGCCGGGTGCGTAGCAATAATGCAATGGGGTCCAAGGGTTGAGCTCCCCTCAACGCCTGCTGGGCACGGGCCTCATCCACTTTTCTTGGATCGATCCCTTTCTTCAGTAGGATCCGATGCAGGATCTTATCCAGGTGTCCTATGAATTCTGACAGCTTCTCTCCCTCTTTTTGGTAGCAATGCCCCAGCTGGTAAGTGAGTTCAGTGACGTTTTCCGTCCCGCCGAACACATTCTGCAGAATATCCAGATAATCCTGTGCATTGCAGTCCTTCTTGCTTAACTTGAGGTTACGTATGGCCTCCAGAGCAGGCCCCTTTAAGCTTTCCACAATCCGTTGTTTTTTTTGTTGTTCTGGCACCTCCCATTCTTCTAGGGCCTGAGTGGCGCCATCTAGCCACTCTTCAAATCCATCTTCCACTGAAGGTACAGGTTTCTTCCCAGAAAAGGTCCTGAGTTTCCTGTATCCTGACATCAGGTAGTCTGGAGGGTCCTTTTTACACTTGGTCACAATCTCCCCCAGGACAGCGCACAATTCTGGGCTAAGGGTGGTCAATGGTGGTGAACCGGGACCCTTTTGTTGGGCACTCCCTCCTGTGCTGGGGCCTCCTGAAGTAGTGGATGTGGGGCCATCTTTATTCTCTTCTGGGTGTATCAGGAGGAGTTCTACTTGGTTTGTAGTTTTTATGCTGGCACCCTTGAAGTAGTCAGAGATTCCGTTCCTCCACTCACATAATGCATAGGTGTGGGGATTTACAGTATCTGTCTTTATGTCAATCACCTATGGCTTCCTGTCCGTGGACAATGCTCTCAAGACTGGAGTTAGCTGCTCCTCTACCCAGGCCTCTCTCTGGATTTCAACCACCAGGCCATTTCCGGGTAGGATGCCTTCATTCCGGCACCACCGGGCTACGGCAGCAGGGTCCATTTCTGTGCTGTAAGGGTTCTGTCTAGGGGGAAAGTTGATTGCAGAACCGTAGAATATCCCGGACGAGCCCCCACGTGTAGCACTACCCCCGTAGGAGCTGCTGTTTGTTTGATTTGGGTCTACGTCCTGCCTATCAACCCCTGGAAGTGGCTCAAACCTTCCCTTAGCACAACTGATATGAATAAGGAGTGTGAGACCTATTGAGTATTAGGAGACACAATCCTGCATACATCACACAATAACCTGTAAATGTTATTACCTTTGCTGGTCACTAGTCCTTCTAAATGACAGAGATACTTCACACAAGTTATATGCTTAATCAAAGGTACCTTTACTCAGTATAAAAGGGAAGGGTAAAGAATCACATTAATACACACAGTTGACTCTGCATGCGCATTGCAGAGTCAATAAACCAATAAGGATAGGTATCACTGAGATTAGGTAATAACAGGAAATAACATCAGCTATATATATGTACATGTATCTATATGTGTCTCTGCACGGCTAACTGGTTGCTCGCGAGCTCCCCCTTTGTTGCAATACCTTGCACGTGTTCATTCCCTATAATAGGTAAGCAAGGCCTATCTGCGTCCCACTCAAAGTTCCTTTCTCCAATGAAGTCTTCGCTAGCCACCGTCGGTGCACAAGTTAAATTGTAATCCACAGGGTTTCAACAAGATGCTGTAATTATCCGCAATATACCTGAGTACTCGTGTGCCTGCCACCCACTAATGACGGATGCACCAATCTCTGATCACATAGTCTCCAGTGAGATACACTAGGCCGCAAGCTGTGGCGTGATTGGTGAAGTGTGGCTGGCACTAACTAAATCACTTTCCTCTAAGGTAGTAGTCAATTCTGGGCAGGTGCCCTTCTCACCAAACAGGCCCGACTTTCAGATAGTCTCCTCTGGCTTGTCCCGGTCACTCGATCTCCACGCTTCTGCTTCAGCTGCAGTCTCCGGACTCCGTCACTAACAGCATATGGTGATGGACGACTCCGGTCTCTGCTGGGCAATTACAGGACGCTGTGGACGATCCTCTGCTGGAAATCACTCAGGCACTCCCGTAATTTAGGCCCAGGCTTCTGGCCTAATCCTTAGGAAGCAGGCCTCCGTGCCAACTTCCTGCTTGATTGAGAGCTGGATCCAGAGAGAGAGAGACGCTGGCCCCTCCCCTGGTTTAAGTAGTCTGCCCAGAATGCTTTGCGGTGTTGCAATGCACCCTGGGTAATGTAGTCTGTCTTTTACTAAAAGCAACAAAGTCTTTTCTCCTAGCTGATATCTGTCCCAAAGTGCATTAGTTGCATTGTAACACTTATACCACCGGAGGGAGCCGGATTCCTTCTTACATATGGACATCCTGCTACACACTCCCCCCACTTAAAGTCTTTGGTTCCCAAAGAGGACAACAGTATGTAACCTAACACATACTTTGGCAATACCTGCAGGGAAATTTGTTAGTTTATGCATGACAATAAACAACTTGCCTTTTCATAAGCAGGATTTAAACTTAAACAGCTCATATCATAACACAGAGCCGACAGAGGAACCTCCCACCAATTATCACAAGGAGGGAGGTTGTCCTGTATACGGACCACCGACACTTGGGTGTCTGTTTCAGATGTGCTAGGGAGTGAGCTGGGGTTGTCTTCCACTGAATCTGAATCTGGAGTGGAAGAGTTAGACTGATCAATGGTTCTCTTAGAAGTGATGATGGCCTCCTCAGAGCATTCACCCAATTGGTCGTACGTCAGTCTTTTTGGGGGGTGAATTACTCTTCTTTCCCTCTGCTCTTTAGGTATCATATTCTCAAGGACATTGGGGCTGGCTGTTTCTAGAAGCTCTTCAGGGGCTTCCTCATCTAGTTCAGGCATGTTGGGCTCCAGAACTTCAGGAGCGTCCCGCTCTCCTTCAGATAGAGACAACGACCCTTCTTCTGGGTCTTCCATTGACAAAGAGTCTGAGTCATCAGCTACCTCCTCAATGAGAATGTTTGAAGGCACGAATTCAGGAGCTTCTGCCCGAAGAGTTCCATTGTCAACTGTTTTGGGTGAGGTGTGGGAGGTGGTCATGGGTTCTGGCAATTGGGATGACCACAACCAGTCAGATTCTGCTTCTTCATCCTCTTGACCTTCATTGTCAGAGTCTCCATCTCTCACATCTGGAAGCACTGTTTGAGATCGGGTGATGGGTCTGGAACCTGGAGAAGTTGAAGGGGTTTCTTGTGAGTCAGATGCAGGAGGCATGCGAACTGCCTCGGAGAGGGGCAACAAGTGATTCCTGTGCCAGGTCTTTAACGGTCCCACGCTTCCTTCTGGCCTAATTTGGTACACAGGAAGGTTTTCCAGCTTCTTGCAGATAACATAAGGTTGGGATTTCCAACGGTCAGCCAACTTATGTTTTCCCGGAATTCCCAAGTTCCTCAACAGCACTCTATCTCCTGGCTGTAAATCTTGAATTCTGACTCTTAGGTCAAAGTTTATTTTATTTCTCAGCCCCCGTTGGTCAGATGCTGCTTGGGCCTTTTCAAAAGCTGTCTTCAGACTCTTTCTCAATCGGTCTACATACCCCTTGTGGGATGCTGCTGAGGTATGATCCAGCGATATGCCAAAGGCCAAGTCCACTGGCAACCGAGCCTCCCGCCCGAACATCAAACGGTATGGGGAATACCCGGTGACATCACTGGCAGTGCTATTGTAGGCATGCACTATGGCAGCTACATGCTTGCTCCAATGCTGCTTTTTCTCTGAACTCAGAGTCCCCAACATATCCAAGAGAGTCCGGTTAAACCGTTCAGGCTGAGCATCTCCTTGTGGGTGATAAGGGGTTGTCCTGGTCTTCTGGATGCCTAACAGGTCTAATAACTTCTTTATTAATTTGCTTTCAAAGTCTCTGCCCTGATCTGAATGAAGGCGTTGGGGTAGACCATAGTGCACAAAGAATTTTTCTACCAGTACTTTGGCTACTGTTGAGGCCTTCTGGTCTTTTGTTGGGAATGCTTGAGCATATCTGGTAAAGTGATCTGTTATCACCAAGACATTCCCTTGACCACTCAGATCAGGCTCCAGGCAAAGGAAGTCAATGCACACCAGTTCCATAGGTCCCTGACTTTGCAGATGGCCCATTGGGGCTGCTTGGCAAATTCTTCCTTTGAATGCATCGGACACAGGAATGGCAATATCCTTCCACTTCAGCCCGCATGCAGGGCCAATAGAACCTATCCCGTACAAGGTGAAAAGTCCGTTCGGACCCTAGGTGACCATGGTTGTCATGGAGGGCAGCTAGGACCGCTTCTCGATATTTGGCTGGTAGAAACAGCTGCCACTTCTCTTCTGAGTCGTCAGAGGGGCCCCTTCGGTAGACCACCCCTTGACGTATGTGTAGCCGATCCCACTCCCTGCGCAACAATCGGGCTTCTCTTGGGGAGTCTGTTTCAAGCATCTCGGGACGCTGGCTTTCCAGGGCCTTTATCAGGAGTTTCCCTAAAGAGTCTTCTTCTTGCTCCTTTCTCAAATCCCTTTTTGTCAGCTTGGGCAAGCCCTCCCCTTCGACTTGGGTCACACTGCAATAGCACTTCGGTACTCCAACAGCTGAGACCCCAATTTCTTCGGCTCTTGACCCACCTCTGGCTTGAAGTTCTGTCCCCTGATATAGGGCTCGCACTCCCTCTGGGTCTAGTTGGGCCCATTCTTCGGTAGGGTTGGTGGGGGCATGAGACCTCCTGGACAGGGCATCTGCATCCCTATTTCCCACTCCGGGTCGGTACTTCAAGCTGAAGGTGAAGCTTGAAAGGGCAGCCAACCACCGGTGTCCCGTTGCATCCAACTTGGCAGTGGTCAGAAGGTAGGTGAGCGGGTTATTATCTGTCTTCACCACAAACTCCGCCCCATATAGGTAGTCTCTCAGTTTGTCTACCACTGCCCATTTCAAGGCCAGGAATTCAAGCTTGTGGGTGGGGTAATTCTTCTCAGCAGGTATCAGACTCCTGCTCACATATGCGACAGGTCTTAGGTAACCATCATGTTCCTGGTACAGCACCCCACCCAGCCCATCTCGGCTGGCATCTACATGCAGTTCATAAGGCTTCTTTGGATCAGCATAGGCCAGGACTGGTGCAGTGGTAAGACTCTTCTTTAACATCTGGAAGGCTTCCTCGCACTCCCCTGTCCACTGGTCTTGAATCGACTCTTTAGGCCTTCGGGGTCCCATGGTGAGTTTCACTGGTTTGACCAGCTCTGGAACATCATCTTCCCCTTCGTTTCTGAGTAACTCGTTCAGGGGTCTGGCAATCTTGGCGAATCCTTCTACAAATCTTCTGTAGTAAGAACAGAACCCCAGGAATGACCGAAGCTCAGTCACGTTGGGAGGTCTCGCCAAGAGGTGACGGCATCCAGCTTCTCTGGGTCCGTGGCCACCCCTTCTGCAGAAACGATATGGCCCAGGTAATGGACTGAGGACTGGTAAAATTGACACTTCTCTGGGGAGAGTTTCAGGCCCTCTTCACTGAGCCTCTTCAGGACCTTCTCCAGTCTCTCTTCATGCTCTTCTAGAGTTCTCCCGAACACGATGACGTCGTCCAAATATACCAGTACCTCTATTAGATTCATGTCCCCGACGGTTCTCTCCATTAGCCTTTGGAAAGTGGCGGGGGCTCCTGATAACCCTTGAGGCATACGGTTGAACTCAAAGAACCCCACAGGGGTGATGAAGGCTGTCTTCTCCCGATCCTCAGGGTGCATGGGGATTTGATAATATCCACTTTTTAGATCCATTACACTGAACCACTTGGCCCCTGACAGACTCTGCAGGGCGTCTTCAATTCGGGGAGTGGTGTATTGATCTGGGATGGTCCTTCTGTTTAGTGTTCTGTAGTCGATACACAGTCTCAGCGACCCGTTCTTCTTTCGGACTACCACTATTGGAGAAGCGTAAGGGCTCCTGGATTCTCGAATAATCCCCGTCCTCTTCAGCTCAGCCAACTGTTCCCGCAAGTCTTCTAAGTCACCCAGTGGGACCCGTCGAACTCTCTCTCTAAAGGGCTTATCTTCTTGTAAGCGTATCTTGTGAGTGGCACTCCTTGCGCACCCCACATCGAACTCATCTTTAGAGAAGATCTTTTCCCACCTTGCAAGTTGAGCTTTGGCCCTTTTTCTCCATTCTGGTGGGAGGGCCGTGTCTTCAGAACAGAGCTTCTCTATGGTGACTTCACCCCTTTCTTCTTTCTTCAATTCACACGGGGCAATGGGGGTGGCTGGATTCACCTGGCCCAACAGCATTCTGGCCGGCACCTTCACTGGTGTATTAGCAGTGTTCCTTATACTCACTGAAACCCTTGCATGGCTTTTCTGTAGGGCCTTCAATGGGATCACTTCGGGGATTACTTCAATCCCTTTCTGTCTTTCCTGTGGGCCTGGTTCGAAGATAATGAAGGGGCCTGGCTGTTTCCATGTGAGCTTGACAGAAGCCCTCAGGCAAGTCACCTCTCCCGGTTGTAATACCTTCTCCGTCTTGTCTAGCTTCCAAATCTTGCCAACTCCCTCAGCCGGGGCCTTCTGCTCCAGTACCAGGCGCTGGTAGGCTTGCCTTAACATGGGGTGGACTCTTGTGGTCGGGGCTTCTTCCTGTTGGGCCAACGGTGTCAGCAGTCGCCTGACTAGATCAGTGTTGGTCCCTATGATGAGTGAGCTCTTGCTGGCCCCTGGTGGGCGAGGGCACACTACTGCCAGAGTATCGAAGGTCTCTGTCTCCCCAGCCACTGAGGGATCAAAAGTCAACTTGATTGGCAGGTAACCGTCATAGGGAAAGCTCTGAGTTCCAATACCCCATATTTCCAGTTCCTCTAATTTCTGTAGGGGCAGATGTTTAAGATGTTTATCATAGAAATCCCTATACAGAAGAGTCACTTGAGCCCCAGTGTCAAGAAGAGCCTTGGTGTAGATCCCTTCTACTTGTATGGAGACTACTGGAGAAGGCCCCACTAACTTGGCAGGGAATTTCTACTAGTTGTGACACCTGGGTCTTTAGGAGTTCAACTTCTGAATCACCTTCTTCTGCACTTAACATTCTGACTCGGGCAGTTGGTTCGGTGTGTTGACTCCTCCTTTTGTCTTCCAACATGGCCTCCTCCTCCCTGACTATCCGGATCAAGTCGGGGTATTCCAGGCTGCTCCCGTCCCGCCGGGTGCGTAGCAATAATGCAATGGGGTCCAAGGGTTGAGCTCCCCTCAACGCCTGCTGGGCACGGGCCTCATCCACTTTTCTTGGATCGATCCCTTTCTTCAGTAGGATCCGATGCAGGATCTTATCCAGGCGTCCTATGAATTCTGACAGCTTCTCTCCCTCTTTTTGGTAGCAATGCCCCAGCTGGTAAGTGAGTTCAGTGACGTTTTCCGTCCCGCCGAACACATTCTGCAGAATATCCAGATAATCCTGTGCATTGCAGTCCTTCTTGCTTAACTTGAGGTTACGTATGGCCTCCAGAGCAGGCCCCTTTAAGCTTTCCACAATCCGTTGTTTTTTTTGTTGTTCTGGCACCTCCCATTCTTCTAGGGCCTGAGTGGCGCCATCTAGCCACTCTTCAAATCCATCTTCCACTGAAGGTACAGGTTTCTTCCCAGAAAAGGTCCTGAGTTTCCTGTATCCTGACATCAGGTAGTCTGGAGGGTCCTTTTTACACTTGGTCACAATCTCCCCCAGGACAGCGCACAATTCTGGGCTAAGGGTGGTCAATGGTGGTGAACCGGGACCCTTTTGTTGGGCACTCCCTCCTGTGCTGGGGCCTCCTAAAGTAGTGGATGTGGGGCCATCTTTATTCTCTTCTGGGTGTATCAGGAGGAGTTCTACTTGGTTTGTAGTTTTTATGCTGGCACCCTTGAAGTAGTCAGAGATTCCGTTCCTCCACTCACATAATGCATAGGTGTGGGGATTTACAGTATCTGTCTTTATGTCAATCACCTATGGCTTCCTGTCCGTGGACAATGCTCTCAAGACTGGAGTTAGCTGCTCCTCTACCCAGGCCTCTCTCTGGATTTCAACCACCAGGCCATTTCCGGGTAGGATGCCTTCATTCCGGCACCACCGGGCTACGGCAGCAGGGTCCATTTCTGTGCTGTAAGGGTTCTGTCTAGGGGGAAAGTTGATTGCAGAACCGTAGAATATCCCGGACGAGCCCCCACGTGTAGCACTACCCCCGTAGGAGCTGCTGTTTGTTTGATTTGGGTCTACGTCCTGCCTATCAACCCCTGGAAGTGGCTCAAACCTTCCCTTAGCACAACTGATATGAATAAGGAGTGTGAGACCTATTGAGTATTAGGAGACACAATCCTGCATACATCACACAATAACCTGTAAATGTTATTACCTTTGCTGGTCACTAGTCCTTCTAAATGACAGAGATACTTCACACAAGTTATATGCTTAATCAAAGGTACCTTTACTCAGTATAAAAGGGAAGGGTAAAGAATCACATTAATACACACAGTTGACTCTGCATGCGCATTGCAGAGTCAATAAACCAATAAGGATAGGTATCACTGAGATTAGGTAATAACAGGAAATAACATCAGCTATATATATGTACATGTATCTATATGTGTCTCTGCACGGCTAACTGGTTGCTCGCGAGCTCCCCCTTTGTTGCAATACCTTGCACGTGTTCATTCCCTATAATAGGTAAGCAAGGCCTATCTGCGTCCCACTCAAAGTTCCTTTCTCCAATGAAGTCTTCGCTAGCCACCGTCGGTGCACAAGTTAAATTGTAATCCACAGGGTTTCAACAAGATGCTGTAATTATCCGCAATATACCTGAGTACTCGTGTGCCTGCCACCCACTAATGACGGATGCACCAATCTCTGATCACATAGTCTCCAGTGAGATACACTAGGCCGCAAGCTGTGGCGTGATAGGTGAAGTGTGGCTGGCACTAACTAAATCACTTTCCTCTAAGGTAGTAGTCAATTCTGGGCAGGTGCCCTTCTCACCAAACAGGCCCGACTTTCAGATAGTCTCCTCTGGCTTGTCCCGGTCACTCGATCTCCACGCTTCTGCTTCAGCTGCAGTCTCCGGACTCCGTCACTAACAGCATATGGTGATGGATGACTCCGGTCTCTGCTGGGCAATCACAGGACGCTGTGGACGATCCTCTGCTGGAAATCACTCAGGCACTCCCGTAATTTAGGCCCAGGCTTCTGGCCTAATCCTTAGGAAGCAGGCCTCCGTGCCAACTTCCTGCTTGATTGAGAGCTGGATCCAGAGAGAGAGAGACGCTGGCCCCTCCCCTGGTTTAAGTAGTCTGCCCAGAATGCTTTGCGGTGTTGCAATGCACCCTGGGTAATGTAGTCTGTCTTTTACTAAAAGCAACAAAGTCTTTTCTCCTAGCTGATATCTGTCCCAAAGTGCATTAGTTGCATTGTAACACTTATACCACCGGAGGGAGACGGATTCCTTCTTACATATGGACATCCTGCTACATATAGAACAGCAAAAAAGTGTAGATTCAGGTGTATACTGTGCTGGGGCACACAACACCCACTAACTCCTGCAGATGCCTGTATTATAGAACAGCAAAAATTGTAGATACAGTTGTATACTGTGCTGGGGCACACAACACCCACTAACTCCTGCAGATGCCTGTATTATAGAACAGCAAAAAAGTGTAGATACAGGTGTATACTGTGCTGGGGAACACAACACCCACTAACTCCTGCAGATGTCTGAGAAAAGAACACACTGTCCCTGCCTATCTAGCTTAGAGAACAGTAATAAAGGGTAGATACAGGTGTATACTGTGCTGGGGCACACAACACCCATTAACTCCTGCAGATGCCTGAGAAAAGAACACACCGTCCCTGCCTATCTAGCTTAGAGAACTGTAATAAAGGGTAGATACAGGTGTATACTGTGCTGGGGCACACAACACCCACTAACTCCTGCAGATGCCTGAGAAAAGAACACACTGTCCCTGCCTATCTAGCTTAGAGAACTGTAATAAAGTGTAGATACAGGTGTATACTGTGCTGGGGCACACAACACCCACTAACTCCTGCAGATACCTGAGAAAAGGACTCACTGTCCCTGCCTATATAGCTTAGAGAACAGCAATAAAAGGTAGATACAGGTGTATACTGTGCTGGAGGCACACAACACCCACTAACTCCTGCAGATGCCTGAGAAAAGAACACACTGTCCCTGCCTGCCTATCTAGCTTAGAGAACAGCAATAAAGGGTAGATACAGGTGTATACTGTGCTGGAGGCACACAACACCCACTAACTCCTGCAGATGCCTGAGAAAAGAACACACTGTAGAACACACTGTCCCTGCCTATGTAGCTCTTTCCCTGCACGCCGGAACACACTACACAAGGCCGCCGCGCTGGCGGCCTTTTATAGTGTGGGGCGTGTACTAAACCCCCCTGAGCTATGATTGCCCACAGGCATCCTGCCTGTGGCCAATTATGGCTCTCCTCGCTGCCGGTGCTGTGATTGGCCAAGCATGCGGGGTCACAGTGCATGCTTGGCCAATCACAGCGCCGGCAATGCAGTGCGATGGCGCAGTGCATTGTGGGCCGTTCGCGTCACACGAACTTGGCGCGAACGGCCCACAAAGTTCTGGTTTCGCCGAACAGGCGAACAGGCAATGTTCGACTCGAACATGCGTTCGACTCGAACACCGAGCTCATTCCTATTCCTAGCTTGCCTTGCTCCCATCCCGCAGACCCACACATGAGGCTCCAGGCGCTTGCACCATGACATCACACGACATGCTCAGGCACCGCAGCCACCGCCGCCAGACCCCCCCCCCCCCCGCTCCCCCAGATACACTCAGATGTTCTTGCCTGCCTCCAGAACGGAACTGTGCATGCGCAGCTCAGAGATGATTTTTTTTTTATTACTGGCCACCTTTTCCTGTCACTGGCATTTACTGGCAGGAAAAAAGTGCCCATTTTTTACTGGCTACCAGTAAAAATGCTGACAGTTGGCAACACTGACCCCGTGCTCGGGTAAGGCTTGGGGTAAACACTAACAAGGCTATATTAGGATGGCACAGTACAGGGAGGATTGCCAAATACTTTGAGTTTTGAGTGAATGAGCCGTCATCAGGGTAAGATCATGTTGGCTGGTGGCATTTTCTTTTCTTTTGACAGGTTGACAGGCACCAGACAGCGTGATTGCCGTGGATCTACATTGCTGGATGATTGACATTTGTGTTGTCTTTTTATTTAAGGACTTGTGAAAAACTGTGTGTGTTAAAAATGTAACCTCCTGCACTCAGTTGTGGTGTTTAGAAATTAAAAGGACTCTCCTCTTGGCTAATCCAGTAGGTTTAGCACACAATTGTCTTGCTGCTTTCTCAGGACTGTGGATATCCTTATGGCCCGTACACACGATCCGAATATTGTACGAAAACGATCGTCCGAGGAAGAATCGTACGATAATCGGATCGTTAGTACAGAGCTTTCGAGAGCCGATCACGACAATTTATCCGATATTATGCGATCAGACAAGCACGAAAATTTTCCTCGTACGACACCAGATCGTACGATTTTCGTTTAGTCAGTATAGTTGTCATCCGAAAATACAATACAAATACAATACAACACATGACATCACTTCCGATTTTTTTTTCGGTCGAATTTTCGTGACTTTAGTAACCTATTAAATTTTTACTTGCGACTCGTAAACGAAAAAAGTCGGACGATCTGTCGTCCGATTTTCGGATCGTGTATAAGGCAAACTAGAAAACAACAATAGAGAGGGCGCACTGACCTAGTGCATTACCATACCTCAATTTTATTGGAAAGATAAATGACAAGCAAATACTCACAAACGCATGTCATGCACAAGCTAGTCTAGATAAAATGATAAGACCTCCTCAATATCCACCATACTCAACTGATGGCATGGGAAGACCTCATAGCGTGCAGGAACGGCTGGTGCGTTTTGAGAGTCAAGCCCTTTTCCTCAAAGAATGACAGAACACCAACTTAAGTCATTCATGCGTTTGTTTGTGAATAAGGATATTGCAACGACTTAGCACCCAAGAGAATGACTAACTTAATTTCCAACATCCACTGTGGCCAGCTTCACAGTCCATTGGGTGCTGCTGGCAATCCCACTTCCCCTGCTGATGGGATTCTGTAGCGCACTGAAGTTCAGTTTGTTTGTTTGCTCCCAGTGCACAGGTAGCTACGGATAATGTCACAGTTTAGTCCTTGCAGCATAGCATTTTTTTAGCTTTATTTGTCTTTATTTTCACCTGGTGATTCTGCCAATAACATACTTCCTACCCATTTTCAATTTATAGTGGAACAGTTTTATCAACCCAAGACAAGGATACAGAACACCTCCCCCTCTCCTCTATAACATATGAGGGAGGTGGTTTGTAGTCCACAAAGAGTGTTTGGAACAATGCTAACTGAGCTCAGCACAGGCAAAGAACACAGAAGTCATGTGCTCACAGGATTTTTGGCAGTATCAACAGGTAATTGTTTGCACTTATAGAAATGGTATATTTAACCTCTTCAATACAGGGCACTTTTAACCCCATCCTGCCCAGGCCAATTTTCAGCTGTCATGCAATGCTGTACCCAAATTAAATTTTTATCATTTTTTTCACAAAAATAAAGCTTTCTTTTGGTGGTATTTAATCACCGCTGGGTTGTTTTCACTCTATGCGGGTTATTGTTGTTTGTATTTCATAAAACTTAATAAAAGGTTTTTCTTATATAGAGTCATAATCCTATGTTGACAGTATGACCCCATTGGGGTAAACAGGGATTTATATTTACCTGATTAAGCACTTGAACAATATCTAGATGGTTAAAATTTATATTTTTAATGCTAAGTTACGTTGGATGTCTGACACCTAATAGATACCTTGATAATAACGATAACAATGTACGAATATGAATTTGAAGTATTTTTGTTACTAAATTATTTATTTATTTTTTTGAAAAATTCAATAACAATCTTTAACATGGAAAACGTAATAAAAAGTAATTTACAAAAAAAAAAAAAAATATCGAAAATTTAAAAAAGAAAAGTCTGTCAGAAAATTCTGTAAATAGGTCATTTTTCTCCTACACTGATGTGCGCTGATGAGGCTGCACTGATGGGCACTGATGAGACAGCACTGAAGGGCACTGATGAGATGGCACTGATTAGGTGGCACTAATATGCAGCACTGATGAGGTGGCACTGAGGGGCACTGAAAGGTGGCACTGATAGGCAGCACTGATGGACACTGATAGGTGGCACTGATGGGTGGCACTGATGAGCAGACACTGATGGGCACTGAAAGGCAGCACTGAATTGCATCAATGATGGGCACAGATTGGCATCACTGCTGGGCACTGTTTGGGACTGTACTGATAATCAGGGCACTGATGATTAGTGCCCTGATTACCTGTACAGGTCTCCCCTGTGAGGAGATGCCGATGATCAGCTCTCCTCTCCTCACACTCTGTCAGTGTAAAGCGAGGAGAGCCGATAACCGACATTTCCTTGTTTACATGTGGTTAGCTGTGTTTGGACACAGCTGATCACATGGGTAAAGAGCCACGGCATAGGCTCTTTCCCGAGATCGGGGTTGCGCCATGTCCCAGTAACATAGCGCGCCCGGGATCTCCACACTGAGCGCCCCCGCGGGCGTGCAAGCATGGTGATACTGAGGCGACGTCATATGACATCATCCCAGAACAACGGAGCATCCCGCCTGTAAAAGAGGCTCTCACGCCATCACTCTATCACTAGAGCATCCCGCCTGCTGTTATTTGTCTATAAGGCGGGTGGGAGGTAGTTAATGGACCAAAAAGAAACAATTAGGGGAATAAGAAAAGTTCATTGCTAGGGTTTACTTACACTTTATTGATTGACAGAGAAATAAGCAAAGCACCGAGTATGATAAGTGTTGCTAGGTAGCACTTGTTATATGCTGGTAAAATAGAAAGGCACCTTCCAATGGGTTACCAGACATATTCTACTGTACACTCCTGTTTTAAATTATTAGGTGTGATTACTGCACTTCAACAAATTCAGATGAAGTGATTACATATCTGTGATCCCCACCCTTTTGCTGGTTTTCCCCATGTTTTTTTTGGATGGTGAATTCATATTAAGATTAATTATTCTATACAAAAGCAATTAAATACAAATTATACCTGTTTGGCCAGGTTAACTTCCATGTCAGATATGCATTCCAGCTTTAATTATAGTTACTGGCGATGTTTGCACTTTAATTTGGTCTTTTAAATGAGACCTTGTAAAGAAAATAACACAAATTCTCTTGTGTACCTAAAGAAATAAACACATCTATAGAAAGTACAAAGAATAAGAAGCGCAGGATATCTAAAAGTGTCAGAAAGAAATATACACATATACAGTGCCTTGAAAAAGTATTCATACCCCTTGAAATTTTCCACATTTTGTCATGTTACAACCAAAAACGACCAACACAAAATGGCACATAATTGTGAAGTGGAAGGAAAATAGATTGTTTTAATTTTTTTTTTAGAAATAAATATCTGAAAAGTGTAGCGTGCATTTGTATTCAGCCCCCCCGAGTCAATACTTTGTAGAACCACCTTTCTCTGCAATTACAGCTGCAAGTCTATTTGGGGATGTCTACAAGCTTTGCACATCTATAGGGTGACATTTTTGCCCATTCATCTTTGTAAAATAGATCATGCTCTGTCAGATTGGATGGAGAGCGTCTGTGAACAGCAATTTTCAAGTCTTTCCACAGATTCTCAATTGGATTTAGGTCCAGACTTTGACTAGCCATTCTAACACATGAATATGCTTTGATCTTAACCATTCCATTGTAGCTCTGGCTGTATGTTTAGGGTCATTGTCCTGTTGGAAGGTGAACCTCTGCCCCAGTCTCAAGTCTTTTTCAGACTCTAAAGCCTCATACACACGATCGGACTTCCATCTGACTTTTCCGTGGATTTTTGTCCGAAGGGGCGTTGGCCGCAGTGGCGTAGCGTGGGGGGGCAGGAGGGCCGTGGCCCCGGGCGCGACATTTAGGGGGGTGCCATTCCGTGCCTCCGAGTCCTCCTAATTTAAATTTTCTGTGTCCGTGTTTAGTGTCCGGCGCCCTGTGATTGGGCGTATGGGGGTCATGTGCGGCGTGTGGCTGGCCTGTCTGTGATTGCTCTAGAAGTCACGCCTCCGCCACATGACCGCCATACGCCCAATCACAGTGCGCCGGGAAACACTGAACATGGCAGCGGGAGACGTGCACTGTGTGAGCTGCCGGGGCCACTATCTTCCCCTCCGCCTGTCCCTCTGCTCTGGTACGGCGCTGTGTGTCGAGCGGAGGGCGAGCACGGTGGAGATGGGAGCATGGAGCGGAGGTGCAGCCGACGTCTGACAAGGAGGAGCGGAGCCTCCACTACACTGACAAGGAGCGGAGCCTCCACTACACCTGGAGGTGCAGCCGGCGTCTGACATGGAGCGGAGGTGCGGGTGGATGGCGCTGGCAGGGAGTCCGGGACTCCGATGCAATTCTGCACATCCATCCAGATCCAGTGCTGAGGTCATGAGGAGAGTCCTGTCGAAGAGCAGAGAGGTAAGGAGGATGTATTGGCTGTGTGGAGGGGGAGGGGGGTGTGAGTAGTGCAGGAAGTAGGACTCCTACTGTAGGTGTAAGGTCAGGAGGTCAGTGTAGGTGTAAGGTCAGGGGGTCAGTGTAGGTGTAAGGTCAGGGGGTCAGTGTAGGTGTAAGGTCAGGGGGTCAGTGTATGTGTCAGGTAGGTGGGTCAGTGTATGTGTCAGGTAAGTGTGTCAGGGGGTCAGTGTATGTGTCAGGTAGGTGTGTCAGGGGGTCAGTGTATGTGTCAGGTAGGTGGGTCAGGGGGTCAGTGTATGTGTCAGGTAGGTGGGTCAGGGGGTCAGTGTATGTGTCAGGTAGGTGTGTCAGGGGGTCAGTGTATGTGTCAGGTAGGTGGGTCAGGGGGTCAGTGTATGTGTCAGGTAGGTGGGTCAGGGGGTCAGTGTATGTGTCAGGTAGGTGTGTCAGGGGGTCAGTGTATGTGTCAGGTAGGTGTGTCAGGGGGTCAGTGTATGTGTCAGGGGGT
Source organism: Rana muscosa (assembly GCA_029206835.1). Lineage (NCBI taxonomy): Eukaryota > Metazoa > Chordata > Amphibia > Anura > Ranidae > Rana > Rana muscosa. The sequence continues at coordinate 1,113,981,996 of CM055122.1, read as the reverse complement.
CAGTGTATGTGTCAGGTAAGTGTGTCAGGGAGTCAGTGTATGTGTCAGGTAAGTGTGTCAGGGGGTCAGTGTATGTGTCAGGTAAGTGTGTCAGGGGTTCAGTGTATGTGTCAGGGGGTCAGTGTAGGGGTCAGATAGGTCACATGTGTTCAAAAAATGGAAAGAGTGCAGCTCTATGTGGTTAAAACCATGCGTGAAATTAATGTTAAACCTTGAAATGTAAACAAATGATATGTGAAAAATGAATTAAAAAGAAAACTAATGCATAGTCAAAAAATAACACAACATAGTTTGTGAAGAGTTCATTCCAAAAGCAAATCCGTGAAGGGTTAATTCCCCCCCAAAAAAGACAAATTGCTTGCCAAGAAAGTGAAGTTTGGTGAATAATAAGTCCCAAAATAAATCAGGGTATTGCCAGAGAAGTAGTGAGTGATAGAAATCTTCCCAAGAGCAGCGTGATTTTTCAGGTGTGACACCCAAGTGATTAATATCTTGCTTACCAGATAGCCGTGACTCAGGCCTGGTTCACACTGGGGCGACAAACGCTCCGACATTGGGAGCTCATGTCGCATGACGTGTGAAAATCAATGTTTCCCTATGGGAGCCGTCTTAACTGGTCCGACACATGTCGGTCCGACTTTGAAAATGCTCCCTGTACTACTTCGGTCCGACTTTGATCCGACTTCAGCCCATTGACTATCATTGAAGTCGGATCAAAGTCGGACCGCAGTCTTGCATGATCCGACTTTGTTATGCGACTTGTGCTGTACTGCTCTTGAGGGGGAACTCCAGGCCAAATTTTTAATAAAAAAACGGCATGGGTTCCCCCTCCAGAGGCATACCAAGCCCTTGGGTCTGGTCTGGATTTGAAGGGGAACCCCCTACGCCGAAAAAACGGCGTGGGGGTCCCCCCCAAATCCAAACCAGACCCTTATCCGAGCACACAACCTGGCAGGCCGCAGGGGAAGAGGGGGGGACAAGAGAGCGGCCCCCCCTCCCTAGGGGGGTTTGGTGCTCTGGGGCAAGGGGGCGACCTGCGGCCCCCCCACCCCAGAGCACCCTGCCCCCATGTTGATGAGGACAGGGCCTCTTCCCGACAACCCTGGCCGTTGGTTGTCGGGGTCTGCGGGCGGGGGGCTTATCGGAATCCGGGAGCCCCCTTTAATAAAGGGGCCCCTGGATCCCGGCCCCCCCACCCTATGTGAATGAGTATGGGGTACATCGTACCCCTACCCATTCACCTGGTGGAAAAAAATTGCAATAAAAAAACACACAGCTTTTTAAAGTATTTTATTGCACAGCTCCGGGGGTCTTCTTCCGACTTCGGGGGTCTCCGGTGTCGTCGCCGCGCTCTCCGGTTCTTTCTTCTGCCGGGCCTCCGCTAACTTCTTTTTAGCTCTTTTGCTAGCGGGGCCCGGTCTTCTCCGTCGCCTTCTTCTTCTCCCGCTCTCCGGTTCTTCTCCCGCTCTCTGGTTCTTTCTTCCGCCGGGCCTCCGCTAACTTCTTTTTAGCTTTTTTGCTAACGGAGGCCCGGTCTTCTCCGTCGTCTCGTCCGGCTCTCCGTTGTCCTTCTGCCGGCCCCTCCACTAACTTCTTTAGCTCTTTTGCTAGTGGAGGAGCCGGTCTTCCCGTCATCGCCGTCGGCGTCTTCTTCCCTCTTCTCCTTCTCGATGTTGATGCGTCGCTTCCTCCCGCTGTAATACTGGCTCTCCGCTCCGCATTAATATAGGCTTCTCATGACGTCACAGTCACATGTTCCGGGGCACATGGCCCCGGAGCATGTGACTGTGACGTCATGGGAACATGTGACTGTGACGTCATAAGAAGCCTATATTAATGCGGAGCGGAGAGCCAGTATTACAGTGGGAGGAAGCGACGCGTCAACATCGAGAAGGAGAAGAGGGAAGAAGACGCCGACGCTGTGCAATAAAATACTTTAAAAAGCTGTGTGGTTTTTTTATTGCAATTTTTTTCCACCAGGTGAATGGGTAGGGGTACGATGTACCCCATAGTCATTCACATAGGGTGGGGGGGCCGGGATCCAGGGGCCCCTTTATTAAAGGGGGCTCCCGGATTCCGATAAGCCCCCCGCCCGCAGACCCCGACAACCAACGGCCAGGGTTGTCGGGAAGAGGCCCTGTCCTCATCAACATGGGGGCAGGGTGCTCTGGGGTGGGGGGGCCGCAGGTCGCCCCCCTGCCCCAGAGCACCAAACCCCCCATGTTGAGGGCATGCGGCCTGGTACGGTTCAGGAGGGAGGGGGGCCGCTCTCTCGTCCCCCCCTTTTCCCCTGCGGCCTGCCAGGTTGTGTGCTCGGATAAGGGTCTGGTTTGGATTTTGGGGGGACCGTTTTTTCGGCGTAGGGGCGCCCCTTCAAATCCAGACCAGACCCAAGGGCCTGGTATGCCTCCGGAGGGGAACCCATGCCGGTTTTTTATTTAAAATATGGCCTGGAGTTCCCCCTCAAGATTCATACCAAACACAGTGCCTGCTATTGGCGGGGATCCAAGTCGGATCCCCGTTCATTGAAAGTCGGACATATGTCGGCTTCATGTCGCAGGGCAAAGTCGGATCCAAAGTAGGACAGATGTTGTGTCGCACTAGTGTGAACCCAGCCTGATGCACAATCTGGTAAGCAAGATATTAATCACTTGGGTGTCACACCTGAAAAATCACGCTGCTCTTGGGAAGATTTCTATCACTCACTACTTCTCTGGCAATACCCTGATTTATTTTGGGACTTATTATTCACCGAACTTCACTTTCTTGGCAAGCAATTTGTCTTTTTTTGGGGGGAATTAACCCTTCACGGATTTGCTTTTGGAATGAACTCTTCACAAACTATGTTGTGTTCTTTTTGGACTCTGCATTAGTTTTCTTTTTAATTCATTTTTCACATATCATTTGTTTACATTTCAAGATTTAACATTAATTTCACGCATGGTTTTAACCACATAGAGCTGCACTCTTTCCATTTTTTGCTATCTATCCTAAGTTTTTTGTACTGAACTTAAGTGCAAGCTGCTTTCTTATACACTTTATCATAATTTTTTTTATTATCATCTTAAATTAGCGCAGCGTTAGCCTTAGGGCTTCTTTTTTTCTAAGGTCACATGTGTTGCAGGGTAAAGTGGAGTCAGGGCGCAGCCGGGGGGAGGGCAGCAAAAATCCTTGCACCAGCCCTGGTGGTCGGTGTAGTGGTGTGTAGTGGCCAGTGTAGGAATCGGGAATGGTCAGTGCAGTGGACAGGTAGGAAAGTGTAATGGTCAGTCTAGGAATCATGTAGGTCCGTGTAGAGGTTAGTGTAGTGGTCAGTTTAGGAATCAGGCTGGTCAGTACTACTGTAGGAAGGGACCCAGGGAGTGCAAAAAGTCCGCAAGTTAGGGGGCGCAAATTTCTTGCCTTGCCCCGGGCGCTGACAACCCACGCTACGCCACTGGTTGGCCGTGAACTTGTTCTGCATACACACGGCAGAACTTTTTCAGCCAACATTCACCAAATCACGTGGTTTTTCAGCTCTTTGCCGCACCCTTTGGGCAACTTCTGCTATTGTTGTCTGATGTTTAGCATTGGTTCGGAGTATGCGTGTTTGTACTTTGGACTTTAGTCCGGTGGACTTGTGTACACACAATCGGATGATCCTCCATCGGACATTTGTTGTTGGAAAGTTTGAGAGCATGCACAGCGAACATTTGTTCGTTGAAAAAACGACAACAATTGTCTGATGGAGCATACAGATGGTCGGATTGTCCGATAAAACACGTTGTTGTCGAAAAGTCTGATCGTGTGTATGGGCCTTAACAGGTTTTCTTCTAAAGCCTCATACACATGATCGGACTTCCATCTGACTTTTCTGTAGATTTTTGACCGAATGGGCGCTGGCCGTGAACTTGTTTTGCACACACACGGCACAACATTTGCAGCCAACTTTCACCAAATCACTAGTCTTTTCATATCTTTACTGCCACCCTTTGGGCAACTTCTGCTATTGTTGGCTTATGTTTAGCATTGGTCCTGAGCATGTGTGTTTGTACTTTGGACTTTAGTCCAATGGACTTGTGTACACACTATCGGATTATCCTCCATCGGCATTTGTTGTCGAAAAGTTTGAGAGCATGCACAGCGAACATTTGTCCTTTGAAAAAGCAACAACAATTGTCCGATGGAGCATACAGACGGTCAGATTGTCCGATAAAACAGGACCATTGTTGTCGAAAAGTCAGATCGTGTGTATGGGCCTTTAGATTTCCCTGTATTTGGCTCCATCCATCTTCCCATCAACTCTGACCAGCTTCCCGGTCCCTGCTGAAAAAAAGCATCCCCATAACATGATGCTGCCACAAACATGTTTCACGGTAGGGATGGTGTGTTCAGGATGATGTGTAGTGTCAGGCCTCGTACACACGACCGATTTTCTCGTCGTAAACAGTCAAGAAAAGTGCCGCGAGAGTTTTTTTGTCTAGAAAAACGTTCGTGTGTATGGTTTTACGACGAGAAACTTGACGAGAATCTCGACGAGAAAATAGAGAACCTGCTCTCTATTTTCTCGTCAGGAGTCCAGATTTCCTCGTCGTGTTTCTCGTCGGCCTGTTTTGTGACGAGAAAATGGTTCGTGTGTATGCTTTTACGACTCTTCCAAAAGCGCGCATGCTCACAAGCAACTATGAGACGGGAGCGCATCTTCTGGTAAAACAAGCCTTCATAATGGAGAGAGCACATTCGTCACGCTCATAAATATTTCATCGTTTAAATGTTCTGCATTGAATTCTTCGTTAGAATGTTACATTAATCAAAACGAGAGACCTTCTTTTGCTGCTGATATTCACACAGAGTTCTGCCTTATTTTTAACCTTTTTCATGCTGCTCTTTATAAGATTTATGTGTATTATATCGTGCAAGTTTTTAGGAATAATTTAAATGGTTAGATTTTTCAAAATGATGTTAATTATAATTTCTCAATGTTTTGATAGCGATCTCCCATTTAATTTTCTAATCTATATTTTTAAAATTTCACACCATGTTTTTGAGCTAATCAGATTTAGTTATTCTTTTGGGGGGGTGATATCTGTGCCTTTTATTGTCAGTCAAATGTATCTGCTTACTCCAAAGCTTGTTTTTTTTTTATTTAAAAATACACATAGTCAAGTATGAACTTAAACAAAAAACACATTTATTCATGTTTATAAATTAAATAAAGAGAAGGCAGCGCTGGAGAAGCTGCTGCCATTTGTGCATCCCAGGGACCCCAGAGCACACAGCAACCCTGTGTGGACACTAAAATTGGGAGCTTGAGAAGGCCCACATTTCAGAACACAATCTGATGCTGGCCTCCCAGAGGTCAGGAACAGCAGCAGGTGAGATATATGTCCCAAGTGTGTGGTACTACAGTTAGCAGAACAGGTGTCTGGGATTATGAGGCCCAGAGCCTGGGGGGAGATGCCTGTGGTGAACTTCAAGTCCTGAAGACTTCTCCCTGTCGCCAGGTAACGCAACGTGGCGATGAGCCTCTGCTCAGCACTGATGGCTTCCCGCATAACGGTGTCCTTCCTGGTAATATAGGGGGACACCAAAGCCAACAGTTCCTGAAAAACGGGGTCAGACATCCTCAGAAAATTCCTGTAGTCCTCAGGATTATTCTCGACGATCTCCCGCAGCAGAGGCATGTGGCAGAATTGGTCCCGCTGGAGCAACCAATTCTTGGTCCATGAACTCCTCCTCACACCATTCATGGACTGGTCTTGGTCCAAAACAAGCAGACCAACACCAAGCGCACGCACAGCACGAACTCGACGACGAGAACGTCCAGGCGACATGGCTAGGAAACGGTCGTCTAATCAGAACGTACAGAACAGAACGCACTTTAGAACAGCAAGGCCTATGAATAACGAACTGAAATTCAGAAACGAACAGGCAATAACGCACTGTAAAACAGATACGACCTGCCTAGACGCCCTGAAAGTCAAGATACGAACCCACAAGCACAAACTGAACGGCAGAAAACGATCTGAAAAGTACGAAGACTGAAAAGCGCGAATCGTCTCTTCCCAAACTTTTACTTCAGACGCGGTAACACGAGATCAGCAAAAGCAGCCCAAGGGGTGGCGCCAAGAAAAAAGATCTTCCCCTTTATAGTGCCGTCGTACGTGCTGGACGTGAGCGCAGAGAACCACGAGGAAATTGGAAAATGACAGTGTGTACGCATAGAAAGCTTGACGAGAAAATCGACAAGCTTAACAAGAATCTCGTCGAAAAAAACGACGTGTTTTTTACGACGAGAAAATCGGTCGTGTGTACGAGGCCTTAGTTTTCCGCCACACATAGCGTTTTGCTTTTAGGCCAAAAAGTCAAATGTTGGTCTCATCTGACCAGAGCACCTTCTTTCACGTGTTTGCTGTGTCCCCCACATGGCTTCTCACAAACTGCAAATGGGACTACTTATCACTTTCTGTCAACAATGGCTTTCTTCCTGCCACTCTTCAATAAAGGCCAGATTTGTGGAGTGCACGACTAATAGTTATTCTGTGGACAGATTCTCCCACCTGAGCTGTGGATCTCTGCAGCTCCTCCAGAGGTACTAAAGGGCCTGTTGGCTGCTTCTCTGATTAATGCTCTCCTTGCTTGTCAGTTTTTATTTGGATGGCCATGTCTTGGTAGGTTTTCAGTTGTGCCATACTCTTTCCATTTTCGGATGATGGATTGAACAGTGCTCCATAAGATGTTCATAGCTTGGGATATTTTTTAATAACCAAACCCTGCTTTAACCACTTAACGACCGCTCACTGTACATATACGTCTGCAGAATGGCACCTGGAGGCACAATCACGTACCTGTACGTGACTGCCTTCGTATGGGTGGGGGGTCCGATCGGACCCCCCTCCGGTACAGTGAGCGGTCGGTATCGCTCCGGGAGCGATCGGTGATGAGGGGGCGGTCATTGGTTTCTGGCCACCCCCTCACGATCGCTCCCGGCGAATGAAATGCTTCCTCTGCCTGTGTAATGTAAACACAGGCAGAGGAAGTGATGTCATCTCTCCCTGCGGCGCTCACATATACCGAGCGCCGCGGAGAGAAGATGTCAGGTTAGTGCACAAATACTACACTGACACATAGACACACATAGGAACACGATCGCCCCCCCAGTCACCCCCAGATCACCCCCCAGATCACCCCCAGCCCCCAGTCACAGTGATCATTTATTTACTGATCACTGCAAACAGTGACATTTGTAACTGTAAAAGTGTCAGGGCAGTTAGTATAGGTCCCTTTAGGTCCAGGGTAGCCCCCTAACCCCCCCTAATAAAGGTTTAACCCCTTGATTGCCCCCCAGGTAACCCTTTCACCCCCTAGCACCACTGTCACTAACCGATCGTTTTTCTGATCGCTGTATTAGCGTCGGTGATGCCGATAGGTAGTCAGTTATTTTTTTAAGTTCGCCGCCAGGTTTTTATAGTGTCGGGTACCCCCATATATTACCTAATAAAGGTTTAACCCCTTGATCGCCCCCCAGGTAACCCTTTCACCCCCTTTTGCCAGTGTAACTAAGCGATCCTTTTTCTGATCACTGTATTCGTTATGCTGGTGCCGCTAGGTAGTCAGTTATTTTTTTAGGTTCGCCGCCAGGTTTTTTTAGCGTCAGGTACCCCGTGTATTACCTAATAAAGGTTTAACCCCTTGATCGCCCCCCAGGTAACCCTTTCACCCCCTTTTGCCAGTGTCACTAAGCGATCGTTTTTTCTGATCGCTGTATTAGGTATGCTGGTGCCGCTAGGTAGTCAGTTATTTTTTTAGGTTCGCCGCCAGGTTTTTATAGCGTCAGGTACCCCCATATATTACCTAATAAAGGTTTAACCCCTTGATCGCCCCCCAGGTAACCCTTTCACCCACTTTTGCCAGTGTCACTAAGCGATCGTTTTTCTGATCGCTGTATTAGATATGCTGGTGCCGCTAGGTAGTCTGTTATTTGTTTAGGTTCGCCGCCAGGTTTTTATAGCGTCAGGTACCCCCATATATTACCTAATAAAGGTTTAACCCCTTGATCGCCCACCAGGTAACCCTTTCACCCCCTTTTGCCAGTGTCACTAAGCAATCGTTTTTCTGATCGCTGTATTAGGTATGCTGGTGCCGCTAGGTAGTCTGTTATTTTTTTCGGTTCGCCGCCAGGTTTTTATAGAGTCAGGTACCCCCATATATTATCTAATAAAGGTTTTAACCCCCTGATTTCCCCTAGAGTTAACCCTTTCACCAGTGATCACCGTATAAGTGTCACTGGTGACACTGGTTATCCAGTTAGTTATTTCGTTATTTAGGTTCCCCGTCAGGTTTTTATATAGCGTCAGGTACCCCCATATATTACCTAATAAAGGTTTTAACCCCCTGATTGCCCCTAGTTAACCCTTTCACCAGTGATCACCGTATAAGTGTTACGGGTGACGCTGGTTAGTTAGTTTGCTTTTTATAGTGTCAGGGCTCCCGCCGTATATAACCCAATAAAGGTTTAACCCCATGATCGCCCGGCGGGTGATATCAATTAGGTTTTAGCGTCAGAGAGGGTCTGCATCACACCCCAGGCAGCGTCAGGTTAGTGCCAGTAGCGCTAACACCCACGCGTGAAGCATACACCTCCCTTAGTGGTATAGTATCTGAACAGATCAATATCTGATCTGAACAGATCTATACTAGCGTCCCCAGCAGTTTAGGGTTCCCAAAAACGCAGTGTTAGCGGGATCAGCCCAGATACCTGCTAGCACCTGCGTTTTGCCCCTCCGTCCAGCCCAGGCCACCCAAGTGCAGTATCGATCGATCACACATAACTGCAGCGTTCGCAGAGACAGGCCTGATCCCTGCGACTCCAGTGCTGTAGGAGGTGATTTCACCACCACAGTTAAAAAAAAAAGCATATATGCCGAAGCATTGGGGCAGCAGGGGCGGAGGAGCAATTTTGCTCCTAATGCCGCGTACATATGGTCAAAATTTCGACGGAGGCTTGCCCGTGGAAAAGTCTGACCATGTGTGTGCGGCATAACTTTTGCGGGAAGATGCCTCCATGCTTCGGCATATATAAATGGTGCATGTATGCCCATCATTAGAAGTGGGTGAATGAAGGGAGGTATTCTAATGGTGGGCATACCCACCGATCAATCTCTTTTTTTCGTTCATCCAACAGGCTGCATGAAAAAAAAGATTACAATACATGTCCAACAAGGACCAGCAACGTACTGGTATGTTGCTGGACTTTGAATGGTTATACCAGAATGATGCCTGCGGGTTTAGGTATCATCTTGGTATCATTCTTTTCAGCCAGCGGCCGGCTTTCATGTAAAAGCAATCCTAGCGGCTAATTAGCCTCTGGACTGCTTTTACAAGCAGTGGGAGGGAATGCCCCCCCCGGATATAAAAAGCGCCATTGGGAAACTGGGAAAGCATTTTATCACACTGATCTTGGTGTGGTCAGATGCTTTGAGGAAAGATCTAGGGTCTAATAGACCCCAGTTTTTTCAAAAAAAGAGTTCCTGTCACTACCTATTGCTATCATAGAGGATATTTACATTCCCTGAGATAACAATAAAGATGATAAAAAAATATGGAAGGAACAGTTTAAAAATAAAATAAAAAAGCAAAATTAATAATAAAAAAAAAAAAGCACCCCTGTCCCACCCTGCTCTTGCGCAAAGGTGAACGCAAGCGTCGGTCTGGCGTCATATGTAAACAGCAATTGCATCATGCATGTGAGGCATCACCGCGAAGGTCAGATCAAGGGCAGTAATTTCAGCAGTAGACCTCCTCTGTAAATCTAATGTGGTAACCTGTAAAGGCTTTTAAAGGCTTTTAAAAATGTATGTAGTTTGTCGCCACTGCGCGTTTGGGCGAAATTTTAAAGCATGTCGTGTTTGGTATCCATGTACTCGGCCTAAGATCATCTTTTTTATTTCATCAAACATTTGGGCAATATAGTGTGTTTTAGTGCATTAAAATTAAAAAAGTGTATTTTTCCCCAAAAAATTTGTTTGAAAAATCGCTGCGCAAATACTGTGTGAAAAAAAAAATGCAACACCCACCATTTTAATCTGTAGGGCCTTTTTTTTTTATATCATTTCCTTTTTATTTAGAAAAATTATTCTCATTATACACACACACTTATTGCATTTTATCTTTTAAAACACTACATTTTTTGTGTTACGCATTGTATACATAATACTTTATCCTGTTAATATATTCTCCCTTCCCCTTTTCCTCCCCCCCCCCTCCCGAACTACATCCATTTACTTTATTTCTTTGTGTCTAGTCACCACAATTTACTCCCTCCACCACGGCCACCACTCATCCCTCTCTGTTATAAACGCATTTTTCCTCCTTCCCTCTCCTCCTCTCTCCCCTCTCTTCCCCCCTGCTCGTTCACCCCATTCCTTCCCTCTCTTCTCTACCTTTCCCTCCCACAGCCCCTAATTTCCTACATCTGGAGTCATTCCACTACTAGTTGAGGTGGCGCAAGAACAGCATCCCCCAACCATGGTTTCTATATAGTGTCAAACTTTTTCACTTCTCCCTTTCGCCTATACATCAATCGCTCTCTCAGAAGCACAGAGTTCACACATGAAATCCACTGCTTCCCCGTAGGTGCCGCTGGTGACATCCAGTATTTTGCAATAAGTTTCCTGGCCAGATACATTAGTCTAGTCAGCAAACAATACATTCCTCTTGGGAACATCTCTATGTCGATGTCTCCCAGCAGGTACACTAAGGGGTTTAAAGGAACCGATACCTGAGCTAATTTCGTAATGTACTGCGAGACTTCCTCCCAGTACCTATGGAGTTTTGGACATTTACATATTAAGTGTATAAAGTCCCCTCTATGTACCTTACATTTTGGGCACAGGGGGAGTCTCTTCCTCCCCACCTGTATAGCTGCTCTGATGTTCTATATGTCCGATGCAAAATAAATAGTTGTGATAGTCTGTGGGATGCAGATACCGATACCACCGGGATGGACTTAAGTGCCATTTCCCACTGGTTCCCATCTATTTCCCCTATGTCCTCTGCCCATTTACTTCTACTTCTCAGGGAGGTATGATCCTGGACCGAGGACAACAATTCCATATAAATTTTTGATATTAATCCCTTCCGGGTGTCTGCCCCAAGAACTTCCCTCAGCATGGGTGATGTTGACACTATCATAGGGTGTGTTATTTGTTGTACTTGAAGGGCATGACGGAGCTGAAGATATTGATAGAAGCCCATCTGTAGGGCCTTTGCGTTAAAAAAATATATAATGTTTGGGGGTTCAACGTAATTTTCTTGCAAAAAAAAAAATGTTTTCATGTAAACAAAATGTGTCAGAAAGGGCTTTGTCTTCAAGTGGTTAGAAGAGTGGATGATGTGTGACATAAGCTTCCTAATGTTGTGCATAAAATGCCAGGATAGTTCAACCCCCCCCCCCCAAATGACCCCATTTTGGAAAGTAGACACCCCAAGCTATTTGCTGAGAGGCATGTCGAGTCCATGGAATATTTTATATGTTGACACAAGTTGCGGAAAAAATAAATTTTTATTTTTATTTTTTTATTTTTTTGCACAAAGTTGTCACTAAATGATATATTGCTCAAACATGCCATGGGCATATGTGAAATTACACCCCAAAATACATTCTGTTGCTTCTCCTGAGTACGGCGATACCACATGTGTGAGACTTTTTGGGAGCCTAGCCACGTACAGGACCCCAAAAACCAAGCACCGCTTCCGGCTTTCTAAGGGTGTAAATTTTTGATTTCACTCCTCACTGCCTATCACAGTTTCGGAGGCCATGGAATGCCCAGATGGCACAAAACCCCCCCCCCCAAATGACCCCATTTTGTAAAGTAGACACCCCAAGCTATTTGCTGAGAGGTATGGTGAGTATTTTGCAGATCTCGCTTTTTGTCACAAAGTTTTGAAAATTGAAAAAAGAAAAAAAAAATGATTTTCTTTCTTCATTTTCAAAAACAATTGAGAGCTGTAAAATACTCACCATGCCTCTCAGCAAATAGCTTAGGGTGTCTACTTTCCAAAATAGGGTCATTTGGGGGGGTTTTGTGCTATTTTGGCATTCTATGGCCTTCGAAACTGTGATAGGTAGTGAGGAGTGAAATCAAAAATTTGCGCCCTTAGAAATCCCGAAGGCGGTGCTTGGTTTTTGGGGTCCCTTACGCGGCTAGGCTCCTAAAAAGTCCCACACATGTGGTACCCCCGTACACAGGAAAAGCAGCAAAATTTATTTTGGGGTGCAATTCCACATATAACCATGGCATGTGTGAGCAATATATCATTTAGTGACAACTTTTTGTAATTTTTTTTATTTATTTATTTTTTGTCATTATTCAATCACTTGGGACAAAAAACAAAATATTCAATGGGCTCAACATGCCTCTCAGCAATTTCCTTGGGGTGTCCACTTTCCAAAATGGGGTCATTTGGGGGGGTTTTGTGCTATTTTGGCATTTTATGGCCTTCGAAACTGTGATAGGTAGTGAGGAGTGAAATCAAAAATTTGCACCATTAGAAATCCTGAAGGCGGTGCTTGGTTTTCGGGGTCCCGTAAGCGGCTAGGCTCCTAAAAAGTCCCATGTGGTATCTCCATACTAAGGAGAAGCAGCAAAATGTATTTTGGGGTGCAATTCCACATATAACCATGGCATGTGTGAGCAATATATTATTTAGTGACAACTTTTTGTAATTTTTTTTTTTTTTTTGTCATTATTCAATCACTTGGGACAAAAAAAAATATTCAATGGGCTCAACATGCCTATCAGCAATTTCTTTGGGGTGTCTACCTTCCAAAATGGGGTCATTTGGGGGGGTCCTGTACTGCCCTGCCATTTTAGCACCTCAAGAAATTAGATAGGCAGTCATAAATTAAAAGCTGTGTAAATTCCAGAAAATGTACCCTAGTTTGTAGACGCTATAACTTTTGCACAAACCAATAAATATACGCTTATTGACATTTTTTTACTAAAGACATGTGGCTGAATACATTTTGGCCTAAATGTATGACTAAAATTGAGTTTATTCGATTTTTCTTATAACAAAAAGTAGAAAATATATATATATTTTTTTTAAATTCAGGCTTTTTCCGTTTATATCGAAAAGAAAAATGCAGAGGCAATCAAATACCATTAAAAGAAAGCTCTATTTGTGGGAAGAAAAAGACGCAAATTTCGTCTGGGTATAACATTGCATGTCCGCACAATTTCCAGTTAAAGCAGCGCAGTGCCAAATTGTTAAATCACCTCTGGTCATTATGGTCCGTATTGGTCCGGTCCTTAAGTGATTAAACTTCTCCACACCTTCACCCCTGACCTGTCTGGTGTGTTCCTTGGCCTTCATGATGCTGTTTGTTCACTAAAGTTCTCTAACAAACCTCTGAGGGCTTCACAGAACAGTTGTATTTTTACTGAGATGAAATTACACACAGGTGAACTCTAAAAATGAGGTGACTTCTGAAGACAATTGGTTCCACTAGATTTTGTTAGGGGTATCGGAGTAAAGGGGGTGAATACAAATGCACGCAACACTTTTCACATATTTATTTGTACAAAAATTTAAAAAAAAAACATTTTCCTTCCACTTCACAATTATATGCCACTTTGTGTTGGTCTATCACATACTATTCCAATAAAATACATTTACGTTTTTGGTTGTAACATGACAAAATGTGGAAACTTTCAAAGGGTATGAATACTTTTTGAAGACACTGTATACACAGTCAGGCTATAGAGTGTTGCTTAAAACTGTACAGCTGGTTGTTGGATCAATTATTTGTACATGAAGATACATTTTCGGAGTAAAGATTAATTGCAGTATACAGAGATCTCATCCTCATATCTCTTTCTCTTTCTCTCTTTCTTTCTCTCTCTCTCTTTCTCTCTTTCTTTCTCTCTCTCTCTCTCTCTACACAGTATATATACACAGTATTTCACAAAAGTGAGTACACCCCTCACATTTTTGTAAATATTTTATTATATCTTTTCATGTGACAACACTGAAGAAACGACACTTTGCTACAATGTAAAGTAGTGAGTGTACAGCTTGTATAACAGTGTAAATTTTCTGTCCCCTCAAAATAACTCAACACACAGCCATTAATGTCTAAACCGCTGGCAACAAAAGTGAGTACACCCCTAAGTGAAAATGTCCAAATTGGACTAAATTAGCCATTTTCCCTCCCCGGTGTCATGTGACTCGTTAGTGTTACAAGTTCTCAGGTGTGACTGGTGAGCAGGTGTGTTAAATTTGGTGTTATCGCTCTCACTCTCTCATACTGGTCGTTGGAAGTTCAACATGGCACCTCATGGCAAAGAACTTTCTGAGAATCTGAAAAAAAGAATTGTTGCTCTACATAAAGATGGCCTAGGCTATAAGAAGATTGCCAAGACTATACAGCGGTTTAACAGGACAGGTTGCACTCAGAACAGGCCTCGCCATGGTCGACCAAAGAAGTTGCACGTACTCAGCGTCATATCCAGAGGTTGTCTTTGGGAAAGAGACGTATGAATGCTGCCAGCATTGCTGCAGAGGTTGAAGGGGTAGGAGGTCAGCCTGTCAGTGCTCAGACCATACCCTGCACGCTGCATCAAATTGGTCTGCATGGCTGTCATCCCAGAAGGAAGCCTCTTCTAAAGATGATGCACAAGAAAGCCCACAAACAGTTTGCTGAAGACAAGCAGACTAAGGACATTAGTGGATTACTGGAACCATGTCCTGTGGTCTGATGAGACCAAGATAAACTTATTTGGTTCAGATGGTGTCAAGCGTGTGTGGCAGGAACCAGGTGAGGAGTACAAAGACAAGTGTGTCTTGCCTATAGTCAAGCATGGTGATGGGAGTGTCATGGTCTGGGGCTGCATGAGTGCTGCTAACACTGGGGGGGCTACAGTTCATTGAGGGAAAAATTAATGTAAACATGTACTGTGACATACTGAAGCAGAGCATGATCCCCTCTCTTCAGAGACTGGGCCGCCGGGTAGTATTCCAACATGACCCCAAACACACCTCCAAGACGACCACTGCCTTGCTTAAAAAGCAGAGGGTAAAGGTAATGGACTGGCCAAGCATGTCTCCAGACCTAAACCCTATTGAGCATCTGTGGGGCATCCTCAAACGGAAGGTGGAGGAGCGCAAGGTCTCTAACATCCACCAGCTCGGTGATGTCGTCATGGAGGACTGGAAGATGACTCCAGTGGCAACCTGTGAAGCTCTGGTGAACTCCATGCCCAAGAGGGTTAAGGCAGTGCTGGAAACTAATGGTGGCCTCACAAAATATTGACACTTTGGGCCCAATTTGGACATTTTCACTTAGGGGTGTACTCACTTTTGTTGCCAGTGGTTTAGACATTAATGGCTGTGTGTTGAGTTATTTTGAGGGGACAGCTAATTTACACTGTTATACGAGCTGTACGCTTACTACTTTACATTGTAGAAAAGTGTAATTTCTTCAGTGTTGTCACATTAAAAGATATAATAACATTTTTATATATATATATGTGTGTGTGTGTGTGTGTGTGTGGCACCCTCGAGTGTGTGCTAGAAGTTAGTGTAGGCAAACCATACTCTGACTCACATTTAAGCTAGTGAGTCCTAATTTGGTCAGGGTTTATTAGAGGTCAGGGCTGGATGACTCATCCTGGTAGCTCTCTGGTGCCTCCTCCTGGTCTTTAAGGTTGGAGAATCTTCTAGAACTAAAGGGTTGGGGTTAGGAGGAGCTGTCATGAATATTTATTAGGCCTCAGCCAATCCACAGTAGTGGGCTGGCAAAGAACAGAGTTCATCTCATAAATAGATATGGGCCATGCCAGCAGGGGCAGTCGGGTGGAATATGGAGATGCATTGTTGAGTAGACTGTCGGTGGCCCTGAGGGCTGCCCCCTAGTCTGGGGAGGTGTCCTGCCTTGGGCCGGGGCTCGGGTGCTGGAAAAATTCTGCTAAAACACAAAGGAGGGAGTCTTCCTCGAGGCTCGGGAGCAAAGAGAGGACAGAGTGAGTAGATAAACACTGTTGTGGTCTAACAAGGAGGGAGGCCGCTACATGTAGCCAGTCTCCCTTGAAGACAGCGGTGAGCTTAAGTCTTCATTCCTTCCCTGAGAGATCTCCTGAGATTCAGCCGGGTGGGCTGGTAGAGAGTCAACCAGGTTGGCTGGTGAACAGTCAATCGGGTGGACTGGAGTAGAGAGGCAGCTGCAGCCAGGAAGCAGGGCCTGAAGAGGTGGTGCTGGGACCAGTGACCACAAAGGAAGCAGAGAGGAAAGTTACATGCTGTGTCACTCAATATGTGCTACTGTCAAGGGACTATGAGTTCCTGTCTGTAATTGGCTGTTGCTGAACTTCCAAGGAGATGTTCAAGTTCCCCCAGCAGAGGCTGAGCAAGAGAAAGGCCAAGAGTATGCAGGAGGAAGGTGAAGAGGAGTCTGTATATAGATGTATATAGAAAGTTGTCCCTGAAGATTGCTGAAGTCAAGTGGGCATCTCATAACCTAGGGGTCCTAATAGATGACAGATTGAGTAATAGCATGCAATGTCAAGCTGCAGCTACCAAAGCAGGCAGAATATTAGCATGCATAAAAAAAAGGATATACTCCAGGGATAAAACTATAATTCTGTCACTTTATAAAACCCTGGTTAGGCCACATCTGGAGTATTCTGTCCAGTTCCGGTCACCAGTCCTCAGAAGGGATGTACTGGAGCTGGAGAGAGTCAAAGAAGGGCAATGAAATTAATAAGAGGACCTCAATTACGAGGACATTAAATGTATTCTCGCTGGAGATGCAACGCTTGAGGGGGGACATGATAGCGATCTACAATTACCTCAATGGGGATCCCAGCATAGGAAAAAACGATTCAGTGTCAGGGAGTGTATGAGGACACGGGGTGAAGCATTGAGACTGGAGGAGAAGCAGTTTAACCTTAAACTGCACAGGGGGTTCTTCACTCTCAGGGCAATAAGGATGTGGAACTCTCTCCCACAATTGGTGGTGGCTGTCGGGAGTATGGATATTTTAAAAGACTCGTGGATGTACTGTATACCTTAAAAAACACAACATACAGAGATATGGGAAATTATGATAGACACTGACACACGTACACCTTCAAAGGTTGAACTGGATGGACTATTGTCTTTTTTCAGCCTTACCTGCAATGTAACCTCCCATCCCTATCAAAGTTGTTAACCCTGTTTTCTGACTCGGTGTGCCTGAGAAGATTCGGTGTGCCTGGCTCTGCAGGAGTGGGGATTACTTTATCTGCAGCTCCTACGTGGGGTGTGCTATATAAAGTGAATCCGGAAAGTATTCACATTGCTTCACTTTTTCAACATTTTGTTATGCTACAGCCTTATTCCAAAATGTATTAAATTCATTATGTTCCTCAAAATTCTACAAACAATACCCCATAATGGCAACGTGAAAGAAGTTTGTTTGAAATCTATGCAAATTTATAAAAAAAAAATATTTATAAAAAAATAAAAAACAAAAAAATCACATGTATATAAGTATGCAATAACCTTTGCCATGACACTCAAAATTAAAGGAGAAGTCCAGCCTGAGCTCATACGTCTGAGCTTCTCCTATGAGTCACAGGAGTGCAATTCGTGTTGCACTTCTGTGACCCGTTTTCAGCAGAGAGCGATCTGAATCTCTCTGCTGACGTCACCAAGATCAGTCCAGGCACCGCATCATCCCGACTCTGGAAGTCTGGATCTGCCAGGTGCCTGGACTGACGACTGTCTAAGCCTCGCAGCGAGCTGCTGCAAGGCTGAGACAGCTGCTTCCCGCCCCTCTACAGCTCAGTGCTCCAGTGAGCGTAGAGGAGCAGAGCAGGAGAGCTGCTGATTGACAGGCAGCAGCTCTCTGCTCTGGGAGGTAAGAGAACCAATGCTGCATCCACCTAGGTATGTATAATAATGGGATAAAAAAAAATCCCATACTGCTCTTTTAAGCTCAGGTGCATCCTATTTATACTGACTATCCTTGAGATGTTTCTACAACTTGATTGGAGTCCAACTGTGGTAAATTCAGTTGATTGGACATGTTTTGGAAAGGCACACACCTGTCTATATAAGGTCCCACAGTTAACAGTGCATGTCAGAGCACAAACCAAGCCATGAAGTCTAGGGAATTGTCTGTAGACCTCAGAGACAGGATTGTATCGGGGCACAGATCTAAGGAAAAGGAAACAGAAAAATGTCTGCAGCTTTTAAGATCCCAATGAGCACAGTGGCCTCCATCATCCGTAAATGGAAGAAGTTTGGAACCACCAGGACTCTTCCTAGAGCAGGCCTTAGTCAGGGAGGAGACCAAAAACCCTATGGTCACTCTGACAGAGCTCCAGCATTTCTCTGTAGAAAGGGGAGAACCTTCAAGAAGAACAACCATCTCTACAGCCCTCCACCAATCAGGCCTGTAAGGTAGAATGGCCAGGCGGAAGCCACTTCTCAGTAAAGGGCACATGACAGCCTTCCTTGAGTTTCCCAAAAGGCACCTGAAGGTCTCTCAGAACATGAGAAACAAAATTCTCGGGTCTGATGAAACAAATATTGAACTCTTTGGCCTGAATGACAAACTTCATGACTAGAAAAAAACAGGCACTGCTCATCAACCTGGCCAATACCATCCCTACAGTGAAACCTGGTGGTGGCAGCTTCATGCTGTGGGGATGTTTTTCAGCAGCAGGAACTGGAAGACTAGTCAGGATCGAGGGAAAGATGAATGCAGCAATGTACAGAGACATCCTTGATGCAAACCTGCTCCAGTGCGCTCTGGACTTTGGGCAAAGGTTCATCTTCCAACAGGACAACAACACTAAGCACACAGCTAAGATAACAAAGGAGTGGCTACAGGACAACTCTGTGAATGTTCTTGAGTGGCCTGGCCAGAGCCCAGACTTGAACCTGATTGAACATCTCTGGAGAGATCTGAAAATCACCGTGCACCGAAGCTCCCCATCCAACCTGAAGGAGCTTGAGAGGTCCTGCAAAAAAAGAATGGGATAAACTGCCCAAAAATAGGTGTGTCAAGCTTGTAGCATCATATTAAAAACGTTTTGAGGCTGTAATTGGTGACAAAGGTGCTTCAACAAAGTATTGAGCAAAGGCTGTGAGTTTTTATGTACATTTTTATTTTTTCGTTTTTTTTTTTTTTTTATAAATTTGCACAGATTTCAAACAAACTTCTTTCACGTTGTCATTGTGGGGCATTGTTTGTAGAATTTTGAGGAAAATAATTAATTGAATCCATTTTGGAATAGGGCTCTAACAAAATGATGCGCTGTAATTACTTTCCGGGTTTGCACTGATCTATACAGTGGGGAAAATAATTGTTTGATCCCCTGCAGATTTTGTAAGTTTGCCCACTTACAAAGAAATAAATGGTCTATAATTTTTTCCATATGTGTATTTTAAATGATAGTGACAGAATATTAGCCAAAAAAAAAAAAACACACAATACAAATGATATAAATTGAGTTGCAGTTCAGTGAGTAAAATAAGTGTTTGATCCCCAAGCAAAACATGACTTAGTGCTTGGTGGAGAAACCCTTGTTTGCAAGAGAAGAGGTAAGACGTTTCTTGTAGTTGGTTACCAGGTTTGCACACATCTCAGGAGGGATTTTGGTCCATTCTTCTTTACAGATCTTCTCTAAATCCTTAAGGTTTCTTGGCTGTCGCTTGGCAACTCGAAGTTTCAGCTCCCTCCATAATTTTTTTATAGGATTTGGTCTGGAGACTGGCTAGTTCACTCCATGACCTTAATGTGCTTCTTCTTGAGCCACCTCTTTTTTTGCCTTGGTGGTATGTTTTGGGTCATTGTCATGCTGGAAGACCATCCATGACCCATCTTCAGTGTTCTGGATGATTGAAGAAGATTCTCATTCAAGATTTTACAATACATGGCCCCATCCATTGGCCCCTCAATGTGGCAAAGTCGGCCTGTACCTTTAGCAGAGAAACAGCCCCAAAGCATAATGTTTCCACAGCTTGAGTGTAGGGATGGTGTTTTTAGGGTCATAATCAGCATTTTTCTTCCACCAAACAAGGCAAGTGGAGTTAGTGCCAAAGAGCTAAATTTTGGTCTCATCTGACCACAGCACTTTCTCCCAATCCTTCTCTGAATCATTTACATGTTCATTAGCAAACTTCAGATGAGCCTGTACATGTGCCTTCTTGAAGGAGGGGGACCTTGCAGATGCTGCAGGATTTCAATCCATGACGGTCTATTGTGTTACCAATGGTTTGTTTGGTGACTGTGGTCCCAACTGCCTTGAGACCATTTACAAGCTCCTCCCGTATAGTTCTGGGCTGATCCCTCACTTTTCTCATGCTCATCCTTACCCCATGAGGCAAAATATTGCATGGAGCTCCAGACCGAGAGCGATTGATGGTTATTTTGTATTTTTTCCATTTGCGAATAATCGCTCCAACAGTTGTCTCCTTCTCACCAAGCTTCTTGCTGATGGTCTTGTAGCCCATTCCAGTCTTCTGCAGGTCTACAATCTTGTCCCTGATGTCCTTTGACAGCTCTTTGGTCATGCCCATGATGGTGAGGTTTAAATGGAGATTCTGTGGACAGGTGTCTTTTATACACACAACGAGCTGTCTTTAGGAGCACCTTCCTAAATTGACTGGACTAATCTGTGTACCACATGAGCACATACTGTAGCCAGTCTATCGGAAGCCAGAATTACTGTCAGTTGGTAGGAGATTAATACTTATTTTACTCACTGAACTGCAACTCAATTTATGACATTTGTATTGTGTGTATTTTCTGGATTTTTGGTTGATATTCTGTCTCTATCATTTAAAATACACCTATGATAAAAATCATAGACCCTTCATTTCTTTGTAAGTGGGCAAACTTACAAAATCTGCTGGGGATCAAATGATTATTTTCCCCACTGTGTGTGTATATATTGTGGCAGAGCGAGGCTCTGTCCCAATGAAAATGGGGTTAAAGTGGACACAGAGGCTGCATATCGCCTGAGTGCAGAGCTACAGAGCGTAAATTTAAAAACAGAGAAAACTGCTCTGGCAGTTTTCTCAGATTTTGCTATTTCTACATGGGGCTATGTGGCTTGGAGATCCTTCAGAGTCTTGGGTGGGATGGGATCTCCAACCCTGTGTCCGGGTCTTGTGGACAGCCAGCATGGTGTGTGCTCAGGTGCACACAACCAATATAATAAGGGGCTGGTGAGAGCAGAGAGTGGAGGATGGTGGAGAGTGAGCAGCTTGCTACTGCTGTGCGAAGACAGATCTATGTCTGGAGAGCGGTCTGCCCTGTGGGACACTGCAGCCCATGTAAAGGGAATTCTTTGCCCAGGGACTGGGAAAGGCTGGCCAGCCTTGAGAGTCGGGGAGACTGAGGAAGCCAGTAAGTCCAGGGGGCTGGAAATAATTGTGAAATCTGTTGAAAGCAAGCAGAGGAACTGCTGACAAGAGAGCCAGGTGGCTCGGTATGTTTTTCCTTATTTTTGGACTGCTAAATGAAGTTAAACCCCTGTGTGGGAATCTTGAACGGACTTTTTTTTACTTTGTTTTTCTGTTTTAATAAACGTGGGCTACCAGGCCCTTAACTAGAATGCCTGTCTGATATGGACTCACTGCATAAAAATGCATCTATCCACTTGAGCTAATCCCCCAATATCACAATATATATACAGGGCCGCTATCAAAAATCACAGGGCCCCCTACAGACTATCTGATGGGGCCCCCTCAACCCCGCCCACACCACTGACCACCCCCCTGTCCCCACTCACTGATGTAAATGCATTCAGAGACCCAGGAACACCCACATTACATGTTGGGACACAGTGGCTGTGTCTCAATAGAAACAAATGGGAAACTGGCACGGGGATGCATTCAACACTTTGTGCATTTCTGTTCTGGTAAAAGATGGCCCTGCACAGGAGATGCATATCTGCAGTGCTATGTGTGAATGGGCCTAAATGAGGTCAAAGGATGAGAATTTCACTGTTCTTTTATTATCATTATCCTCATGATAATTACACAATAAAGGTGCTGTGGTTCAATGCACCTGCACTGTGTGACTTTTTTAAGATGATAATGATGATGATCAGATTTAGCTGTGTCAATCATCGGCAACAGGGACATAGCATAGGTGTAAAGGGGGTGTTTTTCTACTCACTGTACCTTTATGGAGACAAGATGACTGCAGACTTGCTGGTCCCTTCTCTGTGTTCATGTCCCCTGTCACTGGTCACTTGTGACACAGACAGAGAAAAAGAGTATCTGCTGTGCTATGATCATAATGATGATCATAGGCACACAGTAGGGAGCCTGGTGACTGTACCTTCCACAGCAGTCAGTGTCACTATGTGTGCCGCTGCTTGCTTGAAGCTGTGCACTGCCACCCGCCACCGGATTAGGCATGCTGCGCCCTCTCAGCCACCCGCTGGCTTCACATCAGTCTTCCCTCAGGCCACGGCACTTACTGAGGGAGCGCCCCGAAAAAGGAAAAAGAGTCCCTTCCCTGCTGTCACCTCTTGGGCCCCTCCGTTGACCTGGTGGGGCCCAGAAAAAAGGTATTATTGCCTGGTAAGCAGGAAGTGGGAGTGGGAATGTGGTTTAGCAAAATCCTTTGCATTTATTCATGCAGAAATTATTGCCCGGGCCCCCTGTTGAGCTGATGGGGCCCAGGCCCAGTACAACAGGGCCAGTTGTACTGCCCTATCAGCGGCCCTGTGTGTGTGTATGTGTGTGTATATATATATATAAACAGTGAAAAATATCTGCGCTAATAGTGAAATGAAATATAAATATAAATGTAAATGAATAAATAGCAGCTAGCACAGTCTGTAGATAGCAAACACAAATATTAAAGTCCAAAATGCAGCGCTATATAAAAAAGTGAAAAGAGTCAAAAAAATTGAAACCAATCAATATTGGATGAACGTGAAAATGATGTAGTCCCACCACCAAACTTCAGTGTGCAAAAAGGTTTTTGAAGCACACCACACCAACGTGCTCACAATCTGCTTACCAGAAAGTAGAAATAAGTAGACAATGTATTCAAATGATGTAGAGGGTCAAACGATGACAGCAGAAACTCCAGATCAGGTAATCATAGAAAAGACCAACATCAAGGAAATTTCCAAATCTCAGCAGGTGAATATGCGTGTAGGGGCAAATCTCAGCCAGAAAATTTTACCCAATGTAAAGAAAAAAAGGCAGCATAGTGAAGCCCATAGGTAAAAGGCACAAACATTTATTGTAGTCTACTTACAGATAGCAGAAAACATCAAGGCATATAAAAAACAGTTCCGCGGCTCTCAGCGTGCTTGCATCGGCCAGCCTGACATGTTTCATCCTATGTGGATATCATCAGAGGCGTGGCCAATGATACAAGCACGCCCACATAAATACCCAAAAACCCAGTCCTGTTAACCAATGACAAAGCAGCAGGGCTAAACAGCTGAAGTAATTAGAAACATTATACAAATGTTGGCCGCATCTGCACAGTGCGGACATGCTGATGTTAAAAGTCCAGTTCATAGCGCATACACCAAAAGGCGATAATTACCACAGAAAGAACAGAACCTGTGAATAATCAACATTCGATTCCCGGGAAGGACAAACAGACTCTGCGTCCCCCGGAAGTGGATGGAAACTTCTATTCTGATAGGAGGATAATCTCACTCTATAGACATCCATATCCGGTCAGCGGATCCAGCCGCCGAAACCGGAAATGACGTCAGTGAAGCGCAAACAATGAAAATATGCGCTCCACACACAAAAAACATCCACTTCCGGTTAGCGTGTTCATTCCCCGAAACCGGAAGTGATGTCAGTGAAGCGCAAACATTGGATAGACGCGCTCTCCAATGAAATCAAGGACATGTACATAGAGCAAAGCTAAAATAGCAGTGAATCCAACTGCTCATGTGAATACAATGTTATTCCTATACCGATCGACATTAACAAATGTAATGAACAGATGAAAATATCAAACAGATATAGATATGTGTCTCCACAAATAGATCACGATAAGAGCATCTGGCTGAAGGGAGGAAAAAGGGGAGGCTCACAATGGAGCCAAAAAAAACCTGCAATCAAAATGTGGAGAAAAGGGAGAATGTGCCCCCTAGTGAAAAATAACATAATTACACATTTACCTCTAAACAACCAAATCAAGTATACAAACATGTCAAATATAAAATCGATTGGTGTTTCGAATACCAAGTCGCAAAAGGTATATGATGAAGAAAATATCAATGGGACAAAAAATATATATATATATGTATAAAATGAAATATAATAAAATATGCACATATAGCTATGACTGTGTATGTGTACACGCCCTGCCCACTAGTGACATGAAACACACAACACAGACACTAGCTATTGTTTATAAAACAATTCACATCCCAATCGACATTCATGCCGAAAGGGGTGTAGCATTTGAGGTCGTATATCCAGCGAGTTTCAAGTCTGGAAATCTCTCGCTTGGACATACTACCCTGCCAGTGAGGATTAAAACGGTCAATGGCCAAAAAAGTGGTGCCTTTAGGATTCTTTTTATGACACTCCAAATAATGTCTGGACACCGCGTGCTTAGGAAAACCTTTCCTAATGTTCGTGATATGTTCATTAACGCGAACATGCATCGCACGCGTAGTACGTCCTACGTACTGAAGACCACAAGGACAAATCAGGAGGTAAACCACGTTCAAAGATGTGCAGGTGATGAAGGTGTTAATATCATAAACCCTGCCAGTGGTATGAGAATTTAACTGGCATATTTTTCTCCTCCTGTCTTTGTTGATGGCACATACATTGCAATTATGACATGGATAGTACCCTTTAGATTTCTGGAAAAACGATACTCTGTTAGGAGCATCCAGAATGTTGGGAGCGACTTGAAGCTTAAGGGGAGGAACACCCCTAAAAACTATCTGGGGTCGATCAGGAAGAACCGGACCCAGAAATTTGTCATTTTTTAGAACGCTCCAATGTTTGGCAAAGATTCTCTTAATATCACCAAATTGTTGTGAAAAGGTAGTAACCATGGCAAAATTGTACTTGTCATTCGAAGGTGCCTTGACTTTGCTCTGAAGAATAGAAGTCCGATCTATATTATTTATTTAATCAATTACAGTATCAAGGTCGCTAATTCGATAGCCCTTTTCTATAAATCTCTTTTTCAAAAGGTTAGCCTGTAGAATGAAATCCTCTTTCAAGGTACAATTCCGCCTCAAGCGAAGAAATTGACTCTTGGGGACAGATTTTAACCAAGAGGGGTGATGGCAACTACCCTGTCCAATGTAGCCATTGCGATCCGTGCTCTTGAAAAAGGTGGATATGTGAAAAGCACCATTCATGACTCGGATGTTGAGATCTAAGAAATTAATGTTATCGGTGCTCATCACAAAATCCAACACAATGCCCAATGGATTAACATTAAGATATTGCATAAAGGAAGTAAGAGATGCCAAGTCCCCATCCCATAGGAGGAGGATGTCGTCTATATAGCGACCCCAAAAGATCAACTCCGGTCTCCTGTTGGTATAGACGACATCCTCCTCCCATTTGGCCATAAAGAGATTAGCCATGCTGGGCGCAAATTTGGCGCCCATGGCGACCCCTCTGTCCTGGAGGTAATGAGTCCCTCCAAACCAGAAGTAATTATGGGTCATGGCATATCTCAATAAGTCCAAAATTAATTCCTGTTGGGACCCAATCAATTCAGAGTCCCTTCCATGGAAAGTCTCCACAGCTTTCAGCCCATCAGAATGAGAGATGATAGTGTAGAGGGAGGCCACATCAGCGGTGGCCAAGATGTAACCATCCCTCCACTCCAAACTCTCAAAGGTTCGGATTACTTGTGCAGAATCCTTGATATAAGATGGTGTACTAGACACTAAAGGCTGTAAAAATCCATCTATATATTTACCGATACGAGAAGTGACAGGGTAAACTCGCTGATAATGGGCCTCCCAGGGGGGTTAATTAAACTCTTATGCACCTTGGGAAGGAAATACATAACTGGCTTTCTGGGGGCCAGCGGAATCAAAAAATCCTTCTCTTTTTTATTTAGAAGGTTATTCACATAACCCTTCTCTACAAGGGATGTGAGTTCCCATTTATATTTAAAAATGGGATCATGGTTTAATGGTAAATAGGTTTCAGTGTCTGATAATATTCTTTCCATTTCTAAAATGTAAGCACTTTTATCCATCACCACTATCCCTCCCCCCTTGTCAGCAGGACGTACAATGATGTCACTTCTCTCTTTCAGGGATTTTAATCCCTCACAAAAGCGAGAGTCCTGATAATTTCTCTTAATTTTCAATTGGTCAAGGTCTTTTAGGACAAGTTCCTTGAAAACTGAAATGGATGGGGGTATAAACCCAGGCGGGTTGAAAAGAGAAGCATTAGAAAGCCCCGAATGTCTCACTCCATTGGTATCCTCCAAAGAGGTAGCAACTTTCTGGGTCAAAAAATATCTTTTAATATTGACCTTACGAATATATTCTTGAATATCCATAAAAGCTCCAAATTTGTTCAAGGGTTTATCCGGGGCAAATTTCAATCCATGACCCAACACAAATTTTTTATTATCTGTGAGTGTCTGTTTACTAAGATTGAAAATGCCGGCATCGCTTACACTCTTTGCCTTTTTCGATCGGCTCCTCCTCCGCCCTCTGGTCCCTCTCCTGGTTCTCCCCCCCTCTTGTCTTTCTGTGGGACACTGGGAAAAAAAGAAGAAGAGGGGGCTGACGAACCTGACGGACCTGAATGGTGGGAGGGACCCTGATTAGAGGGATATGGTTTTCTAGGTGAATAGGGCCTTGGATTATCCCAACCAGATTGTTTACGTTCTGGACGTGTATTTCTTGGATTAGGACCAGAGGGATGTTGAACAATATAACGATAATCAAAACCCTGTTCATCATAATCATCATACTCCCCCTGGTAATCTTTTAAAGGTGCATATTGATTATATACTGGAAAATCTTCATAGTGATCACCCCGTGGATGATCATGATAAACATGTCCTTGATTTCTTGGATGAGCTCCCTTATTATAAGGGTGCCTGTAGGATGTAGGCTTATGGTTGTTATTAACAACTCGCCTCCAGCTCCCTCTAGGTGTATGGGTAGTATTTGCAGTGTTTGCATTATGATGGATATGCAAAGCAGGGGGAACTGGAGGTTTTGGTTGTATGGCAGGCCCAGAGGAATGCCCTGCTCCTCCCTCAGCTTGGACCAATCTCTTGACCTGCCATTTGAACACCTGACTACTGGTGTAATCCTCCAGATCCCTGGTAAACTTCTTTTTCTTTTTTATCTTCTGATCAAGGTCCTCTTTTTCAAGGACCTTTTTCAGAGATTCGGATTTATTTTTATATTCCTCCGAATCCTTATAAGAGGATAATTTTTCCTTGACCTCGGATATCTCCTCATCTAATTTGACCAATTTACGTCTCTTCCTGGTAATTAGAAATCGTAATAGGTCTAGACCCACATCGCTGAAATATTTAAACCAACCCAAGAGGTCTGTTTCATCCTCTTGTGGGGTGATTTCAAATCTAAGGCTCCTAGGGACCATAGTGTCATCCAAGTATTTTTCTAGGAAAACTATGTCTCAATGGCCATGGATCTCTGAGACCATTAAATTCTTCAAACGGACAAAGAGACCCCAACGTTGAGATTTTGTTGAACCTCTACATTGTTGAAAATATCTTTAAAATTCAAAGATCGTGAATTGCGAAAATCTTATATATCCATGTTAATGAAAAACAGTAAGCAGCAAATATCAAATATCGAAATACAAAATATAAACAGTGAAAAATATATGCGCTAATAGTGAAATGAAATATAAATATAAATGTAAATGAATAAATAGCAGCTAGCACAGTCTGTAGATAGCAAACACAAATATTAAAGTCCAAAATGCAGCGCTATATAAAAAAGTGAAAAGAGTCCAAAAAATTTAAACCAATCAATATTGGATGAACGTGAAAATGATGTAGTCCCAACACCAAACTTCAGTGTGCAAAAAGGTTTTTGAAGCACACCACACCAACGTGCTCACAATCTGCTTACCAGAAAGTGGAAATAAGTAGACAATGTATTCAAATGATGCAGAGGGTCAAACGATGACAGCAGAAACTCCAGATCAGGTAATCATAGAAAAGACCAACATCAAGGAAATTTCCAAATCTCAGCAGGCGAATATGCGTGTGGAGCAAATCTCAGCCAGAAAATTTTACCCAATGTAAAGAAAAAAAGGCACTATAGTGAAGCCCATAGGTAAAAGGCACAAACATTTATTGTAGTCTACTTACAGACAGCAGAAAACATCAAGGCATATAAAAAACAGTTCCGCGGCTCTCAGCGTGCTTGCATCGGCCAGCCTGACATGTTTCATCCTATGTGGATATCATCAGAGGCGTGGCCAATGATACAAGCACGCCCACATAAATACCCAAAAACCCAGTCCTGTTAACCAATGACAAAGCAGCAGGGCTAAACAGCTGAAGTAATTAGAAACATTATACAAACATTGGCCGCACCTGCACAGTGCGGACATGCTGATGTTAAAAGTCCAGTTCATAGCGCATACACCAAACGGCGATAATTACCACAGAAAGAACAGAACCTGTGAATAATCAACATTCGATTCCCGGGAAGGACAAACAGACTCTGCGTCCCCCGGAAGTGGATGGAAACTGCTATTCTGATAGGAGGATAATCTCACTCTATAGACATCCATATCCGGTCAGCGGATCCAGCCACCGAAACCGGAAATTACGTCAGTGAAGCGCAAACAATGAAAACATGCGCTCCACACACAAAAAACATCCACTTCCGGTTAGCGTGTTCATTCGCCGAAACCGGAAGTGATGTCAGTGAAGCGCAAACATTGGATAGACGCGCTCTCCAATGAAATCAAGGACATGTACATAGAGCAAAGCTAAAATAGCAGTGAATCCAACTGCTCATGTGAATACAATGTTATTCCTATACCGATCAACATTAACAAATGTAATGAACAGATGAAAATATCAAACAGATATATATATGTGTCTCCACAAATAGATCACGATAAGAGCATCTGGCTGAAGGGAGGAAAAAGGGAAGGCTCACAATCAGCCAAAAAAACCCTGCAATCAAAATGTGGAGAAAAGGGAGAATGTGCCCCCTAGTGAAAAATAACATAATTACACATTTACCTCAAAACAACCAAATCAAGTATACAAACATGTCAAATATACAATCGATTGGTGTTTCAAATACCAAGTCCCAAAAGGTATATGATGAAGAAAATATCAATGGGACAAAAAATATATATATATTGTGACAGCAGGAAGGTAAAGTCACCTGGTTGCATCCAGGGGGGTAGATATATTTCTCCCAGATTCAGGCTTTATGCCGACTTATACAACTAGGGAGGGAGTTGATGAAGCCCAGCTGAGGCTAGTGGGCTCATGGATGACTCATACCTCTAGGGAGAGTGCTGGGCGTCGTGCAGGCAGGGAGTTGATGAGACCAGCTGAAGCTTGTCAGCTCGTTTAAGGCCTCTATAAAAACTCCCAGCTTCATTAGGTGTTTGCTCATGCCTGGACCCAGACCTGTGTGGACTGTCTAGGGAGAGTGAACCCCTGTGCGGTGAGGCAAAGCCTGTGTGGCTATTTGTTTGGACTTTTACTAAACCAGGGACTTAGGGACTAGGACAGCACCAGGCTGATCCCAGTTGTTAGTTTAGGAAACCTGCATGTTTAGTCAGAGGTCAAACTGACCAGGATTTATTTTGTTTATGTTTCTTTTTGGCTTTGCTGTGTTTTTGTCACTGTACATAGAGAAATAAACCGCACCTTTTGATTTTGAAAACCACAACCTCCGTCTGCTGGCCCTGT
Organism: Rana muscosa; assembly: GCA_029206835.1. Lineage (NCBI taxonomy): Eukaryota > Metazoa > Chordata > Amphibia > Anura > Ranidae > Rana > Rana muscosa. The sequence goes on along the minus strand of CM055122.1, from coordinate 1,113,952,106 downwards.
TTTTGTGTGGGGAGCCCAACCAGGGGGTCACACACACCCGCTACCGAGTTAACCCCATCACAGTTGGTGGAGAACCAGTGGCAGTTTTTTTTAAGCCAGCATGGAGGAGATACTGAAACAGCTGGCTTTAGCAAATGCCAATCAACAGCAGACAAATGCAGGTTTGCAAAGGAGCCTTGCAGTCCAGCAGTAAGCTCATCAACAAGCCCAGCAGCAATCTGAGGCCCGCTTCATAGACCTGTTACAGAAGCAAGAGCAGAGACTACAACAAATGGAAGCAGTAATGCAGCAACGTCCGCAGACCAGTGAGGAAAGCCGTCCCACTAATACCGCGTCCTTTGGGGTGAGTCGTTTATTGACAAAAATGACTGGAGAGGATGATCCAGAGGTATTTTTGACCACATTTGAAAGGACTGCTGAAAGAGAAAAGTGGCCTGAGGAGCAGTGGGCTGGACTGGTGGCTCCTCTGTTAACTGGTGAATCGCAGAAGGCTTACTATGACCTAGAGCCTGACCAAGCAAAAGACTATGTGATGCTAAAAGCTGAAATATTGGCAAGGCTGGGTGTCACCCTGGCTGTCCGGGCTCAGCGTGTGCATAACTGGACTTTCCAGCTTGGAAAACCCCCCAGGTCTCAAATGTATGATCTCATTCACCTGAGCAGGAAGTGGCTACAGCCAGAGACTTTGTCCGCACCAGAGATTGTGGAACGTGTTGTAATGGATCGGTTTTTGAGAGCTCTTCCTACTGCCATCCAAAAGTGGGTAAGCCATGGAGACCCAGAGACGGCCGGTGGTCTTGTGGATCGTGTAGAGAAATACTTGGCTACAGAGAACCTGACGGCCTCTTCCAGAGACTCTCGGACTTTCCACCCTAAGACCAGACCATCCCCAGGGGCGGATAAGAGGATTCCAAGGGGTGAGGGTGGAGAGAGTGAGAGGGTGGGAGCTCTACCCAAAGTTTGGCGAGAACAGCCTGGGAAGTCAGGGGCTCAAGAGGCAGCCAAAAGGATTGTTTGCTACCGCTGCCGGCAAGCGGGACATATTGCAGCAAATTGCCCGGTTGTGGAGGAACCCATGCAATGTGACTTTCTGACGGACAGACGTCAGTCGCTGTGTGCGACAGTCGCATGCACTGCCATTCGGGGAACTGAGAAACATTTATGCAAAATGTGTATTAATGGTAGAAATGTTGTGGTATTACTGGATTCAGGTAGCCTTGTGACCCTGATAAAGGCTGAATTAGTTAAAACAGAGGTCTCTGGGAATAGCAAGGTAGCTGTTATTTGTGTGCATGGGGACACCCGAGAGTATCCAGTGACTACAGTGTGTTTCGAGACCCCCAAAGGTACCCTCTCTCATCCAGTGGGGTTAGTATCTCAATTACCGCATGATGCCATTGTGGGAAGAGATTTTCCGAAGTTCTGGGAACTGTGGGATGATCCTGAGCCCCCCACTGGTGCCCCTATGTACCAGGAATGTAATAGCCAGAACTCCTCTGAGAGTGGTGAGGACTCTCCAGAATTTCCCTTGTCAGTATTGGCAGGGGAGACTCAAGAAACTGGAGAGGAGCCCACCTCCTCAGACGGAAACCTACCGTCTGTGGAGTTTTCTGATCTGGAGGTTCACAGGGAAAATTTTGCCACAGAACAGTTAAAAGACCCCGCCCTAATAAAGGCACGGGAAAACGTAGTGGAAATAGATGGCGAGTTAGTGAACCCAGATAATACCTGCACTTACCCATACTTCAGCGTAGAGAAGGACCTACTGTATCGGGTGGCAAAAAGGGCAGAAGAAACCGTTGAGCAGCTTGTGGTGCCCAAACCTTACAGGAAGTTGGTGTTGGAGTTGGCCCATGGGCACATTCTTGGAGGTCATCTGGGGACAGAGAAAACCCGAGAGAGGGTATTACAGAGATTCTATTGGCCTGGGGTGATGAAGGACATAGAAAATTATTGTTCCTCCTGCCCTGTGTGTCAGAGGTCGGCCCCGATGCCACATTTCCGTAGCCCGCTGGTCCCTCTACCCATCATTGAGGTCCCGTTTGAGAGAATCGCAATGGATTTGGTAGGTCCTATAATCAAGTCCGCTAGGGGGCACCAGTACATATTGGTTATAATGGACTATGCCACCCGTTATCTAGAAGCGATCCCTCTCAGAAATACCTCGGCCAAAACCATAGCCAAAGAGCTATCTCTTGTTTTTAGCCGGGTGGGTATTTGTAAAGAACTGCTTACGGACCAAGGTACACCCTTTATGTCCCGGGTTATGAAAGAGCTGTGTAAATTGTTCAAAGTGACGCAATTGCGTACATCTGTGTATCACCCCCAAACCGATGGGCTGGTTGAAAGATTCAACAAAACCCTAAAACAAATGTTGAAGAAAGTGGTGGATAGAGATGGAAAGGATTGGGACTGTCTACTTCCTTATTTGATGTTTGCTATTAGGGAGGTGCCCCAATCCTCTACGGGATTCTCCCCCTTTGAGTTACTGTATGGGAGACACCCAAGAGGGCTGTTGGATATTGCCAAGGAAACTTGGGAAAGTGAGAGTTCTCCCCACAGGAGTGTGATTGAGCATGTCGCCCTGATGCAAGATCGAATTGCACAGGTAATGCCCATCGTGAAGGAACATTTGGCCCAAGCGCAGTTGGCACAGCAGAGAGTGTACAACCGTGGAGCCAAGACCCGTACCTTTTCCCCGGGGGATAGGATATTGGTACTTGTCCCTACGGTTGAAAGTAAATTCCTTGCCAAATGGCAAGGCCCCTACGAGATAATGGAAAAAGTGAGCGAAGTGAATTACAAGGTCAGACAACCAGGAAGGCGAAAGCCCGAACAGATATATCACGTTAATCTGTTGAAAGCCTGGAGGGATAGAGAGTCCCTAGTCGCAGAAACTTGGTCACCAGCTCAAACTGGTTGCGTGATTCCGGAGGTTGGAATAGCAGCCACCTTGTCACAACCCCAACAACAGGAGGTTAAGGAGTTTGTGCTTCGCAACAAGGAGGTGTTCTCTGAGCTGCCGGGACAAACATCTGGGGTAGAGCATGATATTATTACCCCGCCCGGTGAAAGGGTGAAGTTAAAACCCTATCGGATCCCAGAGGCCCGACGGGAGGCAATACGGGAGGAAGTACAGAAAATGCTGAACTTAGGGGTGATAGAGGAGTCCCAAAGTGATTGGTCTAGTCCCATTGTGTTGGTGCCTAAACCGGATGGGAGCTGGCGATTTTGTAACGATTTTCGTCAGTTGAACAAAGTTACAAAATTTGACACCTACCCCATGCCACGTATAGATGAGTTGATCGACCGGCTGGGAACAGCCCGATATATGACGACTCTTGACCTCACAAAAGGGTATTGGCAAATTCCCCTGGCCAAGTCGGCCAAAGAGAAAACCGCATTTGTAACCCCAGACGGGGCGTTCCAATATAAGAGAATGCCGTTCGGGTTACAGAATGCGCCGGCCACATTCCAGCGGAAAATGGACCAGATACTGAGGCCCCATCGGAAGTATGCTGCGGCTTACCTGGATGACGTAATTGTCCATAGCACAGATTGGGCCTCACATCTGCCAAAAGTGCAAGCAGTCCTAGACTCTATCCGGGAAGCGGGGTTTACGGCTAACCCCAAGAAGTGTACCATTGGGCAGGAGGAGGCCAAATATCTTGGGTACACCATTGGCAGGGGAGTGATAAAACCCCAACTCAACGAAGTCGAGGCCATCCAGAGTTGGCCACGTCCCAACAGCAAGAAGCAGGTACGGGCCTTTCTGGGAATCGCGGGTTATTATCGGCGCTTCATTCCCCACTTTGCTTCTAAGGCTGTGCCCCTAACCAACCTGACGAAAGGGAAAGGGTCGGTCATGATTAAATGGACCCCCGAGGCTGAGGCAGCATTCCAATTCTTGAAACAAGCCTTATGTAGCCAGCCAGTGTTGTACTCACCCGACTTCTCTAAAGACTTTGTCGTACAAAGTGATGCGTCAGATGTGGGGTTAGGAGCAGTATTGTCCCAGGTCTGGAACGGGGAAGAGCACCCAGTCATTTACCTCAGCAGGAAGTTGAAGTCCCATGAGGTAAATTACGCCACGGTTGAAAAGGAGTGTTTAGCGGTGAAGTGGGCTCTAGATTCCCTTCGGTACTATCTGCTAGGTAGGCACTTTGACATGGTTACGGATCACGCTCCGTTAAAGTGGATGGCTCAAAACAAGGAGACAAATAGAAGAGTGAATAGGTGGTTCCTGGCCCTACAGGAATTCAACTTCACAGTAAAGCATCGCCCTGGCGTTCAAATGGGGAATGTGGATGCTTTGTCTCGAGTACATGAATGCCTGATTGCTGGTGTTCCAACCCCAAGGTTAAAACAAGAGGGGGGGGTATGTGACAGCAGGAAGGTAAAGTCACCTGGTTACATCCAGGGGGGTAGATATATTTCTCCCAGATTCAGGCTTTATGCCGACTTATACAACTAGGGAGGGAGTTGATGAAGCCCAGCTGAGGCTAGTGGGCTCATGGATGACTCATACCTCTAGGGAGAGTGCTGGGCGTCGTGCAGGCAGGGAGTTGATGAGACCAGCTGAAGCTTGTCAGCTCGTTTAAGGCCTCTATAAAAACTCCCAGCTTCATTAGGTGTTTGCTCATGCCTGGACCCAGACCTGTGTGGACTGTCTAGGGAGAGTGAACCCCTGTGCGGTGAGGCAAAGCCTGTGTGGCTATTTGTTTGGACTTTTACTAAACCAGGGACTTAGGGACTAGGACAGCACCAGGCTGATCCCAGTTGTTAGTTTAGGAAACCTGCATGTTTAGTCAGAGGTCAAACTGACCAGGATTTATTTTGTTTATGTTTCTTTTTGGCTTTGCTGTGTTTTTGTCACTGTACATAGAGAAATAAACCGCACCTTTTGATTTTGAAAACCACAACCTCCGTCTGCTGGCCCTGTTTTTGTGTGGGGAGCCCAACCAGGGGGTCACACACACCCGCTACCGAGTTAACCCCATCACAATATGTATAAAATTAAATATAATAAAATATGCACATATAGCTATGACTGTGTATGTGTACCTGCCCTGCCCACTAGTGGCATGAAACACACAACACAGACACTAGCTATTGTTTATAAAACAATTCACATCCCAATCGACATTCATGCCGAAAGGGGTGTAGCATTTGAGGTCGTATATCCAGCGAGTTTCAAGCCTGGAAATCTCTCGCTTGGACATACTACCCCGCCAGTGAGGATTAAAACGGTCAATGGCCAAAAAAGTGGTGCCTTTAGGATTCTTTTTATGACACTCCAAATAATGTCTGGACACCGTGTGCTTAGAAAAACCTTTCCTAATGTTCGTGATATGTTCATTAACGCGAACATGCATCGCACGCGTAGTACGTCCTACGTACTGAAGACCACAAGGACAAATCAGGAGGTAAACCACGTTCAAAGATGTGCAGGTGATGAAGGTGTTAATATCATAAACCCTGCCAGTGGTATGAGAATTGAACTGGCATATTTTTCTCCTCCTGTCTTTGTTGATGGCACATACATTGCAATTATGACATGGATAGTACCCTTTAGATTTCTGGAAAAACGATACTCTGTTAGGAGCATCCAGAATGTTGGGAGCGACTTGAAGCTTAAGGGGAGGAACACCCCTAAAAACTATCTGGGGTCGATCAGGAAGAACCGGACCCAGAAATTTGTCATTTTTTAGAACGCTCCAATGTTTGGCAAATATTCTCTTAATATCACCAAATTGTTGTGAAAAGGTAGTAACCATGGCAAAATTGTACTTGTCATTCGAAGGTGCCTTGACTTTGCTCTGAAGAATAGAAGTCCGATCTATATTATTTATTTCATCAATTACAGTATCAAGGTCGCTAATTCGATAGCCCTTTTCTATAAATCTCTTTTTCAAAACGTTAGCCTGTAGAATGAAATCCTCTTTCAAGGTACAATTCCGCCTCAAGCGAAGAAATTGACTCTTGGGGACAGATTTTAACCAAGAGGGGTGATGGCAACTACCCTGTCCAATGTAGCCATTGCGATCCGTGCTCTTGAAAAAGGTGGATATGCGAAAAGCACCATTCATGACTCAGATGTTGAGATCTAAGAAATTAATGTTATCGGTGCTCATCACAAAATCCAACACAATGCCCAATGGATTAACATTAAGATATTGCATAAAGAAAGTAAGAGATGCCAAGTCCCCATCCCATAGGAGGAGGATGTCGTCTATATAGCGACCCGAAAAGATCAACTCCGGTCTCCTGTTGGTATAGACAACATCCTCCTCCCATTTGGCCATAAAGAGATTAGCCATGCTGGGCGCAAATTTGGCGCCCATGGCTATACCAACAGGAGACCGGAGTTGATCTTTTCGGGTTAATGTTAATCCATTGGGCATTGTGTTGGATTTTGTGATGAGCACCGATAACATTAATTTCTTAGATCTCAACATCCGAGTCATGAATGGTGCTTTTCACATATCCACCTTTTTCAAGAGCACGGATCGCAATGGCTACATTGGACAGGGTAGTTGCCATCACCCCTCTTGGTTAAAATCTGTCCCCAAGAGTAAATTTCTTCGCTTGAGGCGGAATTGTACCTTGAAAGAGGATTTCATTCTACAGGCTAACGTTTTGAAAAAGAGATTTATAGAAAAGGGCTATCGAATTAGCGACCTTGATACTGTAATTGATGAAATAAATAATATAGATCGGACTTCTATTCTTCAGAGCAAAGTCAAGGCACCTTCGAATGACAAGTACAATTTTGCCATGGTTACTACCTTTTCACAACAATTTGGTGATATTAAGAGAATCTTTGCCAAACATTGGAGCGTTCTAAAAAATGACAAATTTCTGGGTCCGGTTCTTCCTGATCGACCCCAGATAGTTTTTAGGGGTGTTCCTCCCCTTAAGCTTCAAGTCGCTCCCAACATTCTGGATGCTCCTAACAGAGTATCGTTTTTCCAGAAATCTAAAGGGTACTATCCATGTCATAATTGCAATGTATGTGCCATCAACAAAGACAGGAGGAGAAAAATATGCCAGTTCAATTCTCATACCACTGGCAGGGTTTATGATATTAACACCTTCATCACCTGCACATCTTTGAACGTGGTTTACCTCCTGATTTGTCCTTGTGGTCTTCAGTACGTAGGACGTACTACGCGTGCGATGCATGTTCGCGTTAATGAACATATCACGAAAATTAGGAAAGGTTTTCCTAAGCACACGGTGTCCAGACATTATTTGGAGTGTCATAAAAAGAATCCTAAAGGCACCACTTTTTTGGCCATTGACCGTTTTAATCCTCACTGGCGGGGTAGTATGTCCAAGCGAGAGATTTCCAGGCTTGAAACTCGCTGGATATACGACCTCAAATGCTACACCCCTTTCGGCATGAATGTCGATTGGGATGTGAATTGTTTTATAAACAATAGCTAGTGTCTGTATTGTGTGTTTCATGCCACTAGTGGGCAGGGCGTGTACACATACACAGTCATAGCTATATGTGCATATTTTATTATATTTCATTTTATACATATATATATTTTTTTTTTGTCCCATTGATATTTTCTTCATCATATACCTTTTGGGACTTGGTATTTGAAACACCAATCGATTGTATATTTGACATGTTTGTATACTTGATTTGGTTGTTTTGAGGTAAATGTGTAATTATGTTATTTTTCACTAGGGGGCACATTTTCCCTTTTCTCCACATTTTGATTGCAGGGTTTTTTTGGCTGATTGTGAGCCTCCCCTTTTTCCTCCCTTCAGCCAGATGCTCTTATCGTGATCTATTTGTGGAGACACATATATATATCTGTTTGATATTTTCATCTGTTCATTACATTTGTTAATGTCGATCGGTATAGGAATAACATTGTATTCACATGAGCAGTTGGATTCACTGCTATTTTAGCTTTGCTCTATGTACATGTCCTTGATTTCATTGGAGAGCGCGTCTATCCAATGTTTGCGCTTCACTGACATCACTTCCGGTTTCGGCGAATGAACACGCTAACCGGAAGTGGATGTTTTTTGTGTGTGGAGCGCATTTTTTCATTGTTTGCGCTTCACTGACGTCATTTCCGGTTTCGGCGGCTGGATCCGCTGACCGGATATGGATGTCTATAGAGTGAGATTATCCTCCTATCAGAATAGGAGTTTCCATCCACTTCCGGGGGACGCAGAGTCTGTTTGTCCTTCCCGGGAATCGAATGTTGATTATTCACAGGTTCTGTTCTTTCTGTGGTAATTATCGCCGTTTGGTGTATGCGCTATGAACTGGACTTTTAACATCAGCATGTCCGCACTGTGCAGGTGCGGCCAATGTTTGTATAATGTTTCTAATTACTTCAGCTGTTTAGCCCTGCTGCTTTGTCATTGGTTAACAGGACTGGGTTTTTGGGTATTTATGTGGGCGTGCTTGTATCATTGGCCACGCCTCTGATGATACCCACATAGGATGAAACATGTCAGGCTGGCCGATGCAAGCACGCTGAGAGACGCGGAACTGTTTTTTATATGCCTTGAAGTTTTCTGCTATCTGTAAGTAAACTACAATAAATGTTTGTGCCTTTTACCTATGGGCTTGACTATGCTGCCTTTTTTTCTTTACATTGGGTAAAATTTTCTGGCTGAGATTTTCTCCACACGCATATTCGCCTGCTGAGATTTGGAAATTTCCTTGATGTTGGTCTTTTCTATGATTACCTGATCTGGAGTTTCTGCTGTCATCGTTTGACCCTCTACATCATTTGAATACATTGTCTACTTATTTCCACTTTCTGGTAAGCAGATTGTGAGCACGTTGGTGTGGTGTGCTTCAAAAACCTTTTTGCACACTGAAGTTTGGTGGTGGGACTACATCATTTTCACGTTCATCCAATATATATATATATATATATATATATATATATATATATATATATATATATATATAGTTGCAAATTTCTCACACTCAAACGATTCAGATAATCAAACTAATTTTAATATTACACAAAGATAACCCGAGTAAATCCAAGATGCAGTTTTAAATTATTATTTAATTTATTAAGGGAAAAAAGCTGTGCAAACCTGCCTGGCCCTATGTGAAAAAGTAATTTCCTCCTCCCATGCTGAATCATGAATGAACTGTGATTAACCACAATTTGTTGGAAAGCTGAGTTAAATTTCACTTGCCACACCCAGGCCTGATTACTGCCAGACTTGTTGAATCAAGAAATCCCATTAATAGAAGCTGTCTGACAAAGTGAAGCATGCTAACATATCACAAAAAGCCACACATCATGCCACAATCTAAATAAATTCAAGAACAAATTAGAAACAAAGTAATGTACATGTATCGATCTGGGAAGGGTTTCAAAGCCATTTCTATGGCTTTGGAACTCCAGTGAACCACAGGGAAAGCCATTATCCGCAAATGGAGATAACTTGGAACAGTGGTGAACCTACCCAGGAGTGTGCAGCCTACAAAAATTACTCCAAGAACATGACGACGACTCATCCAGGAGGTCATCTAAAAAACTGCAGAACACACTTGCATCAGGTAAGAGTAGTGTTCATGATTCAACAATAAGAAAGAGACTGGGCAAAAATGGCATCCATGGGAGAATTCCAAGGCCAAAGCCAATGCTGATCAAAAGAACCACAAAGGCTCATCTCACATTTACCAAAAAACATCCTGATTATCCCCAAGACTTTAAGGTCCCTTTCACACGGACGTGTCCGTGTATGGGCTCCACTTTGCTCAGCTGGGATCGCTCTGTTGATCCTCACTGAGCAGGCAGATAACAGCTCCATCTCTGCACACTGTGCAGGGAGGGACCTGTCAGAGCTCCACTCTCCCCTATGGGGGATCGGATGAAGATGGACCGTAGAGCCCGTTTTCATCCGATCTGATCCGCCAGATGGATGGAAAATAGGGTTTCCATCCGTCAGACTTTAGCGGACATGTCACCGCTGACATCCGTTGCTCCATAGACCTGTATGGACAGGGCCGTCGGAACAGGACAGGCAAACCAAACAACTGCTTGGGGCCCCGAGCTGTCCTGGGGCCCCACAGCAGTCCCGCGATCTGCGCCCCCCTCCCGCGATTGGCGTCAATGTCCCGCGGCACCCCCCTCCCGTGATTCCCCTCCCCCCACGATCGGCATCAATGTCCCGCTGCGGCCCCCCCTCCTGAGATCGGCGTCAATGTCCCACGGTAGCACCCCCCCTCCTGCGATCGGCATCAAAGTCTGTGACAGCAGGAAGGTAAAGTCACCTGGTTGCATCCAGGGGGGTAGATATATTTCGCCCAGATTCAGGCTTTACGCTGACTTATACAACTAGGTGGAGAGTTGTATAAGCCCAGCTAAGGCTAGTGGGCTCATGGATGACTCATATGTCTAGGGAGAGTGTGGGGCGTCGTGCAGACAGGGAGTTGATGAGACCAGCTGAAGCTTGTCAGCTCATTTAGGCCTCTATAAGAACTCCCAGCTTCATTAGATGTTAGCTCATGCCTGGACCCAGACCTGTGTGGACTGTCTAGGGAGAGTGAACCCCTGTGCGGTGAGACAAAGCCTGTGTGGCTATTTGCTTGGACATTTAAAACCAGGGACTTAGGGACTAGGACAGCACTAGGCTGATCCCAGTTGTTAGTTAGGAAACCTGTATGTTTAGTCAGAGGTCAAGTTGACCAGGATTTATTTTGTTTATGTTTCTTTTGCTTTGCTGTGTTTTGTCACTGTAAATAGAAAATAAACCGCACCTTTTTGATTTTGAAAACCACAACCTCCGTTTGCTGGGCCTGTTTTTGTGTGGGGAGCCCATCTCGGGGGTCACACACACCCGCTGCCGAGCTAACCCCCTCACAAGTCCCGCTGCGCCCCCCCCCCCCACGATCGGCAAAGGCAAAACATGGCTGCATAGCATGGTTTATATAAGACTCCATACCAACAGAGATTCTAGCGGGGAATCACTATTTTAGTAAAATAGTTTTAAACACAGCTACTTGTTCTAATCATTATGAACAGCATCCCTTTCAGTATAGTCCAAGGTATCTCTGGTGACACAGGCAAGTAGCTAAAAGGATTCAGGACCTCAAGAACACAGGGCTACCCCACTGAAACTGCAGTACTTTTGTAGATATCCGGTAGGGTTCCCCACAGTAAATGAGCCTTCTGGAGAAGCTGCATGCTATTAGGCTTCAGATTGACTGCCTGCATGCTGTTGCTGACAGTTGAGGGCCTCTCACTTGGCTGTAGATCACTTTCCCAGCTACCTCTGCCACCAAGTGTGGCCTTTCTGAATTGCTGAGTCAGTTAGTCAGGTTGAAAAAAGACACAAGTCCATCTAGTTCAACCATAAAAATAAATAAAATTAAAAAAATATTGTACAATCCCATATACCCAATTCTATACCCACAGTTGATCCAGAGGAAGGCAAAAAACCTCAGCAGAGCATGATCCAATTTGCTACAGCAGGGGAAAAAATTCCTTCCTGATCTCCTGAAGGAGCAATTTCCCTGGATCAACTTTACCTATAAATGTTAGTACCCAGTTATATTATGTACATTTAGGAACGTATCCAGGCCTTTCTTAAAGCAATCTACTGAGCTGGCCAGAACCACCTCTGGAGGAAGTCTGTTCCACATTTTCACAGCTCTTACTGCGGAGAAACCTTTCCGTATTTGGAGATTAAATCTCTTTTCCTCTAGACGTTGTAGCGTTCTGGGAACCAGCTAGATTGCAGGACACAGGCTTTTCAAACAAAAGGACGTTTATTAAACTTAAATGGCTTCACAGCAGCAAAACAAAAAGAAATAACAGTCTCACCGACTTGTAGAGCTTATAACTGCTGTTGCAGTTAAACAGTCCTTACTTGGTGTTGCAGGTAAGTTTCCCAGCTAGCAGGCTTCCATGCAGGCCACTGCCATGTACATTCACAGCTTTCCAGAGCTTTTCACAGCCTCCACAGCTTTTGCAGTGTCCACCATTTACCATGCACAGACATCACTACACTCCTTCCTCTCACCTAAAACTTCCTGTCTCTCTTAAACCACTTCCTTGGACAGGTGTGTTAACCGTTTCTGTTCCCTTAAAGGAACCACAGCCCAAACAGAGGGGAAATATAGCGTCCTTCCAGGACACAACCACGGCGTCCTGTACATATCCCCCCCTATGCCCCAACGCCAAGGAGGTGGAGGCAACAGTGGAGCTAAAACAATGGACTCGGGAGAGGGCATCTGCATTTCGATGCAGTCTCCCGGGCCTATGCTCCACTACAAATTTAAATTCCTGGAGCGCCAGGAACCAACGTGTAATCCTGGCATTAGTCCCTTTACCTTGCCTCATCCATGTTAAAGGGGCATGGTCAGAAATCAACCTAAACTTCCTTCCCAAGAGGTAATATCTGAGGGATTCCAGAGCCCACTTAATGGCCAGACATTCTCGTTCAACTATAGCATAGTTTTTTCCGCTGGTGTCAACTTCCTACTGAGGAAGACTACTGGGTGCTCCTCCCCATGAACAACCTGTGACAACACAGCTTCCAATCCTACATCGGAAACATCAGTCTGGACAACAAACTCATTTGAAAAACTGGGTGCTATCAGGACAGGGTGTTGGCACAGTGCTGACTTGAGCTCCAAAAAAGCCTTTTCTGCATCTGCATTCTATTCCACCATGACCGATTTCCGACCCTTAGTCAGATCGGTCAATGGAGCCGCCAATGTGGCAAAGTTGGGTACGAATCTCCTGTAGTATCCCACCATGCCCAGGAATGCCCGTACCTGCTTTTTTGTGCGGGGGCGGGGCCAATTCTGTATAGCCTCTACCTTGCTAACCTGAGGTTCCACTACCCCTCTACCCACAATATAGCCCAGGTATTTCACCTCCTCCATTCCCAAAGCACATTTTTCAGGGTTTATTGTAAACCCCTCCTTCCAAAGAGAGTCCAGTACTGCCTGGACTTTGGGCAAGTGTGATTCCCAGTCTCTGCTAAAAATGACTATGTCGTCCAAGTACACTGAGGCATACTCCCGGTGAGGTCGTAAAATCCTATCCATTGCTCGCTGGAAAGTGGCTGGAGCAGTTTGCAGTCCAAAAGGCATTCGTTTGTACTGAAAACTCCCCTCTGGGGTAGAAAAAGCAGTTTTCTCTCTAGCAGCCTTAGTCAACGGGATTTGCTAATACCCCTTGGTAAGGTCTAATGTTGTGATATACCTGGCTGGACCTAGTCTCTCAATAAGCTCATCTACCCGGGGCATGGGGTAGGCATCAAACCGTGAAACCTCATTAAGTTTCCGGAAATCATTGCAGAATCGCAGAGTCCCGTTGGGCTTTGGTACCAACACAATCGGGCTCGACCACTCACTCTGCGATTCTTCAATGATCTCCAGGTCTAGCATCTTCTTCACTTCCTCTGAAACGGCCTTCCTTTGAGCCTCTGGGATGCGGTAGGGCCGGACAAAAACTTTGACTCCAGGTTCCGTGATAATATCATGTTCTATAACACTAGTTAGCCCTGGCAAGTCTGAAAACTTTTCTTTATTTCTCTGCAAGAACTCCTTTGCCTGCTGACTTTGGATTTTAGACAGGGTACTTGCTACTTGGACACTCTCCACCCCAACCTGAGGCTCAAGTCTTGCACTAGCCAGGGAGGTCACCGGTTCCCTGTCGGTCCAGGGCTTTAACAAGTTGACATAATATATCTGATACGGTTTCCTCTTGCCTGGCTGGTGGACTCTATAATTTACCTCTCCCACTTTTTCCACAACTTCAAAGGGACCTTGCCATCTGGCCAAGAATTTACTTTCCACAGTGGGAATTAGCACCGCTACTCGATCCCCCACTTCGAAGTGCCTTATTTTAGCAGCCCTGTTATAGACCCGTCGTTGAGCCTCCTGGGCTTTTTGCAAATGCTCCTTGACTAGTGGCATCACAGTTTGGATCCTTTCCTGCATTTGGGAGACATATTCAAGAACACTCTTATGCTGAACAGGTTCACTTTCCCATTCCTCTTTAACAAAGTCAAGTAGTCCGCAAGGTCTCCGCCCATATACCAACTCAAAGGGCGAAAATCCCGTGGAGGCCTGGGGCACTTCCCTGATAGCAAACAGGAGAGCTGGTAACAGGCAGTCCCAGTCTTTCCCATCTCTTTGTACCACTCTCTTGAGCATAGACTTAAGGGTCTTATTAAAGCGTTCCACTAACCCGTCCGTTTGGGGATGGTAGACCGATGTGTGCAGCTGTTTAATCCGGAACAGCTTGCACACATCGGCCATAACTCTTAACATAAACGGGGTGCCCTGGTCTGTGAGTATTTCCTTGGGAAAACCAGTTCGTGTAAACAACTGGAACAATTCCTGGGCAATAGCCTTAGAGGAGGTATTCCGAAGGGGAAGCGCCTCAGGATATCGGGTGGCATAGTCAAGAATAGGGTTGTCCCGATACCGATACTAGTATCGGTATCGGGACCAATACGAGCATTTGGGCGAGTACTTGTACTCACCCAAATGCTCCCGATTCCAGATCCGATACCTGGAACCGGAAGTCGGCGGACGGAGAGGGCAGAGCAGAGATCGGCCTGGCAGCTGCAGATCACGGGGGTAAGTTGGCCGGGGCAGGAGTGCAGGGCAACGCCGCATATTCCTTCCAAAACGGTGACCGGAGCAGTCACATTCGGTACAGGAAGTGACGTTCCGTGTCTCCGTCGGAAGGTAAACATCACGACGCCCATCTTGGTACACCCTGCACTCGGCTGCAGTAAGCCAGCAGCGGACATCTTGTTACACCCAGCTCATATAGTTCGGGCTGGGTGTAACAAGATGTCTGCTGCTGGCTTACTGCAGCCAAGTGCAAGGTGTACCAATATAGGTGTTGCAGTATACTTACTAGAAGTTAAATGACATGAATGATGAGAGGAAAGGAAGGATTTTGCAATGCTATATGCCATATAGTATTGCAAAGTCCTTCCTCTCCTCTCATCATTCATGTAATTTATTATGCAATTGCCAATCAGTGCTTCATTTCAGTGCCTGCCCATAAGTGCCCATAAGTGACATCAGTTCCATCTATCAGTGCCACCTTTCAGTGCCCATAAGTGCCGCCTATCAGTGTCATCTATTAGTACCCATAAGTGCCATCCATCTGTCAGTGCCCGTCAGTGGCAATTAGTCAAATTGTCACATGACATTAAAAAAAGTATCGGTAATTGGTATCGGCGAGTACTTGAAAAAAAGTATCGGTACTTGTACTCGGTCCTAAAAAAGTGGTATCGGGACAACCCTAGTCAAGAATCACCAATATGTAGGAGTAACCTCGAGCTGACTTTACCAAGGGACCCACTATATCCATGGCTATCCTCTCGAACGGGACCTCAATTATGGGCAGAGGGATCAAAGGGCTCCGGAAGTGGGTCACCGGAGCGGTCAACTGACAGGTGGGACAAGAGGTACAGTATTTCTTTACCTCTGCTTTCAGACCTGGCCAGTAAACCAGTCGGTGATCCGTGCCTCCGTCTTCTCAACCCCCAGGTGTCCCCTAACACATCGTCATGGGCCAGGTCCAGAACCTTTTGTCTATATTGTTGGGGTACCAACAATTGTTCTACCACATTTTCTTTCACCTTGGTAACCCGATACAATAACTCATTATATATTGCGAAGTGTGGCCACCGCTCATTCGCACCTGGCTCTTGGGGAACCCCATTTACTACTACAACTTGTTCCCGTGCATGGGCCAAAGTGGGGTCCTGCATCTGAGCAGTACCAAACGCCCCCTGGGGAACACCCAAATCTGGCAGGGCAGGGGTAAAGGCCACTTCCTCGTCCTCTTCCCCCAGCATTACCTGAAGTGGGGAAGGTCCTCCCCCCTCAGTGTTTTGGTAGGTCTGTGAACCACATATCTTGACATTCTCAACAGTATCAGCTCTACTTTCATCACCATTAGTGATGAGCCGAACACCCCCGGGTTCGGTTCGCACCAGAACCCGCGAACGGACCGAAAGTTCGTACGAACATTAGAACCCTATTAAATACAATGGATGCGAACGTTCGAATTCTAAAGTGCTAATTATAACAACTATTATGCATGTTATTGTCCTAAAAAGGGCTTGGGAACCCGGGTTCTGCACCAGGGGACATGTATCAATGCAAAAATAAGTTTTAAAAACGGTCGTTTTTCGGGAGCAGTCATTTTAATGATGCATAAAGTGAAAAAAAAAAGTCAAATATTCCTTTAAATATCGTACCTGGGGGGTGTCTAAAGTATGCCTGTGAAGTGCCACGTGTTTCCCGTGTTTAGAACTGTCCCTGCACAAAATGACACTTCTAAAGGAAAAAAAAAGCCATTTAAAACTGCTTGCGGCTTTAATGTAATGTCTGGTCCCGGTAATATGGATGAAAATCTTTAAGAAAAATGGCATAGCTACCCCATGACCCCCCCCCCCCTACCCCAGCCCATTACCAGCCCATTTGGGTCTTGTATGGATATTAAGGGGAACCCCGCACATAAAATAAAAAAGGCCCTATATACTCTGAACAGCCGTATACAGGCGGTGCATACAAGACAGGGACTGTAGGTTTGTTCTTATGTAGAATCTGTTTGTAATTTTGAACAGGTACATTGTTGAAGTGTAGCTCCAGCCCAAAAATCTATTTTTAAACTTTTTGGAAAACATAGGTAAGGGTTATCACCCCTGTAACATTTGTTTTGCTGTCTGTGCCCCTGTTCAGAACATTTCACCTCACTTTCCGTCCCAATGACAACTGTTTTTGAAATGTGGTGTTTTTCTTGAAACAAGGATTGCTGATAAAGCATCAGTACAGAGGAGACACCTTTCTCCCATATTTATTCTTACAGGAGAGAATTTTCCTTCCTAGTGGTAGATTTCCTCTCACTTCCTGTTGTCTTCTTGCGTTTGCAAGTAGGAGTCGTTTGTAAGTTGGATGTTTGAAAGTAGGGACCTGCCGTATATACTCTGCAGAAATAGGCCCCTTAGTTGTTGGTGTTGGCACAACACTGTAAGCACTCACAGTTACTCTTGGTTGGTGCTGGAACGCCCTGCTGTCAACTATTATATCAGGAATTTTAATTACATATAATTGTTGAACAGTGGTAGTAAAAATTGGGCCTTTGATGGTGGTGCTGGTGCCACAACACTGTAAGCCCTGACAGTTACTCTTGGTGGGTGCAGCAATGGGCCCTGCTGTGAATTATTAGATCAAGAATTGTAATTGCATGCCCCTGTTGAACAGGGGCTGAAAAATTGGGCCTTTCGTGGTGGTGGTGGTGGTGGTGGTGTTGCCACAACACTGTAAGCCCTCAGAGTTACTCTTGGTGGGTGCAGGAATGGGCCCTGCTGTGAATTATTAGATCAAGAATTGTAATTACATGCCCCTTTTGAACAGGGGCTGAAAAATTGGGCCTTTCGTGGTGGTGGTGGTGGTGGCGTTGCCACAACACTGTAAGCCCTCAGAGTTACTCTTGGTGGGTGCAGCAATGGGCCCTGCTGTGAATTATTAGATCAAGAATTGTAATTGCATGCCCCTGTTGAACAGGGGCTGAAAAATTGGGCCTTTCGTGGTGGTGGTGGTGGTGGTGGTGTTGCCACAACACTGTAAGCCCTCAGAGTTACTCTTGGTGGGTGCAGCAATGGGCCCTGCTGTGAATTATTAGATCAAGAATTGTAATTACATGCCCCTTTTGAACAGGGGCTGAAAAATTGGGCCTTTCGTGGTGGTGGTGGTGGTGGCGTTGCCACAACACTGTAAGCCCTCAGAGTTACTCTTGGTGGGTGCAGCAATGGGCCCTGCTGTGAATTATTAGATCAAGAATTGTAATTGCATGCCCCTGTTGAACAGGGGCTGAAAAATTGGGCCTTTCGTGGTGGTGGTGGTGGTGGTGGTGTTGCCACAACACTGTAAGCCCTCAAGAGTTCTTGGTGGGTGCAGCAATGGGCCCTGCTGTGAATTATTAGATCAAGAATTTTAATTACATGCCCCTTTTGAACAGGGGCTGAAAAATTGGGCCTTTCGTGGTGGTGGTGGTGGTGGCGTTGCCACAACACTGTAAGCCCTCAGAGTTACTCTTGGTGGGTGCAGCAATGGGCCCTGCTGTGAATTATTAGATCAAGAATTGTAATTGCATGCCCCTGTTGAACAGGGGCTGAAAAATTGGGCCTTAGGCACTGGTGGCACAACACTACAACCCCTCACAGATACTGTACTTGGAGCACAGCAATGAGCCCTGTTGCAAAGTATTGCTTCAAAAATTGTAATGACACGCCCCTGTTAAACAGGGGCTGAAAAATTGGGCCTTAGGCACTGGTGCCACAACACTCCAACCCCTCACAGATGCTGTACTTGGAGCACAGCAATGAGCCCTATGGCAAATTATTGCTAAAAAAATTGTAATTACACGCCCCTGTAAAACAGGGGCTGAAAAATTGGGCCTTAGCCACTGGTGGCGGCACCCATAAACAAAAATGATCTTCCAAGCTATCATCATCAATCGTATCATTGAGGACTCGGAGGAGGAGGATAGCCAGTCAACATAACAGCACAGGCACTCAGCATCAGCATCAGTCTTGAAGGGATGTGACATGTTAAAATCAATTAGTCTGTTATATCAGCATCAGGTGTGTGGTAGCTGGTGGTGATCCAAGACTGGTTCATCTTGATGAAAGTCAGTCGATCAACCGAGTCGGTGGACAGGCGCACCCTGTGATCCGTGACAAATCCTCCAGCAGCACTGAATGTGCGTTCCGAAAGAACGCTGGATGCAGGACAGGCCAGTAGCTCAATTGCATACTGTGCAAGCTCTGGCCAGTGATCCATCCTCAAGACCCAGTAAGCCAGAGGATTTTCGGTGGGGAAGGTGTCCAAGTCTGACCTTGCCCCTAGATATTCCTGCACCATGTTTATCAGACGCTGGCGATGGTTGCTGGAACCGATCATACTTTGGGGCTGCGGACTAAAGAATTGTCTGAACGCATCGGTCAGACGGCCACCTTCCCCACCGCTCCTTCTTTGACTGGCCGAAGCCTCAGCAACTCGTTGTCCAGGACCAGGAGTTTGTAACCTCCCAGTCTCTGGGAACGCGTTGCACAGACCTTTCTGCAAGGCCTCCCGGAGTTGTCTCATCCTCTGCTCCCTCTGCGAAGGTAACATAAGGTCCGCAACCTTACCCTTGTACCGTGGATCAAGGAGAGTGGCCAGCCAGTAATGGTCCCTCTCCTTGATCCGAAGAATATGAGGATCCTTCCGCAGACTTTGCAGGATCAGGGAGGCCATGCAGCGTAGGTTTGCTGAGGCATTCGCTCCGGAGTCCTCTGGGTCACTAAGGACGACATGATCCGCAGCCACCTCCTCCCAGCCACGTACAAGTCCACTGGTTTCTTGGGACTGTAAATCATCCCTAAAAGACTGGTGCTGATGATGCTGAGTGCCAGCCTCCACCTCCATGCTGACACAATCCTCCTCCTCCTCCTCCTCCTCCTCCTCTTCCTCTTCCTGTGCGATGGGTGGGACAGAAGGAACACTGTCTGGGTAAAGGGGGCCTTGAGAGGCAAGGAAGTCCTCCTCTTCCTGCCTCTGTTCTGCCTCAAGTGCCCTGTCCATTATTCCACGCAGCGTGTGCTCCAACAGGTGGACAAGAGGTACAGTGTCACTGATGCATGCACTGTCACTGCTCACCATCCTCGTGGCCTCCTCAAATGGTGCCAGGACAGTGCATGCATCCCTGATCATGCCCCACTGGCGTGGAGAAAAAAAACCAAGCTCCCCTGACCCTGTCCTGGTGCCGTAGTCGCACAGGTACTCATTGATGGCCCTCTGCTGCGTGTGCAGCCGCTGCAGCATGGCCAACGTTGAGTTCCACCTGGTGGGCATGTCACATATAAGGCGGTTCTTGGGCAGGTTCAACTCCTTTTGCAGCTCAGCCAGGCGAGCACTGGCATTATAAGATCTGCGGAAATGCACACAGACTTTCCTGGCCTGCCTCAGGACATCCTGTAAGCCCGGGTACCTGGCCAAGAACCGCTGCACCACCAGGTTAAGGACGTGAGCCACACAGGGCACATGGGTCAGTTGTCCCTGTCGGAGGGCGGAGAGGAGGTTGGTGCCATTGTCGCAAACCACCATTCCTGGCTTAAGCTGGCGTGGCGTCAACCACCTCTCGGCCTGGCCCTGCAGAGCAGACAGGACCTCTGCCCCAGTGTGGCTTCTGTCCCCCAAACACACCAGCGCAAGCACGGCATGGCATCTTTTTGCCTGCGTACTTGCGTAGCCCCGTGAACGGCTACGGAGCACCGCTGGTTCATAGGACAAACCACAGGAAGAGGCCATGGAGGAAGAAGAAGAGGAGGGGGTGGAGGAGAGAGGTGAGTCACAACCAGTAGTAGCATTTTGGAGGCGTGGCGGTGGAACAACCTCCAACACTACTGCACCTTGTCCTGCATCCTTCCCAGCTGCCAAAAGAGTGACCCAATGGGCCGTGAAAGAAAGGTAATGTCCCTGTCCATGCCTGCTGGACCATGAGTCAGCGGTAATATGCACCTTACCGCTGACCGCCCTGTCCAGCGAGGCCAAGACATTGCCTTCCACATGCCGGTAGAGAGCCGGAATAGCCTTCCGTGAGAAAAAGTGGCGTTTGGGAACCTGCCACTGAGGAACCGCACATTGCACAAACTCACGGAAGGGGGCCGAGTCTACCAACTGAAAAGGCAGCAGTTGAAGCGCTAGCAATTTAGCCAAGCTAGCATTCAACCGCTGGGCATGTGGATGGCTGGGAGTGAACTTCTTTCGACGGTCCAGCAGCTGGGGCAGGGAAATTTGCCTGCTAGAATCGGACGTCGGTGTACTGCTAGCAGAGTGGCCGCAAGTACTTGGCTGTGACACACCTAATTCTACACCTTCATTCCTCTCAGTGCATGTTTCAGAGAGGACTGAAGTTATAGTGGGGTTGGAGATCCCAGCTGATGCGGTGCAAGGAGAGGTCCGCTTTGTTCTTTGGTGTGGGTCTTTGAGGTAGGCTTGCCAACGAGCTGCATGGCAGGTCAACATATGTCTGGTCAGGCATGTGGTACCCAAGCGGCTGATGTTTTGGCCACGCGATATACGCTTGAGACATATGTTGCAAACAGCAGCTGTGCGATCTGATGCACTAGCCTCAAAAAAGGCCCACACCAAGGAACTTTTTGAAAGACGGGCAGAGGCAGCGCCCTGCACAGGCGGAGCTCTGCGGTGTGATTCCGTCGGTGTACTGCCCTTACGCTGGCCACCAAAGGGCATCCTGCCTCGTTGGAGATGTGCCTCCTCCTCCTCCTCCTCTCTCCTATTAGGCACCCACGTGGAGTCAGTGACCTCATCATCCCCTCCCTCCTCATCACTGGAGCCAATCTGGCAGTATGCTGCAGCTGCTGGAACATGACTGCCAGATTGGTGTCCTTCTTGAGCATCCCCTCTGTCTGCTCTCACGCTACTGCCTTCCTGTAGCTGGGTTTCATCATCAGACCCTTCGAAACGCTGGGCATCCTCCTGGAGCATGTACCCAACACTGTGCTCAAACAGTTCGGGGGACTCCTCAGGAGGAGGACATGGTGGGTCTAGGGAAGGAGTGACTGATGATGAGTCTGACATTGATACCAGGGAAGAGGACGCTTTGGCAGCTGCTTTGCCAGTACCCTGAGCCTGGGTGAGAGAGGATGAGGAGGAGGAGGAGGGCTTGGTCATCCACTCTACCAAGTCTTCGGCATGATGTGGCTCAACATGTCCAGCTGCCGAAAAGAAGGACAAGCGTGTCCCATGGCCATGTGCTGATGACAATGCACCGCGTCCACGACCAGCACTGTTGCCCCCAGACACAGAGCCTGCTTGCCCTCTTTTATTGCCTCCTGACTGTCTGCCTCTCCTTGTTTGCCTTCCAGACATTCTAATAGATGGCCTGCAGGGAGATGGGAAAAAAGCAATAAGGGCTACCTTCAGGTGTCCTTCTCTGTCCCTTTACTTAAGGATTTCTAAATATGGTTGAGGATTATTGCTTTTGCACAGAATAGCACAACGACAATTTCCCTGACTGTCCAAAAAACAAGGATTTCAAAGATGGTTGATGAGGAATGCTTTGGCACACTATAGCACAAGGAGAAATCCCCTCACTTTCCTTCTTTGTCCCTAGAAACAAGGACTGGCACAGTGAAAGAAACTGACACTCTCCCTACCTACAGTTTTCTGTCCCTAGAAAAAATGTTTTTTTAAAGCACACTATAGCACAAGGAGAATTCCCCTCACTTTCCTTCTTTGTCCCTAGAAAGAAGGACTGGCACAGTGAAAGAAACTGACACACTCCCTACCTACAGTTTTCTGTCCCTAGAAAAAATGTTTTTTTAAAGCACACTATAGCACAAGGAGAAATCCCCTCACTTTCCTTCTTTGTCCCTAGAAACAAGGACTGGCACAGTGAAAGAAACTGACACTCTCCCTACCTACAGTTTTCTGTCCCTAGAAAAAATGTTTTTTTAAAGCACACTATAGCACAAGGAGAATTCCCCTCACTTTCCTTCTTTGTCCCTAGAAACAAGGACTGGCACAGTGAAAGAAACTGACACTCTCCCTACCTACAGTTTTCTGTCCCTAGAAAAAATGTTTTTTTAAAGCACACTATAGCACAAGGAGAATTCCCCTCACTTTCCTTCTTTGTCCCTAGAAACAAGGACTGGCACAGTGAAAGAAACTGACACTCTCCCTACCTACAGTTTTCTGTCCCTAGAAAAAATGTTTTTTTAAAGCACACTATAGCACAAGGAGAAATCCCCTCACTTTCCTTCTTTGTCCCTAGAAACAAGGACTGGCACAGTGAAAGAAACTGACACTCTCCCTACCTACAGTTTTCTGTCCCTAGAAAAAATGTTTTTTTAAAGCACACTATAGCACAAGGAGAATTCCCCTCACTTTCCTTCTTTGTCCCTAGAAACAAGGACTGGCACAGTGAAAGAAACTGACACTCTCCCTACCTACAGTTTTCTGTCCCTAGAAAAAATGTTTTTTTAAAGCACACTATAGCACAAGGAGAAATCCCCTCACTTTCCTTCTTTGTCCCTAGAAACAAGGACTGGCACAGTGAAAGAAACTGACACTCTCCCTACCTACAGTTTTCTGTCCCTAGAAAAAATGTTTTTTTAAAGCACACTATAGCACAAGGAGAAATCCCCTCAGGCCTCGTACACACGACCGATTTTCTCGTCGTAAAAAACACGTCGTTTTTTTCGACGAGATTCTTGTTAAGCTTGTCGATTTTCTCGTCAAGCTTTCTATGCGTACACACTGTCATTTCCCAATTTCCTTGTGGTTCTCTGCGCTCACGTCCAGCACGTACGACGGCACTATAAAGGGGAAGATCTTTTTTCTTGGCGCCACCCCTTGGGCTGCTTTTGCTGATCTCGTGTTACCGCGTGTGAAGTAAAAGTTTGGGAAGAGACGATTCGCGCTTTTCAGTCTTCGTACTTTTCAGATCGTTTTCTGCCGTTCAGTTTGTGCTTGTGGGTTCGTATCTTGACTTTCAGGGCGTCTAGGCAGGTCGTATCTGTTTTACAGTGCGTTCTTGCCTGTTCGTTTCTGAATTTCAGTTCGTTATTCATAGGCCTTGCTGTTCTAAAGTGCGTTCTGTTCTGTACGTTCTGATTAGACGACCGTTTCCTAGCCATGTCGCCTGGACGTTCTCGTCGTCGAGTTTGTGCTGTGCGTGCGCTTGGTGTTGGTCTGCTTGTTTTGGACCAAGACCAGTCCATGAATGGTGTGAGGAGGAGTTCATGGACCAAGAATTGGTTGCTCCAGCGGGACCAATTCTGCCACATGCCTCTGCTGCGGGAGATCGTCGAGAATAATCCTGAGGACTACAGGAATTTTCTGAGGATGTCTGACCCCGTTTTTCAGGAACTGTTGGCTTTGGTGTCCCCCTATATTACCAGGAAGGACACCGTTATGCGGGAAGCCATCAGTGCTGAGCAGAGGCTCATCGCCACGTTGCGTTACCTGGCGACAGGGAGAAGTCTTCAGGACTTGAAGTTCACCACAGGCATCTCCCCCCAGGCTCTGGGCCTCATAATCCCAGACACCTGTTCTGCTATCTGTAGTACCACACACTTGGGACATATATCTCACCTGCTGCTGTTCCTGACCTCTGGGAGGCCAGCATCAGATTGTGTTCTGAAATGTGGGCCTTCTCAAGCTCCCAATTTTAGTGTCCACACAGGGTTGCTGTGTGCTCTGGGGTCCCTGGGATGCACAAATGGCAGCAGCTTCTCCAGCGCTGCCTTCTCTTTATTTAATTTATAAACATGAATAAATGTGTTTTTTGTTTAAGTTCATACTTGACTATGTGTATTTTTAAATAAAAAAAAACAAGCTTTGGAGTAAGCAGATACATTTGACTGACAATAAAAGGCACAGATATCACCCCCCCAAAAGAATAACTAAATCTGATTAGCTCAAAAACATGGTGTGAAATTTTAAAAATATAGATTAGAAAATTAAATGGGAGATCGCTATCAAAACATTGAGAAATTATAATTAACATCATTTTGAAAAATCTAACCATTTAAATTATTCCTAAAAACTTGCACGATATAATACACATAAATCTTATAAAGAGCAGCATGAAAAAGGTTAAAAATAAGGCATAACTCTGTGTGAATATCAGCAGCAAAAGAAGGTCTCTCGTTTTGATTAATGTAACATTCTAACGAAGAATTCAATGCAGAACATTTAAACGATGAAATATTTATGAGCGTGACGAATGTGCTCTCTCCATTATGAAGGCTTGTTTTACCAGAAGATGCGCTCCCGTCTCATAGTTGCTTGTGAGCATGCGCACTTTTGGAAGAGTCGTAAAAGCATACACACGAACCATTTTCTCGTCACAAAACAGGCCGACGAGAAACACGACGAGGAAATCTGGACTCCTGACGAGAAAATAGAGAGCAGGTTCTCTATTTTCTCGTCGAGATTCTCGTCAAGTTTCTCGTCGTAAAACCATACACACGAACGTTTTTCTAGACAAAAAAACTCTTGCGGCACTTTTCTTGACTGTTTACGACGAGAAAATCGGTCGTGTGTACGAGGCCTCACTTTCCTTCTTTGTCCCTAGAAACAAGGACTGGCACAGTGAAAGAAACTGACACTCTCCCTACCTACAGTTTTCTGTCCCTAGAAAAAATTTTTTTTTAAAGCACACTATAGCACAAGGAGAATTCCCCTCACTTTCCTTCTTTGTCCCTAGAAACAAGGACTGGCACAGTGAAAGAAACTGACACTCTCCCTACCTAGTTTTCTGTCCCTAGAAAAAATGTTTTTTTAAAGCACACTATAGCACAAGGAGAATTCCCCTCACTTTCCTTCTTTGTCCCTAGAAACAAGGACTGGCACAGTGAAAGAAACTGACACTCTCCCTACCTACAGTTTTCTGTCCCTAGAAAAAATGTTTTTTTAAAGCACACTATAGCACAAGGAGAAATCCCCTCACTTTCCTTCTTTGTCCCTAGAAACAAGGACTGGCACAGTGAAAGAAACTGACACTCTCCCTACCTACAGTTTTCTGTCCCTAGAAAAAATGTTTTTTTAAAGCACACTATAGCACAAGGAGAAATCCCCTCACTTTCCTTCTTTGTCCCTAGAAACAAGGACTGGCACAGTGAAAGAAACTGACACTCTCCCTACCTACAGTTTTCTGTCCCTAGAAAAAATGTTTTTTTAAAGCACACTATAGCACAAGGAGAAATCCCCTCACTTTCCTTCTTTGTCCCTAGAAACAAGGACTGGCACAGTGAAAGAAACTGACACTCTCCCTACCTACAGTTTTCTGTCCCTAGAAAAAATGTTTTTTTAAAGCACACTATAGCACAAGGAGAATTCCCCTCACTTTCCTTCTTTGTCCCTAGAAACAAGGACTGGCACAGTGAAAGAAACTGACACTCTCCCTACCTACAGTTTTCTGTCCCTAGAAAAAATGTTTTTTTAAAGCACACTATAGCACAAGGAGAAATCCCCTCACTTTCCTTCTTTGTCCCTAGAAACAAGGACTGGCACAGTGAAAGAAACTGACACTCTCCCTACCTACAGTTTTCTGTCCCTAGAAAAAATGTTTTTTTAAAGCACACTATAGCACAAGGAGAATTCCCCTCACTTTCCTTCTTTGTCCCTAGAAACAAGGACTGGCACAGTGAAAGAAACTGACACTCTCCCTACCTACAGTTTTCTGTCCCTAGAAAAAAAGTTTTTTTTAAAGCACACTATAGCACAAGGAGAAATCCCCTCACTTTCCTTCTTTGTCCCTAGAAACAAGGACTCGCACAGTAAAACACACTGACACTCTCCCTACCTATCCTTCTCTTTCCCTAAACTAAAGGAATCCAGGTTAAGCAAGAAAGAAATAAATGTCACTGTCCCTGCCTATGCTTGTCTTTCCCTGCTCCGGAACACACTACACTAGGCCGCCATGCTGGCGGCCTTTTATAGTGTGGGGCGTGTACTAAACACCCTCAGCAATAATTGGCCACAGGCATCCTGCCTGTGGCCAATCATTGCTCTCCTCGCTGCCGGCGCTGTGATTGGCCAAGCATGCGGGGTCACAGTGCATGCTTGGCCAATCACAGCGCCTGGATGACACTGCGATGGCGTAGTGCATTGTGGGCCGTTCGCGTCACTCGAATTTGGCGCGAATGGCCCAAATCGTTCGATCTTCGTCGAACGATCGAACAGCCGATGTTCGAGTCGAACGTATGTTCGACTCGAACACGAAGCTCATCCCTAATCACCATTAACCCAACCATTGGCAATTTCATCATTTGGATCCACATTAAGAACATTTGGCAGTTCAGGGTTATTCCTCTCAGCAGCAGGAACAGGGAGGCTAGTTTCTCCCCAATCTCTGAACTGTTCTCCTTGTTCCCACAGTTTTGTAAACAACGGACAGTCTCGTCCTATTATAACATCATGTACCAAGTTCTTTACCACCCCCACCTCTTGAGTACCAGTGCCACATGCTGAGGAGATGGTCACCGAGATGAGAGGATACTCTCTAGTGTCCCCGTGAATGCACACCACCCGTAAGGTTTTTCTTACCGGACCGATCTTCCCAATTACTCTAGGATGAACCAGGGTTACCATGCTTCCGGAGTCCAACAAAGCCCGGGCAGGGAGATGGTTCACTTGGACTTCACACTCAAATTTTTCCTCACCCAGGTCGAGCTGTGTGGTGCATACTTTATGGGCATAAAAAGACCCCCTCCGAAGAACCCCGCATTCCATGGGCTCCTCTTGCAGTGGGCAGTGTGCCCGGGTATGACCCCAGGAATTACATCGCCAACATTGTACATCCCCTCCTCTCCGAACAGGAACAGAACGCTGAGGAGGTACCGGGAGTGACTCTTGACCTTCCGGGGTGTTTGCTCCAGGACTCCTTGGA
Source organism: Rana muscosa (assembly GCA_029206835.1). Lineage (NCBI taxonomy): Eukaryota > Metazoa > Chordata > Amphibia > Anura > Ranidae > Rana > Rana muscosa. The sequence goes on along the minus strand of CM055122.1, from coordinate 1,113,924,654 downwards.
ACATCCTTTCGAAGGGCAGCAGTTGGTCGAACAGGCCGTGGTAGACTGGGGCCTATGTGTTTGGTAGGTCCGAGCAGGTCCTCCACCACTGTATATCGTTCCACCATCTCGACAAGGAGGTTTGCTGTTTTGGGGTCTCCATGGCTGACCCACCGTTGAAGGTCGTCTGGCAGGGATCTCAGGTATCGGTCCAGCACAACCCGTTCCACGATTTGGGGGCCCGACAACACCTCAGGCTGCAGCCATTTTTTTACCAGTTGCACCAGGTCATGCATTTGAGACCGAGGTGGCCGATCTGGACGATACTTCCATTGGTGTACTCGTTGGGCCCGAACGGCCGTAGTCACCCCCAGACGAGCCAGAATTTCTGCCTTTAACTTTTGATAGTCTTTAGCATCATCGGGTGGCAGGTCAAAGTAGGCTTTTTGAGGATCTCCGGTAAGAAAAGGGGCAATGAGGCCGGCCCACTGGTCCTGAGGCCACCCTTCTCTCTCTGCCGTCCTCTCAAATGTAGCAAGAAATGCCTCTACATCATCGCTCAGGGACAATTTCTGCAAAAAATGGCTTGCCCTCACCGTCACCTGGTTGCCAGGGGCAACAGCCGCTTGCAACCGAACCTGAGATAGCTGCTGCACCGCTTCCTTTAAGACAGCCACCTGAGCCTGCATAACCTCTTGTTGGGCTGCTTGCTGGGCTGCCAACTGGGTCACCAACAGGCGAGTATTTTCTTGCTGCAGCTGATTTGCTTCCTCATGGCAAGTTTGCGCTTGCATATTAGCCAGGGACAGCTGTTTAATTAGCTCCTCCATTGCTTCAGCTTTCAACGTTTGTGCAGCTTTAACCCAGGACATATATCCAATGTACTGTCCCTTTTAACTGTTCAATGTCAAGTTCAATGCAAAGATTTAAAAAAAAGTTTTGTTTTTTTTTCTTCTTATGCCTGTTATTCTGTCCTGCCCGCATTCTCCACCAGTGTAGCGTTCGGGGAACGTTCTAGGACACAGGACACAGGCTTTTCAAACAAAAGGACATTTATTAAACTTAAATGGCTTCACAGCAGCAAAACAAAAAGAAATAACAGTCTCACCGACTTGTAGAGCTTATAACTGCTGTTGCAGTTAAACAGTCCTTACTTGGTGTTGCAGGTAAGTTTCCCAGCTAGCAGGCTTCCATGCAGGCCACTGCCATGTACATTCACAGCTTTCCAGAGCTTTTCACAGCCTCCACAGCTTTTGCAGTGTCCACCATTTACCATGCACAGACATCACTACACTCCTTCCTCTCACCTAAAACTTCCTGTCTCTCTTAAACCACTTCCTTGGACAGGTGTGTTAACCGTTTCTGTTCCCTTAAAGGAACCACAGCCCAAACAGAGGGGAAATATAGCGTCCTTCCAGGACACAGCCACGGCGTCCTGTACAACGTAAAGAGTGCCCCCTTGTCCTCTGTGTTGATCGTAAAGTGAATAACGCAACACCAAGTTCACTATATGGACCCCTTATATATTTGTACATGTTGATCATATCCCCCCTTATTCTCCTCTTCTCAAGAGTGAATACATTCAGTTCCTCTAATCTTTCCTCATAGCCGAGTTCCTCCATGCCTCATATCAGTTTGGTTGCCCTTCTCTGCACTTTCTCCAGTTCCCCGATATCCTTTTGGAGAACTGGTGCCCAAAACTTAACTGCATATTCCAGATGAGGTCTTACTAATGATTTGAACAGGGGCAAAATGATATCTCTCTCTATGGAGTCGATACCTCTCTTAATACAAGAAAGGACTTTGCTCGCTTTGGAAACCGCAGCTTGGCATTGCATGTCATTATTGATGATCTACCAAAACTCCCAGATCCTTCTCCACTACGGATTCCCCCAGTTGTACTCCCCCTAGTATGTATGATGCATGCATATTCTTAGCCCCCAAGTGCATAACTTTACATTTATCAACATTAATCCTCATCTGCCACATAGTCGCCCAATTAGACAGTGCATTGAGGTCGGCTTGTAAATTGGAGACATCCTGTAAGGACATTATTCCACTGCATGGGTTAGTGTCATCTGCAAAGACAGAAATGTTACCTTTGATCCCAGACCCTATATCATTTATAAAGATGTTAAAAAGTAAGGGTCTCAGCACTGAACCTTGGGGTACACCACTGATAACCTTAGACCATTCAGAGTAAGAATCCTTAACCACTACTCTCTTCTGCCTTTTAGCCAGTTTTCTATCCATTAACAAACTGATATTTTCAAGCCTGTAGACTTTACCTTACACATGAGCTGTGTGTGCGGAACTGTATCGAACACTTTTGCAAAATCCAAGTATACCACATCCACCGCCACCCCTCTATCGAAGGTTTTACTTACCTCTTCATAAAAAGAAATCAGGTTTGTCTGACAACTTCTGTCTTTCATGAATCCATGCTGTCTGTTGCTTAAAATATTATTTTACAGCAAGAACTCATCTATGTGGTCTTTTATTAAACTCTCCAGTAACTTCCCAACTATAGAAGTTAAACTAACAGGTCTATAGTTACTTGGTAAAGACTTTGTTCCCTTTTTATATATAGGCACCACATTGGCCCTAAAAATTAGATACAATGGCTTTGAAATTACAGAGCTCAATTCATTTAGGATCCTTGGGTGGATGCCATCTGGTCCAGGTGCTTTATCCACCTTTATTCTAAATATTTCTGGACCATTAGACTTTTGAGCCATTGTGGATCATTTGGGGCTGTGTCAATATCACCCCCATTATAGACATGAGCTCCCCCATGCTCCTTTGTATTCACAGCTGAAGAAATTATTTAATAAATTAGCCTTCTCTTTGTCCACTGTCGGTACTAACACCAAACAATCCAGCTCTCAATGGGTAGGCAAAGCAAATAGTCCCACAACAGGTGAAGGATCAAAAAGTCAGTTTATTCAATAAGGTAATAAAATCCAATCCTGTTAACAGCAAAGAAGTTGAAAGGGAATAAAAAGAAAGCTTACGGTGACACCATGAGTCAGCTGAGCAACAATGAGCCGAAAGTGTCCAATGTAGAACAATTCCCTGGACTGTGACAAAGCGCATGCACGCGAAACGCGTCATCAAGGCAACCATATACAGCCTGCGGGTCACCACTTATCAATATCATCATCCCTGGTCAGCATTCTGGCAACCACCGGGAGCCTCATCCATCATCCCAGCCGGCTAGTCCAGTCTGGATCACTGTCATCTAGCTGAGGCCATATACCCCATCATTTGTGATCAGTTTGTCTAGTGTTCGTGAACTTTGGGAGAAGATTACTGCCATTCATCACAACATTACAGCCCCCTCCTCCTTCTGCATCGGTGTCCCAGCTGGTCTGACGTCACCGACACGCCAGGGGTAGAGCTGCATCTCTATTTCTCTGCAGACCGCTGCCTCTGAGTATACTCCCCACGCGGCTATAGACTAGCCACAATGTTGGCAGCAGTACAGCAGGTCTACTGGCGCTCTCCTTCGCTCCCCCCTGCTCTGAGGGAATTGTTTTACATTGGACACTTTCAGCTCCTTGTTGCTCAAGTGATTCATGGTGACACAGTACCCTTTCTTTTTATTCCCTTTCAACTTCTTTGCTGTTAACAGGATTGGATTTTATTACCTTATTGAAGAAACTGACTTTTTGATCCTTCACCTGTTGTGGGACTATTTGCTTCTCCTACCCATTGAGCGCTGGATTGTTTGGTGTTAGTACTAAAGCCCTTGCAGCTCTTTCCATCTGTGCAAGGAGCTGAGTCTCCACCTCCTCATTAACATTGGGTGGTCTATAGCAAACTACAATGATTAACTTTAAACTACGCACATCTATATGCAGTTCCACCCATAATGCTTCAGACTCATCACACTCTCCATCAACCCAGTCCTCTTTCACATTCGCTTTGAGATCACTTCTCACATAGAGACAGACCCTGCCACTTTTCCTTTTTACCCTGTCTCTCCGAAAGAGTGCATAGCCAGGAATATTAATAGCCCAGTCATGTGAGGAATGAAGCCAAGTTTCAGCATTACCGATTACATCATAGCTCTCCTCATGCACCAGAGTTTTCAACTCGAATATTTTGCTTGGCAGACTTCTGGCATTGGTGAACAAACACTTTAATGCATTATTACATTTTGCTCTGGTGTTTTTCATATAATTTTTAGTAGTACAAATGGCACTATAATTTCCAATGGCTGTTTGCAACATGGGAACTTTCTTGTCACCTGCCATAACCCTCCCCCATCTATCCCCATTCCACCCTCCATTAATGTCTGGGCCACCCAGCATTATCTTTATTGTCTAAATTCCCTGTTTCATTTATTTATATATGATTATTTAAAAAAACTCTGGACATTTGAGGGATGAGTTTTGTCCCCATGCTTTAAGTGTTATTACATGCAGGGGTTATTTACTCTGGCTGATTTAGGTATTATTAGGTAAAATATTCACACAAGGGATCTAAACTAGCTGGCTGCGAGGAGATTCAGCGTATGGAGACATTGTTTACATTGGAGCGTTTTTTTGTTTTTTTTATGGCACTGCCATGGGGAACATGTACCAATACCGCAAAAAGTGTAAAAAAAAAAATAATTCAGCAGGGAGCAGGTTTATTTTTTCTTTAAAAAATAGCAATATTAAACATACACACCTCCATTAAATAACATGCTTAGGAGATGTGTGGGAAAGTAACGCACCTGGACAATGTAATAAAGCAAGTGGCTTAAAATTGCAACTACATTACATATCCTAACTGCTTTTTTCTGTCTGTAAACAAAGCAACTAGGGGGCTCCTCTCAATATCTGTACTAGATCCTTATCCTTGATTAGGGTCTGGTATGGCTTTTAAGGGGAGACCCCACACAGAAAAAAAACTGTGTGCAGACCAACCCAAAATCCATACCAGATCTGTATACGTGAGGGTCTGGTATGGATTTAAGGGGAAACCCGTGAGAAAAAAAGCGAAAAAACAACAACATGGGGACCCCCCTTTAAAATCTATAACAGCCCCTTATCTGAGCATGCAGCCTGACTGGCCAGGAAAAGCAGAGGCAGGGAGCATGTGTCCACCCTCTCCTTAACAATACCTGGACAAATGCCCTGGAAAAGCACCTGTATGCCAGGATAAGGGTACTGTATGGGTCTTAATGGGAACTCCATGCAGAAATAAAAAAGCCTGGGTCCCCTCACAAAATCATATTAGACTCTGATCCTTTATGAGGATTTGGTATAGAAGGGGACCCCACGCAAAGAAAAAAAAAAACAGCGGTGGGCACTATTATAAATCCGAGTTTCTTATTCAGTCACCGCTCCCAGCACTTCCATCTTTGGTCTTCCTTTCCTGTACGCACTCTCTACCCATTTGAATGGTTGGGCCACAGTGAAGGGAGTTTGCTCTGAATACATAATGTACTGTGCCTGTGTAGTGATGGAGTGACGGCTAGAGCCGATGTGAAAATCTCCAAAATAGTGCAAGTTTAGAAGATATCTACAGGTAAAATTATTTTAAGCTTACCTGAATGACAAAATCAAATATAGGCACAGAGTAGACAAACCAAACATCGATTTGATTCAAATGTGTTTTCTTTGCGTATAATTGATGGTGTTTGAAAGGCATGAAAGGCAAAAGGTGGACACACCTAAGATTTATTTGATTCAGATTTTTTGTTTGTTTGTATGCATTTTGTAGGTTGTTCATTTGTAAATAAAAACTTATATATTGCATTATTTTTACAAGCACTATAGAGCACTTTCCCCAACCTAACTCTTTGACCTGTTTTTATTGGCAAATGTGTAAGTGAATTCCATTTCCAACAATTTTGAGCTCTTCTGCCACTAAGGGCTAGTTTACACTTCTTTCAAAATGTGGCATTGGACAACCTTTTTTAAAGCACTCTGAGTGCCAATCAAAGCACCTCTCGGTAAATAAAATGGCTGGCTTACATTCCTGGAGAAAAAAATGGTTTGAGGCCATTTTGGACTTTCGTGGTACCATACAAAGGCTACACATAGCCAAGATACAGTGCTGTGAAAAAGTATTTGCCCCCAACATGCTGTCTGGTTTGAGAGTGCCTGCATTGTTCTTATGCTATGTAGATAATTATTTCTGTCATAACATTATCTGCCACTCCGCTGTAAGACTTCTACCTGTAAATTCACAGCAACAATAATTAGGAAATTTTACTAGCCAAAAGAGGAATATTCTGGCATAATAAAATTATGTCAGGTAAAATTAATTAAAGACATCATTACATACAAAAGTCATTTGCATACAAACATCTGAGACACCTAGAACAGGCAACCTGTAATTATACCAAGAGAAAAGGAGCGGTAGTTTTCTAATGCATGACTAATTCTGGATTTAGGTCAGTCCATACACACTTATTTACATATGTATAAAAAGCTCAATAAATGAATGTGGCACATTCCTGCGTAGCTTCAATTAAACTTTCTGCATTCTGTGTTATATAATTAGCTCCTATGACCTTTAATACATAATGCATTTTTTCTTTTTTCTGACTGGGGTATTTAAAAAAAATTACTACATTATGGTCACTGGGTGATGGTTACGATCATAGGAAATAATTATATTGCACAGAATATGGAAAGTTTCCATGGAGCTGTTTAACCACTTAAGCCCCGGACCATTTTGTAGCTAAAGGACCAGAGGTATTTTCAGAATTTTGCACTGCGCTGCTTTAACTGTAAATTGTGCGGACATGCAATGTTGTACCCAAACGAAATTTGCGTCCTTTTCTTCCCACAAATAGAGCTTTCTTTCAATGGTAATTGATTGCCTCTGCGATTTTTATTTTTTGCGATATAAACGGAAAAATACTGAAAATTTTTTAAAAAAATGATATTTTCTACTTTTTGTTATAAGAAAAATCGCATAATCTCAATTTTAGTCATACATTTAGGCCAAAATGTATTCAGCCACATGTTTTTAGTAAAAAAAATGTCAATAAGCGTATATTTATTGGTTTGCGCAAAAGTTATAGCGTTTACAAACTAGGGTACATTTGCTGAAATTTACACAGCTTTAAATTTATGACTGCCTATCTCATTTCTTGAGGTGCTAAAATGGCAGGGCAGTACAAACCCCCACCCCAAATGACCCCATTTTGGAAAGTAGACACCCCAAGGAAATTGCTGAGAGGCATGTTGAGCCCATTGAATATTTTTTTTTTGTCTTAAATGATTGAATAATGACAAAAAGAAAAAAAAAATTACAAAAAGTTGTCACTAAATGATATATTGCTCACACATGCCATGGTTATATGTGGAATTGCACCCCAAAATACATTTTGCTGCTTCTCCTGAGTACGGGAATACCACATGTGTGGGACTTTTTGGGAGCCTAGCCGCGTACGGGCCCCCGGAAACCAAGCACCGCCTTCAGGATTTCTAAGGGCGCAAATTTTTGATTTCACTCCTCACTACCTATCACCGTTTCGAAGGCCATAAAATGCCAAAATGGCACAAAACCCCCCCAAATTACCCCATTTTAGAAAGTAGACACCCCAAGGAAATTGCTGAGAGGCCTGTTGAGCCCATTAAATATTTTTTTTTTTTGTCGCAAGTGATTGAATAATGACAAAAAAAAAAAAAAATTACAAAAAGTTGTCACTAAATGATATATTGCTCACACTTGCCATGGTTATATGTGGAATTACACCCCAAAATACATTTTGCTGCTTCTCCTGAGTACGGGGATACCACATGTGTGGGACTTTTTAGGAGCCTAGCCGCGTACGGGACCCCGAAAACCAAGCACCGCCTTCAGGATTTCTAGGCACAAATTTTTGATTTCACTCCTCACTACCTATTACAGTTTCGAAGGCCATAAAATGCCAAAATAGCACAAAACCCCCACAAATGACCCCATTTTGGAAAGTAGACACCCCAAGCTATTTGCTGAGAGGCATGGTTAGTATTTTACAGCTTTCATTTGTTTTTGAAAATGAAGAAAGAAAATATATATATATATATATATATTTTTCAATTTTCAAAACTTTGTGACAAAAAGCGAGATCTGCAAAATACTCACAATACCTCTCAGCAAATAGCTTGGGGTGTCTACTTTCCAAAATGGGGTCATTTGGGGGGGTTTTGTGCCATCTGGGCATTCCATGGCCTCCGAAACTGTGATAGGCAGTGAGAAGTGAAATCAAAAATTTACACCCTTAGAAAGCCTGAAGGCGGTGATTGGTTTTTGGGGTCCCGTACGCGGCTAGGCTCCCAAAATGTCTCACACATGTGGTATCCCCGTACTCAGGAAAAGCAACAGAATTTATTTTGGGGTGTAATTCCACATATGCCCATGGCATGTTTGAGCAATATATCATTTAGTGACAACTTTGTGCAAAAAAATAAATAAATAAAAATAAATTGTCTTTTTTCCGCAACTTGTGTCAACATATAAAATATTCCATGGACTCGACATGCCTCTCAGTATATAGCTTGGGGTGTCTACTTTCCAAAATGGGGTCATTTGGGGGGGTTTTGAACTGTTCTTGCATTTTATACACAACATTAGGAAGCTTACATCCACTCTTCTAACCACTTGAAGACAAAGCCCTTTTTGACACTTTTTGTTTACATGAAAACATATTTTTTTTTGCAAGAAAATTATGTTGAACCCCCAAACATTATATATATTTTTAAAGCAAAGGCCCTACAGATTAAAATGGTGGGTGTTGCATTTTTTTTTCTACACAGTATTTGCGCAGCGATTTTTCAAACGCATTTTTTGGGGAAAAAATACACTTTTTTTTATTTTAATGCACTAAAACACACTATATTGCCCAAATGTTTGATGAAATAAAAAAGATGATCTTAGGCCGAGTACATAGATACCAAACACGACATGCTTTAAAATTTCGCACAAACGCGCATTGGCGACAAACTACATACATTTTTAAAAGCCTTTAAAAGCCTTTACAGGTTACCACGTTAGATTTACAGAGGAGGTCTACTGCTAAAATTACTGCCCTCGATCTGACCTTCGCGGTGATACCTCACATGCATGGTGCAATTGCTGTTTACATATGACGCCAGACCGACGCTTGCGTTCGCCATTGGGCAAGAGCAGGGCAGGACAGGGGTGCTTTTTTTTTTCTTTTTTTTTTATTATTAATTTTGCTTTCTTATTTTATTTTTAAATTGTTCCTTCCATATATTTTTTTTTTTATCATTTTTATTGTTATCTCAGGGAATGTAAATATCCCCTATGATAGCAATAGGTAGTGACAGGTACTCTTTTTTTGAAAAAACTGGGGTCTTCTAGACCCTAGATCTTTCCTCTGCCCTCAAAGCATCTGACCACACCAAGATCAGTGTGATAAAATGCTTTCCCAATTTCCCAATGGCGCTTTTTATATCCGGGGGGGGACATTCCCTCCCACTGCTTGTAAAAGCAGTCCAGAGGCTAATTAGCCGCTAGGATTGCTTTTACATTAAAGCCGGCCGCTGGCTGAAAAGAATGATACCAAGATGATACCTAAACCCGCAGGCATCATTCTGGTATAAACATTCAAAGTCCAGCAACATACCAGTACGTTGCTGGTCCTTGTTGGACATGTATTGTAATCTTTTTTTCATGCAGCCTGTTGGCTGAACAAAAAAAGAGATTTATCGGTGGGTATGCCCACCATTAGAATACCGCCATTCATCCACCCACTTCTAATGATGGGCATACATGCACCATTTATATATGCCGAAGCATTGGGGCATCCTCCCGCAAAAAAGTTATGCCGCACATACATGGTCAAACTTTTCCACGGGCAAGCCTCCGTCGGAATTTTGACCGTATGTACGCGGCATTAGGAGCAAAATCGCTCCTCCGCTCCTCCGCCCCTGCTGCCCCCATGCTTCGGCATATATGCTTTTTTTTTTTAACTGTGGTGGTGAAATCACCTCCTACAGCACTGGAGTCGCAGGGATCAGGCCTGTCTCTGCGAACGCTGCAGTTATGTGTGTTGTGTTTTGTAAGTGACAGTGATCGATCGATACTGCACTTGGGTGGGCTGGGCTGGACGGAGGGGCAAAACACAGGTGCTAGCAGGTATCTGGGCTGATCCCGCTAACACTGCGTTTTTGGGAACCCTAAACTGCTGGGGATGCTAGTATAGATCTGATCAGATCAGATATTGATCTGTTCAGATACTATACCACTAAGGGGGGTGTATGCTTCACGCGTGGGTGTTAGCGTTACTGGCATTAACCTGACGCTGCCTGGGGTGTGACGCAGACCCTCTCTGAAGCTAAAACCTAATTGATATCACCCGCCGGGCGATCAGGGGGTTAAACCTTTATTGGGTTATATACGGCGGGTGCCCTGACACTATAAAAAGCAAACTAACTAACCAGCGTCACCCGTAACACTTATATGGTGATCACTGGTGAAAGGGTTAACTAGGGGCAATCAGGGGGTTAAAACCTTTATTAGATAATATATGGGGGTACCTGACGCTATATAAAAACCTGCGGCGAACCTAAAAAAAATTACTGGCTACCGATCTGCATCACCGACACTAAGACAGCAATCAGAAAAACGATCGCTTAGCGACAGTGGTGATAGGGGGTGAAAGGGTTACCTGGGGGGCGATCAAGGGGGTTAAACCTTTACTAGATAATATTTTGGGGTACCTGACGCTATAAAAACCTGCGGCGAACCTAAAAAAAAATTACTGGCTACCGATCTGCATCACCGACACTAAGACAGCGTTTAGAAAAACGATCGCTTAGCGACAGTGGTGATAGGGGGTGAAAGGGTTACCTGGGGGGCGATCAAGGGGGTTAAACCTTTATTAGATAATATATTGGGGTACCTGACGCTATAAAAACCTGCAGCGAACCTAAAAAAATTTACTGGCTACCGATCTGCATCACCGACACTAAGACAGCGTTTAGAAAAACGATCGCTTAGCGACAGTGGTGATAGGGGGTGAAAGGGTTACCTGGGGGGCGATCAAGGGGGTTAAACCTTTATTAGATAATATATTGGGGTACCTGACGCTATAAAAACCTGCGGCGAACCTAAAAAAAATTGCTGGCTACCGATCTGCATCACCGACACGAAGACAGCGTTTAGAAAAACGATCGCTTAGCGACAGTGGTGATAGGGGGTGAAAGGGTTACCTGGGGGGCGATCAAGGGGGTTAAACCTTTATTAGATAATATATTGGGGTACCTGACGCTATAAAAACCTGCGGCGAACCTAAAAAAAATTACTGGCTACCGATCGGCATCACCGACGCTAAGGCAGCGATCAGAAAAATTATCGCTTAGCGACAGTAGTGATAGGGGGTGAAAGGGATATCTGGGGGGAAATCAGGGGGTTAAACCTTTATTAGGGGGGGTTAGGGGGCTACACTGGACCTAAAACTGACTGTAGTGACACTTTTACAGTCACAAATGTCACTGATTGAAGTGATCAGTAAATAAATGGTCACTGCAATCAGTGACACTGTGACTGGGGGCTGGGGGGTGATCTGGGGGTGTCTGGGAGGGCCTGGGGGGGCGATTTATGTCCCTATGTGTTCTGGTGTCAGTGTAGTGTTTTGTGCACTGACCTGATGTCTTCTCTTGTACGGCGCTCGGTATATGTGAGCGCCGCACCAGAGATGACATCACTTCCTCCTGCTTCCTCTGCCTGTGTGTGACAGAGGGGGCCTTTTCATTCGCCGGGAGCGATCGCGAGGGGGTAGCCGGAATCCAACGGCTGCCCCCTCATCCTGGATCGCTCCCGAACGATTAACGGCCGCTCACTGTATAGGAGGGGGGTCCGATTGGACCCCCCAACTGTACAAAGGCAATCACGTACACTCTACGTGATTGTGCCTGTCGGTGCCATTCTGCCGACGTATATATACAGTGAGCGGTCGTTAAGTGGTTAAGTGTGTGCCACATTAGTTCAGGAACCTTTTTTTTACATCGACCCCATAGTGATTTGTCGGCATAAAGCATTTCATGTGCTACATAAAGGTAAAGTGGTTGCAAACCCTTACATATACCCAGTGAAGTGACTGGCATCAGGTGATACACAAAGAAGAAAACAATTCTCATACACAGGTTGTACCTGTTTATCTGCGGTCTTCTCTTCTCAGCTTGTCTGAGCTTTCAGAAAAAAGAGAGCAGCGAGCTGAAAGTAGAACTATGGGCAAAACTTTTTTCATTTTGGATAGAACAAGGGAGGGTTATAACCCCTGTCAAATTTTGTTTTTGCCCTCTGTGTCCGTCCCATTGCAGAGATTCCCCTCACTTCCCGTCCCATAGCCAAACAGGAAGTGAGAGAATATCCCTGTAAATTAGAAGAATTGCTTTGGCACCTCTAGGTCACCAGAACTAGTGTCCCCATGGGATGATTTGCCCTCTATTACTTTGCTGGGGACTGTGATAGACTCACCCAGGACAGAGGCTTTTGGAGGGGACTGAATGCTACCCTCATGCCTATCGAGTATGGGCCCTGGTATTTGAGGGAGCTGCAAGCATTTGGGAAGATGTTCTGTTATGTAATGCAAAAGGACATTATTAAAAGGAAATGATGGTCTCTGCCAGCTTGGGACTCATAGCTGATGTTGATGTCATCAGCAAGCCACCTGCTATTATCTGAAGGTGTTCTGTGTTTATACTTATGATAATGTGTATTGTAGTTTGTGAGCTAGAAGACGGCAAGTCTGACCTGGAAGGTCACCCCCTGAGTCATTCAGGGGGTTAATTAACGTCATACTTATAGTATATGTCTTTTTTTGTAAATATATTCCTGTGTGCAGTTTGTATAGTTAGGGTAATCTGATCAGAAGGGGGAATGTCCTTCTCAAATGTATAAAAGCCTGTGTACTTGTACTGTGTTCAAATAAACAGTTCTTATTCTGGTTTACTCCAAAACTGGTGTTGCCTAGTTCTTTTGCTCCTATAGCCAGATTCGCTGGTTTTGAATTCCAGAGCTTTGGGAAGCAGCTTCTTGGCGGAGATTAGGGATGGGCTTCGAGTTCAAGTCGAACTCATGTACTTTTTAAACTGGTGAGGACACCAGTGATGCATGGTTCCCTGCGGCCCAGCAGGTGGCGCTGTCACTTTGGGCCGGGGTTGAACCATCGCTGCAGTGCCGTACCCTTTGTGACCTCTCGCAGTTGTGCCTGGGCCTACTCGTTCCCACACCCCCATGTTCATTGTTAACGGAAGTTCAACTGATTGTGTTACGAGAAATAAAGGAGTGTTGGACTTTCGATTGGTGTGGGGCTCTATTATTGGCAGACACGCTTCCAGGGAACAACAAGGCTTCGTATGCAGTGGACAGACCCGGGAGGTAAATCAACTAACTTTGCTCAACCCTCTTATACACATGAGGGGAGAGCTTGGCGTAGTGTTCCTGCACTCTCCTCTTCCCGGTACCCCTAGACACAAGCCATTCACAATAACCAAGAGGGAGAGTGAGGTTCCGCTACACGTGGGGGCTCTGGTCCGGGATGTGTTTGTGCTACAATGGAGCTGGAGTTGTTGGAATTTGAAAGTGTCTGCTCGAAAGAGTTCCGAGTAGGTCGGCCATGTTGTTGGCCATGGCGCCATCAGGCACACCCTCCCTGCTCAGTTCGTGGGCGTGACCCAGGGAAAGAGAAAGCCCGCAAACTGGAGTGCAAGAAGGGAGGAGTCCAATCGTGTGAAGGACTACAAGGCAGTGCACAATGGATCAGCAAAGAGTCGCCATGTTCACCAATGCATTGTGGATTCCTATTCATCCCACTACCACGAGTCTGACTACTGCTGCTCCAATAACGGATACGGGGATTCGGCTATAGCCCCGGAGACGATTCGCCCTGTACTCATGCATGGACGTTGAGGCCCTGGGTTTGATTTGTCCCGGATGTTCCGGACTGGTGTGTCAGCTGAAGCCATTTAGGCGCTGCGAGGCCTGCGGAGAGTTCTCATTTGAGGTGGAACCAACCATTGACAAACCCAGAATCATCCACCTCAACCGCGTTACAGGCCACACCACTCATGAAGGAGGAATCGCTGCTTTTACAGCCATCCCTGTGCGCACTGCAGCGACCGCAGGGGAGGTCGCAATCACTGAGGTACGGGAGAAATCCGAGGATGCTGACTCGGTCACCACTGTTTCCCAATGTCCACCGCCAAAGAGGAAGACTGGCTTGGTTGCCCCGTCCAGTGGTCGCGGTGGATCACCCTGCTTGCCCACGCCCGCCTCGGATGGATCCGGTAGGAAGAGTCCCGCACATCCCTTCTCAACTTTGGGCCGAGGTAAGCCGGACAAAGGGACTTGGTGTTGGGGCGGAGGTGTCGGGGAGTCACGGCCCTGTGTGTCCGCGGGAGGTGGCAATTCAGTCTCCACTACAGGCTACCTGCCCGCGGAGGAGTGTGACACCTCCGGCCTAGAGTTGCTCTCCAATCCGGGAGACGATGTCATCATAGATGAACTTTTTGCTAAGAAGGGCTGGGACAAGATGCCTCTCTCCTCGTCCCGCAGAGTCAGGGATCCACCCATGTCTACAGGGGATAGTACACCCCGGGTGGAGGCACCAGCACCTGAGGAGGGATCCCGTCCCCAGTCTGCCCTTCTACCTCCGGTGCCTCCTGCATCTGGCACCGGGGAAAAGAGACTGTTGTTGCGGCCGCCTCTGCCTAGAGTGGAGGTGGTCAAGGCACCTCGCCATCCAGACGCCATTGTCCAACCGGGTGAGGGAGGCCGGGCCACTATGCCTCCACTGGCGAGACTTCAGCATCTTTTCGGCCAAAAAGTTGCTACCGAGTACGGGTGGGAGTACCCGTATTTACCTAGGAGCTTATGTACGAAGTGGAAGTCTGCCGGGACCGCTGTTACCATGAATTTGTGTGGACGCACCTTCAGGTCCCACATGCCCGCAGGTATCTCTCGTGTTCCCCGAAAACCTCTGAGCGGTTCAAGGACTGTAAAGCAGAGTGGATGTTGGGTCGGCACATCCATGCTGACAAAGTGTTGATTCGACGGAAAGAAGGAGAGGATGTCGAATATCACATAGAGACTGTGGATAAGCATTTCAAGCCCTTTGTCTTGCCGCATCCCAGATTCTACTTGTAGGAGAAAAGACTCCTTGCCTAGTGTTTGTTGCTGCTGAACTTTCCGGGGTTGTTTCCCGGGAAAACCCAGTGACTGTACCCGTGTTATGGGTGTTTGTGCTCTCTGGAGGAATTGAAGGACTGTTGCCGTTCCTTGTTCTTCATTCTTCCATCCCGCAAAGTGATCATGGACTTTGGGGTAGCTAGAAAGTTCAAAGAGAGAAGAGGATCTTCAACCAGTGCAGTTACCGCGACAATGTCACCAGGTGGCAGTGTTGCGCATCGATATTCACTGTTCACTCACACACTTATAGAAGGAAAGGGCTTCTCTACGGAGAGGTTATTTCATTCTTACACAAACATATGTGTCAGGTATATGTGTGTTTAACGTTCTTTTCCCCTCTGCAGGAGAACATCTCATCAAGACCACTGAGAATGGGGTGGGTCTTAGTCAGGATGGGTGTAAGGGAATGTTGTTGTGAACATGTGATTCTGATAATGTGGTTATGTGTTGTTTGTTTCCCTCCCTTTCCCTTTCATGTCAGGTTCAGGCACAATTGTTGGTAAATTTTCAGAAAGGAAAAAAACCTTTTATTTTTGAAATTTGTTAGTCGGTCTCTGGATCAGGCTATGATGACCCTTTTTGGGCATGGTTTGCTCCAGACACTGGGGACCAGTGTCAAATAACCGGGGGGAGAGTGTAGCGGGTATGTACTTTTTAAACTGGTGAGGACACCAGTGATGCATGGTTCCCTGCGGCCCAGCAGGTGGCACTGTCACTTTGGGCCGGGGTTGAACCATCGCTGCAGTGCCGTACCCTTTGTGACCTCTCGCAGCGGTTGTATGGCGGGACGGGGAACCCGCCGTTCATCCTGGGAGAGGGTATAAAGGGGCGGACATCTTCACCACGAGGTTCGAGTCCCGGGCACCTTTAGCCTGAGGGCTGTGGTTGCGGTCCGTGTCCAGGTGGCCTAGGCCTGGACACCTGGAGTTCGTGTTCCATCCCAGACACCTTCAGTCTGGGGTGAGGTACTCAGCCGGAGGCCTGGGGCCCAGTACCTTCCGCTGGGTCTCGCGAGCGAAGGATTGTCCTAGGGGGCCCCGGGAGTGGGGCACCCGAATCCAGAGGCGTAAGGGACCGGTGGAGGGACTCACCCGAAGACCTGGTGCAGAAGATTGCCAGTGCTGGGTGTACCTCTGGAGACCGCCCGGAGGGATATCTTTCCCGAACAGGGGCCAAGTTCAAAGAGGAAGTTCAGTCCACGTTCAATGACCGGTGGCAGCGGTCCAGCTAATTCACTCAGGTCACTGGCAGAGGTCTGCAATTAGGCCTGTGGCAGGGGCCTCAACAGTTCATCCGGTCGCTGGCAGCGACCAAAACTCACGGTCGGTGGCAGAGACCGTGCGCCAGGCCTATTCGCTAAAAAGGAATAGGAGAGTACAGTTGTGCCTGGGCCTACTCGTTCCCACACCCCCATGTTCATTGTCAATGTAAGTTCAACTGATTGTGTTACTAGAAATAAAGGAGTGTTGGACTTTCGATTGGTGTGGGGCTCTATTATTGGCAGACACACTTCCAGGGAACAACAAGGCTTCGTATGCAGTGGACAGACCCGGGAGGTAAATCAACTAACTTTGCTCAACCCTCTTATTTACATGAGGGGAGAGCTTGGCGTAGTGTTCCTGCACTCTCCTCTTCCCGGTACCCCTAGACACAAGCCATTCACAATAACCAAGAGGGAGAGTGAGGTTCCGCTACACCTGTTCGCCCGTTTGCCGAACAGCGAACAATTTGGGGTGTTCGCGGCAAATTCGAAAAGCCGCGGAACACCCTGTAAAAGTCTATGGGAGAAATCTAAAGTGCTAACTTTAAAGGCTTATATGCAAGTTATTGTCATAAAAAGTGTTTGGGGACCCGGGTCCTGCCCCAGGGGACATGTATCAATGCAAAAAAAAAGTTTTAAAAACGGACGTTTTTTCGGGAGCAGTGATTTTAATAATGCTTAAAGTGAAACAATAAAAAGTGAAAAATTCCTTAAAATTTCGTACCTGGGGGGGGGGGTGTATAGTATGCCTGTAAAGTAGCGCTTGTTTCCCGTGCTTAGAACTGTCCCTGCACAAAGTGTCATTTCTGAAGGAAAAAAAGTCATTTAAAAGCACTCGCGGCCATAATGAATTGTCGGCTCCCGGCAATACAGAGAAAAGTCATTGATAAAAAAAAATTTAAAATGCGTGGGGGTCCCCCCAAATTCAATTACCAGGCCCTTCAAGTCTGGTTTGGATATTAAGGGGAACCCTGCGTCAAATAAAAAAAAAATTATGTGAGGTTCCCCCCAAATATCCATACCAGACCCTTCAGGTCTGGTATGGATTTTAAGGGGAACTCCACGCCAAATTTAATAAAAAATGGCGTGGATTTCCCCCTCAAAAATCCATACCAGACCCTTTATCCGAGCACGCAACCTGGCAGGCCGCAGGAAAAGAGGGAGGGACGAGAGAGCGCCCCCCCTCCTGAACCGTACCAGGCCACATGCCCTCAACATAGGGAGGATGCTTTGGGGGTCTGTGACCCCTCAAAGCACCATGTCCCCATGTTGATGGGGACAAGGGCCTCATCCCCACAACTCTTGCCCGGTGGTTGTGGGGGTCTGCGGGCGGGGGGCTTATTGGAATCTGGAAGACCCCATTAACAAAGGGAACCCCCAGATCCCGCCTCCCCTATGTGAATTGGTAAGGGGTACATTGTACCCCTACCATTTCACAAAGAAAGTGTAAAAAAAAAAAAAAAAAAAACACACAGACACCGTTGGGAAAAGTCCTTTATTAAAAAAAAAAAAGATTTCAAAGCGTTGGTAATCCACTCTCGGTATCCTGTGATGGATTCTCTCCTCTCCGGGGTCCAGCGTTGGATGATCTCCTCTCCATACAGGTCCAGGCTCCAGCGATGAGATGTCCAGCGCAGCGCATCCTGTCTCCACCGGAGACAACCCGGGAATCCCAGCAGCCTGACAGGTCTCTTATGTAGCTGAGGGCGGGGCCACCCGTCACGTGACCCCGTCCCCCTCTGACGCAAGGGGAAACGTTGCATCAGAGGGGGCGGGGTCCCGATCCGATCGTGTGTACAGGGCTTAACAGTCAGCCAGGGTGGAGGAAACTGGCCTCCTGCCCCAACAGTTAGCCAGAGCGGATGATGTGTAGTCCCCAGCAGAAGTGCTGGAAACACGGCAGAGTGCTACCAACCTCTGCCCAGCACCGGCAGCAGCTGTGGAGTTCCAGGGAGCTGTGGCAGTCGTCCCCTCTCTCCAGTAACAAGCTGATGTAGTGAAGCTTCTACTTCCAGCTGAATTGCTGGCAACAGAGCAAAGCGCCGCTGGCAGTGCCTCCACAGCCTCTACAGCTTCAGGGAGCTGGGGCAATCGGCTCATCTCCCCAGCAGACCAAGCCCCAGAATGTTAAAAACCACCCAGCTGAAGCACCGGCAGCCGAACAGAGTCAATGACCTCTGCCCCACACTTACTGACAACAACTATTCCTTGCACTATTCCTTGCAGCCAAGAATGGAGATCATGCGGACTGACTATATAAGTTTACTCTACCCGACTAACGCATTTCCAGACCAGGTGGAGGTCTGGGACCTTGTTAGTCGACTTTTGATAGGGGAGAAATGTGATAGACTCACCTGAGACAGAGGCTTTTGGAGGGGACTGAAAGCTAGCCTCTTGCCTACCGACTATGGGCCCTGGCATTTGAGGGAGCTGCAAGAATTTGGGAAGATGTTCTGTTATGTAATGCAAAAGGACATTATTAAAAAGACCATGAAGGTCCCTGCCAGCTTGGGACTCATAGCTGATGATGATGTCATTAGCAAGCCACCTGTCTGGGGCCCCCTGCCATAATGTGTTTATAGTAAGTAGGTCTAGTGTGCCTCCTAAGAGTCGGTTCACACAGGGGCGACACGACTCTGGCTGCAACTTTGTGAGGCGACCTGAACACGACCTGAGCGTGCACCACTGCGCGACTTGGGGCAACTTACAAGGCGACTTCAAGTCACCTCCAGGACAGGAGGCTTTCCAGTGGCCAATCAAGCAACAATCAGCTCTGTGGGAGGGAGGGGGAGGGAGGGGTTTGCCTGAAAAACAATTTTCTCTTCCTGTATTGTTGCTTCAGTTAAGACGGGATCCGACTTGGAGGCGACTTCCATTGAAATCAATGGGTACAAGTCGCCTAGAAGTCGGATTGAAGTAGTACAGGAACCTCTTCTGAAGTCGGAGCGACTTCAGTAGTGTACATTAAGACGGGTCCATTCACTTACATTGACTTTCTCAACCGCGCGACTTGGGGCGACTTCAAGTCGGATCCCAAGTCGCCCCTGTGTGAACCGGCTCTAAGGGTCTTTCACCCATTGTTGTTTGTGCTAATAAACTCTGCTATTTTCTGAAGGTGTTCTGTGTTTATTGTTATTATAATGTGTATTGTAGTTTGTGAGTTAGAAGAAGGCAAGTCTGACCTGGAAGGTCAGACATTTGAGTCACCCATGGGGTTAATTAACATCATGTTTATAGTATATGTCTGTTGTTGTAATTATATTCCATTTTCTAGTTTGTAACTGAGCTAGTCTCGTCTGGTTCTTGGTTACATGTGTGTATATGTGGCTTTAATATCTGATCTCTGATGTTCAGGCTGGAGGAGGCTTTATAGTGATGGACGCACTCAAGTGGAGTGAGACGGGGTTCCGTTACATTGGGACAACCCAAAATATGGGATTTTTTTTTACTTAAATTTTTAATTATAATGGTAAACAGGACAAATAGAAAATGGGAATCTCCTTAACAGGGGCACAGGCAGCAATAAAGAAGACTGAAAATCGTTCTAATCCCCCTGCATGCTATCCAAAACAAAACAAAATGTCGCCTTTAGTTATACTTGAAGTTACACATTGCAGAGCTCATTGAGGTGGGAAGGGCTCTGCTGATGCCA
This sequence comes from Rana muscosa, assembly GCA_029206835.1. Lineage (NCBI taxonomy): Eukaryota > Metazoa > Chordata > Amphibia > Anura > Ranidae > Rana > Rana muscosa. Next base: position 1,113,904,615 of record CM055122.1, on the reverse strand, counting down.
CTGCGTCATTTTGACCATTATACGTTTTATTTGTCTTCTCAAATGTGAGTGACCATTTTATCATTTTATCAATAAATGTTATTTTTTTAATGGAATTACACTATGTGGCCCCATTTCTCTTTTGTTATATAAATACTCTGGGAGGAGTTTTTTCATGAAGTTCCGCGGCCCATTCCATACTAGATATTCAATGATGTCATTGCTGTGATACATCTTTGTCTGGTTTACATTGAAAGCTGTGCCTGCTGTACCTTCCTTTTGGTGTGCTACACCATCAAGTTCGTTTGACTCCCCAGGTGTAATGCCGTATACACACGATCATTTTTCCCGTCGGGAAAAATGAAATTTTTTCCTTTGGACAAGAAAAACGATCGTCTGTGGGCTTTTTGCCGTTTTTCCCGATGGGAAAAATGGCATTAATCACGACGAGAAAAATTAGAACATGCTCTAATTTTTCTCGTCGTGATTCCTGTCATTTTTTTCCGCGGCAGTTTTCCCATAGGGAAACACTGCCGCGGAGCCTACACACGGTCGTTTTTCTCTCCAAGAGAAAAAATGACGGGAAAAACGGCCGTGTGTGGGGGAACAAGCCGTTCCCTCGTTTTTCCTGTCGTGATTCACGGCGGTGTTTTCAGTAACATGACACACAGGTGTATTCAACTTTCCAGCAGTAGACCGTCTTTAAGAGGGGCTGCTGGAGGCTGCTCCCCTCTAGCCTCTAATAGCTGACAGGGGTTTCATTAACATGTAAACCAATCCACATAAGCATATGCATCCCATAATAGGTTGCTCCCAAGGCAGGCAGAAACAATAGAATAGGATACAGCCACACCTCAAATGATCTAGTAAAAAGTCTACAACAGTATAAAAGACCAAGCTCATACAATATTCCAGCAGTTGGAGAGGTGGAATTCATTTATATTCATATATTTCTTCAGGGATATTGTTCAGAAATATTACTGTCCCAAATGAAAGAGCCCCTTCATTCTTTCAACACAAACCACACATATAGAACCCAGGATAACAGGGGTAAAAGGAAATGCTGAGTCTGGTGTGGTTGTATGGTGAGTCTGGTTAGTGCAGACCCGACAGGGGTTCTCGATCACCCTGTGCCCCTAATAGACACAGAATACTTACACATAGGTGGGGCCGGGGAGCTGCGCAAGGAGTTACCAGAGCTCTCTAAGGTACGCTGGGTTCCACAAGCTCTCCGCCCAAAGTGACTCCCATCACAGTAAGTGATTGTCATTCAGCCAAATCCTGGGAGAAAGCAACCAGGACAGGAGCATGTTTTTTGGTTAGAATTATAACTACTTTAAAGAACATTCACCAACAGATACAATAGTCTAACGTCTAACACTAAAGACTAAGAACATTCAACCAGCAGGGGAAGAAATATGTGAGAGACCTCAAAACTGTGTATATAGCTGTAGATTTTGTAGAAGCAAAGATGAGTCGTCAGACAAACCTTGTGAAGAACTTGTATATTTCCAGCCAGCCGTGAGTCGCATGTAAACCTTTTTTTTTTGTTTCACTTTATAACCTCCAGGTCCTCACACATCTATGTAAATCTGCAACACCTACAGTACATACTCTACATCTTTTTCCTTTTAAAGAAAAGATATGCATACTGTGTATAAATGAAGTGTAATATAGAACCAACAAGGAGTGCAGCATAGCAAGGAACAATAACAGACTACAATATAAATCACAAAATGCTGAGTAATGCCGCGTACACACTACCGGATTTTCCGTCGGAAAAAACTTGGATGGTTTTTCCGACGGAATTCCGCTCAAGCTTGGCTTGCATACACACGGTCACACAAAAGTTCTCTGAACTTTTGAGGGTTAAGAACTCGGTGACGTACCACACTACGACGAGGCGAGAAAAAGAAGTTCAATGCTTCCGAGCAGGCGTGTGTCGGAAAAGCATACAGACGATCAGATTTTCCGATAGGAATTTTTTCCGTCTAAAAAATTGAAAACCTGCTCTCAAACTTTTGCTGGCGGAAATTCCGCCAGCAAAAGTCTGATGGTGCATACACACGGTCAGAATTTCCGATGAAAAGCTCACATCGGACTTTTGCTGTCGGATGCCCCGATCGTGTGTATGGGGCATAAGAGTCCGTGTGTGATAAAGTCTTGGAACTTTGGATTGGGTTTGCACACTCTTCCATATCGAGTAACAACTTGTGGGGCTTGCGAGTCTGAAACCTTTTGCCTGCCGTCTTCATAATTTTGTTGTGGTTGTGTGTTACATCCATTCTTTGAAGTTTCAAGTGGCAAAGCAGATGACTGTACTTGGGGTCCTGAAGTGATCATAGGCACATGGGTAGCGGCAGTACAGTACAGTATGATTCAGGTACCTGTAGGAGGTGACAGTGGTTCCTTACATAGGTCTTACCATCAGAACAGACAACAGCTGTTTGGTTGGCAGGCCTTTCCACGAACTGTGGCCAGTTAGTCAAGCCCATGTATTGTCTCCGTCCTTACCACTTGCCCAGGCTCCAGAGGGGATAGGTGTCTGCTTGATTTGTCATGGCTTATCTTTCCTTTTTGCCTGAGTGTAAATAAAGCAGCCTGATCAGTCTCATCTCGTGGCAGGGGCTGGGATGGGACCATGGGAATCATGGTCCTGGTTCATCATTATAGTAGACGTGCCTGAGAAGGCATGCCATCCCTAGGTGTGTTGCAGAGGTTGAGTAGGGCTCAGTGGTGTCAGGAGGGGGGCTGACCGGGGCTATAGCGCCCAGTGGGCCCCTCTCGGTATTAACAATTACAATTATTAGCCCTGGGGCCGCTTTTGGGATGATCCTGGGTGGGTGCACGCTTGGCTGCATCTGAAGGGAAGGGGGGGTGAGTACCGGCAGTTTACAGAGATCGGGGATCTCTATCTCCCGCATACCTGGCGCGGCTGAGTGACATGCAAAGTCCCGCCTCCTGGACTGGCTGCTATGATGGACGGCACATTGGTCTAATGCTGGGACATGTGATGTCCATCATAGAAGCCGGTCCAGGAGGGGGGACTTAGTGTGACACTGCGGCCGCCCTGGGTAAATGGGAGATCCCCGCTCTGTGTAAACCAGCAGCTCTTCTCTCCAGATGTGCGCTGCTGTCTGATCGGGTTGCATGAGCACAGGTAAGGCTGAGCTGATGGAATGGGCACTGATCAGGCTGCATTGATGCCTGCTAATGAAGCTGCATTGATGTGCACTGGTGGTGAGGCTGCATTGATGTGCACTGGTGAGGTTGAACTGATAGGCACTGATCATGCTGCATTGATGGGCACTAATCGGGCTGCATTGATGGGCACAGGTAAGGCTGCACTGATGACTGGGCACTGGTATATCTGCACTAATGGCAGGGCACTGATGAGGCTGCATTGATGGGCACTGGTGAGGCTGCATTGATGGGCACTGGTGAGGCTGCATTGATGGGCACTGGTGAGGCTGAGCTGATGGGCATTGGTGAGGCTGCATTGATGGGCATTGGTGAGGGTGCATTGATGGGCACTGATCAGGCTGAATTGATGGACACTGGTGAGGCTGAATTGATGGGCACTGGTGACGCTGCATTTATGGGCACTTATCAGGCTGCATTGATGGGCACTAATAAACCTGAACTGACGGGCACTGGTGGGGCTTCATTGATGGGCACTGATTAGGCTGCATTGATGGACACTGGTGAGGCTGCATTGATGGGCACTGGCGAGGCTGCATTGATGGGCATTGCCAATGCCCCAGTGCTGATCTTCATGCCCCCTTCTGATGTTGGAAGGGGTCATTGTGGAAGAAGCCTGTGATTGAAGCAAAAGAAAAGGAATCCGCTGCTCCAGGTGTGTGCAATACCTTGATTGGAACCAAGTAGGAGTGCTAGCCCTGGCCCACCTCCATAAAAACTTGAGTAAAAGAAGAAATGGCTGCACATCCAAAGTTTCCAAAAGTGCCTTTTTTTGCAGACGGTCAAAATACACCAGTGACACCCGGTGTTAGCCACGTAGATGCGTTTCACACATCTGATCTGTGCTTAATCATTACCATACTTGTGATTGTAGCAGATCGCTGGCTCAGAGCGAATGCGCACGCTCTAAAGCGGGATTCCACCCGCAATTTTTTTTTTTTTAAAGTCAGCAGCTACTAACACTGTAGCTGCTGACTTTTAATAAGGACACTTACCTGTCCTACTAGCCAGCGATGTCGGGCCCCCGACGGCGATCGCTCGGTCCTGGCAGGTCCCGGCGCCTCCATCCTGACTAAGGGAAACAGGCAGTGAAGCCTTACGGCTTCACTGCCCGTTTCCTACTGCGCATGCGTGACTTGAACGGCGCTTTGTGAATGGGCGGCTGCCTCCTGGGATACACACAGTTCCCAGAAGGCAGAGCGCCCCATTCACAAGAAGAATCTGAGTGTAGGACGAGGAAGAAGATCCACCGCGGAGGATGAAGAGGCAGATTAGGGACTTCCGCATAGCAACCGCTATTTTTGGTAAGTAAAAAATGTTTGTTTTTTTTTCATTTTTTTTTTTTATTATTTATTTGTAGATTTTTGGTGAAATTTTTTTTTTCAGTGTGGAACTCCACTTTAAGCCAGCAAGGGGAGGGAGGTTTTTTTTTTTTTTTTTTTTTTATTATTTTTATTGAGTTTTACCTTTGAAGATACAAAACAGAGCCCAGTGGGCATACCCAGGCTCAGCAAGAAACATTTCAATAAAACAAACTATATAAAAAACAACCTAAACAGTAGTGCCACTATTGGCACTAGGACAAAACTACATGCTCCAAAAATAGGTGAAGTTGTTGGTATATTATAGGTATCAGCTACTCAGGGATAGCATTAAACAAAAGTAACAAGATGGAAGTCACAACTCTTATGCCGCGTACACACGACCGTTTTTAATGTAATTTAAAAAAACTACGTTTTTCTCGACGTGATTTTTCTTGTTTCTTCTCAAGCCTGTCTTGCATACACACGTTCATTAAAAAAAACGCTCGAGCAAAGCGCAGTGACGTACAACACGTACGACGACACTATAAAGGGAAAGTTCCCTTCGGATGTCGCCACCCTTCATGTTAGTAAAGTTTGAGCGACGATTCGCGCTTTTCAGCCTTGTGCTTTTCCGTCCGTTACAGCGTGACGAATGTGCTATCTCCATTACGAACGCTAGTTTTACCAGAACGAGCGCTCCCGCCTCATACTTGATTCTGAGCATGCGCGTTGTTTTTTTTTCCCTCGTAAAAGCATACAAACTACCGTTTTTCACGACGTTAAAAAAAACAACATGAAAAACGATGTGAAAAAATAGAGCAGGTTCTCATTTTTTTTAGGCCGTTTTCACGTCGTTAAAAATGCTCTGGAGCATACACACGATAGTTTTTAATGACCAATTTAAAAAATTGCATTTTTAACAACGTGAAAAACGGTCGTGTGTACGCGGCATTAGACATGCAGATTCGGTGTGGGTTCACCTATACACATATGTTCACCTATTTTGTTAGGTATATTGATCTGAAACTAAGAGGTTGGGACTTTTAGTTGAGGCCAGCTAGATGTACCTCCATCCCTGATAGGTTGATATAAAATAACTAATTTTTTATTTTATTTTTTTAAATTTTTGGGACTTTGAATTGAAGCATGCAGCCAGGAAAATAGCATTGCATGGTACTATAATACTGTCTGGTGGTGGAGCCATCTATAGTGCCATATAGTAAATGCATAGACATGTAGTAACCATCATAGTAAAGTAAACAACTTTTATTCCATGACATGATACATAGTAATAAATTAACAGAATAGCATAATGACACACTGATAGCATATTGGCCTAGAGCCACAGTAATGACATAATGATGACACACCAGACTAGTTGCAGCGTATTCCCACAGTAAGTAATATATAGGTAAATTCCAGTGAACCGTAATCATGGTATCTTGAATAAAAAGAAACAGCAGGGAAGGCATCTATTAGCTCGACGCGTTTTGTAGCTGTAGCACTACTCTTCAGGAGCAGATGCAGAGATATTGTCTAAGGATGTTTAAAAGTAGATAAGTGATCATGTAAAAATGTAATAAAGACTATAGGAAAATAAAAATAGTAAAAATTGGTCACTCATACTTGCAAGTCAAATCAGAGTCTGGACATGGACTGAGGGAACTGGAGGTAGGCTGGAATGTCAGTCCGCCCCGGAACCTGAGGCGGCTAACCCCAAAAGCATCAAGATGGAAAAACCAACCAGGGGAAGAACATTCCGAGGGTAGTTGCCCCATGGGTTGTGAAAAAGGCATAAGGGTGTATACAATCTGAAAAAATTATAATATAATAGTATTAATAGTAAATAAATGTTGGGATCAATATAGGAATTATAATATAGTAGATGGTGCATGGCATAGTGATTATTTATGGGTTAAAAAATTTAGCATTTCATCCATTAATATAATAGGTGCAGTGGTAGCTAAATAAGTAATGTTGTATTAATGTTGAAATAATAATAACAGTGAAAACCAAAAAGTGGGCCAAGAATACCCTAGGTAATACAAAGGAGGAGGGGGGGAGGACAACCCCCCAAAAACTAAATGGAGTGGAATAGAGTAAGAAACACAGAAGTGATGAAAGGTGAAATGTGTAACAATGTCATACCTGGATCACCTATGTGAAAGGTAAAGTCCAAATAATGGCGTAGAAGTGTACATGGGGGAGGTCCCAGGGAAGGCTTCCTATGGTGGACTGAAGTAATACAACTTCAGTGTATGGGGATAGCCGCCAACGTCACGCTGCGGCACACAAGGGAGAGACGAAGCCGACAGCCGAGTGAGGACCACCACTCGCCTGCTGACCAACCATCGCTGAGTGTATGGCGCTGATGTTATAAGCATCATGCCGACGCACTAACGCCATCAATGATGACGTAGCACATACGGCGTGGAGGGGGTGTGATGTCGATCGGCAGCAGGACGCCCGCCCCCACCCCGACAACACCAGCAAACGGGAGGTGGGGAAAGGGGAGGATACCTGAAGCCGATCGCACGTTCCGGGGCCATAAGAGAGAGCCAGCCAGGCCACGCAGACCGAAGGTCCTGCCAGCATAACCAAGATGGTATGCAAGGAGGACAGGGTAAATTAATATAATGACCAAAAAAGGGGAGTTAGAACGGGTAAGTTCTAAACAGTCTCTGTCACCTGCATGTAATAAGGGCTATCATGATAAAGTACAACATTAGAAGGAGAAAGGCACCTAATAGGTGCTGGCACTGGAAAATACCAAATGGTAAAAAATGGTAAATTGGTGCATGCTTCCATCCCCGACAGGCATATTGAATTGAAACTAAGAGGTTGGGACTTTTAGGTGAGGCCAGCTAGATGTACCTCCATCCCCGATAGGTTGATATAAAATAACTACATTTTTGGGACTTTGAATTGAAGCGTGCAGCCAGGAAAATAGCATTGCATGGTACTATAATACTGTCTGGTGGTGGAGCCATCTATAGTGCCATATAGTAAATGCATAGACATGTAGTAACCATCATAGTAAAGTAAAAAACTTTTATTCCATGACATGATACGTAGTAATAAATTAACAGAATAGCATAATGACACACTGATAGCATATTGGCCTAGAGCCACAGTAATGACATAATGATGACACACCTGACTAGCTGCAGCGTATTCCCACAGTAAGTAATATATAGGTAAATTCCAGTGAACCGTAATCATGGTATCTTGAATAAAAAGAAACAGCAGGGAAGGCATCTATTGGCTCAACGTGTTTCGTAGCTGTAGCGCTACTCTTCAGGAGCAGATGCAGAGATATTGTCTAAGGATGTTTAAAAGTAGATAAGTGATCATGTAAAAATGTAATAAAGACTATAGAAAAATAAAAATAATAAAAATTGGTCACTTATACTTGCAAGTCAAAACAGAGTCTGGACATGGACTGAGGGAACTGGAGGTAGGCTGGAATGTGTCCGCCCCGGAACCTGAGGTGGCTAACCCCAAAAGCATCAAGATGGAAAAACCAACCAGGGGAAGAACATTCCGAAGGTAGTTGCGCCATGGGTTGTGAAAAGGACATAGGGGTATATACCATCTGAAAAAATTATAATATAATAGTATTAATAGTAAATAAATGTAGGGATCAATATGGGAATTATGTTTTGTTATGTAGTCTACTAGTTCGGAGGATCAGGGTCAGCGTTAGTAGACAGGTCCTCAACCCAAATGTCCCAAACCTTGTGAAACTTTTTAGGGCATCCTCTCGCTAAATATGTGGCCTTGTACAGTGGTAAATTAGTGTAGCGCCCTCCCCAAAAGGTTGGGACGCTATTTAAAATTTAGAGGGGAGTCTGAGCCAGTAGTTGGGCTCAGACTGTTAAATTACATTTAGATTTGCCTCTGTTCTAGTTGTGGTTTGCCTGATAGTAATTTCCCTTTTTGCCTGTAGGTGGCGTTACCACCTCAGGCACCTGTTGGAACGCAGGAAAACCATGGTGCATTGAGTGGCCCTTCTCGGCAGTGGTATGGTGGGAGTGGTCGACCCGCTGTGCCTACTGGGAGGGGATACTTAAGGGGCAGACGCCATTGGTTGGGGTTCGTTTTCGCCTCGTGGCCCTCCGGGCTTGAGGTATGTGTGAGTGATCCTGGTCTCGGGGCCACTTTGGCCCAAGGCTGCATCGCTATCTAGTAGGCACAGTTAGTCTGGCTGGGGCCTACATTCGGAGAGGAGATCCCAAGCTGTCCGTCCAAATGGGGAGGAAGCTGTCCTAATGAAGGAGACCAGGGGAGGACCTGCCCTGGAGGAGACCGGCAAAGTGCTGCTGTCTCGGGTGAGGCCTGGCAACTTTATTAAGGAGGGATCCACTATACTACAAGCCCTGCAGTTCGCCGGATTGGCTTAAAGGCTCTTAAACTGTACGGCTGGAAGTTTGGGACTTTGAAATCCTGTGGCAGAGGATTCCTGGAATATCCATTCGCTGAACTTTAAAAGGTCTGTAGCAGAGACCCATTTCACCTAGGGCAGTCTGTGGCATAGACTGCCCCGTTGCTGATTCGTGTGTCATCCTGGCTGCTAGGCCAAGTGAGAGGAGACTATCCGGGTGACCAATACCCACTATAACATTGAGAGTGGTGAGTGACTTTAAACTGACACTTTTGCATAGATGTGGCGAGTGCCTGAACCTTCCCCTGCTCTTCTCTACCTTCTACTTTCTCAATGTTTACTGCATAAGAAAATAAAGCCTGACTGTTGAAGGTTTTACATCTGTGTGGACATTGCATTACTACAGACTTTCCTACCCGGACAACGAAGCTGAAGAGGTAACGTACAAAACCCAAAACTAACCAGCAGCTCCTATGGGGGTAGTGCTACATTAGTGTTAACTATTTTTTTTTCACAAGGTTGTAGTTGGGGCAGATAGAGATTTCCATTGGAGAAGAATAATTTTCCTTGCATAGAATAATAGTAATCCTATCAGAGTCCTGGAGGCCCTAAGATGAGCCAGAGTATCCACTAGACCCAGCAAACAAACCTCCACAGTTTGGGGCACCTGGATAGTGGTTACAGAGAGTATTACTGAGACTACCGCTTCCCAAAAAGTTTGCATATAAGGACTCTGACAAAAAATATGGATAAAATCCGCTGAGCACTGCCAGCACTCCGCAGGAACAGAGGGGAATATTCTGTGTAAACATGTAGGCGTGAGGTAGATCCTGTGTAGGAGTTTGTATTTAATCAATCTGTTCCTAGAGCAGACCAGCTGTAGAAAGGCATATTCCCACGTCTCCTCCCAATCTTCATCATCTAGGCTAGGGACATCTAGTGCCCATTTAGATTTAAGTGTTTCCAACCCCGAGTGGACAGAGGGTTACATGGTCTTATAAATAATGAAAAGTGGTTTAGTGGGGGCATCATCTCTATGTATATCCTCTAGGGTCGAGGTATAGAAGGCTACTGGTTGCTTTTTAAATTGTATTTGAAAGGCATGTCTCAGTTGTAGATATCTAAAAAGATATACATTAGGGAGGTCAAATTGCATTTTTAGGTTATCAAAGGTCTTTAGTTCTCCGGCTAAACATATCTGCTCTAAATATTTAATGCCCTCCACCGCCCAGACTTGTGGGTCAGGTATAGAGGCGAATTCCGATAATAATAATGGATTGATCCATTAGGGAGTATGTGGCGAGATATGATTGGGGGGTTAGGGCGTAAGGTTTGGGCCATCAGCCAGGCTTTCAATACTGCTTTCATGGCTGTAGTTAAAGGGAGGGCAGTAGATGCACCTCTGTAGATGAGGTTTTTAAGGGCCTCAAAGGAGCCTACACAGGTAGCTTCTAATACTACAGCCGCATTTGTATCATTTTGTGAGAGCCAGTTATGGGTGTGTGTAAGCATGGCGGCCAGGAAATACTTATGGAGATCCGGGCATACCAAGCCACCCTGTAACCAGGGCCGTTGTAAGGTTGTCAACTTGAACCTCGGTTGCTGCGTGCCCCAAATGAAAGACGTTAGACTGGAATTAATAATTTTGAAATATTTTTGGGGAATCCATACTGCCGCATGTCAGAGCACATAGAGGAAACCCGGTAACAATTAAATTTTAAATAGATTTATGCGCCCTATTAAAGACAGAGGAAGATTGGCCCATGCTCTTAGTTTGGACTTAATACGGTCCAGAAGTGGTGCTAAATTTAAAACACAATAGTCCACGATATTTGAGGAAATCTCAATACCTAAATATTTAATAGTGGATGTCCATAGAAGAGGTAGGGTAGGGTCAGCTTTATCTCTGGCCTCTCTATCTATTGGTAGAATTTGTGATTTCCCCCAATTTGCAGCGCTGAGGAAATGGAAAAATCAGACATTATATGTAGCGCTTCCTTAAAGGGGTTGTAAAGGTTCGTTTTTTATTTTCTAAATAGGTTCCTTTAAGCTAGTGCATTGTTGGTTCACTTACCTTTTTCCTTCGATTATCCTTCTAAATGTTTTTATTCTTTGTTTTCTTTGTCTGAATTTCTCACTTCCTATTCCTCCTCAGTAAGCTGTTCAGTAACCTGTTCTGGCTGACTAAACACCACTCGGATGATGGTGTTAAGTTTACTGAGGAGAAACAGGAAGTGAGAAATTCAGACAAAGAAAAAAATAATTTAGAAGGGAAATCGAAGGAAAAGGTAAGTGAACCAACAATGTACTAGCTTAAAGGAACCTATTTAGAAAATAAAAAACGAACCTTTACAACCCCTTTAAGGGAAGGCCATGGATCATTCAGAAACAGTATGAGGTCATCTGCATACATGGCTATCTTTTCCACCAAGGTTCCCACACGGATACCAACCACAGCAGAGGCAACCTTGTCTTGTACACCTCCGGACTGGAAAGGGTTCTGAGAGTTCACCCCCCTAGCTTGACCTGGGCTGATGGGCAGGAGTAAAGCAACTGCACCCATTTCAGAAATTCCGGCCCAAACCCCATAGTCTCGAGCACTGAAAGCATATAAGGCCAGGCCACAGAATCAAAGCCCTTCTCACTGTCAAGCGCTGCCAAGATTCTAGAACTGGATGTGGTCGGTGGTAGCTGTAAATGAGAGAAAACCCGACATTTATTGATATCCGTGGACGTCCCGTGCTGAGTAGGTCAGGAATAATTTTCATCAATCTAGTGGCCAAAATCTTAGTCAAAATTTTAAGATCATAGTTTAACAGAAAAATGGGCCTGTAGGAGGCACATTGGGAGTGATCCTTTCCTGGTTTGGTAATCAAAACAATATGGGCCTGATACATAGAGGGGGTAGCGTCATCTTTTCCAAAGATTCAGAATACAAACTTCGAAATTTCATCTACTGTAATGGGTTTGTCAAGAAGCTTTACTTCGTCTGGTGAAAGAGTGGGGAGGTCTAGGGTACTTAGTAACTCCCGTGTGGCGGCTACCGATGGACCCGGGACTGCCGAATATAACCAAAATAAATAGTAAATTTTTTTTTCAAATATTGAGCAATTTTGGGGGAAACCATTTCTCCCACCGTCAGGTCCTGTACCCATTTGGGCGCCAACTGCCAACAAACAGTATGAGGTCATCTGCATACATGGCTATCTTTTCCACCAAGGTTTCCACACGCAGCTAACTTGCAATATAAGGGAGCGTGGCTAGCTGGCCCAATTAAACTTCCGAGATGAAGCTACGCTAATCAGTACAGCGAAACGCGTTGACGTCATCACCCTGTGCAGTCACGTGACGTTGCCAAGCGTGGATTGAGCGGAGGAGGCGGAGACGTCACGGAACCTGTTCGTCAGCTGTATCAGCGGTAACCACCGCAAGGATTCCTTCACCACGGGAGCCTGGAAAAGCTATAATGCTTACAGGGAACTAACGGCCACCATTTGACCATTGTATTGAAGGTTCATAATCTGTACCACAAGTACCCGACCAACTGTGCCTTAGAAGAGGTTGGCAGCTCTCACAGATAGTCCAATTAGTGTCCTGTCTCTATATTCAAGGATCTAAGACATTAAGCATCACTACTAGCAACATTGCCTATAGAGTGATTCCAAGATTGACTTATTTACCCCTCTGAAAGTACCATCTATAGGTTACCCTTTCCTCCTCCTTCCCTCCCTCCCTCCCACACATGGATTAACCCATTGTAGACCACCTAATTATTGATTTTTACCAGGGAATTCTTTTTCCCACCCAGTAAATTTAAACTTAATATTCCAATTGGAATGATGTGTCTACATGGGCTAATTCAGCACATCCGGACGAGCAGTGTTCATGTTGTGTTATTTGTGTGTCCTGTTTTGTGCATAACCCATGGCAAATCACCTTTTTGCCCAGAGTTTTCTTTGTTGGGTTTTTTATTACTATTGTACTTTTTCCATTAATCAATTGTTGATACATATTAAATTTTGATATAGGAATAAATTCATTTTCCTTGAATAATTCCAGTTTGATCATTAATTTTGTTGCCAGCAGTGACCCCTTACCCCTGAAGTATGCTTGTTAGGGGGTGTTGAATGATGAAGAATGGTCAAGACATGTAAAGATCTTTATGCAAAAAACACTTTTTTCAGGCTTGAAAGCAAATTGCAAAGAGATGGATGCAAGTTATAACTCCTTCTATCATGCTGTGTACACACGATCGATTTTCTCGACGGTGAAAACACCGTCGAGAAAATAGATGGGAAAAACGAGGACCGGCTTGTTCCCCTACACACGGCCGGTTTTCCCGACATTTTTTCTCTTGGTCGAGAAAAACGACCGTGTGTGGGCTCCCCGGCAGTGTTTCCCTATGGGAAGACTGCCGCGGAAAAAAATGCCGTGAATCGCGATGAGAAAAATTAGAGCATGTTCTAATTTTTCTCGTCGTGATTAATGCCGTTTTTCTCGTCGGGAAAAATTACCAAAAGCCCACACATGGTCGTTTTTCTCGTCAAACAGAAAAAATTTAATTTTTCTCGACAAGAAAAATGGTCGTGTGTACGCGGCATCTGAGAATGGATTAATGCAGTTAACCATATCATAGCATATGAAAAAGTAATGTATGAAAGTAGGGGAAACCTACAGAAATATCAGATAATTTGGAGTAAATGTTGTAGTAGGACTAGTGAGATGAACAGAATGATTAATGTAGAAAATTGTCAATGTAATTTTTATTATGTATGTTTTTGATATGCAATAAAGAGTATGAAGGAAAAAAAAAGATAAATACAGTCCACTTTGGTGATTCCAACACAGTTGAGTATACAGATTCTAGTGCTCCAATAGACAAAGAAACAGTGCTCCACCCAAAGTGAGATATTCAAATTGCGCTCACCAAAAACATTCAGCCAACAAGTGACCATCAAGCAAGGATATGTATGAATAAATCTTTCCACTCAATCAGTATGCCAGACTTGATCCACTCAACCTCTTATCTCCTTTCCCAAAGACTCTAGAAAGGCAGCTCCACCATTGAGCCACAGAGAGGCAGATGATCGTGTGGGTTAATTTTTAAAAAACAGTTGTGTATTGCACTCAAGGGTATGCAGCTCAAGGATCTGTGGTGTCCGATCTGTCCGCTCTGTGACAAGCGGCCTGCGTTCCACTCGAATCCCAGCTCAACTTAAGAGCTCCTACGTGTGTGTGTCTCAAGTCTCAAGCCTCTCTTGATTGGGAAAGGAGATAAGAGATTGAGTGGATCAAGTCTGGCATACTGAGCGAGTGGAAAGATTTATTCATACATATCCATGCTTGATGGTCACTTGTTGGCCGAATGTTTCTGGGGAGCGCAATTTGAATATCTCACTTTGGGTGGAGCACTGTTTGTTTGTCAATTAGAGAACTAAAATCTGTATACTCAACGGTGTTGGAGACAGCAAAGTGGACTTATCATTTTTTATTTATTTTTCACAGAGCTGTTACATTTAATCTTTTATATTATGGTTTTGTCACAAGATATTATTATATTTCTCATATGGACTACATTTGATATTTTGATTTAAATTTTTTATATATTTTCTATTTATGGTATTAGGTGTTCAAACCTAATTGGATATTCACAGGTTTATGTAATTTGGGAATGTTATACATTGTTTTATTGGTATATGTTATTGGTTAGGTAGCGCACTTTTTTTTTTTTTTTTTACACATTTAACTGCATTTAGTGTTTCACTAAAATAGGAGCAGCAACCATTTTGACTATTACTTCTACTTTTATTTATTAAGAAGTTGGCGCCCCTTTCTTTCTCTCTTTTTACTAGGCTGGAGTTAAGCTTTAACCACTTCAGCCCCGGAAGGATTTACCCCCTTCCTGACCAGAGCACTTTTTGTGATTCGGCACTGCGTCACTTTTACTGACAATTGCGCGGTCGTGCAATGCTGTCCCCAAACAAAATTTACGTCCTTTTTTTCTCAGAAATAGAGCTTTCTTTTGGTGGTATTTGATTACCTCTGCGGTTTTTATCTTTTGCACTATAAACAAAAAAAGAGCGACAATTTTGGAAAAAAATGAATATTTGTAACTTTTTGCTATAATAAATAATCCACCTTTTTTATGTAGCGGCTGCCCCTCACACTCCCCTCTTTGTCTCGTCTTTCTCTTGTCATGGGGTATCTTAGAGGGGAGGGAACGGGGACACTACGCCTGGCTTCCACCACAGATGTTAGTGCGGTATAAGCAACAGTTCTGTATTACCTTCGGGTCAGTGTTGTGCACCTGGATCCTCCCTCCAAGAGTCACCGCGAACCATGTCTGTCAGAAAATGAGCTCCACACCATTAAAGTTCAACACTCCTTTATTCTCCTTGTCTGAACACAAACAGTTGAACTCCCTTGATAGAACAGAACAGAAAAGGAGGTGTGGATGCAAACAGGCCCAGACACAATGTAAGCTGCCACTTCCCTTCCTAGAAGTGTATCCTGGTCTCCGCACGAGGGGTAGATTTCCTTCCAGGCCGTCTCCGACAAGAGACTCACTTGTCACCGGCAATATGCTGCACCGGGTCCTCAAATGAGGAGCTCCCCCCGGTCCATTGCGCCTTCCGGATTCGGGTACCCAATCCCTGGGTTCCCTAGGATCTCCTTCCCTCGCGGAACTCAGTGTTGGGCACTGAGCTCCGGACCTCCATCCAAGTACCTCACCCAAGGCTTAAGGTGCCTGGGATGGAACTCGACCTCCGCTGTCCTCTAGGCCTAAGCCACCCAGAGGAGCGACACGACCCACCGTCCGCAAGCTGAAGGTGCCTGGGACTTTGACCCCGTGACAAAGATGGCCGGCCCCCTTTATACCTTCTCCCAGCAAGCACGGCGGGTTCCCCGCCCCACCATACCGCTGCCGAGGGAGGACAAAAGGGAGGCACAGCACACAGCAATGATTCAACCCCAGCCCAGGGCGACAGCGCCACCCACTGGGCTGCAGGGAATTACACATCACTGATGTCTCTGCCAATTCAAAATTACACCCGGGAAAGTACATACCCGCTACACTCTCCCCTCGGTCCTTTGACACTGGTCCCCAGTGTCTGGAGTAAACCATGCCCCAAACAGCTGACATGATTCAGTCCAGAAACAGACTAACAATTGGATATACAAAAATATAAAAACTTTGTAAAACTATCCTACTAAAACATTGTGTCTGAGCCCTGTAAAGAAAGGGAAATAAGACAAAAGAGAAACAACAGTATTGATCTATCACTTTGAATCACATTTTCACATTTGACTTTTCCCACCCATCCTGACTAAGACCCACCCCATCCTCAGTAAACTTGATGGGATGTTCTCCTGCAGAGGGAAAAGAAAGGATTAACACACATAACCCTGACACCTGTATTCGTGTAATGGAAAAGAAACTTCTCCGAGAAGAAATCCCTTTTCTCCAAAGAGAGTGTATGATAAGTGTTTAAACGTTGCGCAACACTGTCACCTGGTGACAGCATCGCGGTAACTGCACCCGTAGAACTTTCCTCTTTTCTTTCGGCCCTATCTACCCCAGAGTCAGTATTCTCTTGCAGAAAAAGTGAAGAACAACCAGGAACAGTTCTTCATTCCTCTGGGCACAAAAGCAACGGGCCCCAGAAAGTTCAGCAGCATGATAAGAATGGAGTCTCTTTTCTCCTACAGGTAAAAGCGGGGATGCGGCAGAACAAGTGGTTTCAAGTGCTGATCCATGGTCTCCAGATGATACTCCACATCTTCTCCTTCTTTTCTTCGGATCAAAACTTTATCTGCATGGATGTGTCGTCCCAACATCCATTCTGCCTTGCAGTCTTTAAAACGTTGAGAGGCCTTTGGAGAGCATGCCAAGTACCTGCGGGCGTGAGGAACCTGAATGTGAGTCCACACAAAGTCATTGTACCAGCGTTCCCGGCACACTTCCACCTCATAGAGTAAGTCCTTCGGTAAGTATGGATACGCCCATCCGTACTCAGCAGCAACCTTCTGCCCAAATAGGCGTTGTAGTCTTGCCAGAGGAGGCATGGTAGCTTTGTCCCCTTCGCCAGGCAACACTATCGAGTCCGGGTGGCGAGGGACCTTGATCACATCTGATCGGGGCATAGGGGCCCGCAACAATAGTCTCTTTTCCCCGGCCTTCAGTACAGATGGCACCGGGGATGTAGCAGCAGACTGGGGATGGGACCTCTCTTCAGGCGCTGTTGCCTCCACCCAGGGTGTGCTTTCCCCTGTTGACATGGGTGGATCTCTGATCCTGCAGGATGAAGCAAGCGGTACCTTGTCCCAGCCCTTCTCAGCAAACAAATTGTCTTCTATTGCCACGTCGTCTCCCATGTCCAAGAGCGACTCCAGGTCGGAGGTGTCACACTCCTCCGTGGGTATGTAGCCGGTTGCAGAAACGGAGCCACACCTTCCTGCGGATTCGCTAGGCCATGACTTCCCGACACCTCCGCCCACACACCAAGTCTATCCGCCTGGCTTACCTCGGCCTTTACTTGAAGCGGGACGTCCGGAACTCTCGTCGACGGATTCATCCGGGTCGGACGTAAGTGGGCGAGATGGTCCACCACAACCGCTGGTCGGGGCTACCATGCCGGTCTTCCTCTTTGGTGGTGGACGCTGCGAGACAGTGGTGACCGAGTCAGCATCCTCGGATTTCTCCCATTGGGATTTTACAACCTCCTCCGCGGTCGTTGCAGTGTGCGCAAGGGTGACTCTCACAGCAGTGATTCCTCCTCTCTGAGTGGTGTTGCCTGAAGCCCGGCCAGGGTAAATGGTCCTCAGCCTTTCCACCGCCGGATCCACTTCGAACAGGAACTCCCCACAGGCCTCACAGTGCCCGAACGGCTTCAACTGGCACACCAGTCCCAAACACCCGGGACAAATCACACCCAGGGCCTCAACGTCCATGCACGAATACAGGGCGAATCGGCCCCTTGGCTTTATTTGGATCCCCGTATCCGTTACTGGAGCAGCAGCGGTCAAAGTCGTGGTGGAAGGATGAACTGGAATCCACGAGGTGTGTCCGAACATGGCGACCTGTTGCTGATCCATCGCACACTTCAGAGTTTTTGTGCCAACGTCCCACGTTTAGTCCTTCACACGTATTGGACTCCTCCCCTTTGCTCCAGTTCGTGGGCTTTTCTTCTTTTCTGTTTCTGAGTCACGCCCACGAACTAAGCGGTGGGGGTGTGCCTGGTGACGCAGTGCAATAGAAGCCCCCACGTGTAGTACTTCACACGGCTGAACTTCCCCCTCTTTCCACTCTTCTGCGCGGGCCTTTCCCTTCTTTGGGTCATGTCCACGACTTCGAGCAGGGATGCACTTCGGCCAATGAAGGCCTGCCTGTTCGCTTAACTCTTCCAACAGACACGTTCAATACTGTGGTGCACAAACACTATACCGGACCCGAGCCCCCACGTGTAGCGGCTGCCCCTCACACTCCCCTCTTTGTCTCATCTTTCTCTTGTCTAGGGGTATCTTAGAGGGGAGGGAGCGGGGACACTACGCCTGGCTTCCACCACAGATGTTAGTGCGGTATAAGCAACAGTTCTGTATTACCTTCGGGTCAGTGTTGTGCACCTGGATCCTCCCTCCAAGAGTCACCGCGAACCATGTCTGTCAGAAAATGAGCTCCACACCATTAAAGTTCAACACTCCTTTATTCTCCTTGTCTGAACACAAACAGTTGAACTCCCTTGATAGAACAGAACAGAAAAGGAGGTGTGGATGCGAACAGGCCCAGACACAATGTAAGCTGCCACTTCCCTTCCTAGAAGTGTATCCTGGTCTCCGCACGAGGGGTAGATTTCCTTCCAGGCCGTCTCCGACGAGAGACTCACTTGTCACCGGCAATATGCTGCACCGGGTCTTCAAATGAGGAGCTCCCCCCGGTCCATTGCGCCTTCCAGATTCGGGTACCCAATCCCTGGGTTCCCTAGGATCTCCTTCCCTCGCGGAACTCAGTGTTGGGCACTGAGCTCCGGACCTCCATCCAAGTACCTCACCCAAGGCTAAAGGTGCCTGGGATGGAACTCGACCTCCGCTGTCCTCTAGGCCTAAGCCACCCAGAGGAGCGACACGACCCACCGTCCGCAAGCTGAAGGTGCCTGGGACTTCGACCCCGTGACAAAGATGGCCGGCCCCCTTTATACCCTCTCCCAGCAAGCACGGCGGGTTCCCCGCCCCATCATACCGCTGCCGAGGGAGGACAAAAGGGAGGCACAGCACACAGCAATGATTCAACCCCAGCCCAGGGCGACAGCGCCACCCACTGGGCTGCAGGGAATTACACATCACTGATGTCTCTGCCAATTCAAAATTACACCCGGGAAAGTACATACCCGCTACATTTTAAAAAAACAATGTTTTTCCTCAGTTTTGGCCGATATGTATTCTACATATCTTTGGTAAAAAAAATCCCAATAAGCGTATATTGATTGGTTTGCACAAAAGTTTTAGCGTCTATAAAATAGGGGGTTGATTTATGGCATTTTTACTATTATTTTTTTTTTTACTAGTAATGGCAGCAATCTGCGATTTTTAATCAGGACTGCTACATTATGGCGGACAGGTTTGACACTTTTGACACATTTTTGTGACCATTGACAATTATACAGCGATCAGTACTATAAAAATGCACTGATTACTGTAAAAATGTCACTGGCAGGGAAGGGGTTAACACTAGGAGGTGATCAAGGGGTTAATTGTGTTCCCTCACTTTGTTTTAACTGAAGGGGGATGGAACTTACTAGGGGAGATGACAGATCGCTCTTCATACTTTGTATGAACACACGATCAGTCATTCCTCACCTGAAAGAACCGAGATCTGTGTGTTTACACACACACATCCCGGTTCTCGCTCTGTCACAAACGATCGCGGGTGCCCTTGGCTCCGGCGGTGAGCCGCGGGCATGCTCGCGTGCCTCTGGCGGCGCGTGCGGCCCCTAGTGGCCCCAATGGGAAGTGACGTAAGTAGGGTTGTCCCGATACCACATTTTTGAGACCGAGTACAAGTACCGATACTTTTTTCCAAGTACTCGCCGATACCGATTACCGATACTTTTTTTTCAATGTCATGTGACAGTTTGAAAGATGGGGACTGATAGGTGGCACTGACAGGTGGCACTTATGGGCACTGACTGGTGACTGGCGCTGATGGGCACTAATAGGTGGCTGGCAATGATAGATGGCACTGATAGGTGGCACTTATGGGCACTGATGGCACTGATAGGTGGCACTTGTGGGCAGTGATAGGTGGCACTGATAGGTGGCACTTGTGGGCACTGATAGATGGCACTGAAAGGTGGCACTTATGGGCACTGATAGATGGCTCTTATGGGCACTGACAGGTGGCACTTGTGGGCAGTGATAGGTGGCACTGATAGGTGGCACTTGTGGGCCCTGATAGATGGCACTGAAAGGTGGCACTTGTGGGCACTTATGGGCACTGATAGATGGCACTTATGGGCACTGATAGGTGGCACTTGTGGGCACTGATAGGTGGCACTGATAGGTGGCACTTGTGGGCACTGATGGCACTTGTGGGCACTGATTGCACTGATAGATGGCACTGATTGCACTGAAAGGTGGCACTTGTGGGCACTTATGGGCACTGATAGATGGCACTTATGGGCACTGATAGGTGCCACTTGTGGGCAGTGATAGGTGGCACTTGTGGGCACTGATAGATGGCACTTGTGGGCACTGATAGGTGGCACTATCTGTGCAATCAGTGCCATCTATCAGTGCCCACAAGTGTCACCAATCAGTGCCCATAAGTGACACCTATCAGTGCAGTCAGTGCCATCTACCAGTGCCACCTAATAGGTGGCACTGGTAGATGGCACTGATTGCACTGATAGGTAGCACTTGTGGGTACTGATAGGTGGCTGGCACTGAAATGCTGTGGGGAAAAAAAATGACACAGGATTAAAAAAAAAAAAAAAAACTGCTGCAACGCCCATCTTGGTACACCCTGCACTCGGCTGAAGTAAGCAGCAGCAGACATCTTGTTACACCCAGCCCATATAGCTCGGGCTGGGTGTAACAAGATGTCTGCTGCTGCTTACTGCAGCCAAGTGCAGGGTGTACCAAGATGGGCGTGGGGACGTTCAGCCGCTGACGGCGACCGAATGTGACAGCACCGGTCACCGATCCTGATGCGGCTGCGCCCTGCACCCCTGCCAGCTTACCAAGTTCAACTGCAGGTGAGGGACTCGCTCTCCGCCCGCGGACTCCGTCCATCGACTGTGCCCGCCCTCTCCAGCCAGACTCCGCCCACACTTTCCTTCAGAGACTCAGCCTGCCCCCTCTCCAGCCAAACTCCGCCTGCACTAGCTCTGTCGACAGACTCTGTCCGCCCTCTCCAGCCAGACTCCGCCCGCACTCCCCCGCCCTCCCTAGCCACTGACTCCTCCCGCCCTCTCCGGCCACAAAAAAAAAAAGTATCGGGTGAAGCATCGGGAGCATTTGCGCGAGTACAAGTACTCGCGCAAATGCTTGGTATCGGTCCCGATACCGATACTAGTATCGGTATCGGGACAACCCTAGACGTAAGGCAATGTCCAGTCGAGCCATCCTACCGCAGTAAGGTGGCTGGTCGACAAGTGGTTAACATACACACCCTCAAGGAATGAGGGAAAAACAGAGACATGAGTAAAACCTTTAAATTCCTTGGATGTAAATAAGGTTCAGAAGGGCATGCTATGGAAATTAGCTGGCAATCCGCAACTCATTGGAAGGGTGAAGAGTCTAGCGATCCCCCTGGGGCATGGTGCCATTTATCTATAGTGGCCATATTGCGATGCCCATGGATGTGTATTGCTATGTATGGTTTTGAGTGAGTGGATAGTTGTTTGTATTTATTAAAGTATATGTAAGCCCTGACCTTATAAAACTACCCATTCAGTTTGAAAAAGAAATGCAAGGCAAAAAATGTGTGTGTGTGTGTGTATATAAACAATATAAGTTGCTTTTTTTTAATAAGTGATCACATAATCTCTGTTCTCAGCTGCATAAGAGGTATAGATGGGGACTGCAAGGGGGTGTGTCAGCAGGAGGCAGAGAAATAGCAATACACTGATCATCCCTGTAAGGAGCTGTTCAGGGGTGGGGGCGTGTCAGTACAAGTCTTGGTAATTGGTGGACAGAAAGGCTGTGCCCCCAGCACAGTCAGAAAACTGATCACGCTGCCAGAAATGAGCCGAAGAAAAGGGCATCTCTGCATGGATACACCCAGGACACTGGGACCAGACTGTCTGCTTACTTTGAATCTAAATCTTTCCAAACACCAGCACGCAGAAAACATGAAAATATAAGTGAACCAAAAAACCCAGTGACAGAAAACCTGACCAATAACTAACAAACAGAAGCCTAACTAAAAGCTAACTATTTACAATATGTAACAAATGGGTGTAGCACCCACTACCTTTGGTATGTGCTAAATAGTGTTTTTTATTATTATTTTTTAAACTGTCAGTGCAGGCAAATTTAGTCAGGCCTTTGCATTAAGCTAGGCCTGATTGTTTTGATTTGGGACTGGGAGTGTCAGAGTAGCAGTGGGTGTGGCCATCTGTGCTCAGACTCTGGAACTCCTCCCCTGCTTCTGGAAAGAATGTTCTAGAAGGGGGCAGAGCTGGAAGCTTTGAGTGGCAGGCAGTTTGTATAGCAGCCCTGACCAATTGCCAACGAGGGTTGGCAGGGGGCGGGACTGCTATATAGGTTGAGGTAACATGCCACTGGGGAGGAGTCGTGAGAGGAAAGAGAAGGGAGCAGTAGTGTCTGTGTGACAAGGCCCCGGCCTGAGGGTCTGGAGCCTACCCGGTGCTGAAGAGGACCACCTTTCTTTAACACTGCATAGGAAGAAATAAGAACTAAGATCAAGCATCCTGGAACTGTTACTGCTGGACTGTGCGGTTTAACCATGTCTCTTCCATGGACCGGGGACCATGGAACAGGTCAGTGGGTACACTATAGCAAGTGATGGGACCAGAGGAGTCTGTTCAAGGAGCTTGGGAAAGTCTGCTGTTGCCCCTAGTAACTGAACGACACAAGGGGGTGTCTTTGATGGGATGTTGCACGGTCAGTCCTACACAGCAGGATATTACAAAAAGTGACTCTAATCTTATTTAAACTCAATATGGAAGGCTGTGGCCGGGGAACTCAACTTCCATATCACTGGACTATTTGGGCCTAGTAGTCCCTCAGTTACCATATGCAAGTAGATGGACTGTGGTGTCGGAGGGGGGTGTCTGTGTGAATGAGCTCTGGACACAGGGCCAGCATTTGGATGACTGATTAATTACCTCAGAATGTCATTTAGAGTGACTTTTCCACAAGAAGTTCTTAAAGCAATACTCTGCAGGAATCAGTACAGCATACAAGGGAGCAATAGTCTGCAGTGACGCAGCTCACCTATCTTCAATCTGTGTTGTGCCTTATCCTCATAATCTAATCTACTAAAGTGCTATTATCTATGGGCATCCCATGTCACTACACCTTTACCCAACTCTACCCAAGAAACCTTTTTATAATAAAAATACCGCAAGGTAACGCAAGTGACTCTTCGTTGTGTCTAAAGGAAGGAGAGTGGGACAAATGGATAAATGGAGGGTCAGACAACAAGGCGATGTGTGAATCTGTTGAACTTGTGCCCAGCGTGCACCTCTACATGGGGAACATCAAATACCAGGGAAAACTGGAGGTGCAGGGAGCAGATGAGAAGGGGGGGGGCCAAAACTGGGGTCAGTAACAACGGAGAGTGGGTACAAGGCTGCAGGATACAGGGTAGAGAACAGGATAATGGCTAGCAGTATCTGGCAGCAAGCAAAACACTTGAGCAAGAGGCACTTAGTAAGGGTAGGGCCTAAATACCCTTCCAGCAACCAGTATCAGGTGAAGGGTGATACCTGAGGTCTGCTGGCGGCTGGTAAACACTTGCTTGTGGACACTGGATTTACAACCTTCCTCCCAGGGAACCACAGTGCCACCAGCAGGTGATCCCAGTCCTGAGATGAATTTGCTTACATGCCTAGTGTGATCAGTTTGAAATAGGAAAGCAGGGGGACTGGCATGATTACCAGGCATTTCACACAAAAGAAGAATACAAAGAGAACAGGATACGTTTTAACAGAAGTACATGGTACAACAGGAACATATTAGGAATATGAAATGTTGGGGTAGCAAACACTTTAAAAAAAAAACAATATTGCGCTATATGAGGCTTTTTAAATTTTTGGTAACCTCCTGGTCACCATTAGTTATTGGGAAAATTATGAGTTTTCCAGTATATGGATCTATACTTCAGGCTCATTTGATCTTCCTATAATCTGGGGGTCACTTCTGTTGATGAGTGCAGTTTTTGATTGATGGAGGATCACATGGTGACCAACACGGATTTCATTAAAGAAGGGGATTGTCACTGATTAAACACATACATGGACTTGGGACAGTTTTGTTTGCTATAGGTATAGATCATTTTGAATATTGATTATATTAATTTTATGGTAGATATGTGAGCACTATTTTTTACAGTAAGTCTAGGTTCACATCTACGCAGTTGATGAGATTTTAGGCACGTTTTGTGTTTTTAAACCCATGTTTTTGATGCTTTTTTGCATGCAGTTTTTATGCATTTTGTGTTTTTTTTTCTCACGTTGAACACACTGTATATAGTTGGTTGCTAAGGAGTGGACCAAGAAGCTGGCTGTTTCATACTTAATGGCTGATGAGTCATCAGCTCTCAGCTGGATTCCCTGCTGACAGCTGTATGTAAAAAAAAAAAAAAAAAAAACGGAAAAAAAAACGCAATGGGACCCCCACTAAATTTTATTTGGAGGGGATCCCATGGCAAATTAAAAAAAATGGCATGGGGCCCCCCAAATAAATACCAGACCCTTATCCGAGCATGCAGGTCAGGAAAGGGAGGGGACGAGCGAGTGCCCCCTGATTTAGGGCAGGGGGGTTCTGCCCCCTTGTGATGCCCTTTTTGTACATCACCGACCCAGCATGCACCAGGCAGTGACATCACAAGGGGGCGGGGACACCAGGTGACGTCACAGGTGGCCCCATCCCTTACCTTTTTAAGAACTGTCAGACGGAAGAGCGGGCAGTCGGCGGTTAGCCTTCATTGAATGCTGAGCTTTTTTTTTCTGTCGGATCCGGCACTGCGGTGTGATTGACGATGGATTTACATCGGTGGACATTGTTTTTTTTATTTTTAATAAATGAGTATTCAAAAACTTTTTTTTTTTTTTTTGGGTGAATGAGTAGGGGTACAACGTACCCCATACTCATTCACATGGGGGGGCCAGGATCTGGGGGCTTCCAGATTCCGATAAGCCCCCCACTCGCAGATCCCCACAACCAGAGCCCAGGTTTGTGGGGAATAGGCCCTTGTCCCCATTAACATGGGGACATGGTGCTTAAGGGTGGGGGGCAGAGCCCCTCCTGTCCCAAAGCATCCCCTATGTTGAGGGCATGGTATGGTTTAGGAGTGGGGGGGGGCACGCTCGTCCCCTCCCTTTCCTGAACTATCGGGCTGCATGCTCGGATAAGGGTCTGGTATAGATTTTGGGGGGGGGACCCCACGTCATTTATTTTTTAATTTTTGGCGTGGGGTTCCCCTTCAAATCCATACCAGACCGTTTTTTTTTTTTGCCAGCAATTCTTTTTTTTACATTCAGCTTTCCTGTCCCATTACTTAGCAAACAGCTATTCTCAGTGTCTTAAAGAGAAAATAAAAATAAAACCGCATAAAAAATGCATAAAAAACGCAACACTTGCATTTTTGGTGCGACTCTATTGAAGTCTATTGCACGCAAAATGCAATCTGATGCGGGGAAAAAAGTTCCTGATCCTTTTCAAAGAATGCAGCACTGCAAAACTCACAGATGTGAACTACATCCACGGGAAACCATGTTAAATGGACTGTAGTGCGTTTCTGCAGTGCAAAACACACCAAAAAAACACATAGGTGTGAACGTAGGGCAAATTAATATAACTATGCTTGGGGTGAACATGGGTCTATCCTCAGATTAGAAAAAAAAAAAAAATAGGTAATAAAAACATAGAAAGAACTCGGATGACCTGGTCTTTTTCTGCTATCAGTCCTGTAACTGTAGTACGTTAACTTTCTCTACCTCACTGCTTTCATGAGCACTAAAAGGTAAAAATAAACCCAAAAAAAAAAAAAATGAAGCCATTTTTTTAAATTCATTATTTAAAGTGGTGCATAAAATCTTAATAATAACCGATCTTTTAAATAAACATTTTCTCTCTGCTACGTTGCACACATGACCTCTAGTGGAAAAGACTGGAATAGACTTTGCAAAAGATTGTACTGGCTTGATTAGGAGTATTTTGTGGAAGGTTTGATTTTACTTTACTCATTCAATAGTTTTCATTGATGTTTCATATGCAGCTAATAAAAGACAATATTGCAATGCATTCTGACATATTTTTAAAAAAATATTTAAGAAACAACAGCTTAAATGGTTTTACAATTCTTTTGTCTCAAAACATCATGTATAAATACTATGCCAATATGTAACTCACAATTACATGCATATCAAAGAATCCATAAATATATCCAGTGACTAGAAGCTGAAATTCAGTAGTATGACTCCAGAGGAAAGTAGGGAACCCACTTCCCCTGCAATAACGACTCCCTTATTCTTGGCAAGATTTCTGATGCAACAATTACCCAAGAGGACAGGGCCAGATCAGGACTTGAGTATTGTGGTCCTGTCTGTTTAGCAGGTAGAACTGGTCATTATGCAAGAATGTAAATCCTGCCCCTCCCAGTGGAAGACCAGAATTCCCTTGACAATATAGTTAACATCAGGGACCTTGGGGCCCACTTCATCATCAGAAAGCAGGGAGCAGTAGAATGAGCTTTGCAATATGCACTGGAACTGCAAGATATAGCAGCACAGATATGCCATAGGAAAAGGAGCCAAGTGGAAAGGCCTAACTAAGTGATGCCAATGGATGGCTGAAGGAACAATCTGTAGATGTATTTCTGTCTGACAAGATCAGAAGAAAGCAACCCTAATTTAAAGTTTGACAAACTGTTAAGTGTCCATAGCTTGTCAGGAGTACAGACCTATAGGCTTAGACGTACCCATGGCCAATATAAGTGGGACATTAATAGACCCACTTTCAACTGAACAGACAGCTCAATGGAAGATGGCCATCTGGAAAATGAAACAAACAAGGGATTGCTCAACTGCAGACAGTTATCCACATTAGACAGGGAGACTTCCTGAGGGGCAAAAAGGGGATACCCCTGTGTGTAGAAGGCAATCACCACCTCAGAGATGTAAAAGGCAAAATAGATCACCATCCTTGTGTAGCGGACCCTCAAAATTGGGGTCGCTATGCTCTAAATTTAAGGGTAGCCTGAGCAATAGTTTGGTTCAGGTTCTCCAATTCTGTTAGTTTGAACTCTGCTCTGCTGTAATGTTGCCTGGTAGTATATTTCCCCTTGACCTGTAGGTGGCGCTGTTGCCCAGGTCTCGGGTTGAACCACAGGTGGCGTTGTGGTGTGATTGGGTGTCCTCTCTCGGCTGCCGTGCAGTGGGTGGGTTTTGCCTGCATGCCGGGAGAGGGTACATAAGGGGAGACGCCATGATCTGGTGTGGTGTGCCGGGGGGGGGGGATTCCAAGGAGGACCCCTGGTGACGAAGTCGCGCCCCTTGGCCCTGCTGGCCGGGGGGTGCGTGAACTGGTCGAGGAGTCTCGGGCACCTTTTAGCCCGAGGCTATAGTGTTCCAGATAGGCCCACTACCTTCAACTGGGTCTACAACCAACCCACTGGAGTCCCAGGGAACCCGAGGGAGGATGGCCCGCTCTGAAGGAGAGGAAACCAGGGGAGGACCTGTCCGATGGATCGGTGAAGGAAGTCACGGTCACGGGGAGGCATGGTTGTCTATCAGAGGGAAGGATTCGTGAGTTGCAAGATAGCTCCTGTAGTGTGCCCTATTGGCACCTATGGTCTCTAATAATCTACAGGCATTAGGAAGTTCTAAATTCAGGAACTAAAGGATTCTGTGGCAGAGGATCTCTTGAACTTGTCTTTGAAGGGGGCTAAATCTGAAGTGACTGTTCATGCTTCACTCTGGCTGCTAGAACTGTGAGAGGGATCTATCCAGGTGAGCAATGCCCACTCAGGCTTGAGTGGAGAATAGGGTGACTGGGTGCAGCGTGCCTGAACCTATCTCCCTACCTAATCCTATTGCTGTCTTCAACCTTTTTTCCAATCTGTTTCAAGCAAGGAGAATAAACTCATCTGTTGGAGCTTAAATACTTTCTGGACATTGGCCTTCTTTCAGGGGAAATAATAGACTTTTCCCTACATTCTAGGGACGAGAACCAATTTAGGGAGGTAACTCGCTGCAGGACCCAAAATTGTAAGAACACCGCTCAACCTCTTATACCAGGAGGATACAGGCATGTGGCAAGGTGTGCCTTTACCCCTGCAAGTGAAGGTAGGCAGGAGAAAAGGGTCTGTGTTCTACACGTGGGGGCTCGAGTCCGGGATGTTTTGCAGCTACCCCCTGGAAGTTGGACTATTTTTTTTCCCGTGTATGATGTGGTTCTGTGAAAATCGGTCATTTGGGAAAAGTTGAACTGCGTCATTTGTGTGGAAAATGGAGGTAAAGGCCTGTACTGAACTTTTCTAACTGCGTAGTTCGTGGGCGTGCCTCCAACATATACAAGCCCGCAAGCTACGTGCCGCAGGAGCAAAGGGAAAGGAGCCCCCGCCAATTGTGAGTTGCACGTGGTGCAACTGGCACCAAAGGGCCAGAACGAGCTGGATCAGTGAGAGAGAAGTAAGATGGTCGCTGCTCCATGGACTTCTGTTGCATCGGGACCCCGGATGTTGCAAACCACATCAACCATGGACATTGCTCCCCTCACTGCCCCCCTGACGGACACAGGGATCCGGCTAAAGCCTAGGGGCCGCTTCGCTCTCTATGTCTGCCGAGATGCGGAGGCCCTGGGCATGCTCTGTCCCAGATGTCAAGGACTAGGGGTGCAACTATGGCCTTTTGGAAGGTGTGCAACTTGTGGAGAGTTTCTCTTCGAAGTAGACCAACCCACCGAGAAACCCCGGGTCTACCGGGTTAACTACCTTACGCGCACGTCACTTCTGAGGGGGAAACCTGTACTCCCACAGTTGAGCCCACGTGCACCGCGTTGGCTACCACGGATGTGGCCAATGGAGATAACTCAGCTGCTGCAGAGCCATCGGCGGATACCGGAGCGGATGCTGCCTCCGCCACAACCGAGACCTCCACTCAGCCCGCCAAACGAAAGGTGGGCTATGTTAAGGCCTCCCGCGGCCGCGGTCGAAGCCTGCCCCAGCGCCCGCCTGACCCGGGTCCTCAAGCCAGAGGGACCTCCAGGAGATCCACGTCAGGGGACGGTAAGCAGGCTGGGGGAACTGTGACATTGGGTTTGCCGGGGAAAGGAAGGAAGCCCATACCCCACACTACTGGGGATGCGTGGACAGCCAGCCTGTAGAAACTTTATATTTTTGGGGACAATGTGTCTGTGTCCACCACCAATTACCTGCCGGCAAGGGAGTATGATACTTCCGATCTACATTCATCGTCCGATGTGGGGGATGACTACGAGATTGATGAGGTTTACATTAAAAAAAGGATGGGACAAAGTCTCAGTGACTTCATCCCGCAGCCTTAGGGGGATCTCGCCAATGGACTCTGGGGAAACTACACCTAAAGTGGAAGCCCCTGCTTTAAAGGAAGAAGTCATATCCACACCCGCTCTGGCTGCACCTGCATTGTCTGTGCCTACTGCTACGGAGGGACGTCCGCCGTTGCACCCACCTTTGCCACAGTTGGAGCCAGC
Source organism: Rana muscosa (assembly GCA_029206835.1). Taxonomy (NCBI): domain Eukaryota; kingdom Metazoa; phylum Chordata; class Amphibia; order Anura; family Ranidae; genus Rana; species Rana muscosa. The sequence continues at coordinate 1,113,874,828 of CM055122.1, read as the reverse complement.
TCAAATAACAAGGTCCCCGGATGCTATCGTTCTTCCTGTAGCAGGAGATCGGGCGACTATGCCACCTTTAGCCCAGTTGCAGCGGCTCCTAAACAGAAAAATTGCTACGGAGTACGGGTGGGAATACCCCTACGTTCCCAAAGAGTTACTCTTTGAAATCGAGGCCTACAGGGAACGGTGGTACGCAGACTTCATTTGGGACCATTTGGAAGTGCACAGAGGCCGCAGGTATCTAAAATGTTCTGCTACCATGGCAGATTGTTACAAGGGGTGCCGTAAAGAGTGGGCTTATGGTCGGCACATCCATGCGGATCGTGTGGTAATTTGCTGCAAGGAGAGAGGATACCGTGTACTCTATAGAGACCCTAGATAAACAATGGAAGACTCTTGTTCTCCCGGATCCTCAATATTACTTGTGAAATGGAACTTGTGTGTTTATTCCGTTTCACAGGAATAGCCTGCCCTGAACTCACTCATGACTTTTCCCTCTGCTGCAGGGTTATCTACTCAACTGAGGAATTGGACAGCGTTTTTTTTTTTTTTTTCTCTCTCTCTCCTCAGCTCCGCAAAGGAAAGAAATATTTTTTTTCTCTCTTTCCACTGAACAATGGGGTAGGTTAGTCAGGGCCAAAGTGAGAAACCGTCGTGGTTAAAGATGAAGAGTTCTTGTGAAATAAATTCATGCCCACGCGCAGCATTGGAGTGTTTTGACTTGAATTGCCACTAGGTGGTGGTGTTTTGCAGTGAGGCTAGGCTTAACAATGCAAATAAAAATTCATATATCCGAGGATAATCATCTCTTTTCGGAGAGATGGTTTTCTTCTGCATATCTTAGATGTAGAATTGTATATTGTGTTTTCTTCCTTTTCTCTGCCTCTGCAGGTGATCTGCAATCAACTCTGCCGGAGAATGGGTGGGGTAGATATGTTAGGAAGGGTGGGATTGTAATTTGTGATGCTGTGTGTTTTTATACAAACTGTGATGTGTATTTTTACATGTTCTTTCTCTTCCTCTTCTACTCTATTCCCAAATTGTTGGTTCAGGCACCATTCTAACATAATTACTGTACATAGTTGGAAAAGACCGGAACCCACTCAGGATTGAGGGGTCTTTCTGATCTCTTCCAGCCACTGGGGACAGTGGCTTTTCAAGGGGGGTATGTGTAGCGGACCCCCAAAATTGGGGTCGCTATGCTCTAAATTTAAGGGTAGCCTGAGCAATAGTTTGGTTCAGGTTCTCCAATTCTGTTAGTTTGGACTCTGCTCTGCTGTAATGTTGCCTGGTAGTATAGTTCCCCTTGACCTGTAGGTGGCGCTGTTGCCCAGGTCTCAGGTTGAACCACAGGTGGCGTTGTGGTGTGATTGGGTGTCCTCTCTCGGCTGCCGTGCGGTGGGTGGGTTTTGCCTGCATGCCGGGAGAGGGTACATAAGGGGAGACGCCATGATCTGGTGTGGTGTTCCGGGGGGATTCCAAGGAGGACCCCTGGTGGCGAAGTCGCGCTCTTTGGCCCTGCTGGCCGGGGGTGTGTGTGAACTGGTCGAGGAGTCTCGGGCACCTTTAGCCCGAGGCTATAGTGTTCCAGATAGGCCCACCACCTTCAACTGGGTCTACAACCAACCCACTGGAGTCCCAGGGAACCCGAGGGAGGGTGGCCCGCTCTGAAGGAAAGGAAACCAGGGGAGGATCTGTCTGCTGGATCGTGAAGGAAGTCACGGTCACGGGGAGGCCTGGTTGCCTATCAGAGGGAAGGATTTGTGAGTTGCAAGATAGCTCCTGTAGTGTGCCCCATTGGCACCTATGGACTCTAATAATCTACAGGCGTTAGGAAGTTCTAAATTCAGGAACTAAAGGATTCTGTGGCAGAGGATCTCCTGAACTTGTCTTTGAAAGGGACTTAATCTGAAGTGACTGTTGGTGCTTCACTCCGGCTGATAGAACTGTGAGAGGGATCTATCCGGGTGAGCAATGCCCACTCAGGCTTGAGTGGAGAATAGGGTGACTGGGTGCCGCGTGCCTGAACCTATCTCCCTACCTAATCCTATTTCTGTCTTCAACCTTTTTCCCAATCTGTTTCAAGCAAGGAGAATAAACTAATCTGTTGGAGTTTAAATACTGTCTGGACATTGGCCTTCTTTCGGGGGAAAGAATAGACTTTTCCCTACATTCTAGGGATGAAAACCAATGGAGGGAGGTAACTCGCTGCAGGACCAAAATTGTAAGAACACCGCTCAACCTCTTATACCAGGAGGATACGGGCATGTGGCATGGTGTGCCTTTACCCCTGCAAGTGAAGGTAGGCAGGAAAAAGGGTCTGTGTGCTACACTTGTAATAAAACTAAATTGTTTAGTTGGCCTTTGAGTGCCACATCCCTAATTAAAATATTTAAAGTTCTAGAAGGTAATAAATCCCATAAGTGTGGGGATTTTAACGGCACAAATCCCAAATTTTGTTAAAAATACAGAGTTTATCACAAAGATACATTTTTTTAAAACAACAGACATTTTCTTATTTTATAAAAAAATCATATCCATCAATATTTCCCAAAATTTGCTCTAGTTAAAGTATACAAACATATATCCTGTGATGTGCCTAAGCAATATGAGTTGTTCATGTGATTTCTCCGCACACTCAATGCGTTTCTTGGACTTTGGTCAACTTCATCAGGAGCTTACAAGTGGAACATATGTATATTCACTGAATACATAAAAAACTAATTATAATAGCTGTGAGGGGGTTAACTCGGCACCGGGTGTGTGTGACCCCCTGGATGGGTTCACCACACAAAAACAGGCACAGCAGACAGTTTGTAGTTGCAAAAAACAAAAGGTGCGGTTTATTTAAACTATTTACAGGGGAAAAACAGCAAAACAAAAATAAACATACAAAAATAAATCCTGGTCAGCTTGACCGCTTACTACACACGTAGGTTCCCTGTCTGACAACTAGGTGCAGCCTTGTGCTGCCCCAGCCCCTATCTCCCTGTTTTTGAAGGTTTTAGCCACACAGGCTTTGTCTCACCGCACAGGACAGAAACACACTCCCCAGTCTTGCACAACACAGAACTGGTTCCAGGATGGAGCATCTCCCTTAGCATGCTGGGAGTTCTTGTAGAGGCCTTAATGAGCCACTTGATTCAGCTGGGCTCATTAACTCTTCCCCCGCAAGACTCCCAGCACTCCCCCTAGTGGTATGAATTTGCATAAAGCCTGAATCTAGGGCATACATACCTACCATCCTGGATGAAACCTGGTGATTTTACCTGCCTGCTGTCACATAGCATAGTAAAATAGTAAAATGCCAACAACCATGTGTGTCTATGCATAAGCTCATTGGGTTACCTGGGCAGAAACCGGACATGAGGAAGGATCAGGCCAAAACCCCAAATGGGGGAACAAAACAAGCAAACATCAGGACTGGAGAGATGGGGTGCCAGGGATCTACACAGAAAGTTATAGAAAGGATCTATAAACTATTTTAAAGTATATTTATTTGGAGTAAAGCATTTGCAAACCAAAAAAAAAAAAGGATAAGTGAGACTAGTGGTTGAGAGGGTCAATCATGCGTTTCATCTATCTATACGGTCATTCATATAATCTTAACCACTTCCATACTGGGCACTTATACAGCTTCCTGCCCAGACCAATTTTCAGCTTTCTGCGCTGTTGCACTTTGAATGACAATTGCGCGGTTGTGCTACACTGTACCCAAACTAAATTTTTATCATTTTGTTCCCACGAATAGAGTTTTCTTTTGGTGGTATTTGATCACCTCTGCGATTTTTTTTTTTGCAATTTTTTTTGCAATTTTTTTTTAAAAAAGACAAATTTTGAAAAAAAAAAACCGTTGTAAATAAGTAAGTTTTCTCCTACACTGATGGGGCTGCACTGATGGGCACCGATAGGCGGCACGGATGGGCACCGGTAGGCGGCACGGATGGGCACTGGTAGGTGGCACGGATGGGCACTGGTAGGCGGCACGGATGGGCACTGATAGGCGGCACGGATGGGCACTGATAGGCGGCACAGATGGGCACTGATAGATGGCATGGATGGGCACTGATAGGTGGCACTGTACTGTAATGTGTTACTAATGGATGCCAATTAGTGCCAAACAATAATGCCTGCCAATCAGTGATGCCCATTGTGGGCACTGATTGGCATCCATTGTGGGCACTGATTGGCATATATTAGGGGCACTGAATGGCATCCCTGGTGGTCTAGGGAGGCATACCTGGTGGTGGGCATCCCTGGTGGTCCAGTGTGGGCATCCTCGGGGGGCTGCGCTGATAATCGATCAGCACAAACCCCCCCCTGTCAGAGGAGCAGCCGATCGGCTCTCCTCTACTCGCGTCTGACAGACGCGAGTGAGGAAAAGCTGATGACCGGCTTTTCCTGTTTACATCGTGATCAGCCGTGATTGTACACGGCTGATCACGTGGTAAAGAGTCTCCGTCGGAGACTCTTTACCTAGAACGGTGTTGCGGGGTGTTAGACTGACACCCTGCAACAACGATCGCTGTGATGCGCGCCCCCGTCATATGACGTCCAGTCAGGATTTTGAAACCACTTTGCCGCCGTCAATCTGCTATAGGGCGGGCGGCAAGTGGTTAAATACATGGATAGTAATCAATATTTTTCCTAAATGGCATATGACAGAGCTCAGATTTATTTGGTAGTGGATCAAAGCACTGGATGGAATAGAATATAGTCCATCCAAAAGGCAAGCCTTTATCTAAAAATTAAACAGGCCGTGACTGCAATTATATATCTTTCTGGTGATATATTTAAACATATATATATATCTCTCTCTATCACTATTATAACCCCTCCTAACAAAACCAAGAATGGGTTGTACACAGCAGTATTATATTTGTCCACTTATCGTATCTTTAAGGTATCTTTAACCTAAATTAAAAATAATTAAATTATTTTGTACACTGCAATGATAACATGAGCCCAAAGGGTAAAAAAAAAAAAAGATTAATAAACTATCAGAAGGTACATACCATCTTTAGGTTACATAGTCCATCTAGTTCAACCAACAAAAAACACACACATCTCTCAAATATTAAGGTGTAGTCTTAAGCCCCGTACTCCATGTATTCCACCCCGGGGAGGATGTGTCGGTAGCTGGGCTTTCTTTTATTAACCACTGATTTGTTCAGGATTGGCGGGTCTGAACAGATATACTGCTGAACTCCAGCCAAACAATTTGAAGCTTCCTGATGACGCACTTCCTGTGAAATGCATTGAGGCTGTAAGGTGACATTACAGATGTCACTTCCGGTAGGACCCCCGCGTCACGTCCACACACCAGCTCCTCAAGAGCAGCGAGGCAGTGGTTATTACCCTTAAAGTGGATGTAAACCCTCCATACACCCAGTGAAGTGAACAGCCTCAGATGATACACAAAGATTAACCAAATCTCCCTATATAAGTTTTACATCCATATCTGCTGTCATCACATTTATATACTGTTTAGAAAGTTTGGATCGTGTTAGGAAATGTTCTCTTCCTGTTTAACAGAGTGTGATGTCTGGGCATACAGCCAAGATAGCTAAAATTTCTGATTGGAGGAAAGGCACACACCCCCTCTCATCATAGGCAGAGACTTTCAGAGGTGTTTTGTAACAGGGCCAGCTCCCTCATAATCTATTTTAGCAACCTCCCATGACAGAAATGTCAGGCTGCTTTTATCTCATGTGCCAGAGAATTTGTCAGGAGTTATCAGGCTGATAACAGAGGAATGGTCCAGGAGAGAGCTATGGCACTTAGCGCTTTGAAGAGAGATAACAAAATACTGCAGATATATATGCCCAGCTCAAATTTCATGAATTGGGTTTACATCCACTTTAAGGCCATATGTGCTGGTGCTGACTGAAGCACCTGGAAATGTACCGTATATACTCGAGTATAAGCCGACCCGAATATAAGCCGAGGAACCTAATTTTAACACAAAAAATGGGAAAACTTATTGACTCGAGTATAAGCCTAGGGTGTCCATCTGCATGCCTCACTTTGCCTCACTGTGTCCATGTGTATGCCTCACTGTGTCCGTGCCTCACTGTGCCCATGCCTCACTGTCACTGTGCCCATGCCTCGCTGTGCCCAATCTCCCTACCTGATCTCCGGCGCTGTGTGACTAGACTGACGTTTAACATGGGAGTCTATAGAAGGAGTGCCCGGGTTTGAAAAATCAGTACTCCCTGGCCGTAGGTCCCTCGGACATCAAACTTTGCACACTTGTAAAGGAAGAGTTTGGCTACATGTGTGCCATGTTTGGGGTCCAGAGGACCTACGGCTGGCCAGGAACAGGCGCACAAAGTTGAAGATGGACACAGACTATAAGCCGAGGGGGGCATTTTCAGCACAAAAAAATGTGCTGAAAAATTTGGCTTATACTCGAGTATACTAAAAAGACATATAAATTTTACCACCTACAAGTGTCAAACAAATTTGTCTAATGCGGCGCTCTCATTGATACTGAAATCAATAAGGATCACTATTGTCCTAAAAACAATAGTGGGAAATCCAGAACTCCCAATAGGGCAAGAATATCCTAATAGATACAATTCAATATGTCCTATCACAATATTCTTTAGAAATTTTTTTCCATCCAATGTGCATCCTCCTCACACGTTACTTCGGACAAACGTATCGAAAGCTCCCCATAGGGATTGCACTCACCAGATCACGGCAGATAATAAGCCTCAAACGAACTTCAGACACAGGCTGCAGTAGAGGAATGACTTCTCACAATCTCTGCAAATGTCAGCTGGTAGTGAGCTCATACGAGGTCCAAGTACAGGATGCAAAATAGTGACTTCTCTGGATATCCTCTTCACATAGAGGTGTGCAATTTTCCTCCCGGGATTTGTACAATGGAGAGAAAGGGAAAACTCTGCATAGTGTGAACCGGTTTCCAAAAGCTTTATTTCCCTCTTAAAAAATTTGTTTTCATAAAATCAACAAAAAAACCCCCATTAACCTGTACAGCCTGCGTTCTGTTTTGCTCGTCAACTCGATGCTTGTCAGGCAAAGGTTGGTGCACTGTCGAGGGGCCTGGTGGAGCTACTGTTTGTCATATTTAGCTCACAGCTCCTCCAAACGCCGGACAGTACTTCCGGTTTCCCGGGCCAGTTCCCTGGAACGCAAGGCGTCAATCGTCACTTCCGGTATGACGCTAAATTACGCTCAGACGCGTTTCGTCATCACGACTTTTTCAATGGGCGTGGTCTTACGGCGTGACGTGACCTCTATTTATATTGCCAATAATGAAGCCAGATTAACTCTTAAGCTGATCGCCGCTCACTATTCTAAAAGTGCATGGCGACCGTATTTACTCTCAATAAATTCATAGTATATGTTTAAAAATAAGCTGGATTGCCATACATCCACATCGAGTTGCGATCATTACAATCTTAAAAACATATTATACATACTAAGCATATATTTATAAAACCTCATAATTCATCAGTATATAACAGCTTAATTAACTGAAAAATAATCTGTTCTCTGATCCACTGACTGTCATATATCCACAGCAGTAAATTTGATTTGGTATATTAAAATTACACTACAAATAAAACATCCAAATTAATAATAAATCAAAATAATTTAATTTAATAAATAGCAATGGGAGCTATAAAAATATATATATATATATATATATATATATATATATATATGAAAAAATTCATACATATACTTATACTCCTAACCGTCATTAACTAAAAGACCGGTAGAGGGTGGAATACACACTCCAAACGACTTTCCACATGAAATGAACAATCTCCTAACTGCTAAGAAGCTAGTATATTCACATCATTCTTTTTTACACGATCCTGTCTATATTCACATAGGGGTCTATGTACATATAGGTAATATCACAGCAAATACTACATGATGGGCACCCAATCTGTATATTTTCTGATGTATATAGAAAACAACTTCAAATATCCGCCCTTTATGGGCAGTTTAGGGGCCTATAACATAAGTATTATTCAACATAGTCTACAGATCACTGATGAAACAGTTTATATCCAATTCTATGTTTAACCCCTTCGGGGAGAGGGTATCAGTAAGAAAAATCCACTGAGTCTCTCTCTGTGATAATTCACGTACAATATTTGACCCTCTCCACGCAGGTTTAATGTGGTCTATCCCCCAAAAGGTTAAACCTGAGGGATCCCTATCATGAAAGACCTTAAAGTGGAGGGACACATTGTGGTCCTTATAACCAATAAGGATATTATTAATATGTTCAGCTATCCTGATTCGAAGCATCCTTTTGGTTCTCCCAATGTACATTAGCCCGCAAGGGCACTTTAAAGCGTAAACTACATGCGTAGTGTTGCAGGTTATGAATTCCTTTATTTGGAACTCATTGTTGTTGGAAGTGGACGTGAACCTTTCTATCCCTCTCATTTGACAGGCCACATCTCTGCAGGGTTTGCATTTCCTGCAACAGAAAAATCCATCCCTATCCCAAAAAGTGGGGGGACGTTTCGGAGGATCTAATACTTTTTTCACTATACAATCTCCAAAGTTTTGGGCTTTCCTGTAGACAAATCTCGGGTTAGATGGAAGCTGTTTTTGTAGGGTTTTATCCAGACAAAGAACGTGCCAATGGTTTTTGAACACCGACTCCACCTCTTTATATTGAGAATGGAAGTCTGTGATAAAACCCCACTCTTGGTTAACACTTCGTCCCACCACCAGAGGCTTGTCTCTCAGGCATTCTGCCCTAGGTATGGCAGCCATTTCTTCTACTACTGTGTTCAAATGTTGCGATTTATAACCCTTCTCCAAAAATCTTCCTTTTAGGATCCCAGCCTGTTCCCTAAAGTCTTCTGTTGAGGTACAATTTCGTTTTACCCTCATGAATTGGCCCTTCGGCACATTCTTCAGCCATAGTGGATGATGTCCACTATGGATGGGTAAAAAGCTGTTCCTGTCTGTTACCTTAAAATATACTTTAGTCTGCAGAGTATCATTCACCCTAAAGATAGTCACGTCAAGAAAGTTAATCTGTTCCTTACTTACTTGACTGGTCAGTTTGATATTGTTATTGTTATTATTAAGATGCGCTAAAAAAGTTTCCAAAGATGTTTTTGATCCTGCCCAAATAAGGAACAGGTCATCTATGTAGCGTCTATAAAACAATAGCTCTGCCCTTTTCTGGTCAAATACTGATTTGTCCTCCCACTCCCCCATGAAGAGATTGGCGATGCTGGGCGCAAATTTTGCACCCATAGCAACGCCTCTCCTCTGGGTGTAGAAGGACTTGTTGAACCAAAAATAATTGTGGCTCAAACAAAAATCAAGAGCGTTCCTCAAAAATATTTTTTGGCCATGGGGTAAATCTTCCCGTCTACTTAATGCCCAATTAAGGGCCAGCAGAGCGTCATCGTGTTGTATTATGGTATAGAGAGAAGAGACATCTGATGTCACCAGAAATACTTCATCTCTCCCTGCCAAACTGACCTCTTGTAATGACTGTAACAGACTTTTTGTATCTCGAAGATAGGCTTTGGTGTCAGTCACACTTTTTTGTAAAAATCTATCAAGGTATTGTCCAAGTCTTGCTGTGACAGACCCAATCCCATTGACTATGGGTCTGGGTGGAGGATTCTTTTGATCCTTATGGATTTTGGGAAGGGTGTAGATAGTGGGTATGCGGCTACTACTCGGTATAAGAAACCTCTTTTCTTTTGGAGTTAGAATATGAGATTGATAACCTCCCTCTATTAGAGATTCCAGCTCAAGACAATACTGAGGAGTAGGATCTTTATCCAACCTCCTGTATGTGTCCTCATCGGCCAACATATTCAGGAGTTGGTTGTTGTAGTAGTCTTTAGTTAATAATACCACCCCTCCTCCCTTATCGGCAGGTCTGATTACCAGATCCTTCCTTGCTTCCAGGGATTCAATCCCCTCTTTAATATGTCTTGGGTTTACATTCTTAACCGGTCTTACTTTCTCTAAGTCGCGTAGCACCAAATTTTTAAACACTTCTAAATGCTGTGTAGCGTTATTTGGGGGATTAAATAGAGAGCGGTTTTTTAAACCACTATCTACTGCTATGGCTGCATTACCATTTGTACCTACTGGAATAGAATTTTTATTTAGAAAATATTTCTTTATACTCAATTTCCGCATATATTTATGCAAATCTACATAAACACTAAATTTATTAATGGGCCTTTTCAGGCCACATTTAAGTCCTTGATGGAGAATATTTTTTTCTTTATCCGTAAGCACTATATTAGTGAGATTATAAATCCCACCTAATCTGCTTCCCTCCTTCTTTTTCTGCGTCCTGGACCCTGCTCTGCATCCTCTGTGTCGTTTCTCCTTATATCCTGTGGGTATCCTGCATTCCTTTCCCAATATTGTTGCTCCTCCCATGCTAAATCTCTGTAGGGTGGTGCCATTGGTCGAGGATAAGTTTGTGGAGGTCTCCCCCTGTAGGGAAGGTATCCCCGTCCCCTCCTCTGTCCTCCTCGGCCCCTTCCTAAAAAAGGACGTGAGGTATAAGGAGCATTACCCGTGTTATAATCCCACAAAGGATCGTATCTATTAGCAACTGGAACTGCATAGTTATCATGATTGTTCTGTTGTGATGGGGGATGTGTCATATTACCTCTTCCCCCTTTGCCCCTAATACCACTATTTGGATTTTTTCCCCTATTAACAGACCCTGATTGAGTTTGGGGTTGTGGCAATGCACTACTCTGATCAGGGACTACAGGTATAGATAGTGAAGGTCGTTCTTCCTGTATGGGGGTTTGAGGGACTTCACTTTCCATCATATCTTCACTATTAGGAGCAGTCCCTATTGGGCTCTGCCATGTGTAGGCACTATTAGTTCTGAAATCTTTCAGATCTCTAAAGAACTTCTTCAATTTTTTCTTTTGAGTTTCTTTATCCACCTTCTCCAATCTTTTAGTAATACGGTTATTAAAATCTATAATCTGCTGGGAGTCTCGAATGGGATCCAGCTGCTGCCGCAGATCACTGATCCTGGTCTCTAATTTAGCCATTTTCCTCTTTTTCCTTTGGAGGATCAGCTCCTGCAGCTTTAGCCCAACCCCATTGAAGAAACCCAACCATTCTGCCATGGATTCTGTGTCCTCTAAACCATCCTGTGGTGTAACCTCCCACCTTAAACTGCGAACTATGATATTAGCTTTCAGATAATGTTCAATGGTACATATGTCCCACCAGGTCCTGACCTGCTTTTCAAGGACATTCCCTAAAACAGATATAATTGTACCATAGTTCACCTCCGAATTTGTAGGCTCATTGTCTGAAAACAAACTGTTGAGATCAATTTGTCTATTGTTCAGAAATGGGAACACATCCATTGCCAGCCCGAGTAGAAGATTATAAGATATATAAACAAAAAATAAAGAAAACTTACTAAGGCGCAACCTAGTTCTCCTTATACCCAGCGCTATGGAGCCTGTTCCAATTCTGTATACACCTTAGATCTCCTTATAATGACACAGACCAATATATCTGTGTGACTATTTTTATGCTAAGCTGCCACATTCAAAATATATAAACGCATATACTAAAAAGACATATAAATTTTACCACCTACAAGTGTCAAACAAATTTGTCTAATGCGGCGCTCTCATTGATACTGAAATCAATAAGGATCACTATTGTCCTAAAAACAATAGTGGGAAATCCAGAACTCCCAATAGGGCAAGAATATCCTAATAGATACAATTCAATATGTCCTATCACAATATTCTTTAGAAATTTTTTTCCATCCAATGTGCATCCTCCTCACACGTTACTTCGGACAAACGTATCGAAAGCTCCCCATAGGGATTGCACTCACCAGATCACGGCAGATAATAAGCCTCAAACGAACTTCAGACACAGGCTGCAGTAGAGGAATGACTTCTCACAATCTCTGCAAATGTCAGCTGGTAGTGAGCTCATACGAGGTCCAAGTACAGGATGCAAAATAGTGACTTCTCTGGATATCAAATATTGTACGTGAATTATCACAGAGAGAGACTCAGTGGATTTTTCTTACTGATACCCTCTCCCCGAAGGGGTTAAACATAGAATTGGATATAAACTGTTTCATCAGTGATCTGTAGACTATGTTGAATAATACTTATGTTATAGGCCCCTAAACTGCCCATAAAGGGCGGATATTTGAAGTTGTTTTCTATATACATCAGAAAATATACAGATTGGGTGCCCATCATGCAGTATTTGCTGTGATATTACCTATATGTACATAGACCCCTATGTGAATATAGACAGGATCGTGTAAAAAAGAATGATGTGAATATACTAGCTTCTTAGCAGTTAGGAGATTGTTCATTTCATGTGGAAAGTCGTTTGGAGTGTGTATTCCACCCTCTACCGGTCTTTTAGTTAATGACGGTTAGGAGTATAAGTATATGTATGAATTTTTTCATATATATATATATATATATATATATATTTTTATAGCTCCCATTGCTATTTATTAAATTAAATTATTTTGATTTATTATTAATTTGGATGTTTTATTTGTAGTGTAATTTTAATATACCAAATCAAATTTACTGCTGTGGATATATGACAGTCAGTGGATCAGAGAACAGATTATTTTTCAGTTAATTAAGCTGTTATATACTGATGAATTATGAGGTTTTATAAATATATGCTTAGTATGTATAATATGTTTTTAAGATTGTAATGATCGCAACTCGATGTGGATGTATGGCAATCCAGCTTATTTTTAAACATATACTATGAATTTATTGAGAGTAAATACGGTCGCCATGCACTTTTAGAATAGTGAGCGGCGATCAGCTTAAGAGTTAATCTGGCTTCATTATTGGCAATATAAATAGAGGTCACGTCACGCCGTAAGACCACGCCCATTGAAAAAGTTGTGATGACGAAACGCGTCTGAGCGTAATTTAGCGTCATACCGGAAGTGACGATTGACGCCTTGCGTTCCAGGGAACTGGCCCGGGAAACCGGAAGTACTGTCCGGCGTTTGGAGGAGCTGTGAGCTAAATATGACAAACAGTAGCTCCACCAGGCCCCTCGACAGTGCACCAACCTTTGCCTGACAAGCATCAAGTTGACGAGCAAAACAGAACGCAGGCTGTACAGGTTAATGGGGGTTTTTTTGTTGATTTTATGAAAACAAATTTTTTAAGAGGGAAATAAAGCTTTTGGAAACCGGTTCACACTATGCAGAGTTTTCCCTTTCTCTCCATTGTACAAATCCCGGGAGGAAAATTGCACACCTCTATGTGAAGAGGATATCCAGAGAAGTCACTATTTTGCATCCTGTACTTGGACCTCGTATGAGCTCACTACCAGCTGACATTTGCAGAGATTGTGAGAAGTCATTCCTCTACTGCAGCCTGTGTCTGAAGTTCGTTTGAGGCTTATTATCTGCCGTGATCTGGTGAGTGCAATCCCTATGGGGAGCTTTCGATACGTTTGTCCGAAGTAACGTGTGAGGAGGATGCACATTGGATGGAAAAAAATTTCTAAAGAATATTGTGATAGGACATATTGAATTGTATCTATTAGGATATTCTTGCCCTATTGGGAGTTCTGGATTTCCCACTATTGTTTTTAGGACAATAGTGATCCTTATTGATTTCAGTATCAATGAGAGCGCCGCATTAGACAAATTTGTTTGACACTTGTAGGTGGTAAAATTTATATGTCTTTTTAGTATATGCGTTTATATATTTTGAATGTGGCAGCTTAGCATAAAAATAGTCACACAGATATATTGGTCTGTGTCATTATAAGGAGATCTAAGGTGTATACAGAATTGGAACAGGCTCCATAGCGCTGGGTATAAGGAGAACTAGGTTGCGCCTTAGTAAGTTTTCTTTATTTTTTGTTTATATATCTTATAATCTTCTACTCGGGCTGGCAATGGATGTGTTCCCATTTCTGAACAATAGACAAATTGATCTCAACAGTTTGTTTTCAGACAATGAGCCTACAAATTCGGAGGTGAACTATGGTACAATTATATCTGTTTTAGGGAATGTCCTTGAAAAGCAGGTCAGGACCTGGTGGGACATATGTACCATTGAACATTATCTGAAAGCTAATATCATAGTTCGCAGTTTAAGGTGGGAGGTTACACCACAGGATGGTTTAGAGGACACAGAATCCATGGCAGAATGGTTGGGTTTCTTCAATGGGGTTGGGCTAAAGCTGCAGGAGCTGATCCTCCAAAGGAAAAAGAGGAAAATGGCTAAATTAGAGACCAGGATCAGTGATCTGCGGCAGCAGCTGGATCCCATTCGAGACTCCCAGCAGATTATAGATTTTAATAACCGTATTACTAAAAGATTGGAGAAGGTGGATAAAGAAACTCAAAAGAAAAAATTGAAGAAGTTCTTTAGAGATCTGAAAGATTTCAGAACTAATAGTGCCTACACATGGCAGAGCCCAATAGGGACTGCTCCTAATAGTGAAGATATGATGGAAAGTGAAGTCCCTCAAACCCCCATACAGGAAGAACGACCTTCACTATCTATACCTGTAGTCCCTGATCAGAGTAGTGCATTGCCACAACCCCAAACTCAATCAGGGTCTGTTAATAGGGGAAAAAATCCAAATAGTGGTATTAGGGGCAAAGGGGGAAGAGGTAATATGACACATCCCCCATCACAACAGAACAATCATGATAACTATGCAGTTCCAGTTGCTAATAGATACGATCCTTTGTGGGATTATAACACGGGTAATGCTCCTTATACCTCACGTCCTTTTTTAGGAAGGGGCCGAGGAGGACAGAGGAGGGGACGGGGATACCTTCCCTACAGGGGGAGACCTCCACAAACTTATCCTCGACCAATGGCACCACCCTACAGAGATTTAGCATGGGAGGAGCAACAATATTGGGAAAGGAATGCAGGATACCCACAGGATATAAGGAGAAACGACACAGAGGATGCAGAGCAGGGTCCAGGACGCAGAAAAAGAAGGAGGGAAGCAGATTAGGTGGGATTTATAATCTCACTAATATAGTGCTTACGGATAAAGAAAAAAATATTCTCCATCAAGGACTTAAATGTGGCCTGAAAAGGCCCATTAATAAATTTAGTGTTTATGTAGATTTGCATAAATATATGCGGAAATTGAGTATAAAGAAATATTTTCTAAATAAAAATTCTATTCCAGTAGGTACAAATGGTAATGCAGCCATAGCAGTAGATAGTGGTTTAAAAAACCGCTCTCTATTTAATCCCCCAAATAACGCTACACAGCATTTAGAAGTGTTTAAAAATTTGGTGCTACGCGACTTAGAGAAAGTAAGACCGGTTAAGAATGTAAACCCAAGACATATTAAAGAGGGGATTGAATCCCTGGAAGCAAGGAAGGATCTGGTAATCAGACCTGCCGATAAGGGAGGAGGGGTGGTATTATTAACTAAAGACTACTACAACAACCAACTCCTGAATATGTTGGCCGATGAGGACACATACAGGAGGTTGGATAAAGATCCTACTCCTCAGTATTGTCTTGAGCTGGAATCTCTAATAGAGGGAGGTTATCAATCTCATATTCTAACTCCAAAAGAAAAGAGGTTTCTTATACCGAGTAGTAGCCGCATACCCACTATCTACACCCTTCCCAAAATCCATAAGGATCAAAAGAATCCTCCACCCAGACCCATAGTCAATGGGATTGGGTCTGTCACAGCAAGACTTGGACAATACCTTGATAGATTTTTACAAAAAAGTGTGACTGACACCAAAGCCTATCTTCGAGATACAAAAAGTCTGTTACAGTCATTACAAGAGGTCAGTTTGGCAGGGAGAGATGAAGTATTTCTGGTGACATCAGATGTCTCTTCTCTCTATACCATAATACAACACGATGACGCTCTGCTGGCCCTTAATTGGGCATTAAGTAGACGGGAAGATTTACCCCATGGCCAAAAAATATTTTTGAGGAACGCTCTTGATTTTTGTTTGAGCCACAATTATTTTTGGTTCAACAAGTCCTTCTACACCCAGAGGAGAGGCGTTGCTATGGGTGCAAAATTTGCGCCCAGCATCGCCAATCTCTTCATGGGGGAGTGGGAGGACAAATCAGTATTTGACCAGAAAAGGGCAGAGCTATTGTTTTATAGACGCTACATAGATGACCTGTTCCTTATTTGGGCAGGATCAAAAACATCTTTGGAAACTTTTTTAGCGCATCTTAATAATAACAATAACAATATCAAACTGACCAGTCAAGTAAGTAAGGAACAGATTAACTTTCTTGACGTGACTATCTTTAGGGTGAATGATACTCTGCAGACTAAAGTATATTTTAAGGTAACAGACAGGAACAGCTTTTTACCCATCCATAGTGGACATCATCCACTATGGCTGAAGAATGTGCCGAAGGGCCAATTCATGAGGGTAAAACGAAATTGTACCTCAACAGAAGACTTTAGGGAACAGGCTGGGATCCTAAAAGGAAGATTTTTGGAGAAGGGTTATAAATCGCAACATTTGAACACAGTAGTAGAAGAAATGGCTGCCATACCTAGGGCAGAATGCCTGAGAGACAAGCCTCTGGTGGTGGGACGAAGTGTTAACCAAGAGTGGGGTTTTATCACAGACTTCCATTCTCAATATAAAGAGGTGGAGTCGGTGTTCAAAAACCATTGGCACGTTCTTTGTCTGGATAAAACCCTACAAAAACAGCTTCCATCTAACCCGAGATTTGTCTACAGGAAAGCCCAAAACTTTGGAGATTGTATAGTGAAAAAAGTATTAGATCCTCCGAAACGTCCCCCCACTTTTTGGGATAGGGATGGATTTTTCTGTTGCAGGAAATGCAAACCCTGCAGAGATGTGGCCTGTCAAATGAGAGGGATAGAAAGGTTCACGTCCACTTCCAACAACAATGAGTTCCAAATAAAGGAATTCATAACCTGCAACACTACGCATGTAGTTTACGCTTTAAAGTGCCCTTGCGGGCTAATGTACATTGGGAGAACCAAAAGGATGCTTCGAATCAGGATAGCTGAACATATTAATAATATCCTTATTGGTTATAAGGACCACAATGTGTCCCTCCACTTTAAGGTCTTTCATGATAGGGATCCCTCAGGTTTAACCTTTTGGGGGATAGACCACATTAAACCTGCGTGGAGAGGGTCAAATATTGTACGTGAATTATCACAGAGAGAGACTCAGTGGATTTTTCTTACTGATACCCTCTCCCCGAAGGGGTTAAACATAGAATTGGATATAAACTGTTTCATCAGTGATCTGTAGACTATGTTGAATAATACTTATGTTATAGGCCCCTAAACTGCCCATAAAGGGCGGATATTTGAAGTTGTTTTCTATATACATCAGAAAATATACAGATTGGGTGCCCATCATGTAGTATTTGCTGTGATATTACCTATATGTACATAGACCCCTATGTGAATATAGACAGGATCGTGTAAAAAAGAATGATGTGAATATACTAGCTTCTTAGCAGTTAGGAGATTGTTCATTTCATGTGGAAAGTCGTTTGGAGTGTGTATTCCACCCTCTACCGGTCTTTTAGTTAATGACGGTTAGGAGTATAAGTATATGTATGAATTTTTTCATATATATATATATATATATATATATATATATATATATATATATTTTTATAGCTCCCATTGCTATTTATTAAATTAAATTATTTTGATTTATTATTAATTTGGATGTTTTATTTGTAGTGTAATTTTAATATACCAAATCAAATTTACTGCTGTGGATATATGACAGTCAGTGGATCAGAGAACAGATTATTTTTCAGTTAATTAAGCTGTTATATACTGATGAATTATGAGGTTTTATAAATATATGCTTAGTATGTATAATATGTTTTTAAGATTGTAATGATCGCAACTCGATGTGGATGTATGGCAATCCAGCTTATTTTTAAACATATACTATGAATTTATTGAGAGTAAATACGGTCGCCATGCACTTTTAGAATAGTGAGCGGCGATCAGCTTAAGAGTTAATCTGGCTTCATTATTGGCAATATAAATAGAGGTCACGTCACGCCGTAAGACCACGCCCATTGAAAAAGTCGTGATGACGAAACGCGTCTGAGCGTAATTTAGCGTCATACCGGAAGTGACGATTGACGCCTTGCGTTCCAGGGAACTGGCCCGGGAAACCGGAAGTACTGTCCGGCGTTTGGAGGAGCTGTGAGCTAAATATGACAAACAGTAGCTCCACCAGGCCCCTCGACAGTGCACCAACCTTTGCCTGACAAGCATCGAGTTGACGAGCAAAACAGAACGCAGGCTGTACAGGTTAATGGGGGTTTTTTTGTTGATTTTATGAAAACAAATTTTTTAAGAGGGAAATAAAGCTTTTGGAAACCGGTTCACACTATGCAGAGTTTTCCCTTTCTCTCCATTGTACAAATCCCGGGAGGAAAATTGCACACCTCTATGTGAAGAGGATATCCAGAGAAGTCACTATTTTGCATCCTGTACTTGGACCTCGTATGAGCTCACTACCAGCTGACATTTGCAGAGATTGTGAGAAGTCATTCCTCTACTGCAGCCTGTGTCTGAAGTTCGTTTGAGGCTTATTATCTGCCGTGATCTGGTGAGTGCAATCCCTATGGGGAGCTTTCGATACGTTTGTCCGAAGTAACGTGTGAGGAGGATGCACATTGGATGGAAAAAAATTTCTAAAGAATATTGTG
Source organism: Rana muscosa (assembly GCA_029206835.1). NCBI lineage: Eukaryota > Metazoa > Chordata > Amphibia > Anura > Ranidae > Rana > Rana muscosa. The sequence continues at coordinate 1,113,856,117 of CM055122.1, read as the reverse complement.
ATAGGACATATTGAATTGTATCTATTAGGATATTCTTGCCCTATTGGGAGTTCTGGATTTCCCACTATTGTTTTTAGGACAATAGTGATCCTTATTGATTTCAGTATCAATGAGAGCGCCGCATTAGACAAATTTGTTTGACACTTGTAGGTGGTAAAATTTATATGTCTTTTTAGTATATGCGTTTATATATTTTGAATGTGGCAGCTTAGCATAAAAATAGTCACACAGATATATTGGTCTGTGTCATTATAAGGAGATCTAAGGTGTATACAGAATTGGAACAGGCTCCATAGCGCTGGGTATAAGGAGAACTAGGTTGCGCCTTAGTAAGTTTTCTTTATTTTTTGTTTATACTCGAGTATATACGGTAAGTGTAATTTAAATGTGTCTTATTCGGTTTTAATAAAGGTACTACACTATATTGCTTATGTAGCACACCCCCTCAGGAGCTGCTGGTTTAAATTTGGGCCTTGCACGTTACCTCACTGTTCGTTGTCTAGGGGATGAGAGTCTATAGTGACTGCAATGTCCACACAAGTTATGACTCCTTTTCGTCAGGCTTTATTTCCAAACAAACTTGCATAGGTAGAGGGATGGAGGGTCAGGGGAAGGTTTAGGCACACATACAGAAGATCACTGGGGAAACTTCTAAGCTTTGAAAGTCACACTCACCACTCTCCTTCAAGTGGATATTGCTCACCCGGATAGGCCCCTCTCACTTGGCCTAGCAGCCGGGATGATGCACGAACAAATAAAGAAATAATAGTCTCTGCCACAGACCTTTAGGATGATTGAGATGAACTGTTCAATAATCCTCTGCCACAGGATTTTAGTACCCCGATATCCAGCCTTATGCCGCGTACACACAACCGTTTTTAATGACAAGAAAAATGCAATTTTTTAAAATGGTCATTAAAAATTATCATGTGTGGGCTTCAGAGCATTTTTCACGACGTGAAAAATGGCCATGAAAAAATTGGGACATGCTCTAAGTTTTTTCTCGTCGTTTTTCACCTTGTCGTTTTTCTCGTCATGAAAAACAGCCGTGTGTAGGCTTTAACAACGTGAAAAAAGCGCGCATGCTCAGAAGCAAGTGCTGAGACGGGAGCGCTCGTTCTGGTACAACTAGCGTTTGTAATAGAGATAGCACATTCGTCACGCTGTAACGGACTGAAAAGCACGAGGCTGAAAAGCGTGAATCGTCTCTCAACAAACTTTACTAACACGAGGATCAGCAAAAGCAGCCCAAAGGGTGGCGCCATCCAAATGGAACTTCCCCTTTATAGTGCCGTCGTACGTGTTGTACGTCACCGCGCTTTAATCAAGCATTTTTTTCAACGATAGTGTGTAGGCAAGGCAGGCTTGAGAAGAATCACATCAAGAAAAACGCAGTTTTTTTCAATGACATTAAAAACGGTCACGCGTATGTGGCATCACCGTTTAAGAGCCTTTAAGCCAACCCGGCAGACTGTAAGGTAACTTTAGCTACGATGCATCCTCCAATAGGGTCACCAGGCCTTCCTCAAGATATCAGCCTTCCACTTGGCCTCTCCAGGACAAGTCCTTCCCTGGTTTCCTCCATTGAGTGGCTTCCTCCCGCAGGACAGACAGCACAGGATCACCTTCAAAGTATAGGCCCCAGTCAGGACAACTGGGCCTACCTGGCAGAGATGCAGCCTCCGGCCAACATGGCTCCGCGGCTGAAATTCCAGTATCACATACCTCGAGCCATGGAGGGCCACGAGGCAAAGAAGAGCCCCGAGAAATGGCATCAACCCCTTAAGTACCCTTCCACCGCATGCTAAGTGGGGAAACCACTCCCACTGAGCTGTTCCCGTGAAAAAATACCCAATACACTTTGGCCTGCTTGCGTTCCAACATTGGCCTGCGGTGGTAACGCCACCTACAGGCAAACAGTAGGAAGTCCTTCCAAACACAGCCATAGTCGGAACAGAGGCTGATTTAGCCTTCATTATTACAAAGTCTGAGCTAACTACCAGCTCAGACACCCACTAAATTTAACATAGCGCCTGATCATCAGGAGCTGGGCGTTACACTTATCATCTTCTTTGAGCATATTATCTATCTGGCTGAGTGAGAGGATATACTTGGAGTGTCTAGGGATGAGCAGAACATCCCCCGGTTTGCATCCAGAACATGTGAACGGACCGAAAGTTTGTGCAAACTTTCAAACCCTGTTAAAGTCTATGGGACTCGAACGTGAGAAATCAAAAGTGCGAATTTTAAAGGCTAATATGCAAGTAATTGACGTAAAAAGGGTATGGGGACCCGGGTCCTGCCCCAGGGTACATGTATCAATGCCAAAAAAAGTTTTAAAAACAGCCGTTTTTTCGGGAGCAGTGATTTTAATGATGCTTAAAGTGAAAAAATAAAAGTGAAATATTCCTTTAAATTTTGTGCCTGGGGGGTGTCTATAGTATGCCTGTAAAGTGGCACGTTTCCTGTGTTTATAACTGTCCCTGCACAAAATGACATTTCTAAAGGAATAAAAGTCATTTAAATCTGCTTGCCGCTTTAATGTAATGTCTGGTCCTGGCAATATGGATAAAAAACATTGAGAAAAACGGCATGGGTACCCCCCCCCCCAGCCCATTACCAGGCCCACACCCAAATAAAAAAAAGAGCCCTATATACTCTGAACAGCAGTATACAGGTGGTGCAAACAAGCAGGGCCGTTTGAAGGAATTTGGGGTCCCCAAGCAACAATTTTAAAGTTTAGAAGTGGGGTGGGGCTGCCACGGGACAATGGCATTTTTTTTCAGGGACACCGGGACATCAAATTGTTCAGCGGGGGGGGGTGCTATGCCGCCGTTCGCGGGAGGGGGGCGTTCGCAGGAGGGGGGGCCGTTAGCGGGGGGCGGGCGATCGCATAGTCTTACAGTGGAAATGCGGGGGGGAATGTCTTACCTCCTCCACCCGTGCTGCCTCCTCGAGTCCTCTGGCTGTGCAGCCCTCCGCTGGGGCACCAGGACAAATTGGGGCCCCAAGCATCTGCTTGGTTTGCCTGTCCTGTTCTGACGGCCCTGCAAACAAGACAGGGACTGTAGGTTTGTTCTTAAATAGAATCTGTTTGTAATTTTGAACTGGTACATTTTTAAAGCGTAGCTCCAGCCAAAAAAATCTATTTTTAAGCTTTTTGGAAAACATAGGAAAGGGTTATCACCCCTGTAACATTTGTTTTGCTGTTTGTGCACCTGTTCAGAAGATTTCACCTCACTTTCTGTCCCAATGACAAATGGATTTTGAAAATTTGGTGTTTTTAGTGAAACAAGGATTGGTGATAAAGCATAAGTGAGGAGACACGTTTTTCCCATATTAACTCTTACAGGAGAGAATTCCCTCTCACTTCCTGTTGTCTCCCTCCGTTTGTAAGTAGGATTCGTTTGAAAGTCTGATGTTTGAAAGTAGTGGCCTGCCCTATATACTCTGCAGAAATGTGGGCCTTAGGTGTTGGTGTTTCCACAACACTGTAAGGCCTCACAGTTACTCTTGGTGGGCGCAGGAACGGGCCCTGCTGTGAAATATTAGATCAAGAATTGTAATTACATGCCCCTGTTGAACAGGTTCGGAAAAATTGGGCCTTTGGTGGTGGACGGTGTGGTGGTGTTCCCACAACACTATAAGGCCTCACAGTTACTCTTGGGGGGCGCAGGTACGGGCCCTGCTGTGAAATATTAGATCAATAATTGTAATTACATGCCCCTGTTGAACAGGGGCAGACAAATTGGGCCTTAGGCACAGGTGCTGGTGCCACAACACTGCAACCCCTCACAGAAACTCTAGTTGGAGCGCATGAATGAGCCCTGCTGCAAATTATTGCATCAAAAATTTTAATTACACGCCCCTGTTAAACAGGGGCAGAAAAATTGGGCCTTAGCCACTGGTGCCACAACACTGCAACCCCTCACAGAAACTCTAGTTGGAGCGCATGAATGAGCCCTGCTGCAAATTATTGCATCAAAAATTTTAATTACACGCCCCTGTTAAACAGGGGCAGAAAAATTGGGCCTTAGCCACTGGTGGCGGTGCCCAGAACCAAAAATGTTCCTACAAGCTATCAGCATGAACATTGAGGAGGAAGAGGATAGTCACTCAGCATAACAGGATATTCACTCAGCATAGGCAGTCTTGAAGGGATCTCACATTCAAAAAAATGATACAGTTACATCAGCATCAGGTGCTTGGTAGCTGGTGATCCAAGACTGATTCATTTTTATGAAGGTCAGCCGATCGACCGATTCGGTGGACAGGCGCACCCTGTGATCGGTTACAAAGCCTCCAGCAGCACTGAATGTGCGTTCCGAAAGAACGCTGGATGCAGGACAGGCCAGTAGCTCAATTGCATACTGTGCAAGCTCTGGCCAGTGATCCATCCTCAAGACCAAGTAACCCAGAGGATTTTCAGTGGGAAAGGTGTCCAAGTCTGATCTTGCCCCTAGGTATTCCTGCACCATGTAAATCAGATGCTGGCGATAGTTGCTGGAACCGATCAGACCTTGGGACAGCGGACTAAAAAAATTGTCTGAACGCATCGGTCAGATGGCCGCCTTCTCCACCGCTCCTTCTGTGACTGGCCGAAACCTCAGCAACACATTGTCCAGACCAGGAATGTGTAACCTCCCAGGCTCTGGAAACACGTTTTACAAACCTTTCTGCAAGGCCTCACAAAGACGTTTCATCCTCTGCTCCCTCTGCGATGGCTGGATAAGGTCCGCAACCTTACCCTTGTAACGTGAATCAAGGAGGGTTGCCAGCCAATAATGATCCCTCTCCTTGATACCACAAATACGAGGATCCTTCCACAGGCTTTGCAGGATCAGGGAGGCCATGCAGCGTAGGTTTACTGAGGCATTCGGTCCGGAGTCCTCTGGGTCACTAAGGACGACATGATTTGCAGCCACCTCCTCCCAGCCACGTACAAGTCCATGGGTTTCTTGGGACTGTAAATGATCCCTTGAAGACTGCTGCTGATGCTGAGTGCTAGGCTCCACCTCCATGCTGATACAATTCTCCTCCTCCTCCTCCTCCTCCTCCTCCTCCTTCTCCTCCTTCCTCCTCTTCCTGTGTGATTGGCGGGCCAGCAGGAACACTGTCTGGATAAAGGGGGCCTTGCCTTGAAAGGTAAGGAAGTCCTCCTCTTCCTCCCTCTGTTCTGCCTCAAGTGGCCTGTCCATTATTCCACGCAGCATGTGCTCCAACAGGTGGACAAGAGGGACAGTGTCACTGATGCATGCACTGTCACTGCTCACCATCCTCGTGGCCTCCTCAAATGGTGACAGGACAGTGCATGCATCCCTGATCATGACCCACTGGCTTGGCAAAAAAAAAGCTCCCCTGACCCTGTCTTGGTGCCATAGTCGCACAGGTACTCATTGATGGCCCTCTGCTGCGTGTGCAGCCACTGTAGCATGGCCAACGTTGAGTTCCACCTGGTGGGCATGTCACAGATTAGGCGGTTCTTGGGCAGGTTGTATTCCTTTTGGAGGTCAGCCAGCCGAGCACTGGCATTATATGACCGGCGGAAATGCACACAGACTTTCCTGGCCTGCCTCAGGACATCCTGTAAGCCCGGGTACCTGCCCAAGAACTGCTGCACCACCAAGTTAAGGATGTGAGCCAAACAGGGCACATGGGTCAGGTGTCAATGTCGGAGGGCGGAGAGGAAGTTGGTGCCATTGTCGCAAACCATCATTCCTGGCTTAAGCTGGCATGGCGTCAACCACCTCTGAGCCTGCCCCTGCAGAGCTGACAGAATCTCTGCCCCAGTGTGGCTCCTGTCCCCCCAAGCACACCAGCTCAAGCACCGCATGGCATCTTTTTGCGTATCCCCTTGAACACCTATGGAGCACCGCTGGTTCCGAGGAGAAATCAGCACAGGAAGAGGCCATGGAGGAAGAAGAAGAGCAGGGGGTGGAGGAAAGAGGTGTGTCAGAATCACCACTAGTAGCATTTTGGAGGCGTGGTGGCGGAACAACCTCCAACACTACTGCACCCTGTCCTGCATCCTTCCCAGCTGCCAGCAGAGTGTCACCCAGTGGGCCGTGAAAGATAGGTAACGTCCCTGTCCATACCTGCTGGACCATGAGTCAGCGGTAATATGCACCTTACCACTGACCGCCCTGTCCAGCGAGGCCAAGACATTGCCTTCCACATGCAGGTAGAGAGACAGAATCGCCTTCTGTGAAAAAAAGTGGCGTTTGGGAACCTGCCACTGAGGTACCACACATTCCACAAACTCACGGAAGGGGGCAGAGTCTACCAACTTAAAAGGCAGCAGTTGAAGTGCTAGCAATTTAGCCAAGCTAGCATTCAACCGCTGGGCATGTGAATGGCTGGGAGCGAATTTCTTTCGGCGGTGCAGCAGCTGGGGCAGGGAAATTTGCCTGGTACAATCGGACGTTGGTGTACTGATAGCAGATTGACCTCAAGTACTTGGCAGTGACACACCTAATTCTACACCTTCATTCCTCTCAGTGCAGGTTTCTGAGAGGACTGAAGGTATAGTGGGGTTGGAGATCCCAGCTGATGAGGAGCAAGGAGAGGTCCGCTTTGTTCTTTGGTGTGGGTCTTTTATGTATGCTTGCCAACGGACTGCATGGCAGGTCGACATATGTCTGGTCAAGCATGTGGTGCCCAAGCGGCTGATGTTTTGGCTATGCGAGATACGCTTCAGACATATGTTGCAAATAGCAACGGTGCGATCTGCTGCACACGTCTGAAAAAAGGTCCACACCAAAGAACTTTTGGAATAACTCAGAGACAGCAGCGCCCTGCACATGCAGAGCTCTGCGGTGTGATGCAGTCGGTGTGCTGGCCTCTGGAAGGCATCCCTCCTCGTCACTGGAGCAAACCTGACAGTATGCTGCAGCTGGGGGAACATGACTGCCAGTTTGCTGTCCTTCTTGGGCACCCCCTCTCTCTAGGCTCACGTTACTGCGTTCCTCAAGCTGGGTGCCATCATCGGAGCCTTCAAAACGCTTCGCATCTTCCTGCAGCATGTACCCAACACTGTGGTCAAACAGTTCGGGGGTAGTGATGAGCCGAACACCCCCGGGTTCGGTTCGCACCAGAACCCGCGAACGGACCGAAAGTTCGCACGAACATTAGAACCCTATTAAATACAATGGATGCGAACGTTCGGATTCTAAAGTGCTAATTATAACGACTATTATCCATGTTATTGTCCGAAACAGAGTTTGGGAACCCGGCTTCTGCACCAGGGGACATGTATCAATGCAAAAAGAAGTTTTAAAAACGGACGTTTTCCGGGAGCAGTCATTTTAATGATGCATAAAGTGAAAAAAAAAAGTCAAATATTCCTTTAAATATTGTACCTGGGGGGTGTCTAAAGTATGCCTGTGAAGTGCCACGTGTTTCCCGTGTTTAGAACTGTCCCTGCACAAAATAACATTTCTAAAGGGAAAAAAGCCATTTAAAACTGCTTGCGGCTTTAATGCAATGTCTGGTCCCGGTAATATGGATGAAAATCTTTAGGAAAAATGGCATAGCTGCCCCTTTGGGTCTTGTATGGATATTAAGGGGAACCCCGCACACAAAATAAAAAAGGACCTATATACTCTGAACAGCCGTATACAGGCGGTGCATACAAGACAGGGACTGTAGGTTTGTTCTTATGTAGAATCTGTTTGTAATTTTGAACAGCTGCATTGTTTAAGTGGAGCTCCATGCCAAATTCCTTTTTTTTAGCTTTTTGTAAAACATAGGGAACGGTTATCACCCCTGTCACATTTTTTTTGCTGTCTGTGCCCCTGTTCAGAACATTTCACCTCACTTTGCGTCCCAATGACAACTGTTTTTGAAATGTGGTGTTTTTATTGAAACAAGGATTGGTGATAAAGCATCAGTAGAGAGGAGACACCTTTCTCCCATATTAATTCTTACAGGAGAGAATTTTCCTTCCAAGGGGTAGATTTCCTCTCACTTCCTGTTGTCTTCTTCCGTTTGCAAGTAGTAGTAGTTTGTAAGCTGGATGTTTGAAAGTAGGGACCTTCCGTATATACTCTGCAGAAATTGGCCCCTTAGGTGTTGGTGTTGGCACAACACTGAAAGCACTCACAGTTATTCTTGGTGGGTGCTGGAACGCCCTGCTGTCAACTATAATATCAGGAATTGTAATAACATATAATTGTTGATCAGTGGTAGTAAAAATTGGGCCTTTGATGGTGGTGCTGGTGCCACAACACTGTAAGGCCTGACAGTTACTCTTGGTGGGCGCAGCAATGGTCCCTGCTGTGAATTATTAGATCAATAATTATAATTGCATGCCCCTGTTGAACAGGGGCTGAAAAATTGGGCCTTTGGTGGTGGTGGTGGTGGTGGTGATGGTGGTGCTGGTGCCACAACACTGTAAGGCCTGACAGTTACTCTTGGTGGGCGCAGCAATGGGCCCTGCTGTGAATTATTAGATCAATAATTATAATTGCATGCCCCTGTTGAACAGGGGCTTAAAAATTGGGCCTTTGGTGGTGGTGGTGGTGGTGATGGTGGTGCTGGTGCCACAACACTGTAAGGCCTGACAGTTACTCTTGGTGGGCGCAGCAATGGGCCCTGCTGTGAATTATTAGATCAATAATTATAATTGCATGCCCCTGTTGAACAGGGGCTTAAAAATTGGGCCTTTGGTGGTGGTGATGGTGGTGCTGGTGCCACAACACTGTAAGGCCTGACAGTTACTCTTGGTGGGCGCAGCAATGGGCCCTGCTGTGAATTATTAGATCAATAATTATAATTGCATGCCCCTGTTGAACAGGGGCTGAAAAATTGGGCCTTAGGCACTGGTGGCACAACACTGCAACCCCTCACAGATACTGTACTTGGAGCACAGCAATGAGGCCTGTTGCAAAGTATTGCATCAAAAATTTTAATTACACGCCCCTGTTAAACAGGGGCTGAAAAATTGGGCCTTAGCCACTGGTGGCGTCACCCATAAACCAAAATGATCTTCCAAGCTATCATCGTTAATCGTATCATTGAGGAGGAGGAGGAGGATAGCCAGTCAACATAACAGCACAGGCACTCAGCATCAGTCTTGAAGGGATGTGACATTTTAAAATCAATTAGTCTGTTATATCAGCATCTGGTGTGTGTGGTAGCTGGTGGTGATCCAAGACTGGTTCATCTTGATGAAAGTCAGTCGATCAACCGAGTCGGTGGACAGGCGCACCCTGTGATCCGTGACAAATCCTCCAGCAGCACTGAATGTGCGTTCTGAAAGAACGCTGGATGCAGGACAGGCCAGTAGCTCAATTGCATACTGTGCAAGCTCTGGCCAGTGATCCATCCTCAAGACCCAGTAAGCCAGAGGATTTTCGGTGGGGAAGGTGTCCAAGTCTGACCTTGCCCCTAGGTATTCCTGCACCATGTATATCAGACGCTGGCGATGGTTGCTGGAACCGATCATACTTTGGGGCTGCGGACTAAAGAATTGTCTGAACGCATCGGTCAGACGGCCACCTTCCCCACTGCTCCTTCTTTGACTGCCCGAAGCCTCAGCAACTCGTTGTCCAGGACCAGGAGTTTGTAACCTCCCAGTCTCTGGGAACGCGTTGCACAGACCTTTCTGCAAGGCCTCCCGGAGTTGTCTCATCCTCTGCTCCCTCTGCGACGGTACGATAAGGTCCGCAACCTTACCCTTGTACCGTGGATCAAGGAGAGTGGCCAGCCAGTAATGGTCCCTCTCCTTGATCCGAAGAATACGAGGATCCTTCCGCAAACTTTGCAGGATCAGGGAGGCCATGCAGCGTAGGTTAGCTGAGGCATTCAGTCCGGAGTCCTCTGGGTCACTAAGGACGACATGATCCACAGCCACCTCCTCCCAGCCACGTACAAGTCCACTGGTTTCTTGGGACTGTAAATCATCCCTAAAAGACTGCTGCTGATGATGCTGAGTGCCAGCCTCCACCTCCATGCTGACACAATCCTCCTCCTCCTCCTCCTCTTCCTGTGCGATGGGTGGGACAGAAGGAACACTGTCTGGGTAAAGGGGGCCTTGAGAGGCAAGGAAGTCCTCCTCTTCCTGCCTCTGTTCTGCCTCAAGTGCCCTGTCCATTATTCCACGCAGCGTGTGCTCCAACAGGTGGACAAGAGGTACAGTGTCACTGATGCATGCACTATCACTGCTCACCATCCTCGTGGCCTCCTCAAATGGTGCCAGGACAGTGCATGCATCCCTGATCATGCCCCACTGGCGTGGTGAAAAAACCCCGAGCTCTCCTGACCCTGTCCTGGTGCCGTAGTCGCACAGGTACTCATTGATGGCCCTCTGCTGCGTGTGCAGCTGCTGCAGCATGGCCAACGTTGAGTTCCACCTGGTGGGCATGTCACATATAAGGCGGTTCTTGGGCAGGTTCAACTCCTTTTGAAGCTCAGCCAGGCGAGCACTGGCATTATAAGAAATGCGGAAATGCACACAGACTTTCCTGGCCTGCCTCAGGACATCCTGTAAGCCCGGGTACCTGCCCAAGAACCGCTGCACCACCAGGTTAAGGACGTGAGCCATACAGGGCACATGGGTCAGTTGTCCCTGTCGGAGGGCGGAGAGGAGGTTGGTGCTATTGTCGCAAACCACCATTCCTGGCTTAAGCTGGCGTGGCGTCAACCACCTCTCGGCCTGCCCCTGCAGAGCAGACAGGACCTCTGCCCCAGTGTGGCTCCTGTCCCCCAAAACACCAGCGCAAGCACGGCATGGCATCTTTTTGCCTGCGTACTTGCGTAGCCCCTTGAACGCCTACGGAGCACCGCTGGTTCCGAGGACAAACCACAGGAAGAGGCCATGGAGGAAGAAGAAGAGGAGGGGGTGGAGGAGAGAGGTGTGTCACAACCAGTAGTAGCATTTTGGAGGCCTCCAACACTACTGCACCTTGTCCTGCATTTTTCCCAGCTGCCAAAAGAGTGACCCAATGGGCCGTGAAAGAAAGGTAACGTCCCTGTCCATGCCTGCTGGACCATGAGTCAGCGGTAATATGCACCTTACCGCTGACCGCCCTGTCCAGCGAGGCCAAGACATTGCCTTCCACATGCCTGTAGAGAGCCGGAATCGCCTTCCGTGCGAAAAAGTGGCGTTTGGGAACCTGCCACTGAGGAACCGCACATTGCACAAACTCACGGAAGGGGGCCGAGTCTACCAACTGAAAAGGCAGCAGTTGAAGCGCTAGCAATTTAGCCAAGCTAGCATTCAACCGCTGGGCATGTGGATGGCTGGGAGTGAACTTCTTTTGACGGTCCAGCAGCTGGGGCAGGGAAATTTGCCTGCTAGAATCGGACGTTGGTGTACTGCTAGCAGAGTGCCCGCAAGTACTTGCCTGTGACACACCTAATTCTACACCTTCATTCCTCTCAGAGCAGGTTTCAGAGAGGAGTGAAGGTATAGTGGGGTTGGAGATCCCAGCTGATGCGGTGCAAGAAGAGGTCAGCTTTGTTCTTTGGTGTGGGTCTTTAAGGTAGGCTTGCCAACGAGCTGCATGGCAGGTCAACATATGTCTGATCAAGCATGTGGTGCCCAAGCGGCTGATGTTTTGGCCACGCGATATACGCTTGAGACATATGTTGCAAACAGCAGCTGTGCGATCTGATGCACTCGCCTCAAAAAAGGCCCACACCAAAGAACTTTTTGAATGACGGGCAGAGGCAGCGCCCTGCACAGGCGGAGCTCTGCGGTGTGATTCCGTCGGTGTGCTGCCCATACGCTGGCCACTCAAGGGCATCCTGCCTCGTTGGAGATGTGCCTCCTCCTCATCCTCCTCCTCCTCCTCTCTCCTATTAGGCACCCACGTGGAGTCAGTGACCTCATCATCCCCTCCCTCCTCATCACTGGAGCCAATCTGGCAGTATGCTGCAGCTGCTGGAGCATGACTGCCAGATTGGTGTCCTTCTTGAGCATCCCCTCTCTCTGCTCTCACGCTGCTGCCTTCCTCTAGCTGGGTATCATCATCAGATCCTTCCAAACGCTGGGCATCCTCCTGGAGCATGTACCCAACACTGTGCTCAAACAGTTCGGGGGACTCCTCAGGAGGAGGACATGGTGGGTCTAGGGAAGGATTGACTAATGAAGATAATGATACCAGAGAAGAGGACGCTTTGGCAGCTGCTTTGCCAGTACCCTGAGCCTGGGTGAGAGAGGATGAGGAGGATGAGGTGGGCTTGGTCATCCACTCTACCAAGTCTTCGGCATGATGTGGCTCAACATGTCCAGCTGCCGAAAACAAGGGCAAGCGTGTCCCATGGCCATGTGCTGATGACAATGCACCGCGTCCACGACCAGCACTGTTGCCCCCAGACACAGAGCCTGCTTGCCCTCTTTTTTTGCCTCCTGACTGTCTGCCTCTCCTTGGTTGCCTTCCAGACATTTTAATGGATGGCCTGCAGGGAGATGGGGAAAAAGAGCAATAAGGGCTACCTTCAGGTGTATACTGTGCAGGAGGCTTAGCAACAATGACACTGACACTGTCCCCTGCCTATCCTTCTCTGTCCCTAAACACAAGGATTGAAAATATGGTTCAGCAAAATAGTTTTAGAACAGAATAGCACACTGACACTTTCCCTCACTGTCCTACTCTGTCCCTCCCTACAAACAAGATTTAGCACAGAATAGCACACTGATCATTTCTACGAGTGTCCTTCTCTGTCCCTAAACTCAAGGATTGAAAATATGGAACAGCAAAATTGGTTTAGAACAGAATAGCACACTGTCAGTTTCACTCACTGTACCTCTCTGTCCCTCAACTCAAGGATTGAAAATATGGTTCAGCAAAATAGTTTTAGAACAGAATAGCACACTGACACTTTCCCTCACTGTCCTACTCTGTCCCTCCCTACAAACAAGATTTAGCACAGAATAGCACACTGATCATTTCTACGAGTGTCCTTCTCTGTCCCTAAACTCAAGGATTGAAAATATGGAACAGCAAAATTGGTTTAGAACAGAATAGCACACTGTCAGTTTCACTCACTGTACCTCTCTGTCCCTCAACTCAAGGATTGAAAATATGGTTCAGCAAAATAGTTTTAGAACAGAATAGCACACTGACACTTTCCCTCACTGTCCTACTCTGTCCCTCCCTACAAACAAGATTTAGCACAGAATAGCACACTGATAATTTCTACGAGTGTCCTTCTCTGTCCCTAAACTCAAGGATTGAAAATATGGAACAGCAAAATTGGTTTAGAATAGAATAGCACACTGTCAGTTTCACTCACTGTACCTCTCTGTCCCTCAACTCAAGGATTGAAAATATGGTTCAGCAAAATAGTTTTAGAACAGAATAGCACACTGACACTTTCCCTCACTGTCCTACTCTGTCCCTCCCTACAAACAAGATTTAGCACAGAATAGCACACTGATAATTTCTACGAGTGTCCTTCTCTGTCCCTAAACTCAAGGATTGAAAATATGGAACAGCAAAATTGGTTTAGAACAGAATAGCACACTGTCAGTTTCACTCACTGTACCTCTCTGTCCCTCAACTCAAGGATTGAAAATATGGTTCAGCAAAATAGTTTTAGAACAGAATAGCACACTGACACTTTCCCTCACTGTCCTACTCTGTCCCTCCCTACAAACAAGATTTAGCACAGAATAGCACACTGATAATTTCTACGAGTGTCCTTCTCTGTCCCTAAACTCAAGGATTGAAAATATGGAACAGCAAAATTGGTTTAGAACAGAATAGCACACTGTCAGTTTCACTCACTGTACCTCTCTGTCCCTACAAACAAGGATTAGCACAGAATAGCACACTGACACTTTCCCTCACTGTACCTCTCTGTCCCTACAAACAAGGATTAGCACAGAGATGGAACACACTGACACTTTCCCTTACTGTCCCTCTCTGTCCCTACAAACAAGGATTAGCACAGAATAGCACACTGACACTTTCCCTCACTGTACCTCTCTGTCCCTACAAACAAGGATTAGCACAGAGATGGAACACACTGACACTTTCCCTCACTGTACCTCTCTGTCCCTACAAACAAGGATTAGCACAAAATAGCACACTGACACTTTCCCTCACTGTACCTCTCTGTCCCTACAAACAAGGATTAGCACAGAATAGCACACTGTCACTGACACTCTCCCTACCTATCCTTATTTGTCCCTAAACACAAGGAATCCAGGATTAGTAAAGGAAAAATAATGACACTGTCCCTGCCTATGCTTCTCTTTCCCTGCTCCGGAACACACTACACAAGGCCGCCGCGCTGGCGGCCTTTTATAGTGTGGGGCGTGTACTAAACCCCCTCAGCAATAATTGGCCACAGGCATCCTGCCTGTGGCCAATCATTGCTCTCCTCGCTGCCGGCGCTGTGATTGGCCAAGCATGCGGGGTCACAGTGCATGCTTGGCCAATCACAGCGCCTGGATGACACTGCGATGGCGTAGTGCATTGTGGGCCGTTCGCGTCACTCGAATTTGGTGCGAACGGCCCAAATCGTTCGATCTTCGTCGAACGATCGAACAGCCGATGTTCGAGTCGACCGTATGTTCGACTCGAACACGAAGCTCATCCCTATTCGGGGGAATCCTCAGGACATGGTGGGGCTAGGGAAGGAGTGACTGATGCCATTGAGCCGAGGGAAGAGGCCACTTTGGCAGCTGCTTTGGCAGACAAAGTACCCTGAGCCTGGGTGAGAGAGGATGAGGAGGATGAGGACAGCTTGGTCATCCACTCTACCAACTCTTCTGCATGTTGCGGCTCAACGCGGCCAACTGCTGAAAAAAAGGACAAGCATGCCCCACGGCCACCTGCTGATGAGGATGCACCGTGTCCACGACCAGCACTGTTGCCTCTAGACACAGAGCCTGCTTGCCCTCTTTTATTGGCCTGTGTGTGTCTGCCTCTCCTTCTTGGCCTTCCAGACATACTTTATTTGATGCATTGGAATAGGTGTACAAGGAATTGTCTGCAGTCAGCTTTAGCTGCACACTGTGCCCAGTATACACTACACTGACTTAATATACTGCAGGTTAGCTCAATCAACTGCCTGTATTATCAGTAATAGAAAAGGAATAGTCTGCAGTCAGCTTTACATGCACACTGAGCCCAATATACAATACACCAGTGGCGGCCCATCCATAGGGGGCGCCCGGGCGCCGCCCCCCCCCCCCCCCTCCTGTGGTCACCAAAAAAAAAAACGGGCCCTTTAAGAGTTTTTTAATGTGTTTTTTTCACACATGGTGGCGCGACCATAGTGGGCGCAGAAGTGCCGCTACCGCTCGCTTCTGCGCCCGGCCGTCACTCACCACAACAATACATAGGTTCATGCATTGCATGAACCTATGTATTGCTGCCTCCCACTATTCAGATGGCCGGCCCCTTGAGCACCGGCCATCTGAATCACAGCGTCTGATTGGCCTTTAGAAGTGCCTATCAGAGCCAGCAGGCTCTGATAGGCTTCCCGACTACAGCCTGAGGGCTGTAATCGGCTTCTAAATATCTAATGAGAGGACGCACAGGGGTGCGTTCCCTGGCCAATCAGGTTCACCGGGTCTGGTTACCGGTAACCTGATTGGCTGAAGTGACATCGAGGGCGGGAGAAGACATCGAGGACGGAAGAAGGACGGCGCTGACTCGAGGAAGGTAAGTGCAGGGCTGGGGGGGACAAACTGGCTGTATTATGAGGACAAACTGGCTGCATATGGGGGAGAAACTGGCTGCATATGGGGGAGAAACTGGCTGCATATGGGGGAGAAACTGGCTGCATTATGGGGGAGAAACTGGCTGTATATTGGGGGAGAAACTGGCTGCATTATGGGGGAGAAACTGGCTGCATTATGGGGGAGAAACTGGCTGCATTATGGGGGAGAAACTGGCTGCATATGGGGGAGAAACTGGCTGCATTATGGGGGAGAAACTGGCTGCATTATGGGGGAGAAACTGGCTGCATATGGGCGGAGAAACTGGCTGCATTATGGGGGAGAAACTGGCTGCATTATGGGGGAGAAACTGGCTGCATTATGGGGGAGAAACTGGCTGCATATGGGCGGAGAAACTGGCTGCATTATGGGGGAGAAACTGGCTGCATTATGGGGGAGAAACTGGCTGCATTATGGGGGAGAAACTGGCTGCATTATGGGGGAGAAACTGGCTGCATATGGGGGAGAAACTGGCTGCATATGGGGGAGAAACTGGCTGTATTATGGGGGAGAAACTGGCTGCATTATGGGGGAGAAACTGGCTGCATTATGGGGGATTAACTGGCTGCATTATGGGGGATTAACTGGCTGCATTATGGGGGATTAACTGGCTGCATTATGGGGGAGAAACTGGCTGCATTATGGGGGAGAAACTGGCTGCATTATGGGGGAGAAACTGGCTGTATTATGGGGGAGAAACTGGCTGTATTATGGGGGAGAAACTGGCTGTATTATGGGGGAGAAACTGGCTGCATATGGGGGAGAAACTGGCTGCATATGGGGGAGAAACTGGCTGCATTATGGGGGAGAAACTGGCTGCATTATGGGGGAGAAACTGGCTGCATTATGGGGGAGAAACTGGCTGCATATGGGGGAGAAACTGGCTGTATATGGGGGAGAAACTGGCTGTATATGGGGGAGAAACTGGCTGTATATGGGGGGGAAACTGGCTGCATTTGGGGGCAAACTAGTGGCGTTTGGGCACAGTGGCTGCGTTTAATGGGCACAGTGGCGGCAATTGATGATTTTTTTTTTTCAGTTTGTTTGCGCCCCCCCAAAAAATTTGAGCACCAGCCGCCGCTGCAATGCACTGACTTAATATACTGCAGCGAGAATAACAGGAACACTCTGAAGTAAGATCTAGCTAAACTGAATACAGTGTATATATACAGTAAGGCAAAAAAGTATTTAGTCAGCCACCAATTGTGCAAGTTCTCCCACTTAAAAAGATGAGAGAGGCCTGTAATTGTCATCATATGTATACCTCAACTTTGAGAGACAAAATGTAGAAACAAATCCAGACAATCACATTGTCTGTCTGATTTGGAAAGAATTTATTTGCAAATTATGGTGGAAAATAAGGATTTGGTCAATATCAAAAGTTAATCTCAATACTTTGTTATATATCATTTGTTGGCAATGACAGAGGTCAAACGTTTTCTGTAATGCCGTGTACACACGGCCGTTTTTCTCATCGAGAAAAACTAAATTTTTTCCTTTCGACGAGAAAAACGTTCGTCTGTGGGCTTTTTGCCGTTTTTTTCGATGAGAAAAACGGCATTAAAAACGACGAGAAAAATTAGAACATGTTCTAATTTTTTTCGTCGTTTTTTTCGACATATTTTCCCCGGCAGTTTTCCCATAGGGAAACACTGCCGCGGAGCCCACAGATGGTCGTTTTTCTCGACAAGAGAAAAAATGACGTTAAAAACGACCGTGTGTGGGGAACAAGCCGTTCCCACGTTTTTAATGTCATTATTCACGGCGGTTTTTTAACCGCCGTGAATAATGATCGTGTGTACGCGGCATAAGTCTTCACAAGCTTGTCACACACTGTTGCTGGTATGTTGGCCCATTGCTACATGCAGCTCTCCTCTAGAGCAGTGATGTTTTGGGGCTGTCGCTGGGCAACACGGACTTTCAACTCCCTCCAAAGGTTTTCTATGGGGTTGAGATATGGAGACTGGCCAGGCCACTCCAGGACCTTGAAATGCTTCTTACGAAGCCATTCCTTCGTTGCCCGGGCGGTGTGTTTGGGATCATTGTCATGCTGAAAGACCCATTTGGGATCATTGTCATGCTGAAAGACCCAGCCACGTTTCATCTTCAATGCCCTTGCTGATGGGAGGAGGTTTGCACTCAAAATCTCACGATACATGGCCCCATTCATTCTTTCATGTACACGGATCAGTCGTCCTGTTCCCTTTGCAGAGAAACAGCCCCAAAGCATGATGTTGCCACCCCCATGCTTCACAGTAGGTATGGTGTTCTTTGGTTGCAACTCAGCATTCTCTCTCCTCCAAACACGACGAGTTGTGTTTCTACCAAACAGTTCTACTTTGGTTTCATCTGACCATATGACATTCTCCCAATCCTCTTCTGGATCATCCAAATGCTCTCTAGCAAACCTCTGACGGGCCCGGACATGTACTGGCTTAAGCAGGGGGACACATCTGGCACTGCAGGATCTGAGTCCCTGGCGGCGTAGTGTGTTACTGATTGTAGCCTTTGTTACGTTGGTCCCAGCTCTCTGCAGGTCATTCACTAGGTCCCCTCGTGTGGTTCTGGGATTTTTGATCACCGTTCTTGTGATCATTTTGACCCCACGGGGTGAGATCTTGCATGGAGCCCCAGATCGAGGGAGATTATCAGTGGTCTTGTATGTCTTCCATTTTCTAATTATTGCTCCCACAGTTGATTTCTTCACACAAAGCTGCTTGCCTATTGCAGATTCAGTCTTCCCAGCCTGGTGCAGGTCTACAATTTTGTTTCTGGTGTCCTTCGACAGCTCTTTGGTCTTCCCCATAGTGGAGTTTGGAGTATGACTGTTTGAGGTTGTGGACAGGGGTCTTTTATACTGATAACAAGTTCAAACAGGTGCCATTAATACAGGTAATGAGTGGAGGACAGAGGAACCTAGAAGAAGATACAGGTCTGTGAGAGCCAGAAATCTTGCTTGTTTTATAGGTGACCAAACACTTATTTTAAACCATAATTTGCAAATAAATTCTTTCCAAATCAGACAATGTGATTGTCTGGATTTGTTTCCACATTTTGTCTCTCATAGTTGAGGTATACCTATGATGACAATTACAGGCCTCGCTCATCTTTTTAAGTGGGAGAACTTGCACATCTGGTGGCTGAGTAAATACTTTTTTGCCCCACTGTATATACAACTCCTGGGATGCATATATATACTAAATAAACTGACTGCAGCTACGTGAATCACCTGCCTGCTCTATCTAACTGAAATTAAATGACACTCTGACTCTCTCTCTATCTCTCTCAGACTCTAACAACGCCGCAACACACTACCCAAAGCTGACACGCGGGCGGTCTTATATAGTGTGGGGCGTGTACCTACTCCCCTGAGCCATGATTGGCCAAAGGCACCCTTCCTTTGGCCAATTATGGCTCTCTGTACTGATGGCGCTGTGATTGGCCAAAGCATGCGGGTCATAGTGCATGCTTGGCCAATCATCAGCCAGCAATGCACTGGGATGACGCCGTGAATTATTGGCCGTGACGCGCCACTCGAATTTGGTGTGAACAGTCCATATTGTTCGAAATTCGGCAAACGGCCGAACAGACGATGTTCGAGTCGAACGTGAAGCTCATCCCTAGGAGTGTCTATGCATTTGGGAGTTTTCACCACAATAATTATATGACCATCTGGAGAGTGATCTGAGGGAGTCCATTTAAATATCCAACATTAAATGTTTGGAGCATTTTAAAGATTTATTGTTGGAGCACGCATACAAGATAAGGAGTCACACAGCACTTTAAAGAATTGTGATTTAAGGATCTCTTGAAAGGACATTTTTATATTCTTTTGACATTTATTTTTGATATTTTTTGATGTTTTTGTTTTCCGAATATTATTTTTCACTTTATATGGACTTGTATGTAATTTAAAGCATAGTAGCGTTGCAATTTTTTTCAGTTTTTTCTATTGTTTCAGGAAACTCTCCGCACACTTTGCACTGGATGAATCGGAATGCTCTGCAGACTTGACAGGGACAGCAAGTTCAAGTGGGGTGAAATGAACCAGAGTGCCCATTTACTCAATATTCTCAGATATTGGTGTAGACCCATCCATTTCTCACAACTGCTTGGGTTCCTGGACATGCCCAGGGAGAATGAGTTTCTCAGCTTCCCTCCCTCAGCAGCTCAGACAGGTCACATCGGATAAGGCACAAGTAGCTGGGTAGCCAGGCGACATCTAGAATGTAGGCAGCAGGGTAGGAGCCTAATCGCAAGCAGTTTCTCTGGAAGATACTATGTGGAGCAACTCCCCAACTGCTGCCAGAGTTCTCCAATTCCAGTAGGGTGGTACTTTGCCCCGAGGCCTTGAATTCCTCAAGCTGTTAACCTATGTTACCAGAGTTACCCTGGACGTCACTGAGTTGCATGGTGTTTATGAGGATAAGCACAGGTAGCTGTTTGTGTTTTGAACTGCTTTACTAAAGTAATGATTTCCAGTAAGACACTCTGTTATTACAGATTGTTATATAGACTATGATATGCAGCCACCTGTTACCCTGATTGAGTGATAACTGTGAAGAGTCCATGTTTGTGCAGCTTTCATAACCTGTTTTATAGGATTCTGCATGTGTATGCAAGCTCTTTGACTTACAGAATCTGTTTAACCTTTTTGTGCCTAAGGGTAAAACAAATCTTAATGCCTAAGCCTAATTTTACAACTTTGACATGTGTTAGTAAAACCTTACATATCATCAAAACTACTTTGTGCATCCAGGTGGATTATAACTTGTTTTTTTCAGGACAAATTGGGCTTTCATTTCATGGTAAATGGTAATTGATATCTCCTGATTTTTTCATCAAAAGACAACTGGCCCAAAATAGTAAAAGAATATATATATTTTTTTAAATTTAGCTGTATATTTCTTGCTACTACCATAACCTACCACCAAAGAACAACCAAACATAAATTCTCATGCTCCTGACGATCCCACATATGTGTATGTTTAAATATACGTTTTTATTGATTTTTTCAAAACACAAACAGAAACATTTACAATTACAAAACCAGTAAAAAACAAGAACAAACAGAAAAAAAAAAAAACCCTCACATACTTACATTGGTCTTACAGAGTATCTATGCAATTCTTACAGAAAACATTTCATCATTACATTCCAATTATTCCATTATAATAAATGGGAAACATTCCATTTGTTAGCTCAGCTTTCAGTTTTTGAAACAATGCAGTCCTAAAGTATACACACCAATATAAGACATCCAAGCGATCAGGGGTATTTACCCAATAGCAGATGGAGAATAGTCTTGAAAAACAAATTTATCTAAGAGGCTTCAGAGGCTGTGGAAGAATCCACCAGCCATTTGGACCAAACCTTCTCATATTTGAGGAGACAACCTCTATTAACCACTTCAATACAGGGCTTTTTGTACATATTCAATACCGGGCCTATTCTAGCATTTCTCTCCTACATGTACAAATCATCATTCTTTTGCTAGAAAATTACTCAGAACCCCCAAACATTATATATGTTTTTTTAGCAGACACCCTAGGGAATAAAATGACGGTCATTGCAACTTTTTTTTTCTTGCACGATATTTGCGCAATCATTTTTCAAACGCCTTTTTAAAAAAAAAATATATATGGTTTCATGAATTAAAAAATAACAAAACATTAAAGTTAGCCCAATTTTTGGGGAAAATACGAAAGATGATGTTACGCCGAGTAAATAGATACCTAACATGTCACGCTTTAAAATTGCGCACACTCATGGAATGGCGCCAAACTTCGGTACTTAAAAATCTCCATAGGCGACGCTTTCATTTTTTTTACAGGTTACCAGGTTAGAATTACAGAGGCGGTCTAGTGCTAGAATTGTTGCACGCGCTCTAACGCACGTGGCGATACCTCACATGTGTGGTTTGAACGGCGTTTACATATGTGGGCGACTTACATGTGTGTTCGCTTCTGATCGCGAGCTACTGGGGACAGGGGCGTTTTTAATTTTTTTTTTTTTTTACTTATTTTTTTTTTTTTACAATTATTTTACTTTTTTTTTTTTTTTTTTGATCACTTTTATTCCTATTACAAGGAATGTAAACATCCCTTGTAATAGGAATGTGTGTGACAGGTCCTCTTTATTGAGAGATGCGGGGTCAATAAGACCCCACATCTCTCCTCCAGGCTGGAAAGCATGAGATCAGTGAAAACATTTTCACTGATCTCATACTTACAGCCGCAATGGCGGCTTTGTTTACATTTGAGGACCCAGGCGTGACGTCATCACATCGCGCCCGGACCTCCGACGATCATAGAGATGACTGGTGACCATCTGGTCACCAGTCATCTCTATGCTCATCACGTGACCCACCAACGACGCCGGAAGATTCGCTCCGGGTCCCCGATCGCACGGGAGAGCCCGGAGAAGCACCGGATGGCGGCGGGAGGGGGGGATGTCCCCTCCCGCCGCCTATAAGAACGATCAAGCGGCGGAACCGCTGCTATGATCATTCTTATGGTGCACAGGATCGCCGGCACTTTAAAAGGATATCTGAATGATGCCTCTAGCTGCAGGCATCATTCAGATATCCCCCTACAAAGCCGAGGATGTCATATGACGTCCACCCAGGATGGGAGATCCCATCTGTGGATGTCATTTGACTATGGCTGGGTAGGGAAGTGGTTAATATAGGTTTCTTTATATAATGGTAGGCTATTTTTGATAAGTAGTTTCCACATAGACAGTGATGGGGGGGGGGTAGTTTTTTTCCAACTAAGAGCTATAGCTTTGCGAGCATAGAACAAGAGCAGCCCCACCAAAGTGCGGCCTGCTACTGTGGGAATAAATTGCTTTATCAGACCCAACATACATATTGACACTGATGGTTGTAATGTGTATGTTAGTTGTTGTTTGTACCTATAGTACAGCCCAAAAATAATAGTGCGCATTTTGCTTCTTTTTTTTTAATCCTACCTAAAACACACTGATACTAATTTAAAATGTAAAAAGTCCTGTCCAGCTCAGCGCTCCAATGAGCCAGGAGGGAGATCAGCATAGAGCCACTGACTGACATTCTGCAGCTCTCTGCTCACGGAGCTCTGAAAACTGAGCGATCGTAAGTTTACATACCCTGGCAGAATTTATGATTTCTTGGCCATTTTTCAGAGAATATGAATGAAAACACAAACTTTTCTTTCACTCATGGTTAGCGTTTGGCTGAAGCCATTTATTATCAATCAACTGTATTTACTCTTTTTAAATCATAATGGCAATGGAAACTACCCAAAGGACCCTTATCAAAAGTTTACATACCCCAGTTCTTAATACAATGTATTGCCTCCTTTAACATCAATGACAGCTTGAAGTCTTTTGTGGTATTCGTGGATGAGGCTCTTTATCATCTCAGATGGTAAAGCTGCCTATTCCTCTTGGCAAAAAGGCCTGTAAATTCTTGGGCTGTCTTGCATGAACTGCACATTTGAGATTTCCCCAGAGTGGCTCAATGATATTGAGGTCAGGAGACTAAGATGGCCACTCCAGAACCTTCACTTTATTATGCTGTAGCCAATGACAGGTCAACTTGGCCTTGTGTTTTGGATCATGAATGCAAATGTTCCTCCAGTATTTTTTGATAACATACTGCATTCATCTTGCCAACAATTTTGACCAAATTTCCTGTGCCTTTGTAGCTCACACATCCCCAAAACATCAGTGATCCACCTCCGTGTTTCACAGTGGAAATGGTGTACCTTTCATCATAGGCATTGTTGACTCCTCTCTGAATGTAGATTTTATGGTTGTGGCCAAAATGCAAAATTTTGGTCTCATCACTCCAAATGACTTTGTGCCAGAAGGCTTGAGGCTTGTCTCTGTGCTGTTTGGCGTATTGTAAGCGGGATACTTTGTGGCATTTGCGTAGTAATGGCTTTCTTCTGGCGACTCGACCATGCAGCCCATCTTTCTTCAAGTGCCTCCTTATTGTGCATCTTGAAAGAGCCACACTACATGAGAGTCCTGTATTTCACGTGAAGTTATTTGTGGGTTTTACTTTGCAATCCGAACAAGTTTCCTGGCAGTTGTGGCTGAAATTTTAGTTGGTCTACCTGACCGTGGTTTGGTTTCAATAGAACCCCTCATTTTCCACTTCTTGATTAGAGTTTGAACACTGCTGATTGGCATTCTCAATTCCTTGGATATCTTTTTATATCCCTTTCCTGTTTTATACAGTTCAACTATCTTTTCCCGCAGATCCTTTGACAATTCTTTTGCTTTCCCGATGACTCAGAATCCAAAAATGTCAGTGCAGCACTGGATGAAAGATGCAAGGGTCTGTCAGGAGTCCAGTAACTCATTGACCTTTTATACACACACACTAATTACAAGCAAACAGATTACAGGTGAGGATGGTTACCTTTTAATAGACATTCAGACCCCTTTGTGTCAACTTGTGTGCATGTTATCAGGCCAAAATCACCAGGGTATGTCAACGTTTGATCAGAGTCATTTGGGTAGTTTCTGTTGCCATTATGATTTAAAAAGATTAAACACAGTTGATTGATAATAAATTGCCTCAGCCAAACACTAACTGTGAGTGAAAGAAATGTTTTTGTGTTATCATTCATATTCTCTGAAAAATGACCAAGAAATCATAAATTCTGCCAGGGTATGTAAACAATAAAGAAGCAAAATCAAGGTGTAAACAGGACTGTAAGCTAACCATTTTATGTTGTTAAAAAAGAATGGATTGCTGCACACTGAGGTAGCGGTGAATAAGCGCAGAGTCGCTGTGTGAAATGTGTCTACCGGTTCCTGCTTGCCTGTCCTGTGGTGTTACTCATGTTACGGATTTTATCAATACCTCGGTGTGCAGCCATCCATTCTTTTTTATCCAAATTGCACGGCCGGTGAGCCGAGACTAGCACCCCAGGGAGGAGTCCATTCCCCAGCTTACCTGATTTCATCACTCACCTGGAGTGGCATTTTCATTTCTTATTTCTTATAATTTTATTAAGTGACAGGTGCTTTGACTGGCGTTCAGAGAGCTTTAACAAAGCGTGTCCGAAGCCATGTTTTGAAGCAAGTGTAAACTAGCGCTAACTGTTGCTGTGCTAGCGTGACGCTGGGAGGAGCCCGTTTGGTCATGCTGAGCACATAAGGACATAATGCCTGTGCCTGTTATATGCCGATAAATACGGTATATCCAAATAACACGCCCAAGCTCATCCTTAGTCCTGAGCAGCGCTCTGGAATTCGTTGGGGGCCACAAAAGATATATATGTCCAAATAACACGCGCAAGCTCATCTCTTCACCACACACAGCCACAAAGGCAAGATAATTCTTGTTGGGCAGACGAACACACTTAGACCAAAGTTACATTTTAACTGACATCTGCCCACTTTCATTTTCTACCAAATTTTAATGGTTCAAAGAATGTTGGCCCTAAAGCATGTTCACTTCAAATCTGGCCCTCTTTGAAAAAAGTTTGGACACCCCTGGTAGGTGCAGATATGAAAAAAAGTTGTGAATCAAAGTAAATGCCAAGTTTATTTTACAGGGACATTAGTTTTAGTAGATTTTTCTAAGCTTTCTTCATGCCATCCTTATGTTTTATTTGTAGCTTACTAGTTAATAAAAAAAAAAAAAAAAAAGAAAAAGAGCACCGAAACCCAAGTGATCTTTGATCTCTCCCATGTTGTCCAGGTAGATCTCCACCTCTCAAAGGTCGCTTACCCCTGCGCTATATCTAGTTAGGAGCACAACAGCATAGTGCATGGTCCCTACACTTCTATCTGTGGATCCATTGCTATTTAACATAAAAAAAGTACCTTCTGCTTCTGGAATTTTCTACCATATGCTCAGCATTAGATGCTTAGGTTTATGACAGGTTTATTTTAAACATCTCTTGTGTGAACTGCACTCTGTCCAGCTTATCTGACCAGTGTAAGTGCTGGGTACTTGGGTGCTTGGCTGAACGGATGGTGAAAATTCCAATAATGTGTAGGGAGTCACCAACACTTTCAAAAAAAAATTCTATTGTGAGAGCTTTATGTAATGAAGTCAATGGCACTGTTTCAGAGCCTCGCGGGGTCAATTTTAATTTCCAATAATTGTTATTATTTTTCAAAGACGTGCAACACAATTACAAACACTCATTTAAACATAGTCGTAGAGAGGAGTCCATTTTCAAAATCAACAGTGACTTTTTGATTGAAGGACACAGGGCATTGTATAAAATTTTAAAGTGTATGGCCAGCTATTTTTTACTGTTTTGGATAAAGTGGGAAATGGTCAAAACTCCAGTTTGTTTTTTAACACTGTCCAATGTGTCATTTCAGCATCACATACAAAATAAAAATACCACTACGGAAACTACTGTCAGAGCATCTGACATACTGTACAGGGTAATTCTTTCACTGAACTGCAACTACTTCACATTACGATAAATAGAGGTTGCTTTCCCTGTCACATGAGCATGATAGAGTGACCGATTTCCACAATCACTGCATGCACTTTGATCTTAGCTGTTGTAGTAAATCAACACAACAGCAAGGCAAATAGATATACATACATTTTATTTTGCCAATAATACTTCAGAGAGAGGGCAGATTTCTCACAAAGAATATTTAATCACTTAGGGACCGGAAGAATTTTCCCCCTTAATGACTAGGCCATTCTTTGCGATACGGCACTGTGTCACTTTAACTGACAATTGCGCAGTCGTGCGACGCTATACTCAAACAAAATTGACGTCCTTTTTTTCCCACAAATAGAGCTTTCTTTTGATCACCTCTGCGGTTTTTATTTTTTGCGCTATAAACAAACAAAGAGCGACAATTTTGGGGAAAAAAAATTTTTTTTTTACTTTGTGCTATAATACATTTTAAAAAAATATGTTAAAAAAAACGAATTAATTCATCATTTTAGGCTGATATATATTCTTCTACATATTTTTGGTAAAATAATTGCAATAGGTGTTATCGCGTCTACAAACTATAGGATAGATTTAGGGACTTTTATTTATTTTTTTTTATTGTTTTTACTAGGAATGGTGGTGATCTGCAATTTTTAGCGGGACTGCAACATTGCGGCGGACAAACACTGGCATGACACTGGCAGGTTAGGGTTTAACACTAGGGGGCGGTCAAGGGGTTAACTGTGTTCCCTGGGTGTGTTTTAACTGTAGGGGGGATGGGCTGCCTGGGACATGACAGAGATCACTGTTCCCGATGACTGGGAACAGTAGATCTCTGTTAAGTCATCTGTCAGAATGGGGATCCGCCTTGTTTACAAAGGCAGATTCCCATTCTGCCTCTGTACTAGGTGATCACGGGTCGCTGGCGGACATCGAATCCACCCGACCCGCGGGCATGCTCCCGTAGCGTGCACTGGGTGCGAGAGCGTGCCCGCCTGCAACTGCGAGAGCCAATTTAGGACGACAGCGATTCGCACAGGGGAGCCAACCTGCCGCAGTACAACTTAAGTGGTTAAAGGATATCTAAACCCAGAAACAAAAACGCAATATGATGCAGTTTGCAGTCCTTAGATGTGATGGCTGCATTCGTGTTCTTTTTTTTGGTTGCCTCCATAGATACATTGATGGAGTGACATGACTAGAAGCAGGATTACCGGGTGAAAAATAAAGTAAAAGAAGCTTGAAAAAAGGCAACCACCACACCAAAGACTGGTAGTGTACGAAATATTACAATTTAGGATTTTAATTTAGATACACTTTAAAGATCTTCCCATGATCAGAAGTGGTATTGCTGGTCATGAGTCTTGGGTTTCCTGCAGAGTGGCTTGTGTCTCAGGCCTGTGACCACCACATTTTTCTGAACATTTCTTTTGAGACTGGTGTAACTCTTGTATAATTCACTCATCTCATTAGGTGACCCCAGCTTCTTTCCACTTATACAAGTAGTTTCAACCATGACCTGCCTGCTCTGTGTATGGTGCTGAGTCTTGAGAATCATGTACCCACAGACTTCACTTGATTCCATACAGTGTGAATAGCCTCTCTGCCATGTGACAGGTCAACAGTCATAGCAGGTTCTGCGTTAATTTGGCTAATGATGTAAAATGGCCATCTGTGTAATATTATTAACAATAATTAGAAGTAATTTATATATATATATTAACAAGCATTTCTTTTGTCTTTTTTCAGATTCAAACTTATCGGCACAGTGGTGCTTTATATTTATTCCAAAACAACATTGTTTTTCTTATCTATTCCAAGGCCTGTAATTCTGTTGCTAATACAAGCTTACATACACTAGAAACTGATTATGTATATACAATGCTCAGCATAAATGAGTACACCCCAACAGATTTTTCAGAAAACCTTTAGTTTCCTTTCAGAATCAACATTTGCAGAATCAACATTTGATATTTACTACAAAATACTCCCACAAATGTGGGCCATTGATTGCAACCAAGATTTGTTAATTTTTAAACACAAAAATTTATTTTTCCTAACAAATTCATTCAAGACCATGTTGCAAAAATGAATACACCCCAATGAAAGAAAGTCTTAGGAGCAAAGATAAATTTTAGACAACAAAGTCCTAATTAACAAGAATTCAACTACAGGTGAGTCTAATTATTCATTAAACAGGTGTTAAAGAACAGTTGATTATTAAAGGGCATTACCTAATGCTGACGTTATTAAAGGACGATTCTGAGTCACCTGATCGCTGTGGTAGCCTCTGATTGGCTACCACAGTAATCAGTCACTGTGAAGCCCGTCCCTGTGTTTTTTCTTCCTGTGAATGAAGAAGGAGGATACAATGTATTGCTTTTGGGCTGTACTAGGGATACAAACAACAAATAACATACACATATGTGGCATCTTTGCAATCGTCAGGAGCAGGAGAATTTATTTTGGGTTGTTCTTTGGTGGTAGGTTAGAAATATACAGTTAAAAAAAAAATTTAAATACTTATTTTTTACTATTTTGGGCCGGTTTTCCTTTGATAATAATAAAGAAAATCTGGAGATATTCGTTACCATTTACAACCAAGTGAAAGCCAAATTTGTCCTGAAAAAACGCAGTATAATCCACCTGAATGCACAAAGTAGCTGTGATGATATGTACAGCTTTAATATCACACGCCAAAATTGCGCTTAGGCATTTTGATTTGTTTTACCCCTAGGTGTCAAGGGGTTAACAAAGAAATCCCCTTCCCATTTCATGCTGTCAGCAATAGCACCACATGAGAGAGAAATGTCACAAGGCCTGAGAAATAAAATTATTTCCTTACAAGTAGCGGTACCCCCGTAGGGGCTGCTGGTTGTTGTGGTCCGTCTGTCACCCTGCCCAGCCAGGCACAAAATCTTCAGTCACTCCTTAGACAAAAAACAGTCCATGCACTTTCTGTTATTTTTATTGGGGGAATTCAACTTGGATGGGGATGGGGTAGATGTGAGATGCCCAGTTGATCAAAAAGACGATGTAAGGACTGAAACTATATACCCCTGCAGTATATACAACTTACTCTCTTTCTCCAGCACAAAACTTGCTTGCAGATTATCACTCCCAGGAGCAGCTAGCACTGAAATTCAGGCCTGACACTGGCTCAGCCAGGCCCAAAGCAAATGCCCTTTGCAGGCAGAGACCGCCAGCCCCTTTTGTGTAGCAAAAAATGAAAATAGTCCCAATGCTAGCTGTTCCACGTGGCTACTGATCCCAGCTCCACATCTTCAGGCCCTGCCAGCCCTCCTGGCTGCAGCTGCCTCCCTCCACTGCCTGTGACACCACAGTCCACTCCACGGGCTCTGCACTCATCCCAGACAGCACTCTCCTAGTCCTCCCAGGCATGCCTCCCCAGTCCACCCGACTGTGTGTCACTCACCAGCTTTCCTGGCTGCGACCTGTTGTTTCTCCCTGGAGACTTGCCTTGCAGTTCTCTCCTGCTGTCCTCTCCTTGCTCCCCTGCCTTCTGTCCAGGACACTTCCTTGTGTTGTTAGAAGCGCCTATCCTCACCCGAGCTCAGGCCCAACGTCACTCTCCATCTTCCACCCAAACAACTCCTCCCCAGCTGGGCTGACCCTGAGTATTTAGGGAGGCCTGCCCCCTGCCAATTCAGGTTGGGAATTGGCAAGGGCTCCTCAGGATACTCCAGGCAGCTCCACTTCTCCTCTCTTCCTTCCTTTCCAGATGATTCCAGCATGTTCTGGAAAGAAGTGGGAAGTCTCAGTGATGCTGCCTGTGAGTCACCTAGCTCTGCCTGAGTCCCTCCCAACCCAGATCAAACAAGCAGGCTTGGCTGCCAGCCAAACTTGAAATGTACCTGCACTACAGAAAACCTGACCACTGTAGTAGCCTAAAAACACTGGGGGGTGCTACATACCCAAGAAAGTTGAAGGCTACAAGAAAATCAGCAAAGTACTTATCGGTCAGAATACTGTAGCAAAAGAGATACAAAGATGGAACTCCAGACAATCCATGGAAGTTAACACCTTGACAGAAGTGTCTTCTGATAAGAAGGGTTGAATAAAATCGCCATGCAAGTTCACTGCACTGACTGCAGTTAGCTAAAGAAATAGAAAGCCAAACTGGGGTGATTAATTCCCAGGACACAATATGGCGTGCACTGCAGAGGAATGACAAGCATGGGTGTCGTCCACGAAGGAAGCCTCTCCTAAAGCCCATGCACAAAAAGCCTGCCCAGAATTTGTCAGGGCCCATGCTGAAAAAGAAGAAGACTACTGTACCCTGGAGTGATGAGACCAAGATAAATGTTTTAGGAACTGATGGCTTCAAAACTGTATGGCGTCGTAAAGGTGAGGAGTACAAAGAAAATTGCATGGGGCCTACAATGATACATGGTGGTGGCAGTGTCCTTCTGTGGGGGCTGCATGAGTGCTGCTGGTGTCAGGGAGCTGCATTTCATTGATGGTATCATGAGTTCACAGATGTACTGCTCTATATTGAAAGAGAAAATGCTACCATCACTGCGTGCCCTTGGTCGCTGTGCACTTTTCCAACATGACAATGATCCAAAACACACATCTAAGGCCACTGTTGCATTTCTGAAGAAAAACAGGGTGAAAGTGATTCAGTGGCTGTGTATTGTATGTCTCCTGATCTTAACCCAATCGAACACCTATGGGGAATTCTGAAGAGCCAAGTTGAGCATCACACTCCATCCAGCATCCAGGCTCTAAAAGAGGTCGTTCTTAAAGAATTGAAAAATATAGATGTTGCAATATGTCGCCAACTTGTTCATTCCATGCCTAGAAGACTTGGTGCTGACCTTACAAATCCTGGAGATCACACAAAATACTAGATGCAGTCGTTTTTTTTATTATTCATTTTTGCATCAACTAATTTGAGTAAAACTGAAGATTTTGTAGGCTATATTAACCTTACTTCCATGTAATAAGCTAAACAAAT
This sequence comes from Rana muscosa, assembly GCA_029206835.1. Lineage (NCBI taxonomy): Eukaryota > Metazoa > Chordata > Amphibia > Anura > Ranidae > Rana > Rana muscosa. The sequence continues at coordinate 1,113,825,048 of CM055122.1, read as the reverse complement.
GTTCTATAAAACTCAGTTTTGTCACAATTTTGGAAATTGTTCTTGTGTTCATTAAGATATTGATTAAAATCTTACTTTTCAAAAGGGGTGTATTCATTTATGCTGAGCACTGTAATATATATATATATATATATATATATATATATATATATGTAGTGATACCCCCGAATGGGCTGCTGGATTAATTTTGGGTCCTGCCGTTACCCCACATTTCACCGTCCCAGAACTTAAGAGTCTATGTTAAGTAATTAGAATAGAGGTGATTGCCAGTCACGTCAGTCCTTTTCTCAATTTCTTTATTAAACAACTTCAGGTAGGGGATAGAGGGTTATGGGAAGTTCAGATACCTTGGTTTTGCAGATCACTAATGCGGTTCTTGAATCCAGATGACAACAGCCCTCTGTCTCTGGTTCTTGCGACAACCGGATAAGCCTCTCACACCGACCTAGCAGCCGGTATGAAGCACGGACAAAGTCTCTGCCACAGACTTGAGTGAAAAGTGTAAACTCCTGGATAATACCCTGCCACAGGATTGTGTATCCAGTAGTCAGTTAGTTAGGTCAGCTCCACAGTACCTGAGCCTTTAAGCCATCCGGCAGTACTGTGAGGTAGGTTAACTTGGGTGCATCCTCCAAACGAGTCACCAGGTCCTTCCTGAGATACCAGCCATCAGCTCGGTCCTCTCCAGTAAGGTCCTCCCCTGGAATATTCTCTGCTTGCGTGGCTCCTTCCCGCAGGACAGACAGCACAGGACCACCTTCAGTTAAGTAGGCCCCAGACAGACTTCTGGGCCTACTTGTAGCAACATAGCAAAAAGCAAACTCTTTACAACAAGATGCTCGGACCAAAGTTGTCCACCAGCAAAACAAAAATGCTAAGCCACCTGGCTCACTCTTCAGCACCGCCACTGCTCTTACTGGTTCCTCAAATTCTATCCCCAGCTCTCCTGGTTCTGTGGGTTCTTGTGACTCACTCAGTCTTTAGGTACAGCACCTCGCATGGGCCCACTCTTGGCCTACAGATAGGGGATCTCCTGGTACCACAGACTCCCCAGAGGCATACAGACTCTCTCCGTCGCCTGGACTTGTATAGTTGCTTCAAGTCTCCCAGACTTGCTCAACTGTTCCAACTTTCTCAGTCCTGCGGGGGGAGGAATCTCTCCAACAAGAAGAGCAGCCTCTTGAGGGTATCTGACTGGGAGCACAACTGTCTCCTGGCCGCATCACACAGCTCTCTCCTTATGGGTCCACTGAGCTTTACCCAGGCCTTGTCTTTTTTTAACAAGCATACACACCTGCACACTCACAAAACCTGCAAGCCTCCAGTAAGACCTGTGTAGCGCCCTCTACCATAGGTAGGTGTTAGAGGTGGGGATTTTTTGTGATAGCTGCCAGGCAGGTAAATTTAGGCAGGCCTATGCTGCATGCTAGGCCTACTTGTTTTGACCTGGGGGCAGGGAGTGGTTAGTGTAGCAATGGGTGTGACCACCTCTCCTTCAGTGACTCCCCTGCTTCCAGGGAGAATGTTCTGGAAGAGGGGTAGGGAGCTCATGTGAGGAGCCCTGACCAATCCCCAATTGGAATTGGCAGGGGGCAGGCCTCCTTCATAAGCTCCATACCCCATTTCCCCAACCAAGTTATATCGCCCAAATAAAAACAAAACAAAAGCAAATAACTGTTCCTTGTCTACTGGAAAGGAATGTTTGAAGGTCTGGCAGCAGGGTGAACATGGTGGATGTTAGTAACTAGTAGCAACCATCCGCCTCACTTGGACACAGGATTGAAGACTTCTTCTCACCTAAATCTCTTCAAGTATCCTAGCTCCAGATCCTGATCCAAGATTCTCTACTCAGAAACAATACTGTAGGGCTTTGCACTCTGCCTTAATGAAAATCCTATGTGTTTTCAGTCTATTCTCACACAGTAGCAGGGCCTAGCACTGTCAGGTTGAGCTGTGGATGGGGAGGGAGAGGGTGAGCTGTGGATGGAGAGGAGAGGGTGAGCTGTGGACGGAGAGAAGAGGGTGAGCTCTGGATGGAGAGGAGAGGGTGAGCTCTGGATGGAGAGGAGAGGATGAGCTGTGGACGGGGAGGACAGGGTGAGCTGTGGACGGGGAGGAAAGGATGAGCTGTGGACCAGGAGGAGAGGTTGAGCTGTGGACAGGGAGGAGAGGGTGAGCTGTGGACGGGGAAGAGAGGTTGAGCTGTGGACAGGGAGATGAGGTTGAGCTGTGGACAGGGAGATGAGGTTGAGCTGTGGACAGGGAGATGAGGTTGAGCTGTGGACAGGGAGGAGAGGGTGAGCTGCGGATGGGAAGAAGACGACAGGGAGAGCTGTGGACGGGGAGGAGAGGGTGAGCTGTGGACAGGGAGGAGAGGGTGCGCTGCGGACGGAAAGAAAAGGACAGGGAGAGCTGTGAATGGGGGGGAAAGTATGAGTTGATGGGGAGGAGGGGGTGAGCTGTGGATGGGGAGGAGAGGGTGAGCTGCCGACAGAGAGGAGAGGGTGAGCTTCCGACAGAGAGGAGAGGGGGAGATCCGGACAGAGAGGAGAGGGTGAGCTGCCGACAGAGAGGAGAGGGTGAGCTGCCGACAGAGAGGAGAGGGTGAGCTGCCGACAGAGAGGAGAGGGTGAGCTGCGGACAGGGAGGAGAGGATGAGCTGTGGAAGGAGAGGAGAGGGTGAGCTGTGGAAGAGGAGGAGAGAAGGTGAGCTGTGGATGGAAATGCAAAAATTTTTCTGCACAAATGTGTGATACACACTCCTCAGCACTGCACAATATGTACTCCTTTGTGTTAAGCACTCCTGAGTCCAGTACTCTGTGTGTTACACCTTCCTGAACCTTGAATTGTGTGCAAAACTCAGTTCGGAGCCTTGACCACACCCTTTATTTGATATGACATTACTCCTCTTCCCCGAGGAATGGCGAGATTGGGGGCAGGAGGAGGTGGGGTTTGGGGGCAGGGTTGGGGTCAGAAAGGGGGTGGGGTCTGGGGAAAAAAAGCCCTGGTCATGCCAATACTTTTACAACAAATGGGAGTCATGACGATACATGAAAAAATAACTGGCAAATCATGACACATTGGTAATTGTAGCAATATGTGGGTAGCACACTGCCTTGTAGTCCATCATTAGATGTAGTGGCTGCATTTGTTTTCTTTTATTTAGACATTTTTGCTTCTGTTTTCATCTGTTGATACAGCCAGTTACACACCTTCTGTATTGGAGTGTCTACACTCTGGATAGAGAAACAACAAAGATACCTTTGGGCAGCAGCATCGGCAGTCTGGGGGAGGTTTAGATGTACTAGCAGATTAATATACACTAACAAATTGATGCCAAACTCCACACTTTTTAAGAATCACGGCAACAGTATTTGTTCCTTTTGGGATAAAGGTTTAATAAAAGCCGATCATTATAAGCACCCCTGTCACTGGTAAATGTTTGTGCCATCCCTCTGCTACATCTGCAGGACAGCTTGTTCTGTTGAAAGCATCAACATACTTACAGGCTGGATCACCAAGTGAAAATAAAGGAAATAAAGCTTCAAAAAGAAAGTGAATGTAGCCACCACATCTAATGCCTTGTACGCACAATCGGGCTTTTGCCCGGCCAAATTACATCGGAATTCCGACGGAATTCCATCGGAGAAAAATAGAACATGTTCTGTATCTAAACTCAGACGGAATTCCTCTGAATTTCCGATGAAAAAACTCTGATGGGGCTACATACGGTAGGAATTTCCGATGGAAAAAGTCCGTCTGACTTTTTCCATCGGAAATTCCGATTGTGTGTACAAGGCATAAGAATTTATAAGCTGCAATATAATAAATGTTTGCTTTTGGGTTTAATACTGCTTTAAGAACATGGTTACTAGTGATGAGCCGAACACCCCCGGGTTCGGTTCGCACCAGAACCCGCGAACGGACCGAAAGTTCGAACGAACATTAGAACCCTATTAAATACAATGGATGCGAACGTTCGAATTCTAAAGTGCTAATTATAACAACTATTATGCATGTTATTGTCCTAAAAAGGGTTTGGGAACCCGGGTTCTGCACCAGGGGACATGTATCAATGCAAAAAGAAGTTTTAAAAACGGTCGTTTTTCGGGAGCAGTCATTTTAATGATGCATAAAGTGAAAAAAAAAAAGTCAAATATTCCTTTAAATATCGTACCTGGGGGGTGTCTAAAGTATGCCTGTGAAGTGCCACGTGTTTCCCGTGTTTAGAACTGTCCCTGCACAAAATGACACTTCTAAAGGAAAAAAAAGCCATTTAAAACTGCTTGCGGCTTTAATGTAATGTCTGGTCCCGGTAATATGGATGAAATTCTTTAAGAAAAATGGCATAGCTACCCCATGACCCCCCCCTACCCCAGCCCATTACCAGCCCCTTTGGGTCTTGTATGGATATTAAGGGGAACCCCGCACATAAAATAAAAAAGGCCCTATATACTCTGAACAGCCGTATACAGGCGGTGCATACAAGACAGGGACTGTAGGTTTGTTCTTATGTAGAGTCTGTTTGTAATTTTGAACAGGTACATTGTTGAAGTGTAGCTCCAGACCAAAAATCTATTTTTAAACTTTTTGGAAAACATAGGTAAGGGTTATCACCCCTGTAACATTTGTTTTGCTGTCTGTGCCCCTGTTCAGAACATTTCACCTCACTTTCCGTCCCAATGACAACTGTTTTTGAAATGTGGTGTTTTTCTTGAAACAAGGATTGCTGATAAAGCATCAGTACAGAGGAGACACCTTTCTCCCATATTTATTCTTACAGGAGAGAATTTTCCTTCCTAGTGGTAGATTTCCTCTCACTTCCTGTTGTCTTCTTGCGTTTGCAAGTAGGAGTCGTTTGTAAGTTGGATGTTTGAAAGTAGGGACCTGCCGTATATACTCTGCAGAAATAGGCCCCTTAGTTGTTGGTGTTGGCACAACACTGTAAGCACTCACAGTTACTCTTGGTTGGTGCTGGAACGCCCTGCTGTCAACTATTATATCAGGAATTTTAATTACATATAATTGTTGAACAGTGGTAGTAAAAATTGGGCCTTTGATGGTGGTGCTGGTGCCACAACACTGTAAGCCCTGACAGTTACTCTTGGTGGGTGCAGCAATGGGCCCTGCTGTGAATTATTAGATCAAGAATTGTAATTACATGCCCCTGTTGAACAGGGGCTGAAAAATTGGGCCTTAGGCACTGGTGGCACAACACTGCAACCCCTCACAGATACTGTACTTGGAGCACAGCAATGAGCCCTGTTGCAAAGTATTGCTTCAAAAATTGTAATGACACGCCCCTGTTAAACAGGGGCTGAAAAATTGGGCCTTAGGCACTGGTGGCACAACACTGCAACTCCTCACAGATACTGTACTTGGAGCACACCAATGAGCCCTGTTGCAAAGTATTGCTTCAAAAATTGTAATGACACGCCCCTGTTAAACAGGGGCTGAAAAATTGGGCCTTAGGCACTGGTGGCACAACACTGCAACTCCTCACAGATACTGTACTTGGAGCACAGCAATGAGCCCTGTTGCAAAGTATTGCTTCAAAAATTGTAATTACACGCCCCTGTTAAACAGGGGCTGAAAAATTGGGCGTTAGGCACTGGTGGCGGCACCCATAAACAAAAATGATCTTACAAGCTATCATCATCAATCGTATCATTGAGGACTCGGAGGAGGAGGATAGCCAGTCAACATAACAGCACAGGCACTCAGCATCAGCATCAGTCTTGAAGGGATGTGACATGTTAAAATCAATTAGTCTGTTATATCAGCATCAGGTGTGTGGTAGCTGGTGGTGATCCAAGACTGGTTCATCTTGATGAAAGTCAGTCGATCAACCGAGTCGGTGGACAGGCGCACCCTGTGATCCGTGACAAATCCTCCAGCAGCACTGAATGTGCGTTCCGAAAGAACGCTGGATGCAGGACAGGCCAGTAGCTCAATTGCATACTGTGCAAGCTCTGGCCAGTGATCCATCCTCAAGACCCAGTAAGCCAGAGGATTTTCGGTGGGGAAGGTGTCCAAGTCTGACCTTGCCCCTAGATATTCCTGCACCATGTTTATCAGACGCTGGCGATGGTTGCTGGAACCGATCATACTTTGGGGCTGCGGACTAAAGAATTGTCTGAACGCATCGGTCAGACGGCCACCTTCCCCACCGCTCCTTCTTTGACTGGCCGAAGCCTCAGCAACTCGTTGTCCAGGACCAGGAGTTTGCAACCTCCCAGTCTCTGGGAACGCGTTGCACAGACCTTTCTGCAAGGCCTCCCGGAGTTGTCTCATCCTCTGCTCCCTCTGCGACGGTAACATAAGGTCCGCAACCTTACCCTTGTACCGTGGATCAAGGAGAGTGGCCAGCCAGTAATGGTCCCTCTCCTTGATCCGAAGAATACGAGGATCCTTCCGCAGACTTTGCAGGATCAGGGAGGCCATGCAGCGTAGGTTTGCTGAGGCATTCGCTCCGGAGTCCTCTGGGTCACTAAGGACGACATGATCCGCAGCCACCTCCTCCCAGCCACGTACAAGTCCACTGGTTTCTTGGGACTGTAAATCATCCCTAAAAGACTGCTGCTGATGATGCTGAGTGCCAGCCTCCACCTCCATGCTGACACAATCCTCCTCCTCCTCCTCCTCCTCCTCCTCCTCCTCCTCTTCCTGTGCGATGGGTGGGACAGAAGGAACACTGTCTGGGTAAAGGGGGCCTTGAGAGGCAAGGAAGTCCTCCTCTTCCTGCCTCTGTTCTGCCTCAAGTGCCCTGTCCATTATTCCACGCAGCGTGTGCTCCAACAGGTGGACAAGAGGTACAGTGTCACTGATGCATGCACTGTCACTGCTCACCATCCTCGTGGCCTCCTCAAATGGTGCCAGGACAGTGCATGCATCCCTGATCATGCCCCACTGGCGTGGAGAAAAAAAACCAAGCTCCCCTGACCCTGTCCTGGTGCCGTAGTCGCACAGGTACTCATTGATGGCCCTCTGCTGCGTGTGCAGCCGCTGCAGCATGGCCAACGTTGAGTTCCACCTGGTGGGCATGTCACATATAAGGCGGTTCTTGGGCAGGTTCAACTCCTTTTGCAGCTCAGCCAGGCGAGCACTGGCATTATAAGATCTGCGGAAATGCACACAGACTTTCCTGGCCTGCCTCAGGACATCCTGTAAGCCCGGGTACCTGCCCAAGAAGCGCTGCACCACCAGGTTAAGGACGTGAGCCACACAGGGCACATGGGTCAGTTGTCCCTGTCGGAGGGCGGAGAGGAGGTTGGTGCCATTGTCGCAAACCACCATTCCTGGCTTAAGCTGGCGTGGCGTCAACCACCTCTCGGCCTGGCCCTGCAGAGCAGACAGGACCTCTGCCCCAGTGTGGCTTCTGTCCCCCAAACACACCAGCGCAAGCACGGCATGGCATCTTTTTGCCTGCGTACTTGCGTAGCCCCGTGAACGGCTACGGAGCACCGCTGGTTCATAGGACAAACCACAGGAAGAGGCCATGGAGGAAGAAGAAGAGGAGGGGGTGGAGGAGAGAGGTGTGTCACAACCAGTAGTAGCATTTTGGAGGCGTGGCGGTGGGACAACCTCCAACACTACTGCACCTTGTCCTGAATCCTTCCCAGCTGCCAAAAGAGTGACCCAATGGGCCGTGAAAGAAAGGTAACGTCCCTGTCCATGCCTGCTGGACCATGAGTCAGCGGTAATATGCACCTTACCGCTGACCGCCCTGTCCAGCGAGGCCAAGACATTGCCTTCCACATGCCGGTAGAGAGCCGGAATAGCCTTCCGTGAGAAAAAGTGGCGTTTGGGAACCTGCCACTGAGGAACTGCACATTGCACAAACTCACGGAAGGGGGCCGAGTCTACCAACTGAAAAGGCAGCAGTTGAAGCGCTAGCAATTTAGCCAAGCTAGCATTCAACCGCTGGGCATGTGGATGGCTGGGAGTGAACTTCTTTCGACGGTCCAGCAGCTGGGGCAGGGAAATTTGCCTGCTAGAATCGGACGTCGGTGTACTGCTAGCAGAGTGGGCGCAAGTACTTGGCTGTGACACACCTAATTCTACACCTTCATTCCTCTCAGTGCATGTTTCAGAGAGGACTGAAGTTATAGTGGGGTTGGAGATCCCAGCTGATGCGGTGCAAGGAGAGGTCCGCTTTGTTCTTTGGTGTGGGTCTTTGAGGTAGGCTTGCCAACGAGCTGCATGGCAGGTCAACATATGTCTGGTCAGGCATGTGGTACCCAAGCGGCTGATGTTTTGGCCACGCGATATACGCTTGAGACATATGTTGCAAACAGCAGCTGTGCGATCTGATGCACTAGCCTCAAAAAAGGCCCACACCAAAGAACTTTTTGAATGACGGGCAGAGGCAGCGCCCTGCACAGGCGGAGTTTTGCGGTGTGATTCCGTCGGTGTACTGCCCTTACGCTGGCCACCAAAGGGCATCCTGCCTCGTTGGAGATGTGCCTCCTCCTCATCCTCCTCCTCCTCCTCTCTCCTATTAGGCACCCACGTGGAGTCAGTGACCTCATCATCCCCTCCCTCCTCATCACTGGAGCCAATCTGGCAGTATGCTGCAGCTGCTGGAACATGACTGCCAGATTGGTGTCCTTCTTGAGCATCCCCTCTGTCTGCTCTCACGCTACTGCCTTCCTCTAGCTGGGTTTCATCATCAGACCCTTCGAAACGCTGGGCATCCTCCTGGAGCATGTACCCAACACTGTGCTGAAACAGTTCGGGGGACTCCTCAGGAGGAGGACATGGTGGGTCTAGGGAAGGAGTGACTGATGATTTGTCTGACATTGATACCAGGGAAGACGACGCTTTGGCAGCTGCTTTTCCAGTACCCTGAGCCTGGGTGAGAGAGGATGAGGAGGAGGAGGAGGGCTTGGTCATCCACTCTACCAAGTCTTCGGCATGATGTGGCTCAACATGTCCAGCTGCCGAAAAGAAGGACAAGCGTGTCCCATGGCCATGTGCTGATGACAATGCACCGCGTCCACGACCAGCACTGTTGCCCCCAGACACAGAGCCTGCTTGCCCTCTTTTATTGCCTCCTGACTGTCTGCCTCTCCTTGTTTGCCTTCCAGACATTCTAATAGATGGCCTGCAGGGAGATGGGAAAAAAGCAATAAGGGCTACCTTCAGGTGTCCTTCTCTGTCCCTTGAAACAAGGACTTTCACAGTGAAAGAAACTGACACTCTCCCTACCTACAGTTTTCTGTCCCTAGAAAAAATGTTTTTTTTAATCACAATATAGCACAAGGACAATTCACTCACTGTCCTTACAGGTCCCTGGAAACAAGGACTTGCAGAGTGAAAGAAAAAAAACACTCTCCCTACCTACAGTTTTCTGTCCCTAGAAAAAATGTTTTTTTTAATCACAATATAGCACAAGGACAATTCACTCACTGTCCTTACAGGTCCCTGGAAACAAGGACTTGCAGAGTGAAAGAAAAAAAACACTCTCCCTACCTACAGTTTTCTGTCCCTAGAAAAAATGTTTTTTTTAATCACAATATAGCACAAGGACAATTCACTCACTGTCCTTCCAGGTCCCTGGAAACAAGGACTTGCAGAGTGAAATAAACTGACACTCTCCCTACCTACAGTTTTCTGTCCCTAGAATAAATGTTTTTTTTAAGCACAATATAGCACAAGGACAATTCACTCACTGTCCTTACAGGTCCCTGGAAACAAGGACTTGCAGAGTGAAAGAAAAAAAACACTCTCCCTACCTACAGTTTTCTGTCCCTAGAAAAAATGTTTTTTTTAATCACAATATAGCACAAGGACAATTCACTCACTGTCCTTACAGGTCCCTGGAAACAAGGACTTGCAGAGTGAAAGAAAAAAAACACTCTCCCTACCTACAGTTTTCTGTCCCTAGAAAAAATGTTTTTTTTAATCACAATATAGCACAAGGACAATTCACTCACTGTCCTTACAGGTCCCTGGAAACAAGGACTTGCAGAGTGAAAGAAAAAAAACACTCTCCCTACCTACAGTTTTCTGTCCCTAGAAAAAATGTTTTTTTTAATCACAATATAGCACAAGGACAATTCACTCACTGTCCTTACAGGTCCCTGGAAACAAGGACTTGCAGAGTGAAATAAACTGACACTCTCCCTACCTACAGTTTTCTGTCCCTAGAATAAATGTTTTTTTTAAGCACAATATAGCACAAGGAGAATTCACTCACTGTCCTTCCAGGTCCCTGGAAACAAGGACTTGCAGAGTGAAAGAAAAAAAACACTCTCCCTACCTACAGTTTTCTGTCCCTAGAAAAAATGTTTTTTTTAATCACAATATAGCACAAGGACAATTCACTCACTGTCCTTCCAGGTCCCTGGAAACAAGGACTTGCAGAGTGAAATAAACTGACACTCTCCCTACCTACAGTTTTCTGTCCCTAGAATAAATGTTTTTTTTAATCACAATATAGCACAAGGACAATTCACTCACTGTCCTTCCAGGTCCCTGGAAACAAGGACTTGCAGAGTGAAATAAACTGACACTCTCCCTACCTACAGTTTTCTGTCCCTAGAATAAATGTTTTTTTTAAGCACAATATAGCACAAGGACAATTCACTCACTGTCCTTACAGGTCCCTGGAAACAAGGACTTGCAGAGTGAAAGAAAAAAAACACTCTCCCTACCTACAGTTTTCTGTCCCTAGAAAAAATGTTTTTTTTAAGCACAATATAGCACAAGGACAATTCACTCACTGTCCTTACATGTCCCTGGAAACAAGGACTTGCAGAGTGAAAGAAAAAAAACACTCTCCCTACCTACAGTTTTCTGTCCCTAGAAAAAATGTTTTTTTTAATCACAATATAGCACAAGGACAATTCACTCACTGTCCTTACAGGTCCCTGGAAACAAGGACTTGCAGAGTGAAAGAAACTGACACTGTCCCTACCTACAGTTTTCTGTCCCTAGAATAAATGTTTTTTTTAAGCACAATATAGCACAAGGAGAATTCACTCACTGTCCTTCCAGGTCCCTGGAAACAAGGACTTGCAGAGTGAAATAAACTGACACTCTCCCTACCTACAGTTTTCTGTCCCTAGAATAAATGTTTTTTTTAAGCACAATATAGCACAAGGACAATTCACTCACTGTCCTTACAGGTCCCTGGAAACAAGGACTTGCAGAGTGAAAGAAACTGACACTCTCCCTACCTACAGTTTTCTGTCCCTAGAATAAATGTTTTTTTAAGCACAATATAGCACAAGGACAATTCACTCACTGTCCTTACAGGTCCCTGGAAACAAGGACTTGCAGAGTGAAATAAACTGACACTCTCCCTACCTACAGTTTTCTGTCCCTAGAATAAATGTTTTTTTTAAGCACAATATAGCACAAGGACAATTCACTCACTGTCCTTACAGGTCCCTGGAAACAAGGACTTGCAGAGTGAAAGAAAAAAAACACTCTCCCTACCTACAGTTTTCTGTCCCTAGAAAAAATGTTTTTTTTAAGCACAATATAGCACAAGGACAATTCACTCACTGTCCTTACAGGTCCCTGGAAACAAGGACTTGCAGAGTGAAAGAAAAAAAACACTCTCCCTACCTACAGTTTTCTGTCCCTAGAAAAAATGTTTTTTTTAATCACAATATAGCACAAGGACAATTCACTCACTGTCCTTCCAGGTCCCTGGAAACAAGGACTTGCAGAGTGAAATAAACTGACACTCTCCCTACCTACAGTTTTCTGTCCCTAGAATAAATGTTTTTTTTAAGCACAATATAGCACAAGGACAATTCACTCACTGTCCTTACAGGTCCCTGGAAACAAGGACTTGCAGAGTGAAAGAAAAAAAACACTCTCCCTACCTACAGTTTTCTGTCCCTAGAAAAAATGTTTTTTTTAATCACAATATAGCACAAGGACAATTCACTCACTGTCCTTACAGGTCCCTGGAAACAAGGACTTGCAGAGTGAAAGAAAAAAAACACTCTCCCTACCTACAGTTTTCTGTCCCTAGAAAAAATGTTTTTTTTAATCACAATATAGCACAAGGACAATTCACTCACTGTCCTTACAGGTCCCTGGAAACAAGGACTTGCAGAGTGAAATAAACTGACACTCTCCCTACCTACAGTTTTCTGTCCCTAGAATAAATGTTTTTTTTAAGCACAATATAGCACAAGGAGAATTCACTCACTGTCCTTCCAGGTCCCTGGAAACAAGGACTTGCAGAGTGAAAGAAAAAAAACACTCTCCCTACCTACAGTTTTCTGTCCCTAGAAAAAATGTTTTTTTTAATCACAATATAGCACAAGGACAATTCACTCACTGTCCTTCCAGGTCCCTGGAAACAAGGACTTGCAGAGTGAAATAAACTGACACTCTCCCTACCTACAGTTTTCTGTCCCTAGAATAAATGTTTTTTTTAAGCACAATATAGCACAAGGACAATTCACTCACTGTCCTTACAGGTCCCTGGAAACAAGGACTTGCAGAGTGAAAGAAAAAAAACACTCTCCCTACCTACAGTTTTCTGTCCCTAGAAAAAATGTTTTTTTTAATCACAATATAGCACAAGGACAATTCACTCACTGTCCTTACAGGTCCCTGGAAACAAGGACTTGCAGAGTGAAAGAAAAAAAACACTCTCCCTACCTACAGTTTTCTGTCCCTAGAAAAAATGTTTTTTTTAATCACAATATAACACAAGGACAATTCACTCACTGTCCTTCCAGGTCCCTGGAAACAAGGACTTGCAGAGTGAAATAAACTGACACTCTCCCTACCTACAGTTTTCTGTCCCTAGAATAAATGTTTTTTTTAAGCACAATATAGCACAAGGACAATTCACTCACTGTCCTTACAGGTCCCTGGAAACAAGGACTTGCAGAGTGAAAGAAAAAAAACACTCTCCCTACCTACAGTTTTCTGTCCCTAGAAAAAATGTTTTTTTTAATCACAATATAGCACAAGGACAATTCACTCACTGTCCTTACAGGTCCCTGGAAACAAGGACTTGCAGAGTGAAAGAAAAAAAACACTCTCCCTACCTACAGTTTTCTGTCCCTAGAAAAAATGTTTTTTTTAATCACAATATAACACAAGGACAATTCACTCACTGTCCTTCCAGGTCCCTGGAAACAAGGACTTGCAGAGTGAAATAAACTGACACTCTCCCTACCTACAGTTTTCTGTCCCTAGAATAAATGTTTTTTTTAAGCACAATATAGCACAAGGACAATTCACTCACTGTCCTTACAGGTCCCTGGAAACAAGGACTTGCAGAGTGAAAGAAAAAAAACACTCTCCCTACCTACAGTTTTCTGTCCCTAGAAAAAATGTTTTTTTTAATCACAATATAGCACAAGGACAATTCACTCACTGTCCTTACAGGTCCCTGGAAACAAGGACTTGCAGAGTGAAATAAACTGACACTCTCCCTACCTACAGTTTTCTGTCCCTAGAATAAATGTTTTTTTTAATCACAATATAGCACAAGGACAATTCACTCACTGTCCTTCCAGGTCCCTGGAAACAAGGACTTGCAGAGTGAAATAAACTGACACTCTCCCTACCTACAGTTTTCTGTCCCTAGAATAAATGTTTTTTTTAAGCACAATATAGCACAAGGACAATTCACTCACTGTCCTTACAGGTCCCTGGAAACAAGGACTTGCAGAGTGAAAGAAAAAAAACACTCTCCCTACCTACAGTTTTCTGTCCCTAGAAAAAATGTTTTTTTTAATCACAATATAGCACAAGGACAATTCACTCACTGTCCTTACAGGTCCCTGGAAACAAGGACTTGCAGAGTGAAAGAAACTGACACTGTCCCTACCTACAGTTTTCTGTCCCTAGAATAAATGTTTTTTTTAAGCACAATATAGCACAAGGAGAATTCACTCACTGTCCTTCCAGGTCCCTGGAAACAAGGACTTGCAGAGTGAAATAAACTGACACTCTCCCTACCTACAGTTTTCTGTCCCTAGAATAAATGTTTTTTTTAAGCACAATATAGCACAAGGACAATTCACTCACTGTCCTTACAGGTCCCTGGAAACAAGGACTTGCAGAGTGAAAGAAACTGACACTCTCCCTACCTACAGTTTTCTGTCCCTAGAATAAATGTTTTTTTAAGCACAATATAGCACAAGGACAATTCACTCACTGTCCTTCCAGGTCCCTGGAAACAAGGACTTGCAGAGTGAAAGAAACTGACACTGTCCCTACCTACAGTTTTCTGTCCCTAGAATAAATGTTTTTTTTAAGCACACTATAGCACAAGCACAAAACACACTGACACTCTCCCTACCTATCCTTCTCTTTCCCTAAACTAAAGGAATCCAGGTTAAGCAAGAAAGAAATAACAGTCACTGTCCCTGCCTATGCTGCTCTATCCCTGCTCCGGAACACACTACACTAGGCCGCCGTGCTGGCGGCCTTTTATAGTGTGGGGCGTGTACTAAACACCCTCAGCAATAATTGGCCACAGGCATCCTGCCTGTGGCCAATCATTGCTCTCCTCGCTGCCGGCGCTGTGATTGGCCAAGCATGCGGGGTCACAGTGCATGCTTGGCCAATCACAGCGCCTGGATGACACTGCGATGGCGTAGTGCATTGTGGGCCGTTCGCGTCACTCGAATTTGGCGCGAACGGCCCAAATCGTTCGATCTTCGTCGAACGATCGAACAGCCGATGTTCGAGTCGAACGTATGTTCGACTCGAACACGAAGCTCATCCCTAATGGTTACCATTGAGTAGCTACTAGAATAAATACCTGCACTCATAAAAGCTAAATTTGAGTGTATTCATGGTTGTCCAAAAGGTTACTATCCAGAGATACTTCTTCCTCATGAATAGAAGAATATGTGCTCTTAAATAAATCAGTAATGCAATGATCAGCAAAACCGTGATAGGAAGTTCACAATAGATAAAAGTGGTATACCTCAACTATTAGGCCAGACTTAGAAGGCTGTTTATAAAGGTTTGTGGAGTCAGAAATCTTTTGAAAGTCTTCTAGTTTAGAAATATGGGAATGATTGTGCCAAGTGTGGCTATCTGATGGATAGCATATACCACAATTGTTTCATTGTAAAGTTTATATCCTGTACTCATTTAACATTGAGCACCACTTTCTCTCTGATATTTTGCTTGTTTATGCCAGTACATATTTACCTTCTACATTGTTAAATTTTCAAGTTTAGAAAGGCAGAATCTGGAAAAACCACCAACCCCACAAAAAGAGTTATTACATTATTTTTGCTAACAGTTAAAATTATAAAATAAAAAAATGATTTTAGGCTTTTGAAGATTTAAATTAACTGCTACATTTTGTGCACCTGCTAATACAGTACACAATCATCTTAGTGCAGAAAAGCTATATTGTGTAGCAAGGGAGCACATTCTCTCTTTACCATCTTCATGCCCAAACCCTGGGGTAGTGACCTAAACATAACAATGTACCATGGGCCTGAAGCCCCCCAGGGAACTATCCTACTCTCTCTTGTATATGGGGACTTTTGCAAGGTTGACCTGTCCTGGATTAAACTATTGACAGTCCTCTGCAGACCTGATTCAGTCCTTACACCAACAGACCCTGCTTTGTCCCTTGAGCACAGGATTCGTTTCTAGGAGATGTCCCCATATAGAGGTTAGGAGAAGGAAGAGTTCACACCGGGAAATATCTTTTAACAATTTATAGAAACTAGAAGATATTTACATATTGCAGCCATCCCTTGAAGGGGGCAGTATTCACCCTAAGTTAGATAGCCCAGCACACAGTAGTTCAGATTCAATGTATGAGCAAAAAGAATTCTGGTTGGACGCACGTCCAGTAAAATCACCTTTCAGCAAGTCCATAAAAACATATCCAAAAACACAAATAGAGGGGAACAGCATCACCAGCTAACGCGTTTTACACTTCCTTAGTCAGGGCCGGATTAACATAGGGGCTATTGGAGCTGCAGCTCCAGGCCACTTCCTCAAGATGGGCCCATTTGCCCAAAAAAAAAAAAAAATCCCCCCCAAAAAAAAGATCGACTTCGACGGTCGTAGCTGGTCAACTGGTCAAAATGTGGGGCTTCTACCATTTATGGTTCCGGAGATATGGGGCTGCTTGCGCAGCCGGTCAGAAGCTACATACAGAGCAGCCAGTTTAAATACAAGCTGACACACTCTGCAGCAGACTGAGAGGATGAGCTCACAGTGCTTATAATAATTATTTGTATATTACTTATAGTAATTAACCCCTTGCCACCCAGGCCAATTCTGACACTTCTCTCCTACATGTAAAAATCATCATTTTTTTTGCTAGAAAATTACTCAGAACCCTCAAACATTATATATTGTTTTAGCAGACACCCGATGGAATAAAATGGTGGTCTTTGCAACTTTTTATGTTACACGGTATTTGCGCAGCAATTTTGCAAACGTGTTTTTTTTGGAAAGAAAGTTTTCATTCATAAAAAAAAAAAAAAAGAAACACAAAAGTTAGCATGATTTTTTTGTATACTAAGCGATGCTTTAATTTTTTTTACAGGTTACATGTTTAGAGTTACAGAGGAGGTCTAGTGCTAGAATTATTGCTCTCGCTCTAACGATTGTGGCGTATGTAACCTGTGTGTATCTGGCTCTGATACTAGCCAGTGCCTACCCAGCCACTGACTACTATTATCTCTCCCCAGCCTGTCCCCACACACCCTCTCACCTGCTATACTGTGGATAGGGGAATCACTCCTGCAGTGTTATTGTGTTCTACCAGTGAATACAATGATCAGTGTTGCT
Organism: Rana muscosa; assembly: GCA_029206835.1. Taxonomy (NCBI): domain Eukaryota; kingdom Metazoa; phylum Chordata; class Amphibia; order Anura; family Ranidae; genus Rana; species Rana muscosa. Next base: position 1,113,808,290 of record CM055122.1, on the reverse strand, counting down.
AACTATAGCTGGCAGCACTGATTATTTTGGGAAAAACCTGACAGGCTGGTTGTACTCAAGTCGGATAAAAGATTGACTTGTGTAAAACCAGCTAGCCCATACATAGATCGACTATGGCTGGTCTCTGCTTAATTGGCGTAATTTCAATCCATGTATGGCCCGCTTAACCACTATGCAGTCCCTAAACATCCTTCCACAAACCTTTACATTTTTCCTTCCCAGATTCCTTTATCATCCTCACCTGTACATACTCTCCACACTTCTCTCCTGTACATACTGCTCACTGTCATACCCTCCACACTTCTCTCCTATACATAGTGCCCGCCGTCATACCCTACACACTTCTCTCCTATACATAGTGCCCATCTTCATACCCTTCACACTCCTCTCCTGTACATACTGCTCACTGTCATACCCTGCACACTCCTCTCCTATACATAGTGCCCACTGTTATACCCGCCACACTTCTCTCCTATACATAGTGCTCACCGTCATAGCCTCCCCACTCTTCTCCTGTACATACTGCACACTGTCCTACTCTCCACACTTCTCTCCTGTACATAGTGCCCACTGTCATACCCTCCACACTCCTCTCCTGTACATACTGCCCACTGTCATACCCTCCACACTCTTCTCCTGTACATACTACTCACTGTCTTACCCTCCACACTCATCTCATGTACATACTGCTCAGTATCATACCGTCCACAATCCTCTCCTGTGCATACTGCCCACCGTCATAAACGTCTCTATTGTAGATAGTGGCGGCTGTCATACCCTCCACACTCTTCTCCGGTGCATACTGCCCACTATCATACCGTCCACACTCCTCTCATGTACAAACTGCCCACGGTCATACCCTCCACACTTCTCTACTGTACATACTGTAACCCAACCTTACCCCCCACACTCCTCTCCTGTACATACTGTAACCCAACCTTACCCTCCACACTCCTCTCCTGTACATACTGCCAACTATCTTTCTCTCCACATTCCTCTCCTGTACATACTGCCCCCATCATACCCTCCACATTCCTCTCCTGTACATACTGCCCACTGTCATACCCTCCACACTCCTCTCATGTACATACTGCCCACTGTCATACCCTCCACACTCCTCTTTTGTACATACTGCCCACTGTCATACTCTCCACACTCCTCTCCGGTACATACTACCCTCTGTCATACCCTCCACACTCCTCTGCTGTGCATACTGCCCACTGTCATACCCTTCAAACTCCTCCCCTGTACGGTCAGAAACCCGGCCACGAGGGGGAATGGCACCAGGTTGAAGGTCAATTGCGCAATCATACGACCGGTGTGGAGGAAAAGTACCGGCTTGACCTTTGTCAAAGACATCGCTAAAATTGCTGTACTCCTCCAGCAGGGAGGAGAGTGAAGAGGTGCACAGGACCTTGGCTACCATCTGGAAGCATCTCTCACTGCACTGTGGCGACCAGGACAGAACCTCAATCAAAAGAAGGGTTGTGCCTCTGTATCCAAGGATAACCAATGACCAGCGGAAACTTAGGTGAGGAAATAACTTGGAATTGGATTATCTCATGGTGAAGAGCCCCTACGGCCATGGACAACAGAACAGTCTCATGGGTCACATGGGCAGGCTGTAGAGGTCTCCTGTCAAGAGCCTCAATGGCAAGTGGAGTGTCACGCAGCTGCAGCAGTTTCGAGTGCTTAGACACAAAGGCAGCATCAATGAACAGGCCTGCAGCCCCGGAGTCGATTAGAGCCTGTATCTCGATGGATGACTCAGCCCAAGACAGGGTAACCGAAACCAGGGGCTTATACTTCTGGGCAACTGGAGACGAAACAACGCCACCTAAGGTCTGTCCGTGACAGGACCTCAAGGTTCGGGCGTTCCCTGGACAGGTAGGACAAGACTTCAAAAAGTGACCGGCCTGGCCACAATAAAGGCACAATCTCTCCCTCCTCCTAAGGGCTCTCTCATCCGCAGAGAGACGCATGAAGCCCAAGTGCATGGGTTCATCTTCACAGACCGACTCGGTACCAGGAGGCAAGGGTGGGACTGCAAAGCTCGGAGACAAACGTACAGGAGGCTTCCGCAAGCGCTCCTTAACAGAGGGTCTTTCTCTGAGTCTGGAGTCAATGAGGATGGCAAATGTGATCAACTTCTCCAGCTCAGTGGGTATATCTTTGGCTGCTATCTCATCCTTGATGTTATCTGAGAGACCATGAGAAAAAGCAGCCACAAGGTCCTCATTGTTCTAAGCAACCTCTGCTGCCAGATTACGGAATTCAATGGCGTAATCGGCAACAGTTCTCCTACTCTGTTTGATGGACATGAGGCTTTTGGCAGCAGAAGCGGAGCGTGCGGGAACAACGAATACCCCTTTGAAGGAAGGCAAAAATTCTGGGTAACTCAGGACCACAGGTTTTTGCATCTCCAATAGAGGGTTTGCCCAGGCCAAGGCTCTCTCAGAAAGCAAAGATATTACGAAACCTACTTTGCTACTGTCCATGGGAAACGCCTGGGGCAGCATCTCAAAATATATCTCAACCTGGTTGAGAAAACCTCTGCATTGGATTGGATCGCCCTCAAATCGCTGGGGAAGCGGGGCGGAACCAGACATACCTCTAATAGAGGTAATACTCGAGGCAGGTGACTGCACAGAGACTGGAGCAACAGCAGGGCCTGCCTGCACAGGGACTACCGGAGCAACCACAGTGGATGTCTTTAGACGTGTCGTGCGACTCAGGAGCGTCTGTATCGCCGTGGCAAACTGATTCATGCGGGGATCCAGGTCATCCAATCTGGAAAAAATATTATTAACAAGTGGATTGGCTGCATCTTCTGAATTCATGGCCTTCGCCTACTGTCAGAAAACATGAATCAGACCGAGACAAAAGTGCAGTTTAATAATACTCGTTTAATAATAAATAATAAAAAGGTATACAGAGTAGCGTAGTCAAAACATAGCCTGAGTTCAGTAACCGGATCGGGTAGTCAGCCAAGCCAATGTCCAAGAGCCAGCGATAAAGGTAGTAGTTCAGCAAGCAGGATCTGTGGCCAGAGGAGACGTCAGTCAAGCAGGTCTTCAACAGCAATGCAGGAGAAAGTCTCTTGTGATGTTAACACAGGCGAAGGCGAAGATCAAATAAACTGGAAGTCCTTAAGTAGGCAGAGCTGACGAGCGGATCAACAACAGGTGGATCACTGTGGAGAGATGGAAGCTGGCAATTAGCTGACAGCTGAGCTGCCAGCACAAAGAAGGAAGGGCTGAACCCAGCCCTGACATGTACATAGTGCCCACTGTTAGACCCTCCACATTCCTCTCCCTCACCTGCACATACTTTCCACTTTTATACCATCCATGCCTCACAAAAACAGTTCTTTAAAATTATACTGAATATCCTCAATGTTACCAGCTCTAGAATGGGCACACTTTTGTTCGTTTAACTAAAGGAAATCTTCTCAGTCCTCATATTTGTTCTGCCCCATTATTAGTACTCATTTAATTTTGTGATTACTACTGTGATGTATAGAAAATACTTTTGAAATGTTGGCAACTATGCACTTAGGCACTGACCAAGGGCCACCGGGTCAGTAGAGGGCACCATGAGAGGCTCCTCGGATCCTGTGATATTAAAGCGGTATTAAACTTCGCTAACATTGGTTGTCGGATGGTGAAACGTGTACCTGATATGTCCATCCCTCATACCCCCCTTCCCCCCCTTTTCCTTTTTCCTTATGGTGTACTAGCTCTACTCCCACTGAATATTTGGCTTTATGTCACACAGGTAATTCAATGTGTTTATGTATGTACTGTTGTTCAAGTCACGATGGCCTATATCGATACATGTACCATGCATATACTTTTCAATAAAGTTGGTTTTCCAATTTAAAAAAATAAAACTTTGCTAACATTACTACTTTTTAGAGGCCCTGAGGTAGGTTATGCCACCATGTACAAGTATGCACAGCATATTAGCACATTAGGGTACACTTAAATTGTCAAACTGAGCCCTCCAGTGCTGCGCTGGGATTAATCCAGCGGGACCCGGGCGCTTCCATCTTTACCCGGTCTTCCTTCTGGGTTCTGTGCCTTCGGTCACTTGCCTTGGCGAGGCTGCGTTGATGTCATTCCCACGCATGCTCATGCGCATCCTCTCTCTCATCCCTCCTTTCTCTCTTTTCCTCCCTCCCTCACCCCTCACCCATCCCCTCTCTCTCTCCCTCTCTCTCTGTAATTTAATTTGTTATAACAAAAAAATTTTGCATTTTTATTTATTTATTTATTATTTATAAAAGGCGACACCAAAATCCTCAGCACCAGGCCCATGATGTTCTTAATCTGGCCCTGTCCTTAGTGCTTAGTCATAGCTCATAGTGCGGCCAACTAGAATTATTTTTGCGTATTGGAATCCCAGATGGATGTTGCCAGCACCTGGTCTGTGTGTTAGTGGAGGTGGAGATGGGAGACTAACCTAGAGCGGTGTTCACACACATCTCAGATTCAACGTAGATATGATATGAAAGGAAAGACGAGACCCGATACTTACAGAATAGGTGTCCCAGAGTCCAGCATCCCAAAGTAGGGGGATACAAGTAGTCTCATAAATGTATATTGTCCCTTCACCACTCCAGGCTTCCCCTCATGTTGTTCTGGTCCAGTCCACACAGAGACAGCCAGTAAGCACTCTACTCATGGCAACTAATCCAGGAAGCTCTCTGCCTTCCTAACAGTGTCGCCTACCATCAGTATTGTTACTGGCAGCCAGTAAAAAAACAGGCACTTTTCTCCTGTCAGTAAATGCCAGTGACAGGAAAAAGTTGCCAATAAAAATATGGCTTTGAGACTTGGCTTGGAACTGCATATACACAGATCCAGTCCAAAGCCAGCCAAGACCATCCGAGTGCCTGCTACAGTGTGGGGCAGGTTTGGCGGAGGCGGTGTCTGAGTACGTCATGTGATGCCATAATGCAAAGGGAGCTGAGCAGACTGGCCAGAGCCTTGTATGCGGGTCTGTGGGACGGCAGCAAGGTAAGCCAGGAGCATGGCTGTCAGTGCTGTTTGGACTGACAGGGACCACCTGGCATGGAGAGAGACTATCACTGTGACTCAGGAGGAGATATGTCGTGTCGGTGCGGTGTCATCATCATCAGTGCTGTTGTATACTGCTGTTGTAGGTGTCATTGTGAGGGTCAATTTCATGTGTGTGTGCCTGCCCATTCTAATTTCTTGCCTTCCTGAGTCCTGTCCCTGAGCTACTTACTTACTATATCTAAAATAAAATAAGAAATGTTTTTTGCTTTAAAATCTACCTTAAATCACATTGCTAATTGTATATTGTACTCGTTTGTGGCCTAAATACTGAAACTTGCACTTAAAACTGTAATTTTGTAACTTTTGGAAATGCCAGTGAAAACTTGGCTGTGCCAGTAAATTATGGGTGTCATGTCAGCAAATTTCAATCTGGTAGGTTGGCAGCATTGCTTTCTAATATACACTTACCCAGGGTGCCTTCAGGGGCAGGGCTAGCTCGCCTAAGCTGAATTTAACTGTGGGGGCATCTAGTGCCCAACTAGTGGAATTACAACAGGCCACCTGTGCACTAACTTACAACTACAACAGTAAAATCGATTTCACTGATTATTCTAACCACGTTCAAATGTCCTGGCTACATAGAGTGAATTCAGATGCAAAAAAACATAAAGGGTAACCTAAAAACAAAAGGACACAGACAATTATGTACAATTAGTTCAAGAGTAAAGTTCGACCAAGTGAATAAATATGCAACAACTCAGTTGGTGCAGTTCTAAGTGATTAACTGCAAGCCTGTTCACACCATCATGTTAGTGTAGCGGGTACTTGAATTTAAGGGAGGCATCTGGGTGGTAGTGTAACCCAGATGCACAGATTGCTAGGGTATCAGAGACCCTTTTCTGGTTCTTGGAGGACTCTGGTGGTGTGAGGTTCCTTGTGGCCCACAGGTGGCGCTGTTGCCCTGGGCCGGGGCTGAACTCACACCGCAAGACTGTACCTTTTTGTCCTCCCCCGGAGCTGGTACAGCGGGGCGAGGAACCCGCTGTGACGCAAAGGGAGAGGGGATAAAAGGGGCGGACGCCCTTACCACAGGGTTCAGAGTCCAGAGTTGGAGGACGCGGCCGCACCCAGGCAGCTTCGGCCTGGGTGCTGGCGTTCCAGTGTTCCGGGCCTAGGTGCCCTTGACCTGGCCGGAGAGAGGATGGAGTCCATCCCAGGCACCTTTAGCCTGGGGTGAGGTACTATGGCGGAGGCCTGGGGTGAGGTACCTTCGACTGAGTTCTGTGAGGGTGGAGGAATCCGAGGGGGGCCCTAATTCCTTGGGTGCCCGTGTCTGAGTTTGTGAGGACTGGTGTGCGGAACTTCTCTGGAGAGTCCGGCGCAGCATCGCTGGTGACAGAGAGGCCTCCCGTTTCTCCCTTGGACGGATCTCCTTCCCCTGACAGGGGCCGTGCTAGCGAAGGTAATTCACGTTCTACCTCACATGGTCAGTGGCAGTGACTATTCGCCACTGGTGATATCACAGTGGTTAGCATCAGAAGGGAAAGGATTGTGCCTCGATCTATTCCCCATTATTACTCAGTAGAAGAAACTGTTTATTGTTTGGCAAGAAGAATAAAACTGAGTTGGACCTATTCACTGTGTGGAACTCTGGTTACTAGGAGCAAAGGAGTCAGGAACGAAGTACTGGACTTGACTCTAGGACACCTACACAAGACCCAATCTTCTGGCCTTCACCTCTTAGTTATGGAGGACATGGGCCGTGGTGTATCTCATCTCTCCCTCCCAGGGACCCATAGACAACAGCCACATAACCGATAAAGCAAGAGAGAGAGAGAGGGTCGCTACATTAGAAAATGCAGAAAACCTTGCTAACACAGTGTATTAAAAATGTATGTAATGCAAAACATGCATTTTTTTCTTATTTTTTTATATTTTATTTCCTCCCTACAAACAAGAAATCAAGGACAAAAATGTGCATTACGTTTTTAGTATGGTTGCAATATCATTACTATTGACTTGATAATGTAATGAACGTTTTCCCAGAACCATAAGACACTATACCTATACCATGACTCAACAAATTCATAAACTATAATAGAATAATAATAATAATGATGATAATATTCACTGTATTTTTGGAGCAAGGTGAAATGCTTTTTAGTGCAATGGTGTGAACGAGTTCTATCAGTTATCAGTAGCTTTCAATAGCTTAAATTACCAAAAATAACCTAGGAACTGCCCATAACAATGCCTTAACAACCTACAGCACAGTGCAATTGTGTATAATCACCTACCCTCAATGCAGATAAAGTGTACTGCTGTGTTTAAAGTGTATGACCAGCCAAAATTTGTTTTCCTGAGTGTCAGATAGAATGGGGAAGGGTTACAACCCCTGTCAGGACTTTCTGTGTTCAGCTAAAGAGATTGCACTTCACTTCCTGTCCTGCTGACAAGATTTTGTCAGACAGGAAGTGAGGGAAACTCTCCGAGTCTCCAGCAAAACAGAAGAAATGTACTTTTGTTTAGTAGCATAAGGGAAGTTTAGAACCCCTTTCAGATCTTTATTTCTGCCTGTGCTCCCATTACAAGTTTTTCCAAACTGTTTGATTAAACTGTTGTCAGCTGGAAAGGATGTGAGAAGAAATATTTCTATTGGAACCCAAGGTAGCAGTAAAAGGCCAGCAGGAGTTCTACTGTATCCCCACTTCAACCAAAACTTTAATTTTTTATTTTTTTTTTGCCTTGAAGTACATTTAAATTGATAAATTGCACCACCTGTTCTAATTCCATAGAATGTTTTGTTATTCAGTACATTTTGTATCTCAGTCTACTGAAAACAAGCTGCCTCGGCTTTTAAGGCCCATTTGGCAGAGACAGCCTTATAAGTTATGTGGTGTACGACTACGAACTCTAAAGTCTTCTTACTAAAGCAAGATGTAAAAGGTTTTGCAAAATACAAATGATACATAGATAATTACACCACAAATGTTTTGTTGTGAAGGTTGTATTCAAGCCCAGTATCAGTTATTGTTATTATTCTGTATTACGCTCAGAGGTTTTGATGGGTTACTAACATTCTCGGTCGCTGTGTGTATTTATAAAAGAAAAAGATGTTGGCAGAGTTATTTATCTTGTGAAACTGCATGTTCATTCGTTCTGTGCAAACGGGGGCAAAAACAAGTGTTATTAGGCTATTTTCTCTCCAGGTCGAATGTTTTGTGTTCATAATACAAGAGTGAGTCAGGAAAATATTGCATTTTGGTCACTCAATGTTGCTGATAATTATAAGAAATAAATACTTATTACTAATAATGTCAGCTTCGTCTAGTGAGGGTCTCACAACTTGAGACTTTTTGGATATATGAACTACAAACACATAGGCCGCTAGGATTGAACGTTGAATGGAACATTAACTCCTTTATCAATAAGGCTTAAATTTGGGGTCCATTGAATGTGGGTTGGGCTTTCTCTTAATTTTACCAATTTTTATATAATATATGGGTTCTAATTTTTTAGGGGTTCTTATTTTATATTGATTCATATTCACATATGGATATGTATGTATATCTATCACATGTGGTTTTCATGACATTGTTGTATTTATACATATGGTATAGGTGATATTGATTTGATTGTAATGTATATTGTGGGTTGTTCATTTTGGGATTAGTTCATTTAGTGAGAAACCAAGGGTGTGAGGTTTTCACCTGCACAATTGGCATTCTTTCCCCTTTTTGTGAACATATTTAATATAACCCCACATATACATTTTTATATATATAGGTATTGGTTCGACCTCTACTTTTTTTATATATTCATTCCTATTATTAATATATTTTTTCATGTGTTTTGATGGTTCGGGTTGGTGCAAGTCTTTCACATTTGACTTGTTCACCTTCGATCCATACTTCACATTAATAACCCCACCTAGGTTGTTTCCTATTTGTATTACAACCTTTTTATTTCATCAATAAAATCATTTACTGTAGGTCTACATATTACTTTATGTGCCCTTGGAATCGGGAGCATTGTGCATCTAGCCAAGATGGTAAGGGCCTTGCGTTTGTGATACAGGGAGAGTGGAATGCATCCACTTCCTTGTTTCGATCTGTTGATGCGCATCATGTGACCGCTCGGTGACGCGGTGTGCATCACGTGATCAAGCATGACGCAGCGTGCGTCCTGATGTCGGCGCGGTTCATGGAGAATCTATCTACTTCCTGGATGCTCTGGCTTGGGGCGCATCATGTGACTCTGTGCGTCACAGCGCGGGTCGCGCTTCCTATTAATTGGATGCTTGTTCTACCAGTGAAGCACGTGGTTTTGGGTTTTGACCCACCTCTATGCTTCTCATTGGTCAGTTTTAGCACATGGGGTACCGTGTGTGGGCGTGTTGTAATACACTCAGCGCCAACTCGTTTTTCACCCATAGGATTCATTTCCACTTATACAGTCCCCAGACTCATTAGGGCCAATCACAAAGCCCAGGATCTATTTCATGTGGAGACGTGGAGCGCACGCCGATACGCCATTTTGGATCACCCAGGAAGTGGTTGCTCATGTGATGAATTCCCAGGTGAGGTCTTTTCAGTTTTGGGTCACATTATCTATAAATTCTGTGGAGGCAGCAGTGGATGTATACCCCAGACGATGCAATTTGTTGCGAAACGCGTCGGGGGACTCCACTGCTGCCATTGATTGTATTTGACAAGCGCTTGTTTCACCATTTTAATGTAAGTGCACTTACCTACATTAAATTTCATTTAAAAACAGTATTATGCTATGTGCCCTTCTCTTTTCCTTTATACTTCCATTGGTTTACTCCCCGGATTACCATCATTTGGTCACCATCTTCCAAGCTTCTACTTACCCTCCCATTTTTCTTGTTGCGCGTGAAGTTTTTGGTGGATTCATCAACAGAGAATTCATTCTTCATAGTGATATACACTGAAAGCTCGATTTGACCCTCTAGACGTATGTCTTTTAGGGTCTACAGATTCCGGGAAGCCTCTTCTTTATCGGTGGTGGTCATCTTCACCTTGTCAAGATTTTGGGATTATCACATATTTGTCAAGAATTGGTTTTGATTTTATATCATCAGAGACTTTCTTTTTTATTAGATTTTTATATGTACTATTGTCATTTGACTTTTCATATTTAGTATCACTTTCAATCACTGGGTGTTGTACTCACTTATTTATCAGCGCTACAATTTATTTGTTATTTTGTCTACACCTTTTGTCTATTGGTTTTGTAGCTGCTCACCTTCACAAGCAGCGCGGAATTTTTTGTATATAGCTTCATCTAGTGGCCATAATGTGGTATTTTTTTTGATTAACTATCTATATGAATAAAAAAACTTTTGACCTGAAGAAAATAAAGCCTAAAAAAATTTGTTGTTGTCCCCATTTGCACAGAGGGAATGTACATTCAGTTTCACAGGATGAATAGATCTGTGATTTTTTTTTATAAACACAGCCCTAAGAATTAGGAGTTTTAGCTATAGTTCAGGGTCAAAATTTTCCAAATCCAAAATGGGATCTGTGGGAATAGAAGTATGGAAGCTGCCACTGTTGATGTGTGTAGCACACAGATCCCTGGCCTTACCTCCTGAAGGCAGGACACACCGTACCACAATACCCAGGTTCCTTCTTAAATAAGCGGGTGAGCGGTGTTCAGAAATTGTTGGGTCCCGCAGTGAGTTACCTTCCCTCGGTTGGATCTCACCCCTAGAGTGTAGGGAAGAGTCTGTTGTAGGTGCACCAATAAGGCCAATGTCCAGACAAGGTTAAACCTTAATGAAGGAAGTATATAAATGAGGGGAAGGGAAGCACTCACAATGCCACATCCGTAGTAATATTTAGAAAAACGTGAAAGAATAACTCAAAATAGAGATACCCAAGGATCAGACTTTAAAGGCAGTGACACATTGGATAGACAAAAAAATAAAGATTTATTCTAAAAGACAAAAGACAGTAACTACAGTAGTTGAAAAAATTAAAACACTATACAAGATGGTTTGTACAGATGTGGTCCCTGTGTGCGTCTACGCGTTTCACCGCAAGGCTTCTTCAGGACGAACAGAGATAGCAAGAGAAAACACGCCTTACTATCTTGGGAATTAAAGGGTATAATGTGTATTATCCCTTAATCAAAAAAGTGCAAGCATGCACAGAACCGTTATGATGAACATGGGAACAATTCACATCTCAGAGAGTTCCAGGGTAAGATTTTGGGTGCTTCTTAGAGCAAAAGGTAGCTAGAGACGAGGACCTTATGACCCAGCATACCAGCAGAAATACAACCTAGCAGTCTGTATACAGAGATAGACTGTGTGGGGACATCAGTGAGTGAAATCAAGGCTAGCGAAATAATGCAGCCAAACATATAGGGAAATCAGGTACATCCTTAGATCCAGCCAGAGATATAAGCAAGATGATGGCCAAATAGTGATGGCCACGGATGGTATCACACCCAGATGTCCCCGGAGACAGCAGAATGCTTATATCTCTGGCTGGATCTAAGGATGTACCTGATTTCCCTAACTCATCTACCCCAAAGTTCAGTTCTTAGTGATGCTGCGGATGGAGAGAAACAAACAGCAACAGCTCTCCTTGTCCTCAGCAGAGTAGATCACCCCAAGTAGTGGAGGGCAAAGTTATCAAGTTCTGGAACGACCCCCAGAGTAGGTTAAAAAAAAAAAACACAAGCTCCCACTCTAGAGATAATAGTGAGGATCCGGCAAGACAAGAAGTTTCCACTTTGTGTTAAAAGTTTCAATCGAGTACACAGCGTCTTCTCGCTCCCTGTTGCAAACTACCACTCGGTCTGCATGTATGTGCCGGCCATAGTTCCATTCTTGCCAGCATCCTTTTAAAACGATCCGCCTTAGCAGCTGAACATATAAAGTATCTGCAGGCACTTTCAAGTGTTCCCAGACAAAATCAGCATACCACCTCTCACGGTAGGCCTCAATCTCAAACAAAAGTTCCCTGGGAACATAGGGGTATTCCCAGCCATATTCAGTGGCAACTTTCTTGTTAAGGAGCCGCTGCAACCTAGCAATAGGTGGAAGGGTTGCGTGGTCTCCTCTTCCAGGCAAGACAATTGCGTCCGGGGATCTAGGCACTTTCACTACCTCAAGCTCCGGCAAAGGTGCCCGGAGAGGTACACGTCCAGCTGTAGGGGCAGGCGCTGGTGATGCGGGAACGGGCAATGTAGGTGTGGGAACAATTTCTTCCTCATGTGTAGAGTCATTCACCAGGGGTGTAGTCTCCCCAGAGTCCATGGGTGATCCCTCTATAACGCTTCGGGGTGAGGTTAACGAAATTCTGTCCCAACCCTTCTTTACAAACAGCTCGTCCACCTCAAAATCATCCCCCACGTCTGAGGACGAGTCCAGGTCGGAGGTGTCGTACTCCTCCACTGGCAGGTAGTCTCTAGTAGACGCAGACTCACTGTCTTTTAAAAGTTTCCGCGGGTCAGGTATCCAAGCATCCCCAATGGTACGGACACTGAGCTTCTTCCCCTTCCCCGGCAAACTTTTCACCACAATGTCCCCAGCCTCCTTACCGTCCCCAGGTGTGGATCTCCTGGATGTCACTCCGGGCTGGATCTCCGGTTCAGGCAGGCTCTGGGGTGGACCTCGACCGTGACCACGGGAGGCTTTCACGTAGCCCACCTTTCTCTTGGTAGTGACGGAGAAGAATAAAAGAAACAGGGAGGCAGGTTCAGGCACTTGATATCACCACTCAATCCCGAGTGGGCTCTTCTCACCCGGATAGTCCCCTCTCACAGTACTAGCAGCCGGAGTGATGCACAAACTTTACTTCTCTTGAGTCGCTCTTTTGGAGATACGATCAGGAGATTCTCTGCCACAGAATCTCTGAGCCCCGAACCTGTCAGCGCTTGTAATTAAAGAACAGGTGCAAGTTGGTGCACATTACAAGGCCTCAGATGATTAGTGAAATCCCTCCAGAGGTTTACCGGGCCTCTCTTTCACCGTGAAACTCTCACCGGTCCCTCAGAAAGGTCCTCCCCTGGTCTCTTCTTCTTAGAGCGGGTCCCCTCTCAGGGGCACCCTGGGATTCCTCCTCTTAGAGCTGAGCCCCAGCTAAAGGTGCTGGGCCACCTTTAGCTGGGGCTCAGCTCTAAGAGGAGGAATCCCAGCAATGGTGATGTTGCAGCCCCAGGCTAAAGGTGCCTGGGACCGATGCATATGCTCACCCCTGGCCTGGAGGGCCAGGTCACGCGACCCGAACTCCAGAGCCCCGGAACTCTCGAACAACTTCCAGGCGGCGTCTGCCCCTTATGTATCCTCTCCCGGCATGCACAGCAGGCCAACCACGCCCACTGTACTACTGCCGAGAGAGGACACCCTAAGGCACGGCACTGTTACCAGTGGTTCAACCCTGACCTGTCATGGCAGTGCCACCTACAGGACACAGAGAACTGCACACCAGTACAACACCTAAAACCACAAATAACCGAACCTATCAATAAAAGCGGTCTGAGCCTGGCTACTAGCTCAGACCAACAGCTAAATTTAGGCACACAGCACCCCTCAAAGTAGAGGGGCGCTACATGTGTTTTTGTAGGTACAAGTTTCAGAACCTTTTCTTTATCCTAACACTTGATATGTAGTTTCTTGTTCTAGGCCAGTAACTCAAGTAATGAGGACTCGAGGAGAGGATTGCCCTGCATCCTGTAAAAACAACTCAACAATGTTGTTTCCTTGAGGGCAAAGCAACAGGCTTTCAACCACTTGCCTACTGGGCACTTTCACCCCCTTCCTTCCCAGACCAATTTTCAACTTTCAGCATTGTCAAACTTTGAATGACAATTGCACAGTCATGTAACATTGTACCAAAACAAAATTGTTATCACTTTTTTGAGACAGATAGAGCTTTCTTTTGCTGGTAACAACTTCAGCTCTGGAAGGTTATACCCCCTTTCTGACCAGAGCATTTTTTTGCAATTTGCCACTGCACGAAGTTATTGGTAATTGCGTGGTCATACAACGCTGTACCCAACCAAATTTATGTCCTTTTCCCCCCCCCCCAAAAATAGAGATTTCTTTTGGTGGTATTTGATCACCACTGGGATTTTTATTTTGTGTGATATAAACAAAAAAAGGCCAAAAGTTTTGAAAAAAATTATAGTTTTTACTTTTTGTTATAAAAAATATCCAATAAACTCAATATCTGTCATACATTTAGGCCAAAATGTAATCAGCTACATGTCTTTAATTAGGCTCCAACTCATGTTGTGTTATTAATTTTTCAGTGCCATCCTAATCCTCTCGTGCCCGTCCCAGGGGGTAGCACCCCCCTCAAGGTGCTTCAGCTTACTATACATTTTTTGGTCTTTATTGATCAAACTGGTGAGCCACGTCTGTTTAGCCCTGTACACACGATCGGATTTGACCATCGGAAATCCGATGAAACTGTTTTTCATCAGTCTTGGCCACACACCATCAGTTAAGAAACCGACGGCAAGAAAACGACGGCACGTATAAAACGTACGACGCGCTATAAAAGGGCCGAACAAATCTAATGGCGCCACCCCTTGGGCTGCTTTTGCTGATTTTGTGTTACCGCGTGTTAGTAAAAGTTTGGTGAGAGCCGATTCGCGCTTTTCAGTCTCCGTGCTTTGCAGATCGTTTCCTGGTGTTCAGTTTGTGCTTGTGGGTTTGTATTTGTGATTCAGTGCGTGCAGTCAGGTCGTTACTGCCTTGCAGTGCCTTCTTGGCCATTTGTTTACTGTTTTTCAGGTCGTTCTTCTCAGGCCTTGCTGTTCCACGGTGCGTTCTGTTTGAGTGTGTTCTGACCAGCCGACCGGTTTAAAACCATGTTTGAAGTGCGTTCTCGTTCTCGTGCTGGCTTTGGGCTTGGTGTTGCAGTTAACACTGTAACCCGAGTTCAGTCCGTGAACAGGGTGAGGAGGAGTTCATGGACTAAGAATTGGTTGCTCCAGCGGGACCAATTCTCTCATATGCCTCTGCTGCGGGAAATCCATGAGAATAATCCTGATGATTTCAGGAATTATCTCAGGATGACGGACCCCGTATTTCACCGTCTGTTGGATTTGCTGTCCCCCTATATAACGAGGCAGGACACTGTGATGCGCCAGGCCATCACTGCCGAGCAGAGGCTTATTGCCACGTTGAGATACCTGGCGACTGGGAGAAGCTTGCAGGACCTCAAGTTCTCAACAGGCATCTCCCCCCAGGCTCTCGGGATCATTATCCCTGAGACGTGTTCAGCCATCATTCAGGTCCTGCAGAAGGACTATATGAAGGTAATTTTGCTCCTTTAACCTCACATTATATGTTTTGATTGTTTTAGAATCTTCTTATTTTTTCCCTCCTAACCCAAATTTGCCTTTTTGTAATATCCTGGTAATGTCCCCATTTTCCCCATGCATGTTTTTACCTGTAAAGGCCTTTTTGGGCCCTACATGCCTATTTCCCTTCACTAACCTCTCCAGCATGCTATCGTGGGCGCAAACCCAGCTAGCCTTCTTTTTTCCTTTTCATTTTTTTACGGTCATTTCCCGCGTAGTTTGACAACCCTCCCTCCCCCCCCCCCTAAAGATGTTAAAAATTTTAAAGTTCTCAATCAAGCTCAGCAGAGTGGTTTTGCCTTTTTTTGGATCCCCCACAATCACCTTAGGCCCCCCCCTTAGTTTATTTTAGAATGTCCACTCAGTGGGGGTGAGGCATCTGCTAAGTGGGCCTTTGTTAATTGGTAGGAAATACTCCCCTAAATAATAATGTTAGAATGATGTTGGTCAACAATGTTTTTGTGTGTAATCTGCTTGCACTGTAAACATAAACCGTACTAACGTCTTCTTTTTGTTTGACTCCACAGTTCCCTAGCACACCACAGGAATGGCTGACTGTGGCCTCCCAATTCGCCCAGTGGTGGGATTTCCCCAACTGCGGAGGGGCAATTGATGGGAAGCACGTCCACATAGTGCCGCTACCCCCGTTCGGGGTCATACTATTTCAACTATAAAGGTTTTAATAGCATAGTGTTAATGGCGGTGGTGTCGGCACGGTATGAGTCCCTATATGTGGACGTGGGGAAGAACGGCCGGATGTCCGATGGCGGAGCATTCGCTGAGACGGAGTTCGCTCACCGTCTGCAGGCTGGGGGTCTTGCACTGCCTCCAGATGCAGAGAATGTGGAAGGGCTACCGTTCGTTTTCATTGCAGATGAAGCTTTTGGACTAGGACCACACCTCATGCGGCCGTTTTCCCCAACGCACCCTCACCCCGGAGAGGAGGGTTTTTAATTACCGGCTGGCCAGAGCCCGGAGAGTTGTGGAGAATGCCTTCGGGATAATGGCCAGCCGGTTCCGCCTGTTCCAGACAGCTATAAATTTGGCGGATTATAAACTCAACAACATTGTCTACTGCTGTTGCTTGTTGCACAATTTTTTACGGAAATTCTCCACAAATTATGTGTCATCAGTTGGGCCTGAGGCCGGTCTCTATGAACTGATAAATCTGACCGGCCTCAGCACTGCCCGTACTGGCTTGGCCCCCCAAAGTGCCCGTGAAGTACGTCAGAAATACGTAGAGTACTTCACGGGTAGGGGGGCCATCGCAATGCCAGACCACATCTGACCTTTGATTGTCCCTTTTTAAAATAAACAAAAATATTTGATTTACTACTAACTTGTGTTGTCATTCTTGTATTTGTGGTTTACGTGTCTCCCAGGTTCTAGTAGTGCCAAGTGTATTTGCCCTTAGTAAATAGCCTCAAATCTCAGAGGTAAAAACACTATTTTTGCATCTTCAGAACTGCTATAGAGCATAGAAAGAAAAAGGCACACCTTTTTTAGACTTCCCAAATGTTTTTATTGATTGCACCACAGTTTTGGTTGTTTTTCGAAATATTTTTTTTTTTTTTTGTGCGCCTTTTTTTGCAGAAACATGCATGGGTCAAAAGCCGAAAAAAAAAATTCTGAAAAAGTAATAAAATAACACAGTGAAAAAGACAAACAGGAGATGGGGTGATGTTACCCCTGATCCATCCCAAATGTGAAGAAACACACTTTATTTTTGGGGCTCAAATGGGTATCTTCAACATGATCCCATGGCTAGGGTAAACATGTGCTATCTGCCATCATGGGGGATCAATGGACGTGCTTTGGGGGTGAAAACCCTTCCTCTCCCCTACTTGAGGAGGGAGGAAGAGGTTGCACCCCCAAAACAGGGACATAGATATCCTATGACGGCAGATAGCACATGTTGAGTCTTCAGTGTGTGCATCTTCACATTTGGGCTGGTGGAAATCCTATAGAAAATTTCGGACGCATATCAAAACACACAAAAAGGGGGGGGGGGTTCACACTATTCTCCCCAAAATATCTATCATGTTTTTATATTTTTGCTCAATCGCAATCATTCTCTTTCTCATAATGTCCATTTCGCTACTGCATTCCATGATTTCCTGAATGATTATTTTGGCGCTGGCACTCGAGAATGGAGGATTTGGACTTCCTGACACACCCCCACGTTCAGTCCCTAAAAAGAAACAAATATTTTAAAACTATGCAGGCCTACATCTGTATTTACCTTGAAGTTGTGGTGACAGACACTGACCTGTTGTGCTGATAAGCTCCACCTCCCCTTCCTCCACCTCCCCTTCCTCCACCTCCCCTTCCTCCACCTCCCCTTCCTCCACCTCCGCTTTCTCCCCCTCTGCTTCCTGAACCTGCTGAACTTGGTCTGCTTTGGGATCTTCGGGGAGTTTCTGTGGTGTTGGGTTCCTCGTCTCATGAGCATGGTGTCCTCCCACTCTCCTCTCCCCTATGGGAATTGAAAAAATAATGTATCCTTTAGCACACAGACTTTTTAGGCCTGAAAATGGATTCTCAATGTTTTAAAGTGGGGTCCAATTGATATTTGGCCCTGAGTTTCAAGATGAACATATGAGATCTTGCAAACTCAAAAAAGCAACATGTTATTTTGGAGGACACTCACAAATACACTTGGATAACCACCAAGGTTTCCACTGGAGCACCTGTGTGTGACACCGTTAAGAAATTTGGTCATGTGGCCCAGAGTATAGTACCTTGATCAAGAACAAAAAAAGTACACAACTGCTGGAGTGTCATCTCCTTTACCCAGAATACAGTTTATTCTTTCATTCACATTCTAAATTTCCTTACAACACATCATCTAGCCAACAATGTGTAGATAAACATTGTTGAAGTAAAATGAGGCATGCCCACATGCAGTGGTGTATTTAGGTTTTGTGCTGCCCTAGGCCTGACTAAATTCATGCACCCCCTAATTTAAATACGACCCACCCTTCCTGTCAAAACCACACCCCTTCATATTTAAGACCCGCCCTATCATCTGTAAACCACACCCCTTCCAGACCACTGCCCCCTCCATCTCCCCCTAGCAGCAAAAATACCCCCTTTCAGCACAAATCCTCACCCTCATATAACCCCTTCCAGTGAAAATCCCCCTTCTCAGCACAAACCCTTGCCTTAACCTCCCCTTTCCCAGCACAAATCCCCCTTTTAGCACAAATCCTTCTCCATCTCCCCCTCCCAGCATAAATCCCCCCTCCCATCACAAATCCTCCCCCATCTCCCCCTCCCAGTACAAATCCTCCCCCATCTCCCCCTTCCAGCACAAATCCTCCCCCATCCCCCCCTTCCAGCGCAAATCCTCACGTTCAGAAAAAAATCCCCCCTCATCTCAAACCTGTGCCTCCTTCTCTCCCCTCCCAGTACAACCCCCCAGCTCTTTCTCCTGTTTTGTTGAGACTTGCAGTGCCCTCTGGGGGGGCTGAGATAAGGCAGCCTCTTATGCTGGGACTTGTAGTGCCCTAGACGACAGGGGATGGAAGAATGGCAGCCCACTCTGCTGGGACTTGTAGTGCCCTCAGTGGCGGAATGAGGATTCCTCAGTCCAAGGCACTACAAGTCCCAGCATAGAAGGCTGCCATATCTCAGCCCCCACAGTGCACTACAGGTTCCAGAAAAACATGGCTGCCATATCTCAGCCCCCACAGTGCACTACAAGTCCCAGAAAAACATGGCTGCCATATCTCAGCCCCCACACAGTGCACTACAAGTCCCAGCAAAACATGGCTGCCATATCTCAGCCCCCACACAGTGCACTACAAGTCCCAGCAAAACATGGCTGCCATATCTCTGCCCCCACACAGTGCACTACAAGTCCCAGCAAAACATGGCTGCCATATCTCAGCCCCCACACAGTGCACTACAAGTCCCAGCAAAACATGGCTGCCATATCTCAGCCCCCACACAGTGCACTACAAGTCCCAGCAAAACATGGCTGCCATATCTCTGCCCCCACAGTGCACTACAAGTCCCAGCAAAACATGGCTGCCATATATCAGCCCCCACACAGTGCACTACAAGTCCCAGCAAAAACGGGGCTGCCATATCTCTGCCCCCACAGTGCACTACAAGTCCCAGCAAAACATGGCTGCCATATATCAGCCCCCACACAGTGCACTACAAGTCCCAGCAAAAACGGGGCTGCCATATCTCAGCCCCCACAGTGCACTACAATAAGGTGACCAGATTTTTAAAATGAAATCCGGGGACATATTTAATTTTACTAGTAATGGCGACAATCAGCGACTCTCTGCCCGTCAAGTCTTACTCTCCGGGCCCCCGCTACTACTGTTTGGGGTGCGGAGGAAGATCACTCCGCCAGGGAAGGCAAGAAGATAGGCAGGTGGCTGGCGGAGACTTAAGCCAAGGCAGAAGAACATGCGAGTGGAGCTGAATGGGCATGCACCCGAAACTGAAGAAATATTCCCTCCGCGGCCGACCAGCACATAATCATCAGAGAGGGGCACAGATAATGAAAAAAAATACACCCCCCTAAGCTGTAGGAGCGGCAGAGCGCGGGAGGGGGGGAGGGTGTAATTCAGAATCTTTTCTTTTAATTCTGCACTGACTGTCTTTAAAATTGCCTCAGCCCCTGTTTAAATCCAATCCGGGGACAAAACTGGGGACAGACTTGGTCCGGGGACAGTGTACTCAATCCGGGGACTGTCCCCTGAAACCGGGGATGTCTGGTCACCCTACACTACAAGTCCCAGCAAAAACGGGGCACTACAAGTCCCAGCAAAAACGGGGCACTACAAGTCCCAGCAAAAACGGGCTGCCACCAGTCCAAACACAGCACAATGAGACTGCACAGCCTTCTACTCACTCCTTGGCTGCCATACAGTCGGGCTCCCCACTCTCCCCTTACAGCGGTGTCCTCCTACCTGAGTCTGGGCTGCCTGGATGTCACGCTGCATGGTGAAGCAGCGGGCGGGATTTCCTGTTGTCTGAAGAAGATACATCCAGGCTCCCAAGACCCCGGCGCAGCACACAAGGCAGTCGATCACTCCGCCACTGGTCAGGCACCTCAGTGGCTGTGGGCAGCAGATGCGCCGCGTGTGTGCTCACAGGAGGCTGTATGTGAGCGGGAGAAGGCCGCGGGAGCCAGGACTCGGGAGGACGGGTCGGGGGGGATGTTTTTGTGTAGGGGGGCGGCTTTTTTGCCGCCCCCCGCAAAGTGCCGCCCTAGGCCTGGGCCTTGTCGGCCTAGGCCAAGATACAGCACTGCCCACATGTAGTTTACGTGGATATGTGCCAAACATGTTTGGGGGAAGAGCAGCAATATTTTTATCCACACATTTAGCAAATAAGTGGACTCTCCACTTAACAGAAAAGTTGAGATTTTAAAATGTGAAAACAGTCAAGCCAAGCACATGTTGCAAAACATGGAAGAATATATATTACAATGTGAAAGAACACAGTAAAATAAACTTACTTTTTTCAATGCTTTTTATAAGCTTCCTTTACTGCTCCGGCTCCCTGAGCTTCAGGTCTGACCACCTTTTACGGAGTTGTTCTTTGGATCTCCTGACCCCATATTTTTTATAGAGAGTCTTCGCAACTTTGTCCATAATTTGTGACTTCCGGAGATTAGGGGTGTCGTATGGGCCATGCTTGCCGTCGTAATCCTTCCTCCACAGAATGTCCACCATCTCCGCCATCTCAGAAAAAGACATATTAGTCGCCTTGTATCTTTTTTTACTGGATCGTGACGTTTCCGCCTCCGGGCTTTCCTCGTCGGTAATTTCTAGTAAAGAAGCCACCTGTGTCTGCGACATGTCGCCGTCTCACACTGTGCGCCGTTCGTTAAGGGGCGGGGAAATGCTGAAAAAGTCCGTCATGGGCGGGCGACGAGGGCGGAGTTACACGCATGCGCAGGGTATAAAAAGAGGAAAGAAGTTAGTAGGGATGCGCGGAGTAAGGACGACCGGAAGTGAACCAACGAAGTGAACTAAGGTAAGAAGGGAACTCGGGCCTGCAGTGGCCTATAATGGTTCATGATTGTAAAGGGCAATATTGTGATAAGTTGAGGAGAATCAATTCTGATCCTTTTATTTTTTTAACTTTTTTTTTTTACTTGCTGATCCAAAAAGATGCATAAACTACGAGAGCCGGAGGTGATGCTGATTTTTATAGAAAAATATAAGGAACAGCGCAACCTGTGGGAACTGAAACACCCAGCGTACCACAAGAGTGATGTACGTCGGGCAACTATTACCAAATTAGCAGAGGATATGAAGCCATGGATCCCAGATGCAGACTACACTATGATCAATAATAAAATCAACAACCTGCGTAATTCCTATAAAAAAAATACAAGGAAGTGCGCCAGTCAAAGAGATCAGGAGCAGCAGCCGACGATGTAGTAAAGCCCAAGCTGTGGTACTACAGACATCTTCAATTTCTCGATGACCAGATCGAGGCCAGGGAATCTATTTCCAGCCTTCCCTCAACCCTTCCTTCCACCCTTCCCTCCAGCGTTCCTTCCACCCTTCCCTCCACCCCTGCAGAGGCGGAGGAGGAGCCTCCCGAGCTAGAAGAGCCAGATCTTCACATCTTCAGCCAGGTATAGTATTTTTGACCCTATTTATTGTCCCCTAAGTAATATTGTGTTGAACTGTTTGGATTAGCCATAAATGATATCACCCCCCCCCCCCCCCAAAAAAAAAAACAGTAATGAGATCAAAATTGTGTGTGATAGATTCCCCAAATAAACCAATTTTTCATTTTATTTTAAAAACAGGATGAGGCAAGCCAGGAGGAAGAGGGTCAGGAGTGTGGCAGGCAGGAGGAGGCAGGGCCAAGTGGGACTCAGCAGGTCCCCAGGCCTAGTGGCAGCACCGTCTCCCAAGTGGCTCCCCTCCACGTCAGACCGCCAAAACAACGGCGGATGACACAAGTGGAGGAGGAGTCACTAAAGATGATTCAGGAGGCTGCTGCCATTATGAGGGCCCCCCCCCTCAACCCTACAGAGGGCTTTAGCACCTATCTGGCGGATAAATTGCTCAGAATGGAGGCGGGACAACGGGCCCTTTGTGAGCACCTCATATATATGGCCGTACACATGGGGGCGAGGGGGCTGCTGACTGAGGCCACCCATATCTCGCAGTAGGCCAATCCCTCTCCTCCTTCTCCTCCTCCTCCTGCCACATCACCACCCACAGTGGCCCAGCCTGCAAGGGTGCGTGGATGGGGCCGTGGAGAGAACGCTGCAGAGATGCGTGGAAGGAAGGCTACAGGGAAGAGCAGGAGGTGATTCCCTGGCCTCGAGCTGCTCATCCAGAAATTGAAGGTTGATGGAGTACCACAGCTTGGGATGATGTATGTCTTTGGCTGCTGCTCCTGATTTCATGCTGTTGTTGATTTTATTATTGATCATAGTCAGGTCTGCATTTGGGATCTAATGACTTGATATTCTCTGCTAATTTCTGAATAGTTGCCCTTCGGTTTTTGTGTGTTTTTTTTCCGAAATAAAGGGAAATTTGATTTCAGCCAACATACATGCCTGATGTGTTTTTTTTTGGAAGTAGCAATAAGATTTCATAAATACAATGTGTAATTAATAACAAGGCACACCAACCTCCATGAGTAAAAAATAAAAAAAATATGTTGTTCGGAGAAATTGACACACCAAAAAATGCACAACAAATTTAA
Source organism: Rana muscosa (assembly GCA_029206835.1). NCBI lineage: Eukaryota > Metazoa > Chordata > Amphibia > Anura > Ranidae > Rana > Rana muscosa. The sequence continues at coordinate 1,113,785,218 of CM055122.1, read as the reverse complement.
AGACAAAAACAAAAAAAAAGGTGTAATTTGTGAGGTCGACCTTGAAGAATTAAACAAATTATTCCTAAGATCACAAGAAAGAAGAAAGACATACGTTTCTCAGAACTCATGAGAAAGATCTGCTGCCAAAATGACATTTTAAAGACCGTTCTAAAGCAAAAAAACATGCGCTGCATTAAACGAAGCAATAACTTGCAGAATGACGAATGTGCTCTCTCCATTAGGAACGCTAGTTTTACCAGAACGAGCGCTCCCGTCTCCTAATTCAGTCTGAGCATGCGTGGGTTTTTTAACCGATGGACTTGCTCATAGACGATCGGAAATTCCCATCGGTTTTTTATCCATCAGAAAATTTTAAAACAAGTTCTATTTTTTCCAACCGATGGAAAAAAGACCGATGGGTACCATACACGATCGGTTGGTCTGAGGAAAACCATCCATCGGACGGTTTTCATCAGTCAAACCGATCGTGTGTACGGGGCTTTAGTGTTCATTACCTTTTTACTCCTACACTACTGTTTTTCAAACAATTATGACAGTGTATTCACACCAGGTTTATTGATTACATTATAGACTGTACTGTTATGTGACGCCTCCAGAAGAAGCGGTATACACCGCGAAACATGTCGGGGAATCGTCTATCGCATCAGTACCGTATCTCTGCACACCTGTAGAGTTTACAAAAACCCCCTTCTTTTATGTGTTATGTAAATGTACTTTTCTGTATAAATTATTGTTGTTGTTTTGACTTGTACTGTTCTTAAATAAAATGTTTTAAACCTTATACTTATGCTGCGCATGGGTGTCGCAATAGTCCCGATTTTTCATTGGGTGATAAGGGAGTTAGGAGTTATCCCTATTCATATCCCCATTTTCTTCTTATCTAGTCCATTCGGGATGATGGCACCCTCTCCTACTTTAATATTTACTGTAGAGGCAATTCTCAATACAGCTACATGTCTTTGGTAAAAAAAAACAAATCAGCATATAAAAGTGATAAAAAAAAATGAAAGGGACAGTGTAAAAATTTTATAAAAAAAGCAAAATAAATAATTAAAAAAATAATTAAAGCACCTTTGTCCCCCCTTTTTGAAAAGTAGACACCTCAAGCTTTTTGCTGAAAGGAATGTTGAGTCCATGGAATATTTTATATTTTGCCACAAGTTTCTGGAAAATGACCAACATTTTTTTATTTTTACACAAAGTTGTTATTTAAATAATATATTGCTCACACTTGCCATGGATATATGTGAAATTACATCCCAAAATACATTCTGCTGCTTCCCCTGAGTATGGGGATCACTGGCTTCAGGCATTCTAAGGGAGTAAATTGCTTATTTCACTTCCTCGCTACCTATCACAGTTTCGGAGGCCCTGAAATGTCAAGATAGCACAAAACCTCCCCAAATTACCACTTTTTGGGAAGTAGACACGACAAGGTATTTGCTAAGAAGCACGGTGAGTATTTTGCAAAAAGTCTTATACATGTGGTATCCCCATACTAAGGAGAAACAACAGAATGTATTTTGGGGTGTACATTATGGGGGCCAGCCCCTATATTTCAGCATATATGCCCTTTTTTTCCAGAATAAACAGATCAGTGCTGCAGCTGAATGGTGTACTTGCAAAGGGAACAACGGTTAACAATAAAAAACAGTAATAATAAAACATTAACTCAATAAAACAACAACTTTTTTTATTGCAACCTGTGCCAAAAAAAGAGTAAAAAATATATGGCAAAGCATAGGGGCGATCCGCCATCTGTCCACCCCAGCCCCTATACTTCACCATATATGCTCTTTTTTTTTAACTGCAATGGTGAAATCACCTCCTACAGCGCTGTAGTCACTGATTTACATATGCTGAGAGTAAACCCTGTTGCTGTCAGAATAAACAGATCAGTGCTGCAGCTGAATGGCATACCTGCAAAGCAAACAATGGTTAAGAATAATACACAGTAACAATAAAACATTACAAACATTACAATATAGCAGTATAGTATACAGTACAGTAAAACAGTATAATGGCGTAACTGCAAAGAAAACAATGGTTAACAATAAAACATAGTAACAACAATATACATTACAGTATAGCAGTATAGTATAAAGTACAGTAAAACAGTAGGAACAGAACATTAAAGTGGTTGTACACCCTGTAAAACAACTTTCACCTACAGGTAAGCTTATATTAAGGCTTACCTGTAGGTGCTGGAAATATCTCCTAAACCTACACAGTTTAGGAGATATTTACAATGTCCCCGAACGCTGTCGTCTTCTGCTCATGCGCCAATGTATTCGGCGCATGCGCACTTTTGAAAGGGCGCGCTTCTAGACGGGGTCATGCCGTGACTGGCGGCTCCCGCGCATGCGCGGGAGTGACGGCGTGCGACTTGGCTAGTCACAGAGCCGGAGTCTGCGGCCCTGGAAGGAAGAGGGCTGAAGATGGACGCTTACAGCCAGTGGGGAGATCGGGGACATCACAGGCTTCGGTTTCAGGTAAGTGACACATAATGGGCTACTATGTGATGCATAGTAGCCCATTAGGCTTTACCTTTGCAGGGAAATAAACAGCCCATCAGGGTTTACTTCCTCTTTAACTCAATAAAACGACAACAATTTTTTGCTTTTTTATTTTATTTTTATTTTTTTACACTTTTTTATAACTATAAAAAACTTTTAACAATCCAGGCTAGGGTCTCTCAAAATGCGATAGCCATCTAACATCTTTTGAGACCCTGTGTAAATGTGTGCCCTAGACTGTTGTATAATTGGAATAAAATAAATATAAAAACATCTTCTTGTACCAGCGTCTGGTCGTTGAAGTCCACCCATCCCATGTTAAGGTTGTAATCGTGGATACAGAGGGGCTTCTTAACAACACTAGTCGCCATTGTAGTTTGGACTGTCGTATCTCTGTGAATGGAAGAGAAAATAGTTTGTCCTTCCACCTCACTGCAAGCAATTCATTACTTTTAAGCAGGCTCTCTCCTCCCATCTAAATCAGGAAATTACAAGCTGTTGGGGGAAGCCCCGGCGATTATTTTGCACGGTGCCACATGTGCCATTTCCAAATTCAAAAAAGTGTCTGAAAAGAAGCATGCTTGTGTAATAATTGTCCACGTACAATTGGTACCCCTTTCTGAATAAGGGTGACACCATTTCCCAAGCAATTTTGCCGCTGCTCCCTATGTAGTCTTGGCAGTCATGGGGCTCCACGCTGCTATCTTTTCCCTTTTAAAATTTTTGGTTGAAGTGGTTTACGAGGGGTCGTAACTGCTGCTAACTGCCACTAATGCTATCTAGCATCACCAGTGACACCAATATAGGGATCAGTAAAAAATCTGTGCACTGTACCTAGTGACACTGTGACAGGAAAAGAAAGGGTTAACTGGGGGCGATCAAGGGGTTAAATGTGCCTAACTGTGTGTTCTGGTGTCAATGTAGCGCTTTTACTCACAGTGGATGTTCTCTTCTCTCACGCTGGATCCGAAAAGGACCAGGAGAGAAGATTACATAATTTCCAGTGCCTGTGTTTACATTACACAGGCTCAGATCAATCTGCTATTCATCAGAACTGATCAGCAGGTCCAGGCCATAAATCATTGGATCAGCAAATTGGATCAGCGGATGTGTGTCACTTGCCACGTTACTTGTCAGAAGATGCAGCTTGTCACTTGCCACCTCACTTGTCAGCGGATGCAGTGTGTCACTTGCCAGGTCACTTGTCAGCAGATGCGCGTCACTTACCAGGTCACTTGTTAGCAGATGCAGTGTGTCACTTGCCACGTCACTTGTTAGCAGATGCAGCTTGACACTTGCCACGTCACTTGTCAGTGGATGCATTTCACTTTGCCAGGTCACTTGTCAGCAGATGCAGTGTGTCACTTGTCAGCAGATGCAGTGTGTCACTTGTCAGCAGATGCAGTGTGTCACTTGTCAGCAGATGCAGTGTGTCACTTGCCAAGTCACTTGTCAGTGGATGCGTGTCACTTGCCACGTCACTTGTCAGCAGATGCAGCTTGTCACTTGCCACGTCACTTGTCAGCGGATGGAGCTTGTCACTTGCCACAGCACTTGTCAGCGGATGCGTTTCACTTGCCACGTCACTTGTCAGCTGATGCGTGTCACTTGCCACGGCACTTGTCAGTGGATGCGTGTCACTTGCCACAGCACTTGTCAGCGGATGCGTTTGACTTGCTACAGCACTTGTCAGTGGATGCGTGTCACTTGCCACGGCACTTGTCAGTGGATGCGTGTCACTTGCCACGGCACTTTTCAGCGGATGCGTTTGACTTGCTAAAGCACTTGTCAGTGGATGCGTGTCACTTGCCACGGCACTTGTCAGTGGATGCGTGTCACTTGCCACGGCACTTTTCAGCGGATGCGTTTGACTTGCTAAAGCACTTGTCAGTGGATGCGTGTCACTTACCACGTCACTTGTCAGCGGATGCAGTGTGTCACTTGCCACATCACTTGTCAGCAGATGCAGCTTGTCACTTGCCACGTTGCTTGCCACTGGGACGAAGGGGGCCTCGTCAGGTAGACTGTACAGGGTTCCATGATTTCTAACAGCAGCCCTGATGCCCACTGTAGTGGCTGTCGTGTCCAGAGCAAGAAGGGACTCTGTGGATAGGGGAGTAGAGAGAGATACACAGCGCCCGCTTCGCTGCTTATTTCACGGGGACCGATCGGCCCAGTAGACGCAGAGCACTGGTGTGTAATTCTACTTCCTGGTGGTGGTAAAACGCACGAAGGGGCGGACGATTACTAATCAGCCGGCTCCAGAACTGTGCAATTAGTAATCAGCTGATCTTGACTCTGGCTTGACCGGGATTGACTTGAGTGGGTAAGGGTGGCAAGTGGGTGGGTGAGCCACTGGTATAGTCTGCAAAGGGTTCGTGGGGGAGAAGAAGCTCGGGCACAAGAGTAGTTTCAACCGGCACTTTTCTGCTGTTTACAGGCAGCAGGAAAGTGACCCTTTTTAATGGCAACACTGCTTGGGGTCCCCTCCACAGTGGCGGAACACCAGGGTCCAGTCGCAAGTGCAACCTTTGCTTAAGTGGGCCTCGCGGTGGCCAAACAGCTGATTTGAAGAACACCAGTGGTGGAACTACCAGGGCTCTTAACACTGCCTGAGCACAGCAGCGTTAAGGCCCCCTGTCCCTCGAAACTGGGATAATGCTTTAGGGCTGGTGCACACCACAAAAACGCGGGCCAGATCTATTCCGGATGTGTTTCTGCATGCGTGTTTTTAACACGTTTTTTATGCGTTCCAGTGTATTTTTGATGCGTTTCCAGATGCATCCCAGTGCGTTTTTGATGTGTTTTAGTGTGTTCCAGTACAGTCCAATTCAGGAAAAATGCAGCATGTTCTACTTTTTTTTCTGGAACTGGAACGCCCTGGAACTGACCGCGCTCGTGTAAGCTATGCCATTGGAAACCATATCTTTCCATGCAGAAAAAAATGCATATACTGCATGTGGTGTGAACTCACCGTTAGGCAAGTTAGATGAATGCGAAGCCCCTGTGAGCGTGAGGCCTTGGGCAGCCACCTAGATAAAGAGCTGCCTCTGTTTAGAGGCAGAAAACATAATCAGTGAATTACTAATACATGAAAGAAAAGAAGGTGACTCCAGTTCCATGGGACCACTTCCCTATTGTTTCTGTGGTCCTAACATTGCCCGCAAGGGGCATATACACTATATTGCCAAAAGTATTGTAACACCTGCCTATACACACACATGAACTTTAATAGCATCCCAGTCTTAGTCCGTAGGGTTCAGTATTTGAGTTGGCCCACTCTTTGCAGCTATAATAGCTTCAACTCTTCTGGGAAGGCTGTCCACAAGGTTTAGGAGTGTGTCTATGGGAATGTTTGACCATTCTTCCAGAAGCGCATTTGTGAGGCACTGATGTTGGACGAGAAGGCCTGGCTTGCAGTCTCCACTCTAATTCATCCGAAAGGTCTTCTATCGGGTTGAGGTCAGGACTCTGTGCAGGACAGTCAAGTTCCTCCACCCCAAACTCGCTCATCCATATCTTTATGGACCTTGCTTTGTGCTCTGGTGCGCAGTCATGTTGGAACAGGAAGGGGCCATCCCCAAACTGTTCCTACAAAGTTGGGAGCATGAAATTTTCCAAAACGTCTTGGTATGCTAATGCCTTAAGAGTTCCCTTTACTGTAACTAAGGGGCCCAAGCCCAACCCCTGAAAAACAACCCCACACCATAATCCCCCCTTCACCAAATGATTTGGGCCAGTGCACAATGCAAGGTCCATAAAGACATGGATGAGCGAGTTTGGGGTGGAGGAACTTGACTGGCCTGCACAGAGTCCTGACCTCAACCGGATAGAACACCTTTGGGATGAATTAGAGTGGGGACTGCGAGCCAGGCCTTCTCGTCCAACTCCTGACCTCACAAATGCGCTTCTGGAAGAATGGTCAAACATTCCCAAAGACACACTCCTAAACCTTCTGACAAGCCTTCCCAGAGGAGTTAAAGCCGTTATAGCTGCAAAAGGTGGGCCCCCTCAATATTGAATCCTACGGACTTATGCTGGCCATACATGCACAGAACTTTGGCCGTTTGCAGATTGAACGATTATTCGTCAGTCGAAAGCAAATTGCCCACTAACTGACAGAATAAACTCGTTCCCATGATCGTCGTTACCGTTGGATAACAATAAAAACATATATAAATTATACAAGTCAGAATATTCTTATGGTTTCGATTACAACATACACATATACACTTTAGCTGAAACTGTAAAAGTTTTCACTTCAGATCCATCGACATTAACTGAGCTCATGGTCAAAATCGTTGGTAAAGTTGGGTCCACTAATGGCATGATTGTCGGACAATCTTTCCGAAAACTACCAGTTTCAGACAAAATTCTGTGTGTGTATGGCCAGCACATAGCCTCGTACACACGATTGGATTTTCCAACGGGAATTGTATGTTGATAGACTGTTGGCCGAAAATCTGACCGTTTTTACGCTCCATCGGACAATTGTTGTCGGATTTTCCGCAGACAAATGTTGGATGGCAGGCTTTAAATTTTCTGCGGACAACGGTCTGTTGTGGGATTTTCTGATCGTGTGTAGACAAAAGTCCAAAGTACAAACACGCATACTCAGAATCAATGCTCACCAAACACGACATTAGCAGAAGGTGCTCAAAGGGTGGTGCTAAAGAGCTAAAAAAAAAACACGTAGTACGTCACTACGTTCATGTTTGTTGGCCGACAATTGTGTGCTGTTTGTATGCAGGACAAAATCCAGGCACATGCCCTTCTGACAAAAGTTTGAAGCTTTGACTGTGGAAAATCCAATCGTGTGTACCAGGCTTAAGACTGGGATGCCATTAAAGTTCATGTGCATGTAAAGGTAGGTGTCCCAATACTTTTGGCAATATAGTTGTAGCACTTACCCCCAATTAAGGGACCGGCTGGTTTTGTTTTGGGTCTGCAGAGTGGATCCTTTAGCTCCGTTGTCTAGGCAAACAAAAATCTTCAGGAATAAGGCCAATGTCCACACATGAGTAAAAGCTAAAAGCTAATCAGCAAGGCTTTATTCTTTTTCTTTGAGTCAACTTGAAGAGAGAGAGCATGAAGTTGAAAGTAGGGGAAGGTTCAGGCACGCAACACTTAAGTTCAGTATCTACACTCATCGCCACTCAAGCCTGAGTGGGTATTGCTCACCTGGATAGTTCCTATGAGAGCGGTCCTAGCAGCCGGGATGGAGCACGGATATCAGAGACGATGAATCCCTCTTTAGGCAGCCTCTCGCCGAGACAGCAGTACCATCGCTAATATTCCGCCAGGACGGATCTTCCCCATGACTACTTTTCCTAAAGCTGGGCCCCCTACAAACGGGCAGCCTGGGATCCTTCTCTGAAGCGTAGGCCCTTGCCAGCGGAGCCGGGCCCACGGTGCAGCAACCGAACCTCGGGCTAAAGGTGCCCGAGGCCTAAACACACTTGCGCACCCCGTGCCATGTGGGCCACGAGGCACACTCGCTGGACCAGAGGTCCCTCCTGAACGCCTTGGGGTCCCCCTGGAATCGCCTCACGCCAAAAGGCATCTGCCCATTTTGTACCCTCTCCCAGCATGCACAGTGGGTAGACCACGCCCACTGCGTGGCTGCCGAGAGAGGACACCCAAGGTGCTGTGATACCCCCCTACAGTTCAACCTATGTGGGCGGTGACAGTGCCACCTACAGGCAATGGAGAACACCACTGCCAGGCAGTATCACACCCAGAGCAGAAATAATTATTGAATCATAATTGGTCTGAGCCTAACTACTAGCTCAGACTACCCCTAAATATTCACATAGTGCCCCCAAATATTGGGGGAGGGGGCGCTACACAGTGTATATGATATGATTATCTGCGGGTGGGAATGCCTTGGGCCACAGATGATTGGCCCCTACAGGTGACAGCCTTCTTGTGGACTCAAACATGTGGATTTGGATCCTAGTCTGAAGATGCCCAAGCTCATAAACAAACAGGGATTTTCTTGATTTTAGATGGATTCCTTCACTTCCTGTTTTATTTTTATTTTTATATAACACTAAGGCCTCATGCCCACTGACGTTTTTACAGCTGCGTTTTTTAGAGCTTAAAAACGCCTGTCCATGTTATTGTAAATAATTTTTATTTTATTTTTATTTAAAAAAAAAAAAAAAAAACATCGGAGCTAAAAACGCGACCGCGCGTTAGTGCGCGTTTTTGCGCGTTTTTTGCTGCCTAATTCTGACGCTGAGGAACGCACTGGTCCTGTTTTTTTTTTACAGCTTAAAAACGTCTATGCTATTTGCAGCTCAAAAACGTCTAGGTGGGCATGAAGCTCCAGACTAACATGGACAGGCGTTTTTAAGCTGTAAAAAACACTCAAAAACGCGGCTGTAAAAACGTCCGTGGGCATGAGGCCTAAAGTTTATTGAACACACACACCACACATACAAAGCATGGACAGTATATTCAAATACAAATAGCGTGGATTATTGCCTGACAATGTAAGGCATAAATAAGGCAAGGAGGAGAAGAAACATAAAAGGAGCCATAGCCAAATGAACAGCATCACAGTCTTAAAATGCATAAATCATACCACAGAAGGAAAGTGATCAGATTCTAGTAGGTCAGCTGACCCAGAACAGCCCTAATCCCCACAACCTATGAAAGAATAGTAGACAGGTGTAACGGGAAAGAAGGGGGGGGTCAGAGGAGGGGAGGGGGAGCAAGGGAGCGGCAGGGAATAGGAAAGCGGGAAAAAGGGGGGGGGGGAGCGCCCAGAGCTAGGGTTGCCACCTGTCCAGGATTCATCCGGACAGTTTGGGTTTTCAATCTTGTGTCCAGGTTTCAGACCATCTGAAACCCGGACACAATATTCAGAATGGACTGTGGCTCCCCAAGTAATCAAGTACCACAAATGCCAAGTGCACAGGTGTGCACACGGGGTCCCACCCCCATACATAGACAGGAGAGAGGGCTTGATCTGCTCCTCCACTTCCCACCCCTACCCATCTGTCTGCCCACCCACACTCCAATCCCCAGTGTTCTGTGTCTCAGAAAAAGGGATGTGTGGGCTGGAAGTTTGAAGCTCAGCAGCTCAGCTTAGATACATTGGTGATAGAAGGTGTCGATGCCTAAGCCTCCATCCTCGGGTGAGTGAGCTCACCATCCAATGTCTGTAACTGAAGTCTCCGACCCCTCCCTCCCTTCTCTCTCCTGTCTCCAAGCAAGGGAGTACACTAAGGTAAGGGGTGCGCTGTGGACTCTGATGTAAGGGGGGCTTTAAGGACCCTGATTTAAGGGGGAATGCTGGGAACTCTGATGTAAGTTGGAGGTTTTGGTGAGCAGTAACTCCTTTACATCAGAGTTCCCCTTTCCACCAGAGTCCACAGTGTTCCCCCTTAAAAATAAAATTGCTGTGCGCTGCTAAAGTGTTCGGGTTTGGCTTGAAGAAAGGGCCCTTCACCACACACACACCCGTCGGGACGAGCAGCCGCCCATCCAGTGTTGCCAACCTCCCAGATTAAAATTTACTGGCACAACACCCGAAATTTACTGGCACAGCCACGTTTTTACTGGCATTTTACAAAACTTACTAAATTACATTTTTAGGTGCAAATTTCAGTATTGAGGCTACAAACAAGTACGCTAGGCAAATAGCAATGTGATTTAAGGTAGATATTAGGATAAAAAAAAACATATTTTTGTTATTTTCAATATAATAAGGGCAAATTATTTAGTCACATCACCCCGTCTCCATCCCCCTCTGCCACCAGCACCTCCTGCCTTCACCCCCCTCTGCGGTGCCACATCCTCCCCCTGCCTCTAATCTCCCCCCATGCCCCTCTGCGGTGTCACCATAAACCCCTGTCTCCATCCCCCACCTTCTGCAGTGCCACCATCCCCCTCTGCGGTGCCACCAACACCCCCAGCCTCCAATCACCCCCTGCCTCCAATCACCCTCTGCCTCCAATCTCCCCCTGCCTCCAATCTCCCCCAGGACCCCTGCCTCAAATCACCCCCTGCCTCCAATCTCCCCCTGCCTCCAATCTGCCCCAGGCCCCCTGCCTCCATCCCCCTCTGCGGTGCCACCAACAACGCCTGTCTCCATCCCCCACCCTCTGCGGTGCCTCCAATCACCCCCTGCCTCCAATCACCCCCTGCCACTAACACCCCCTGCCTCCAATCTCCTACTGCCTCCAATCTCCCCCTGCCTCCATCCCCCTCTGCGGTGCCACCATCACCACCTGCCTCCAATCACCCCCTGCCTCCAATCTCCCCTTGCCTCCAATCTCCCCCTGCCTCCAATCTCCCCCCATGCCCCTCTGCGGTGTCACCATCAACCCCTGTCTCCATCCCCCACCCTCTGCAGTGCCACCATCCCCCTCTGCAGTGCCACCAACACCCCCAGCCTCCAATCACCCTCTGCCTCCAATCTCCCCCAATCTCCCCCTGCCTCCAATCACCCCCTGCCTCCAATCTCCCCCAGGACCCCTGCCTCAAATCACCCCCTGCCTCCATCGTCCCCTGCCTCCAACCCCCTCTGCGGTGCCACCAACAACCCCTGTCTCCATCCCCCACCCTCTGTGGTGCCACCAACACCCCCTGCCTCCAATCACCCCCTGCCTCCAATCTGCCCCTGCCTCCAATCTGCCCCAGGCCCCCTGCCTCCATCTCCCTCTGCGGAGCCACCAACAACACCTGTCTCCATCCCCCACCCTCTGCGGTGCCTCCAATCACCACCTGCCTCCAATCACCCCCTGCCACTAACACCCCCTGCCTCCAATCTCCCCCTGCCTCCATCCCCCTCTGCGGTGCCACCATCACCCCCTGCCTCCAATCACCCCCAGCCTCCAATCTCCCCTTGCCTCCAATCTCCCCCTGCCTCCAATCTCCCCCTGCCTCCATTGTCCCCCTCTGCGATACCACCATAACCCCCTGCCTCCATCGGATCCCCATCTGCCACCATCACCTGATGTCACTGTCGGCTGGGCTGTCTGTCACTCTGTCTGTCCCCGACTCCCCTGTGAACTTTGTATTGCCTGGATGCAGCAGGCTCCTCCATTTTGGCTCCCCCGCGTGCTGCTCAGCCTCCGCTCTGAGTCCTGACTCCTGCTGCAGTGCTGTGCTCCTCCGACCTCCTGGTTAGTTACAGATTTAAAATTCTGGCACGCACGCGCCTGGCGGGATGTCCTAATACATCACTCGCCGGCGCCGCACGGCACAGCCTCTGTGAAATCCGCTCCCTGCCGGCCGAATACAGCATATGCTCGGCTCGGCTCGGCAAGCTGCGGAACTGTACATGCGCAGTTCCAAGCTGAACCGATCTCGCCTATTTTTACTGGCACATTCCCGCAACTACGGACATTTACGGACAGGGGGGGGGAGTGGCAGTTTTTACGGACTGTCCGTAAAAATACGGACGGTTGGCAACACTGCGCCCATCAGACCGGTCTCAGCCATGAGTGTCAACCCAGCCAGACCAGATCTTATCAAATTTAGCCAGGCAATTTCTGCTCTCGTACGTAATTCTATACAGCGGAAGTACCCTGTTGATTGCGGCCCACCAAGAGGCCTTCGTGGGGAGCTCCTTACCCTTCCATCTCAGCAAAATTTCTCTCCTAGCATAGAATAGGGCGAAAGTAATGCTCAGTTTGGTGTATATATCTCCCTCTATATCCTCCAAATAACTCAGAAGGAGGGGTCCATAGGGATCAGCACTCCGCAGACGTCTGTTAGTGTATCCGCCACCTCCTGCCAATAGGTGCAAAGCCAGGGGCATGACCAAACCATGTGAAAGAACGTTCCCTGTTCCAGGGCACACCTCGTGCAAAGTGGACTGAGGGAGGGGTTGATTTTTGATAGCCGCAGTGGTGTGTAATAAGCCCTGTCACTTCCTGTTTTGGCTGTGGGACAGGACGTGAAGGAAAATCTCCCCAATGGGACACCGTTGACAAAAAAAAGAGTGTATAACCCTCCCTTACTCTATCTAAAATGAAAAAAAAAAAAAAAGTTTTACCTGCAGTTAATAAAAGGATCAGGGACCTGAAAGCAGCATTTTTGTGTCCCTGTGCATGAGCCCTTTCAGCTTTCCTGAAATATCTTGTGACATGCCAGGAATTTATCCCTGCAGCCTTGGAAAGTTACTGACATAATTCCCTTTTCATTTAATGTCCCCATTGCACACTCTAGTCACATTGTGCATTGTAGTGAGTGAGTGAAATGAGAATCTGCCCACATTCTGGTCAGTTCCCTATTTAGTGATGGATGATACTGAACGTTTCCGTCCTGCTGTGACAACACAAAGGTTTTTCTCTGTGTATATGACTCTGTGTGTGTATAGGACTCTGTGTGTGTATAGGACTCTGTGTGTATAGGACTCTCTGTGTGTGTATAGGACTCTGTGTGTGTATAGGACTCTGTGTGTGTATAGGACTCTGTGTGTGTATAGGACTCTGTGTGTGTATAGGACTCTGTGTGTGTATAGGACTCTGTGTGTGTATAGGACTCTGTGTGTATATAGGACTCTGTGTGTGTATAGGATTCTGTGTGTGTATAGGACTCTGTGTGTGTATAGGACTCTGTGTGTGTATAGGACTCTGTGTGTGTATAGGACTCTGTGTGTGTATAGGACTCTGTGTGTGTATAAGACTATGTGTGTGTATAGGACTCTCTGTGTGTGTATAGGACTCTCTGTGTGTGTATAGGACTCTCTGTGTGTGTATAGGACTCTCTGTGTGTGTATAGGACTCTGTGTGTGTGTATAGGACTCTGTGTGTGTATAGGACTCTGTGTGTGTTTATGACTCTGTGTGTGTTTATGACTCTGTGTGTGTATAGGACTCTGTGTGTGTATAGGACTCTGTGTGTGTATAGGACTCTGTGTGTGTATAGGACTCTGTGTGTGTTTATGACTCTCTGTGTGTATAGGACTCTGTGTGTGTATGGGACTGTGTGTGTGTATAGGACTCTGTGTGTGTGTATAGGACTCTGTGTGTGTGTATAGGACTCTGTGTGTGTGTATAGGACTCTCTGTGTATAGGACTCTGTGTGTGTGTATAGGACTTTCTGTGTGTATAGGACTCTGTGTGTGTATAGGACTCTGTGTGTATAGGTCTGTGTGTGTATAGGACTCTGTGTATAGGACTCTGTGTGTGTGTATAGGACTCTGTGTGTGTGTATAGGACTCTCTGTGTATAGGACTCTGTGTGTGTGTATAGGACTTTCTGTGTGTATAGGACTCTGTGTGTGTATAGGACTCTGTGTGTATAGGTCTGTGTGTGTATAGGACTCTGTGTATAGGACTCTGTGTGTGTGTATAGGACTCTCTGTGTATAGGACTCTGTGTGTGTGTATAGGACAGGACTCTGTGTATAGGTGTGTGTGTGTGTATAGGACTTTCTGTGTGTATAGGACTCTGTGTGTATAGGACTCTGTGTGTGTATAGGACTCTGTGTGTGTGTATAGGACTCTGTGTGTATAGGTCTGTGTGTGTATAGGACTCTGTGTGTGTGTATAGGACTCTGTGTGTGTATAGGACTCTGTGTGTGTGTATAGGACAGGACTCTGTGTATAGGTGTGTGTGTGTATAGGACCCTCTGTGTATGGGGCTGTGAGTGATCAATGTTGTGGGACTGGCAGGGATCAGGGCGGTGCAGCAGAAAGAGGGCGGGGATTCGTGTGCCTGTTGCTGCATTGCTGGAAGGAAGTTTCATGTCAGTTCTTTGTTCATGTTGATCTGCACGGACACTCTCCAGGGGGGCGGGACCGGCGTGTATGGGAAGTGACAGATCCGATGTGCTCGGCTATGGCAGTCCCTGATCGCTAGTGTTCGGGTGCTATGACAGCAGCTGGAGCCCCCTATGGTGGATGAAGTCCCCCCCTGTTCATGCAGGATCACCGCCTTCACTTGCACACTGACATGCACGGAAACCAAACAGAGCAACAAAGTGATCTGGAGCACACAGCAAGTATGCAGCAGCAGTGTGTGCTCTCCTTAATGAAAGACTTTGATCATCATGGTCAGGTGGAGGGGTGCTTGCAACACTCTGCACTGGGGGAGCAGCCCAGCACACCACAGTTATCACCAGGAGGCTTGCTGCAAGGAGTTAACCAGCAGATCAGTGCTGAAGGTAAAGACTTGCAGGTTCCAAGTTTACAGGAAGACTTGCAAAGCTCTGGTTGCCTGGATCCTACAAACTTGGAAGCAGAAGATCCACATGGTGGGTTCCAGAATCATCCAAACCAGAAGATTCCTGCCGAAGGTAAAGACTTGCATTGTTCTGGTAGCCAGGATCCTAGAAACCTGGAAGCAGAAGATCCACATGGTGGGGTCCAGAATCAGCTAAATGAGTTGCAGGTATTAAATGTGCAAAAGGACTTGTATTTCTCTGGTTCCCAGGATCCTACAAACCGTAAAGCAGAAGGTCCACATGGTGGGGTCCAGAATCAGCCAAACGACTTGCAGGTATCAAGTTTGCAAAAAGATTTGTATCGCTCTGGTTCTGAGGATCCTGCAAACCTGGAACCAAAAGATCCTCATTGTGAGCTTCAGACTCAACAGAACCTGCAGGTAAGCGCTGAAGGCAAAGACTTGCTGCCATCAAGTTTTCAGGAAGACTTGTATTGCTTGGGTTGCCAGGACTCTACAAACCTTGAACCAGAAGACCCACATGGTGATCTCCAGAGTCAGCTAAACAGACTGCACTTAGAAGAGGCAAATGTGCACTTGGTGAAGAGGCAGGGGCCCCAAAAAAGGGACATCAGGTACCCCGAACCACTTCCCACAGAAAGGGAGCAATACCAGCCTTTTCACCATCATGATGTCAAAGGTTACTTCACGGACATCAGGTACCCCGAACCACTTTCCACAGAAAGGGAACCATACCAGCCTTTTCACCATCATGATGTCAAAGGTTACTTCACGGACATCAGGTACCCTGAACCACTTTCCACAGAAAGGGAGCCATACCAGCCTTTTCACCATCATGATGTCAAAGGTTACTTCACGGACATCAGGTACCCCGAACCACTTCCCACAGAGGAGTCCCCCCGTAGAAGAGCGCGGTCCTTGCCTTGGAACTCTATTCCTGAGGAAGAAGAGGAGGACTCTGTTATGTGTTGCTGTAAATTAAAGAAGAGGGTGAAGTTTGCAGACTCTCTTGGGCTTACTCTGGCCAGCATCAAGCACTTCTTGCCTTCAGATGAACCATTGGTGCCTCAGGCTGTACTGGCTAGACTGCAGAGTTACCCGCCAACTGCACGCGGGCAAAGGTCAGATCTGATTCTGGAAGATGAATTTAGGAGAGCGGAGTTGGCACCTTCTGAAGGCACCCCCGCGGAGTTGCTTGAAAAGCTAAATGAGCAGGGAGTGTGTCTGGAACAGGTTTCGGCCTCCAGGTTGGGGGTGTTGGGTTATGTGCTAGTAAAGGACCCTGAAAAAAATGCTCAGGTTAAAATTAGATACACTTTTAACGAATGGCTGTCTTTTTTGGATTGCCCTGCAACGCCTACTAGCCAAAGCACTGCTTTGCCCTCTACTTTTGAATGTCAGCGGTTCCACTTTAACCTTTGCTACCCACCTACTACTTCCTGCATTCGTTTTGCTATATGCTTTAATACAGGTGATGGGCAGGAGATGTGGGACAACAACAAGGGAGATAACTACACAGTTAATTGCCAGCAAGCTGTAATCCAAGAAATCCAACAACCAACCCCTGACCAGGAGGAATGGGAAGGCTCCCGGCTGTGGTAGCCACTAGCCATGAGCACTATCGTCTACTAAAAGCACACTTGGTTTTGATATATTTATGAAACCTGTTTCAGCCATACCATGATTTATAATCTATATATAAGTGACAGATTGACAAGTGCAATACTATTGACAGGCATTTATTTGGGTTACAAAAGCACTTTTTTTCCTAATGTGATTTTCTGATGAAATCCTGTCTTTCGGTGTAGAAATAGTCTTTGGCTTCTGAAACATATTTGCAACACTTATTACACATAACTATCACATTGGGCATATTTGGTAATGTTCTACGTAGTATAGAAATAAAGCTTAAAAAGTTCAGGAGAGACTACAGGCTGTATTATCAACATCTAATCTAAGTGAGCTTTCTCCAGAATCTAACTTTTACAATGCAGATTTGAAATATAAAAAGTATCAATATTTAAAAATATAAAGGTAATAGTTATGCAATAGCTATTCTTCATAAAACTATGGTTTTAAAAGCCTGCATTAATGACACATATCACTGAATGTTTGCCTTTTTTAATTTTTATTTAATAGATAAAATAGAGTTTTCTTTTAAATTCCTGATCTAGTCATGTTTGTACTTCTGTCTGATGAGCTCAAAGATATTTCTTTTCTGAAAAGCACATAATGAAACCAAGTTCTGCTGTTTTTTGTTTTTTCTCAACATAGATACTATACCTTTTTTATCAAATGCAATATATTATTTTTACATAATAATGTGAAAAATGTTGGTGGCAATATTTGCAATGGTTAGGAGGTTTTGATGGTCTGGATTCTGTAGAGGGGTTTGCACTTTTTTTTTTTTAATTATTATTATTATTATTATTTTGTTTGATCCCTCTCTGGAAGTATTGCTATGTGTGCACTTTATTTGATCTATGCACTTTCCTTATTTGTACCCAATTAAAAAGAACTGTGCATTGTACTAGACCTGTGTGTGCGTCTGCCCTGATGATTCTATAGGTCTTTCATTTTACTTTGACCCAGTATTCACCCAAAATAAGAAATGGACTACGGGTGAGTTGTGCTCCTATTCAAGGCTGTTTTTATAAAAGCAAATGTTGGCAAACCGTAACTATTTACAGTCTTCGTTGCTCTACTCTGTATAGCTGCCAAGTATTCATTAATAAATCATGAGCTGTATTTGTTCTTGTCTGCCAGATCAAAACATTAGGATGTTAACTGCAACTTTTTTTTTTTTTTGCCTTGATTTCAGAGATGAGCGAATTGATCTGCAAATAATGGTAAAGTGGCAGATTGGGTAAATCAGATACTTTTAGGCAAGTTGTAAGTTCTTATTCTCTTTAATATTTGTTTTGTCAATTCACATGATCTGCTGTGCACTGCAAAAGGCTTCCCTTTAATTGTAAGGTCCAATGTGGATCGTGTATTTTGACAGTTTCATATTTCTGAATCGCCTCCTCGCAGATCGCCAGCCTGCAGATCCATTCACACGTTACATTTTATTTTATGATACTTGCTGTCCTTAAAGGCTAAGTTCACCTTTTAAGAAAACATAATAAATGCACATATTTTTGCAGCGAAAAAATGCGCAATATATTATATACATTTTTATTTTATTTATTTATTATATATACACACAGTAAAACCTTGGTTTGCGAGCATAATTCGTTCCAGAAACATGCTTGTAATCCAAAGCACTTGTATATCAAAGCATTTTTTTTTATTTTTTTTACAGGGTATAAAAGAGAAGAGAGGCACCTCTAAGTGTAGCAATAAGTTTCTATATGTTGTACCTTCATTAAATGTAACCATATTGCTACACTTAGAGGCTCCTCTCTTCTTTTTTTATACTCAGTTGTGACATGAAGCTACTCTTATATCAAGACATTGCTTGTATATCAAGGCAAAATGTATCAAAACATAAAAAAAGTTTTATATATATATATAAATTGTGTGTGTGTGTGTGTGTGTGTGTGTGTGTGTGTATATATATTTAAAAAAAATTATGAGCCTGCAGGGCATTGCATCTTTGATCAGTAGGATATGTTCACCCTGGAGCACATTGCACCCCCTAAATATGGATGTAACGTGTAGGGATCAACTGATTATCGGAGGTCGATTATAAAAAAAAAAATCTGAAAAAGCAATATCGGTCGCAAACTAGACCGATATTGCTTCAAGGGGTTTTACCAGGGTGATGCATGCAGCTGTAGGCATCACCCTGGTACTGTTCTTCAGACACCATTCACACAGGGGCGACTCGTCAGGCGACTCAGCCGCCTGACAAGTCGTGTCCCGTTCTGTACAATGGAACCGTTCTAATAGGAGCGACTCAAGTCGCTCCGACTTAGAAAAAGGTTCCTGTACTACTTCGGGACGACTTCTTCAGGGCGACTTCCATTGACTTCAATACAGAAGTCATTTTGCAAGTCACCTTTTTGAAGTCGTGTGAAGATCGCCCGGCAGAGTCGCGGGACAAGTCGTGCCGCCCCTGTGTGAATGGGCTCTTAGAGCGGATGGTCAGCTTTATTGTAATAACAACTGATGCGGCCCACTGGGAGGCCCAAGCAACCAGCCGGCACGTCCGGCGGCTGGCCGAAGACGCAAACAAAGCCGATGCTTCATTCGGGTCTCGGATCTAGTAACCCGGAAGCGATGTCATGACATCACTTCCCGGATTACTGGCATCTTAAATGCGCCAGTTTTAAAAAATATATTGTATTCAAAAACGCAGATCTTGACGTTTTCAATACTTTTAAGTGCAGAGGAAGGGTTTGGGGTCTCAGACCCCAGATCCCTCCATAAAGAGTACCTGTCACTGCCTATTACTGTCACAAGGGATGTTTACATTCCTTGTGACAGCAATAACAGTGATTAAAAAAAAAAAGTGTAAATTTTTTTTTTTTTTTTTTTTTTTTTTTAAATGTACAGAATATCGGCAGACCATATTGGCCTGAGAGGTTGCCGAAATATCGTTATCGTATCGGCACTGAAAAAACTATATTGGTCGATCCCTAGTAACGTGTAACATGCTGAAAAGAGTGAACAAGGGTTATACATTGACAAGTTTTTAATAACTAGGTTTCATAGGCTTCATGCACATGGGTACATTTGTCCATGCAGCATATAGAGGCGGCATATTTGCATTAAAGTGACATTAAGCCCCCGTTCACATTGACAGCGACTTTGCAATCATGTGACTTCATCTGAAATTGCACGATTTCAAAGCTGCATGTCAGTGTGACTTGGAAGACATCTGTGCGGCTTCGTGCACAGATGTCTATGCAAGTCGCACCAGAAATCGCCGAAAGTAGTGCAGGCACTACTTTTTCAAATAGGCGTGGCATCGCAAAGTCGGCACCGATTTGAATAGTGCGGTTGCCGGAAATAGGCTGCGACTTGCCATGCAGTTTTACCTGTCAAATCACATGGCAAGTCACTCCAACGTGAACAGGGGCTAAAGGCTTATTTTTTTTATTTTTTTAAAACATTAATAAGAAGCAGTGCATTAAAAAGAACACTGTCACTAAGTAATTTTCATTTAGCTTGCTTAAAGTGATATTAACCACTTCAGCCCCAGAAGATTTTCCCCCTTAATGACCAGGTAATTTTTTTTTTTGCAATACATAAATTGACGTCCTTTTTTCCCCACAAATAGAGCTTTCTTTTGGTGGTATTTGATCACCTTAGTTTTTTGCGCTATAAACAAAAAAGACCAACACTTTTGAAAAAAAAGCAATATTTTTTTTTACTTTTTTGCTATATTAAATATCCCAACTTTAAAAGAAACAAAAACGCATTTCTTCATCAGTTTAGGCCAATATGCATTCTTCTACATATTTTTGATTAAAAAAATCGCAATAAGCATATATTGATTGCACTGTGCAAAAGTTATAGCGTCTACCAAATAGGGGATAGATTTATGGCATTTTTTTTTTTTTTTATATATATATTTTCTTTACTAGTAATGGCGGCGCAATCAGTGATTTTTTGCGGGACTGCGACAGACAGATTTGACACTTTTTTTTGGGACCATTAACATTTATACAGTGATCAGAGCTACAAATAGCCACTGATTACTGTATAAATGTCACTGGAATGTG
The DNA here is from genome assembly GCA_029206835.1 of Rana muscosa. NCBI lineage: Eukaryota > Metazoa > Chordata > Amphibia > Anura > Ranidae > Rana > Rana muscosa. The sequence goes on along the minus strand of CM055122.1, from coordinate 1,113,764,883 downwards.
ACAGGGGTTAACACTAGGGGGCGATCAAGGGGTTAAATGTGTTCCCTCGTGAGTGATTCTAACTGTGGGGGGTGGGACTGACTGGGGGAGGAGACATATCGCTGTTCCTAATTACTAGGAACAGCAGATCTGTCTTCCTCCCCTACCAGAACGGGGATTTGTGTGTTTCTCGTGCCGGCGATAGCGCGTTGCCGGCGGATATCGCGGCCACTGGCCACACCCATCGGGTCCCCCACCGGGCAGTGGGCGCCTGCTATGGCTCTTAAAGGAGCCGATGTACAGGTACTGCAATTGACGGGAACGGGACAACCTGCTGCTGTAAATGTACGTTAGCTGGTCGGCAAGTGGTTAAAGGCACAAATAAAAAATAAATTAAAAAAAACCTGTTATACTTACCTGCTCTGTGCAGTGGTTTTGTACAGAGCAGCTGGATCCTCCTTCTCGGGTCCCCCGCTGGTGCTCCTGGCTCCTGCCTAATGCCCCCAGAGCAAGCGGCTTGCTTTGGGGGCACCTGAGCAGGCTCGTTCCAAAGCTGCTGCTCCGTGTGTGCATTCACACACGGAGAGCAGCTCGGCCCCACCCCTGCTTTTTCCTCATTAGCTCACTCGCTGTAATTGACAGTAGCGGGAGTCAATGACTACCGTTGCTGTCTCAGCCAGTGAGGAGGAAGAGACATGGGAGAGCCGCTGCTCTTGTGCACATCGCTGGATCAGAATCGGGATCAGGTAAGTTTTGGGGTGGGGTTGGGGGGGCTGCTGCACACAATGTTTTTTACCTTCGTGCATAGAATGTATGAAGGTAAAAAACCTTGAGCCTTTACAACCACTTTAAGTAGTGCATGCGCACAGATGTCCCGAACGCACACTACCTGTGATCTGGACATTACACCTGTGCAGATGCGCTACTTCACGCAGATAGCGGTGTATGGCTGTGTACAGCCATGTCTATGGCCTGCTGTACATAGCTTCAGGACACCCTGGGCACCAAATATATGCATCCTATTTTTACTCTGAATGAGCAAATACGCCTGTGTGCATGTATCTTTAGGGATTAATTTATTCAGATGCTGCATGTGGTACACAGTAGCAGCTTATATGCTTAACCGCTTGCCAACCAGCCGCTGTCATTATACTGCAGCAGGTCGGCACGTTCCCGCGAATCGCCGTAGATGTACATCGGCTCCTTTTAAGAGCCATAGCAAGCGCCCACGCCTCTGCACGGCGGGGGACACGATGCACGTGGTCATGGGCACGAGAGCCAGAACGGCGATGTATGTGTAAACACACACATCCCCATTCTGTCAGGAGAGGAGAGACAGATCGTGTGTTCCTACTAAGTAGGAACAGCGATCTGGCTCCTCCTCTAGTAAGTCACATCGCCATACAGTTAGAAACACAGTTAACCCCTTGATCGCCCCCTAGTGTTAACCCCTTGCCTACCAGTGACATTTACACACAGTAATCGGTGCATTTTTATAGCACTGATCACTGTATAAATGTCAAAGGTCCCAAAAAATGTGTCAAAAGTGTCAGATCTGTCCGCCGCAATGTCACAGACCTGCTAAAATTTGCAGATCGCCCCCATTACTAGTAAAAAAAAATAATAATAATAATAAAAATGCCATTAATCTATTCACTATTTTGTAGACACTATAACTTTTGCGCGAACCAATATACGCTTATTGCGGTGTTCTTTAAATATGTAGACTATATTTTAGCCTAAACTGAGGAAGAAACTTTTTGTGTTTTTATATATTTTTTTTGAGGGATGTTTATTTTTTTCAAAAGTGTTGGTCTTTTTTTGTTTATAGCGCAAAAAATAAAAACCGCAGAGGTGATCGAATGCCACCAAGAGAAAGCTCTATTTGTGGGAAAAAAGGATGTCAATTTTGTTTGGGTATAGGGCCGCACGACCGCGCAATTGTCACTTAAAGCGATGCAGTGCCGTATCGCAAAAAATGGCCTGGTCATTAAGGGGACAAATTCTTCCGTTCCTTAAGTGGGTAAAGGAGGGAATATGGAGGCTGCCATAGCTAACCTTTCTATCTAAAAATACCAGTTGCCTAGCTGTCATGCTAACTGGATATCTACAATAATTTCTTGTCCCTGACATAAAGCAAACATGCACAATTTGTCACTTCATGCAGACTTTAAAGCCCAACTCTAAGAAATTTGGAAATCCCTTGCAGTGCTGCTGAAAGAGTAGGATATTCAAGTTGAGCTTTAATTGCTGCATGCTTATTCCTGGTAGGTAACCCAAATAGTATTGAAAAACGTGGTAGACAGGCACATACAGTTTCAAGAGGTCAGCAACTTTTGCTTATATACAGTATTTCTCTTTGCACAGGTTTCCTATTTGCTCTGATTAGGGCTTTAGGTACATGGCTGTCAAGGATGTTTCTAGTAGTGAGTGACAGCGACGAGTAAAACGTTTTTTTGAACGTATACGGACATACACCTGTTAAAGGGGTTGTAAAGGTTTGTTTTTTATTTTCTAAATAGGTTCCTTTTAAGCTAGTGCATTGTTGGTTCACTTACCTTTTCCTTCGATTTCCCTTCTAAATGTTTTTTTTTCTGTTTTCTTTGTCTGAATTTCTCACTTCCTGTTCCTCCTCAGTAAGCTGTACAGTAAGCTGTTCTGGCTGACTAAAAACCGCTCAGATGATGGTGTGAAGTTTACTGAGGAGAAACAGGAAGTGAGAAATTTAGAAGGGAAATCGAAGGAAAAGGTAAGTGAACCAACAATGCACTAGCTTAAAGGAACCTATTTAGAAAATAAAAAACAAACCATTACAACCCCTTTAAGTCTGTATTAATAGAGACGTGTATATTCTGTGTTGCTGCTGCAGATTACCCCTGAGTAAATCCTTCATACAACGCAGAATGAGCTCGGCCATCAGTAATTATGGATGACCGAAGACCAAGGTCATTCTGCATTTGTGCCTCCGCTGTTTTCTACAGGTTATTGATGTTGACATGACGGCTCTGACATCACTAGGCAGTGCAAAGGGTCCATTTACTCTGTATGCATGTAAATATTAGCACAAACATTTCCATGTGTACAGCTAAAATACGGTCAAAAATTGGCCCCTGCGTGCAAGGTTTTCTAATTTGGCTTTAAGCAACTAAATGCTACAAACCAAAATGGAGCAGTGTGAATGGGCCCAGAGCATGCAGTACTGCTGTGTTCAGATCCATATAAATTCTCTGATCCTGAACCTGGCATATTATATGTCTAATTGTAATATCCCATAAACTGGCCATACAATATTCAATCTAATTTTACATCTGATTATTTTTTTACCAAGCTGTGTAAAACACACCTAAATCCTCTATTTGATTTTACTGTATATCAATTCAGGCAAGCCTTTTCACTACATAGTTGTTGGGAGATCAAAAGGAGATTGTATAGTGTATGGTCACTTTTAGTGCGATAGTATCATTTGAAAGTTGTGTATAGGCGTGCTAATGCACCCCATGTTGTATAGGCGTGCTAATGCACCCCAATGCACACATTAATGCCCATAGAATTGTACCAAACTATAATTTTTTTCAGTTTCAGTACATTTTTAATTTTTTTTATTTCAAGCCTTCAAGCAATTAAAGGTTATAACCCCGTCATATCTATTTATTTATTTACCACCTGTGTCCCATTTTGAAGATTTTTCCCTTCACTTCCTGTCCCATAGCCAAACAGGAAGTAAAAGGAAATCCCTGCAAAATAAGAGAATTCATTGGGGACCCCCTTGTCACCAAAACTTGAAAGATTCTCCCTCTATTACTTTTCTGAGGACAACCCAAAATTGGGGATTTTCTTTTACTTTCAAGAATAATGGTAAACAGGACAAATAGGATGAATCTCCCTAATGAGGACACACAGCAATAAAAAATGCTAGGTGTTCTAATCCATCTCCACTCTATCCAAAACGACAAAAAAAAAGTTTTGCCTTTTTAGTTATACTTTATCCATGGATGGATTTACCCCCTAATGACATGACCTTTTTTGTGATGCCGCACTGTGTCGATTTAACTGACAATTGCGTGGTCATACGATGTTGTACACAAACAAAATTGATGTCCTTTTTTTCCTACAAATAGAGCTTTCTTTTGGTGGTATTTTGATCACCTCTGCAGTGGTTTTTTTTTTTATTGTGTCATACACAAAAAAAAAGACAGACAATTTTGAAAAAATATATAGACAGATCCCCATTCTGGCTCTCTGTGGAGCGATTGCGGCCGCCGGCCACACGCATTGGCTCCGGCAACGTGCCTGCTATTTCTCTTAAAGCGGCCGACGTACACCTACGGCGATTCGCGGAGCCGAGCCAACCTGCCGCTGTATGACAGCGGCTGGTTGGCAAGCGGTTAAACAGAAATAATATACAAGCTTCAAACTACCATCTGCATTGTGCAACAGGCTTCTTTTATATGCCAGTGTACGTATGTTCTGTTGATCTTTTCAGTGCGGGTTCATTGACCACTACTGTAACAGTGTGTTTGGGTCTAGAATTTCTAAAGGGGTCAAAATTGGCAGCTTATGCATTGACTTTCAGCTCCGGTTCTTTCAATGATTGTTTATATACAGTAAATTAATGGGCAGAAAAGCACACCAGCAGCATTGTGTGATATCCAGGAATGTTCTTCTCTTTCCATACTATGCAGGAGACTGCCAGAATGATTAGTCCTTTCTTAACCACCTCAATACCGGACATATTCAACCTCTTCCTGCCCAGGCCAATTTTCACTTTTCAACGCTGTCACCCTTTGAATGGCAAAGTCATGCAACACTGTACCCAAATTACATTTTTTTTATATAAAAAAAAGAAATCACACAAATAGAGCTTTTTTTTTGGTGGTACAGTGGAACCTTGCAATACGAGCATAATCCGTTCCTGGAGACTGCTTGTAATCCAAAGCCCTCGCATATCAAAGCGAGTTTCCCCATAGAAGTGAATGGAAACGAAGATGATTCGTTCCACATTGACTGACTTCTATTGTATGCAGTACCACTTGTGGCCAGAGGTGGGGGGGGGGGCCGGAGAGACTGGGAGACTGCTCGGATGCACTTCAGAAACCCTTGGAAAGGCTCGGGAACAGAGTATCTCTGAGTATTTCCGAGTGTCACAGGCGCACCTCTGGCCAAATGCGGTACTGCACACCGCAAAGGCTTGAATCCTGCTTGTTTTGCGAGACAACACTCGCAAACCAAGTCAGGATTTAAAAAAAAAAAATAGCTCATATTGCGAAACGCTTGTTAACAGCGTTACTCGCAATCCGAGGTATTACTGTATTTAATCACCATTTTTGTTTTTTTTGTTTTTTGCTAAATAAATGAAAAAAAGACCGAAAATTTAAAAAAATAAAGTGTTTTTCTTATTATTTATTTGCAAAATTTTGTAACAAAAACTCTTTCTTCTTAAATTTAGGCCAAAATGTATACTGCTACATTTCTCCGGTGAAAATGACCCTAACCAGTTTGTATTATTTAGTCTGTAGGAAAGTAGAATCCACAAACTTTGGCATATATATTTGAAAATCGATCAATCCTGATGTACTGAAGACCTATCTCCTTTCTTGAGGTCCAAAAATACCAGGGCAGTACAGTTACCCCCCATATTACCTATTTTTGGAAAGTATGCATTCCAAGGTATTTAGTAAGGGGCATGGTGAGTTGTTGTTTTTTTTAACTAACTGCCGACCCAGCTGCCGGCAGGTTGTCTCTCCTGCACGAATCGCTGAAGCTGCACGGCGGCTCGCGCAGTTGCAGGCAGGTGCACGCCGCCACCGGCATGTGCACGCTGCAGGAGCGCGCCCGCGGGTCGGGTGGACTCTGTCCGCCGGCGACCGGTAAATGCCTAGTACAGAGGCAGAACGGGGATCTGCCTTTTGTAAACAAGGCAGAGCCCTGTTCTGACAGGGGACATGACAGAGGTCTACTGTTCCCAGTCATCAGGAACAGTGATCTCTGTCATGTCCCTGGCAGCCCATCTCCCCCCCCCCCCCCCACAGTAAGAACACACCTAGGAAACATAGTTAACCACTTGATCACCCCTTTGTGTTAACCCCTTTCCTAACAGTGTCAATGTAATAATGTCACTGGTCCCCAAAAAGTGTCATTTGGGGTCAGATTTGTCTGCTGCAGTCCTGCTAAAAAATTGCAGATCACTGCCATTACTAGCAAAAACAATAAAAAAAGTCCCTAAATGTATCCAATAGTTTGTAGACGCGATAACTTTCACGTAAACCAATCAATATATGCCTATTTTTTTTGTTTTTTTTACCAAAAATATGTAGAAGAATATATATCAGCCTAAACTAATGAAGAAATTTAGTTTTTTTATATTTTTTGGGGGGATATGTATTTTAGCAAAATAATTTTTTAATTTTTTTTTAATTGTCGCTCTTTGTTTATAGCACAAAAAATAAAAACCGCAGAGGTGATCAAATACCACCAAAATGAAATCTCTATTTGTGGGAAAAAAAGCACATAAATTTTGTTCGAGTACAACGTCGCACGACCGCACGATTGTCAGTTAAAGCAACACAGTGTCGTATCGCAAAAATGCCCTGGTCATTAAGAGGGTAAATCCTCCGGGGCTGAAGTTGTTAATTGTGTAGAAAAAAAACGAATCACAGACATGCCTTAAATCTATTTTCATTTTAACATTCCAACTTTCAGGCTTTAAGAAACAATAAATAAAAAAGAAAGAAAACTGCAGCCAATTGCAACTGTTTTTGCAGATCAAGCAGAGGGAAAAAAAAATTGAATTTCTCAATTCTGAGGAAAATTATTATGGAAGCCTGAAAAAAAACAAATCACAACAGTACACCACTAGTACTTTGTTGCACCACATCTGGCTTTTATAACCGTTAAATCCATGAGAATTCAAGCTATCGACAAACAGTATTCTTCATCAATCCGGCTCCAACTTTCTCTTATTGCAGTTGCCACATCAGCTTTGCAGGTTGGAGCCTTGTCATGGACCATTTTCTTTCATTTCCACCATATATTATCAATTGGATTAAGGGCTGGACTATTTGCAGGCCATGCCATTGACATTATTTCACTTTCTTGAAGGAAAGTTTTTAAGGCTTTTGCCCTGTGACAAGATGCACTATCTTCCTGAAAAATGATGTCATCATCACCAAGCATCCTTTCAGTTGATGGAATAGGAAAATCTCAATATAAACTTGTGCATTTATTGAAGACTAAATGACTGTCATTTCCCCCATACCTTTACCTGACATGCAACCCCATATCATCAATGATTGTGTAAATTTGCATGTTTTCTTCAGGCAGTCCGCAGAGGCGGCTCTAGGCTTTGTGAGGCCTTAGGCGAAATTTGCACATGAGGCCCCACTCACGCCCCCATAATAGAAAATAGAATTCAAGCAATAAAAATGGCTGCAGAAAGATGCACGGATCTAGCACACATTTCATCAGCACCGCTTCCAGAGCACCCTCCTCACCCATCAGACATATGCAGCCAATAAAACATCTGGGACCCAGCAAGGTGGCAACCCACCCCTCCTAAGGATTTCCCATTCCTTGGGAGGAAGGAGACTGGGGGGATCCCAGCAGAGAGCAAGGGACTGGGGGTAACACAGAGGAGGGGGTGAGAAAGAGAGGGGTGGTGAGAGATGAAGAGAAGAGGGGTGAGAGAAAGGAGGGTGACATAAAGAGGGAGGGGGGAGAGAGAGAGAGAAATTGGGGGAGGGGGAGAGGGCGGAGTGGGAAAGAGATCTAGGAGGAGGTGAAAAAAAAGGGGGGATGAGCGAGATCCCTAGCCCTGTCCCTGTCTGCAGCCCCTGCTGTGCCCCATCTCCCAGTCTGTGAGAGCACTGGGGAAGTGGAGAGGACTGGGCAGGAGCAGGAGAGCACGGGGGGGGTCAAAGAGCAGGGAGGTGCTGGAGAGCACTGGAGGAGTGGAGAGCACTGGGCAGGAGCAGGGGTGTACTGGGGAAGTTGGAGCGCACAGGAGGGGTGGGGGCTGGAGAGAGCTGGGGGGAGCTTGAAAGAAGGAGGGGAGTCAGAAAGGATGGGAGTGGAGAGAAAGGGGTGCTGGAGAGCAGGGGGCGGAGCCAGGGAGCATAAGAAGGGGCCGGAGAGCACAGGGGCTCTGGAGAACAGGGAGGCGGAGCCAGGGAGCACAAGGAGGGGTGAGAGAGCACTCACGTTCTCTCTGGTCGGCCAGGCGGCAGCAGGAGATTGGAGGCAGAGCTCTTTCCTCCTCTTCAGTCTCAGGGCAGCTCAGCTGGAGGCAGGTGCGGAGAGGTCGGATGAGTGGCACAGGCTGAAGGAGCAGCCCAGCTGCAGGTCCCACATGGACATGCCACCCGCACCCACACCTTGTAGAGATGGCACCTGGAGCTGGGTGCTGTTACTCGGCCGCTGCCGCCACCTAGAAGCCTCTACTGTCCCGCTCCCTGCACCTGCTGCCACCGGACCGGAATGCTTCAAGATGAGGCCACTATTCTTTGGGCAGTACTCGATTTGTCAGTCAGCCCCTGGGCCACAGAGTCCCAGCGGGGGTAGGTGGAGCCGCCAGGGTCAACATCAGCGATTGAGCACAGGCAAATTAGGCAGCTGCGAGGCCCCTGTGAGTGCAAGGCCTTAGGCGACCGCCTAATTTGAGAGCCGCCTCTGGGCAGTCATCTTAATACATTTCATTGGAACGGCACCAAACAAAAGTTCCAGCATCATCACCTTGCCCAATGCAGATTCATGATTCATCACTGAATATCACTTTCATCCAGTCATCCACAATACATAACTGATTTTTTTTTTTTTTTATTCCTTTATTATGGCAAAGTTTCTCAGCTACAACAAGTCGCGTCATTTTCACAAATAAGGAAACACTCAATCGGCATACATCAAGAACCAAAAACAAACAGAACCTATGAGAACGTTTGTTGACAATTTAAGAATTACTTTACATATACTGTAGCATTTATAAACAATGAAACTAAGGGGCCTAAAGGACCCATACCATAGGTACACAAACCATACGAATCAAACATTGAAGTTTCATCAACTGAGAGAGTGAATCTAACGATATCACGTATACAGAAAAGAGTCGCCCTGGGACTTTAAATGAGGTGGTCAGTTTGCCACTGAGTAACAGGAGTAATTGCAGTATAAGTGTTTATTAAAAATTAATGTACATACATGGATAATATAACATAACATATTAACTCAGCCAATGAATTTGCACATGATAAAAAGGATATAGTAAGTGGATACAAACGTAATACAATGGAGTATATACATATGACCCCAGATGATGCATTTGGATGCGAAACGCGTCGGAAGACCCTACTGTTGCCATTTTTGATCATTTGATAAGCGCTGTTACACCCTTCTAAATGTAAGTGTTCTTACCTACATTAAAATACCTTTACATACAGTATCACGCTATGTGCCTTCTCTTTCCTTTTACTTTTTCGTCATTCATCGGTTAACACTGCCTGGCCTGTATTGAGTAATGTTCACCAGCTTCATCGCACGTTTGGACACGAATGACAATCTGGTTTCCATCTTGGATTGAGGCTTGAAGTTTCCGTTTGAATTGCGGTTGAGGATTCACTGTCTACAGTGGCTTACCCATGCTTGGTTGACCCTCTGAACTTACGTTTTTGGGGTCCACTTTCTCTGGTAAGCCTTTTTACAATCGATTGGTGGTGGTCACTTCACGTCAAGTTTCTGTTGGGAGCACCATTCCTTGGATTACCATTCACCATTTTATTTCATCAGCATTTATTTATATGCACATATGAATTTCCTATTTGTTTTTTTAGGGTTATTTTGTATATGGTTCACATTATTGTAGATCATTTGAACACTTTCACTATGGAATAGTTTATATCACGGTGGACTATTTGCATATTGTGACTCAATTGTTATTGTCTTTTTGATTGTTTTATATCACTGTTATATACTACACTTGTCATAGTGCAGTTCTTATCTAATTTAGCGCTACACATTTTGTTTCGTTTTATATACATATGCAAGCATTAGGGTTGAGCGGACACCTGAATGTTCGGGTTCGACGGGTTCGGCCGAACTTCGGAAAAAAGTTTGAGTTCGGGACCCGAACTTGACCCCGAACCCGAACCCCATTGAAGTCCATGGGGACCCGAACTTTTGAGGACTAAAATGGCTCTAAAAAAGTAATGGAAAGGGCTAGAGGGCTGCAAATGGCAGCAAAATGTTGTTAAGAGCATGGCAAGTGCTCTGCAAACAAATGTGGATAGGAAAATAATTAGGGTTGTCCCGATACCACTTTTTTAAGACCGAGTACAAGTACCAATACTTTTTTTCAAGTACTCGCCGATACCGATTACCGATACTTTTTTTTTTATGTCATGTGTCAGTATTTTTTTTTTTACAATTTTTTTTTGTTTTTTTTAGGGGGGGGGGGGGAGTGGATTGTGTCAGTGTGTTTTTTTTATTTACATTTTTATTATTTTTTACAATTTTTTTTATTTATTGCATTTTTCTTCCCTTTTTTTTTTTTGCGCTGTTGGGGGGCTTTGGTGAGATATCAGGGGTCTTAACAGACCCCTGACATCTCCCCTATGAGACAGAGAAAGGGACTGAGGACACAGATTCCCCAGTCCCTTTCTCTGCAGCCTCAGCTAAAATGAATGGACAGGAGGCTCCTCTCCATTCATAAACTGAAGCATCGTAAACATAGGTTACGATGTTTCAGTTATATGAATGAACAGAGTCAGTGATCACTGACTGTTCATTCTAAAAGGAAGGAGCCGGGTTTAGCGGCTCCTACCTCCACTCTCCATCCTGACAGATCGAGGACAGGGGGTGGAGGAGGACATTGTGGGGGGACTCGGAGCGTGAAGGAGGAGAGCAGCAGGAGGGGGACACGGAGCACGGACAGCAGCAGCACGGAGGGGGATACAAGGACACCCGGAGAGGGAGAGCAGCACCGAGGGGAGCATGGAGGGGGAGAGCAGCACAGAGGGGGACAACGAACCCGGAGAGGGAGAGCAGCACCGAGGGGGATACGGAGCACGGAGGGGGAGAGCAGCACAGAGGGGGACACAGAGCGTGGAGGAGTATAGCAGCAGCACGGAGAAAGATACAGGGACAGTCAGCGGTGATCGGTGCGGCTTTGGGGGGACTTACAAGCACCGATCACCGCTGTATAAATTTCACTAAAGCAGCTGAAAGGGGGGTGGTCCGGGGAGAAGCTGTCAGGCTTTATTGAAATATATATATAGGCAGATCAGTGCTTGTAACTCCCCCCGCCGCACCGATCATCCCTGACTGCCCAGGTATCGGGTGAAGCATCGGAGCATTTCCCCCGAGTACAAGTACTTGGGGAAATGCTCGGTATCGGTGCCGATACCGATACTAGTATCGGTATCGGGACAACCCTAGAAATAATAACTTAAAATAACATAAAATAAAAAAAAACTTGACCTAGGAGGACGAGGTCCATATGGAGTAGGAGGTTGAGGTGGCGGTGTAGGTAGAAGTGGTGGTGGAGGAGGACAAGGTAGCCAAGACTGTTTGTTTTTTTTTAAATTAGCGTACACCCCAAAAAAAGTGAGAGTGATCAAAAATACAACAATGGCTGGGTAAGGCCGGTATACATGTCTATTCTGCACAAGGTACGGATAAGTCCTGTGGGATCCATGCCTGGTTCATTTTAATGAACGTGAGCTTGTCCACATTGGCTCTGGACAGGCGGCTGCGCTTGTCTGTGATAACGCCCCCTGCCGTGCTAAATACACGTTCAGATAATACACTGGCTGCAGGGCAGGCCAGCACCTCCAAGGCGTAAAGGGCAAACTCAGGCCATGTGCCCAATTTGGAGACCCAGAAGTTGAAGGGGGCAGACACGTCATCCAGTACATGTAGGCGTGTGCACACATACTGCTCCACCATGTTGGTGAAATGCTGCCTCCTGCTAAGACGTTCCATATCAGCTGGTGGTGCTGGTTGTTGTGGCGTGCTGACAAAGCTTTTCCACATTTCGGCCATGCTAACCCTGCCTTCTGAGGTGCTGGCGGTGGCCCGGGTGCGTTGGCGACCTCTTCCTCCTCCTCTGCCTTCGCCTTGTGCTTCCACTGTGCCCCCGCTGTCAGGTGGGAATGCCACCGGCAGCGCGTCTACCAGCGTGCGCTTGTACTCGCGCATTCTACAATCACGCTCCAGTGAGGGAATTATGGACGGTACATTGTCCCTGTAACGGGGATCCAGCAGCGTGGTCACCCAGTAATCAGCACCTGTTAGAATGTGGGCAACTCAGCGGTCATTGCGGAGACACTGCAGCATGTAATCGCTCATGTGTGCCAGGCTGCCCAGAGGCAACGAAAAGCTGTCCTCTGTGGGAGGTATATCGTCTGTGTCCTCTGTATCCCCCCAGCCACGCACCAGTGATGGCTATGAGCTGGTCTGGGTGCCACCCTGCTGTGAACATGGTTCCTCATCCTCCACCTCGTCATCCTCCAGAACTGTGCCCTTGCTGGACAATTGTGTACCTGGCGTTTGTTGGTGCAGGAACCCACCTCGGAGCCACTTGTGAATGACTGCCCTGAAAGCCTTGGAAATGATCCCTCTTCCTCCTCCTCCTCCTCCTCCTGTGCCACATCCTCTTCCATCATCGCCCGAAGCGTTTTTTCAAGGAGGCATAGAACTGGGATAGTAACGATGAGAAGGGCATCATCGGCACTGGCCATGTTGGTGAAGTACTCGAAACAGCGCAACAAGGCTCACAGGTCTCGCATGGAGGCCCAGTTATTGGTGGTGAAGTGGTGCTGTTCCACAGAGCGACTCACGCGTGCATGCTGCAGCTGAAACTCCACTATCGCCTGCTGCTGCTCGCACAGTCTGGCCAGCATGTGCAAGGTGGAGTTCCACCTTGTGGGCACGTCACATATGAGGCGGTGAGCGGGAAGGCCGAAGTTACGCTGCAGCGCTGACAGGCGAGCAGCAGGGTGAGAACGCCGAAAGTGCGCACAGACGGCCCGCACTTTCTGCAGCAGCTCTGGCATATTGGGGTAATTTTTAAGGAACCCCTACACAACCAAATTCAGCAAATGCGCCAGGCAAGGGATGTGCGTCAAACCGGCTAGGCCCAGAGCTGCTACGAGGTTTCGCCCATTATCGCACACCACCAGGCCGGGCTTGAGGCTCACTGCCATCAACCACTGATCGGTCTGTTGTTCCATGTCCCTCCACAACTCCTGCGCGGTGTGGCGTTTTTCCCCCAAACAGGAAAGTTTTAAAACTGCCTGCTGTCGTTTACCCCTGGTTGTGCTGAAGTTGGTGGTAAAGGTGTTAGGCTGACCGGATGAGGAGGCGGTAGAGGATGAGGAAGCGGAGTAGGAGGAGTTAGCAACAGGAGGCAAACTGAAGCGCCCTGCAATCCTCGGTGGTGGAAGGACATGGGCCAAACTGCTATCCGCCTCAGGCCCAGCCGCCACGGCATTTACCCAGTGTGCTGTTAGGGAGATATAATGTCCCTGACCGTGCTTACTGGTCCACGTATCCATAGTTAGGTGGACCTTGCCACAGATGGCGTTGCGCAATGCACACCTGATTTTGTCCCCCACTTGGTTGTGCAGGGAAGGGATGGCTCGCCTGGAAAAGTAGTGGCGGCTGGCCACGATGTACTGTGGGACAGCCAATGCCAACAGGCTTTTAAAACTTTGCGTCTCCACCAGACGGAATGACAGCATTTCAAAGGCCAGGAATTTTGCAATGCTGGCATTCAGGGCCAGGGATCACGGATGGGTAGGGGGGTACTTCCTCTTCCACGCCAGTGTTTGGGAGATAGAGAGCTGAACGCTTCCATGGGACATTGTGGAGATGGTTGGTGACCCAGGTGGTAGTGTTGCTGGCAGATCCTTTGTTTGCGGGGTGGCAGGTGCCACTGTCACTACAGAGGTGGATTAAGAGGCCGAGACTGCAGCAGAAGAGGAAGCAGGAGGAGCCAGAGACCTTTCTTGGTTTTTGAGGTGTCTACTCCACTGCAGCTCGTGCTTTGCACTTAGATGCCTGGTCATGCAGGTTGTGCTCAGGTTGAGAATGTTTATGCCTAGTTTCAGGCTCTGTTTGCACAGCATGCAAACCACTCGTGTCTTGTCATCAGCACATTGTCGGAAGAACTGCCACTCTAGGGAACTCCTTGGACCTGGCTTTGGTATTCTTGGTCCCTTGCTGCATTGGGCATTAGCAGGCGTACTGTCTAGGGGACGGCCGCTCCGCTTTTGCACCCTGCTCTCTCTTCTGTTGCGCTGGTGGCTCTGTGCGACCACCACCTCTTTCTCCGAACTACACAGGTCACCTGCATTACGTTGATTCCATGTGGGGTCGAGGACCTCATCGTCCTCCACATCATCTTCCACCAGTCTTCACCCCTGCCCTCCTTGTCGGTCTGCACAATTGCGAAAGCAGCAGCAGTTGGCACCTGTGTTTCTTCATCATCCGAGACGTGCTGCGATGGTCCTCCCATGTACTCATCTTGAAACATAAGTGGTTGGGCATCGGTGCACTCAATCTCTTCCACTTCTGGGGCAGGGCTAGGTGGATGGCCCTGGGAAACCCTGCTAACAGAGTCATCAAAAAGCAGAAGACTGCTGCATGACTTGGGGCTCAGACTGCTTGGCTGATTTGCAAGGGGGTGAGGTGAAAGACTGATGGACATCGGCTTCAGGTGCCAACTCTGATCTTTCAGCAGTAGACTGGGTGGGAGACAATGTGAAGGAACTGGAGGCACTGTCGGCAACCCAATCTACTATCGCCTGTACTTGTCCTGGGCCTGGCCTCAACATTCGTAGAGCTGCACTTGGCCCGACCAAATACCGCTTCAGGCTCTGTCGCCTACTCGCACCTGAGGAAGGTGTTTCACTTGTGCGTGTAGCTGGCACAGATCGACCACGTCCTCTCCCTGCAACAGGAGGTCCACCAGCAGCACCACGACCAGGGCCACGTCCCTTATTTGACGGTCTCCTCATATTTCTCAAATTTAGGATCTTGCTCTAAAAGGGTGTTTTTTGAATAGCAGAATAGAGCAACAGTATCTAAAGTGTGTATCTCACGCGTACAGATATGCAGAAAATGCACCAAAATAAATTTTTATGGCAGAAAACGCACCAAAAAAATATATTTTGCCCTAAATTATTACTTTTTTTGAAGAGCAGAATAGGAGAACAGTATCTAAAGTGTCTATCTCACACCTACAGATATGCAGAAAATGCACCAAAATAATTTTTTATGGCAGAAAACGCACCCAAAATTTTTTTTTTGCCCTAAATTATTCTTTTTTTGGAAGAGCAGAATAGGAGAACAGTATCTAAAGTGTCTATCTCGCACGTACAGATATGCAGAAAATGCACCAAAAAAAAATTTTTTGCCCTAAATTTCATTTTTTTTTGAATAGGAGAACAGTATCTATAGTGTGTATCTCACAGTAACATATGCAGTGCTGGTGCACTGAGCTTGCATAAAATGCTCGCCGAAGCCAACCTAACAGACGGATAAAAGTTATCTTTTCTCTGGCACTGGGCTCAGGGCAGGATAAAAAGATTGTGCACTGCACCCACTCAACAAAAGCAAGGTAGATCGCTGAGTAATTTGATTTCGGAATCAGGACTCCTATCTAATTCTCTCCCTCAAAGCAGCAGCAACCTTCCCCTACACTAACTGAAGCAGAGTGACATGCTGTGCTATGTGCCTCTAGCTTATATAGAGGCTGGGTCACATGCTGCACTGGCCAATCACAGCCATGCCATTAGTAGACATGGCTGTGATGGCTTCTAAGGGCACATAAGTTAAACGAATGTTGATTGGCTGCCCTGCAGCTTTTTAAAATGCGCCATTACATTGCCGAACACCGAACCCGAACATACAGTACATTGTTCAGGTTCTGGACCGGGTACCAAAAACCCAAAAGTCCGGTACGAACCCGAACTTTACAGTACGGGTTCGCTCAACCCTAGCAAGCATCAAAGAAACCCGACGCGTTTCACAAGATCATTGCTCGCTCATCAGGGGTGGATGCAGATGGGCTGTATCTAAATAAAGAAAAAGATGTGTCACAGTGGTAAACGTAAGAACAATGGTAGAAGGGGCCAGAACAAAGCGGCCCAATATTTATCAATGTACGAAGCCGGAGCGTCCATCGCTGGACCCCCAATAGAAGGCAGCAGCAAGAGTGTGGCACGGGAGCTCAGGGGGAGAAGACGAACACGGGTACCCCCGGGGGGGAGCCAGGAGGCAGACATGGCATGGGTGAAGGTGTATGGTCCTAATTGTCTCAGTGTGTAACTTGATGGATATCAGCTGTAAACACAGATGTATATGTATCAATGATTTGCCACAAATAGTAAGATAAACATATAGTTGTTAGGGATGAGCTTCGTGTTCGAGTCGAACATACGTTCGACTCGAACATCGGCTGTTCGATCGTTCGACGAAGATCGAACGATTTGGGCCGTTCGCGCCAAATTCGAGTGACGCGAACGGCCCACAATGCACTATGCCATCGCAGTGTCATCCAGGCGCTGTGATTGGCCAAGCATGCACTGTGACCCCGCATGCTTGGCCAATCACAGCGCCGGCAGCGAGGAGAGCAATGATTGGCCACAGGCAGGATGCCTGTGACCAATTATTGCTGAGGGGGTTTAGTACACGCCCCACACTATAAAAGGCCGCCAGCGCGGCGGCCTTGTGTAGTGTGTCCTGGAGCAGGGAAAGAGAAGCATAGGCAGGGACAGTGTCATTATTTTTCCTTTACTAATCCTGGATTCCTTGTGTTTAGGGACAGAGAAGGATAGGTAGGGAGAGTGTCAGTGACAGTGTGTTATTCTGTGCTAAACCTTGTTTGTAGGGACAGAGAGGTACAGTGAGGGAAAGTGTCAGTGTGCTAATCCTTGTTTGTAGGGACAGAGAGGTACAGTGAGGGAAAGTGTCAGTGTGCTATTCTGTGCTAATCCTTGTTTGTAGGGACAGAGAGGTACAGTGAGGGAAAGTGTCAGTGTGCTATTCTGTGCTAAATCTTGTTTGTAGGGAGGGACAGAGTAGGACAGTGAGGGAAAGTGTCAGTGTGCTATTCTGTTCTAAACCAATTTTGCTGTTCCATATTTTCAATCCTTGAGTTTAGGGACAGAGAGGTACAGTGAGTGAAACTGACAGTGTGCTATTCTGTTCTAATTCAATTTTGCTGTTCCATATTTTCAATCCTTGAGTTTAGGGACAGAGAAGGACACTCGTGGAAATTATCAGTGTGCTATTCTGTGCTAAATCTTGTTTGTAGGGAGGGACAGAGTAGGACAGTGAGGGAAAGTGTCAGTGTGCTATTCTGTTCTAAACCAATTTTGCTGTTCCATATTTTCAATCCTTGAGTTTAGGGACAGAGAAGGACACTCGTGGAAATTATCAGTGTGCTATTCTGTGCTAAATCTTGTTTGTAGGGAGGGACAGAGTAGGACAGTGAGGGGAAGTTTCAGTGTGCTATTCTGTTCTAAACCAATTTTGCTGTTCCATATTTTCAATCCTTGAGTTTAGGGACAGAGAAGGACACTCGTGGAAATTAGCAGTGTGCTATTCTGTGCTAAATCTTGTTTGTAGGGAGGGACAGAGTAGGACAGTGAGGGAAAGTTTCAGTGTGCTATTCTGTTCTAAACCAATTTTGCTGTTCCATATTTTCAATCCTTGAGTTTAGGGACAGAGAAGGACACTCGTGGAAATTATCAGTGTGCTATTCTGTGCTAAATCTTGTTTGTAGGGAGGGACAGAGTAGGACAGTGAGGGAAAGTGTCAGTGTGCTATTCTGTTCTAAACCAATTTTGCTGTTCCATATTTTCAATCCTTGTGTGTAGGGACAGAGAAGGATAGGCAGGGGACAGTGTCAGTGTCATTGTTGCTAAGCCTCCTGCACAGTATACACCTGAAGGTAGCCCTTATTGCTCTTTTTCCCATCTCCCTGCAGGCCATCCATTAAAATGTCTGGAAGGCAAACAAGGAGAGGCAGACAGTCAGGAGGCAAAAAAAGAGGGCAAGCAGGCTCTGTGTCTGGGGGCAACAGTGCTGGTCGTGGACGCGGTGTATTGTCATCAGCACATGGCCATGGGACACGCTTGTCCTTCTTTTCGGCAGCTGGACATGTTGAGCCACATCATGCCGAAGACTTGGTAGAGTGGATGACCAAGCCCACCTCATCCCCCTCATCCTCTCTCACCCAGGCTCAGGGTACTGGCAAAGCAGCTGCCAAAGCGTCCTCTTCTCTGGTATCATTATCTTCATTAGTCAATCCTTCCCTAGACCCACCATGTCCTCCTCCTGAGGAGTCCCCCGAACTGTTTGAGCACAGTGTTGGGTACATGCTCCAGGAGGATGCCCAGTGTTTGGAAGGATCTGATGATGATACCCAGCTAGAGGAAGGCAGCAGCGTGAGAGCAGAGAGAGGGGATGCTCAAGAAGGACACCAATCTGGCAGTCATGCTCCAGCAGCTGCAGCATACTGCCAGATTGGCTCCAGTGATGAGGAGGGAGGGGATGATGAGGTCACTGACTCCACGTGGGTGCCTAATAGGAGAGAGGAGGAGGAGGAGGAGGATGAGGAGGAGGCACATCTCCAACGAGGCAGGATGCCCTTGAGTGGCCAGCGTATGGGCAGCACACCGACGGAATCACACCGCAGAGCTCCGCCTGTGCAGGGCGCTGCCTCTGCCCGTCATTCAAAAAGTTCTTTGGTGTGGGCCTTTTTTGAAGCGAGTGCATCAGATCGCACAGCTGCTGTTTGCAACATATGTCTCAAGTGTATATCGCGTGGCCAAAACATCAGCCGCTTGGGCACCACATGCTTGATCAGACATATGTTGACCTGCCATGCAGCTCGTTGGCAAGCCTACCTTAAAGACCCACACCAAAGAACAAAGCTGACCTCTTCTTGCACCGCATCAGCTGGGATCTCCAACCCCACTATACCTTCACTCCTCTCTGAAACCTGCTCTGAGAGGAATGAAGGTGTAGAATTAGGTGTGTCACAGGCAAGTACTTGCGGGCACTCTGCTAGCAGTACACCAACGTCCGATTCTAGCAGGCAAATTTCCCTGCCCCAGCTGCTGGACCGTCGAAAGAAGTTCACTCCCAGCCATCCACATGCCCAGCGGTTGAATGCTAGCTTGGATAAATTGCTAGCGCTTCAACTGCTGCCTTTTCAGTTGGTAGACTCGGCCCCCTTCCGTGAGTTTGTGCAATGTGCGGTTCCTCAGTGGCAGGTTCCCAAACGCCACTTTTTCGCACGGAAGGCGATTCCGGCTCTCTACAGGCATGTGGAAGGCAATGTCTTGGCCTCGCTGGACAGGGCGGTCAGCGGTAAGGTGCATATTACCGCTGACTCATGGTCCAGCAGGCATGGACAGGGACGTTACCTTTCTTTCACGGCCCATTGGGTCACTCTTTTGGCAGCTGGGAAGGATGCAGGACAAGGTGCAGTAGTGTTGGAGGTTGTTCCACCGCCACGCCTCCAAAATGCTACTACTGGTTGTGACACACCTCTCTCCTCCACCCCCTCCTCTTCTTCTTCCTCCATGGCCTCTTTCTGTGGTTTGTCCTCGGAACCAGCGGTGCTCCGTAGGCGTTCAAGGGGCTACGCAAGTACGCAGGCAAAAAGATGCCATGCCGTGCTTGCGCTGGTGTGTTTGGGGGACAGGAGCCACACTGGGGCAGAGGTCCTGTCTGCTCTGCAGGGGCAGGCCGAGAGGTGGTTGACGCCACGCCAGCTTAAGCCAGGAATGGTGGTTTGCGACAATGGCACCAACCTCCTCTCCGCCCTCCGACAGGGACAACTGACCCATGTGCCCTGTATGGCTCACGTCCTTAACCTGGTGGTGCAGCGGTTCTTGGGCAGGTACCCGGGCTTACAGGATGTCCTGAGGCAGGCCAGGAAAGTCTGTGTGCATTTCCGCAGATCTTATAATGCCAGTGCTCGCCTGGCTGAGCTGCAAAAGGAGTTGAACCTGCCCAAGAACCGCCTTATATGTGACATGCCCACCAGGTGGAACTCAACGTTGGCCATGCTGCAGCGGCTGCACACGCAGCAGAGGGCCATCAATGAGTACCTGTGCGACTACGGCACCAGGACAGGGTCAGGGGAGCTCGGGTTTTTTTCACCACGCCAGTGGGGCATGATCAGGGATGCATGCACTGTCCTGGCACCATTTGAGGAGGCCACGAGGATGGTGAGCAGTGACAGTGCATGCATCAGTGACACTGTACCTCTTGTCCACCTGTTGGAGCACACGCTGCGTGGAATAATGGACAGGGCACTTGAGGCAGAACAGAGGCAGGAAGAGGAGGACTTCCTTGCCTCTCAAGGCCCCCTTTACCCAGACAGTGTTCCTTCTGTCCCACCCATCGCACAGGAAGAGGAGGAGGAGGAGGAGGAGGAGGAGGAGGAGGATTGTGTCAGCATGGAGGTGGAGGCTGGCACTCAGCATCATCAGCAGCAGTCTTTTAGGGATGATTTACAGTCCCAAGAAACCAGTGGACTTGTACGTGGCTGGGAGGAGGTGGCTGCGGATCATGTCGTCCTTAGTGACCCAGAGGACTCCGGACTGAATGCCTCAGCTAACCTACGCTGCATGGCCTCCCTGATCCTGCAAAGTCTGCGGAAGGATCCTCGTATTCTTCGGATCAAGGAGAGGGACCATTACTGGCTGGCCACTCTCCTTGATCCACGGTACAAGGGTAAGGTTGCGGACCTTATCGTACCGTCGCAGAGGGAGCAGAGGATGAGACAACTCCGGGAGGCCTTGCAGAAAGGTCTGTGCAACGCGTTCCCAGAGACTGGGAGGTTACAAACTCTTGGTCCTGGACAACGAGTTGCTGAGGCTTCGGGCAGTCAAAGAAGGAGCGGTGGGGAAGGTGGCCGCCTGACCGATGCGTTCAGACAATTCTTTAGTCCGCAGCCCCAAAGTATGATCGGTTCCAGCAACCATCGCCAGCGTCTGATATACATGGTCCAGGAATACCTAGGGGCAAGATCAGACTTGGACACCTTCCCCACCGAAAATCCTCTGGCTTACTGGGTCTTGAGGATGGATCACTGGCCAGAGCTTGCACAGTATGCAATTGAGCTACTGGCCTGTCCTGCATCCAGCGTTCTTTCAGAACGCACATTCAGTGCTGCTGGAGGATTTGTCACGGATCACAGGGTGCGCCTGTCCACCGACTCGGTTGATCGACTGACTTTCATCAAGCTGAACCAGTCTTGGATCACCACCAGCTACCACACACCAGATGCTGATATAACAGACTAATTGATTTTAAAATGTCACATCCCTTCAAGACTGATGCTGATGCTGAGTGCCTGTGCTGTTATGTTGACTGGCTATCCTCCTCCTCCTCCTCAATGATACGATTAATGATGATAGCTTGGAAGATCATTTTGGTTTATGGGTGACGCCACCAGTGGCTAAGGCCCAATTTTTCAGCCCCTGTTTAACAGGGGCGTGTAATTAAAATTTTTGATGCAATACTTTGCAACAGGCCTCATTGCTGTGCTCCAAGTACAGTATCTGTGAGGGGTTGCAGTGTTGTGCCACCAGTGCCTAAGGCCCAATTTTTTGTTCAACAGGGGCATGCAATTATAATTATTGATCTAATAATTCACAGCAGGGCCTATTGCTGCGCCCACCAAGAGTAACTGTCAGGCCTTACAGTGTTGTGGCACCAGCACCACCATCACCACCACCACCAAAGGCCCAATTTTTCAGCCCCTGTTCAACAGGGGCATGCAATTATAATTTATTGATCTAATAATTCACAGCAGGGCCCATTGCTGCGCCCACCAAGAGTAACTGTCAGGCCTTACAGTGTTGTGGCACCAGCACCACCATCACCACCACCACCACCACCAAAGGCCCAATTTTTCAGCCCCTGTTCAACAGGGGCATGCAATTATAATTATTGATCTAATAATTCACAGCAGGGCCCATTGCTGCGCCCACCAAGAGTAACTGTCAGGCCTTACAGTGTTGTGGCACCAGCACCACCATCACCACCACCACCAAAGGCCCAATTTTTCAGCCCCTGTTCAACAGGGGCATGCAATTATAATTATTGATCTAATAATTTACAGCAGGGCCCATTGCTGCGCCCACCAAGAGTAACTGTCAGGCCTTACAGTGTTGTGGCACCAGCACCACCATCAAAGGCCCAATTTTTACTACCACTGATCAACAATTATATGTTATTACAATTCCTGATATAATAGTTGACAGCAGGGCGTTCCAGCACCCACCAAGAATAACTGTGAGTGCTTTCAGTGTTGTGCCAACACCAACACCTAAGGGGCCAATTTCTGCAGAGTATATACGGCAGGTCCCTACTTTCAAACATCCAACTTACAAACTACTACTACTTGCAAACGGAAGAAGACAACAGGAAGTGAGAGGAAATCTACCCCTTGGAAGGAAAATTCTCTCCTGTAAGAATTAATATGGGAGAAAGGTGTCTCCTCTCTACTGATGCTTTATCACCAATCCTTGTTTCAATAAAAACACCACATTTCAAAAACAGTTGTCATTGGGACGCAAAGTGAGGTGAAATGTTCTGAACAGGGGCACAGACAGCAAAAAAAATGTGACAGGGGTGATAACCGTTCCCTATGTTTTACAAAAAGCTAAAAAAAAGGAATTTGCCATGGAGCTCCACTTAAACAATGCAGCTGTTCAAAATTACAAACAGATTCTACATAAGAACAAACCTACAGTCCCTGTCTTGTATGCACCGCCTGTATACGGCTGTTCAGAGTATATAGGTCCTTTTTTATTTTGTGTGCGGGGTTCCCCTTAATATCCATACAAGACCCAAAGGGGCTGGGGTAGGGGGGGGGGGGTTGATGGAGTAGCTATGCCATTTTTCTTAAAGATTTTCATCCATATTACCGGGACCAGACATTACATTAAAGCCGCAAGCAGTTTTAAATGGCTTTTTTTTTCCTTTAGAAATGTCATTTTGTGCAGGGACAATTCTAAACACGGGAAACATGTGGCACTTCACAGGCATACTTTAGACACCCCCCAGGTACAATATTTAAAGGAATATTTGACTTTCTTTTTTTTCACTTTATGCATCATTAAAATGACTGCTCCCGGAAAACGTCCGTTTTTAAAACTTCTTTTTGCATTGATACATGTCCCCTGGTGCAGAACCCGGGTTCCCAAACTCTGTTTCGGACAATAACATGGATAATAGTCGTTATAATTAGCACTTTAGAATCCGAACATTCGCATCCATTGTATTTAATAGGGTTCTAATGTTCGTGCAAACTTTTGGTCCGTTCGCGGGTTTTGGTGCGAACCGAACCCGGGGGTGTTCGGCTCATCACTAATAGTTGTATATGAGAGCATGTATACTCTAGCATAGGTATATATGTCAAGCGTTACTAAATAAGCAGAGTAGACAAAAGTTATTATGAAATTATTTGTATGGAAACATATATGGACTGACCTGATCCAATCATGGAGCAGACATAAAGACCATGGGTAAGTATGTAAATCCTAAGAAAATATGTTTGTCTGGGAAATAACCCCTATAATGGGAGAAAGGAAAAAATGTGTAGAAGACGGTGTGGTAGATAAAACAAAAAAGTGCAGGGAATTCAGATAAAGCATCAGGTGAGTGCTGGGGTGGAAAAAGTGTATTTACCTGAGTCAGTAGTGTATTTAGGTTTTTTGCTGCCCTAGGCCTGACTAAACTCGTGCACCCCCTAATTTAAATATGACCCACCCCTTCCTGTCAAGGCCACACGCCTTTCTGTTTAAGACCCGCCCTGAAATTCTGAAATTGAACACACTAGTTGTTAGGGCCTGGCGGGGGGGGGGGGCATTGGATTCCCTTAATTTGCATAGATTTCCTCTCACTTCCTGTTTGGCTATGGGGCAGGAAGTAAAGGGAGATCTCTGCAATGGGACAGGGATGGTAAAAAATAAACTGACAGGGGCTAAAACCCTCCGTTACTCTATCCAAAATGAAAAAAAAAGTTTTGCCTATAGTTCTACTTTAAGCAAAATCATAACCATGCCAATGGTGCAGCAGAAAACATATAAAACAGTGAGGAAGGTTTGTGGTCCAGGCTGATAGGACAGTAAAAATTAGAAGCAGCTTGCATAACACTAATGCCGCGTAGACACAATCGGATTTTCCGTCGGAAAAACCTTGTATGGTTTTTCCGACGGAATTCCGCTCAAGCTTGGCTTGCATACACACAGTCACACAAAAGTTCTCGGAACGCGGTGACGTACAACACTACGACGAGCCGAGAAAATGAAGTTCAATGCTTCCGAGCATGCGCCAAATTGTTTCGGAGCATGCTTCGGAATTTTGCACGTTGGAATTGCTACAGACGATCGGATTTTCCAATAGGAATTTTTTCTCTCGGAAAATTTGAGAACCAGCTCTCAATCTTTTGCTGGTGGAAATTCCCGACAGCAAAAGTCCGATGGAGTATACACACGGTCAAAATTTCCGACCAAAAGCTCACATCGGACTTTTGCGACCGTGTGTACCCATTACAGTGTAGCACAAGCCGGTGGGGACTCTTTCCGTGCTGCCCCCCTGCAAAGTGCTGCCCTAGGCCTGAGCCTTGTTGGCCTAGGCCAGGATACAGCTTTGACCTGAGTATGAAACCAGCTAGATAGCAATGCAAATCTCTATGGTGTGTATGATGATGGTGAGTGAAAAAGTGATCACATGGAGGTAGGTAGCTGAAGACAAGCTTTACCACTGGTCAAAATATGGGGCTCCTATCATATATGGTTCCGGAGATACAGGGCTGATTGCGCAGCCTGTCAGAAGCTACATACAGAGCGGCCAGTTTAAATACAAGCTGGCATACTCTGCAGCAGACTGAGAGGATGAGCTCACAGGGCTTATAATAATTATTTGTATATTACTTACTTATGGTAATTAACCCCTTGCCACCCAGGCCAATTCTGATACTTCTCTCCTACATGTAAAAATCATCATTTTTTTTTTGCTCGAAAATTACTCAGAACCCTCAAACATTATATATATTGTTTTAGCAGACACCCTATGGAATAAAATGGTAGTCTTTGCAACTTTTTATGTTACACGGTATTTGCGCAACAATTTTTCAATCGTGTTTTTTTTTGGAAAGAAACTGTTTCATTCATAAAAATAAAACAAAAAACACTAAAAGTAGCACGATTTTTTTGTATACTAAGCGATGCTTTAAATGTTTTTACAGGTTACATGTTTAGAGTTAAGACTCCATTCACACAGGGGCAACACCACTTCAAGCCCGATTTTATGAGGCAACTCAGACACAACTTGAGTATGAATTACAGCACGACTCCAGGCAACTTACAAGGCAACTTCAAGTTGCCTGCAGGACAGGAGACATTCCAGTGGCCAATAAAACAAGAATTAGCTCTGTGGGAAGGAGGGGGGAGGGAGGGGTTTGCCTGAGAAATGTATGTTATCTTCCAGAAAAGTTGCTTATCTAAGAAGACAGTGATCCGACTTCAGAGGCAACTCCCATTGAAATCAATGGGTACAGGTCGCCTAGAAGTCGGATTGAAGTAGTACAGGGACCTTTTTTGAAGTCGGAGCGACTGCAGTAGTGTGCATTAAGACGGCTCCATTAACTTACATTGATTTCCTCAGCCAGCGACTTGAGGCGACTAGGGGCGACCTGGGGCGATTTGAAGTTGGATCCAAAGTTGCCCCTGTGTGAATGGGCTCTTACAGAGGAGGTCTAGTGCTAGAATTATTGCTCTCGCTCTAACGATCGTGGCATATGTAACCTGTGTGTATCTGGCTCTGATACTAGCCAGTGCCTACCCAGCTACTGACTAGTATCTCTCCCCAGCCTGTCCCCACACACCCTCTCACCTGCTGACCTGTGTATGGGGGAATCACTCCTGCAGTGTTATTGTGTTTTGCCAGTGAATACAATGATCAGTGTTGCTAACTATAGCTGGCAGCACTGATTGTTTTGGGAGAAACCTGACAGGCTGGTTGTACTCAAGTCGATTAATAGATTGACTTGTGTAAAACCAGCTAGCCCATACGTAGATCGACTATGGCTGGTCTCTGCATTAATTGGCTTAATTTCAATCCATGTATGGCCCACTTAACCACTACACAGTCCCTAAACATCCTTTCACAAACCTTTACATTTTTCCTTCCCAGATTTCTTCATCCTCCTCACCTGTATATAGTGCCCACTGTCATACTCTCCACACTTCTCTTCTATACATAGTGCCCACTGTCATACTTTCCACACTTCTCTCCTGTACATACTGCTCACTGTCATACCCTCCACACTTCTCTCCTGTACATAGTGCCCGCTGTCATACCCTACCGACTCCTCTCCTGTACATAGTGCCCGCTGTCATACACTTCTCTCCTGTACATAGTGCCCAGGTC
Source organism: Rana muscosa (assembly GCA_029206835.1). Lineage (NCBI taxonomy): Eukaryota > Metazoa > Chordata > Amphibia > Anura > Ranidae > Rana > Rana muscosa. Next base: position 1,113,738,453 of record CM055122.1, on the reverse strand, counting down.
GTACCCTCCACACTCCTCTTCTGTACATACTGCTCACTGTCATACCGTCCACACTCCTCTCCTATACATAGTGCCCACCGTCATACCCTCCACACTCCTCTCCTGTACATACTGCTCAATGTCATACCCTCCACACTTCTCTCCTATAGATAGTGCCCACCGTCATACCCTCCACACTCCTCTCCTGTACATACTGCTCACTGTCATACCCTCCACACTTCTCTCCTATACATAGTGCCCACCGTCATACCCTCCACACTCCTCTCCTGTACATACTGCTCACTGTCATACCCTCCACACTTCTCTCCTATACATAGTGCCCACCGTCATACCCTCCACACTTCTCTCCTGTACATAGTGCCCACTGTCATACCCTCCACACTTCTCTCCTATACATAGTGCCCACCGTCATACCCTCCACACTTCTCTCCTGTACATAGTGCCCACTGTCATACCCTCTACATTCTCTCCTATACATAGTGCCCACTGTCATACCCTCCACACTCCTCTACTGTACATACTGCCCACTGTCATATCCTCCCCACTCTTCTTCTGTACATACTGCACACTGTCTTACCCTCCACACTCATCTCATGTACATACTGCTCAGTATCATACCGTCCACACTCCTCGCCTGTACATACTGCCCACTGTCATACCCTCCACACTCCTCTCCTGTACATACTGCCCACTGTCATACCCTCCACACTCCTCTCCTGTACCTACTGCCCACTGTCATACCCTCCACACTCCTCTCCTGTACCTACTGCCCACTGTCATACCCCCCCACACTCCTCTCCTGTACATACTGCCCACTGGCATACCCTCCACACTCCTCTACTGTGCATACTGCCCACTTTCATACCCTTCAAACTCCTCTCCTGTACATAGTGCTTCTGCCATAACCTCCGCACTCCTCTCCTGTACATTGTGCCCACTGTTAGACCCTCCACATTCCTCCCCCTCACCTGCACATACTTCCAACTTTTATACCATCCATACTCCTCTCATATGCCTCTTACCCACAAAAACAATTCTTTAAAATTATACTGAATATCCTCAATGTTACCAGCTCTAGAATGGGCACACTTTTGTTAGTTCAACTAAAGGAAATCTTCTCAGTCCTCATATTTGTTCTGCCCCATTATTAGTACTCATTTAATTTTGTCATTACTACTGTGATGTATAGGGGAACATAGGGGATCTCAGCTACTCTAAATATAGCACTTGTAAAAAGAAGTGTCCCTGAAAATATTTTTGAAATGTTGGCAACTATGCACTTAGGCACTGACCAAGGGCCACGGGGTCAGTAGGGGGCCCCATGAGAGGCTCCTGGGATCCTGTGATATTAAAGCAGTAGTAAACTTCACTAACATTACTACTTTTTAGAGGCCCTGAGGTAGGTTATGCCACAATGTACAAGTACAGTCAGGTCCATAAATATTGGGACATCGACACAATTCTAATCTTTTTGGCTCTATACACCACTGTTGCTACTATTTTTCTTAAAGCGCTTGTATATCAATCTAAAAGTAAGTGTTATTGCTACATTAAATTTCCATATTCCATACAGAGTCACGCTATGTGGATGTTTTTTTCCTCCTATATATGTTATACACCCTTCTATATATATATCCAGGATTCTTTTGGACCATCATGGCCTGTGAGATCATGGGTTAACCAGCTCTCCCCATTTGTGATATACTTTATTCCTCTGCCGTTTGGTCACTCCTACTACAGTCATTGGAGACACACACAGGACTGCCCAGGTTCCATCGTGGTTTATCCACACAAAGATTTGTTTGACCCATCTGAACGTAGGTTCTCCTGGGTTCAAACTTTCCGGTAAGCCCCTTACCTTTTGGTGGTGGTTTCTCTTCACGTTAATTTTTTCTATGCTCCTTTCAATCCCAGCACCTCTTGAAGTCATCACCAGGCTTTCAAAGTCACTTATATTATTATTGGACTAATATAGTCAGATTCACTTCACTTATTTTTGTACTAATATGTTTTCACATATGGACATTCTTTTATAGATTTTATTCATTTATACATCTATATGGACGTTTTATCACTACACTTTATTGTATATGTGTGATTTGAAGTTTATGCCAACCGTATTAGCGCTACACTTTTTGTTTCCGGGCTCTATACACCACCACAATGGATTTGAAATTAAACGAACAAGATGTGTGTAGCGGGGTATCGCTTTAAATGAGTATAAAGACTATTATACCCAGTGTGCAGCGGGGCACCCACAGTGCAGTGCAGAGAAACAGTGTGTTGTGCAGCCGGAGTTAAGTTGTCTTATTGCTTGCTGAGTAACCAACAATTTAATACCATTGGATTACAAATAACCTACAAAGTGCACCACTATTGCTAGCGAAGAACCTTCTCAACGAACTAACTGTGTGTGAATTAGTCAGGCCTGACTGTTCAGCAGGGAGACATTGTTTGGTCGCCATATTGGCCTGGCCACGAGGGGAAGGCTTGCGAGTGTAGTTTATTAAGAGACATTGAGTGTGCATAAAACTGTTAGAACATAATACTTGTTATTTGCTTGACTTTTGATATTGCAGGGCCCTGCATAGATAAATGTACCATTGTCTAACTTTATATTTCTATTCAGTAAAAGTATTTGTGGTTAAGCAAGAAAGTGTGTGGCGTACTCTGTTTATCCCAGCTGAAGCAGTCGGCTCAGGTAATTTCATACTAACCATTGTGTATGCTCTATTGCAGAGTGGTGATTCCTATAGCCTAGTGGGTTTCACACTTCCATTTGTGCTAGCTGTGCCAATGGAGGTTAGAGCCAGTTCCTGGGGGTTGACAGCAGTGTGTTACAGGCCCAAAACTATACCTGCAGCCCTCTTAACTGGGGGTATTGCTACACGTGGGGGCTCGAGTCCGGGATCCTGTATGTTGCAATCAAGCCTGCCAGAAGTACCGCAATGGATCGGTTAACAGTGACCCAGTGGTGCGCATCAGCCAGCGCTTTTCCAGACATGGCTATAGTCGTTGAACTCCCTGGGGAAGACTGGTCGGGGAGCAATGCAGGCAGGCTAATGGAGTTACTGTCCCCAAACCAGAAGGCATGGTTAATTGACCTCAGGCCAGACGAAGAGGCCTCCCATACCTATGCATTGGTAGAATGGAGGGATGAGATACCTGAGAGTTTCAGAGGCCAGAGTGTACAGTCCATAGACCAGAAGACATACCGCTTAGCACAAGCGAAGCCTATAAAGAAAGAACCCCCCGAACCGGCCCCTAGGGAAAAGCAGCTAAAAGAGACAACAATCTCTGCAGCGCCTCTGACCACTATAGGCCCCGAACTCCTAAACACTTTGGGGGACCTTGTCACGAAGTGCCAGAAGAGATACACGGTGTGTGCGGAGACTGGGTACAGGAAGCTGAGATTTTTTTCGGGTAAACAGCCTGTACCACTCAGGGAAGAGGACTTTGATACGTGGATGGAACAAGCAATGCAGGTTGTGGAAGGATGGGAAGTGACGGAAGCCCAAAAGAAGCGGCGCATAAATGAAAGCTTAAAGAGGGCCGCTGCAGAAGCTGTGAAGAATCTTAGATTCAGCAATACCTCTTGCACTGCCTATGACTACTTAAATATGCTCCAGGAGGAGTTTGGCCAGTTGGAGAAAGTTACTGACTTAATCTACCAGTTTGAGCATACCCTTCAACAGCCGGGAGAACGTTTTTCTGAATATGTCCGAAGGTTGAATAAGATGCTCTGCCAGATAGTTCTGAAGAAAGGGATGATACCACAGGCCATAGATGCAGCCAGGATGCGGCAGGTCATGAGGGGAGCACTGCGCTCTGATCCAGTTTGGCTCCATCTAAAGACTACAGGAGGAGTTATGTCCTTAAGCTATCCAGACCTCGTGCGTGTAGTGAGAGATGAAGAGGCTTTGCTCAATGACCAACAGGCAACTGAGAAACCCGATCCCCCTCCCTCAGCAGGGGTTGGATCTGTTATGGCCACAGAACGGGACTCTGAGGTGGCTGTCTTAAAGTCACAGATGGCCCAAGTGTTGCAAATGCTGACTAATGGCTAAAAGTTCAGGAGCTACAAAAAAAAGAACACTTAAAGAAGGAAGTGTTTCAGAATGCCCCAACACCAGTCTTCCAGCAGGACAGGGAAGAAGAAGTTTGCTTTAACTGTGGAGGGGTTGGACATTACGGACGGGTGTGTCCCAGCCCAAAGAGATCCCAAAGCACATATCGCAAACCGGCGGAAAACTCCAGAGGGCCCCGGTGAAGGAGTCAACCGGGTGCCCATCAGTTCCAGCAAGCTCCAAAGGAATCAGGGAACAGGAGAAGCTAAGAAGGGGGGACAATTCCCCACCCCACCAACTTAATACATCTCACTTTAAGTCCAAACCTAAACCTTGGCAGGAAATTAATGCATACCAGGCCCAACAAGGCTTATGGTCCAGGAAAAGATTAAAGAAGAAGAAACCACAGAAGGCCAAACCCATGGAACCAAGGAAGGAGACCTCCACGAGAACATTTCCTGTTAAATTGGTGGGACCCTCTCCAGTGGTCCTCATTCAAGTAGAAGGGATCTAAACGAAGGCATTCTCGACACGGGAGCTCAAGTAACCCTTCTGTACCGGGACTTCTACCAGAAACATCTGAGGCATTTGCCCTTGCAGAAGGTAGAAGACTTGGAAATATGGGGACTTGGAACTCAAAACTTCCTGTATGATGGATACCTCCCAATAAGACTGGCCTTTGACCCCTCAGTAGCCGGAGGCGCAGAGATCTTCGACACATTGGCAGTAGTTTGTCCTTGCCCACCAGGAGCCAATAAAAGTTCCCTCATAATAGGGACTAATACTGACCTGGTCAGGAGGTTACTGGCCCCTATAGCCCAGGAGCAAAACGCCTCAACAGCCAGAATTCACCCTATGTTACAACGGGCCTATCACCAGCTGGTGTTGGAACAGAAGGCTCCAGAAGAAGGAGTGGGAAAAGTCTGGAAGTTAGACAAGAAGGAAAGGATCTTACAGCCTGGGGAAGTAACTTGCCTGAGGGCCCCAGTAAAACTCACCTGGGAGCAACCTGGTTCCTTGGTAGTCCTGGAACCAGACCCTTTGGATACCCATCAAGGGCTGGAAGTGATTCCTGAGGTGGTCCCATTGAGAGCTCTGAAGAAGGCTAATGACAGGGTGTCGGTGAGCATCCGGAACACCACCGACACACCTGTGAAGATCCCAGCCCGGATGCTGTTGGGCCAAGTGAACCCTGCCACCCCGGTTGCCTTGTCAGACTTAAAGGAGGACCAGGGAGAAAGAGCTATTGTGGAGAGACTCTGTTTGGAAGATACGGCTTTACCACCAGCTTGGAAGGAGAGGGCCAAAGCCCAGTTGACTAGGTGGTGGAAGTTCTTCTTCAAGAATGAGTTTGATGTGGGGTGTGCAAAAAGTGCTACCCACAGCATCCGCCTGCAGGAGGACAGACTGTTCAGGGAAAGAGTTTGGCGGGTCCCCTTGGCTGATTTGGAAGATCTGCGAGAGCAACTATCAGAGCTCAAGAGAACTGGGGTCATCCGAGAGTCTAGGAGCCCATACGCCTCTCCAATCGTGGTGGTCAGAAAAAAAATGGGTCATTGAGGCTATGTATTGATTATCGGACCCTCAATAGGAGAATGATACCCGACCCATACACCACTCCACGATTAGAGGATGCCTTACAGAGTTTGTCTGGAGCAAAGTGGTTCAGTGTGACGGATTTGAAGAGCGGGTATTACCAGATTCCAATGCACCCTGGAGATCGAGAAAAGACAGCCTTCATCACCCCTGTGGGGTTCTATGAGTTTGATTGCATGCCTCAAGGCCTCTCAGGAGCTCTAGCCACATTCCAGCAACTCATGGAAAAGACGGTGGGAGATATGAACCTTATTGAAGTGCTGGTTTATCTGGATGACATCATTGTGTTCGGGAAGACTCTAGAAGAGCATGAGGCAAAGCTGGAAAAGGTCTTGAAAAGACTCAGTGATGAGGGACGTAAGCTTTCTTTGGAGAAGTGCCAGTTTTACCAATCTTCAGTCCACTACCTGGGGCACATTGTGTCTGCTGAAGGGGTATCCACAGATCCTGGGAAGTTGGAGGCAGTTACCTCCTGGCCACGGCCCACCACAGTGACTGAGCTCAATTTGTTTCTGGGATTTTGCTCCTACTACCGAAGGTTTGTGGAGGGATTTGCAAAAATCGCCAAGCCATTAAATGAACTCCTGAAGACTGAAGGAGAAGAAGATGAGTCAGGGCCCAGGAAACCAGGGGAGTCTATAGAAGATCAGTGGACTGTGAGCTGTGAAGAGGCTTTCACCAGATTGAAGGAGAGCCTGACCACTGCCCCCGTCTTGGCTTATGCGGATACCAGAAAGCCGTATGAACTACATGTGGATTCCAGTCATTATGGTCTGGGGGGAGTGCTGTATCAAGAGCATGATGACCAACTGAGGCCCATTGCTTTTGTGAGCAGAAGTTTGACCCCGGCCGAAAAGAATTACCCCACCCACAAGCTGGAATTCTTGGCCTTGAAATGGGCTGTGGTGGATAAGCTGAAGGACTACCTGTACAGAGCTGAGTTTGTGGTAAAGACAGACAATAACCAGCTCACCTACCTCCTAACTACGGCCAAACTGGATGCCACCGGCCACCGTTGGCTAGCAGCTCTCTCAGGATTCACTTTCAGTCTAAAGTACAGGCCTGGGACTGGAAGCAGAGACACTGATGCCTTATCCAGAAGGTCCCATGCTCCCACTAATCTGATGGAAGACTGGACTCGGCTGGCCCCAGAGGGAGTGCGAGCCTTGTGTCAGGGAGCAGAGTTCCAGACAAGTGGAGGGCCCAGAGCCGAAGAAATAGGAGTCTCAGCTGTTGGAGTACCCAAGTTCTACTGCAATGTGACCCAGATTGGAGAAGAGAATATACCCAAACTTTCAAAGAAAGATTTGTGAAGAGATCAAATGGAAGACCCACTGGGGAGGTTGGCTCTGGAAGCATTCGAAAGCCAGAACCCCGACTTGCTTCTGAAGGACCCCTCAAAGGAGGCTTGTCTATTAAGAAGAGAATGGGATTGGCTACAAACGCATCAAGGGGTGGTCTACTAAAGGGGCCCCTCTGATGATTTGGAGGATAAGTGGCAACTGTTTCTGCTAGAGAAACACCGGAAGACTGTTCTGACTGCTTTGCATGATGATCATGGCCACCTGGGTTCGGAAAGAACATTTCAACTCGTAAGGAACAGATTCTACTGGCCCTGTATGCGGGTTGAAGTGGAGGAATATTGTCACTCATGTGCAAGATGTATACAAAGGAAGACTCTGCCTCATCAAGCTGCCCCAATGGGCCACCTACAAAGTCAAGGGCCCTTGGATCTGGTATGCATTGATTTTTTTTGTCTGGAACCTGATTTGAGTGGACATGGGAATGTTCTGGTGATAACCGATCATTTCACTAAATATGCTCAGGCATTCCCAACCAAAGACCAGAAGGCCTCCACAGTGGTTAAGGTTCTGGTGGAAAAGTTATTTGTACACTACGGACTACCTCAACGCCTCCACTCAGACCAGGGAAGGGATTTCGAAAGCAGACTGATTCGGAAATTGCTAGATTCACGGGGTATAAAGAAGACCCGAACCACCCCATACCACCCACAAGGAGATGCACAACCTGAACAATTCAATCGGACACTATTGAATATGCTGGGGACATTGAGTAGTGAGAAGAAGCAGCACTGGGGCAAGCATGTGGCCGCCATTGTGCATGCATACAATAGTACAACTAGTGATGCTACTGGATATTCTCCATACAGACTGATGTTTGGCAGGGAAGCAAGACTACCGGTAGATTTAGCTTTCGGCACTTCAATAGATCATACCTCAGCAGCTTCCCACAATGGGTATGTGGATAGGTTGCGACAGAGCTTAAGACTGGCGTATGAGAAGGCCCAGGCGACTTCCAATCAAAGAGGAGCCAGGAATAAGCAGAGTTATGACCTCAAGTTCCGAATTCACGACTTACAGCCAGGAGACCGGGTGCTGTTGCGGAACTTAGGCATTCCAGGGAAGCATAAGCTGGCTGACCGGTGGAGATCACAGCCCTATGTGATCTGTAAACAATTGCCAGGTTTGCCAGTGTATCAACTCAAACCAGAAGGGAGTGTGGGGCAGTTGAAGACATGGCACAGGAATCACTTGCTGCCCCTCTCCGAAGCAGTTCGTTTACCTCCCACCTCGGATCCTTCTGAGCCCCTTTCAGCCTCTAACACTCCTAGACCTGCCACCAGATCTCAAACGACTCTTTCAGGGGAAATGGATGCCCAAGATCTGAGTGAAGATGAGGAATTGGAACTCGATTGGCTATGGTCTTCTCAAGTACCCGAACCCATGACCATGGCCTCTTCATCATCTGAAGTTATCACTAGGGACACTTTGAATGCTGAGGCTGCTGAGTTCATACCACTTGATACTCTTGCAGAAGAATGGGAGGATGCTCTGGACTCTTTTCCAGTAGAGGACCCCCGGGATTCCTTGTATCTCTCTGCACCTAAATTGGATGCCCCTGGACCAGTGGAGCCCGATACACCTGACTTAATAGAGGAAGAATTGGAAGGACCCATTGCAGTTGAGACCTCGGCTCCTAGGGAGCAAAGAGAGAGAAGGACCATCCTTCCCTCAAGAAGACTAACCTACACTCAAATGGGGGAGTGCTCGGAAGAGACTGTTGTTACAGCAAGAAGGACAGTAGATAAGCCTGGTCCCTCTATTGTGAATTTAATAGAGGGCAACCCTAGCTCACTCCCTGGCACAGTTAGACAGGCCTCTTCCACTAATGTGACCTGTGGGCAGGACAACCTCTCTCCCAAAGCTTGGTGGGAGGTTCCTCTGCCAGGCTCCTTTGTAGCCGTGAATTGTATTTCATGTACATATGCTAACAATAATCTTTACTGCTTATCTTTGGGGACCAAAGATTTTAAGTGGGGGGGGAGTGTGTAGCGGGGTATCGCTTAAAATGAGTAAAAAGACTACTATACCACAGTGTGCAGCGGGGCACCCACAGTGCATTGCCCGGTGCAAGGTCTGCTTGGAAGGACTATTTAAGGAGGGAGGAGCAACACGCGGGTCTCTTCGGACACCGCCCTCCTAGCAAGTGGAGCCTACGTTGGGGCCTGTTGTCTGGACTAGGCCGGAGAGCCTGGGCATTGAGGATCCGGAGAGCTTGCCAATCATCACTGGAGAACCCAGAGTCGTCTCATCTATCTATTTCCTGCGGATGGTCGAGAGGATCAGAGACTACGGGTATCTTGAGACTGTGTTTCGGGACATCGGTTACTGAAGTCGGTTGTATGGACTGGTCCAGTCGGGTGAGAGAGCACTTGCTCAGCATACTTTGACTACCTTTTAGGCCCAGTATCCTTTGGTCAGGGCCCACTGTTACCGGAATGTTATACTGCACCCCAGAGAAACAGTGTGTTGTGCAGCCGGAGTTAAGTTGTCTTATTGCTTGCTGAGTAACCAACAGTTTAATACCATTGGATTACAAAACCTACAAAGTGCACCATCAATGCTAGCGAAGAACCTTCTCAACGAACTAACTGTGTGTGAATTAGTCAGGCCTGACTGTTCAGCAGGGAGACATTGTTTGGCTGCCATATTGGCCACGAGGGGAAGGCTCGCGAGCGTAGTTTATTAAGAGACATTAAGTGCGCATAAGACATAATACTTGTTATTTGCTTGACTTTTGATATTGCAGGGCCCTGCATAGATAAATGTACCATTGTCTAACTTTATATTTCTATTCAGTAAAAGTACTTGTGGTTAAGCAAGAAAGTGTGTGGCGTACTGTTTATCCCAGCTGAAGCAGTCGGCTCAGGTAATTCCATACTAACCATTGTGTATGCTTTATTGCGGAGTGGTGATTCCTATAGCCTAGAAGGTTTCACACTTCCATTTGTGCTAGCTGTGCCAAGGGAGGTTAGAGCCAGTTCCTGGGGGTTGACAGCAGTGTGTTACAGGCCCAAAACTATACCTGCAGCCCTCTTAACTGGGGGTATTGCTACATGTGCTTTAACTGCAGACTTTCAGCTTTAATTTGAGGGTATTTACATCCAAATCAGGTAAACGGTGTAGGAAGTACAACAGTTTGTATATGTGCCTCCCACTGTTTAAGGGACCAAAAGTAATGGGACAGATTAACAATCATAAATCAAACTTTTACTTTTTAATACTTGGTTGCAAATCCTTTGCAGTCAATTACAGCCTGAAGTCTGGAACGCATATTCATCACCAGACGCTGGGTTTCATCCCTGGTGATGCTCTGCCAGGCCTCTACTGCAACTGTCTTCAGTTCCTGCTTGTTCTTGGGGCATTTTCCCTTCAGTTTTGTCTTCAGCAAGTGAAATGCATGCTCAATCGGATTCAGGTCAGGTGATTGACTTGGCCATTGCATAACATTCCACTTCTTTCCCTTAAAAAACTCTTTGGTTGCTTTCGCAGTATGCTTCGGGTCATTGTCCATCTGCACTGTGAAGCACCATCCAATGAGTTCTGAAGCATTTGGCTGAATATGAGCAGATAATATTGCCCAAAACACTTCAGAATTCATCCTGCTGCTTTTGTCAGCAGTCACATCATCAGTAAATACAAGAGAACCAGTTCCATTGGCAGCCATACATGCCCACACCATGACACTACCACCACTATGCTTCACTGATGAGGTGGTATGCTTTGGATCATGAGCAGTTCCTTTCCTTCTCCATACTCTTCTCTTCCCATCACTCTGGTACAAGTTGATCTTGGTCTCATCTGTCCATATGATGTTGTTCCAGAACTGTGAAGGCTTTTTTAGATGTTTGGCAAACTCTAATCTGGCCTGCCTGTTTTTGAGGCACACCAATGGTTTACATCTTGTGGTGAACCCTCTGTATTCACTCTGGTGAAGTCTTTTCTTGATTGTTGACTTTGACACACATACACTTACCTCCTGGAGAGTGTTCTTGATCTGGCCAACTGTTGTGAAGGGTGTTTTCTTCACCAGGGAAAGAATTCTTCGGTCATCCACCACAGTTGTTTTCCGTGGTCTTCCGGGTCTTTTGGTGTTGCTGAGCTCACTGGTGCGTTCTTACTTTTTAAGGATGTTCCAAACAGTTGATTTGGCCACACCTAATGTTTTTGCTATCTCTCTGATGGGTTTGTTTTGTTTTTTCAGCCTAATGATGGCTTGCTTCACTGATAGTGACAGCTCTTTGGATCTCATATTGAGAGTTGACAGCAACAGATTCCAAATGCAAATAGAACACTTGAAATGAACTCTGGACCTTTTATCTGCTCCTTGTAAATGGGATAATGATGGGATAACACACAACTGGCCATGGAACAGCTGAGCAGCCAATTGTCCCATTACTTTTGGTCCCTTAAAAAGTGGGAGGCACATATACAAACTGTTGTAATTCCTACACCGTTCACCTGATTTGGATGTAAATACCCTCAAATTAAAGCTGAAAGTCTTCAGTTGAAGCACATCTTGTTCGTTTCATTTCCAATCCATTGTGGTGGTGTATAGAGCGAAAAAGATTAGAATTGTGTCGATGTCCCAATATTTATGGACCTGATTGCATGCACAGCATATTAGCACATTAGGGTACACTTAAATTGTCAGACTGAGCCCTCCAGTGCTGCACTGTGATAAATCTGACGGGGCCCGGGCACTTCCATCTTCACCCAGTCTTCCTTCTGGGTTCTGTGCCTTTGGTCACTTGCCTTGGCCAGGCTGTGTTGATGTCGTTCCCAAACATGCTCATGCGCATCCTCTCTCTCTCATCCAACCCTTTCTCTTTCATCCTCCCTCCCTTACCCCTCACCCCTCTCGCATCCCCTTTCTCTCTCTCATCCTCCCTCTCTCTCTTTAATTTAATTTGTTATAACAAAAAATTGTTTGCATTTTTATTTATTTATTATTTATAAAAGGCCCCACCAAAATCCTCAGCACCAGGCCCACGATGTTCTTAATCTGGCCCTGGGGGGGGAGCAAACCAAAATGAAAGGGTCATACTCCCGCAAAGTTAACAGAAGCCCCGGCAAACTGCTCTGTGCCGCTAACAAATTAATTCAATTGGGACTCGGAGCGTGCCACCTCCTGCAGGTAAGCATCCGTGCATGTGAAATGTCTCCAGGGCCTCCACTTGTCTCGAAATTGTTCTTCTGTATTATGGAGAGTAGATGTGAATTACTCCATAAAGAGAATATAATTGACTTTGAAGTACCACATGACCCTGGTTGGTGGTTGAGGCTGCCTCCACAATGCTGGGACACATGCCTTTGCTGCATTGAGGAGCTGCATTGTGAGTGGCTTCTTGTATTTCCGGATAGGTCTCGCTGTCAGGTGTAGGAGACATGCGGCCGCGTTTCCTTTCAACTCTACCGAGGTCAAGTGTTTAAGAGTTGTTCTTACCTCCCCCCAAAAAGGTCTCAAGGTGGGGCAGGACCAAAAGATGTGGAAAATCGTGCCACCTTCCGCATTGCACCGCCAACACTTATCAGGAGAAGCCCTATCCATTTTGTGAAGCATGTAAGGAACTCTATACCATCGGGATAACATTTTGTACCCGACTTCCTGGTATTGGTCCACAATGGAGGATTTATGTGCCAAAAGGAGAATTTTTTCCACTTGCTGTGGTGTAAACTAGATCTCTAAGTCCACTTCCCAATGGCGAACAAATGTCAAGGACGGTTCCTCACTTTGGGCTGTCAAGTAACCATATAGCAGATACAACGTGTGCCTAGAAGGTTCCCCCCCAAACTGCACAACGATTCAAAGAGGGTGAGATCACATGGGATATATTGTGCCTTCTACAGGGACTGCAGAAAATGTCTGAGTTTGTTAGTGCTTAAACTATTCAGTGGTGGATCTAAAAGCCTAGAGATGTATGTCAGAGAAGGGAGCCCTCTCTGTGGCCACATATCAACTAAACAATATTTCCCTAATAGAGTCAGCCATCTCACCCTTCTGCTGGTAAGTCCGGATATGAAATCAGGATTTCCTATAATGGGAGTCATAGGGGAAGGCAACGGTGAAAGATCCATATTGCGGAAGGTCGACCTAACCACTGCAAGAGTTGCACCGATCAGGGGGTGACTTCTCATATCCTCTGGAGGTGGGGAAGTGAGCCATGGTGACGTCAATAGAGGAATGGAGGCATCCTCAATCTCTATCCCCACCCACTGCTTGGAGTCTGCATTGCAATGCCAATCCACGACCCTCGAAAGGTGCACCGCCTGGTAATACTTAAAGAAGTCGGGAAAGCCAATGCCCCCTTTTTCCTTCGGCATAGATATTAATTGCATTTTAATCCTCAGTGACTTATGGGACCAAATAAAGCCCCTAATTATCGCTCAAAGCTTGGAGAATATACAAAATCCTCAGGAGGACTGTCATCTTTAAGGCGTTACACCGCCCAAACCACATCAAGGTCAGGGTATACCAGTTGCGGAGGTCAGTTTTCAATCCGTACAGCAAAGGCAGTAAATTAGAAGGATACAGGTGTGCCAAGTCCGGGGTGATGTTAATGCCTAAATACCGTATTGATTTGTCTGCCCAGTGAAATGCAAAAGACGAGCGCATACTGTGGACTATAGAATCAGGGACTGTTATATTCAGCACCGTGGACTTAGCAAAATTAACCTTAAAACTTGACAGTTCTCCATACACCCGTAGGGCCGCTAGAATACTGGGAAGCGAAATACGTGGGTTGGAGACAAAAAAGATCAAGTCGTCTGCATAGGCCGCGATTTTATGATGCCCTGAGTGCTTCTGTACGCCTGTGATATTGGGGTCATCTCTTATGGAACACAGGAAAGGCTCTAGGGTCAGAATAAAAATCATTGGAGAGAGGGGGCAGCCCTGTCTCTTCCCGTTCGTTATTGTAAAAAAGTCTGAGCGCCATTCATTTACCCGTACAGCCGCTGAGGGGGTGGAATAGAGAGACAGGATCCATCAAAGCATATTGGTCCATCAAAGCAATTTTATGCGGGTTGGCCCACATAAAATGCCAGGCCACCCTGTCGAAGGCTTTCTCCGTGTCTGTTGAAAGCAAGAGAAAGGGCCTTTTGGTGGAACGGGCAGTATGGATAAGGTTAAAAACCCTGGCAGTGTTGTCCCTTGCTTCTCTCAGCGGCACGAAACCCGCCTGATCGAAATGTATAAATTTCGGGATGTGTGGTAAAAGTCGGTTTGACAAAATTTTTGAGAAGAGCTTTAAATCTACGTTGAGGAGCGCGATTGGACGGTAATTTCCACACTGGGACGGGTCCTTCCCTTCTTTGAGTATAGGAGATATATACGCCCTCAGTGTGTCCGCTGGCATGGGACCATCCCCCTTCAGGGTATCGTAGGCTGTCAAGAAATGAGCCGTCAAAGAGGTCGAGAAGGTGTGGTAATAAGTCAGCGTGAAACCATCAGGCCCCAGCGCCTTCCATGGTTTGGTTTGAGCTAAGGCTACATTGAATTCCTCAGCTATAATCTCAGACTCCAAGGAGTCCCTTATTCCATCCAGTAATGTGGCCATGCCTGAGGCTCTGATGTATTCACTAGCCGACTCTGTCCTGGCCGCAACTGTCTCTGCAGACTCAGCGGGTGTAATGCCTCGTACACACGGCCGAGATTCTCGTCGAAAAAAACATGTCGTTTTTTTCGACGAGATTCTTGGACAAGAAACTTGTCCCGGCCGTGTGTACACACGCTCCTTTCAAAGAACCCGCGGTTCTTTGAATGAAGCGAACGCGGTGACGTCATCGAATACGACGAGCATGCGCTCGTCACATTCGATGCCGTCGCCGCCATCTTTGTTCACCCTACCTATGCCTAGGAAGCTACCGCGCATGCGTCAAAGTCATTTCGAGCATGCGCGGGCTTCCCGGCGAAAAGGTAAGTGTACACACACACAATTTTCTCGTCGAGAAACAGGCTGACGAGAATCTCGACGAGAAAATAACCTGCTCTCTATTTTCTCGTCGAGATTCTTGTCGCTTTTCTTGACGAGAAACCATACACACGAACAAATTTCTCGGCAAGAAATCTCTGCCAGCAAGTTTCTTGCTGGTTTTTGCAGAGAAACTCGTTCGTGTGTACGAGGCTTGAGTTATACAATTTCTGGTAAAAGTCACCAAATTCCCGTGCCATATCCTTATGCCGCGTACACACGATCGTTTTTCATGCCGTTAAAAATACAATTTTTTAAAATGCCCAATAAAACCGATCGTGTGTATGCTCCAGAGAATTTTTAACGGCGTGAAAAACGGCCATTAAAAATTTCGAACATGCTCTATTTTTTCACGTCGTTTTTCATGTCGTTTTTTTTAACGACGTGAAAAACGATAGTGTGTATGCTTTTACGAGGGGAAAAAACGCGCATGCTCAGAATCAAGTATGAGACGGGAGCGCTCGTTCTGGTAAAACTAGCGTTCGTAATGGAGATAGCACATTCGTCACGCTGTAACGGACTGAAGAGCACAAGGCTGAAAAGCGCGAATCGCCGCTCAACAAAGTTTACTAACATGAAGGGTGGCGCCATTCGAATAGAACTTCCCCTTTATAGTGCCGTTGTATGTGTTGTACGTCACTGCGCTTTGCTCGAGCGTTTTTTTTAATGATCGTGTGGATGCAAGACAGGCTTGAGAGGAAACATGAAAAAAAACGACGAGAAAAACATGGCATGAAAAACGATCGTGTGTACGCCGCTTTAGAGGTATTTACCTTGGTCCCCTGTCTGGTTGTAATATATGGAATGAAGGTGCGCTTCCTCGGGCCACGAAGGGCTCTAGCAAGCATTGACCCCGGTTTGTTCAAAAATTCAAATAAGGAGCGTCTAGCCCAGGCCAAGCTCTGAGCGGTCTTTTGATAAAGCAGATCTTTAAGATCTTCTCTGGCTTTTAATAGGGCCGTGGATGGGCTTCTGCCAATGTTCTTGGCACCTGAGAAATTAACAAATCAATCTTACGAGACCTTTCCCACTTCCTTAGGGCCCCTATTCGTATCAAACCTCCCCGTATTACGCATTTATGCGCTTCCCAAATGGTCATCGGTAGGGATGAGCTCGGTGTTCGAGTCGAACATAAGTTCGACTCAAACATCGGCTGTTCGACCGTTCGGCGAACATCGAAACAATTTGGGCCGTTCGCGCCAAATTCGAGTGACGCGAACGGCCCACAATACACTGCGCCATTGCAGTGCAATCCCGGCGCTGTGATTGGCCAAGCATGCACTGTGACCCCGCATGCTTGGCCAATCACAGCGCCGGCAGCTAGGAGAGCCATAATTGGCCACAGGCAGGTTGCCTGTGGCCAATTATAGCTCAGGGGGTTTAGCACACGCCCCACACTATAAAAGGCCGCCAGCGCGGCGGCCTTGTGTAGTGTGTTCCGGCACAGGGAAAGAGTTACATAGGCAGGGACTGTGTCAGTGCTATTTGTACCTCAAACTTGTGTGTAGGGAGAGAAAAGGATAGGCACGGAGAGTGTCAGTGTCATATTCTTTGCTAAACCTTGTGTGCAGGGAGAGAGAAGGATAGGCAGGGGACAGTGTCAGTGTCACATTCTTTGCTAAACCTTGTATGCAGGGAGAGAGAAGGATAGGCAGAGAGAGTGTCAGTGTCATATTCTTTGATAAACCTTGTGTGCAGGGAGAGAGAAGGATAGGCAGGGGACAGTGTCAGTGTCACATTCTTTGCTAAACCTTGTGTGCAGGGAGAGAGAAGGATAGGCAGGAGACAGTGTCAGTGTCCATGTTGCTAAGAATCCTGCACATTATACACCTAAAGTTAGCCCGTATTGCTGTGTTTTCCTGGTGTGTTACACCAACAGGCATTTGCAGCACTTACAGCGGGCGGAGTGTGCCTCCTGCACATTATACACCTGAAGTTAGCCCGTATTGCTGTGTTTTCCTGGTGTGTTACACCAACAGGCATTTTCAGCACTTACAGCGGGCGGAGTGTGCCTCCTGCACATTATACACCTGAAGTTAGCCTGTATTGCTGTGTTTTCCTGGTGTTACACCAACAGGCATTTGCAGCACTTACAGCGGGCGGAGTGTGCCTCCTGCACATTATACACCTGAAGTTAGCCCGTATTGCTGTGTTTTCCTGGTGAGTGGATGACCAAGCCCTCCTCATCCTCCTCATCCTCTCTCACCCAGGCTCAGGGTACTGGCAAAGCAGCTGCCAAAGCGTCCTCTTCCCTGGTATTAATGTCATCATCAGTCACTCCTTCCCTAGACAAACCATGTCCTCCTGAGGAGTCCCCCGAACTGTTTGAGCACAGTGTTGGATACATGCTCCAGGAGGATGCCCAGCGTTTCGAAGGGTCTGATGATGATACCCAGCTAGAGGAAGGCAGTAGCGTGAGAGCAGAGAGAGGGGATGTTCAAGAAGGACACCAATCTGGCAGTCATGTTCCAGCAGCTGCAGCATACTGCCAGATTGGCTCCAGTGATGAGGAGGGAGGGGATGTTGAGGTCACTGACTCCACGTGGGTGCCTAATAGGAGAGAGGAGGAGGAGGAGGAGGATGAGGAGGAGGCACATCTTCAACGAGGCAGGATGCCCTCGGGGAGCCAGCGTAAGGGCAGCACACCGACGGAATCACACCGCAGAGCTCCGCCTGTGCAGGGCGCTGCCTCTGCCCGTCATTCAAAAAGTTCTTTGGTGTGGGCCTTTTTTGAGTCGAGTGCATCAGATCGCACAGCTGCTGTTTGCAACATATGTCTCAAGCGTATATCACGTGGCCAAAACATCACCCGTTTGGGCACCACATGCTTGACCAGACATATGTTGACCTGCCATGCAGCTCGTTGGCAAGCCTACCTTAAAGACCCACACCAAAGAACAAAGCGGACCTCTCCTTGCACCGCATCAGCTGGGATCTCCAACCCCACTATACCTTCAGTCCTCTCTGAAACCTGCACTGAGAGGAATGAAGGTGTAGAATTAGGTGTGTCACAGCCAAGTACTTGCGGGCACTCTGCTAGCAGTACACCGACGTCCGATTCTAGCAGGCAAATTTCCCTGCCCCAGCTGCTGGACCGTCGAAAGAAGTTCACTCCCAGCCATCCACATGCCCAGCGGTTGAATGCTAGCTTGGCTAAATTGCTAGCGCTTCAACTGCTGCCTTTTCAGTTGGTAGACTCGGCCCCCTTCCGTGAATTTGTGCAATGTGCAGTTCCTCAGTGGCAGGTTCCCAAACGCCACTTTTTCTCACAGAAGGCGATTCCGGCTCTCTACCGGCATGTGGAAGGCAATGTCTTGGCCTCGCTGGACAGGGCGGTCAGCGGTAAGGTGCATATTACCGCTGACTCATGGTCCAGCAGGCATGGACAGAGACGTTACCTTTCTTTCACGGCCCATTGGGTCACTCTTTTGGCAGCTGGGAAGGATGCAGGACAAGGTGCAGTAGTGTTGGAGGTTGTTCTGCCGCCACGCCTCCAAAACGCTACTACTGGTTGTGACACACCTCTCTCCTCCACCCCCTCCTCTTCTTCTTCCTCCATGGCCTCTTCCTGTGCTTTGTCCTCGGAACCAGCGGTGCTCCGTAGGCGTTCAAGGGGCTACGCAAGTACGCAGGCAAAAAGATGCCATGCCGTGCTTGCGCTGGTGTGTTTGGGGGACAGGAGCCACACTGGGGCAGAGGTTCTGTCTGCTCTGCAGGGGCAGGCCGAGAGGTGGTTGACGCCACGCCAGCTTAAGCCAGGAATGGTGGTTTGTGACAATGGCACCAACCTCCTCTCCGCCCTCCGACAGGGACAACTGACCCATGTGCCCTGTGTGGCTCACGTCCTTAACGTGGTGGTGCAGCGGTTCTTGGGCAGGTCCCTGGGCTTACAGGATGTCCTGAGGCAGGCCAGGAAAGTCTGTGTGCATTTCCGCAGATCTTATAATGCCAGTGCTCGCCTGGCTGAGCTGCAAAAGGAGTTGAACCTGCCAAAGAACCGCCTTATATGTGACATGCCCACCAGGTGGAACTCAACGTTGGCCATGCTGCAGCCGCTGCACACGCAGCAGAGGGCCATCAATGAGTACCTGTGCGACTACGGCACCAGGACAGGGTCAGGGGAGCTCGGGTTTTTTTCACCACGCCAGTGGGGCATGATCAGGGATGCATGCACTGTCCTGGCACCATTTGAGGAGGCCACGAGGATGGTGAGCAGTGACAGTGCATGCATCAGTGACACTGTACCTCTTGTCCACCTGTTGGAACATACGCTGCGTGGAATAATGGACAGGGCACTTGAGGCAGAATAGAGGCAGGAAGAGGAGGACTTCCTTGCCTCTCAAGGCCCCCTTTACCCAGACAGTGTTCCTTCTGTCCCACCCATCGCACAGGAAGAGGAGGAGAAGGAGGAGGAGGAGGATTGTGTCAGCATGGAGGTGGAGCCTGGCACTCAGCATCATCAGCAGCAGTCTTTTAGGGATGATTTACAGTCCCAAGAAACCAGTGGACTTGTACGTGGCTGGGAGGAGGTGGCTGCGGATCATGTCGTCCTTAGTGACCCAGAGGACTCCGGACCGAATGCCTCAGCTAACCTACGCTGCATGGCCTCCTTGATCCTGCAAAGTCTGCAGAAGGATCCTTGTATTCTTCGGATCAAGGAGAGGGACCATTACTGGCTGGCCACTCTCCTTGATCCACGGTACAAGGGTAAGGTTGCGGACCTTATCTTACCATCGCAGAGGGAGCAGAGGATGAGACAACTCCGGGAGGCCTTGCAGAAAGGTCTGTGCAACGCGTTCCCAGAGACTGGGAGGTTACAAACTCCTGGTCCTGGACAACGAGTTACTGAGGCTTCGGTCAGTCAAAGAAGGAGCGGTGGGGAAGGTGGCCGTCTGACCGATGCGTTCAGACAATTCTTTAGTCCGCAGCCCCAAGGTATGATCGGTTCCAGCAACCATCGCCAGCGTCTGATATACATGGTGCAGGAATACCTAGGGGCAAGGTCAGACTTGGACACCTTCCCCACCGAAAATTCTCTGGCTTACTGGGTCTTGAGGATGGATCACTGGCCAGAGCTTGCACAGTATGCAATTGAGCTACTGGCCTGTCCTGCATCCAGCGTTCTTTCAGAACGCACATTCAGTGCTGCTGGAGGATTTGTCATGGATCACAGGGTGCGCCTGTCCACAGACTCGGTTGATCGACTGACCTTCATAAAGATGAACCAGTCTTGGATCACCACCAGCTACCAAACACCTGAAGCTGATATAACAGACAAATTTATTTTCAAATGTCACATCCCTTCAAGACTGATGCTGAGAGACTGTCCTGTTATGTTGACTGACTATCCTCCTCCTCCTCAATGATCCGATTGATGATGATAGCTTGGAAGAACATTTTTGTTTCTGGGTGCCGCCACCAGTGGCTAAGGCCCAATTTTTCAGCCCCTGTTTAACAGGGGCATGTTATTACAATTTTTTATGCAATGCTTTGCAGCAGGGCTCATTCCTGCACTCCAACTAGAGTATCTGGGAGAGGTTGCAGTGTCGTGGCACCAGCACCAGTGGCTAAGGCCCAATTTTTCAGCCCCTGTTTAACAGGGGCGTGTAATTACAATTTTTGATGCAATACTTTGCAACAGGGCTCATTGCTGTGCTCCAAGTACAGTATCTGTGAGGGGTTGCAGTGTTGTGGCACCAGTGCCTAAGGCCCAATTTTTCTGCCCCTGTTTAACAGGGGCATGTAATTACAATTCTTGATCTAATAATTCACAGCAGGGCCCATTCCTGCGCCCACCAAGAGTAACTGTGAGGCCTTACAGTGTTGTGTCAACACCACCACCACCACCACCAAAGGCCCAATTTTTCAGCCCCTGTTCAACAGGGGCATGCAATTACAATTCTTGATCTAATAATTCACAGCAGGGCCCATTCATGCGCCCACCAAGAGTAACTGTGAGGGCTCACAGTGTTGTGGCAACACCAACATGTAAGGGGCAAATTTCAGCAGAGTATATATGGCAGGCCCCTACTTTCAAACATTCAACTTACAAACGACTCCTCCTTGCAAACGGAAGGATACAACAGGAAGTGAGAGGAAATCTACCCCTAGGAAGGCAAATTCTCTCCTGTAAGAGTTAATATGGGAAAAAAAAGTGTCTCCTCTCCACTGATGCTTTATCACCAATTCTTGTTTCAATAAAAACCCCAAATTTTCAAAAAACAATTGTCATTAGGACGGAAAGTGAGGTGAACTGTTCTGAACAGGTGCACACTGCACAGACAGAAAAACAAATGTTACAGGGGTGATAACCCTTCCCTATGTTTTCCAAAAAGCTTAAAAATAGATTTTTGGGCTGGAGCTACACTTAAACAATGTACCTGTTCAAAATTACAAACAGATTCTACATAAGAACAAACCTACAGTCCCTGTCTTGTATGCACCGCCTGTATACGGCTGTTCAGAGTATATAAGGCCTTTTTTATTTTGTATGCAGGGTTCCCCTTAATACAACATACAAGACCCAAAGGGGCTGGTAATGGGCTGGGGTAGGGGGGGGGTGTGATGGGGTAGCTATGCCATTTTTCTTAAAGATTTTCATCCATATTACCGGGACCAGACATTACATTAAAGCCGCAAGCAGTTTTAAATGGCTTTTTTTCCTTTAGAAATGTAATTTTGTGCAGGGACAGTTCTAAACACGGGAAACACGTGGCACTTCACAGGCATACTTTAGACACCCCCCAGGTACGATATTTAAAGGAATATTTGACTTTTTCTTTTTCACTTTATGCATCATTAAAATGACTGCTCCCGAAAAACGGCCGTTTTTAAAACTTCTTTTTGCATTGATACATGTCCCCTGGTGCAGAACCCGGGTTCCCAAACCCTTTTTAGGACAATAACATGCATAATAGTCATTATAATTAGCACTTTAGATTTCGAACGTTCGCATCCATTGTATTTAATAGGGTTCTAAAGTTCGTGCGAACTTTCGGTCCGTTCGCGGGTTCTGGTGCGAACCGAACCCGGGGGTGTTCGGCTCATCACTAGTCATCGGGTTCAGAGACGGGTCAACGTTTTCAGAGAAGTAGTTTGATAGTACCTTTTCTAGATCATGACGCACCTCTGGGATTTGTAACAAAAACTCATTGAGTTTCCAAGTCGGGGGACTTAGGGGGATAGCTACCCAGCTCAAGGTCACGTGGGTTGGAGCGTGATCGGAAAAGGAAATTAAATTGATTTGGGAGGAGGTAACGAATGGTAAGTCTTTATGCTGAATCAGGAAGAAGTCAATTCTTGAATATGTGCGGTGCACTGAAGAAAGACTGATTTTCTTTAGCCCACTGTAACCTTGTTTTTTTTCTGTTTAGGTGTTAATGATGGTGTTCCTTTGGCTTTTCTGTATGTAAATCCCATTTCCTTTAGGCAATGTCTTACAGTTCAGTCACAGGCATTGACTCCAGTTTCTGACCATTTGTTCCTCATTTGTTTTGTTGTGCATTTTCTTGTTTAGAGGCATATTGCTTTAAGTTTTCTAACTTGACGCTTTGATGTCTTCCTTGGTCTACCACTACGCTTCCCTTTTCAGCTTTTAGCATAAAAGGCTTGAATTAGGCTTCATGCACACAGGTGGTTTAGTCCAAACAGGCTAAAAAGGAGGCACAGGTGCAGTGTACAACCTGCTAACAGCCTGTCAAAATCAATACCAGGCTGAAATTTGCAGTGGCTGAATGCTGTACTGGCATACAGGGCCATGTGCATAACGGAAACCATGTTTGGGGCATACATCCCTGTAGGCACACAGGGGCATCCCCTATATAACCCCTCCCACTCCCAGCTAGTCTCTTTCTTGCTAGTTTCCTTTGTTGATGGACCTCTACTGAAAAAAGATTTCTTCTTATTCTGCTATAAAGATTCCTGGTTGCACCATGTGCAACTGCGGCTCCTTCTGAAGCTTCTGGATGTGTTGACTCTTGGCTGAGCTTTGGGGGACTGTACCCAGACTCCGCTAGAATGAGGTTGCAGTGTTGGCCTTTAATGTTGCTTCAGGCCCTTGATCCTGTGTGGGCACTCACCTTGGCATTTTACAAAAGGGTCTACTTTGTAACATGTTACTTTTGAGCAGCTGACCTCAATCCCCACCTCTCTCCCATGAGAGCGGGCAGGGAAACCTCTCCCTGCAACTACTGTCGCATTTTAAAATCGCATGGCTGTACGGATCGCCACCCACAGACACATAATTTGTTCACAGTCCCATTTGCTGCTCATTGCAGGTACAATTCTTTACAGGTTGCAGTGTAAATAAAATAAAATAAATGCACATTTTTTTTACCTTCCAAATCATGTGCATGTATTTATTTATTTATTTTAACAAAAGGTGAACATAGACTTTTAAGACTACATTCTTGATAAGAATATATTTTTTAAACCAGAGTTTTTAGTGTCACTTTAACCCTTCCCTCTCCACAGCAGCTAAAGTCGTGAATACCCCTCTCATGGCACTTTTGCACTGCACATGGCAGCTCACAAGCACAGGTGTCATGGTTATGCAGTAATGTTTGTCTCTCAGCTTACCCCTTCTCCATGTGTTCACCTTAGAGGCCAGCCCCTCTCACATGGCTGCTTAAATAATCTCTCCTCCAAGCATGGCTCCACCCCAGGCCCTATCAGGGAACACTATATTAACCTGTGCACTGCAAGCCAGCCGTGCTGATCAACGTTGTTTGTTAAGCTATTGTGTGTTTTAGTTCCTGCTTGCCGTGTGCTACATCTGTCTCTGTTTTACCGATCTTGGCTTGTTCTCGACTATCCCTGTCTGTTTGTGACCTTGACCTTTGGCGTGTCCTTTGTTTATCCTTGTCTGCTAGACGCCCTGACCTTTGGCTTACCCCCTCATTATCTCTTGTATCCTGAGCTGCTGCTTCCCCTCTATCCTCTATAGCCCACTGTGAGCGTGAGCTGGGGGACTCTGGGGGCCGCGACCTGGATCCAGTTGCAGCCCAGTCCATCCTCATTACTAGAGGCTCTGGTGAACACCTGCTGGATCTTAGACTCCATGCCCTGGGGAACCTTAAACTCTAGGTCCCTGTGGGATCCCTGTTGGTGCTTCAGTGGACCTGCCTTCCTTAACCACTCAGAGTTCCATCCGCAGCAGTCAGCTATAGGGTTCACTACCTTAGCTGTGCACTCCTGACCCCAACGGTGTGCATCTGTCACCTGGTTTCAGGTGACCTGACAACAGGGTTAAGGGGTAGTGATGAGTTCAAGGTTTGTTTTGAATACAATTTCAGACCAAACTTTGTTCATGGGTTGGTCTGAATGCCGGATATTTAGCCCATTCGGGAACCAAACCTCATATGTAGTGGTATTTCTACCAATTTCTTATCTGTCAATGGTTGGTAAAGAAGAGGTGAGTGCTAATACCCACTGCATCCTTAGCAACCAGTAATGTCACCGCTCTCCTTCCTCCACAACTACCCATGTCATCAACATGGGAGCAAGGTACCCCCCCTTGGCATGTGGCTTGGTGTGGTTCAAGAAGGGGAGCTGCATGCTTGTCTTTTTTATGGGGGGGGGCATGTTTTTTATGTGGTGTTACCACGTAAAATTTGGGTCTGGTGTAAAATTTCATTTTTTTTTTTTTTTTTTTAATTGCATGGGGTCCCATTTGACATCAATACCAAAGATAGGAGTCAGATATGTGTTATTAGACTTTCATCCAAGTTATACAGGGAATCCCCAGTTGTTCATTTACAAACAGAAGTAAAGCGGCCGAAGCTGTCATTTGTAATTTTTTAAATGGTATTTTATTTTCTCTGCAAGTGTCAGTTTTGTTGTAGTAGATGTATACAGTGTCTTGAAAATTATATTCATACCCCTTGAAATTTTCCACATTTTGTCATGTTACAACCAAAAACGTAAATGTATTTTATTGGGATTTTATGTGATAGACCAACATAAAGTGGCACATTATTGTGAAGTGGAAGGAAAATGATAAATGATTTTCACAAGTTTTTACACATAAATATGTGAAAAGTGTGGCGTACATTTGTATTCAGCTCCCCAGAGTCAATACTTTGTAGAATCACCTTTCGTTGTAATTACAGTTGCAAGTAAATTTGGGTATGTCTCTACCAGCTTTGCACATCTAGAGAGTGACATTTTGTGCCTATTCTTCTTTGCAAAATAGCTCAAGCTCTGTCAGATTGGATGGAGAGTGTCTGTGAACAGCAATTTTCAAGTCTTGCCACAGATTCTCAATTGTTTTTAAGTCTGAACTGGGCCATTCTAAACACATGAATATGGTAACTAGGGATGAGCTCGGTGTTCGAGTCGAACATAGGTTCGACTCGAACATCGGCTGTTCGCGCGTTCGGCGAACAACGAACGATTTGGGCCGTTCGCGCCAAATTCGAGTGACGCGAATGGCCCACAATACACTGCGCCATCGCAGTGTAATCCCGGCGCTGTGATTGGCCAAGCATGCACTGTGACCCTGCATGCTTGGCCAATCACAGCGCCGGCAGTGAGGAGAGCAATGATTGGCCACAGGCAGGATGCCTGTGGCCAATTATAGCTGAGGGGGTTTAGTACACGCCCCACACTATAAAAGGCCGCCAGCGCGGCGGCCTCGTGTAGTGTGTTCCGGAGCAGGGAAAGTGAAGGATAGGCAGGGACAGTGTCAAATCTATTCTTTGCTAAACCTTGTGTGTAGGGACAGAGAAGGATAGGCAGGGAGAGTGTCAGTGTCATATTCTTTGCTAAACCTTGTGTGTAGGGAGAGAGAAGGATAGGCAGGGAGAGTGTCAGTGTCATATACTTTGCTAAACCTTGTGTGTAGGGAGAGAGAAGGATAGGCAGGGAGAGTGTCAGTGTCATATACTTTGATAAACCTTGTGTGCAGGGAGAGAGAAGGATAGGCAGGGGACAGTGCCAGTGTCATTGTTGCTAAGCCTCCTGCACATTATACACCTGAAGTTAGCCCGTATTGCTGTTTTTTCCTGGTGTGTTACACCAACAGGATTTTGCGGCACTTACAGCGGGCTGGGTGTGCCTCCTGATCATATTACACCTGAAGTTAGCCTGTATTGCTGCTTTTTCCTGGTGTGTTACACCAACAGGATTTTGCGGCACTTACAGCGGGCGGAGTGTGCCTCCTGATCATATTACACCTGAACTTAGCCTGTATTGCTGCTTTTTCTTGGTGTGTTACACCAACAGGATTTTGCGGCACTTACAGCGGGCGGAGAGTGCCTCCTGATCATATTACACCTGAAGTTAGCCTGTATTGCTGCTTTTTCCTGGTGTGTTACACCAA
Source organism: Rana muscosa (assembly GCA_029206835.1). Taxonomy (NCBI): domain Eukaryota; kingdom Metazoa; phylum Chordata; class Amphibia; order Anura; family Ranidae; genus Rana; species Rana muscosa. The sequence continues at coordinate 1,113,712,136 of CM055122.1, read as the reverse complement.
CAGGATTTTGCGGCACTTACAGCGGGCGGAGTGTGCCTCCTGACCATATTACACCTGAACTTAGCCTGTATTGCTGCTTTTTCCTGGTGTGTTACACCAACAGGATTTTGCGGCACTTACAGCGGGCGGAGTGTGCCTCCTGATCATATTACACCTGAACTTAGCCTGTATTGCTGCTTTTTCCTGGTGTGTTACACCAACAGGCATTTGCAGCACCTACAGCAGGCGTAGTGTGATTCCTGCAAAATATACTCCAGTGATGAGGAGGGAGGGGATGATGAGGTCACTGACTCCACGTGGGTGCCTAATAGGAGAGAGGAGGAGGAGGAGGATGAGGAGGAGGCACATCTCCAACGAGGCAGGATGCCCTCGGGGGGCCAGCGTAAGGGCAGCACACCGACGGAATCACACCGCAGAGCTCCGCCTGTGCAGGGCGCTGCCTCTGCCCGTTATTCAAAAAGTTCTTTGGTGTGGGCCTTTTTTGAGTCGAGTGCATCAGATCGCACAGCTGCTGTTTGCAACATATGTCTCAAGCGTATATCGCGTGGCCAAAACATCACCCGCTTGGGCACCACATGCTTGACCAGACATATGTTGACCTGCCATACAGCTCGTTGGCAAGCCTACCTTAAAGACCCACACCAAAGAACAAAGTGGACCTCTTCTTGCACCGCATCAGCTGGGATCTCCAACCCCACTATACCTTCAGTCCTCTCTGAAACCTGCTCTGAGAGGAATGAAGGTGTAGAATTAGGTGTGTCACAGCCAAGTACTTGCGGGCACTCTGCTAGCAGTACACCGACGTCTGATTCTAGCAGGCAAATTTCCCTGCCCCAGCTGCTGGACCGTCAAAAGAAGTTCACTCCCAGCCATCCACATGCCCAACGGTTGAATGCTAGCTTGGCTAAATTGCTAGCGCTTCAACTACTGCCTTTTCAGTTGGTAGACTCGGCCCCCTTCCGTGAGTTTGTGCAATGTGCGGTTCCTCAGTGGCAGGTTCCCAAACGCCACTTTTTCTCACGGAAGGCAATTCCGGCTCTCTACCGGCATGTGGAAGGCAATGTCTTGGCCTCGCTGGACAGGGCGGTCAGCGGTAAGGTGCATATTACCGCTGACTCATGGTCCAGCAGGCATGGACAGGGACGTTACCTTTCTTTCACGGCCCATTGGGTCACTCTTTTGGCAGCTGGGAAGGATGCAGGACAAGGTGCAGTAGTGTTGGAGGTTGTTCCACCGCCACGCCTCCAAAATGCTACTACTGGTTGTGACACACCTCTGTCCTCCACCCCCTCCTCTTCCTCCATGGCCTCTTCCTGTGCTTTGTCCTCGGAACCAGCGGTGCTCCGTAGGCGTTCAAGGGGCTACGCAAGTACGCAGGCGAAAAGATGCCATGCCGTGCTTGCGCTGGTGTGTTTGGGGGACAGGAGCCACACTGGGGCAGAGGTTCCGTCTGCTCTGCAGGGGCATGCCGAGAGGTGGTTGACGCCATGCCAGTTTAAGCCAGGAATGGTAGTTTGCGACAATGGCACCAACCTCCTCTCCGCTAGGGACAACTGACCCATGTGCCCTGTGTGGCTCACGTCCTTAACCTGGTGGTGCAGCGGTTCTTGGGCAGGTACCCGGGCTTACAGGATGTCCTGAGGCAGGCCAGGAAAGTCTGTGTGCATTTCCGCAGATCTTATAATGCCAGTGCTCGCCTGGCTGAGCTGCAAAAGGAGTTGAACCTGCCCAAGAACCGCCTTATATGTGACATGCCCACCAGGTGGAACTCAACGTTGGCCATGCTGCAGCGGCTGCACATGCAGCAGAGGGCCATCAATGAGTACCTGTGCGACTACGGCACCAGCACAGGGTCAGGGGAGCTCGGTTTTTTTTCACCACGCCAGTGGGGCATGATCAGGGATGCATGCACTGTCCTGGCACCATTTGAGGAGGCCACGAGGATGGTGAGCAGTGACAGTGCATGCATCAGTGACACTGTACCTCTTGTCCACCTGTTGGAACATACGCTGCGTGGAATAATGGACAGGGCACTTGAGGCAGAACAGAGGCAGGAAGAGGAGGACTTCCTTGCCTCTCAAGGCCCCCTTTACCCAGACAGTGTTCCTTCTGTCCCACCCATCGCACAGGAAGAAGAGGAGGAGGAGGAGGAGGATTGTGTCAGCATGGAGGTGGAGCCTGGCACTCAGCATCATCAGCAGCAGTCTTTTAGGGATGATTTACAGTCCCAAGAAACCAGTGGACTTGTACGTGGCTGGGAGGAGGTGGCTGCGGATCATGTCGTCCTTAGTGACCCAGAGGACTCCGGACCGAATGCCTCAGCTAACCTACGCTGCATGGCCTCCCTGATCCTGCAAAGTCTGCGGAAGGATCCTCGTATTCTTCGGATCAAGGAGAGGGACCATTACTGGCTGGCCACTCTCCTTGATCCACGGTACAAGGGTAAGGTTGCGGACCTTATCTTACCGTCGCAGAGGGAGCAGAGGATGAGACAACTCCGGGAGGCCTTGCAGAAAGGTCTGTGCAACGCGTTCCCAGAGACTGGGAGGTTACAAACTCCTGGTCCTGGACAACGAAGTGCTGAGGCTTCGGTCAGTCAAAGAAGGAGCGGTGGGGAAGGTGGCCGTCTGACCGATGCGTTCAGACAATTCTTTAGTCCGCAGCCCCAAGGTATGATCGGTTCCAGCAACCATCGCCAGCGTCTGATATACATGGTGCAGGAATACCTAGGGGGAAGGTCAGACTTGGACACCTTCCCCACCGAAATCCTCTGGCTTACTGGGTCTTGAGGATGGATCACTGGCCAGAGCTTGCACAGTATGCAATTGAGCTACTGGCCTGTCCTGCATCCAGCGTTCTTTCAGAACGCACATTCAGTGCTGCTGGAGGATTTGTCACAGATCACAGGGTGCGCCTGTCCACAGACTCGGTTGATCGACTGACCTTCATAAAGATGAACCAGTCTTGGATCACCACCAGCTACCAAACACCTGAAGCTGATATAACAGACTAATTTATTTTCAAATGTCACATCCCTTCAAGACTGATGCTGATGCTGAGAGACTGTCCTGTTATGTTGACTGACTATCCTCCTCCTCCTCAATGATCCGATTGATGATGATAGCTTGGAAGAACATTTTTGTTTCTGGGTGCCGCCACCAGTGGCTAAGGCCCAGTTTTTCAGCCCCTGTTTAACAGGGACGTGTTATTACAATTTTTTATGCAATGCTTTGCAGCAGGGCTCATTCCTGCATGCCAACTAGAGTATCTGTGAGAGGTTGCAGTGTCGTGGCACCAGCACCAGTGGCTAAGGCCCAATTTTTCAGCCCCTGTTTAACAGGGGCGTGTAATTACAATTTTTGATGCAATACTTTGCAACAGGGCTCATTGCTGTGCTCCAAGTACAGTATCTGTGAGGGGTTGCAGTGTTGTGGCACCAGTGCCTAAGGCCCAATTTTTCTGCCCCTGTTTAACAGGGGCATGTAATTACAATTCTTGATCTAATAATTCACAGCAGGGCCCATTCATGCGCCCACCAAGAGTAACTGTGAGGGCTCACAGTGTTGTGGCAACACCAACATGTAAGGGGCAAATTTTAGCTGAGTATATACGGCAGGCCCCTACTTTCAAACATCCAACTTACAAACGACTCCTCCTTGCAAACGGAAGGATACAACAGGAAGTGAGAGGAAATCTACCCCTAGGAAGGGAAATTCTCTCCTGTGAGGCCTCGTACACACGGCCGATTTTCTCGGCAAGAACCAGCAAGAAACTTGCTGGCAGAGAGGTCTTGCCGAGTAAATCGGTCGTGTGTACGCAGCTATCGGGTTTCTCGTCGAGAAAACCGAGAAGAAACCTCGACGAGAAAATAGAGAACCTGCTCTCTATTTTCTCGTCGAGATTCTCCTCGGCATGTTTCTCGACGAGAAAAGTGAGTGTGTGTACACTTACCTGTCCTCCCGGAAGCCCGCGCATGTTCGAAATGAATTTGACCCATGCGCGGTAGCTTCATAGGCATACGTAGGGTATACCAAGATGGCGGCGACGGCATCGAATGTGACGAGCGCATGCTCGTCATAGTCGATGACGTCACCGCGTACGCTCCATTCAAAGAACCGCGGGTTCTTTGAAACGAGCGTGTGTACACTCGGCCGGGACAACTTTCTTGTCCAAGAATCTCGTCGAAAAAAACAACATGTTTTTTTCAACGAGAATCTCGGCCGTGTGTACGAGGGCTTAGAGTTAATATGGGAAAAAAAGTGTCTCCTCTCCACTGATGCTTTATCACCAATTCTTGTTTCAATAAAAACCCCAAATTTTCAAAACACATTTGTCATTAGGACGGAAAGTGAGGTGAACTATTCTGAACAGGTGCACACTGCACAGACAGCAAAACAAATGTTACAGGGGTGATAACCCTTCCCTATGTTTTCCAAAAAGCTTAAAAATAGATTTTTTGGCTGGAGCTACACTTAAACAATGTACCTGTTCAAAATTACAAACAGATTCTACATAAGAACAAACCTACAGTCCCTGTCTTGTATGCACCGCCTGTATACGGCTGTTCAGAGTATATAGGGCCTTTTTTATTTTGTGTGCGGGGTTCCCCTTAACCACTTCAATACAGGGCTTTTTGTACCTATTCAATACCGGGCCTATTTTGGCACTTCTCTCCTACATGTACAAATCATCATTCTTTTGCTAGAAAATTACTCAGAACCCCCAAACATTATATATGTTTTTTTAGCAGACACCCTAGGGAATAAAATGACGGTCATTGCAACATTTTTTCTTGCACAATATTTGCGCAATAATTTTTCAAACGCCTTTTTAAAAAAAAAAAAAATGGTTTCATGAATTAAAAAATAACAAAACAGTAAAGTTAGCCCAATTTTTTGGGAACATATGAAAGATAATGTTACGCCGAGTAAATAGATACCTAAGATGTCACGCTTTAAAATTGCGCACACTCATGGAATGGCGCCAAACTTCGGTACTTAAAAATCTCCATAGGCGACGCTTAAATTTTTTTTACAGGTTACCAGGTTAGAATTACAGAGGAGGTCTAGTGCTAGAATTGTTGCACGCGCTCTAACGCACGCGGCGATACCTCACATGCGTGGTTTGAACGGCGTTTACATATGTGGGCGACTTACGTGTGCATTCGCTTCTGATCGCGACCTACCGGGGACAGGGGCGTTTTAATATTTTTTTTTTTATTATTTATTTATTTAACTTACTTATTTATTTATTTTTTTACAATGATTTTACTTTTTTTTTTTTTTTGATCACTTTTATTCCTATTACAAGGAATGTAAACATCCCTTGTAATAGGAATGTGTGTGACAGGTTCTCTTTATTGAGAGATGCGGGGTCAATAAGACTCCACATCTCTCCTCCAGGCTGGAAAGCATGAGATCAGTGAAAATTTTTTCACTGATTTCATACTTACAGCCGCAACGGCGGCTTTGTTTACATTTTTGAGACCCGGGCGTGACGTCATCACATCGCGCCCGGGCCTCCGACGATCATAGAGATGACTGGTGACCATCTGGTCACCAGTCATCTCTATGCTCATCACGTGACTCCACCAACGATGCCGGAAGATTCGCTCCGGGTCCCCGATCGCACGGGGGAGCCCGGAGAAGCACCGGATGGCGGCGGGAGGGGGGGTGTCCCCTCCCGCCGCCTATAAGAACGATCAAGCGGCGGAACCGCCGCTATGATCATTCTTATGGTGCACAGAATCGCTGGCACTTCAAAAGGATATCTGAATGATGCCTCTAGCTGCAGGCATCATTCAGATATCCCCCTACAAAGCCGAGGACGTCATATGACGTCCACCCAGGATGGGAGATCCCATCTGTGGACGTCATTTGTCTATGGCTGGGTAGGGAAGTGGTTAATATCCATACAAGACCCAAAGGGGCTGGTAATGGGCTGGGGTAGGGGGGGGGGCTGTGATGGGGTAGCTATGCCATTTTTCTTAAAGATTTTCATCCATATTACCGGGACCAGACATTACATTAAAGCCGCAAGTAGTTTTAAATGGCTTTTTTTCCTTTAGAAATGTAATTTTGTGCAGGGACAGTTCTAAACACGGGAAACACGTGGCACTTCACAGGCATACTTTAGACACCCCCCAGGTACGATATTTAAAGGAATATTTGACTTTTTTTTTTTCACTTTATGCATCATTAAAATGACTGCTCCCGAAAAACGGCCGTTTTTAAAACTTTTTTTTAGATTGATACATGTCCCCTGGTGCAGAACCCGGGTTCCCAAGCCCTTTTTAGGACAATAACATGCATATTAGTCGTTATAAATAGCACTTTAGATTTCGAACGTTCGCATCCATTGTATTTAATAGGGTTCTAAAGTTCGTGCGAACTTTCGGTCCGTTCGCGGGTTCTGGTGCAAACCGAACTCGGGGGTGTTCGGCTCATCACTAATGGTAACCCCCTCTTCCTCCACCCCAGCTGAAACCTAGCTCCCCCCTCGATGGAAATATGGTCTAGTCTGGATAGGATCTAAATGTTGTATATGTGCAGCCTATGCTCAATATGCCATTGTATATAGGAGCCTTGTATCGGTGATGGATATAGCTGCTCGGTCACCTGGTCTAAACACCTGCAAAGCCTGCTGTGTCCAGCCCACTAACCCAGTGTATCACACATAGGTTTTGAGAGCGACTATTGGACTACAAAAGAAAGCGGCTGCATTTTCCAAAGTGATATGTGCAATATCTGTGACTAGATATATGTGGTGAGTGTCCTCACTTGTATCTCAGAGTAAACATGCTTGGCGGCTCAAGTTACATTAAAAAGTGAAAATCCACAAATATGTTGCATGTCATTAATACAATCACTACAAAACAGATTACAGCGCACACATTCAAGAATGACATTTATCCTACAAGGCTAGTTTAAAACACCTGAACATATTAAAAAAAAATACGGGGGTTTGGTCACACTATATGGTCACATTGTAGCAGTAAGTGGGCTTAGCACTAAGTACCCCAAATTAGTGGGTCCTACCCTAATAATGAAAGATCCTCGTCTCAACCATGGGAGTCAAACTCCTCTATGTGGGAGAACTGAAGGGATTCCTCGTATGCACCTGCCCATGCTGCCAAAAGTACCAATACTTGGTTTGATGATTTGGTACTACTGTGCTTGATTGGCCAGCAAACTCGCCTAACCTAAACCCCATATAGAATCTGTGGGGTATTGTCAACAGGAAGATGAGAGACAACAGACCCAACAATGCAGACAAGCTGAAGGCCGCTAACAAAGCAACCTGGGCTTCCATAACACCCCAGCAGTGCCACAGGCTGATCGGCTCCATGCCACACCGCATTGATGCAGTAATTCATGCAAAAGGAGCCCCGACCAAGTATTGAGTGCATACTGTACATGGACATACTTTTTAGTAAGGCAACATGTATTAAAATACTTTTTTTAATGGGTCTTATGTACCGTATATACTCGAGTATAAGCCAACCCGAATATAAGCCGAGGCACCTAATTTTACCACAAAAAATCGGAAAACTTATTGACTCGAGTATAAGCCTAGGGTGTCCATGTGCATGCCTCAATGTGCCCATGCCTCACTGTGTCCATGACTAGACTGACGTTTAACATTGGAGTCTATGGAAGGGGTGCCCGGCTTTGAAAAATCGGTGCTCCCCGGCCGTAGGTCCCCCAGACAACAAACTTTGCACACTTGTAGAGGAGAAATGGGGCTATATGTGTGCCAAGTTTCGGGTTCAGGGGACCTATGACCGGCCAGTACCGGGTCCCCAAAGTCACAGAAGAAATTACCGTTTAACATGGCAGTCTATGGAAGGGGTGCCCGGCTTTAAAAAATCGGTGCTCCCGGCTGTAGGTTCCCTGGACAACAAACTTTGCACACTTGTAGAGGAAGAGTGGGGGTCCAGGGGACCTACGGCTGGCCGATACCGGGTCCCCAAAGTCCAGGAGATCAGGTGCAAAAAGGTGACTCGAGTATAAGCCGAGGGGGGCATTTTCAGCACAAAAAAATGTGCTGAAAAACTCGAGTATATACGGTAATATTCAAATTTTCGGAGATACTGAATTGTGGGTTTTCACTGGCTGTAAGCCATAATCCTCAAAATTAAAAGAAAGAAATGCTTGAAATATATCACTCTGTGTGTAATGAATCTATATAATATATGAATTTTACTTTTTGAATTGAATTACTGAAATAAATTGATGCACCTGTACAACAGCATATTGAGCATAAGATACACATTTACATTTAGATCCTATATAGACTGTACCATATTTGCATCGAGGGGGGGAGCTAGGTTTTAGCTGGTGTATAGGGAGGGGGGTTACCATTAGAGGAGGGGTGGCTCTAGGGCAATTGGAGTGGGGGGGGGGGTTTCTGGTTGTGTGGTGGGGAGGTGGGTGGCCTGAGCTGTGGTGGGGATATACCCCAAGTGGGTGTGTTTAACCGCTTAAGGACCGCCCACTGTATTGATACGTCGGCAGAATGGCACGGACAGGCATAATCACGTACCTGTATGTGGCCCTTTAAATGCCTGCCGTGTGGTCGCGCGCGCGCCGCCGGCGCAACCCTGCTGCCTTCCCCGTGAGTCGGACGGCGGGTCCCGCTGACTCGATCGCCAGGGGGATCCCCACGATCGTCTCACGGAGGTATAGAGCAGGGAGATGCTTGTGTAAACAAGCATCTCCCCGCTCTGACTAGTGACAATGACACTGATCTCTGCTCCGTGTACTCAGAGCAAAGAGCCCAACCCCCCCTCAGTTAGAAACACAATGCAGGGAACACTTAACCCCTACAGCGCCACCTAGTGGTTAACCCCTTCACTGCCAGTGTAATTTTCACAGTAACCAGTGCATTTTTATAGCACTGATTGCTGTGAAAATGACAATGGTCCCAAAAATGTGTCAAAAGTGTCCGATGTGTCCGCCATAATGTCGCAGTCATGAAAAAAATCCCTGATCGCCGCCATTACTAGTAAAAAAAAAATAATAATAAAAATGCCGTAAAACTATCCCCTATTTTGTAAACGCTATAACTTTTGCGCAAACCAATTGATAAACGCTGATTGCGATTTTTTTTTAAACCAAAAATATGTAGAAGAATACCTATCGGCCTAAACTGAGGAAAAAAAAACGTTTTTTATATATATTTTTAGGGGATATTTATTATAGCAAAAAGTAAAAAATATTGCATTTTTTTCAAAATTGTCGCTCTATTTTTGTTTATAGCGCAAAAAATAAAAACCGCAGAGATGATCAAATACCACCAAAAGAAAGCTCTATTTGTGGGAAAAAAAAGGACATCAATTTTGTTTGGGAGCCACGTCGCACGACCGCGCAATTGTCAGTTAAAGCGATGCAGTGCCGAATCGCAAAAAGGGGCCTGGTCTTTAACCAGCCAAAATGGTTCGGGGCTTAAGTGGTTAATTTTTTTTTTTTTTTTACCTTTTGCCACATACATACATTTGTGATATATGAATGTCCCATAAACGTATTTTTTTTTTTTTTTTAATAGGTAGACTTTGTAGGTGAAGTTTCCTTTGTGGTGTTTGTGTATGGTATATTTTTGGAAGCATCTCCCCTTTTATTTAGGGTATAGGCACTATTTCAAAATATCCATTCCCAGGATGCAAACAGTTATGGGGGTTTTTGTTTTAAGGTTAGAGCAGCCTGAATCTGATCACCCCAAGATCTTTTGCATTTGATCCTTACAGCTACCCAAGCCTGCTTAGATTTTTCATGTCCACTTACCCTGAAAATCTGTTTGCTCCTCCAAAATGTTTTGTTCAGCAATGTTCTTAACAAGACATTTTCAGTCCCTGTAGGGATATTCTCGTGTTCAGGGACCCAATGGATAAAAGGGGCCCTCTTTAAAGTGTTTGTAAAGGCTCAATGTTTTTTATCTTCATGCAATGCATGAAGGTAAAAAACCTTCTGTGCAACAGCCTCCCCAGATCCCACTTAATACTTACCTGAGCCCCATCTCGAGAAATACAGGCAGATACTTATCCATCATGCCATACCATCAGGGAGGAGTGTGATTTGTCCCAAATTTATTCTGCAGGAGGGGAATGATCCCGGGGATAATATGGGGACCGCTGCGGGGGCTTAGATCTAAGGTAAGTATTTCATAATGAGCTAGTATGTTATGCATAATAGCTCATTATGCCTTTGTCTTGCAGGTTTCTTTATTTTTTGGGGGGTTTACAACCACTTTAAGCCTAGGTTCACACTGACAGCGGGATTGAAATCGTGCGAGTTCAGCTGAACTCACACAATTTCATACCCGCATGTCAGTCCGACTTCAGGAGCGATTTCAGAGACATCTGTACAGGTTCCTGCACAGATGTCTATACAAATCGCACCCCGAAGTCACCAAAAGTGGTACAGAAACTATTTTTGGGAATCTGTGCGGTGCCGCAAAGTCGGCGTTGCACTGATTCAGAGGGTGCCAATGCTGGCAATAGCCGCAGATTTGCCATGCAACTTGACATGTCAAATTGCATGCATGTGAACCTAGGCTAATGCCCCATACACACGATCGTTTTTCATGCCGTTAAAAATGCCATTTTTAAAAATGGGCATTAAAACCGATCGTGTGTATGCTCCAGAGCATTTTTAACAACGTGAAAAACGGCCATTAAAAATTTCGAACATGCTCTATTTTTTTACGTCGTTTTTCATGTGGTTTTTTTTAACGACGTGAAAAACGATGGTGTGTATGCTTTGACGAGGTGAAAAAAAACGTGCATGCTCAGAATCAAGTATGAGATGGGAGCGCACGTTCTGGTAAAACTAGCATTTGTAATGGAGATAGCACATTCGTCACGCTGTAACGGACTGAAAAGCAGGAAGCTGAAAAGCGCGAATCGACGCTCAACAAACTTTACTAACATGAAGGGTGGCACCATCCGAACGGAACTTCCCCTTTATAGTGCCGTCGTACGTGTTGTACGTCACTGCGCTTTGCTTGAACGTTTTTTAAAATGATCGTGTGTACGCAAGACAGGCTTGAGAGGAAACATGAAAAAAAACGACGAGAAAAACGTCGGTTTAAAAAATGGCATGAAAAACGATCGTGTGTACGCCGCATAAAGCTCAGATTTTTTCAGTGAATGCATTTTTCTGCTTTTCTGAAATAACTACAATCCCACAAAAAATAATTTTTACTGCAGTTTTAAAGATGTTAAGCCTCATTTTTTTCTGGAAGACTGGTTCTACTAAACATTTGGATGGTATACTCACAAAGCCATTATTACAGTAACTGCAGTTGAGCAGGAAATAGTCTCTATAGACCTGAAGTCATTTGGAGTCTGCCCAGTATTCAATATATGTCAAAGTAAGATAGCAAGAGTTCTCTGTGAAGACCTTGCTGAAACCACAACTACATTAAAGCCTGATAGAAATAGTGGTCAGTGCCAGGTTTTTATTTACACGTTTTTATACGTAGAACAAAGTATAAATGATATATTTTAAAATGTATTTTTATTGTTTTTTAAAAAGTAAAAACAAACAGTTTTTCTAGAGAGAGTGAAATACCGCTCCAGGTGAGTCTCCATTGTTCCCAATGTTAAGAAAATCTGCTTGGCCGCACTTCCATAAAACCACCTTTATTGATGCAGAAAATTCACAATGACAATTCACAATGTACTAATGAGGGGTATAGCATACAGCTAACACGTGTCACACCATTCTTGGCGCCTAATCATGGAGCTATGATTAAGTGCCAAGAATGGCGTGACACGTGTTAGCTGTCCCTCATTTGTACATTTTGAATTGTCGTCGTGAATTTTCTGCATCAATAAAGGTGATTTTATGGAAGTGCGGGCAACCAGACTTTCTTCACATTGAAACAGTTTTTCTAGTCCTGCTGAAACAAGTTAAAAAGAAAATGCAGTGGTTGATGAGACCTAATTCATAATGACTCTTTAAATAGACGCAAGTGCCAAGATACAAGATGATTATGTTTATTAAAACATATCTGTTGAAAAATATAGAACCGCATGGTAACAACGGCCAAACGTGGTAAACTTTCATCCATCTATGCCATGATGTGCAGGGGTCAATTGTGTTCATAGATCATGAACACGACCCTGCTTTTCCGGGACTTCCCCCCCAGCCTCTGCTGTTCTCCTCTTTACTGCAAAGCAAAAAGTGGGAGGCAGCACAGTACTGGATGGAGGATGGGAGCTGCCCCAGTTCACCTATCAAGTTAACCAGCAGGTAATTGGTTGCCAGGATGCCGGGAAGTCCTAGCAAGGGGGGAAAAGGACACTGCTGTGGGGGGACAGAGAACAATGCAATTGGGGAAGAGGACACTACAGTGGGGGGGGTGTGAAGGGGGCAGGGGACCCTACAGTGGGGTGATATGAAGGGGGCAGGGGACACTACTGTGAGGGGGGATAGTAGATGGGAGCTGACCCAGTTCACCTTTCCAGTTAACCAGCAGGTGATTGGTTTCTAGGACACCAGGCGGTCCTAGCAACCAACCACCAGCTTGTTAATGTAAAAAGCTATCTCCATCTAGTACTGTGCTTAATACTGCTCTCCACTCTGCAGTATACCTGTGTAAGGTGGGAGAGTGCTACCTACTGTGTGATGTAAAGGGGATAGAGCACACTGCTTGGGGGGGGGCACAGGACACTGCTATAGGAGTGGAGATGTGAAGGGGGACAGCAGAGGACACTACTGTGGGGGAGGAGGGAGAGAGCACAATGCTATTGGGGCAGAGAACACTATAGTGGAGGGGGGTGATGTGAAGGGGGCAGACTACACTACAGTGGAGGGGGGGTGATGTGAAGGGGGGCAAGGGACACTACTGGGGAGGTGATGTGAAGGCAGGTAGAGGACACTACTGGGACAAACTACAGTATGTGTTCTTCATGCTGTGTGTTTATTGGGGGCTTTATAGTTATTTTTTTTATAAAGGGCACCCCCACCCCGGAAATTTTCTGATTTCCTCTATGTTGTCAAGGTAGATCTCAACCTCTGAAAGGTTGCCTACCCCTGACATATAGAATATGAATCATAATTATATTAATGAGTCAGTCGACCTGAACCTGATTTTAGTTTTGAGAGGATATTAGAAAGCTGACCGATCAGTGTCATTAATTTCTTTGTGCTGCAGTGCATTATTAAAAAACAGCCTGCAGGAACTTTACTGTATCAGCATTTGTTTTGGGGTCAATAGAAATGCTAAAAACATAATCATATGATACACCATGGTAAATTGAGTAACAAACATTATTTTTTACTTTTTGTTTCAACATCAACATCCAAAACGATTGCAAGATGCAGATAAACATAAATCATGCTACAAAACTCATGCCATAATGCATGTTAAAAATTCAAAATACTGCATATGTTTTCACAATATAAAATGGGAATCCAGCCTAAGAGCCCATTCACACAGGGGCGGCATGACTTGTCCCGCGACTCTGCCGGGCGATCTTCACACGACTTCAAAGGTGACTTGCAAAATGACTTCTGTATTGAAGTCAATGGAAGTTGCCCTGAAGTCGTCCCGAAGTAGTACAGGAACCTTTTTCTAAGTCGGAGCGACTTGAGTCGCTCCTATTAGAACGGTTCCATTGTACAGAACAGGACGCGACTTGTCAGGCGGCTGAGTCGCCTGACGAGTCGCCCCTGTGTGAATGGGGTCTAACTGACGGTTTTCCTAAAACATTTGCGAACTCCAGCGCCAATGTTTTAGTGCTTGCAAGGAGGACCACCTACCTGCCCTGGCTCTTATTGGTCAGTTTACGAAAGGTAAATTCCCCAAGCTATAGAAACAAACAGTGGAGACAAAAATTCTGCTCAGAACTCACTGCTGGAGTCCTGGAGGGGTTTAAAAGACCAATGGAGGTTTCAGCCCACCACTGTGTTCACAAAATCAAACTATTAATTTTGGGTGAAAGGGAATACAAATAATGCGCAATACTGTTTAAATCTGACATCCAGCTTGCTTGCCATGCTACTTGTGTGGTCCTCAGGCCCAGAGCAATTTCTCTGCCCAGGTGGTTACTCAGACCTTATCAGTGTATGCCCTAGAATAGGAAAATAATTCCCAGGCCTCCTCTGTAGCTCTTTATTCTGTAAATACTTGACGTAATTGTAGCCGTATTAGTGCAATTATGACAGAGAAAATTAAGTACTGTCCGTGATACTTTTTTTATTTGCACTAACATAGAATTTTTCAGGACAAGCTTTCGGGGTATGTCCCCTTCTTCAAGGTCCAAGCAGTACTGATTCACAATTTTTTTAGCAGAATGTTGAAACAAAACAAGAAAAAAATCTCAGAGGGAAAGGAAAAAAAAGTCACATGAAGTCACAAATAATGGAAGCAAACCCTGCAATAAAAAACGCTGCAAACTGTGCAACCAGATCAATCCATCCAAAAGTGTCACACACACAAATGGGACCTTCACCATCATGGGATCTTACAACTGTACCTCCAGTAATGTTGTGTACCTCATCCAATGCAACAGGTGTGGCAAAGGATCTTATGTTGGTGAAACAGGACAGAAGTTGCAAGCGAGGATGAATTTTCACAGACATACCATCAAGGAACATAAAGAAGAGAGTTTCTGCACACCTGTGGGACATCACTTCTCACAACCGGACCACACTATAGAAGACCTCAATGTTTTAGTTCTTAAAGGGAATTTCAGAACTATCCAGGAAAGGAAAACATTTGAACTAAGAATGATAATTCTTTTTAACACAAAAACGAATGGCCTAAATTTAGATATTGGTTTCCTTACCCATTATACTAAGGTTTTATGACCCCCTCTGTGACTAGCATCTCCCCCCTCAAGTCTATAGCTCTCCCTCTGTCTTATCTCACTAACTCTGTCTTGTCTCACTAACTCTGCTGCTATCTTTATTACCATTGATTTGTATGTGTTTTTTTTCCTTTCCCTCTGAGATTTTTTTCTTGTTTTGTTTCAACATTCTGCTAAAAATATTGTGAATCAGTACTGCTTGGACCTTGAAGAAGGGGACATACCCCGAAAGCTTGTCCTGAAAAATTCTATGTTAGTGCAAATAAAAAAAGTATCACGGACAGTACTTAATTTTCTTTATTCTGTAAAGAAAGCCTGATGCCGCGTACACACGATCATTATTCACGGCGGTTAAAAAACCGCCGTGAATAATGTCATTAAAAACGAGGGAACGGCTTGTTCCCCACACACGGTCGTTTTTCACGTCGTTTTTTCTCTTGTCGAGAAAAACGACCGTCTGTGGGCTCCGCGGCACTGCCGCGGAAAGCATGTCGAAAAAAACGACGAGAAAAATTAGAACATGTTCTAATTTTTCTGGTAGTTTTTAATGCCGTTTTTCTCGTCGAAAAAAACGACAGAAAGCCCACAGACTATCGTTTTTCTCGTCGAGAAAAACGGCCGTGTGTACGCGGCATGAGAATGCCCCACCCTCTTCGCTTTGAGTTCCACTCTGATAAGATCAGAGACAGGGCTCACTGTAGCACCATAAGCCAACTACAAGAACTGCTTCATTGCACTATGGTGCTTACACAACCAGAACCAGGAGTCAGGATGGTGAAAGAAAAACATTAATTAAATTGGTTTCTCCTTCTTGAATCGTCTCCTTTATTTATTACACGTTTTCCTTTGCTGTTCATTAAAAAGTATATTCTCCTGTGCCAACGGTTATTTAATGAATGGGATGAACTGTGTATTCAAAACAACTGACTATATATATATATATATATATATATATATATATATATACACACAATAAGCAAAAAAAACCAAAAAAGAAATAACCATCTGTTGCGGTTTAGATACCTTTATACACACATGAACTTTAATGTGGTCCCAGTCTTAGTCTGTAGGGTTCAGTATTGAGTTGGCCCACCCTTTGCAGCTATAACCTCTTCAACTCTTCTAGGAAGGCTGTCCACAAAGTTTAGGAGTGTGTCTATGGGCATGTTTGACCATTCTTCCAGAAGCGCATTTGTGAGGTCAGGCACTGATGTGGACGAGAAGGCCTGGCTTGCAGTCTCCACTCTAATTCATCCCAAAGGTGTTCTATCGGGTTGAGTTCAGGACTCTGTGCAGGTCAGTCAAGTTCCTCCACCCCAAATTCGCTCATCTATGTCTTTATGGACCTTGCTTTGTGCACTGGTCCAAATCATTTTGTGGAAAGGGGATTATGGTGTGGGTTTTTTTTTTTTTAGGGGTTGGGCTTGGCTCTTTAGTTCCAGTGAAGGGAACTCTGAAGGCATCAGCATACTAATACATTTTGGACAATTTCATGTTCCCAACTTTGTGGGAACAGTTTGGGGATGGCCCCTTCCTGTTCCAACATGACTACGCACCAGAGTACAATGGTGAATAAATAAAAGCTGATCATTTTAATCACCGCTGCCAGTCTCAAATGGTTTAAGTCATCCATGTAAACTGATACATTCTGCTGAAGAGCTTGTGCTTTTGAAAAACAATAGACTTTGCTGGCTGGATCACCAGGAAAATAGAAGAAAGAAAGCCTAAAAAAGGAAACAAGTACAGCCATCACATCTAAAAATTGGCAGGCTGCAATGTAATAAAGGTTTCCTTTTGGTGTTTAATACCACTTTAAGCCAACAATAAGGCAAGGTTGCACCTGCTGTGTCGTTTCTTTTGGAAACCCACAGTGCTCTGGGAATCCTTGATGTTTTAATTGTTGCTATGTAAAACAAAGAATTACTGTATACAAATAGTAAAAAGATATAAAAATTTGTTTATAGACTGAGTAAAACAAGATCAAATAAAATAGTTTCCCTTCATGTAATGTCCATCATAGAACATTTAGAAAATCAGGAAAGAGGAGAAATAAACCTTTTAAGTTCTCTCGTATAAACATGGCAGCTAAAATTGTTTTGGTTTCTATTGGCACAATAACTGCTGCATTAACTTGCATTATTGAATCACATGGAAGCATTCCAGAAGGCACCTTATAAAACAGTATTATAGACAACTAAAATCGAATTATATAGTACTGTACATTAGTGCAGTTTATTGTTACAGTGGGGCAGAAGTTGGAAAGCTTGATGCACTTCACTGGTTGCTGCTAACATTTAAATGCACTTAGAAAATAGAAAGGCACACTCGGTGTCCAGAGAACTGTATCTTCTAATCTAAAGCACGTGTGTAAACAGGGCCTGCCGGCTGAATGTGGCCCACCAGACCATTTCATGTGGCCCGCACATCTCTCCTGCAGTTGCGGAACCCCCCCTGGTCTCCGCCCCACCTTGTCTCAGCAGTTGGCAGAAGAGAGGACACAACTCCTCCAGATTTTTAACCTCTCTGTGCAACCACAGCACCCCCTCGCCTCTGCCTCCCCTGGTCTCAGCATTCAGCAAACTCTGGCCTCCTTTAGTCCTCCTCCAGATCCTGCACTTTCTACTTCCCACCAGCTTCTTCCCAGCAGCGGGACAAGTTAAGGGGGTGCAGTGTGATGTAAGGGAAGGTGGGGGACACTTGATTTCTAATGGTAGGGGGCTCTTGACATCTGTTGTAAGGGGGGGTGCTTGGGACATCTAGTCTTACAGATACAACTGGCCCTTTGAGGGCAACCATAATGCTGATACGGCCCGCAATGCAATGGAGTATCTTTTGGACTTCCAATACAATGCAACAAAAAAGTTCCACTGCAAATAGATTTTTTAAATCTTTGTTAAAATGAGGTAATGTTCAATCACAAATATTCACAGAAGTCTGAACCTCCAATCTAGTCTTGGCTGTAACAGGGCAAGCTCCTGTTATTGGCTTACATGAGTTCTCTGTATATGCTGTGACAGCAGGAAGGTAAAGTCACCTGGTTGCATCCAGGGGGGTAGATATATTTCGCCCAGATTCAGGCTTTACGCCGACTTATACAACTAGGTGGAGAGTTGTATAAGGCTAGTGGGCTCATGGATGACTCATACCTCTAGGGAGAGTGTGGGGCGTCGTACAGACAGGGAGTTGATGAGGCCAGCTGAAGCTTGTCAGCTCATTTAGGCCTCTATAAGAACTCCCAGCTTCATTAGATGTTTGCTCATGCCTGGAACCAGACCTGTGTGGACTGTCTAGGGAGAGTGAACCCCTGTGCGGTGAGGCAAAGCCTGTGTGGCTATTTGTTTGGACTTTTACTAAACCAGGGACTTAGGGACTAGGACAGCACTAGGCTGATCCCAGTTGTTAGTTAGGAAACCTGTATGTTTAGTCAGAGGTCAACTTGACCAGGATTTATTTTGGTTATGTTTCTTTTGCTTTGCTGTGTTTTGTCACTGTAAATAGAAAATAAACCGCACCTTTTTTTTTGATTTTGAAAACCACAACCTCCGTTTGCTGGGCCTGTTTTTGGGTGGGGAGCCCATCCCGGGGGTCACACACACCCGCTGCCAAGCTAACCCCCTCACAGTTGGTGGAAAACCAGTGGCAGTTTTTTTTTAAGCCAGCATGGAGGAGATACTGAAGCAGCTGGCTCTAGCAAATGCCAATCAACAGCAGACAAATGCAGGTTTGCAAAAGAGCCTTGCAGCTCAACAACAGAACTTCGCAGCCCAGCAGCAAGCTCACCAACAGAGTCTGGAAGCTCAGCAACAAGCCCAGCAGCAATCTGAGGCCCGCTTCATAGACCTGTTACAGAAGCAAGAGCAGAGACTACAACAAATGGAAGCAGTAATGCAGCAACGTCCGCAGACCAGTGAGGAAAGCCGTCCCACTAATACCGCGTCCTTTGGGGTGAGTCGTTTATTGACAAAAATGACTGGAGAGGATGATCCAGAGGTATTTTTGACCACATTTGAAAGGACTGCTGAAAGAGAAAAGTGGCCTGAGGAGCAGTGGGCTGGACTGGTGGCTCCTCTGTTAACTGGTGAATCGCAGAAGGCTTACTATGACCTAGAGCCTGACCAAGCAAAAGACTATGTGATGCTAAAAGCTGAAATATTGGCAAGGCTGGGTGTCACCCAGGCTGTCCGGGCTCAGCGTGTGCATAACTGGACTTTCCAGCTTGGAAAACCCCCCAGGTCTCAAATGTATGATCTCATTCACCTGAGCAGAAAGTGGCTACAGCCAGAGACTTTGTCCGCACCAAAGATTGTGGAACGTGTTGTAATGGATCGGTTTTTGAGAGCTCTTCCTACTGCCATCCAAAAGTGGGTAAGCCATGGAGACCCAGAGACGGCCGATGGTCTTGTGGATCGTGTGGAGAAATACTTGGCTACAGAGAACCTGACGGCCTCTTCCAGAGACACTCGGACTTTCCACCCTAAGACCAGACCATCCCCAGGGGCGGATAAGAGGATTCCAAGGGGTGAGGGTGGAGAGAGTGAGAGGGTGGGAGCTCTACCCCAAGTTTGGCGAGAACAGCCTGGGAAATCAGCGGCTCAAGAGGCGGCAAGAAGGATCGTTTGCTACCGCTGCCGGCAAGCGGGACATATTGCAGCCAATTGCCCGGTTGTGGAGGAACCCATGCAGTGTGACTTTCTGATGGGCAGACGTCAGTCGCTGTGTGCGACAGTCGCATGCACTGCCATTCGAGGAACTGAGAAACATTTATGCAAAATGTGTGTTAATGGTAGAAATGTTGTGGTATTGCTGGATTCAGGTAGCCTTGTGACCCTGATAAAGGCTGAGTTAGTTAAAACAGAGGTCTCTGGGAATAGCAAGGTAGCTGTTATTTGTGTGCATGGGGACACCCGAGAGTATCCAGTGACTACAGTGTGTTTCGAGACCCCCAAAGGTACCCTCTCTCATCCAGTGGGCTTAGTATCTCAGTTACCGCATGACGCCATTGTGGGAAGGGATTTTCCGAAGTTCTGGGAACTGTGGGATGACCCTGAGCCCCCCACTGGTGCCCCTATGTACCAGGAATGGGATAGCCAGAACTCCCCTGAGAGTGGTGAGGACTCTCCGGAATTTCCCTTATCAGTATTGGCAGGGGAGACTCAAGAAACTGGAGAGGAGCCCACCTCCTCAGACGAAAACCTACCGTCTGTGGAGTTTTCTGATCTTGAGGTTCACAGGGAAAACTTTGCCACAGAACAGTTGAAAGACCCCGCCCTAATAAAGGCACGGGAAAACGTAGTGAAAATAGATGGCGAGTTAGTGAACCCAGATAATACCTGCACTTACCCATACTTCAGCGTAGAGAAGGACCTACTGTATCGGGTGGCAAAAAGGGCAGAAGAAACCGTTGAGCAGCTTGTGGTGCCCAAACCTTACAGGAAGTTGGTGTTGGAGTTGGCCCATGGGCACATTCTTGGAGGTCATCTGGGGACAGAGAAAACCCGAGAGAGGGTATTACAGAGATTCTATTGGCCGGGGGTGATAAAGGACATAGAAAATTATTGTTCCTCCTGCCCTGTGTGTCAGAGGTCGGCCCCGATGCCACATTTCCGTAGCCCGCTGGTCCCTCTACCCATCATTGAGGTCCCGTTTGAGAGGATCGCCATGGATTTGGTAGGTCCTATAATCAAGTCCGCTAGGGGGCACCAGTACATATTGGTTATAATGGACTATGCCACCCGTTATCCAGAAGCGATCCCTCTCAGAAATACCTCGGCCAAAACCATAGCCAAAGAGCTATCTCTTGTTTTTAGCCGGGTGGGTATTTGTAAAGAACTGCTTACGGACCAAGGTACACCCTTTATGTCCCGGGTTATGAAGGAGCTGTGTAAATTGTTCAAAGTGACACAATTACGTACATCTGTGTATCACCCCCAAACCGATGGGCTGGTTGAAAGATTCAACAAAACCCTAAAGCAAATGTTGAAGAAAGTGGTGGATAGAGATGGAAAGGATTGGGACTGTCTACTTCCTTATCTGATGTTTGCTATTAGGGAGGTGCCCCAATCCTCTACGGGATTCTCCCCCTTTGAGTTGCTGTATGGGAGACACCCAAGAGGGCTGTTGGATATTGCCAAGGAAACTTGGGAAAGTGAGAGTTCTCCCCACAGGAGTGTGATTGAGCATGTCGCCCTGATGCAAGACCGAATTGCACAGGTAATGCCCATCGTGAAGGAACATTTGGCCCAAGCGCAGTTAGCACAGCAGAGAGTGTACAACCGTGGAGCCAAGACCCGTACCTTTTCCCCGGGGGATAGGATACTGGTACTTGTCCCTACGGTTGAAAGTAAATTCCTTGCCAAATGGCAAGGCCCCTACGAGATAATGGAAAAAGTGAGCGAAGTGAATTACAAGGTCAGACAACCAGGAAGGCGAAAGCCCGAACAGATCTATCACGTTAATCTGTTGAAAGCCTGGAGGGATAGAGAGTCCCTAGTCGCAGACACTTGGTCACCAGCTCAAACTGGTTGCGTGATTCCTGAGGTTGGAATAGCAGCCACCTTGTCACAACCCCAACAACAGGAGGTTAAGGAGTTTGTGCTTCGCAACAAGGAGGTATTCTCTGAGCTGCCGGGACAAACATCTGGGGTAGAGCATGACATCATTACCCCGCCCGGTGAAAGGGTGAAGTTAAAACCCTATCGGATCCCAGAGGCCCGACGGGAGGCAATACGGGAGGAAGTACAGAAAATGCTGAACTTAGGGGTGATAGAGGAGTCCCAAAGTGATTGGTCTAGTCCCATTGTGTTGGTGCCTAAACCGGATGGGAGCTGGCGATTTTGTAACGATTTTCGTCAGTTGAACAAAGTTACAAAATTTGACACCTACCCCATGCCACGTATAGATGAGTTGATCGACCGGCTGGGAACAGCCCGATACATGACGACTCTTGACCTCACAAAAGGGTATTGGCAAATCCCCCTGGCCAAATTGGCCAAAGAGAAAACCGCATTTGTAACCCCAGACGGGGCGTTCCAATATAAAAGAATGCCGTTCGGGTTACAGAATGCGCCGGCCACATTCCAGCGGAAAATGGACCAGATGCTGAGGCCCCATCGGAAGTATGCTGCGGCTTACCTGGATGACGTAATTGTCCATAGCACAGATTGGGCCTCACATCTGCCAAAAGTGCAAGCAGTCCTGGACTCTGTTCGGGAAGCAGGGTTTACGGCTAACCCCAAGAAGTGTACCATTGGGCAGGAGGAGGCCAAATATCTTGGGTACACCATTGGGAGGGGAGTAATAAAACCCCAACTCAACAAAGTCGAGGCCATCCAGAGTTGGCCACGTCCCAACAGCAAGAAGCAGGTACGAGCCTTTCTGGGAATCGCTGGGTATTATCGGCGATTCATTCCCCACTTTGCCTCTAAGGCTGTGCCCCTAACCAACCTAACGAAGGGGAAAGGGTCGGTCATGATTAAATGGACCCCCGAGGCTGAGGCAGCATTCCAATTCTTGAAACAAGCCTTATGTAGCCAGCCAGTGTTGTACTCACCCGACTTCTCTAAAGACTTTGTCGTACAAAGTGATGCGTCAGATGTGGGGTTAGGAGCAGTATTGTCCCAGGTCTGGAACGGGGAAGAGCACCCAGTCATTTACCTCAGCAGGAAGTTGAAGTCCCATGAGGTAAATTACGCCACCGTTGAAAAGGAGTGTTTAGCGGTGAAGTGGGCTCTAGATTCCCTTCGGTACTACCTGCTAGGTAGGCACTTTGACATGGTTACGGATCACGCTCCGTTAAAGTGGATGGCTCAAAACAAGGAAACAAATAGAAGAGTGAATAGGTGGTTCCTGGCCCTCCAGGAATTCAACTTCACAGTAAAGCATCGCCCTGGCGTTCAAATGGGGAATGTGGATGCTTTGTCTCGAGTACATGAATGCCTGATTGCTGGTGTTCCAACCCCGAGGTTAAAACAAGAGGGGGGGGGTATGTGACAGCAGGAAGGTAAAGTCACCTGGTTGCATCCAGGGGGGTAGATATATTTCGCCCAGATTCAGGCTTTACGCCGACTTATACAACTAGGTGGAGAGTTGTATAAGGCTAGTGGGCTCATGGATGACTCATACCTCTAGGGAGAGTGTGGGGCGTCGTACAGACAGGGAGTTGATGAGGCCAGCTGAAGCTTGTCAGCTCATTTAGGCCTCTATAAGAACTCCCAGCTTCATTAGATGTTTGCTCATGCCTGGAACCAGACCTGTGTGGACTGTCTAGGGAGAGTGAACCCCTGTGCGGTGAGGCAAAGCCTGTGTGGCTATTTGTTTGGACTTTTACTAAACCAGGGACTTAGGGACTAGGACAGCACTAGGCTGATCCCAGTTGTTAGTTAGGAAACCTGTATGTTTAGTCAGAGGTCAACTTGACCAGGATTTATTTTGGTTATTTTTCTTTTGCTTTGCTGTGTTTTGTCACTGTAAATAGAAAATAAACCGCACCTTTTTTTTTGATTTTGAAAACCACAACCTCCGTTTGCTGGGCCTGTTTTTGGGTGGGGAGCCCATCCCGGGGGTCACACACACCCGCTGCCAAGCTAACCCCCTCACAATGCTTATTAAGATTGATTTAAAAAAACACGCAATGGGGACGTGTTCAAGCTGGCGACCTGAGCGGATGCGTGTGATCGGAGCTCTGCATCTACCTGCTTAATTTAACCGGGTATATATCGGGATCTACCTCTGCTCGACCACGTTTTTTTCTGCCTGCTGAACTTCGGGTATGAGAAAAGGGAAATCTGGCTCTGGGCGAAAAAGTGTCTCCGCTCCTAAGCCCTCCCCGCAACTGAAGAAGTAGACTCCTGTAGGCCATTCGCACATGGTGAGTGGAAGATCGCTTCACAGCTCTAATGCAGGCCATCACGCCAAATCTCATTGACGGCTACAATTGATTGCCTACAGACTGATTTTGGGTTGATGAGGAGGGACATGGATACGTTTCGTGACCGGCTCAAGAAGGCGGAGAGACGAGTTGGTGAGTCTGAAGATTCTGTTTGAGATTACTGTGCTTCTATACATACCATCCAGGTAAAAATGAAGGCCTTGGAGTCCCGCGCTGAGGATAGTGAGAACCGGAGTCATCGGAATAACCTGCGAGTGGTGGGATTACCAGAAAGGGCTGAGGGCCAGGACCCCACGGCCTTCATGGCGCACCTTCTACGCACACTCCTTACTCAGGCGCAATTTTCCCTTCACTTCGCAGTGGATAGGGCTCATAGGATGCCGCCTGTCCGGGGCCCGCAGGGTGCTCCACCGCGTACTTTCATTTTCCAGCTGCTAAATTTCTGGGATTGATCTCAACCCCCTTACATTTTTCCAAGAGTTTAACCATGGAGGACTGGAGGAGTAGCTCCAAGTTAGCGATATAAGTGCCTTTACTATCCCCTGTTGAATATGTTGGCTTCTCCCCTGTTCAGCTGATGGGGGTTTTGCGGGAAACCTCTTCAAGGTTATAGTTGTTAAGAGTAACTAAGATTGTGCCCTTAGCTTGTGCTAGGTGTTTTTTTATGTTTCATATTGCGTAGATCCCTTCCATTTAAAGGTACTCTAGGCTGTTGCCTGCAGACTGAACTGATCACATAGTCCAGATATATGTTTAGTGCTCGCCATCTTTTCCACTTGCTCCCATAGGAGATTTTCCCATTGTGTGTGGGGTTCGTTACTTTTTGGTTTTGGGAGTAAACACTCCAAGTTCCTATGGACGTGCAGGGTGCGATGGGATAGGGATATATGTTTATGTTTTTATATTTTTTGTTGGTTAAAGTACAGCGCAGTGGTCTTCATCTTTGGAGGGTTAGCTTGCCTAAGGCACTGTTTGGCGGCTGGGAGACAAACGGAATCGCTCGAGTTATGCATATACGGGATAATATTGGCCTTCTTACGGGTCATAAGGACTGTTTCTCCCCTGGTGGTTCTACTTGTGCAAATTCTATATGGCCCCCATAAGATTTATCTCCTGGAATGTCAGGGATTTAAACGACAAGGTTAAGAGATCCTTGGTTTTTGCATACCATAAAATATATAGCCCTCATGTGTGTATAATACACCTGGTGGGTAGTAGGGTCCTCAGCCTAAAAAAAAACGTGGGTAGGGTATTACCATCATACCACATACTCTAAGTATGCCTGGGGGGTTAGTATATTGATCCACAAATCCCTAGTTTATGATCTGTTAGATGTTAACATTGACCCGGAGGGCAGGTATGTGTTATTACATGTGGTTATTGATGCAGTTGAAATGTTGATTCTTGGATTATATATACCTCCACCTGCCAGTTTTCTTGTTAAAATACTTGACCTCTCTCATTTCTGAATTTGCAACTAAGAATATCATTATTGTCTGAGACTTTAATATGCTTCCGAACCCGTCTCTAGATAGGCTGTCTCCTGGGGTCACTACAGACTCTGCACTATCCCTGTGGGCATCTCTTTATGGCCTGACAGATGTTTGGAGGTGGAAGCACCCTACTGAACGTGCTTTCACTTGCCACCCTACCTCCTATAACACGCTGTCCCGTATTAATTTGTTCTATGCTAGTGGTGGTTTACTCCCTAGGGTACGAGAAGTTACCATGCTCCCTCGAGGCATTTCTGATCATGCACCTATGCTTTGCTGTCTGAAAACTGTGATGCCCCCTTCAGAGAGATTGTGGAAGCTGTAACGCTACTGGATCTCTGACGTTACAATAGAATTTGAAATATCCAAGCTCATACCTGAATTCTGGTCTGTAAATGCTGGCTCTGCCTCCTCTGATACTGTCTGGGATGCCTTCAAAGCATATATCAGAGGATGTTATCAATCCTCTATTTCCCGAATCCCGGCGGGATGCTGCTATCACTATAGAAGAGGCTGAGACTAAAGCACAAACTCTTGGGTCTCATTATGTCCTTTCCAAAAACCCTTTTGCATATCTTGATATACAGACGGCCTACCGGGAACTGATGCATCTCAGAGTGGCGAAAGCAAAAAAGCAATAATTGGCACAAACACAGCTCATCTTTGAGCAGGGGGAGAAAACCAGGCGATTTCTAGCGTGGTTATCTAAGGAACAGCAGCCCGTAGCCACTATAGCTCGTATAAGGGATGTTAATGGGGCCCTTGTGGTTGACCCAATAGCTATTAATGCCTGTTTTGCCTCTTATTACAGTACTCTATACTCCTCCAGGGCAACCTACTCAGGAGAAGCGTTGGACTCCGTCCTTAACTTGATAGCCTTTCCTACTCTCGCCCCATCAGCTCGTGAACATCTAGACAGCCCTATTACTCTGGAGGAGGTGAAGCAGGCCCTGAGCGCCCTGCAGTCAGGGAAGACGCCAGGGATGGGCAGCCTCCCTCCAGGACTTTTATAAACAATATGGGGAAGTGTTGACACCTAAGCTGCATAGTATGTTGATTAGGACATTAAAGGAGGGTACTCTCCAGGCCTCTATGGCTGAGACAATTATTGTGGTAGTCCTTAAACCAGTTAAAGACGCAGAGGTATGTGCCTCATACCGCCCTATATCCTTGCTTAACGTCGATTCCAAGATCCTTACCAAGGTTCTACTTTAGAGGCTTAACAATGTTATCCTTACCCTGATCCATGAGGACCAAACCGGGTTTATGCCAGGCAAGGGGACTGATATCAACCTTCAGAGACTGTATACGGTCCTGGCCTCACCCAGTCTGACGCAGTGGCCTCCCCAGATGCTGAAAAAGCATTGATTCGGTGGAATGGAATTATCTTTGGGAGGTCCTGCATCCATTCGGCTTTAGGCCTAAATTCATTTCCTGGGTGCGGGCCCTATGCATATCTCTGATGGCTCGAGTACGTACTGGGTCGACTCTATCACTTCCTTCTTCCAGGCATGGATGCCCACTTTCACCTGTCCTTTTTGCGTTGGCTATTGAGCCAATGGCTATTCTTTTGCGATCCTCATTGGATGTTTGTAGTATAACCATAGGGCCTATATACAGGAAAAGATCTCCCTTTATGCAGATGATACTCTTCTGTACCTCAGGAATGTAGCGGACTTACTGAAGGTGGAACTATCGATTGACAACTTTGGTATCTGTATTAACTGGGGGAAATCTGTTTCATTTTCACTCCACTCTTCAAATACCTTACTACCAAGGACTACACCACTGCAGAGTGTCTCACAGTTCAAGTATTTAGGAGTTGTAATCCATAGAGACCTTTCGCAATTTATTCCTCTTAATCTGACTCCAGTGACCTGCCTCCAGACTCAGAGATGCGCTACTTGGAAAATGTTACCCCTTACCCCAGTTAGGCGGGTCAACCTTATTAAAATGTCAGTCCTACCTAAATTTATATATCTTTTCAGGCAGACTCCGGTCCATATACCGAATACATTTTTCAATAAACTTGATAGTATAATCACCTTCTTCATATGGAATGGTAACACCCCTAGATTGGCGAAAAACACTCTGCAATTACCCAACATCCTAGTCGGCCTTGTTTTAATAAATACTATTGGGCTGCGGTCCTGGTTACAGTTAAGTGGTGGCTATCGGAATAGCCGGCCAATCCCGCGTCCACATTGGAGGCGGTATTGCTTGGCTCCTACTCCGAACTAGGGAACTTTATCTACCGAGGGTCCCGGTCCAATCCCAACATTACTTCCTTGATGCAAACCACTCTGAGTATGGGATAGTGTCCAGACCAAGGTTGAAAAATCTAATAGTTGGTCTCCACATACCCCACTGTGGGGTAACCTACGGCTGCCTCATTTTCAGTGCATTTCGGATCCTGTGCTGTGGGCCCTATTTGAAATGAAAACTCTGGGAGATATTGTATCTCTTGGTAGATTGCTCAGCTTTGACGATATTAAACGTGGACGGGGTCTACCCAATCGAATGTTCTTCAGATACCTACAACTGCGTCATGCTTTCCAGGCTCACTTTTCCCATCCTATAACAT
The DNA here is from genome assembly GCA_029206835.1 of Rana muscosa. Lineage (NCBI taxonomy): Eukaryota > Metazoa > Chordata > Amphibia > Anura > Ranidae > Rana > Rana muscosa. The sequence continues at coordinate 1,113,684,357 of CM055122.1, read as the reverse complement.
TGGAGGTCCACGATATTGAAAGCCTACTGAGAACGCCAGAGGGGATTAAACCCCTTTCCTTTCGCTACCCTATTTTAGCCAGGATGTATACCTCTAAGACAGGGGTCTTCAAACTACGGCCCTCCAGGTGTTCAGGAACTACAATTCCCATCATGCCTAGTCATGTCTGTGAATATCAGAGTTTTGCAATGCCTCATGGGATTTGTAGTTTCGCAACAGCTGGAGGGCCGTAGTTTGAGGATCCCTGCTCTAAGGTCTCGCAGTTATTCTCTGCATGGCAGGCAGATATACCAACACTAGCTGATGACGATTGGGAAGAGGGTATCCAACAATGTCTCCCCCTGATGATTTTTGCGAGAGATAGATTCATTCAATGTAAGTTTTTGCACCGGGTATACTACTCCCCAGAGCGATTGGCTAGATTTTACACTGACCGAAGTTCGCTCTGCCCTAGATGTGACTCAGAGGTGGGCTTCTTCTTCCATGTTGTGTGGTCTTGCCCGCAACTACAGGTCTTCTGGAGTAGAGAGGTTAATGACATCAACTCAATAGGTAAATTACGGATCCCCTGTGATCCATTACCTCTATTACTTGGTATCTGTGATACACTGGAAGACCCCAATTAAAAAAAGTATTTGTATTTATGCAGCCTTTTATGCTAGGAAAGCGATCCTTCTTCAATGGAATAAGTCTCTCATCCTAGCAGTACATCAGTGGAAAACCCTTGTAAAACACAGCCCTACCTCTATACAAGTTGACATATATGGGACACAACTGTCTGAAAAAGTTTGATAAGATATGGGCGGCGTGGTTCCTGGGAGAGGCATCTGACTGTAGAGTAGGGTTCGGAACCCTGCACCCTGGTTGACCTATGGAAGATGTGCATACTACATCTGAGCCTTCCTGAGAATTATCCTCTAGCCATTTCTACTTTCTTCTCAGCTCCTCTCCCATGTGTGCCAGCCCCCCCCCCCTTTCCTGTACTTTTTCTGGAAACGGTTACCTTCTCTTTTTACCGCAAGCTGAATTTCCCCTCCTTTTGAAATGCCAGTCTAAAGTTAATTACAACACTGCTTTCTGATGATAGCATTTTCTTTTTTTGATGATATTATTTTGTTCTGATTAAGGTAATCCATACTTGACTAAAGTGAATGTACCACTGCCACTTGTTTATCTGTATTGAAACATGAATAAACTTTATGTTAAATAATAAAAATAAAAAATAAAATATACAAAGAACTTAACCTCTCCTACCTCTAGAGTGCTAAATTCTGGGGGCTCCAGCCAGCAGTAATGATGTTTTTTGAAGACTTGTTCTTTACTATAATGGATAATAAGGACTTCACAAACGTGAATGTGGGTCACTGTTTGAGATCATGACCCTGAGGATGTAGAGATCATTGTTAATCTCCAGAAAATTTCACTGTGCACTGTATAAATAAAATCATGGTCTGCAACAAAACAACCTGAACAACATATAGTTAACAATTTTTAATTCATCATAGTTTATTATAACAAAAACTATATAAATGTGATCAAAGCGCAATATGAAACAGATTTAAGGAAAAATAAAAGTAACACTCTCCATATAATGATAAATGATTATCTAACAAGTGGTTTAAGGCCATCTGTGGTTGATGATTTAATACACTATGTTGCTTTCTGAACTGACACACAAGGGCTCAGCCTCGTGAAGCGCAGTTTATTTACTTTTTTTTTGTTTTACTACCGGTACCCCTAGGCTGCTGGCAGTCAATTCATAGAAAGTGAATAGGTACACATTGGCTGTAAAGACTTAAGGCAGTATTAAACTGAAAACATAATATATTGCAATTACTAATCAGATGTGGTGGCTGCATTAGTTTTTTTTTTCCCCTGGAGATATGGACAGTAACACACCTCCTGTATTAGAGCGCCCCGACTGATGAAAGAACACAGGGGCACCTTTGGACAGCAGCATTGTTAGTCTGGAGGGGGGGGAGTGTTGGAAGCCAAACTCCACCTAGTACTTTATAAGCAGTTACAGCAAACAGTATTTTTCCTTACAGGATAAATGTTTTACATATATAAATAACAGCTGATCATTGTAGGCACCCCTTCCAGTGTTAAATGGTTTGTCTCATCCCTGTAAACTGATACCTCTGGAGGAGAGCTTGTTCTTTTAAAAAAACATCAGACTAACTGGCCAGATCACCAAATGAAAAAAAAAAAGCAAGCCTGAAAAAGAAAACAAATGCAGCCATCACATCTAAGAATTTGTAAACTGCAAAATAATAAATGTTTGCTTTTGGGCTTAATACCTTAAATGCTTTAAGTTGCCCATAGATGGATCAAAATTTGGCCAGTTCTGCAGGGACTGTCTGAATTTGAATCCATCTATGGCCGTTCCTGCTCATGAGAAGCTGATCTAATGATCAATTTCTCACAGTCTTACTGGAAAATTTTGGTTTGATCAGCGCTGAAGGCAATTGTCTTCAGCGGTTATCTGTGCATTCTGACAGTGGAGGAGTCTCCGATGTCAGAATACAATACCATAGTGGGGACAATTCCTCTATCCACATTGCTTGTGCAGATGAGGGAAGCCAATTGACACATGTATGCCAAGCTTCACCCGCACAGCTGAGCTTGACAGATAAACAGTGATGGGTGTATGTACCTGGAGGTAGAGCAGGTGTACCCTGTGTACCTGTCAAACTTAGCTGTGTGGGTAAGTCCATACAGCCAATGAATACCCATTCACTTTCTATGGGTTGTCTGCATGCAGGTCAACAGTATTAAAAAAAAAAAAAAAAAGTAAACAAAACAGCTCTGCATGCTACATGGGCCCATTTAAATGATCCCTAAAATGTAGGTGTTGTATAGGTACTACTGCCAAGTAGTTAAAATAGCATTTCAATTTCACAAATGTTTTTTACATTTTTTGTTTTTGAAGGATTTGAATTTCTCAGGTTGTTACTGTTGTCTGTGTCCCTGCTGGAGAGATTCACCCCTTTGATCTTCTCTGGAACTAAAAGTGAGGGAAAAGCTAAAATTTGGAGTTGTTGCCAGAACAAAAATAGAGGGGAGATCTTGCTGAGGTGACGTCTGACAGAGTCTCCCTCACTTTAAAGATAGATCGATGGATGGATAGATAGATAGATAGATAGATAGATAGATAGACAGACAGATAAGTGAGATAGATACACTATATTACCAAAAGTAAGTAAAAGGACGCCTGCCTTTACACGCACATGAACATTAATGGCATCCCAGTCTTAGTCCATAGGGTTCAATATTGAGGTTGCCCACCCTTTGCAGCTATAACAGCTTCAACTCTTCTGGGAAGGTTGTCCACAGGATTTAGGAGTGTGTCTATGGGAATGCTTTCCCATTCTTCCAGACTCATTTGTGAGGTCAGGCACTGATGGACGAGAAGGCCTGGCTCAGTCTCCGCTCTAATTCATCAGCAAGGTCCATAAAGACATGGGTGAGCAAGTTTGGGGTAAAGGAACTTGACTGGACTGCACAGAGTCCTGACCTCAACCCGATAGAACACCTTTAGGATTAATTAGAGCAGGGACTGCGAGCCAGGCCTTCTTGTCCACATCAGTGCCTGACCTCTCAAATGTGCTTCAGGAAGAATGGTCAAACATTCCCATAGACACACTCCTACACCTTGTGGACAGCCTTCGCAGAAGAGTTGAAGCTGTTATAGCTGCAAAGGGTGGGCCAACTCAATATTGAAACCTACGGACTAAGACTGGGATGCCATTAAAGTTCATGTGCGTGTAAAGGCAGGTGTCCCAATACTATAGGTAATATAGCATCGATAAGATAGATAGTTTTCGTTATATGGCATACCTGCAACAGTCAGGAAACAGCCAATGTGAGATTTAAAGACACAGACCACTGGAAAGGTAAGCATACGCACTTTTCTTTTACAGATGTAACAAAGTATACTTTACTTTAATGTCTGTTGTCAGCTTTTATTTTGAAAGGAAGTAAGCTTTGACTAGCACTTATATGGTCCTAATGTTATTTTACACCAGTGAGCACATGAAGGACTACATGTGATGTTTTTTGGATGCCCGAGTTGCCATCTGCATGTACAAGACAGTAAAGATGGGCTCTTGTTTGTTTAAACATTAGTACAAAGTAGCATTTCTCCCACCAAAAGTAGATTAGTTAAAATATAGCAGCTAGCAAAACAAGAGTCTCATTATGCAATGTGAAGATATGAGAAGGCGCGGGCAGACGCAAACAGTCATTCAATACAGAAGTTCAAAGAACGATGATAATTGGCATCACTGGCTTTCCGATTATTCAATGACCAACTTCTGAGTGGCATATAGGTATCCAATGGAAGCCTGCAATTACACAGAAAAAAAGCATATCACAAATCTAAAACAAAGTTTATTGACAATTACATAGACAAAAGGATTAAATAGCAAGCATAAACATATCTATATAAACATGATTAAAGTTTTCAAATACTATTTTGAGTTTTAAGATATGGGGAAAAAAATTACACACACGGTAATGCAGCCATTGTCAACCTGGGTGCCTTCAGGTTTCTTCAGGGGTGCCTTGGCAAAATACCCCAAAATTGTATACAAGCCAGCGGGGTGATCAAACCTGTCTGAACAAAGCCACAGGTTTTCATTGTGCACCAATACAATGACATCATTGGTTGATAAGGAGGACGTTGGGTGCCTGCCCAGTATCCTTGTTTGCCTTTCTCTGTTAGAACTGGGGTCACCATAACTGAGGGAGAAGAGAAACACTGGAATACTAATCAGTACCGGTGTGCAAGGATGGATTTGCTTTGGAAGAATAAATCACCTCTAACATTGGGTGTCCGATAAGTGTGGATATTGCTGCAATGTTTAAAACTTTTCATTTAGGTATTTACATTTTAGAATGGGATGCCTCGAGATTGTGCATAACTTCAAATGGTATGATACTTTAAATTCATATATTATACTCTCTGCATGCAAGGGTTATAACCACAATGTGTTTATTCAAATAAATAACTGGTTTGGGATTTTTTCTGTTGTAGTTTTCCTGGTGCTTTGACTTGCATACTGACTTTGTGCAATGGCTAAAAAAAAAAAAAAAAAAAAAAAAAAAAAGGGACGTGCTTTTTGTAAGCAGCCAGAAGACTATACTGTACACAAAGCTGATGAGAAAAAAGAAAGGCCTGATAAAAAAATTTGAAAGCAGAAACATTTATCATGCAGCAGCATGAATGGCCTGTAACACATCTCAGGTCAAGACGGTGCGCTGTGTAAGGATGATAATGGAGGACATGTGGAGTCAGCTCTTGAAAAGCTCTCGCTGCCTCTGTATTCCATTTCACCCCGATGGATTTGGTCTCTTTGGTGAGATCTGTAAGTGGAGCTGCCATGGTCACAAATTTAAGAATAGGCATCTGGTACCCTTTCATCCCTAGAAAGGCTTTTTTTTTTTTTTTTTAAACTGGCTTGGGTGAACTTTTAATTGCTCCAGTCTTGTCCATTAGAGGCCACTGCCACTGACCACCAATGTGGAAGTGTTAAAAAACAAACAACATACCGCACTGCCCACTAACCAGTAGGATGGAAGCAGAGGAAACGGGGTTATACAGCACTACTACTGGTGACCAGTGCAGATGGGGGGCTATTATTGCAGCCACTGGAACAAATGCTGGGTTATTATTGTGGCTACTGACAACCATGCTGGGAGTTCTTATTGCATCCACTGACACCAATGCTGAAGGTTATTATTGTGTCCACTGACATTAATCCTGGGGGATATTTCTGCAGTCACTGCAACTAATGCTGGGATTTTTTAATGTGTCCACTGACACCAATGCTGGGGTTTATTATTGCTTGCACTGACACCAGTGCAGGGGGTTTGAATTACAGCCACTGACACCAATAATGACTGCAACTTTTTCAGGTGCTGAGGTGCGTTACAGCCTATTCATTTTGAATAGGCTGCCAAACTTCTTGCAATGCTACTCAATGCACTAAAATGCAATGCTCTTGTGCATCCCTTTGGAAGTATTGGGGGCTACGCTTGATGACCTTTATAATTTTCACATTGACCATCAATGCCTTTATGAGTTACCCCAAAACAAACAGGCAGCACTTTTTAGTGTTCTGTCAGCACTTTCACCCAGAAGCAGGCAGAGAGAGAGCAAAGAGCCCTAAGCATCATTAAGCTTGCATTTATAAAGGTCTGTGGACAGCTGACACTAATGAAAATTGACTACCAGGTAAGATGTGGATCTAGGAATGGAGGCTGGATCTCATCCTAAGCTCTACAAAAGTCTTTGGGTTCTCAGTACTCAGAACAGAACTTAAAGTGGTTCCCAAGGCTGAAGGTTTTTTACCTTCATGCAATCTATGTATGAAGATGAAAAACCCTTTGTGCAGCAGCCCCCTCTAATACTTACCTGAGCTCCCTCACGATCCAGCGATGTGCATGAGAGCATCGGCTCTCCGGGGACTCTCCCTTCTCATTATCTGAGACAGCATCGAGAGCCATTGGCCATGGCCATTGAAAAAAAACACAAACATTACATAAACACACATTTTATATATATATATATATATATATATATATATATATATATATATATATATATATACACATACATACATATACACACAGTATATAGATATATAGTGGGTATAGAAAGGAATCACCCCCTTTAAAATAATCACACTTTGTTGCTTTGCAGCCTGAGATTAGGACAGACAGTTTTTGTTTTATCCAGCTGTATTTACTCTGTGCAACTTATAACATCCAAGTGAAAAATATAACACCAACATGCAAGAAAAAATATTTCTAAAACAGAAATCACAGAGTTGGAAAAAGGATCACCCCCTTCTAAAAATGACTTGTAAACTCAATCAGGTGTAGCTAATCACCTTCTCATTGGCACCCAAAGCAATTTGACTTTCAACTGTCCCCCCCCTCCCACGGCTCTCCTGGGTTCTCCCGTCCCACTGGGAGGCCCGAGCGACCAGCCGTCACTTCCGCTGGCTGGCCGGAGCCAGAATTGGCTTCAATCAGGTCTCGGATCTAGTAACCCGGATGTGATGTCATGACATCACTTCCAGTTTACAGAAGACTAAAAGGCGTCAAATTTAAAAAAAATACAGTATTCAAAACAGCCAAACTTGGCGTTTTGAATTCTTTTAAGTGCAAAGGAGGGATTTGGGGTCTTATAGACCCCAGGTCTCTCAATAAAGAGTACCTTTCACTGCCTGTTACTGTCACAAGGGATGTTTACATTCCTTCTGACAGCAATAAAAGTTAATCAGAATAAAAAAAGAAAAATAATATAAAATAATTTAAAGCGCCCCATCTCTCTGTGCTTGCGTGCAGAAGCGTACGCATATATAAGTCGCGACCGCAAATGTAAACAGTGTTCAAACTACACATGTGAGGTATCGCCACACTCGTTAGAGCGAGAGCATTAGCACAAGACCTCCTTGGTAAACTGGTAACCCGTAGAAATTTTGAAAACATTGCCTATTCCACGAGCGTGTGCAATTATAAAACATGACATGTTAGACATCTATTTACTCGGCGTAATATCATTCACATTATACAAAAAAAAAAACTGAGCTAACTTTACTGTTTTTTTTTTTTTTAATTCATGAAAGTGTTATTTTTTTTATTGTGTGTGAAAGACTGCTGCACAAATACTATGTGACATAAAATATTGAAAAGACCGCCATTTTATTCTCTAGTATCTCTGCTAAAAAAATTATATATATATATATATATATATATATATATATATATATATATATATAATGTTGGGGGTTCCAAGTAATTTTCCAGCAAAAAATACAGAGATTTTAACTTGTAAGCAACAAATGGCAGAAAAAGGCTTAGGCATGAAAGGATTAAAGAAGCAGCCACAGCCTGAGTAGCAAAGCCTGCTGCAGAGAAGCCCATTAAAACGAACACAACCAATATTTAAACAGTATAAACACAATATGGAAACACTGACAATACTCATAACAAGTAAATTGCCTGGTTTACACTTAAAACGTCAACATAACAAGACAAGTTATCAGCCCTTGATATTTACAGACAGTTGTAAAAAATCACTGATATTTACAAACTGTCAGTAAATTTACCGACGGTTGCCAAGCCTGGTCTAGTATGCCTCCTGCTGAGTCAGACTTTTTGCTCACCAATCAGCAACTCTTCCTGCTTGCTTCCACTGCTGACCTTCTAAAAAAGGTAGATTGCAGCTCCATCATTTATTACACACCCATGACAAGCACACAGATCAAGAAAGCCAGAGTGAAGTCATTTGGGCTATTTACTAAAGGAGTTGATAATATTCACAAACTAAATGTTGTAAGTGATCAATTATCTAATCATGTGAAAAGCAAATCCCTTGCATACTGAATCATGTGCAGATGAAATAAGTAAACAGGAGTTTGCTTTTCTCATGAATGGATAATCAAAGTAAAAATGTACACAATTTATTGAGTGAAGATTGTCAACTCCTTTAGTAAATCAGCCTCATTTGACTAAAAAATTATACTAGTTTTTAAATAGGCATAACAACCATTTTCAGATGGAGAGGCCTTTAACCTCTTACTAGATTGATTTCAATGTGCTGCAAAGAAAGTACCGGCAAAAAAAGAATACATTGGAATTAGAGATTTTTAGACTAACAGAATCTGAAAACAAAAAAGAAAAACGACTTTCTTCCATAAGACTAAACACAATTGTATGTATGTTTATAAATGAGAATAGCATCATATTTGGTTGGCTGCCATGTGACGGAGGTCAAGGTTTCAACATTTCCATCACAGTTCAGTTGTTGAAAACAAACTCTGCCTTGAAAATGTAACTCTCCTGGGTCTACTAGACCAAGGAAGGTAAAATCATTGCCCCAGCATAGACAATACTTATGCATATATTTTCAAACATCATGCCTAAAAAATGTATTTGTCCCTTTTGTTTAAAGCAGAAGTCTGGCAAAATGTACCCTTGCAGCATTCCCCCCACACTGGAAGGGCACACACTAGCTTTGGTGTCTGAAAAACGATCTGTGTTCGGATTGCTCTTCAGAGACCATTTGACAGGTGGTGAGAAGGCATTGTATGACCTCCTCACTGCCTGCTTTAACCCTTTGATCCCTGTGCTAGCAGCCAGCAACCCCCAGGCATTGTATTGCAGTCTCGCCTCCATTCACTTGAAAGGATCGTGTTTGGTCTCATCTGACCACAACACTTTCACCCAGTTCTCCTCTGAATAATTCAGATGTTCATTAGCAAAGTTCAGACAGGTCTGTACATGTGCTTTCTTGAGCAGGGGGACCTTGCGGGCACTGCAGGATGTCAGTCCTTCACGTTGTAGTGTGTTACCAATTGTTTTCTTGGGGACTATAGTCCCTGCTGCCATGAGATCATTGACAAGATTCTCCTGTGTAGTTCTGGGCTGATTCCTCACCGTTCTCATGATCATTGAAACTCTACAAGGTGAGATCTTGCATGGAGCCCCAGACTGAGGGAGATTGACAGTTATTTTGTGTTTCTTCCATTTAAGAATAATCGCTCCAACAGTTGTCACCCTCTCACCAAGCTGCTTTGCGATGGTCTTGTAGCCCATTCCAGTCTTGTGTAGGTCTACAATCTTGTCCCTGATATCCTTGGACAGCTCTTTGGTCTTGGCCATGGTGGAGAGATTGGAATGTGATTGATTGCTTCTGTGGACAGGTGTCTTATTTAGGTAAGTTGAGAGTGCTCCTAATCTCAGCTTGTTATCTGTATAGAAGACACCTGGGAGCCAGAAATCTTGCTAATTGATAGGGGATCATATACTTTTTTCACTCATTAAAGTGCAAATCAATTTATACCCTTTTTTAACCACTTGCTTACTGGGCACATATACCCCCTTCCTGCCCGGCAAAATTTCAGCTTTCGGGACTGTCACGCTTTGAATGACAATTGCGCGGTCGTGCGATGTGGCTCCCAAACAAAATTGACGTCCTTTTTTTCCCACAAATAGAGATTTCTTTTGGTGGTATTTGATCATCTCTGTGGTTTTTATTTTTTGCGCTATAAACAAAAAAAGAGCAACAATTTTGAAAAAAACATAATATTTTTTACTTTTTGCTATAATAAATATCCCAATTTTTTTTAAAAAAAACTATTTTTTTTCTCAGTTTAGGCCGATATGTATTCTTCTACATATTTTTGGTAAAAATAAATACAATAAATCGCAATAAGCGCATAGTGATTGGTTTGCGCAAAAGTTAAAGCGCCTACAAAATAGGTGATAAGAGTTATTATTTAGTATAAACACAGCGCCACTATTTAATCACATTTAAATATCACTAAGATAGAATGACATTTTTTGTTTCCTAGTAATGGCGGCGATCTGTGATTTTTATTGGGACTGCGACATTATGTCGGACACTTGACACATTTTTGGGACCATTCACATTTATACAGCGAACAGTGCTATAAATATGCACGGATTACTGTATAAATGTGACTGGCAGGGAAGGGGTTAACACTAGGGGGCGAGGAAGGGGTTAATGTGTTCCCTAGGAGTGATTCTTACTGTGGGGGGAGGGGACTGACTGGGGGAGGTGACCGATCTGTGTCCCTATGTACAATGGACACAGCATCGGTCTCCTCTCCCTGACAGGATGTGGATCTGTGTGTTTACACACACAGATCCATGTCCTTGTCTCTGTACCGGCCGATCGCGGGTACCTGGCGGACATCGCGGCCACGAGGCACGCGCACCGGCACCTCTGAGACGCGGCGGGCACACACGCTCGCCTCTGACGGCACTCACGGACCCCCAGTGGCCGGAGGAGCCGAGGACGTCAATAGACGTCCTCTCGGCATTGTAGAGCCACCTTGTGGCCGTCAAACTACAATGGCCCAGATATGAAGTGGTTGAATGCGTTTTTCTTGGTTTATTGTGTAGTTCTCCTGTCTCTCACCGTTAAAATAAACCTACCATTAAATTATAGACTGATCATTTCTTTGTCAGTGGGCAAACATACAAAATCAGCAGGGGGATCAAATATTTTTTCCCTCACTGTAGGGTCAAAGGGGTGTGTAAGCATGGCTTTTGGGATGTCAATTACGGGAGTGTGCAACAACATTCAACAGGGAAAGAGCCTGTAGGTTTTGTAGTCACACGGATGCAGAAAGATTAGAAAATTGAGACGATCAATGTGTATTTTACTTTTGGTCCACGTATTATGAAAAGCAAATGAGAAAATTATAGTAAAGAGTTTTAAATGGAGCCAATAGTGCAAATTTGTGTTTTTGGTGAGAGGTGGACATAAAGTCATGTGGCTTTAAGACTATATAACAAAAGTAATACATAAACATGAAATACACTAAAAAGGAATCAGCACAGCTCACATTTTTTAATCAAGGTATTATTTTTCTATTGTGCTAATGTCAAATTTACAAGCAAACTGTCCTTGAATTTCAGGTTATTTGTTCATGTTTGGCATGTATCGGATACATTTTACACAAGGGTGTGTTAATAAGTTATGTGACACACCTGTGAAGTCTACATCACTATTACACTGCAGTTTAAGAAAAGATTTGTAACCCTCTAGAAATTTTCTGGATTTCTGCATGAACGGTTTCAAACGTACAATAAGATCGTTATCCAAGTCAAAATAATGAGCTCTTGTTTAACAAACACACACATCTTTCTGATGTAAAATATCTTTATTGGTCAAATGATTTAGACATTCAAGGTCATCTGCAATGGTTTTATTTAGATTTTAGAAGAAAAGCAAACAAATAGCGTGGCGCATAGCATAACCAGTTTAGTTATGTAAGGGGGTTAAACTGGGGGATTGGATGAGGAAACATGATGAGTAAGTTAAATATTTCCTATTTGTAAGATAGATGTCGACATGTATTCATTACACTAGAATGAACTTGATAGGTATCAGTGTTATAGGGAGAAACGATGTAGAATGTTTGGTATGTGGATGATGAAAAGATCTGGAAATGGGGATAGGACAGGGTAAAATATAGAAGGGTAATAAGCTAAGATGCGGAAAGGGTCTCCTGGGGTCCTTTGGTATTTAGAACAGGGCTTGACAAATTAGCTTGGAATCTAGGAGCCAGCTAAAAAAGTTAGGAGCCAGGAACACGCCCCGTCCCGCCGAGCTTGCGTGCAGAAGCGAACCCATACGTGAGTAGCGCCCGCATATGAAAGTGGTGTTCAAACCACACATGTGAGGTATCGCCGCGATTGGTAGAGCGAGAGCAATAATTATAGCCCTAGACCTCCTCTAACTCAAAACATGCAACCTGTAGAAATTTTTTTAACGTTGCCTATGGAGATTTTAAAGGGTAAAAGTTTGTCGCCATTCCACGAGCGGACGCAATTTTGAAGCGTGACACGTTGGGTATCAATTTACTCGGCGTAACATTATCTTTCACAATATAAAATAAATTGGGCTAACTTTACTGTTGTCTTATTTTTTAATTAAAAAAAGTGTATTTTTTCCCAAAAAATTGCGCTTGTAAGACCACTGTGCAAATACGGTGTGACAGAAAGTATTGCAACGACCGCCATTTTATTCTCTAGGGTGTTAGAATAAAAAATATATACAATGTTTAGGGGTTCTAACTTCTAAGTAAAGGGAAGGAGATGGAAACAGGCAGGGAAGCTCCATTAGCATTGCTGGTTGTCTTGTCATACCAACAGCCACTACAAGAGGGCGCAGGATTCCAGAAGGAACTATAGGACTGCAGAAGGCCACCGCCTCAATTACCGGCCGGTGCGGCCCGACGCGATCGCGAGGGGGGATGCGCACGGAGACAGGGTACCCCAGCTGTGCCGCCCCAGGCACCAGGTCGCTAATTCTAGTCGCAATTGCGACCTAGCGCCCGGGGTTTGTCGAGCCCTGATTTAGAAAAATTTGATTTTTGTAACAGCTTACCTGTAAAATCCTTTTCTTGGAGTACATCATGGGACACAGAGCAGCATAGTAATTACTATGTGGGTTATAGGCCACCTTCAGGTGATGGACACTGGCACACCTAAGGCCGAAAGTCCCCCCTATATAACCTCTCACATACAGGGAGTACCTCAGTTTTTGTAGCAAAGCAATATATATATACCCCAACAAGAGGGGAGGGACCTCTGTGTCCTGTGATGTACGCCAAGAAAAGGATTTTACAGGTAAGCTGTTACAAAAATCCTATTTTCTTTATCGTACATCACGGGACACAGAGCAGCATAGTAATTACTATATGGGATGTCCCAAAGCAATGCCATCTGAGGGGAGGGAGACACAAAAATAAAGCAGGGCGCCATCAGACGTAAGGACTTATACCACTGCCTGCAGTACACTGCGCCCAAAGGCGATATCCTCATGCCTTTTTACATCCACCTGATAGAATCTATTGAATGTATGGACTGAAGACCAAGTTGCGGCCTTGCAGATTTTAGCCATAGAGGCTTGGAGATGCACTGCCCATGAAGCACTAACTGCTCTGGTAGAGTGCGCTCTGACTTGAAAAGGTGAAACACTCCCTTTTAAACCATAAGCCTGAATAATAACTTGCCAAATCTATTTGGAAATAGTAAATTTTGACGCTGACTGCCCCTTCCTGGGGCCTTCTGGCAGTACAAACAAAACATTAGTTTTCCGAATCTTAGCAGTCGCCTTTAAATAGACCTCAACTGCTCTCACTACATCAAGGGAATGTAGTGACTTCTCTTCCGCAAAACGAGGTTCTGGAAAAAACGAAGGTAGAACAACATCCTGGTTCAGATGAAAACCTGACACCACTTTAGGCAGAAAGGTTGGATGAGGTCGTAACACCACATTGTCTTTGTGAATAAATAAACATGGCTCTTTACAAGAAAAAGCAGCCAATTCTGATACCCTTCGTGCAGAGGATATAGCAACCAGAAAAAAAAATCCTTATCAAAAAGGACCAAAGGAGTATGACGTATCGGCTCAAAAGGCTGTTTTTGCAATACTGATGAAACTAAATTCAAGTCCCAAGGGCACAAGGGTGACCTAACTGGCGGATTAATCCGCGCTACCCCTTGCATAAAAGCCCGGACCAAGGAATGCAAAGCAAGTGGTCTTTGAAACAAAATCGATAAGGCTGAGACCTGACCCTTGATAGTACTCAAGGCCAGCTTAATTTCTACCCCTAATTGCAGAAAGGCAAGAATTCTACCTATGACATACATCCTGAGGATGCCAACCCTCGGATTTGCACCAACAAACATATGCCCTCCAGACTCTATAATATATGACTCTGGAAGCCGGTTTCCTCGCATTAATCAGGGTAAATACTACTGACCCTGAAAGCCCCCGATTAGAATGTGAGCTTCAATAGCCAAACCGTTAAATTTAGAGTTTGTAAGGAAGGATGGAATACTGGTCCCTACGAGAGCAGGTCTGGACGTTGTGGAAGGGTCCATGGTTCCCGCCATCTTTACGATCTCTGCATACCAGGATCTTCTGGGCCATGCTGGGGCTACAAGAACCACCGGCTTCCCTTCCTCCTTGATCCTGCAAAGAAGCCGAGGTAGCAGCTGAACAGGGGGAAACACATAAATCAGTGAAGACCAAGATAGAACTTATTGGCCTTAATTCTTAGCGGTATGTGTGGAGAAAACCAGGCACTGCTCATCACCTGTCCTATACAGTCCCAACAGTGAAGCATGGTGGTGGCAGCATCATGTTGCGGGGGTGTTTTTTCAGCTGCAGGGACAGGATGACTGGTTGCAATCGAGGGAGAGATGAATGCGGCCAAGTACAGGGATATCGTGGACGAAAACCTTATCCAGAGTGCTCAGGACCTCAGACTGGGCTGAAGGTTTGCCTTCCAACAAGACAATGACCCTAAGCACACAGCTAAAATAATGAAGGAGTGGCTTCACAACAACTCCATGACTGTTCTTGAATGTCCCAGCCAGGGCCCTGACTTAAACCCAATTGGGCATCTCTGGAGAGACCTAAAAATGTCTGTCCACCAACATTTACCATCCAACCTGACAGAACTGGAGAGGATCTGCAAGGAGGAATGGCAGAGGATCCCCAAATCCAGGTGTGAAAAACTTGTTGCATCTTTCCCAAAAAGACTCATGGCTGTATTAGATCAAAAGGGTGCTTCTACTAAATACTGAGCAAAGGGTCTGAATACTTAGGACCATGTGATATTTCAGTTTTCTTTAATAAATCTGCAAAAATTTTAACAATTCTGTGTTTTTCTGTCAATATGGGGTGCTGTGTGTACATTAATGAGGAAAAAAATGAACTTAAATGATTTTAGCAAATGGCTGCAATATAACAAAGAGTGAAAAATGTAAGGGGGTCTGAATACTTTACGCACCCACTGTATATCAGCTGCTCCAGCAACGGATGGACAGGAAATGCATGTAGAGCCTGAGGGTGTTTTAGAGAACCCAAAGAAGAAATGGGGCTTGCGGCTGACTCGGTTAAGGGCAATTTAAACCCATAACTGGCCATTTCTGTAAGGGATTTCACCAGCAATTTTTCAAATTGCGAGGCTGAAAAGGGTTCGTCTACAGTTGATTCCTCAGAAGAGGAATCATCAGTCTGTCCCTCTTCCCGATCCCCTGAGGGTGACTCATCCTCCTCTGGCCACTGCTGCTCCCTTGCTTGAGGGGCCGGTGCGGGAGATGGAGATCTACCGCGTTTCCTCCCACTCTGGGAAGAAGATGCAAGGTTAGCTGCTTTAATCGCTTCTACCCCCACCTGAGCTGAAGAAAAAACTCCTTCAGTAACAGACAGGGGCTGGAAAGTTGGAAGCAGCTGCAACACCTGACAGTCCCAACGGCTCACCCTGGCCAGCCACATCTGGTCTTACCGGGGAGGATGGCACTGTGGAGGCATGACTAGGATCCTCAGAGCCTGATGGCAATGCCTTTGGAGCCTTTTTTGCAGGGTTTGTCCCCGCTTTTTTGGAAGGCATAGTCCCAAGCACAAAAGCAGAGGTACTAACAAAAAAAAACAAAAAAAAAAACGCATCCACTGCTACACTATAGTCCAGCAATCTAATGCTGCTATTAACGTTCAGCCCGATGCTGTGTCATTGGGAGTGCCTGTATCACCAGCTTACACGCCCTCACACCGCTCCAGTGTCCCTCCATCAGCCAATGTTCTATAGAGTCCAGGCTTTTATAGAGTAGGCAGTCCTGTGCCGTGTGTGAAAAAATGTGAACATCAAGCCACGCACACGCCCCTGCGCTAAGACACGCCCCTCCTCCCCTCCCCAGAACGCCTCCCAGTTTAAAAAATTGACACTTACATACTTTAATGTGCGCCCAAAATATCTGGCTGTATTTTTCAGTTTTTTTGTTTCTTCAGGACTGAAATGGATTTGAATCCCCCAATGGGAAATAGATTTCAAAAACCTGGCAGAGGTTTTAAACCATTTTAACTCTATTAAAAGCCAAAAAGTTTGGCTTAAGACCCACTTTAACATTAAAGTTGAAGTAAACCCAAGCCTATAATAAGGCATGGTTTAGGAGGTATTCACACACTTCATGCAGCTGGTGATGTACTGCTATACGTGTGCTGTCCCTTCAGAGCTCTGTGCCAGGGTCCATGACTCTCGCGCGCATGCTGCGGTTTGCTACCGGTTTAAGGACGAGTTTTTACAGGCATCACTGATAAATACACCCTAATTTGAGCTGCACATGTCCTCTGTTAATGTATTTCTTTTAATAAACAGTACGCATTAAGCAAATAATACACCACAATCAGCCCTAATAAAAACGTATTTCCTCCCTGAGCTATTATTTTTCTGCCAATTTTTACCATTCATAAATAAATATATAATTGTTACTCCTATTGGCAGAAGAAAAAGCCATAATTATTTGGTAAATAAATTTGCCATGCTTTGTAGCAGAGGCTAAATTTTAATGTTCGAAATGGGACAAATTATAGAAGTGCATTTGCATTTTTTATCTATAGTAACACAGGCATTTTTTTAAACTGTTACTAGTCAAACTGTTGCATGCAAAATAAAAATGTTTTTACAAGACATAAAGACTTGCTTAATTTAAAAGAAAGTGACAAGGTTATTGCCAAATCAATATCCCCATAGCTAAAATAAGAAAAAAACCTGCTTTGGTCTGGGTGTAAAAGCGTACTGTATGTAGTTAAACCGTCAATATACCCAGAACTGATACTGCAGTTTTGTATTGAGGTCACCAAGATGTATCACCAACTGGTTACATATAATTGTCAGGGAAACCTGCATGGTTTAGGAGATATTTACCCTATACGCTTGTTCCTACGTCATCAGCGCATGCGTTGTGAAGAAACGGCCCTCCGTGTCGTTTCATCACTAGCAAGTGCCGTGGCCGACGGCTCCCGTGGCCCTGGAAAGAAGAGGGGCGAAGATGGATGCGGCCACCAGTGGGGACAACGTGGGCTTCGTTTGCAGGCAATTGCCACATAATGGGCTAGTTTGCGATGCATACTAGCCCGTAATGCTTTTACTTTGCAGGGGAGAAAAAAAGGAAGTAAAACCCATCAGCCCTTACCTGAACCCAGTCTTTCCAGCGACAGGGACGAGCACACCAGCTCCAGCCGGTGTCTCGGGTCCTGACTGGATAGATTGATAGCGCAGCCATTGGCTCTCGCTGCTGTGAATCAAATCGCGTGACGCGGAAATCAGGAGCGGGGCAGAGTCCTGCTGTCTGTGTAAATAGACGCATCAGCAGGACATGGGAGAGCACCCGCACGAGTGCCCCGAGGGAGAGCGGCTCTCCAACAGGGCACTCGAGAAGAGGAGAAACCATGAGCGCCGCTTAAGGACCCCAGAAGAGGAGGATTGGGGCAACTCTGTACAAAAACTGCACAGAGGAGGCAAGTATGACATGTTTGTTTAAAAAAAAAAATGTTTTTTTTATATATGTTCATAACTTTCATATTCTATTTTGGCTTATTTACTCAATGTTTATTATTCACTTCATTTATTACTCTGTATGTCTTATTTTACTTTATGCTATTTAGAAATACTCTAATATGTAAAATTTCTGACATTTTGTTTTATGTAGTAGAATGTGTAAAAATCAATACTATAATCGATTAACTTAAATCTTCACGAGAAGCTCTCCTGTTTATGTTTAATTTTATGCTTGAAACTTGTTTATTACGATGAAGATTATTGTAATTTATTGTATCTTACAAAATATAATATAATAAAATATTTAAAGAGGAAAAAAAATAAAAATAAAAAAACAAACCTTTAGATATCCTATAAAGCGGTGTTCCACCCAGAAATGGAACGTCCACTGATCTGGTTCCTCCCCCCCTCCGGGGAGGGGGGGCAGATACCTGTCTAATAAAGGTATTTGCTACCACTTCCAGCGAAAGAGCGCCGCAGAATCTGCAGCGAACTATGTCATGCCCCTCCTCCATCCCTGTCCCCCCCGCTGTCTTCTGGTAGACACACAGGTCCCAGAAAACAGCAGGGGCCATTCAGAACGCGCAGTGCGACTCCCACAGGCTTTGTGAAAAATGGGGGAACTAATGCGCAAACCAATAAGGGAGAAAATATACTAAAAACGAAAAAAGTAGCAGCCACCTAAAAAGTGTTCACACACACTGAAAGGTATAACAATAAAAAGGGGGGGGGGAGAGGGGGCGCTTACTATAAAAATATTTTAAACTATATAAAATAGCGTGCATAAAACATCAAATATTGATAATTACAAAACGCATCCACAAATGACTCTTCATAAAGGTGAGATAATAAATATACCACTGTGAAAAATAATTAAAAAGTGCAACAATCCAGTGCAGAAATCACCTATGTAAAAAAATATATAAATGTAATCCTGTGTATGCAAAATACATACACTAGAAAAGACTATATACAATTGTGCAATAAACAGTCTTTAGTGCAGAAAAAACAATTCTCCCAAAAAAATAAAAAACATGCAAAATAATGCAAGTCTTTGTGCTGGAAAATCTCTATGCCACACTCCACAGCAATGTGCAAAATAAATCCAAAAACTGCAGATGAAAAACAATTGTCTCTTAATTGCAGTGATATCCAATAAAGTGCAGGCGCACTTAATTATTTTTCACAGTGGTATTTTTATTATTTCCCCTTTATGAAGAGTCATTTATGGATGTGTTTTGCAATTATCAATATTTGATGTATTAGGCACGCTATTTTATATAGTTTAAAATATTTTTATAGTAAGAGCCCCCTCACCCCCCCCCCCCCTTTTATAGTAAACAGGCTTTGAAGCTGCAAGGCTTCACTTCCTGATTCCCTTACTGAAGATGAGGGAGGGGTCGGCTTCGGGTGAGGACATTGCGGGCACCTTGGACAGGTAAGTATCCTTATTTTAAAAGTCAGAAGCTGCAGTACTTGTAGAAGCTGACTTTTATTTTTATTTTTTTCCAGGCTGAACTCCGCTTTAAAGACACTTCAATAGGAGACATGAAACTCTCCTTTGTGCATTAGGAAGGGTGAGACAACATTGTGGGGGTAACTGCTGGAATCCCTGATAAAAAGAAGAAACCAAGTCAATTTTGGGTGCGCTGAATTGTATCCCTTTCGCTAAGTCCAAAAGTCTACAAACAGGACAACAAGACATTAAGAAGAACCAACTGTTCATTTAGTAGATTAGGAATGATGAACATGGCTGTGACATTTACTTAGTACAAATGAATATCACCGCAAATGCTTGGAAACAGACGCCATTAAACAGGTGCTAGGTTTTTTAATGGAAAGTGTACAGTATGACACTCCTTCTGCAAACAGATCATGCTCCAAATCTAACACAATTATCAGGGCATTATCACTCCTCCCAGTAGTTTGCTGCCAAGGAGGAGTTGTTCTATGTTTGCCATTGATAAAGACACAAAAAATTGAAAACCACTAGAGATGTGTAACTTCTCGAAAAGATTTTAACCACTTGCTTACTGGGCACTTAAACCCCTCTCCTGCCCAGATAAATTTTCAGCTTTCAGCGCTCTCACTCTTTGAATGACAATTGCGCGGTCATACAACGCTGTACCCAAACAAAATTTTGGTCATTTTTTCCCCACCAATAGAGATTTCTTTTGGTGGGGTTTGATCACCTCTGCGGTTTTTATTTTTTGTTAAAAATAAAAAAGACAGAATAAAAAATAAATAAATACAAAACCGTTTTATATTTTGTTATAAAATTTTGCAAACGGGTAATTTTCCTCCTTCATTGATGTACGTTGATGAGGCGGCACTGATGGGCACCGATCGGCGGCACTGATGGGCTGCACTGATGGGCACTGATGGGCACCAATGGGCACGGATAGGCGGCACTGGTGGGCACGGATAGGCGGCACTGGTGGGCACTGAGAATTGGCACTAATAGGTGGCATTTATAGGGGGCACTGATAGGGTGGCAGTGATGGGCACTGATCAGCACTGGTAGGCGACATCGATAGGCAGCACTGCTAGGTGGCACTAATGAGGAACTGACTGGTACCACTGGTGGGCATTGCTAGGTGGCAGTGATGGGCATTGATATGTGGTACTGATTGGCACTGGCAGGTGGCACTGGCAGGCGGTACTTGTGTCCACTAATGAGGCAGAATTGCCTCTTCCACTGGGGACCGATGTCCCTCACTCAGCAGTCGGGGATCGGCTTTTTTTTCTCCTCACGCTGTCAGCGCGAGGAGAAAAAAAAGATTGCCGAGTTTTGTTTTGATCACGTGATCAGCTGTCATTGGCTGACAGCTGATGACGTGGTAAGGGGCCGGGACCGGCTCCTTACTCTGATCCGTGATCACCCGAGTCTCAGTGACTCGATGATCACAGCGCGTGCCGGGCGTGCGCAAAGGGGAGGACGTCTATTGATGTCCTCCCAGGAATTGGGGTCCGTGCTATAGCCGTCATTTAACTATAGCGCGGGCCCCTAGTGGTTAACACCTCAAAAAACGTAATAGGAATTTGGGGGTTAACCCTTTATTACCGACCACTGCTTCCCATTTTCACCTCAGATGGCTGGATCATTTTGCTATTTTTCACATATAAATTAGCGGGTTAAAAGTTTGCTTTAGACAACAAACCAAATTTCTTGTTCATACATCACGGGACACAGAGCGGCATAGTCATTACTATGTGGGTTATATAGAATTACCTTCAGGTGCTGGCACTGGCAACTTCCAAAACAGGAAGTACCCTCCCCTATATAAGCCCCTCCCATCCGGGAGTACCTCAGTTTTTTGCCAGTGTCTAAGGTGTTGGCCAAGGTTAACATGTATTCATCTGGGCTTGTGTACAGGTTCTCTGGGCCTTAGCAAGCTATTCCGGATCCGACCAAAAAAGCTTCATAGCTAAATGGTCGGTACCCGGGCCTTGCAGAGAAGAGCAGGGTTTTGCCTGTAATGCCTCTCTTAGGAGGGCTGGACCCTGGGATCCAGAGCTCTGGTCATACCCAAAACCAAGAGGCTATCTGTGCAGGGTGCTATACAGGTCCAGGGGAGTGGAATCCTTGGGAACCCGGTCCCTGAAGGTCTAGTACAATGCCTGCCGTGAGAGGTGAAGTTTGGGCTTCTGTGGACCAAACAAAGTCCTGCGGCGGGGAAAAGGTAAGTGGGGGCCCCTCAGGAGCTTGGTTCTATTGAGGGGACCCCCAAGCCTAATATGTCTTTCTGCCTGTTACCTAAAGGTATTCCCGCTAATAGCTGTATATGCCTAAGAAATCCTAGAAATGTCTTTTCATAAAGGAAGTTTTAAAAACTGTAAACCTGGAAATGTTTTTCATAAAAGAGGTTTAAAAAAAAAAAAAAAAAAAAGACAAAAGTGCGGTACCTGTGTTTGTCCACTAGAGGCCGCTGTGGAACGTCTTTTTTTCTTGGGACTATTCCTTCCATGGTGAAAGTCCAGGCAGATGAGTGAGCTCTCTATCAGGGAAGCTGCATTCCTCTGTCATGCTGCCAAATAGTTTCCTTCCATCCCCGAGTCCTGGTGAAACAGGGACCCTGGCTCCTCTCCCTACAGGGCGCCAAGAGCGCACACACGCTTTCTTTTTATAGATTTAGCTTCAAAAAAGGGGGCGGAGCCTGGCGGATGACGCGCTCTGTGTGCCCAGCGCTTCTGCGCATGTGCGGGCGTCCCAGCAAGATAAAAGGACTCAGTCCACGCTGCTTGCTATGGACACAGAGCATGAAAAGGAGCTGGTAGCATGGTATAGGGGCTTACAGCGGGCGGTTGATACAGGCATCCCCAGAAAGACGCATTAGTAGACACCCACTGATGTACATAGCAGCAAATTGCATTAGACTATTTCAGTAAAGGGGTGTATTGCGGCTGGAATACCTCAGCTTTGAACTAAGGAATATGCCGCCTAAAAAACTCCGAGATATACCTCTCAGGAAGTGTAGGGGGTCTCCATCGGGCTCTGAGGATCTGGAGCAGTCATCTGCACCTTCCTCCCCTGAGAAATCAGAGGTTAATACCCATAAGGAACCCCCGGGAGTGCCAGGTACTGCGGCTGTCCTCAGTCCACCTGCTCCTGCATATATAACAGAGGAGGTTTTTGCCTCAACTCTGGAGGGTTTGGAGCAGAGATTGGCAGCATTGATCGCTTCTTCTCTACAGGAAAGAAAGCGCGCCAGATCTCCATCACCTCCATTAGAGTGCCTGTTGGCAGAGCAACAGTCCCAGGAAGGGACTGACCTACCTGAAGGGGATCAGGAGGAGGTTAACTCTGTTTTTGAGGAATCGACAGTAGATGAACCATTTTCAGCATCACAGACTGAAAGATTGTGGGTCCAGACCCTAACTGACATGGTTCGATCTGCATTTAAAATGCCTCTTGTTGAACCATCAACTACTGCTGTCTCCTCATTGGGGTCGCTAAAAGCTCCCCAGGTTAATTGCTCCTTTCCAATACATCCATTATTGGAAGGACTTATATACCAGGACTGGGAACATCCTGATAAACTATTTGTTCCGCCTAAGAAATTTCCGGTGATCTATCCCATGGAGGAAAAGTTCACCCAGAGATGGAATGTTCCTACGGTGGATGCAGCCATCTCTTCTGTGAACAAATCACTGACATGCCCAGTAGATAATGTTCAAATGTTCAAAGATCCAGTAGATAAAAAATTGGAATCTTTATTAAAATCTGCTTTTTCCACAGCAGGGGCTGTTACACTGTCATAGAAATCCTGTCAGCTACAGGATTCCTGGACTTCCTGATTCCGAATCTCGGGCACGTCCACGCGCGCGGGCGGGGGCGCGCGCACGCTCCACAAAGCGCGCCAGAAGAGCCATTTAAACATGCCTGTGACAGACAGTCCCTGCTGTCTGCTCTACAGCGTGTAGTACCCAAAGAGACCTGATTCGTGAATTTACCTGCATCCGACCCGGCTTACCTTGACCCTTCCAGTTTCCTGCCTGCCTCTGACCCCCGGCTTTGTTTGACCAATCTTCTGCCTGATCCTCCAGTACCTTGCCGCCAGCCAATTCTACCGACCCGGCTTGTCCGACCAATCTCTCCAGTTGCTGTGTCCTGGTTCCAGTCCAGTCAGCCTCATCAGTTCCAGTCCAGTTGCTTGTTCCTGGTTCCAGTCCAGTCTGCCTCTTCAGTTCCAGTCCAGTTGCTGTATCCTGGTTCCAGTCCAGTCAGTCTCATCAGTTCCAGTCCAGTTGCTGTGTTCCTGGTTCCGGTTCAGCCTGCCATACTTCCTGGGTGCCTGGATCCGTCCCAGTCTTCAGACTCTACTCTACCTTGATCCATCCTGCCAGGCACTCGTACCCCTTCTACCTCCGTGCCTCCTGTCTTCAGTACCAGGGGCCGCCGGTGGAAGCCGTAAGAGAGGCCTCCCTCTGCAGATCCGGGCTCGTCACCGTCAGGTACGTGACAGTAGCAGACAGCCATGTCTGAGCCCGGGCAGGGAGCCTCACCTATGGAGGAACTCTGTCGGCACCTGGCAGGTTTGTCTGAAGCAGTCAAGAGTCTTCAACAAGGATACACCCGCTTGGAAGAACAAGTGCGGGCCCTCTCCAATCCTTCTGCCATCCAAGAGGGGCCCCACGCCTCTGCTTCCACAGCCGGAACAAGTTCCTCACCCACAGTGGTCATGCTTCCTCCTGAACCTAAGATTTAACCCGAAAGATTTCCCGGGGATCGGAGCAAGTTTAGGGCCTTCCGGAATTCGTGTGAACTGTATTTTGCCCTACAGCCCCGTACCTTTTCTCTAGAGGCCACCAAGGTGGGCTTTGTGGTCTCTTTGCTCGCTGGAGACCCTCAGAGCTGGGCCCACCGTCTCTTTGAACAGAAGGATGTATCACTAAACAACCTCGCTGCTTTTTTTGATGCCATGGCCCAGCTATACGAAGATCCCCAACTCTCAGTAACCGCAGAAGCCGCCTTGCGTTCCCTTCAACAAGGACGCAGACCAGCGGAGGACTATGTGGCAGAATTCAGGCGGTGGAGTGCGGATACCAATTGGAATGATGCCGCCCTCCGCCATCAGTTTCGCTTAGGACTTTCCGATTCCTTGAAGGACGAGCTAGCTAGAGTCGGTGTACCACAGACACTCAACCTGTTGATTGATCTAACCATCCAGATTGACCGACGTCTGAGGGAACGGAGGGCTGAGAGGACCACTGGCTTCTCCCGCCCAACCTGGATGCTTCCTCGGGCTCCTAGTCACCTGTACTCGGCTCCTGCTACACCTCCAACTCCCACATCTGACACGCCTGAACCAATGCAGCTCGGGCTCCTTCGTCCATCCCTCGCTCCTGAGGAACGCCAGCGCCGCCGAATAAATAATCTGTGCCTGTACTGCGGGGACCCCGGACATTTCGTTAGAACCTGTCCCCTGAAGCTTCGTAAGTTTCTTTCAGTTTCTTCTAACATGACTAACCTACAAGCCAAAACCACATCTCACCTTGCCCTCTCTGTTTCATTACAGCTCCCAGGAAGGACTTTGCAAGTACCCGCCATTATTGATTCCGGAGCATGCAGCTGCTTTATGGACTCAACCTTTGCCATTAAACACCAAATTCCCCTTCGTACCAAGACCCACGGACTTCATGTCCATCTGGCTGATGGTTCCGTCATTAAGTCTGGACCTGTGACCCAGGAGACCACTCCTATACCCGCTACCATCTTTACCACCTCTGGAACCCACCAAGAATGCTTATGTCTGGACATCATCTCTTCTCCGTTGTTTCCCTTGATCCTTGGTATGCCTTGGTTACAAGCCCACAATCCCACTATCAACTGGACTACGGGAATAGTTGCCTTTCCTTCTTCCTATTGCCAGCAGTCCTGTGGCTCATATAAACCTCCTGGGCCGGCCTCGTTACTATGTATTGACACAGAAGATGGCACCCGTCAATCCATCCCAGAAGTTTACCACGACTTTCTTGACGTATTTAGTAAACAAAAAGGCAGAGACTCTACCGCCCCATCGGGCCTACGATTGCCCCATCGACCTACTTCCTGGAGCAAAGATTCAGTTCGGTAGAGTCTTCCCTTTAACGGAGGTGGAACAAGGGGCTTTAAAAAATTATGTTGATGAGAACTTGCAAAAGGGGTTCATCCGCCCTTCCACATCCCCAGCAGGCGCAGGCATCTTTTTTGTAGAGAAAAAGGACCACACCCTTCGACCTTGTGTGGATTACCGGGAATTGAATAAAATTACAGTAAAAAAATCGCTACCCTCTCCCCCTGGTACCAGAGCTATTTCAGAGACTAGGAACTGCCACCATCTTTACCAAACTTGACCTCCGTGGGGCCTACAACTTGATCCGTATCAAAGAAGGGGACGAATGGAAGACCGCCTTCCGTACCCGGTATGGACATTTTGAGTACTTGGTAATGCCATTCGGGTTGTGTAACGCCCCTGCCACTTTCCAGTATTTTATCAACGATGTTCTACGGGACTTCCTAGACCTCTTTGTTATTGTTTATCTTGATGATATCTTAATTTTTTCTTCCTCCCTTGATTCTCATCGCAGACATGTCAAAAATGTGTTGGGTCGGCTCCGCCAGCATGGCCTGTATGCGAAGGCCGAAAAATGCGAGTTTGAGCAAGAGAGTATATCATTTCTGGGGTTAATCATTTCCAGCGAGGGCATCAAGATGGATCCTCAAAAGATTACCGCAATCCTGGACTGGCCAGAACCGGTGGACAAGAAGGGAATCCAACGTTTCGTTGGATTCGCCAACTTCTACCGCAAGTTCATCAGGGGGTTTTCAGCTATTATCGCACCCATTACTCAACTCACCAAGCAAGGAACACGTTTTCACTGGTCTCCTGAAGCCCAAGAAGCTTTTGAACGCCTGAAGGCCCTATTTACCTCAGCCTCTATCTTGAAACACCCAGACTCCTCACTACCATTCGTACTTGAGGTAGACGCCTCCGAAATAGCGGTAGGAGCAATACTGTCCCAAAGACAGGGAGTCAAAGCCTTGCTCCACCCAGTAGCCTTCTTCTCCCGCAAGCTTTCTGCAGCGGAGAGGAACTACGACGTGGGGGATCGGGAGCTACTAGCGAGCAAGTCTGCACTAGAGGAATGGCGGTACCTGCTGGAGGGCGCGGCTCATCCGATTCTGATATTCACTGACCACAAGAACCTGGAGTACCTGAAAGCCGCGAGAAGATTGAATCCACGGCAAGCCAGGTGGGCACTCTTCTTCTCCCGGTTCTCTTTTCATGTTACTTATCGTCCTGGGGCCAAGAATATTAAGCCTGACGCCCTGTCTCGGATGTTCCATAAGTCCAAGGAGACTTCTCCGCCTGATACCATCCTTGCCCCCGGAAATTTCCTTCTTCTACAGGAGAACCTGTTCACTCAAATCAAACAAGCTTCCACTGGGCAGAGACAGTTCTCCGAGCCGGAATTGCAGGTTAAGGATGGACTATTGTGGTACCAAGACAGAATCTACGTACCTGAGAAACTAAGAGTAACCGCATTAGAACTCTGCCACGACCACGCCCTGGCCGGGCATTTTGGCGTTGCCAAGACCACTGACCTGGTACAGCGCACCTTCTGGTGGCCTCGAGTACGTGAAGACTGTAGGAGGTTTGTAGATTCTTGTACAACTTGCACCCGAAACAAGGGTTTCAGATCCAAGGCCTGGGGACTACTAAAACCCTTACCCGTTCCAGATAGGCCCTGGAGAATGTTGTCCATCAACTTCATTGTCGAGTTACCCCCGGCTGAGAACCATTCCACCATCTTCGTTATTGTGGACCGTCTGTCCAAGATGGCACACTTCATCCCTATGAAAGGGACTCCCTCCGCTCCTGAAACCGCACAGGTATTCATCAGAGAAATAGTCAGACTCCACGGGGTACCAGCCAATATTGTTTCCGATCGCGGGGTTCAATTTACCTCTCGATTCTGGAGATCCCTTTGCAAAATCTTGAAAATCGAATTATCGTTTTCCTCTGCTTACCATCCACAGACCAACGGACAGACAGAGAGAACGAATCAGACGCTCGAGCAATACCTGCGATGCTTCTCCTCTTTTGCTCAGGACAACTGGGTCTCCCTACTTCCGTTGGCCGAGTTTGCGTATAACAATTCCATTCACTCCGCTACCTGCCAGACTCCTTTCTTTGCAAACTATGGTTTTCATCCTACTTTTCTGCCTAATTCCCTTCCTGAGTGTCCTGTACCTGCAGTCCAGGAAAAGTTAAATTTTTTCTCGGTCAATAACCAGCTTCTACAAGAGACCATGACCAAGACTCAAGAACGCAACAAGACAATCTATGACAAGAAGAGACGGGGTGAATTAGTGTTGGTACCCGGCGACCAAGTATGGCTATCTACCACAAACCTAAGAATGGCATGCCCTTCTAAAAAACTGGACCCCAAATTTTTAGGTCCATTCCCTGTTAAGAGGAAAATTAATGAAGTAGCTTATGAATTGGAACTTCCTGACTCTCTTAGAATCCATCCAGTTTTTCATGTCTCTCTCCTAAAACCCACAGTCTCTAATCCGTTTCCAGATCGGAAGCCGGATCACCCTGATCCGATCATTATTGACGGTGAGCAGGAATTCGAAGTAGAAGCTATCATGGACTTCAGGAGAAGAAATAACCAGAACCAATTCCTAATTAAATGGAAGGGCTACGGACCCGAGGAAAACTCATGGGAACCCGAGGAGAATATCCATGCCAGAAGTTTGGTACAGGCTTTCAAAAGGACTCACCCTGGAAGGTTCACCCGGCTGGGCATCCAGAGGCTGCCCCTTGGGGGGGCAATGTCATAGAAATCCTGTCAGCTACAGGATTCCTGGACTTCCTGATTCCGAATCTCAGGCACGTCCACGCGCGCGCTCGCGCTTAGCGGGGGCGCGCGCGCACGCTCCACAAAGCGCGCCAGAAGAGCCATTTAAACATGCCTGTGACAGACAGTCCCTGCTGTCTGCTCTACAGCGTGTAGTACCCAAAGAGACCTGATTCGTGAATTTACCTGCATCCGACCCGGCTTACCTTGACCCTTCCAGTTTCCTGCCTGCCTCTGACCCCCGGCTTTGTTTGACCAATCTTCTGCCTGATCCTCCAGTACCTTGCCGCCAGCCAATTCTACCGACCCGGCTTGTCCGACCAATCTCTCCAGTTGCTGTGTCCTGGTTCCAGTCCAGTCAGCCTCATCAGTTCCAGTCCAGTTGCTTGTTCCTGGTTCCAGTCCAGTCTGCCTCTTCAGTTCCAGTCCAGTTGCTGTATCCTGGTTCCAGTCCAGTCAGTCTCATCAGTTCCAGTCCAGTTGCTGTGTTCCTGGTTCCGGTTCAGCCTGCCATACTTCCTGGGTGCCTGGATCCGTCCCAGTCTTCAGACTCTAATCTACCTTGATCCATCCTGCCAGGCACTCGTACCCCTTCTACCTCCGTGCCTCCTGTCTTCAGTACCAGGGGCCGCCGGTGGAAGCCGTAAGAGAGGCCTCCCTCTGCAGATCCGGGCTCGTCACCGTCAGGTACGTGACATACACAGCCAGCAGTGGCAGCTATTGGGGTCTGCCAAGCTTTAAAGGATCAGATGAAAATGGTCCTGAGGGATTTGCCAGACCAGCAGGCCCAGGCTCTGGCTGATCTGCCTAGAGCATTATGCTTTGCGGTTGACGCCATCAAGGATTCTATCCATCAGGCCTCCCGCCTTACGCTGTCTTTGGTACATATGCGTAGGCTTCTGTGGCTCAAGAACTGGTCTGCTGAAGCTCCCTGTAAGAAGCTCTTAGTTAGCTTCCCATTTCATGGGGAACGCCTTTTTGGCGAAGACCTGGATAAGTATATCCAGAAGATTTCCAGTGGTAAAAGTACTCTCTTACCGAGTAAAAAGAGGTCTAGGGGTCCATCTTTTAAGAGGACTACCTCTCCTATCCCTGCGACGTCTGCTACTAAGCAGTTCCGACGGCCTCCTCGGTCAAACTCAGGGGGTAAAAATCAGGGACAGTCACAGGGTAATAAGAAACCCTGGATCCAAAGGGGTACTAAACCAGCCTCCAAGTCAAGCCTATGAAGGGCTGCCCCCACTCAAACGGGTGGGGGGAAGACTTCAGTTGTTCGCAGAGACCTGGCGGGAGACGATCAAAGACAGATGGGTGCTCTCCGCAGTAACTCTGGGATACAAGTTGGAGGTAAAAGAGTCTCCTCCTTCCCATTTTATGTGGTCAGGCATGCCAAAAGACCCTCTGAAAAGAGGGTCTCTCCTATTGGCGTTAGAACAACTATTGCTCCAAGGAGTAATTATGGAGGTTCCTATGGAAGAGTGGGGGTTGGGTTTCTACTCAAACCTTTTCACAGTCCCGAAACCAAACGGGGACATAAGACCCATATTGGACCTAAAGAGTCTAAACAAATTTCTAAACGTCCGGTCTTTCCGGATGGAGTCGATCCGATCGGTCACCGCTGCCCTACAGGGGGAGGAATGGTTAGCCTCGATCGACATCAAAGATGCTTACTTGCATGTTCCCATCTTTCCAGGTCATCAAAAATTTCTACGCTTTGCAGTAGAAGGGCGCCATTTTCAGTTCAGAGCCTTACCATTCGGTCTGGCCACAGCACCACGAGGGTTCACAAAAATTCTGGCCCCACTGTTGGCCGATCTAAGAACACGAGGTGTAACGATAATGGCATACCTAGACGACCTGTTGTTGATGGACCACTCAGTTGCCAAGCTAGAAGTGGTAATTATCGATACAATCAAGTATCTAGAATCTCACGGTTGGGTCATCAACCTGGACAAGTCAGCCCTACAGCCAGTGAAAAACCTGGTATATCTAGGGCTACGGCTGGATTCAGACCAGAGGAAGATTTTCTTACCTCTAGACAAGGTATCCTCTTTGAGGGGCTTGGTCCGTCTGCTTTGTGCAAAAAGACAGCTGTCCATACGCCTGTGCATGAGGCTGCTAGGAAAGATGGTAGCATCATTCGAAGCTGTGCCATACGCCCAATTCCACTCAAGGAATTTACAGAGGGCCATATTGTCAGCCTGGAACGGAAAAATTCAGGCTCTAGACTTCCCGATGGCTTTGTCCCCTTCCGTTCGGAAGAGTCTCTGCTGGTGGTTGATCCCCCAGAATCTCCAGAAGGGAAAACCATTCAGTCCGATATCCTCGAAGGTGGTCACTACAGATGCCAGCCTTATAGGCTGGGGGGCAGTACTGGAGCAATGGTCTCTCCAGGGCAGATGGTCAAATGTAGTAAAAACCCTGCCCATCAATCTCTTAGAGATACGAGCAGCCCGGTATGCCCTAGTAGCCTGGACATCCAGACTCCAAGGGTCCCCTGTCAGAATTCAATCAGACAATGCCACAGCAGTGGCATATATCAATCATCAGGGAGGCACCAGGAGTCGTGCAGCCCAGAGGGAAGTAAGTCACATCCTGGAATGGGCAGAAAAGCATGTCCCATGTATATCAGCTGTCTTCATTCCAGGGGTGGAGAATTGGAAGGCGGACTTTCTGAGTCGCCAACAGTTATGCCTAGGGGAATGGTCCCTTCATCCCGAGGTCTTCCGAGCAATATGTCAGCGGTGGGGAACACCGGATGTAGATCTGCTAGCATCCAGATTCAAACGCAAAGGTGGACAGATTTGTCTCCCGGACAAGGGATCCCCTCGCTTGCGGCTCGGATGCTCTGGTGTTCCCTTGGGATCAGTTCAGACTGATATATGCATTCCCTCCGCTACAATTGTTGCCTCGACTCCTCCGCAGAGTCAGGTTGGAAAAGAAGCCGGTGATCCTGGTGGCTCCAGCGTGGCCCCGAAGGGCCTGGTACGCGGAGATCATCAAAATGTCTGTGGGGAGTCCTTGGACCCTTCCACGTCGTCCGGACCTGCTTTCGCAAGGACCGATATACCACCCTTCCTTACTAACTCTAAGTTTAACGGCCTGGCTATTGAATCCCACATCCTAAAGAAGAGAGGTCTCTAACTCTGTGGTATCAACTATAATCAATGCCAGGAAGCCTGTATCCAGGCAGATCTACTATAGAGTTTGGAAGGCGTACATCACTTGGTGCGAGGCCAGAAAATGGCATCCACGTAAGTACGTTATAGGCAGAATTCTGGACTTCCTACAGTGGGCTGTAGACAGGAAGTTTGCCTTAAGTACTATCAAGGGTCAGGTTTCGGCCTTATCAATACTATTTCAAAGGCCCCTGGCTATGCATTCACTTGTCAAATCCTTTATGCAAGGGGTGACTCGTATTATTCCACCGATTAAAGCTCCCATATGCCCATGGGATCTAAATTTGGTTCTGTCGGTTCTGCAGAAGCAGCCGTTTGAACCTTTGCGGCACATTTCCTTGGTTCTACTCACCAGAAAATTGATATTTTTAGTAGCCATATGCTCGGCTAGAAGAGTGTCGGAATTAGCCGCCATGTCCTGTAAGGAGCCATATCTGGTTATTCATAAGGACAGAGTAGTATTACGCCCTCACCCAGCCTTTCTTCCTAAGGTGGTTTCGAGGTTTCACTTGAACCAGGATGTTCTTTTCTTGGAGTACATCACGGGACACAGAGCTCCCACCCCTCTTTTGGGGACACGTATTGCTTTGCTACAAAACTGAGGTACTCCCGGATGGGAGGGGCTTATATAGGGGAGGGTACTTCCTGTTTTGGAAGTTGCCAGTGCCAGCACCTGAAGGTAATTCTATATAACCCACATAGTAATGACTATGCCGCTCTGTGTCCCGTGATGTACTCCAAGAAAAGGATTTTACAGGTAAGCTGTTTTAAAAATCCTACTATTTTCTGATACTATAGAAGCTATAGAATTAAAAGATGTTAATGTTGAAATTGCACCTCCCACGATAGTTGTGCAAGTGTTCATCAACAAGTTTTTCATTATTGCAAAAATATAATAAAAACGTTGTTGGTGCACAGAAACACAACATAACTTCAAAAATTCTGAATAAATTAAAAAGGAGAAAAAATTATTATTCTTAAACCCCCAACATGTAGCTATACCTAAAATGTGTAATAAAAAAGGGGTTCTTAGGTTTGTGTCTTATGCAAGTTATGTGTTTGCAGGAAATTATTTTATATTAATTACAGTTTTTTTTATATCTTTCCCAAGCTTCATGATGACACAAAGTGCTCCAGATGGAGAATGTCTGGGTTAACAGCCAAACTGTGATTTACAAATATGAGAGCTGTGTTCACTTTTCTAAACTAAGCACACTCTCCTGCATGCATGCTTGAGCTAAGGGAAGATGGATTCCAGCAAATAAATGCTAAATTAATCATTAAGCCCTTAATCAAGATGGCCACAGCCTGAAATGCTAGGTGGGTGTTTTTCAAAGTGATTTACCTGGATGGATGATGGATGGGGGATTTTGCTTTGAATGGTAAAAATTTATCAAAATAGTGTTTTTGGTTTGTGGTTCTCAGATGCAGTGAATATCCACTCTAAATCTTAAACTACATTATACCACAAATTCTTGTTTATCAAAAATAAAGTAGGTTTTAATACAAGCAAACAAAAGATGGGCTCTGAGGAAGAAGGTAATCATTCGAAACGCGTCAGTCGGCAGTGGCCCTTGTCATCTCCTCTGTGACCACCTGGAGTACATCTGTTTTAGACCCATTGCTGCTACTTTGGAGACTATTTACATTGTGAGCCATTCACCTACGTTTGTGAGTAGTTTTCTTTTTATCTATTTTTAATAAAATGTATCCAAAGGATAATTCACTAGGTTGGTGCGCCCTTTCTTTCTTTTTCTCATTTACCTCAGGAACATATATCCTCCTCCTAGTGCCCCTGGGCAGCTCAGACCTCCTCCCGGGATCTCATTCAGTCATGTGTGGCCAAATAATGTCAAAGGCAAACCATAGTGCTCTCTGCTAATAACATTTTTTTTTAAACTTAACTCAGGGATATAATACTCACATAAAAATATGTAATACATGCATATCATCAACTTTAATGTAAACAGAGAAAAACGTCCTGAATGGCAGCACCACACACCTGTAGGCGTTACGCTCTCTGATGAGCTTCTTTTATAATATGTGGACTTGATTTATTGCTTATTGGTTGCGCTACACTAGATTTTGTTTGCAAGTATTTTATTAAGAGTGACATGTGGATACACTCTGAGGTGTTTGCAGCAATCACGATTAGCCTATTAGTAGGCTAATACACCAAATACTTTATTTTATTGATTCACATTATTTTTGTATTGCGCTGATTATATATTTTTCACATTTAGGTTTTAATACAAGGTTGAAAATGTAAGCTACATCCTTTCCCGTTAAAACAGAAGGAAGAGTTAGAGAAAGTAATAGCTGTGGAAACATCAACTGTGAGCTCACATCTCAGGCTAGTTCCTCTTTTTGTGTTACAATCAAATTTCCAGGTTTTACTGAGACTGCATATAATTCATAGATATCCATGCATATCCACTTCAATACCATGCACTTATACGCTTTTGAGCTTTCAGCGCTGTCGCAATTTGAATGACAATTGCGCGGTCATGCAACACTGTACCCAAACAATTTTTTTATCATTTTGTTCCCACAAATAGAGCTTTCTTTCGGTGGTATTTGATCGCCTCTGCAATTTTTATTTTTTGCACAACAAATAAAAAAAGAGCGAACATTTTGAAAAAAACTAAGTTTTTCTTTGTTTCTGTTAATTTTTTTTTGTAAATAAGTACCGTTTCTACTTCAATGATGGGCACTGATAAGGCGGCACTGACGGGCACTGATAAGGCGGCACTGACGGGCACTGATAAGGCGGCACTGACGGGCACCGATAAGGCGGCACTGACGGGCACCGATAAGGCGGCACTGACGGGCACCGATAAGGCGGCACTGACGGGCACCGATGAGGCGGCACTGACGGGCACCGATGATGCGGCACTGACGGGCACCGATGATGCGGCACTGACGGGCACCGATGATGCGGCACTCATAGGCGGCACTGATGATGGGCACTCATAGGCGGCACTGATGATGGGCACTCATAGGCGGCACTGATGATGGGCACTCATAGGTGGCACAGACGGGCACTCATAGGTGGGCACTGGTAGGTGGCACTGTTGACACTTGTAGGTTGCACTG
Organism: Rana muscosa; assembly: GCA_029206835.1. NCBI lineage: Eukaryota > Metazoa > Chordata > Amphibia > Anura > Ranidae > Rana > Rana muscosa. The sequence goes on along the minus strand of CM055122.1, from coordinate 1,113,649,835 downwards.
TTGACACTTGTAGGTTGCACTGTTGACACTTGTAGGTTGCACTGTTGACACTTGTAGGTGGCATTGCTGGGCATTGCATATTGTGGTTTGCCAGTCAGTGCCCATTTGTGGGCACTGATTGGCATATGTTTTGTGAGAAATTTTACATGTGGATGGCCATGGGGTACTTACCTGGCCATCCACATGCTTTGGGGTTCCCTGGTGGTCCTGGGGGGCTTCCCTGGTGGTCCAGTGTGGGTATCCAAGGGGGGGCTGCGCTGATAAACAATCAGCGCGAACCCCCCCTGTCAGGAGAGCCGCCGATCGGCTCTCCTCTACTCGCGTCTGTCAGACGCGAGTGAGGAAGAGCCGATCAACGGCTCTTCCTGTTTACATCCTGATCAGCCGTGATTGGACACGGCTGATCACGTGGTAAAAAGCCTCCACCGGAGGCTTTTTACCGAGATCAGTGTAGCGGTGTGTCAGACTGACACACCGCTCCACCGATCGCCGCGATGCGCGCCCCCCCGGGTGCGCGGCGGCTGTTATCCTGCAGGACGTCATATGACGTCCAGTGTGGATAACACAACCACTTCCCGGACGTCAATCTCCTATTGACTGGGCGGGAAGTGGATATAGTCGCTGCATATAAATTTGCAGGTAATAAAAAAAAAATGTCATTGATAGCATAAACTCCACAGTACTAATATTTAGTAAGGAAAAAGTAATATACAAAGTGCCTTCAACTGCAGTGACCAATCATTATTCATTGTTGTGACTGTTCTAAACAGATTAAAGCATTTTTGACGACAGACGTTCTTGTCAAACGCTGCATTTGCTATTCGAACGCAAACGTGCGTTGGAATGGCAAAGGCAGTATTTGACAATAAAAGGCTGCATAAGACCTGCTTTACCTGCGGCTCAAATCACCTCACAAAAATGTAACGCAAAGCAGGTAAAAAGCAGCCTCTGAACCGCCATTTGTACTGCTCAATTAAAGTGTATGTATAGCCAAAAATATTTCCAGGAAAAAGTTTAAACCAATGCAGATTTATTCTTTGCGTCTTCCCCTTCTGTCCCAGAGGCCCAACAAAAAGTTCGTGGAAAATCTCCCAAAGTAAAGGGAATTCCCCTTTTAGACAGTTGGCCCTAGAACAGGTGTGCCTGTCACCCGTGTTATGGGGACATCTCTAACATTTTGCATTTCCTTTCTCTTTTTTGGGGGACACAGACTGCTAAAACTTGACAGAGGGTTTAACCTTTCCCCAATCCATCTGTCTCGTTATGCCACACTTGGATTGCCCAAGCTTACATGTTTAGGTTTATGTGTAAGCCATTGAAAAGTCACACCATTCCCAGCTCTGGTCCATGTTTGACCACGTCGACAAAATCTGGCCTGGAAGTTCCAAACTGGTTGATGGGTTGTTCTTTAAAGAGGATGTAAACCCTGATGGGTTTTACTTCCTCTTTTTTCCCCTGCAATGTAAAAGCATGATGGGCTAGTACGCATCGCATACTAGCCCATTATGTCGCACTTACCTGCAAACGAAGCCCGCAATGTCCCCGCATCCATCTTCACCCCTCTTCCTTCCGGGGCCGTCTACTCCGGCTTCGTGACTGGCTGACAGGTAAGTAGTACAACAAGATAACTATGGGCCGGTCGTCAAGTGGTTAATTAAATCTAACATACTTTAAGTTTCCTATTCTAATGACGGATTTTATATATGTAAATACTGTAGCTCCTTTCCGGTCACAAAAGTGTATCTGAAATAATGTTAATATGAATTTGATTATATTGTGGCTTATCTTTCTTCTTTGTGAAACAATTGGGTTAAAAGTCGCAGTCATGAATCAGACACTGTACTCTTCCTCGTGCCCTATACAAATTACGGGATCAAGACTGGTGATGTGTAACAATGTACACATGACAATAGAGACAAAAATGTAATATCAGACCCCCGGTCACATTTATCAGTCATATCCTGACTCCTTGGACTGAATGAGTCATCTGTTGTAACGCTGAGAATTGAGAATCAACAGTGAAATCTGCTCCAACACGTTTTAAACTTCCAATAGAAAAGGCTACATTCTAAAATGCCAAGGTCACCTAATTCCTTGTGCAATTACAGGGATAGAATTGGATTTTTATGCAAACAGGGTAAGCGATGGAATGACCTAAATGCTTGGCTACAGCAAGTCCTCTGCGACCTCTAGATGAAATCTTCCCACTCACTAAAAAGGTACAAAATGTGTGCATTCCACTTACAAATAGTTCTAATATAGATTAATAGCACAGTAAACACTTTAAAAAACAAAAGCATAAGACTTTCATTTAGATTTCAACACTAGACAAAACGATTCTTCCTATTGCTGTCTGCATTCCCTATTAAAGGGGAAGTCTCCTCTCTCTCTATTAGGACAGGAAAAAGCAAAAACACACGCCTACACCCCCCACCATTGAGTGTCGCAGGGACTGGAAGTAGAGGCAATGTCCCCAGTGGGGTCACAGGGAGAGATAAAATAACATTTTGGAGAGAGAGAGAAAACTGTGGAAGCTGTACCTCAAAAAAGGAAAGCCAAGGACTAGTTACCAGTATTGCCTGCTGTCTCTCTGCAGTTGATCCTTTCCCCATTGTGGACTTACCATGGCACGTCAATATGTGAAGGCAGCCATCTTAGTATAGGCAGATCTTTGCTTCCCCATGTCATAGCTGCTCTCCAATGACTGGTGAAGGAATACTCAAAAAAGCAACAGGGGAGGAACAGGAAGCACAGATACTAAGCAGGTAAATCCTTGCACTGAAAGTCCTTAGGGGTTGTAAAGGCAGAAGGTTTTTATCTAAATGCTTTCTATGCATTAAAATAAAAAGCCTTCTGTGTGCAGCAGCCCCCTCAGTCCCCCTACTACTTAGCTGAGCCCACCAATGTTGCATGAGAGACTCGGCTGTCTGGGTCTCCCTCTCCTCATTGTCTGAAACAGCAGCGAAGTGCCATTGGCTCCCGCTGCTGTCTATTAAAGTCAGTCAGCCAATGAGGAGAGAGAGGGAGTGGGGTGAGCTTCTTGTCTGAACGAACCCAGGGAGCTGCGGCGACCCCTTACCAAGCTGCTTGCTGTGGGGGCTCTCGGCAGGAGGGAGGGGCCAGGAGCACCGAAGAGGGACCCTAGAAAATGAGGACCTGGGATGCTCTGTGCAAAACCACTACACAGGGCAGGTAAATATAATAAGTTTGTTATTTTTAACGAAAAAAGAAAACAAGACTTTAGTATCACTTTAACCACTTTGCAACGGGACCAATTCTGACACTTTGCTCCTACATGTAAAAAGCTCCTTTTTTTAACTAGAAATTAACTTGGAACCCCCAAACATATACATACATATATATATATATAACATACACACACATTTTTTTTTTTTTAGCAGAGGCCCTATAGAATAAAATGATGGGTGTTGCAATTTTTTACGTCACACAATATTTGCGCAGTGGTTTTTCAAACACAGTATATTTTTTTTTTTGGTAGAAAATACACTTTCATTTTATTGCACACAAACACAATACCTATTTTTTTTTGTAAAATATAAAAGATGATATTACGCCGAGTAAGCAGATACCTAACATGTCATGCTTTCAAATTGCGTCTGCTCGTGGAATGGCGGCAAACTATGGTGCTTAAAATTCTCCAAAGGCGATGTTTAAAACGCCTTTACAGGTTACCAGTTTAGAGATACACAGGAGGTCTGGTGCTAGAATTATTGCTCTCACTCTGACATTTGCGACAATACCTGACATGTGTGGTGTGATCACCGTTTACATATGTATGCAGGAGTAACGTATGCATTGCCATTTGCGCATAAGCACAGGGGGGACAGGGGTGTTTTAAAAAAGAAAAAATGTATTAATTATTTTATACACAACCTTTTTTTTTACACTTTTTTAATTAATTTTATTGCAATCACGAGGGATGAACAACATCCCTTGTGACAGCATGGGCCGTGACAGCCAGGTTCTCTTTATGGTTCTCTTCTGGCCTAGAATGCAGCAGCAGGAGGAGGGTGGGACCCCCGTTTCACCACCTGCAGAAGTGATCCAGTGGTTGTTCAGCCACTCTAATCACCTCTGCTGGAAAGAGAATCACTGGCTGAAAATTTTTATACTGGGACAATGCCTGCAGGTGTAGGCATTAGCCCGGTATAATCACTGCAACCCGAGGCTGTCCATGGACATCCTACGGGCGGGAGGTGTTTAAGTAAAGCTTCATCTCCATTAAAGGTGAGTAGCTTTAGGTGTGACATCACCAAATCTCATTAACCTTATGCAATTTTCTTTCCTTCAACCACGGGTTGAAGGTAAGAAAATTGGTTGATTCCCTCCTGCAATGCTATTGTGTTCTGCCAGTAGGGAGCCTTCCCCAGATGCAGAATACAATGATCACTGCTGCCTACGGCAGTGATCGATGAATCAACTTCAGTACAACCAACCTGCCCATAGACAGATCAAAATTCAGATGGTTCCTGCTGAAGCGGCCTGATTTTGATCCATCTATGGCCGTCTTAACAGTAGAGGGCAGTAGTGTCCATAGCCAGGAACCTGATGGGAGAAAAAAAAAACCTAAGTGATTCCTTCATCCATACAAACGAGGTGGATGGAGAAATTCCTTCCCTGCTGGGACATTGTATTCTGATAGCAGGACCCACCACTGTCAGAATATAATGAATAGTAGCTGCAGACGATTGGTTGCAGCCGCTGATCAACAAAAGTTTTCCAGCATGCCCTTCGACAAAAGGCCATCAAATTCTGTTCACAGGGACAGCCACACTGATTGAAATTCTGCCAGTCACTGCCGGACCAGGCACATTATGATCTCTCTATAGACAGCTAATCCCATACTGCAGATATATAGCTATGAGGCTGTAGGCACAGGAGTACGTAGGCACAGGAAATGCACGGTTATTTTTCAGGAGGAATTCAAGACAAAATGGTAAATATTACAGGGTAGAAGCTAAAAATCTTCACCTTTTCAGCTTAAGTATACTTTAATGCATGCCCACATAAAAAAAAAAAAAAAAAGACTTTGACTGGAGTTAGGCTTTAAGAAGCCTCTGAATATGCCTGCGTGAATGATAGACTATCCCTAAAAAAGCAAGCAATTTTCCAACATGCACTGCCAAGCAGAGACACAATCTGCATTTATTATGCCCTGGGTATATTTGAATACTTCAGCCTTTCATACTGTCTTTGAATGTTCATTCTACAGCAGTGTTACATGACAGTGCATACCTAAAAATAAAACCATCAATGTTGATGAGCCCTTCGAGGTAAAAAAAAAAAAAAGGCTGGAAAAAGCTCAACTTTCATTTTTGACTAAAGTTTATCTTTAGTGCTGCTCAACATGATAGAGTGACTGTAACCACTGTAGCTGGCAACCTTTACCACGCCAATACCTGCTGTTTGTGAAAAGTACTCATTTACCAAGGTCATGTTATACCTAGTGGTATTTACATGATATAATGCCCACTCCATCTATAGCCAGCAATACATAGGTGCAGATCTAGGCGTGTTCATCCAAATGAAGGAACCTGGAAGATTGCACACTATGCCAGCTATAAGATAAGGCAATGACACAATTAGGAAAAGATGAAGCTGCGCCAAACATTAAGTCCACAAAAAATCCTCAGATGGCAAGAGGCTTAAATTAGTAATAGATTGCCTCTAGGCATATACCACTCAAAGTAAGTCACCGCACAACATTCTATATATGAAGCATGGTTCCATAAGCATTGGTTGAGACCACACCGCAGTGAATCCACAGATAAGTGAGAAGCCCACCACCATATATAAAAGCCGCTTACCAGAGGGCAAGCACGAATGAGCATTCGGCTGTAACCAAGCTGCGGCCTTTAACCTCCGGGGGATGATGACACTGAAGTGGACTTCACACAGGATGGAAGTTCTGGGTGCTAGGAACAGTTCCAGTTAAAAATCACATATAAAAAGGAGCCCTACCTCCTCAAGTCGACGTGGTGACGTCACTGCGCGCCCATGACACAATTCCTGCTGTACTCAGTGCTTGGTCAAAGAGCAAAAATGTGGGCACTTGAACAAAGTGATGAGTACAGAAGAAAACACAATTTAGTCAGTAAAAAGGAACTAAAAAAAAAATTGTTAAACCATTGTTTCCCTTCAATTTCCTATGCAATTTTGTAGAAACTTGGCAACATCCATGTTAAAATATATCTAAAGTCCCAACATCTTTTTTTACAGTAGGGAAGGGTTAATGATTGTCAGTTGTTTTTTGCCATCTGTATCTAATTAGGGAGATTTCCCTTTGACTCTTGTCCTGCAGACTCAACAGGAAGTGAGAGGATATTCCAATTTGAGGGAAATCCCCTCTTAGAGAGTTGTCACTGTAACAGGTGTCCCCATTAAAAGATTTCCCATACATTCATGTTCTGGTGGCAATTCCAAACTTTGGATTAACCCTCATTTTAATTCCTGGTGATATAGGTCATCAGAACAAAAAAAAAAAAAAAAAACACCTGACAGTGGTTCTAACCCCTCACCACCCTATCCAAAAAGAAAAAGGTTTGCTTTTAGTTAAACTTTAACTATGGCTATGATTTTGAGGAGAATTGCTTTATTTTTCAGGTCCAGCTTCACTCTTATCTCTGGAACTGTTTGTTGTCTGTGTTTGCACAGTCTGCAAAACATTTTGCTCACTACGGTTATCCTGTATACACACTTCATATGTTTGTCAAGCACACAACCATTTATTCCAAAGACCAACCACTTTCACAAAAATACTGATTAAATGTACACCAGTAAGGAACCCCTACAAAGCATTCACCATCACCAACATCCAAATATTCAGAGTTTAAGCAATGAGTTTACAGTGCCCTAGTTAAAGTCCATTATCTGTAAAATGGTAGCCTTAATACAGTGTAGATATTCGCACGTACCTGAAAGTGTCTTTTGCTACCTTCAGAAACACACCAGGAGCTCCAAAGTCCCTCTAATACGCAAATATCAACTCTCTGAGGAAATCCAAGGGCTGCCCTCCTTCTCCTATAACTCTTTATTGGTGATAACCACAGCCCAACTGCTGCAGCATTAAGCTTGCCACTTTAAGAGTACTAAAACCCATAACACAGACAAGGGTTTGTTAAACTTTTGGGTTGCAGCTGTTTGTAAAGAGTCACCACTCGACGTTGTATCCAAGAATAAAATCAGAGTATCAATGGCAAGTGACACGCATGGGGAGCCAAGTGTTTCAAACTTTGAAATTTGAGGCAGAATCCCTTTATAAGACCGTAGCTGTGGGTAGCTATCTAGCAAGTATACCACCAGTTTAGACAATGTTTTTCAGGGGTTCTCGTCTGCAGTTCTTGCCACTTCCCCCACACTCATGAAGAATTATGAATACATATGCTGCTCACCTTTAATGCTCATTTATCCAGGATATACATACTTACAAGCCCAGCGAATCCTACGTTGTCCATTTTCTTCCCCAATCTTCTTTCGCTGCATGTCATCAGCTGGCAGTCTTTTATGGTTTTTGAAGCCAGGCCCCCCGATTATGGTGTGCCAAATGCATCTTCCTGTGCTGTGGGAAAGCCAGTACATCCTGAGATATGGGACATTGGTATCCCAGGAGGCTGTAGGAGTAGGGTGACAAGTCATCCTCGCCTAGGCGAGAAAGGAGGCAGAAGAGCAGTTCGGGGGAAAAAAAAAAGGAATTTTGACATACCTGTAAATTATTTATCTTGGAGTACAGTACAGGACACAGGCTTGATATTCATAGACACAGAGTTATAGGCTGGTATCTACAGATGTTTAAAAAGGCCCCCTGGGCAAGCCCCTATGACCCTATCTGAGAATCCTCTGAAGGTTTTTAACAAGCACTGCAGAGTAGTACAGAAACAGAGGGGAGGGTGGCATGTGTCCTGTGGTGTACCCAAAGTTATGGAATTTACAGGTAAGTAAAAATTCCCTTTTCCTTAATCATGCAGTACAAGACACAGGCTTGAAATTCAACAAGCCAAACAGAACTGTGTCAACAGGCCCAACAATAACATGGGTTAATAGAGCCAATTCAGACTGCTGCTGCAAGAATCTTTTGGCCAAAATCTGCATCTGCAGGGGAATGGATGTCCACCCGGTAGAACTTGGAAAAGGTATGAACAGAAAACCATGGGTTGCCCTTACAAAGCCAGGCAACAGGATTGATGTCAGAATGGCCAGGAAACTCCTACCAACCTTGTGGACTAGGTGCATATTAGTGCAGGAGGTGCTTTATCCTTTAGAGTTCTTGAGATGTGTTGTCTTATCCTCCTAGCAATGAAGGACATTGAAGCAGGATGTACCTTGCAAGGTCATGAAGGTATGACAAACAGGAAGTCCGCCTTTCCAATAGAAGCTGTAGCTTTTAGGAAAATTTTGATGGTTCAGACCACAGTGAAGAACAGTCTTCTTATGGTGCTTAGGAGAAGGGCACAACAAAGGAATAAATATGTTTTCATAGAGGTGGAATGCGGTCACCACCTTAGGAAAAAAGAGGTTCTTGGGCACAAAACTACTCTGTTATTGCGAAGAATAAGAAATGGTTCCTTACAAGAGAGAACCACTAACTCAGAGGCATGCCTGACTGACATGGTAGCAACCAAGTGATAGCACCATAGCAGCTATCTTACAGTAGAGAGCATCCAAGTGGAGTTTCCTGATGGGTTTAAAAGTTGGCTTCTGCAAAGCAGGGAGAAATTAACTGAAATTCTAAGAAAGCACAGGATGCTACAATGGAGTATGATCCGAGAAACACTTTTGCCGCGTACACACGGTCGGAATTTAACAACAAATGTTCGATGTGAGCTTGTTGTCGGAAAATCCGACCGTGTGTATGCTCCATCGGACATTTGCTGTCGGAATTTCCGACAACAAATGTTCGAGAGCTGGTTCTCAAATTTTCCGACAACAAAACTTGTTGTCGTAAATTACGAGCGTGTGTACACAATTCCGACGCACGAAATTCCACGCCTGCTCGGAATCAATTAGAAGAGCCGCACTGGCTATTGAACTTAATTTTTCTCGGCTCGTCGTACGTCACCGTGTTCTTGACGTTCACAATTTCCGACAACATTTGTGTGACCGTGTGTATGCAAGACAATTTTAAGCCAACATCCGTTGGAAAAAAATCCACGGGTTTGTTGTCGGAATGTCCGATCGTCTGTACGCGGCATTAGAATAAAGGTTTTTACAAGCGAATACAAAGCCAGAGGTTTTTGGAAAATAATGGAGAAGGTTGAAACCTGCTCCTTAAGAGTAGAAAGGCCAGAATGCAAGGCACAGAGTAATCTCTGAGTTTGAAGTGTGTGTTTACACCAGGCAAAGAAGGATTTCCAGGTACGATAATAGATCTTTATGAAAGTGGCCTTCCTTGCTTTTAGCAATGTGGAAATGACAAAATCTGACACCCCTCTGTCCCTCAAGGTAAGCATCATCACTTTCTGAGACCCTATTCAGAGCTGAGTGTTTTGCAGCAGGAAGCTTGAACACACTCCATATAAAAACTTTAAAATGAGAAGTATTGCCAAAGATATTTTGGCTACACTACTCCTGTAGATCACAGAAGTGCAGTTCGTTCCTTAAGTCTGTTCTTGGCTGACACAACTTGAGGCTCTGAAAAGATCCCAACCAAATGGTCAAGATCCACCCAGAACCCTGGATCTACACCTGGCTCAGCCTCTCAGGGATCAACTAAGAGCCTGAGCCAGTTTCCCACCCCCTTCACAGCCCAGCGCTCCAGTGAGCGCTGGGGGCAGAGCAGAGAGTCAAAGACTGTCCCGGCTCTTTGCTATGAACGGAGGGGAGAACTGATTGATCAGCTGTGTTTCATTGCTAAGTTCTCTTTGCAGGGCTGGTGGGGGACAGATGCAGCATCGGATTGATGCTGCATCCACCAAGGTGAGTATATAGTGTGTGTATATATATATATATTTAAAACCATACTCTTATTTTTAAAAATGCGCGTTTTTAAGCTTATATGTCCATACAGCAACAATTGATAGTATGGATGATACTGTTCTCGATAGGTAAATTAAAAAAACGCCTGAAGCTGAAATGCTGCAACAAAACAAACATGCAAAAACACTATACTATAATGAATATACATCTAGATTAGATTTTGAATAAATCATTAATCTGAAAAGCAGTGAAAATTTTAAAAAAACAAAAAAACAAGCTAGACCGTCATTGCCATTAAAAATCTGTAATCTTCATACACAATCTCTGTATGACTAAAGAAGCTTCCACAGGGCTTGAGAACATTGTCAAGTGCATATGGCTATCCTAAGCAGAAATTCAAAGGAGTGTTGGAACAATAAAGTCAGATCATAGAACTGCACTGACGTCAGTCAGATAACAGTTGATTCATCACCAAAAGCGGAGGCTTTTACATTTACATACTCCTGTATACACAGTCTGGAACACATTCTGTCTAACTAAAACTGCTGCATTGTGTTACAGTTTCTGAATTAAATTGTCATTCAATGTTACCAAGGAAAAAAAACAAATCTCTATAATATGGCATGTTAGCTTAGAGGACCCACAGCCAGAATTATGACATTTGGGCACAGGCATTCAGTGCAAGAGTAGCAGGAATTTCACATTGAATGCTTATGTCCCCCCAATTATCACCTACCCCTAACATTCACCGGCTACCTAACACATTATTTGTCCCTTCAATGAAAGTAAATGTAAACCCTTACAATGAACTTATTTTTTCTCTTTTGGTCTGTTAAATATACCAATAAAACTGTTCACACCAGAGAACCGCACTGAACGCACCGCCGCTGGTGTGTGCTGTGACACAACATTGCGGATATACCGATCCTGTGCACTGCGCGGTTTACTTTTTTAATACAGCTTTATTCACTGCAGCAGTGTGTGTCGTAACTCGCTGCGCTGAACATGCTATAATGTAAATGACACCATAGAAAGAAAGGCATTTTACCTCGCCTACACACAGGGATTTCACTGGAAATTGCTCCAGTGCAGCCGTCACATTTAGTGTGAATGGGCCCTAAAAGTGCTAGATCAGTTTGATAGGTTAATGATTTTGGAACTCGTGGGAAATCAGCAGCTTAACAGCATCTGCATCCAATCGAATACAGGCACTGTTTGAGTATTCTGACAGCCGGTGGCGCCAGCTGTCAAAATGCAATAACCTGCAATGGGAGATTCGGCCATCTGTTAGCAGCCTGAACCAAACACATCTATCTATACCTGTAAGGCCAGCTTAAGACCACTGTTCTGTTTCAAGCAGCACTTTATGCATTGACATACAGTGGAACCTCGGTTTAAGAGTAACGCGGTTAACGAGCGTTTTGATTTACCAGCAACTTATTTTTTAAATTCTGACTCGGTTTGCGGGTGTTGTCTCGCAAGACTAGCAGAATTCAAGCTATTAGGGCCTGCAGTACCACATTTGGCCTGAGGTGCGGGGGGCGCCGGAGCCGAGCAGAGCCGAACAGCGACGATCTGCGCCGTTCGGCAATTGCTCGGAAAGACACGGAAATACTCAGTTTCCGAGGTCAGCCGACGTGTCCTCTGGCCTTTCCGGACGTTTCCGAGGCTCTCCGGCGCCCCCCACCTCTGGCTGCATGCGGTATTGCAATGCATTGAAGTCAATGCGGAACAAATTATTTTAGTTTCCATTGACTTCAATGGGGAAACTCGCTTTGATATGCGAGTTCTTTGGATTACGAGCATTCTCCTGGAACGGATTATGCTCGTAATCCGAGGTTCAACTGTACCTCTTTTACACCTCAATCCAACCAGTCAGTATGATCACCTGGTGAATAAGCGTCCTCCACAGACAGCGCAACTTTCTAATAAGCAACAGTTTAACCCAATGAAAATGCTGTACAATAAGGATGAGCTGCGGCGTGTTCGCAAAGTCCACGTGCAGAGCCTGCCAGGAAGTCAGCGCTGCGCTAATCACAGGCAGTGAGACATTTCCCGATCTCTGCAGCCACGCATCGGGACAATGTCTCACTACCTGTGATTAGCGCAGGGCAGTGTCGACTTCCTGGTGGGCTCTGCACGTGGACTTTGCGAACACGCCGCAGCTCATCTTTACTGTACAGTACAAAGATCATTTCAAAATGTAAATGGACATCAATCTTCTACACCCTGTGCCACTATGAAGACTGGAAACTAACCAAGGGAACAAAAAAAGGGGAGTCGTCTAAGCACTGAACCAAGTAATCCAAACATGCAGGTATACTGGATTGTACCACCTTACAGGCATTAAGCAGTATTAAACCCAAAAGCAAGCATTTATTATTTTGCAGCTTACCAATTCTTAGATGTGGTGGCTACATTCACTTTATTTTTTAGACATTCTTTCTTCTATTTTCATCTGGTGATCTGCCCAGTAAGTCTGCTTTTCTAAAGACTCTTCCAGATGTATCAGTTAACAGAGGTGAGACAAACCATTTAACACTGGTAGAGATACTTACAAAGATCAGCATTTATTTATTAATGTAAAACCTTTATCTAAAAAGGAAAAAAGCTGTTTGCTGTAAATGATTATAAAGTGTGAGCTGGAGTTTGGCTTCAATTTGTTATTGTGTATTTAAATCTACTAGTACATTTAACACTACCCCCCCCCCCCCCCAGACTGACAATGCTGCTGTCTGCTGTGTCCCCTGTGCTCATTCATCCAGAGTGGGAGTGCTCTAATACAGGAGCTGTGTTACTGGCCAGGTCACCAGGTGAAAACAGAGGGAAAAAAGAAAAGAAAACAAATGCAGCTATCACATCTAATGATTGGTAAGCTGCAATATATTACATTTTTGGTTTTGGGTTTTACACTTCAAGCTGTAGTTACACTACCAGTTACATACCTCCCAACATTTTGAAATGTGAATGAGGGACACCTACTAGAAAATGTATGTAGGCATAGGACACGCCCCCTGACACACCCCCTAAAGGAGAATTAACCCCCCCAAAAAAGGTCAATTGAATCCACACGGGACTTTTTTTTTTTACCACTTTATATTGAAAAATGGAAAAATGTGCGCTAGTCTTAAAATTATACTGAAACACAAAAAGCTGCTGCAAAAAAATGTGACAAATATTCAAATAAACTAAAGATAAAAAAATGAAGTGCTAAGTGTTCAAAGAGGCCTAGGATTCACCCTAGGTCTCAAAAATAAGTGCAAACCAAGTATTGAAAAATTAAAGTCCACACAAACGTGATAATAAACAAATAATGTCCATAACGTAAATAGTGAAAATTGAATGATGAAAAAGTTGGACACCATATGGACCATCAAATCTTCATAGAAGAGAATAGGTAAATACTCTTACCAGAGCCGGTGGACCCACTTGTCAGCGACAGTGGGTCATTAGAGCATGGTATCCCCACGGGGCAAACTCGAAACTTGTCTGTAGACTCACACCCTCAACGATCATGGATGGAATTCACGAGCTTGAATGGTGTCGATTCAAGATGTCAAGAAAAAGGGATTGCAGCAAAGGACTCACCATGCGGTGGTCTCAACTCAGGTAGTACACAGGGCAGTATAGCAATACTTATCTGAGTCGTGGATGACACAGAGGAGCCAAAACTTCCAAATGATCGATTCACCATAACATGGAAAAAGAAAAAAGGAGGGGAGGGCTCCAATAGTGTAAATCAGTTTGAGGGTTTATTGGATAAAACCATCATTACATAAAAGTGATCACATGAAAAAATAAATAAAATTGAGGCAATAAGCGGAGTGGTTGAACTGACCCTACGCGTTTCGTACGATGGTACTTCATCGTTTTTTCATGTGATCACTTTTATCCAATAAACCCTCAAACTGATTTACACTTTTGGAGCCCTCCCCTCCTTTTTTATTTTTCCATGTTATGGTGAATCGATCATTTGGAAGTTTTGGCTCCTCTGTGTCATCCACAACTCAGATAAGTATTGCTATACTGCCCTGTGTAATAAAATAAAGTATCAAAAAGTAGAACTGAAAGTCCAATTGATAAAACAGCGCTTAAAATTGGATGAATGTCCAAAAATTGGATTTGACATGTCAAATCGCATGTCAAATCGCACCAGTGTGAACCCGGGCTCAAGGTCCACTTTATTCAGCTTTGTGGTGAGTTTGCACCCCGGCGGGGGAGAGTGCCTCACGTGTGGTGAAGATTGGGATCAGGTTTAGGATACACTATTTATCCAGGCCTTAGAAGCACTCACTGATCTAGGACTTACTGTTGCTACGTCATCATTTCAAATGTTTTATATGTATTGGACATTCATCCAATTTTAAGCGCTGTTTTATCAATTGGACTTTCAGTTCTACTTTTTGATACTTTATTTTATTATATTACTGTACTATAAGAGGTTTCTCGTTTAGTTTTAAACAGCTGCTGTCTGGCTTTTAACATCATCTCTGAGTGCTATTAGCGATTATTATTATATATTATTAATTTATTATATTTTAACCTTTATTCTGTTTAAATCAATTTTTATATCATTATCATACCTTTAATATATTTTTTTTAAACTATTAAGGGGATACTCGGAACCTGTATTTATTCTGGTGGCGCCGGAAAGTGCAATATTAGGCCTTACTTGCACCTTTTTTTTCCCATACTGCCCTGTGTACTACCTGAGTTGAGACCACCGCATGGTGAGTCCTTTGCTGGAATCCCTTTTTCTCGACATCTTGAATCGACACCATTCAAGCTTGTGAATTCCATCCATGATCGTGGAGGGTGTGAGTCTACAGACAAGTTTCGAGTTTGCCCCGTGGGGATACCATGCTCTAATGACCCACTGTCACTGACAAGTGGGTCCACCGGCTCTGGTAAGAGTATTTACCTATTCTCTTCTATGAAGATTTGATGGTCCATATGGTGTCCAACTTTGTTTCATCATTCAATTTTCACTATTCACGTTATGGACATTATTTGTTTATTATCACGTTTGTGTGGACTTTAATTTTTCAATACTTGGTTTTTGAGACCTAGGGTGAATCCTAGGCCTCTTTGAACACTTAGCGCTTCATTTTTTATCTTTAACCACTTTATATTGGCCTTTAAAATTTATAAATGCAGCCATTTATAATTTGGATGAAGGGTTTAGCACTGGGAAACACTTTTTGAAAGATAAAAAGTGCATTTTATATACAACTATATAGATCAGACCAAAATGAGGACAAATGAGGAGGAAAGAGGGACATTGTTCCAAATCAGGGACAGTCCCTCGAAATCAAGGACAGTTGGGAGCTATGCAGTAGGTATCAGCACAAAGGTATGTATGCACAACATTAAGAATCCAATGTAAAGTGATAGATACACAATAAGAACTATCCTGTTCCACAAGGTGACAATGCTATGTGTATTTTTTGCGCAGAGCGAACTGCATTGTCACCTTAATATAAGAAGTGGAAAAATACCAGATCTACTGCCCAGATCAACAGGTGGTGAAACCATGTTACAGGGGGACTGAGAAAAAAATAAACTGCTACATTATTGCAAGTGACAGACTGCATCATACATTTTTTTTATTTTTGTTTTATTTTGCCCATAGTTTTAATTTGACTCCAGAACAGTAACAGTTAATTCAGAACTTCTAACCTAAAGTAGAACTCCAACCAAAAACAAATGCTAAACATTGATAAGCCCACTAAAATAATGGAAAAAAAAATCACTTTGGTTCCAATTTAATTCCAATATGTTCCTTGCTGTAATTATTTCTGCTGCTGAATGTTCTCAGTCATCTAATCTCTCACTCCAGCTCTGATGTATAGGGACTGCATGATACTAGGTCATATTTGGGTATGTTCACTGCATTTGTTTTAAAAATACATTAAACGATGTATTGCTGATCACAAAACTGCATTCGTTTGTGCCTTTTACATCTGCCCACAGTTTAGCTTTAATCCCAAGACCTAAAGCTCAATTCTAGGTATGATCTTTATTGCATCGTTACATTGGTACATACAACTTGAACCAAGTATGCATATCTCCTATCTCCTCGTAATATACCTGCTGTGAAAGGTGACAATCTTTGTCGTAGTCTTCGCTACTACAGGGATCGCTGCAATCTTCTAGATCCTATGCCGAGTGGCTACACTTCTGTAGAGTGACCACAGGGGGTCACTTACTCAGCCCTAACACCATTCACAAAATGTGCTGCATCTTTAAAAAAAAAAAAAAAACAAGGCATTTTGTGATTGGACAGGGTGAAAAATGTCAACACCCACCCATTTAGTCCAATCAGGGAATTTCAGTAAAAACACAAGGTGTTTTGTGAATAGTGGCAGTGTCAAGCAAGCAACCCCCTGTGGACCCTATGAGGCTGATTTACTACAACTGGAAAGTGCAAAAAAATCTGGTGCCGCTGTGCATGGTAGCCAATCAGCTTCTAACTTCAGCTTGTTCAATTAAAGCCGGCCATACATGGATCCAATAAAAATTTTTTTTTTTTTTTTTCGAAAATTTTGCACTATTAGTGGGCCGCAGCAATGGACAGTTTTGTCGCGGTCATCGAATTTGAGTGATCGGGCATGTTGGAAAATTTCTGAATAATTAACAATTTTCTAATCAATGATGGGGGAATCGTGCAAGAAATCAAATTGAAAAAGAAATGCGTATGAGCTGTGACCAACAAAAATTTCTTTTCTGTAGCAACTTGGGGTGAAATTGAAGGCTTGATTGGTCAATTTCCAAATCAATGGTCAATTTCAAAATGCACAAAGCTTCTAAATTTCGAAATGAAATTTGTTCGGAATTCGACCTGTGTATGCATAAGCTTTGATTGAAAAACAAAACAAAAAAACCCTGGAAGCTGATTGGCTTCTATGTAGAGATGCACCAGATTTTTTTTTTAAATCAGAAAAAAGGTTTATTGTGCCAACAAAATTAAATACAAATTACAGATTACTGATCACATTCAAAGCACTCTCCAGTTTCAGTAAATTAACCCCTATGAATCAAAGAAGCCACTGAGCAAAGGATTCAAAGATTGCAGCAATCACTGTAGTAGCGGCGACTACTACAGTGATTGCCACCTTCCATAGTGGTCCCTCAGGTTTTAGATATGCATAATTACATTGGCCCAAGCTGCACCAAAATAACTATGCAATAAAGATCATACATAGACTCCTTATTCCTTTCCCTTCCTTTACCTTAAACCCTTGACCTGATCACCTACCTACTCACCCTAAACCAAACTAACTGAAACCTAAAAAAGTTACATAAAGTGCAATTCTAGGCAATAAAGGCGTTTTTATGGAAAAAAAAAAATTAAATAAAGGCGTTCATCTTAGTCATCTAATGTATTCCAATAAATGTTCTAATGTCAGAAAGTTCACTCAGTTTCCTTTAGTCCCAGTTTTGTGCAATTCCTGACATAACAAGCACTTCGCTCTATACAAAGTCGTTAGAAGTATTCTTCTGCAGTCATTAATCACATCCAAGCTCCCAAGTCAGGTTTTATCTGACTGGAGGATGTGAAAAACGCTTACAGCGACTTTTTAATGTTTCTGGAGCAGCAAGAAAGGTGACCATTGCCATAGTAAACGCAGCCTGACCATTGCCACAGTAAACGCAGCCTGACCATTGCCACAGTAAACGCAGCCTGACCATTGCCACAGTAAACGCAGCGTGACCATGCCACAGTAAACGCAGAGTGACCATGCCACAGTAAACGCAGAGTGACCATGCCACAGTAAACGCAGAGTGACCATGCCACAGTAAACGCAGAGTGACCATGCCACAGTAAACGCAGAGTGACCATTGCCATAGTAAACGCAGAGTGGCGGTGTGGGTACAGCATGGCTCTCTGGCGGTGCGGGGTACAGCGCGGCTCTCTGGCGGTGCGGGGTACAGCGCGGCTCCCTGGCGGTGCGGGGTACAGCGTGGCTCCCTGGCGGTGCGGGGTACAGCGCGGCTCCCTGGCGGTGCGGGGTACAGCGCGGCTCCCTGGCGGTGCGGGGTACAGCGCGGCTCTCTGGTGGTGTCCCCCAGCAGAGTATTCTCTTTTGCTCCTCTAACACCCCCTCCCTCCCCTCCAGCAGAGTGCTTGCATGCTGGGGGAACTGGTGCCAGAAACTCTGCAGTGACTTCATTTCCCATGATGCCCCCAGTGTCTTCTGATTGGCCCTCTGCTGTGGCCAATCATGGGGAGGGAAACAGCGGGCAGGAAGCTGGGTGGCGGCCCAGCAAATCCAATTAGAGCCGCTCTCTCTTTCTCTTCGGCTTACAGAAAGGGAAGGGGGCGGCGGGGGATATACAGACAGCCCACAGCTCTCCTCTCCCTGTCACAGCGCCACTGCTCTATTTGCCAGAGAACTCGGCAGCGGCGCTGTGACAGGGAGAGGAGAGCTGCGGGCTGTCTGTATATCCCCCGCCGCCCCCCTTCCCTTTCTGTAAGCCGAAGGGAGAAAAGAAACAGAGAGCGGCTCTAATTGGATTCGGCGCAGGAGCGATGAGAGCGGATGGCAGGGGCGGTTCCAGCGACGACGGGGGGCGGGGCCTGTCATGTATTCGGACTATAAGACGCAGGGACATTTTCCCCCATATTTCTGGGGGAAAAAAGTGCGTCTTATAGTCCGAAAAATACGGTATGTCCAGAATCACTGCATTACAAGTAAAAAGTAAGTGGGGTGGTCTGGAACAGTGCACAGATACCTGGATGAAAAATGGAACTACCTAGACTTGTTAATACATTCTACATGCTTCTTGTATGCATCTCAAAGTTTATATTTCAATTGCAATTGTTTTTTAACTGGGAAAACTGAAGTATTGCACTTTTATTTACTGTATTTCAGATACTTGACATAGCGTTGTCAATTTAAGCGGTGCTTTACATATATATATATATATATATATATATATATATATATATATATATATATACACACACACACATATTCACATCAGTCCCTATCCTCCAGGAACTTATAATCTAAGGTCCCGAACCCACATTCATACATACACATACTAGAGGTCAATTTAGACTAGGGCTGGGAAAAAAATCGATTTTAATCTTGAATCGAGTTTTGAGCTCAAATCGATTCAGTTTTGAAGAAAATCGATTTTTTTTGATTTTTTTTTTTTTTTTTTATTTTTTTTTTTTTTCCTTCCCTTCAAAGTTTCCGTAGCAGGACTGCAGGGGGCGTATCCGGAATGGCACTGGGCAGCGTTACCCCAATTACATCTACTCGCTGCAGCCGCCGTCTGCCTACCTGATCAGCGTGTCATGCAGACAGACGGCGGCCATTGCAGTGTTCAAAAGCCGCGCCTCCCGAGTCCTCGTCGTCTGTGATAGGCGGAACACTCAATTTCACAGCAGGCAGTATTCAGCCTATCACGGACATCCTCTCATCCTCGTCTGTGTTATGAGGATGACCATGATAGGCGGAACACTGAATGCTGGGAAATTGAGTGTTCCGCCTATCACAGACGAGAAGGAGGCGCGGCTTTTGAATACTGGAATGGCCACCGGTGTAGCAGTAAAATCCGTATACCATGAAAATCTGCATCAGGTACGGGCACAGTGAGACACGGGCACAGTGAGACACGGGCACAGTGAGGCACGGGCACAGTGAGGCACGGGCACAGTGAGGCACGGGCACAGTGAGGCACGGGCACAGTTCAATTCAACTAAGAGTAACCTCAGGATTTTTTGTTGTTTTATTAGCTAAATCCAAATACAGTATTAATAATTTGGATGCTTAACAATCTTTGTTGCACACTGCAAAAAACAACAAAAGGTCACAAGCGCTAAATTGGTGGATAAAGAAAAAAATATAATGGATGATAATAATAAGAAAAAAATCCCAAATATTTTGGGAAGTACAAAGTATCCAAAAGGGGGAAAAAACAGGATCCAGCGCAGCAAGAAAAAATCCGTACCCAGAAGTACAAAATACACAACATGCACACAATATAATCCAGCGCTCATGGAACATACATTATTAACTATTGAAAACTCTTGAAGAATTGATAAAAAAGCTTAGTCCATTTATCACAATAAAGAGAGGGATCCAATCCCAAATGTGCAGAGGGCAAATGAATCTTAACTATCCAGTTGCCAGTGGTGACAAACTTGTTAAACATGCAGTGACATCCGTGGAGCAAGGAGGGGTTAAAAAAGTCAAAACAAAGCCTGTGGCATGATCTCCGTGTGAGCACAGTACCTTGAATGATGGACAACAGGCAGACCAGCGTGTGGAGGGCCCTCCAACCCAAAAGGATGCAGAGCCAGGATCGCAGCAAGGCTGGGACAGAAGGAATCACACACAGAGTTTCAAGAGTTTTCAATAGTTAATAATGTATGTTCCATGAGCGCTGGAATATATTGTGTGTTTGTTGCACACTAACTTTGCAGTTAGAGAAAGGGTTTGCCTTTGCAATTTTGTTTGTTGATGCACTTTAATTAATATAATAAAAAAAAAAAAATCGAATCGAATCGTAAATCGAGTTTTTTATAAAAAAATTGCAGATTTTTTTTTGGGGGAAAATCGCCCAGCCCTAATTTAGACCAGAGCCAATTCACTTCCCATCATGTCTTTGGAGTGTGGGAGGAAACTGGAGTACCACGCAGGCACAGAGAGAACATGTAAACTCTGTGCAGGTAAGTGCCGTGGTAGGGATTCGAACCGACGACTCTTTTATTTACCTTATATGCAGATAGGATTGGTGTCCAAAATGCCAGTGTTCCACCGAGAGGTGTGAGCATTGAAATCAAGGTGCCTATACTGTATTAACTAATCCACATACCATAAGTCACTAATGTCTGTGGGTCTAGACCAAATATTTTTTATTTGGTATACATACGTTTTGTTTTATTGAAACAAAAACCCTGCATACATATACTACAATTTGAAAATGATGAAAACAGTAGATTTAGTAATTTAATACAATCTTTTTTAATGCATCTGTACATTTTATCCAGGTACTATCCCAATTACATGGACCCCAAATATGCATCTGCTTTTGATTAAAAAAATAATAATGGCATCTTGGTATGGATAAAAAAAAAAAAAAAAAAAAGGACTGGCTTAAGTCTTTTAAATTTAAAGATTTAAATTTATTCATGCTTGTAATGTATATGTGTTTTTGTATTTGGTGTGCTACATTAGGTGAGCCTATTCACAAACAATCTTGGTAATACAGGGGGTCCCCGGGTTATGAACCCGTTAGGGACTTTCCTCCTGTTTGTAGATCGGAAATGTTCGTAAGTCGGCCGCGCATGCGCAGACCGGCAATTACAGACATTTCCGATGTTCCGTCGAATGCCGTTCTGCGCATGCGTGGCCAATTACGGACATTTCCCGAGGCTCCGTCTGGCCGAACGCAGACGGAGCAGAACAGCCAACGGTCCGCCCAAAATGGCAGAGGGTCCCCGCAGCGCCCGGTTCGTAAGTAGGAGAAGTTCGTAACTCGGGCGTTCGGAAGTCGGGACCCTCTGTACAGTATGAAAGTTGGACAACATTATATTGTGACAACGGACCTGTGGCATTATGGGACCCAAATAAATATACCAATAAAAACTGTTCACACCAGAGACCCGCACTGAACGCACCGCCGCTGGTGTGTGCTGTGACACAACAGTGCCGATATACCGATCCTGGTGCATTGCACGGTTTTCATTTTTGTAATACAGCTTTATTCACTGCAGCAGTGTTTGTGTCGCAACTCCTGTTGCATTATGGGACCCAATTCCTTGATCCCCCATGACAAGGAGGACTAATTTTCTACTAATCAAAACATTGCTTCCCTGTAAGAAATTAAGTCAATCATCTAAAATAGTAGCCTTTAAAACCTGACAACTTTTTTTGCAAGTACAGTAATTCACACTTTACATGTGGGATGCCAATGATGAGCTGGTAGCAGGTAAAAGAGATGACTCTACTAGTTTACAGTAATGGAGCGGGCATTCTATTTTTTTTTCCTTTATTTATATAGTATAAAACATGTGAAAAGTGAGCCACAATGAAAGCCAAACTGTGGACTTATTATGCAGTTGAATTGTTTATAGATACTCCACTAAGCAAAAAGGATCCGATTTTTGCACAGCTGGAGTTTAAAATAAAATAAAATGAATCTTTCCATCTTTGCAATCAGTGAAAAAATAGGATTTTTATAACAGCTTACCTGTAAAATCCTTTTCTTGGAGTACATCACGGGACACAGAGCGACATAGTCATTACTAATGGGTTATATAGATACCGTCAGGTGCTGGCACTGGCAACTTCCAAAACCGGAAGTACCCTCCCCTATATAAGCCCCTCCCATCCGGGAGCACCTCAGTTTTGTAGCAAAGCAATAAGTGTCCCTAAAGAGGGGCGGGAGCTCTGTGTCCCGTGATGTACTCCAAGAAAAGGATTTTACAGGTAAGCTGTTATAAAAATCCTATTTTCTTTCTCGTACATCACGGGACACAGAGCGACATAGTCATTACTAATGGGATGTCCTAAAGCAATGCCAAATGAGGGGGGGGGATACACCATATATAAGCTGAGCGCTATCAGACATGAGGATCTTTTGCGGCCTGCAACACACTGCGCCCAAAGGCGACATCCTCCTGACTTCTAACGTCCACCTGGTAGGACCTAGTAAACGTGTGTACCGAAGACCATGTTGCGGCCTTACAGATTTGAGCCAGGGAGGCCTGGTGATGCACTGCCCATGAAGTTCCAACTGCTCTCGTGGAGTGCGCTCTAACTTTGAACGGAGGCGGTCTCCTTCTCAAGCCATACGCTTGCATAATGACCTGTCGAATCCACTTGGCTAAAGTAGACTTTGACGCTGCCTGACCCTTTCTGGGGCCTTCCGGCAGAATAAACAAAGTATCCGTTCTGCGAATCTGAGCAGTGGCTTTTAGATAAGCTTTAACTGCTCTTACTACATCCAAAGAATGCAATAACTTTTCCTCTACCGAAGTAGGTTTGGGGAAAAAAGAAGGAAGAACCACATCTCGGTTCAAATGAAACCTCGATACCACCTTAGGAAGAAAGGCTGGATGAGGACGTAACACTACTCTGTCCTTATGGATAACCAGATATGGCTCCTTACAGGACATAGCTGCTAATTCCGATACTCTTTTAGCCGAACAAATGGCTACTAGAAAAATCAATTTCCTGGTGAGAAGCACCAAGGAAATATGCTGTAATGGTTCAAATGGTTGTTTCTGTAGAACCGACAGAACCAAGTTTAGATCCCATGGACATATGGGAATATTAACCGGAGGCCTAATACGCATCACTCCTTGTATAAAGGCTTTGACTAGTGAATGCGAAGCCAAGGGCCTTTGAAAAAATATTGACAAGGCCGAAATCTGACCATTGATAGTACTCAAGGCAAGCTTCCTATCTACAGCCCACTGTAGGAAGTTCAGAATCCTACCTATTACGTACTTATGTGGATGCCATTTCTTGGCCTCACACCACGCGATGTACGCCTTCCAGATTCTATAGTAGATCTGCCTGGATACCGGCTTCCTGGCATTGATCATGGTAGATACCACAGCATTAGAGAGCCCTCTCTTTTTTAGAATGTGGGCTTCAATAGCCAGGCCGTCAAACCTAGGGCTGGTAAGGAAGGGTGGTATATCGGTCCTTGCGAAAGCCGGACGACGTGGGAGAGTCCAAGGACTCCCCACTGAAATTTTACAATCTCCGCGTACCACGCTCTTCGGGGCCACGCTGGAGCCACCGGAATCACTGGTTTCTTTTCTACCCTGATTCTGCGGAGTAATCGAGGTAACCATTGTGGCGGTGTGAATGCATATATCAGCTTGAACTGATCCCCAGGGAACACTAGGGCATCCGAGCCGCAAGCTAGGGGATCCCTTGTCCGAGAGACAAACCTATCCCCCTTTGCGTTGAATCTGGATGCTAGAAGATCTACATCCGATGTTCCCCACCGCTGACATATTGTCCAGAAAACCTCGGGGTGAAGGGACCCTTCCTCTGGGCCTAATTGCTGGCGACTTAGAAAGTCCGCCTTCCAATTCTCCACTCCTGGAATGAATACCGCAGATATGGCTGGGACATATTTTTCCTGCCCATTTCAGGATGTAATTTACTTCCCTCTGGGCTGCACGACTCCTGGTGCCCCCCTGATGATTGATATATGCCACTGCTGTGGCATTGTCTGATTGAATTCTGACAGGGGACCCTTGGAGTTTGGATGTCCATGCTACTAGGGCATACCGGGCTGCTCGTATCTCTAAGAGATTGATGGGCAGGGCCTTTTCTGCATCCGACCATCTGCCCTGGAGAGACTATTGCTCCAGTACTGCTCCCCAGCCTATAAGGCTGGCATCTGTAGTGACCACCTTCCAAGAAATCGGACTGAAGGATTTCCTTTTTTCCAGATTCTGGGGAACCCACCACCAACGGAGGCTCTTGCGAACGGAAGGGGACAAGGACATTGTAAGTCTAGGGCCTGAACTTTTTTGTTCCAGGCTGACAGTATGGCCCCTTGCAAATTCCTTGAATGGAATTGACCGTAGGGTACTGCTTCGAATGATGCCACCATTTTTCCCAGCAGCCTCATATACAGGCGTATGGACGGCTGTCTTTTTTGTACCCACTAAGTGGATCAAATCTTTCAAAGACAACACCTTTCCTCGAGGCAAGAATATTTTTCTCTGGCCTGAATCCAACCTTAGCCCCAAGTATTCCAGACTTTTGACTGGTTTTTAGGGCTGACTTGTCTCGGTTGATAATCCAACCGTGAGATTCCAGATACTTGATCGTCTTGTGAACGACCACGTCTAGTTTTTTCACTGAGTGGTCTATCAGCAACAAGTCATCCAGATATGCCATTATCATTACACCTTGTGTTCTTAGATTGGCCAATAAAGGGCCAGAATTTTTGTAAACACTCGTGGTGCTGTGGCCAAACCGAAGGGTAAGGCTCTGAACTGAAAATGGCGCCCTTCTACTGCAAAGCGTAGAAATTTTTGGTGGACTGGAAAGATGGGAATGTGCAAATAAGCATCTTTGATGTCGATCGTGGCTAACCAATCCTCCCCTTGTAGGGCAGTGGCCACCGATCGGATCGACTCCATCGGAAAGTCCTGATATACAGGAATTTGTATAGCCCTTTTAGAATTAATATGGGCCTCCCGACCGCGTTTGCTTCGGGACTGTAAAGAGGTTTGAGTAAAACTCGAACCCTCATTCTTCCAGGGGAACCTCCATAATTACTCCTTGGAGCAATAGTTGTTCTAGTGCCAACAGGAGGGACTCTCTCTTCCGGGGATCCCTTGGCACGTTTGACCTCAAAAATGGGAAGGAGGAGAGTCTTTTAACTCCAAACTGTATCCCAAACCTACTGCGGAGAGCACCTATCTGTCTTGATCGTGTCCCGCCAGGTCTCTTGCGAACAACTGGAGTCCTCCCCCCACCCGACTGAGTGGGGGCTTCAATGAATTTCACTTTGGGGGAGGTTTTGTACCTCCCCTGACCCAGGGTTTCTCATTACCCTGCTACTGTCCCTGTTTTTTACCCCCGGGATTTGACCGAGGAGGCCGTCGGAACTGTTACACAGCCGATGCCCCAGGGACTGGAGAAGCAGGCCTCTTAAAGAGGGACCTCTAACTCTGCTTTTAACCGGTAAGAGCGTATTTTTACCGCTGGAAATTTTCTGGATATATTTGTCCAGGTTTTCCCTGAATAAGCGTTCACCATGAAATGGGACGCTAACCAGCCATTCTTTACAGGGAGCTTCAGCAGACCAGTTTTTGAGCCATAGGAGCCTACGCATATGTACTATAGACAGCGTAAGGCGGGAGGCCTGATGGACTGAATCCTCTATGGCGTCAACCGCAAAGCCTAAGGCTCTAGGTAGATCAGCTAGGGCAAAGCCTGCTGATCTGTCAAGTCCCTCAAGACCTGTTTCAACTGATCCTTCACTGCTTAGCAGACCCCAATAGCTGCTACTGCTGGTTGTATCACCAAGCAGATTTTCATAAGGACTCCAATCTTTTATCTATTGGGTTCTTGAACATTTGGACATTATCCACTGGACATGTCAGTGATTTATACATACAAGAGATGGCTGCGTCCACTGTAGGGACCTTCCATTTTTTTTTTTTTTTTTTTTTTGATGAACTTATCCTCCATGGGATAGACCACCGGAAATCTCTTGGGGGAATAAATATTTTCTCAGGACGTTCCCAATCCTGGTAAATGAGCCCTTTCAGTAAAGGGTGAAGTGGAAAAGAACAAACAGTCTGGGGGCTTCTAGCGACCCCAACGAGGATACAGTAGTGGTTGATGGTTCCGCAAGGTGCATTTTTAAATGCTGATCGGACCATGTTAGTCAGAGACTGAACCCATAATCTTTCAGCTTAAGATGCTGAGAAAAGGTTCCCCCACTGTTGATTCCTCTATAACAGAATCAACCTCATCCTGATCCCCTTCAGGCAGGTCGATCCCTGTATGGGACTGTTGCTCTGCTAACAGGCACTCTGAAGGAGGAGACGGAGATCGGGCGTGCTTTCCCTGACAGGGAGGCAGCGATAAATGTTGACAATCTCTCTCTAATCCTCCCAGAGCTGAGGAAAAAACCTCCTCTGTTACATACACAGGAGCAGGTGAACTGAGGACAGCCACAGTACCAAGTACCCTGCGGGGTCTCTACGGTCACTTACCTCTGAACTTCAGGGGAGACTGGTGCAGCAGGAGTATGCCCAAGATCCTCCGAGCCCGATGAGACCCCCTTCGCTTCCTGGAAGATTCAGTTCCGGAGCTTCTGGACGGCATATTCCTAAGCCTAAAGCTGAGGTATTCCAGCCGTAATACACCACTTTTACTGAGAATAGTCTAGCACAATTGCTGCTATATCACAGTTGGTGTCTACTAATGTGCCTTTCTAGGGGATGCCTGTATCAACCGCTTGCTGTATGCCTTTAAATGTTGCCAGCTCTGTCTCTGTACTTCATAGCCAGCTCACTACAATATTGTGGTTTTTTTAAACTGCTGGGACGCCCGCACATGCGCAGAAGCGCTGCGGCGCGCACAGAGCGTCATCCCCCAGGCTCCGCCCCCTTTCCCGGCTCACCTCTATATATAGAGGCGCGTGCACGCGCACGGGCACGTGCGCCTTCGGCGCTAATTTCAAATATGGTAACAAGGGACAGGAGCCAGGGCCCCTCTTTGCCGCAGGCCGGGGGATGGACGAGCACTGCAACATGGCAGAGGAAGCAGTTTCCTATAAGAGAACTCACCATCTGCCTGGACTTTGCTCTGCTGAGAAGAAGCTAGTCCACATGACAAGAAAACATTCCACAGCGGCCTCTAGTGGACAAACACAGGTACCGCAGTCTAATATATTAAATATATATAAAAAAAAAAATTTTTTTTTTTTTTCTTGACCACCATTAAAAATTATTACATTTTTTTAGTAGTTACAGGCATGCACAGAATTTTGCGGGAATACCATTAGGTAACAGACAGAAAGACAAATTAGGCTTGGGGGTCCCCCAATAGAACCAAGTTCCTGGGGGCCCCCACTTACCTGTTCCCCGCCGCAGGACTTTGTTTGGTCCACAAAAGCCCAAACTTCACCTATCACGGCAGGCATTGTAATCAAACCTTCAGGGACCGGGTTCCCAAGGATTCCACTCCCCTGGACCTGTATAGCACCCTGCACAGAAAACATCTTGGTCGTGGGTATGACCAGAGCTCTGGATCCCAGGGTCCAGCTCTCCTAAGAGAAGCATTACAGGCAAAACCTTGCTCTTCTCTGCAAGGCCCGGGTACCGACCGTTTAGCTATGAAGCTTTTTTGGTCGGATCCGGAATAGCTTACTGAGGCCCAAAAGAACCTGTACGCAAGCTCAGTGAAAAACACATGTTTCTTCTTGGCCAACACCTTAGACACTGGCAAAAAACTGAGGTGCTCCCGGATGGGAGGGGCTTATATAGGGGAGGGTACTTCCGGTTTTGGAAGTTGCCAGTGCCAGCACCTGACGGTATCTATATAACCCATTAGTAATGACTATGTCGCTCTGTGTCCCGTGATGTACGAGAAATAAATATTTATTTTCATTTACTTGGCAACACAATTTATTCTATATAGAGCATTACACAAACACCTCAAACACCAGAGAAGCTTTATAAAGTATTAAAATGCCCAAGGTCCACCAATATGTGCAATATTTCATCTTTATGCATATTTAAAATTGCACTTCTGTGGCTTTAAAGTAAAAAAGGTATGCTGAAATACAAGAAAGAGATTTTTTATTTATTTTATTCATTCTAACCTATGACCACTAGATGGCAGTGGATCACTAAATTTGAGTGCATTATTTCAGTTAATACATGAAACGTCAGTGATCCACTAACTTGGATATCAAAAATTACCCTATTTTTTTAACTGTGTTGCAAAAATTACTTAAGATAACAAAATTTTTTTTTTTTTTTTTTTCTCTCAGGGACAAAGCTAGGCTTTCTTTCCTGGAAATCGTGTTTTGCAAAATGATTTTATTTTCGATGTAATCTATAGACAAAAAGAGAATAAAAAAAATAAAAAATTTCCTACTTTGACCAGTTAGCTTGAAATAAGTTGTATTACTGTAAATAGAAAGTATACATGTTATTCTATAACCTGTCTCTTTTAAAATAACTCTAAAATGATTATTTTGTAAGTTATTTGAAAAAAAATTAAATAATTAAAAACAGTTTGCACTTTTTTTATACAAACACTAAAAAATAAATAATAATAGTTAAAAAATAAAATAAAATAAATTAAAAACAGCAGAAAAATAAAAGCCAATTTAATTAAATTAATTTATTATTTGTACTAATTTATATTTTAAGAGGAGCTCCAAGCTCCTTCAGAAAAAATTTAAAGTTAGCAGCTACAAATACTGTAGCTGCAGACTTTTAACGAAGGACGCATACCTGTCCAGGGATCCCGCAATGTCCTCAGCTGAGCAAAGCAAATTCTTCAATCGGCTTCGGATGCAGGCGCCGGCATCTCTAGTAAAAACGTACATATTTGCCAGCACACCATGTATCGTCAACTGCGTCCAAATTTCTATTGAAGAACGATCACAGAAGACATAGTGCAACGTCTTGGAGTCACGCAGGACCCCTTCATCAGGCATGTGATCAAATCTCCAGTAAGGAAAACAGTAAGTGAAGATTTGTGGCTTCACAACCCGTCCTTTTGCACAAGTCACGCTGTGCCCTGTGAATGGTCCCCTAGTCTTCTGGGACCTGTGATGTGTCCCAGAAGACTGCAGGGAAAGGAGAGGGTGGGGGGAACTTCGGGTCAGTTCGCTGCAGCAAACTGAGACGGAAGTGGGAGCGGTCAAAACCAGGCACCCGCTCCCCCCCCGCCCCTGCCAAATGTGGCAGTGGAGGAGGGGTGCAAACAAGCAGAACTTCTTATTTTGGCTGGAGCTCTGCTTTAAATGAAAATTCAATTATTAATAAATTAAATTAAACCAGCAAAAAAATAATACCGTATTTGCCAGCGTACAAGATGACCCCCTAATTTTCCAGCTAAAAGGTTGGTTTTGGGATATACTCGCCGTATAAGACGACCCCCTTCCGACACACCTCACTGTGCCCGTTGCCTACCTCACTGTGTCCATTGCCTACCTCACTGTGTCCATTGCCTACCTCACTGTGTCCATTGCCTACCTCACTGTGTCCATTGGCTACCTCACTGTGTCCATTGGCTACCTCACTGTGTCCATTGGCTACCTCACTGTGTCCATTGGCTACCTCACTGTGTCGATCTCCAGATCTCCATGCAATATCGATGTATGGAGAGTCAGACTGCGGGCGTCCATTATTCAAAAGCCACGCCTCCTCCTCGCCCTGTTCTGTGATAGGCGGAACACTCAGTTTTCCCAGCAAAGCCTGTGTTCGGTGTTCCCCCTATCACGGAGGTCCTCTCGTCCGAGGCCGAGGATGAGAGGGCCTCCGTGATAGGCGGAACACTGAACAGAGGCTCTGCTGGGAAACGGAGTGTTCCGCCTATCACAGAACAGAATGAGGAGGAGGTGCGGCTTTTGAATAATAGCCACGCTGTCTGACTCATACATGCGAACAAGACGACCCCCGACTTTTGTGGGGTTTTTTAAAGTTCAAAAGGTCATCTTATACGCTGGAAAATACGGTAATAGGAAAAGGGAGTCAATAAAGGCTGATTAACTAAAAGTTAAGGAGTTAAAAGGGTTCGTTTCCAAAAATAAATAAAAAAATTCCTATGCATTTTAGGGGCACCTGTAGATAAAGGCAGTGCCTTTTTGGCGCAGTGCAGGGAACACGCACAGAATGCACCTTTCCTGGAATGTGTTCTGGTGAGAATTATCAGACTTCTTTAGAAGTCACTTCCTTCTGCTTCTCCTCCACTACTGCTTAGTCACTTCTTTCCTCTCTGACATTGTTCAATGTATTCATTGCACTGACTAAAAGAGTGAAATGTCAAATGAGTGGGATGTCCCAAAATACACATTGTAGGCCAGACTTTTAGCTGAATGATGCCAGCTGTTCCTATGATAAAAAAGGTAGCTCTGAAAATAGCTTTTAGCTGGAAAATTAGGGGGTCATCTTGTACGCCGGCAAATACGGTATTATTTTTTTGCTGGTTTTTATTCATTTATGTTTATTAATTGTAATAATTTTATTTTCAATGTATTTACTAATTTAATCTATTCATTAATTTTATTTAATAATTCATTAATTTAATTTATTAATAATTGAATTTTCATTTAAAGCAGAGCTCCAGCCAAAATAAGAAGTTCTGCTTGTAAAGCAATAGAAAAATGTAATTACTTCCATCTTTCTGATTACTAATAGTCTGAAATGAAAGGGTCACCTTTAATATCTGATAGCGCTAGAATTTCTGATATCTAACAGAAGTACCATTTTACTAAATCTACTAATAAAAGTCATGGCAGATGAATAAGCACTAGCATAGTGCAAAACATGTTAGCCGGATTTTTTTGACCTGTGTGCCGTGATGTATAGCATGTTTTTTGGATTCCTTATTTTAAAATAAAGGCTTTTATTTTTTGGAGTGCTGCAGTCCAGAAGACTTGTTCGTTCCTGTTTGCAGATGAATTCTGCTCGCCCTTTCCTTGCCACAGGTCTAATTCTAATAAAAGCACAAAAGATTTTTGGAACAGGTGGTTAGCAAGCAAATGTACGTGCGAAGAATGGCAAGGAGTATTGTACGCTGGCCCACTACACCATCTAGAAGCTTTACTTAAAAAGGTGGCTAGGGAAGACCGAGCATTGCGCTGCATTGTAGTTTACATCCTCATTTATCCCTTTCCTTGTTATCAACAATGGAGGACTCATCACCTCTCTTTAATGCAACAGGAGTGTTTTATTGACATGATAATTAAATCCTCCTTTTTATTTTGTTTATAAAACCAGCTTGCCCTTGATCGTATTTAACCAATGTGGAGCAAAAGTACGCTGTTAAATCTGATCTCCAGTAAAAAAAATAAAAAATAGTAATACATTTTCTCTACCCATTCTACTAAATTTTTTGATTATATTTGGAAAAAGGAAGATGATAGTTGAGGTTCATGTAGTGAGAAAAAGCTTACTCCTGTGATGGAGGAGATGAGCAGTAAAGACTAGGCCTCACTTGGCAAAAAAGTCAGTATCCTGGTAGTTTTTCAGTCAGGCTTCAGGAAGTACCTAAATATTCTTCACGTATAGCTAGGACATTCTCCAACAGTCAGAGCTGCAGGTGCTCAGAAATGCTTGAAGCCAGACAAACTAGTATTCTTAGGGGAAAGTACTTAACAAAAGAGATGGCTGCCTTGAGTGTTTCAACGTTGGAAAGAGGGCTCAAAGAGGGAAGGACCGGCAACCTATGCTGCTGAAGAAGTTCACAGCTCATGAAGTGCACATGCTGGCCTTTTCGTCTTAGGTGCTAAAGGACCTTGTCCTGACATTGCTTAGAGGGGTAGCCCGCTATCTGCGAAACAGATTTTTGGGGCTATTTTCACCTTAGTTGAAATATGGTGAAAATGGGAGCACAAAGTGTCCAAAACACCTTTATAATTTGGTGACACTATTGGGGATAATATTTCCAATGATGCTATTGGCAAAAAGCACAATTTCTGCCTTTACGAATGGGCTACTGAACAACTTTCTTCAAAACAAATAGGTTTGTTTAAGGTGAAATCATTAACCCTGGTCAACAGAAATGTATAATTATTTAGGATTTTTTTGTGGGCTAAAAATTACTATTTACTTTTTCTTTTTTAATTTGGATAAATACGTTGCATATAGTTATTGCCTGTAGATCTGATCGAGCAACTAAAAAACAACAGTGTGGTTTAATAGCAGTGATCGATCAATTGCTGCTCAATTGCAGTGGCCACACGTGGATTCAATTTGGCCAGTCCTGAAGAGGAGCAGGTCTTGCTTACCATGGCCCCCATCACGTTATGATTATCTGGAGCATTCAACTATTGGTACACTTCTGGTCTGACTTTGGACATTTGCTGCTTTATTCGGTTATCTCTCATCTGTAACAGACCTGTATGTCTGCTTCTTGTTTTTGATAGATGCTGTTATATTCCACCTCTGAGCTGTTAACTATTACAATTTACAAAACATTAATACTTTGTAAAATAAATTTGGCCAGTCCCCACAGAACTGGATGAATTTCAACCCATGTATGGCCAGCTTTATCCTCCGTGTCAGTTTCTTCTCCAGGGGTACTGAATGTCAATTTAGTGTTCATCTTTTTTAAATTACTTTGTTCCCTCCCTTTCAAGCTTTATTTGCCAAGGGAAGATCTACTCAGGTACATAAGAAAACTTTTGGACAGCTCATAGCGATACCAACTGGAGAAGTTTAGGCTGTTCCATGTTATTTCAACTAAGATGGCACCCCATGACAGACATATTGCAACATAAAGTAGGATAATGCTATATATTACTGTTGCCTATGGAATAAATAAGTGAATAGATCTTCAGGTAAAGAAATATTAGCCGCCTACTGCCCCTATGACTGCTTTTAAGGTAAGCAGACATGCAATAGGAGGTCAAACTGTGAGACTGTCCTGTATTTTGAGTATACGATGTGTTAGGAAGAGACGGATTAAGGCAGAATGAGGAATTTTGCAGCGTAACAGTCAGCTCCCCATCCCTTCAACTAAAAAATACAGCATAAAGATTGCAATAGATAGTCACCTTAGTGCTAGGTCTGTACTGGCCACTATTCACCAGACACCAACCGAGTAACCCTGGTGCACCCTTCCTTGTGAAGTGATATACAGATGCAGAACCAATTGTGCTATTACCCAGTTTTACTGCAGGAGCAAGAAGGTTAAAGCTGGATCCCCATGATATCCACTGGCCCTCGGCTTCTGCCTAGGTTGCACTGAGGTTGATCCAGCTGTGGCCCTATGCACTGCAACTATCTTTAACCTCCCTGGCGGTATGATTCTGTCTGGAATTATGTACCAAAAGTGGTACAATTATTTTGCATGGAAATTTGGTGTTATGTATTGTAGGCCTGCAATTCTTAGTAATTACTTACTTAAACCTGACCAAACAAGAGAGTCTAGTAGACATCCCGGGTATGATAAAGTTTGAAACACAAAATCATAAATTATAATATAATAAATAAATATAAATAATTATAACAAATAGTAATGTAATTATAATAAAAATTATTGAATAATGGAATCAAATCAAAAACACTGAAATTTGCTCAGTTGCAGAATTGTCGCTGTCATTAGATTTAGTGTTTGACGACAAATTTCCCCACAAATCGCTATCGCTCAATTCTGCGAGTGATTCTAGTTTATTGTCGCTGTTGTTTAGCTGGTCTAAAACCACTTTTGACATAAAGGGACACTTTTCGGTTGCTATGGACAATCTCCAGTTTCCAGGCAGAAAGAACAGTTTTTATAATATAAAAGTGCATGCAGGGCACTGGACAGACCACTAAGGGGATGTGTAATTATTACATACAGTACAGTAATCAGTAAGATTACAGTATACTGTATGTATACTATGTGTTTCACTTTTTGAATTTGGTGCCGAACTCCGCCCCCATGCGCCGCAACGTCTCAGGGAACGGAGCTCGGCACTCGGCAGTGAGGATCGAGCGAGACACGGCTCGCACACACTGCGGGAGGACATCGTAGGATCCAGGGAACAAGGTAAGTTACTTCCATTGGATACTGCGATGCAGCCCGAGTCTGGCTCGGGGTTACAGCTTTTAGCATTAAAAACTCACCCTGAGCCAGACTCGGGAATACTGCTAAGGGGGTTAAGCAGTGTGTCTGGTGATAGGCAAGCACCGTCAGTGCCTAAATATGTTGCTATGCTCCTAGTGTCTGCTACAATCTCTTCAACTCTGCCACCAACAGTTAGCTCTACAAGTACAAATACTTGTAATCTTTCCTCCAAGTAAAATAAAACACACAGCGATCAGTGCCTACAAAAGGTATGATTTTACCAACAAGGTGAAACTGTGCAATGAATGCCTTTGATAGTCAGATGCACTAATTATAAAACAGTTGCAGAGAACTAATGGGTGTACAAGATGCTCAAATTGAGCAGGGGCCAATCTTTTAACTTATACAGCAGTTTACATAAGTCCAGTTTGAACCAATGTAACTATGCATATACACCTTACCTGTGGAATCCCCCCAGAAGCTGGAAATCATTGTAGTAGACACCGCTACTCCAATTATCCCCACTAGCTTCCAGGTCTCATGCAGAGCAGATTCCCTTCTGCATTCTGAACATAGACATGTTGTTCATTTGGCACAGGACCTGGAAGCTAGTGGAAAACACTGGAATAGTGAGGTGTGCTAAAGTGAGCGCCAGCTTCTAGAGGGATACAAATTACATACCTTCTTTAATAAAAGATATCTCATTGAAAGGTGGATGATGATGGTAAATTTTCTTCCTCTCCACTGAGTAGCAACATACACTCCCACTGTATTAGATACACCTTGCTAGTACCAGGTTGGATCCTGTTTTACCCTTAAAACTACCTTAATTCTTCATGGCATAGATTCAACAATGTTGGAAACATTCCTCAGAGATTTTGGTCCATATTGACATGATAGCATCACACAGTTGCTGCAGATTTTTCGGCTGCACATCCATGATCAGATTCTCCCGTTCCACCCCATTACAAAGGTGCTCTATTGGATTGAGATTTGGTGACTGTGGAGGCCACTGGAGTACAGTGACCTCATTGTCATGTTCAAGAAACCAGTGGTGAGATGATTTGAGCTTTGTGACATGGTGCATTATCCTGCTGGAAGTAGCCATCAGAAGATGGGTACACTGTAGTCATAAAGAGATGGACATGGTCAGCAACAATACTCAGGCCAGGGTGTTTAAACAATGCTCAATTGCTACTAAGGGGTCCAAAATGTGCTAAGAAAATATGCCCCACACCATTACACCACCACCAGCCTGAACCATTGATATAAGGCAGGATGCGTTTATGTTGTTTACATCAAATCCTGACAAATCGAAACGCAGACCAGACAAAGTTTTTCCAATCTTCTATTGTCCAATTTTGGCGAGTCTGTGCGAATTGTAGCCTCAGTTTCCTGTTCTTAGCTGACAGGAGTGGGAACCAATGTGGTCTTCTGCTTCAAGGATCGATGTGGTATGCATTCAGAGATGGTATTCTACATACCTTGGTTGTAACAAGTGGTTATTTGAGTTACTGTTGCCTGTCATCTCAAACCAGTCTGCCCATTCTCCTCTGACCCGAGATGGTTGTGCTTAAAAATCCCTGTAGATCAGCAGTTTTTGAAATACTCCCGTCTGGCACCAACAACCATGCCATGTTCAAAGTCACTTCAATCCCCTTTCTTCCCCATTCTGAGGCTTGGTTTGAACTTCAGCAAGTCATCTTCCCCACGTCTAGATGCCTAAATCCATTGAGTTGCTGCCATGTGATTGTCTGATTAACAATTTCTGTTACCAAGCAAATGAACAGGTGTACCGGTGAGTGTATAGAGAAAGCAGCAAAAAATATAAGAAGCCAACATGTGATTGATCAAACCAGTGTACACCTAAAACTAAAAAAATATGGCTTTGCCCCTTACAGGAAATAATAGCCATCTTATATTTTGTGTGTTTTTAAATTACAAGTATATTACGAATGTGTTTTTAATTTCATCCTGGAATGAAAAATCAAGCCACTGCTTCTCCTTTTGTTTAGTCTCTCATTTTTCAAGATTCTAGCTATAACCGATGAATCAGGTCTTGTGCCATTTATCTAGCACGCCCTGATGTCAATCTCACATTCAGTTACAATTTTCTGTAACATCAACTTCATTTCTTATTTGCTGATGTTAAATGATACCCTGAGTATAGAAGAAATAAGTCACAGTCGGTTTATGTTAAACCATATTTCTGTGCTCAGCTCGGAGACATGTACCAAAACAAGTACATTTTCTGCAAGTATTTTAACCACTTAAGCCCCGGACCATTTCGCTGGCCAAAGACCAGAGCATTTTTTTTGCGATTCGGCACTACGTCGCTTTAACGGACAATTGTGCGGTCATGCGACATGGCTCCCAAACAAAATTGACGTCCTTTTGTTTCCCACAAATAGAGCTTTCTTTTGGTGGTATTTGATCACCTCTGAGGTTTATTTTTTGCGCTATAAACAAGAATAAAGCGACAATTTTGAAAAGAATGCAATACTTTTTACTATAATAAATATCCCCAAAAAATATATAAAAAACGTTTTTTTCCTCAGTTACGTATTCTTCTACATATTTTTGGTAAAAAAAAGAAAATAAAAAATCGCAATAAGGGTTCATTGATTGGTTTGCGCAAAAGTTATAGCGTCTACAAAATAGGGGATAGTTTTATGGCATTTTTATTAATATTTTTTTTTTTACTAGAAATGGCGGGGCGATCAGCGATTTTAATTGTGACTGACATTATGGCGGTGTAAGAGAACTGATAGGAACTCTCCTGCGCAGGCGCGCGTTCGCCAGCAGTCTCGGAATACTGGCGCGCGCACCCCCGGGCTGCAGCAGCCCTTCCAGAGTGCTAGTACACATGCGCGTGCGCGGGGACGACGTGCACGCGCGGGTGCGCGCCCCTAATCTCCTTTGGCGCCAGTCTACAAGGATCTCACCTGCTGGTGGTAATGCATGTTCCACGGACTGTAGTACCGGTGTCCACCAGCGGGTGTATTCCGGCAGTGTGGGACAGGCAGCACTTCCTGCCCTCAGCTGTGACCTGAAGCCTGATTACAAGACTTCCTATCTATTTAAGGAAGTCCTGACTCTCAAGCAAGTGCTGACTGGTCTTCAGCTGTGTCCTGAAAACTTCCTGGTTCCTGTTATGCTGCTTGATAACTGTTGCTGACTGTGGCTTTCCCTGACTCTGTCTTTGGACTCTGAAACACTTCCTGATTACTGGATTCTGATCACGGCTTCCACTGACCCTGCTTCTGATTGATCCTTTGTACCGTGCCGCCTGTCTGTTGCTGAACCCTGGCTATCCTCCTGACCTCTGTTCCTGTGAGCTTCGTTCCCAGAACCTGCAAGTGGGTTGGAGTTCCCCTCAAACCTCTACCCATCCTCCAAGTGTTCCTGTGTCCAGTGTCTGTCCGGCTGTCTGGGTCTCCAGGCCACATCTGTTCCAGCAAGTCCTGCAAGCAACTTCCTCAGGCACTCGTGTTCCTCCTGGCCCTAGCCACCATCTGTTCCACCCTCAGTGGGGCTTGGACTGGAGATACAAGAGAGGCCGACCTCATCATATCAGACTCCTACCAGGTACGTGACAGGCGGACACCATTTTGGGACCATTGTCATTTTTATAGCGATCAGCGCTATAAAAATGCACTGTTACTGTAAAAATGACACTGGCAGTGAAAGGGTTAAATGTGTCCTAGGGAGTGATTCTAACTGTTAGGGGATGTGGCTATGAGTGACACGCCACTGATCGCTGTTCCCGATGAGAGGGAACAGTCGATCAGTAACCTGTCACTAGGAAGAACGGGGAGATGATGTGTTTACACTGACATCTCCCCGTTCTTCAGCTCTGTGACACGATCGTGGGAAACTGGCGGATATCAAATCCGCGGTCACGGAGCTCGCGCCAGGGCCCGCGCACGACCACACGGCGGCAAATTTAAAAGGGGACGTATATATATGCCCATTTGCGCAGCCGTGCCATTCTGTCAACGTAAAAAGTCGTGCGGTGGTCGGCAAACGGTTAAAATACCTGTGAAACCTGTTCTTGTGAATTCCCGTGGACCCAACCGAATAATCAGACAAGCTTTCTCAGATATCCTCTGAATTACAAAACTTTGTTCCTCCTTCTAATGATGAGAATGGGAGGTATCTGTCATCCCAAGGTCAGTCAGGGAGCAGACTATGGGGTCCGCAGATACAGTGCAGTACATGAGCATTGTTACCCTAGGACAGGAAATGTGTTACTGGCAGAATCCCTAGGAGAAAATATAGGCGGAAAATGTATAATTAAATCAATGAAGCCACCACATCTACAGTGGTAAGCTACGATGTATTACTTTTCTGTTTTTGGGTTTAGATACACTTTAAATTTAAGTGAACCCAATTCTATCCCCAGCTTGATGGCTTCAGGGGTCTCAAACTGGTGGCCGTCCAGCTGCTGCGGAACTACAAGTACCATCATGCCTTTGCCTGAGGGAGTCACGATTGTAACTGTGAGCCTTGCAAGGCCTCATGGGACTTGTAGTTTTGCAACAGCTGGAAGGCCGCCAGTTTGAGACCCCAGCTTTAGACAGACATTTTTTCCTACTGAACAGGGAAAGCAAATAAGGCTACTTATAAGAAAAAGAAGCATGTGGGCAGATCCAGAAAAACATTATAAGCCATAGGGCCCTTAGACAGCTCACATGACAAGGCCATTCATCACCCTATAGAGCGCCCCTCCTTACCCCTAAACTATCCCACTCTGGCAGGCTGTTTTTTGTTAGCTACTCCTATTGGCCACTTTTATTGGCTCTCATTGGACAGATACCATTTAAGAACACCCCTTTTGTGTCAGCTCCTGGAGAGCAGCAGGCAGCAGCTTCCGCATTGTCATAGTGTGGGCCACAGCACAGACCTACTGCTGACATGATGGGGCCCAGACCCACAATAGAAGGGTTGGCATTACCTCCTTATTGATGACCTTGGTCAGAACAGAATCAAGTCCTCACCTTAAATGATAGTTAAGATTTTTTATTATTTTTACGAGTAATATTTAATTGTGTGTTTACTTTGTTGTTCCCCAAATGAAAATTATGCGGTATTGCTCAATTACATATCATTAAACAAAACTAAAAAAAAAAAAAACATGAAAATAATGGATTATAGACACTACCGTAAACAAATCACATATCAATTCAAATGTTACGATATTTTTTCTTGAATAGATTCTCCAGCATGCCTAACACTCAATTAAACCATCGCTTTAGGCCTGGTTCACACCTATGCATTTTTTAGTGCGTTTTCAGTTTTGCAGAAACACACAGTCCATTTAACATGGTTTCCTATGGATGTAGTTCACATCTGCATTTTTTGAAAAGGGCCAGGGACTCTTTTCTGGTTTTTGGTTCCATAGACTTCAATGGATCAAAAATGTGTATTGAAAAATGCAAAATGCACCTGCTATATGCAAACTGCAACCTGCATAGGTGTGAATCAGGCCTTAAAGCTAAATACGTTCTAGATGCATCAATAAAAAGGTGCTTAGTTGTCTAAGTTTGCTTTCTTTCTAAAGCAGCCACAGACTGAGTATAAAGGTCTATCACCTGCCAGAAGCTGCAGAGTGGGACCCTTGTTCTCTTTGGAGAACAATTGGTTTCACTGCAGAGGTTCGGCGCACCTCCTACTAAGTCAGACTACCTTCACGGGGTGTTGTCCATAACACTGATCCCTAAAGATCAATTATTGTGGCAGGATTACGCTATGTGCTTTTCTTTTTCTTTTTTGGGCTGATTAATATCATATATCGTGGAGACATAGTTCCAGCTATCGTATTCATATTTTCCTGGTGAAGAGGGCATCTTGGTGCCAACCAAAGGCCTTGGCTGGGCTATAGCCATCTGCTTTATTGGCTTACTCATCTGGTAAGCATGAATTTCTTAAGGTCCATCTAGCATTTGGAAGTCTGTGCGTCTTCATACCAGCCTGCCACATTAGACTTTATTTAATATTTAAAATTTGCATGCGGACTCTTTAGCGCTATTTTTCTTTTCATCTCTATTTGTGTCTATTCCACTTTTATTGCCGCTATAAGGAGTCCTTTTTAGTTAAATTTTTTTAAATTTTCACCGTAAGCGCGTTTTTTTCCTTTTTAATGTATTTCAGCATTAAGCAAAACACATGCCTCCTATTGATTGGAGAGCTCAAGCTCTGACTTAGCAGGGAGCGTGTTGGACCTCAGCATTGAGATTGCTGCTTCCGCTCAGAGCAATGGTCTCATTCTGCAGCATGCTTGGACGAATGCAAAAATGGGAAGAAATTCTGGACCGCCACACTCCAAAAAAGTTTTTGCCTTTTATTCAAAAATGGACATCAAAAATACATGCCACAGCAGAACAAAACGGACAGAAGAGCTGACTCGTTTCACACTAAGTGCTTAGTCATAGCTAGGACTAAGCACTGTTTGTTAGTGTGAAACGTGTCAGCTCTTCTGTCCGTTTTGTTCTGCGGTGGCATGTATTTTTGATGTCCATTTTTGAATAAAAGGCAAAAACTTTTTTGGAGTGCGGCTGTCCAGAATTTCTTCCCGTTTTTGCATTGTTACATGCATTGCCAGCACCTGGGGCTTCTAATCTGGAGGAAAGGCTTTTACTTTTGCTTGAACTTCCTGGAGCGGTGATATCCCTTTCTATGCTTGCTGTGGCTGATTTTTTAAGAAAACAAAGTCCTTAGACCCCATTCACACAGGGGCGACTCGTCAGGCGTCTCAGCCGCCTGACGAGTCGCGTCCCATTCTGTACAATGGAACCATTCTAAGCGGCGCGACCGAAGTCGTTCCGACTTAGAAAAAGGTTCCTGTACTACTTCAAGACGACTTCAAGGCGACTTCCATTGACTTCAATACAGAAGTCATTTTGGAAGTCTGCTTTGAAGTCGTCTTGAGATCGCCCAGCACAGTCGCGGCACAAGTCGTGCCGCCCCTGTGTGAATGGGCTCTTATACACCATTTGCTTTGTAGCAATTGAAATGTATTTAGCTGGTTTCAACTTAAAATTCAATTAGGCTTTAAAATATAAAAACGTTATGCCAAGAACATCTGCTTTACGTAACAGATCCATAAACGTTAAGCTATCTGATGATCACTAGGTATGACTGGATCAGCACAAATGCATCGCATGTGGCTGGCCCGAGTCTTTCTATATTTTCTTTTTTGACATCTTCAATTCAAAATAGAGAAAAATGCAGCGTAAGCTACCAAATAATACAACTCTAAGTAAACTCTGATGATGAAATGGCATTCAGTTATTTCGTAACTGCTGTGCTGGCTGACATTTAATGATGAAATGTGGCTGTTTTGTTGCTCCAAATGTGCATATCACAAAGTAATAAGAAAAACTAAAAGCAAAGAACGTACACAGAACAGTTTATTCAATATAATGTGATTATTAGAAAAGGTCATCACCAAGGTATTACAAAGCACAGAACACGGCTTTACAAAGTCACCGACTGCTAGTTAAAACAACAACCCTTCAGCTATTGTACAGTTTGATTGACCATATATACCTCAGTGCAACACATTCCAACAAATGCATGATAGCATTTAAAGGTCTTCCAGCAGTCATAAAAAATTCATCTTAGGTCAGCACAATTTACTCTAGTCATATAAAGGATTGCCCTTGTAGGAAAAGAACGACAGAGAGGAAGTAATGCTGCGGTTACAGTCATTTGCTGGATGATCAGGGTAATACCAGCTGTCATTATTTCTCTCATTTACCTGCTGCAGAAAATATATCCACGTTATTTAACAATTTCAACTGTTATGAGACATTTGTGTAAAAAAATAAATAAAACAAATCTTTATGAGTTTACTACGGAATACTTTTTTTTGCACATGCTGCTTTTTTCTTTAAAAAAAAATATGGAAGAGACAGTTTTAATTAAAGTAGCATAAAACTTTTAATTTTTTTTTTTACAAAAATGCCCTCTAAAGCGGGCCATAGACAATTTGAATCTTGGCCCGTTCAGCAGGGACCGGGCATGAGTCGAACCATGTATAGGCAGGCTGAACGTACCCAAGTTGATTAATCTATTGACTTGAGTACAACCAGCCTGTTGGATTTTACATGCAATTTTCGCCATCGGCTATTATAGCCACTAGCAGTAGTCATCACTGTGTTCTCCCGTAGGAGGGATTCCCCCATCATCACTGTGGTTAATCCACAACCTGTGGTTGAAGGAAAGAAAATCGCTCCATCTATGGCTGGCTTAAAGTGATTGTAAAAACATTGTTTAAAAACAAAAACAAAAAACAAACATGGCATACTTACCTCCACTGTGCAGCTTATTTCGCACAGCGTTGCCCCGATCCGTGACTTCTGGGGTCCCTCGGCAGCTCCTCCCCACTTCAGATAACCCGCTAGGAGAAGCGATCTCCCGGGGGTTACCTTGCGGGCGCACTTCTAAGTCATTTATTCGGCTTCCATAGCCGCCGAATGTATGACTCGGCCCCGCCCCCCGCGTCATTGGATTTGATTGACAGCAGCGGGAGCCACTGGCTGTGCTGCTATCAATCTATCCATTCAAGAGCGGAGATTCATTAAGGTGAAAAAACACAAGGGTTTACAACCCCTTTAAGCAAGTAATGATGACATATTAAATGTTTTCCTATAAAGTTTTGTCAAAAGAGTTATAAAATCACTCCTTTTCACCCAAAAACGAAAAGGCTGTGCTCCACATTCAAACTGTGTAATGAAGGACACTGATGCTCTGGTTGGGGTTTCTATTAAACTGTGCAACAATTAGGCCAACCAACTAACTGGGAAAATACATCATTACATTGCAATTTAATACCGGGGTTGCAGCTAGATGCCATAAACCCAGTAAATAAAACTTTCCGCAGTCGCTGCGCTTTCCGATAAATCAGAGTGGCTGATTAGACCATGGATCAGTTTTAGAAGTGGCACGCCGTTTGAAAAACCGCTGCATAAATACTGTGTGACAAAAAATTGCAACAACCTCCATTTTATTCTCTAGGGCCTCTGCCGATTTTTTTTTTTTAGAACCCCAAACATTATATGTTTATTATAAGTAATTTTCTAGGGAAAAAAAACCCTGTTTTTACTTGTAAACAAAAAGTGTCAGAATAGGCCTGGTTCTTACGTGGTTAAACGTTGAAGCAAATCAGCAACTCGTTATGATCTTCTGTATCACATACTTTTGGATCGTTAATAATCCAATGAAAATATATTTGTTAGAGGTGGATTAGCTCTCGGTTCAAGAGGACAAGCTTTTTTCAGGAAGCCATTTTAACACATTTTAGAAATGGACAGGTTTACTTTAAAAGGGGTCCTAAAAGTTGCCAGAATTTTTACTCAATTTTTTAAAAACGCCTGCCATTACCGACCACCGCCAA
This sequence comes from Rana muscosa, assembly GCA_029206835.1. Lineage (NCBI taxonomy): Eukaryota > Metazoa > Chordata > Amphibia > Anura > Ranidae > Rana > Rana muscosa. The sequence continues at coordinate 1,113,606,266 of CM055122.1, read as the reverse complement.
TACTTATGTTTTAGAGCGAGATCCCCTGGAGTTTCAATGGTCGCTGCTTTACTTTCTGTTTTGTGTGAAACAAAGGCTTTGATTGGCTGTTCAGACAGAGGCACATAATCTGAACCTCCACCCTAAACAGATCTGATCTTCAGCTTTAAATTGACAATTAATTAAATTCTCCAACAATCCACACACATCCACTACATAATGGTCCTGTAATGCATTTTTTATCAAATGGTTTCTTAGGCCCCTTTCACACGGACGGATAGAATGGTGCTTTTAGCTGCGGATTTTCTAGTTTTCTACCGCAGCTAAAAGCACACAATGCTTTCCTATGGCCCCATTCACACACAGCGTTTAGCTGCGATTTCGTTACACGCAGTTCGGTGCGAATAGAAAAAATTGAATTGAATGCGTCCAGGTGCGATGTAGCGCAGCTATCTGCACATAACTGCAGGTAATCGCAGTGCACTGTGTCAGCTGCGGATAGCAGCATGAACAAAAGAAAAAAACAACAGGAAGCACATCAAAATAAGAATGGTTGCTATGGGGATGACAATAATGGCCAACCGCAGCTAAACGCAGCCGCATGTAAACACAGCTAATCGCAGTGTACAAATGCAGCTGATCGCTGTGCTTGGGGTCTTGAATTTCAAAAGAAAGAAACATGCTTTTAACTGCGGCAGAACAGCCGTCCGTGTGAAAGGGGCCTTATTGTGTTTTTCTGCCTCCCTGCAATGTCCTCCATGAGCTCCCAAAGCTCTCCTTTTCACCTTTATACCCCTATCACACTGAGGCACTTTTGCAGGCGCTATTGCGCTAAAAATAGTGCCTGCAATGCGTCCCGAAAAAGCCGCTACTTTGTATTCAATGTGAAAGCCCGAGGGCTTTCACACTGGAGCGGTGCGCTGGCAGGAGGGTAAAAAAACTCCTGCAAGCCGCATCTTTGAGGCGTGATAGGAGCAGTAAAAATACCGCTCCTATAGAGCCCCTGCCCATTGAAATCAATGGGGTAGCGCCTCCAAAACGCCCGCAAAACGCTGCAAAGAGTCGTTATTGCGGGCGTTTTTAACCCTTTTTCGGCCACTAGCAGGGGTTAAAATCACCCGCTAGCGCCCGCAAATCGTGGCAAAAATGACGGTATAGCGGAACTAAAAATAGCGCCGCTATACTGCCAGCGCATCCTGCGATTCAGTGTGAAAGTAGCCTAACTTCTGTTCGTTTGGAATGGGCCATGCATTTTTAATTGTGGTCATGTACTGCTCTATGCACATTATATATTCCATAATCCATAGTCCCTACTCGGGAGAAAGCATGAGTGTGTTCTTACATACAAAGCGACCATGGAGAACAAATACTCTAAAAAGAAGTAAAATCACAGCAGTAAAAAAAAAAAAAAGATTTGGAGGAGGCTGAGGGCAAGGTAATGTCCTCCTAAAAATATGGTGTAGCTTTCAAAGCATCAAAACACATATCACCTACAACTGATCTGGCAAGTTATGGTCAGATCCGGAATGAAAAAAATAAAAAATAAAACACGTATCTGTGGACAATTCTGGCTGATTTATTATAGGTCAAGAATCAATCAGCTAAGTTGTATTTCCCCAGATGATAACTATGGTTATCTTCCCCAAGGTAAGATGGTTCCAGGAGTATCTTTCTGCTCTCCCCACCCTTTGCATTAGCCAAAATCATGCACGATTGGCTGACATGAGCATACAGGTTGATGGAAACTGCTTTAATGGATGTCTGTGAAAGCAATGGTTCAGGGTCGTCAGGCATGAAATGATATTTCTATTTATTTTCAGTTATTACTCCCTGGTAATACAGGACCATTGCTTGTGTTGTATTTCAGACTACTTCTCCCTAGTCTATGCAGCAAAATAAACACAGATAATGAGCCGAGGAATCCACACACCAATAACTCCCACTATGATTAGCCTTGTGTCTTGCCTTCTGCATCTGTTTACTACTTTTATATGTCTCCACAAAAACATACTGCAAACATACGATACAATATTTGGGTATATAGTTACTGGGTAAAGCAGCTAAAACCAAAATATACTGATTCATAATCTTCCGCTTTCCCCAAAAATAAGCCCGGGTCTTATAATAATTTTGGCAACAAAAGACACAGTAGGGCTTATTTTCGGGGTAGGTCTTACCATGTAATGTGCTGTCTTCTCCCCCCCCCCCCCTCTCTGACAGGAATCCCCAGTGTGAACAGAGTTAAAAAGCTTGTAAAATCCTATAATCCACTTTATTACAGTAGTATATAATGTACAATGTGTGTATTTCTGTAATATAATTGTGCCAAATACTTTCGTTATAGCGCCGCTCTGCGCTTTTGTGACCCGCCGGAGCTCTCTTCCTCACAATTATATAACAGAAACACACATATTGTACATTTTGATTGACATGAGAGAGCGATATCTGAGAAAATGCCCAAATATGCCCCCTGGTCTACACTGCATTGTTATTGTGCGTTATCTTTAACACAGTAATGTGGGAATCAACTTGGAGAGCATGCATTCACAAACGAAATTATTTTAACCAATACTATTAACCAATTTCAAAACGAAGCATTAAACATTTATAGGCCACCTGTTTTCTAATTTCTCACAATCTGCTGCTCAAATGGAAAAATATATAGCCAAGGGAAACAGTTACTCTAACTTTGGACGGATACAATCTTTTATCGCATTTAATTCAATCATAAAACGATGTAGTTACAATTTTTTATACATGTTCTTCAGATGTGTTAGGAGATGGGCGTTAAAAATGTAAAATATTTTTGCGAGGTGAACCCCTGCTATAAAGTTGTGTAAAAAAATTATGAGCTGAAAGTTAACAGCCAATGGAGTAAGCTATGTTAAGATGATTTACAAAAAAAAAAAAAAGGATGCCTTTGGATCTGTGTCAACCAGCTTCTCTTGGGTCTAGTGAGAAATCGGAATATAAACACTAACTGCCCAATTATACCTAAATGTCTAAGCCATTACAAGTGACTCACATTCCTATGGACCTGAAAAATGGAAGACTCCACAAGAAAATGTACCAGGTCTTATTTAAATATTAAAAAGCAGTATATAGCTATGGAATGTTGCTTGCAGTGGAGGGGTATATCATACAGCCAATGTGAATTGGGCCTCACTTGTCAGATTTTCCATGCAGGCAATTATTATTTGCATTGTTTCAGTGATTAGTTCTTAATAAGTAGATGACCAAATATTTTTTTGAAAATGTTTACTTTTTGGAAATGGGTAACTTAATTATCCTAAGCTAGCTATAGCAAAACTATATATACAGCAAATGATAGTGTTGATGAAAAACTCTAGGGGTTGATTTATTAAAGGTAAATAGGCTGTTCAATTTGCAAGATTTTCCCTTATCACATGCAAGTGAAATATATATAAAAAAAACGAAACAAAAAACAGTATAGTTGCTTGCACATGATTAGATGATGTACCGTATATACTCGAGTATAAGCCGAGGTTTTTCAGCACATTTTTTTTGTGCTGAAAATGCCCCCCTCGGCTTATACTCGAGTCACCTTTTTGCGCCTGATCTCCCGGACTTTGGGGACCCGGTACTGGGCGGACGTAGGTCCCCTGGACTTGGCACACATGTAGCCCCACTCTTCCTCTACAAGTGTGCAAAGTTTGTTGTCCGGGGGATCTATGACCAGGGAGCACCGATTTTTCAAACCCGGGCACCCCTTCCATAGACTCCCATGTTAAACGGTAATTTCTCCGGTGATTTAGGGGACCCGGTACCGGCCGTAGGTCCCCTGGACCCCAAACTTGGCACACATGTAGCCACATTTTTCCTCTACAAGTGTGCAAAGTTTGTTGTCTGGAAGACCTACGGCCGGGGAGCAGCGATTTTTTAAACCCGGGCACCCCTTCCATAGACTCCCATGTTAAACGTCAGTCTAGTCATGGACACAGTGAGGCATGGGCACAGTGAGGCACGCACATGGACACAGTGAGGCACGGGCACAGTGAGGCATGCACATGGACACAGTGAGGCATGCAGATGGACACCCTAGGCTTATACTCGAGTCAATACGTTTTCCCAGTTTTTTTGTGGTAAAATTAGGTGCCTCGGCTTATATTCGGGTCGGCTTATACTCTAGTATATACGGGTAAGTCAGCAGCATTCCACCTCATTCACTAAGCCAAGAAAAAAAATTGCTTGAAAAACGCTGGTATTTTTCTTCTCTGCTTAAATTGTAAATAAACCATAGGCAAAAGTGTCTCACCTAGGGTTTAATACTAATCAAATAGCAGCCTACTTTACTTTTTTTTTTTTTTTTTTTTTATACTTTCCTTAAAGCGGAGCTCTAGTAGTTTTTGTGTTTATTAAAAGTTAGCAGCTACAAAAGGTGTGGCTGCAGACTCTTAAACACACACTAACCTGTCCCACTATCCAGCGATGTGGCTGCCAGAACCCTCAATTTTCTCCCTCTCCTCTCCCCGGCAACAGCATTACAACTGTGGGCATCCGGCTGTGACAGCTTGCGGATTTACAGCCTGGGTGAGCACTGAGCATGCGCGAGTCGCGCTGTGCCTCTTGAATGGTCGGGCAATCTTCTGGAACCTGAGACTGCAGAAGATTGCAGGGAGGGAGAGGAGTACTCTCAAAACTAGGTACCTGCCCCCCCCCCCATAAAAAATTACATGCAAATGTGGCATCGGAGGGGGGGGGGTGCATAAAGTATTACTTCCCCTTTTGGGTGGAGCTCCGCTTTAGTATACAGTGCATTTGGAAAGTATTCACAGCGCTTCATTTTTTCCACATGTTACAGCCTTATTCCAAAATGGATTAAATTCATTATTTTCCTCAAAATTCTACAAATAATACCCCATAATGACAACACGAAAGACATTGGTTTGAAATCTTTGCAAATGTATTAAAAATAGAAAACAAAAGATGGATAAGATAGATGTACAAAAGAATTCACAGCCTTTGCTCAATACTTTGTTGAAGCACCTTTGGCACCAATTACAGCCTCAAGTCTTTTTGAGTATGATGCTACAAGCTTGGCACACCTATTTTTTGGGCAGTTTCTCCCATTCTTCTTTGCAAGACCTCTCAAGCTTCATCAGGTTGGATGGAGAGCGTAGGTGCACAGCCATTTTCAGATCTCTCCAGAGATTTTCAATCGGGTTCAAGTCTGGGCTCTGGCTGGGTCACTCAAGAACATTCACAGAGTTGTCCCCGTAGCCACTCCTTTGTTATCTTCGCTGTGTGCAGATCATTGTCCTGTTGGAAGATGAACCTTCACCCCAGTCTGAGGTCCAAAGCGCTCTGGAGTAGGTTTTCATGAAGGATGTCTCTGTACATTGCTGCATTCATCTTTCCCTCGATCCTGACTAGTCTCCCAGTTCCTGCTGCTGAAAAATATCCCTGCAGCATGATGCTGCCACCATCATGCTTAACTGTAGGGATGATATTGGCCAGGTGATGAGGGGTGCCTGGTTTCCTCCAGACATGACGCTTGTCATTCAGGCCAAAGAGTACAATCTTTGTTTCATCAGACCAGAGAATTTTGTTTCTCATGTTCCGAGAGTCCTTCAGGTGCCTTTTGGCAAACTCCAGGTGGGCTGTCATGTGCCCTTTACTGAGAAGTGGCTTCCATCTGGCCACTCTACCATACAGACCTGATTGGTGGAGTGCTGCAGAGATGGTTGTTCTTCTGAAAGGTTCTCCTCTCTCCACAGAGAAATGCTGGAGCTCTGTCAGAGTGATCATCGGATTCTTGATCATCTCACTGACTAAGGCCCTTCTCACCCGATCACTCAATCTGACAACTACGGTGTCCCTCCACTCTTTGCATTGCTTTCAATTGTGCCTGTGAAATGGAATCTCCCGTCGAAAAAAAAGCCTCCTACGATGTGCGCATGTGCTATGGTGACATCACACCAGCTGATCGGGAAATCAGCTGGAGTGCCCATCCGTTCTACGCATGCGTGGGCACTTTTCGACGGAGGGCACTATTCGATAGAACACTGGCTCACTGCCGATACAATTTAAATGCTGTGACTAATCACAGGTCACATAACAGTTGTACCCAATTGATGGCGCTTCCTTTCATGTCATCCATTGTGTTGCTAGCTGTGGTTTGTCAATTTAATCACATGGTAAATCACAACCCATCTGTACCATGTGGTTAGCTTTGACCAATCACAGCTAATCACAATAAAACAGACTGAATGATTCGGTTTCGTTCAGCAAAACGCTTGCTTATAACAATGTAATGCACTGTTATAAGTAAACATAATGTGTATAAAAAATAAAAATCTGGATCACTTCCCCAGTGTAGTACAATGTTACTATGGTAAGATTTTATGGCTCTGTGGTCAGTGTGTTAAAAAAAAATATTTTTATTTTATTATTATAATTAAAAAAAAATCGTACTGCCACCAGTCAGTGCCCCTGATCACGGCCACACCAATTATATGATGATGCTGTACTGCACTGGTGACAGTATGTAAAAAATAAATAAAAAATTGACAAAAAAATTACAACTTTAAAAAAAAAAACTGCCGTGCCTCTTACTAAACACCTTGGACCATCTACTTTCCAAAAAAGGGTCATTTGGGCGATATTTCTACTGTCCTGACATTTTAGGGCCTCAAGAAATGAGATGGTCCACCAGTACATCAGGGTTGATCAATTTTTAGATATATACCCTAGTTTGCGGATTCTCCTACAGACTAATAATATACACCGATTTGGGTTATTTTCGCCAAAGAAATGTAGCAGAATACATTTTGGGCTACCTTTATGAAGAACAACTATTTATTTGCAAAATTTTATAACAGAAACAAAGAAAAACACGTTTTTGTTTAGGCTGCATTCACACCTGAGCGTATTGTTTTCAGGCGGAAAGTCGCGCATTTTTACCACGATTTTTGCCGCAATTTTCAGCATTTTTGTACAGGTCAAAAGGTCACTAATGTGAAAAGCAGAAAAATGCCTGTAATCTGCCCAAAAAGAAGCTCATGTACTTTTTTGAGCTTCAGGCGACAGAATGCTCAGATGTGGACAGGGGCCATTTAAATAAATGAGATTTCACTTGTTGGGCATTTTGGAACTTTTGAGATGAGCGTTTTACGAGCTGAAAACGCACAGGTGTGAATGGGCCCTTAAATTTAAAGCTCTTTTTTTGTTCAACAAAACCCATAAGAAAACCCAGTGGTGATTAAATACCACCAAAAATGATAAAAATTCATTTTGGGTACAGTATTGCATGACCGCAACTGTCATTCAAAGTGCGACAGCGCTGAAAGCTGACAATTGGCCTGGGAAGGAAGGGGATAAAAGTGCCCGGTATTGAAGCGTTTAAAAGAATAAAATATGAAGCTTTGCAATCACTTTAATGTCCATAGTCAGAGCACAGATTAGAGGTCGACCGATATGTGTTTTTCTCTGGCCGATGCCGATATTTCGATTTTTTTTTTTTGGGCAGGTGGCACTGGCAGGTGGCACTAACTGGCAGATGGCACTGATTGGAAGATGGCACCAATTGGCACTGGCAGGTGGCACTGGTTGACATTAGCAAGTGGCACTGGTTGGCATTGGCAGATGGCACTGGTTGGCATTGGCAGGCACCGGTTGGCATTGGCAGATGACACTGGCAGGTTTCACAGCCGATAGTGTGACTGTGAAATTGCTCTCTGCAGCGCTGTGTGTGTGAAACTATGGAGAGAGAGAGAGAAGAGCTGAAGCATTCAGCGTGATGTCGGAGGTGGGCGGGACCCAGCAGCTATCCAGCCAATGGTTGGGCTGTTTAAGAAAAGGGCGGGACCACATACATGTAGCGGCCCGCGCAGATCCCATTCCATTAGCAGGTGTTGGATAGCTGGGTCCCGCCCACTCCAACATTCAACCTAATTTTTGGCAGCTCCTCTCTCTCTCCCTTACAGTTTTACATACCGCGGCGTTGTTCTGCTCTGCAGTGTGGAGAAGGGAGAAGGATTCTCCACACACTGCAGGCAGAGGTGCGGTGACTGCGGTCAGCGATATATCGGCCTAATTTGGAGAATAATCGGCCGATGCCGATTTCTCCAAAATGGCCAAATATCGGCCGGCCGATATATCGATCGACCTCTAGCACAGATGCACTTTAAGGCACTGCTTTCTCTATTTAATTATTATTATTATACAGGATTTATATAGCGCCAACAGTTTACGCAGCGCTTTACAATATAAAAGGGAGACAATACAGTTATAATACAATAAAATACAAGAGCATTAAGAGGGCCTTGCGCAGAAGAGCTTACAACCTAATAGTGTATGTATATGTTTTGGACTCGGTACAAGTAAAAGTACAATTTTATGGAGTGCAATCCTTCACAGTGCCACATTTGCCTCTAGTAAAAATATGGATTACATGACAGTATTTTTTTTTTATATATGCTAAAGCATCTCATACAATTTTAAAGAAGGAAGTATAATTAATGTTTTCATGGTGTGCCTTACATGTATTGCATGGGCTTATAGCTTCCGGGGACAAATAACTATGACAAATATCAATCACTGCAAATCAATGATATGCTTTATGTTAACACATAAGATAGTGAGCTGCAATATCCATTAAAGGAATGCTGTTTCAAACAAACGGAATTTAGATGCGGTTGTATGCTGTCATTTCTTTTTTTTTTTTCAGCATGGCTTTCTTTATATTTTTGCACATACTATATACTCTGGCACCTCTCTCCCAATTGTCCACACTACGATCCCTGACATCTCCTCCCCCGTCACACCATTCTTTCTGGCAGCACCCAGTCAACATTATGTTCTGAACAAAATAAGAACAAAATGTATTTGGGCAGTTTACATAGTAGAATGTTGATTTAAAACCCATACAAACAAAATTAACTCATTTATAAACAGGCACCTACCTGCTCAAAAAAGAAAGAAATACACACGTTACACAGTACTATCTGGGCCAGTGGTAGTTTAATAAAGATTAGTCAAGTAATTGCTTTTTACTCCTGCTACCCTTTGCTCTCTTTTGTCACTAAAGTTTTCTACAAATTATAAAAGTAGGAAAAGCAAGGATGCAATACCAAAGAGAAGTGAAAAAAAGTGAAAAATACACATATTTTTGAAGGAACCATAAAAAACCTGGGAAAAAAAAACTCATCTCCTGCTTCCTTACATAAAAAATAATGAATTAAAGCACTGGAGTGACATAAATAATTGCAGTGGTAAAAGGGGTAAAAATGTAACATCACTTTTTCAGAAGTATGCAAAATGTGGTTTTATACTTTCTGTAATTTTTTTAAGCCCATTAAGGGTCACAGGATGGGAATTCAGGGACACTGGGTTGTGCTGCTGTCTTCAGGAGATTGGACACTGGCAAACAAAGCTGTAAGGACAGCCCAGTGTAATCCCTCCACTTCTCAGCTTACCCCAGTTTTGTCAACAGGCAACAGGAGTGGATAATAAGAAGAAAACAGAGGGGATGGATCTGTGCGCTGTAATGTACTCCAATAATAAAAATTTTAGGCCTCATGCCCACGGACGTTTTTACAGCTGCGTTTTTGAGCGTTTTTTACAGCTTAAAAACGCCTGTCCATGTTAGTCTATAGCTTCATGCCCACCTAGACATTTTTGAGCTGCAAATAGCATAGACGTTTTTAAGCTGTAAAAAAAAAACCAGGACCAGTGCGTTCCTCAGCGTCAGAATTAGGCAGAAAAAAACGCGAGCGTCAAAAAACGCGCAAAAACACGAACTAACGCGCACTAACGCGCGGTCGCGTTTTTAGCTCCGACGTTTTTTTTTTTTTCAATTTATTTACAATAACATGGACAGGCATTTTTAAGCTCTAAAAAACGCAGCTGTAAAAACGTCAGTGGGCATGAGGCCTTACAGTGAGTACAAAAAAAGCATCCTGGGACACAAGTACACAGGTACAGGACACATTTGGGTACATTGGAATATCCAAGAGCAGTCCAAGGGGTGAGCAACAGAGAAAACAGAGCCACTTGAAAAACCATACGAACAAAGCTGCCATCCGCTAAGGTCTTAACAATCACTTGGTAAAACTTAAAAAAATGTGTGCACAGAAGACCAGGTGTCAGTCTGGTGAAGCAATAAATGATCTAGTGGATTGTGCTTTGAATAGGAAAGGGGGAACCTTGTGCCCTTGAGGTCATAAGCTTGAATGATGAGCTGTCTATAGATCCATGTACACAGAAGCTCAAAAACGGTTGTTTTTAAAGCAGCAGAAAAAGCTAGCTTTTATCAGCGTTTTTTTACTAGCTTTTATTAGCGTTTTTCAGTGTAGCATTTTTTTTTTCAATGGACCAAAAAACGATAAACGCTCGCGGCCAGCGTTTTTGAGCATTTATGAGCGTTTTGCGGTTTTTCTGCCGAAAAACTGCACTTTGAACGCAAATTTCTTGCGTTCAGAAAAAAGCCCATTAACTCCACTGCTCATTAAAGCTAAAAAACGTTATGTGTACATGAACACATAGGCTAACATAGAGTGCAGTTAATGGGCTTTTTTTTAAAAAGAAGTCAAAACACCAATAAACTGCAGTTTATCAGCTTCTGTGTACATGGAGCCTAATAGAGCTGTACGATTCTGGCTAAAATGAGAATCACGATTTTTTTGCTTAGAAGATAGACCACAAATCTCTCACGATTCTCGCGGTGTAACATCATCTTTCACATTAAAACCAAAAAAATTGAGCCAACTTAACTGTTTCGTTTTTTTTTTTATTCATTGAAATGTATTTTTTCCCAAAAAATTGCATTTGAAAGACTGCTGGGCAAATACAGTGTAACATAAAATATTGCAGCAATTGCCATTTTATTCCCTAGGGTCTCTGCTAAATTATATAATGTTTGGGGGTTTCGTGTAATTTTCTAGCAAAAAATATTGATTTTAACTTAAGAAACAAGTGTCAGAAAAAGATTTAGACTTTAAGTGGTTAAACTTCCTGCATTTACACACAAGTTTATCCCTTTGATCTAAGAAGGAAGCGTTAGATACAATGTTTCATGTTAAAAACTTGTCAGACTGCCTGGATTTTTTTCTTTTCACAGCTGAGTGAGCAGATAAGTCTCTCCACTTGTTATATGAAAGAATTGGCAAACTCTGCAATCAGGGGGTTGAATCAAGATCACGATTTTTTAACGAATAATTGTGCAGCTCTACTGTAACCTAAAGGGATGACATCCAGACAAAATAGAGGTAAATCTCCTTAGAATGTTGAGGAGCAGGACAGAGAGATTGTAGGACAATGTCCTGGTTACGGTTAAAGGAAGAAAAGAGGCCCTGGACCCCAAAACAACTTTGTCCTTGTATAGTACAAGAAGGGGTTTTTAGGGCACCAACTCTGAAACTAACCAAAGTGATGGTGACTTACTAACCTTGCTAGTAAGGATAGACATATCTTTAATATACCCTATAGTTTCTAAGGGTGGTTCTTGAAGGGTTGACAAAACCAGGTTGGAATCCCATTGAGTCACTTCAGAACATATAAGAGGAACAACGTGAGAGACACCGTGTTTGAAGGCCTCCATTATGGAGTTATCAGTCAAATAGTCTCTGAAAAAGAACACCTAAGGCCAAGATTTGACCCTTGGTGGTATTTGAGGCCAAAAACAGATTCAGAGCAGACTGGATTTGTACCAAGGAGAACTTTCTGGGATGGAATTTCCTTGTCTCACACCAAGAAAAATATGCTTTACAAGTGCAATAGCACACTTCAAAGAAGGTTATCTCCCAGCTTTCAATAACACAACATTTTCAAATCTGTTAGACCACTGGTTCTCAACCCTGTCCTCAAGTACTCCCAAACGACGATGTTTTGGGAATTTCTCTTAGATAAAATAGCTGTCCAAAATACCAAGCCATTGACTCCGATTTAAAGCACCTGTGCAAGATAAGGAAAACCTGCAAACATGGCCAGTTGGGGGTACTTGAGGACAGGGTTGAGAACCACTGCTTTAGACCATCTGTCCCTCAGAACCTAGCCTTCAACAGCCAAGCTGTTAAAGCCTGCAATTATCATGTGCCTGGGATCGAACTTGGGTCCTTCCGTCTTTTATGCTGTGGCTCTGTTCGCTCTGCCACTGGGGAACCTGAGTCTTGCAGTATACACCTTGTATAGTACTCCTAATACTCTCTAGCCCCACCTGTCTTCCAGCTGCAATCAATCCACATTCAGATCAGCTTAAATTGCAGAACTTCCTGTGGACTGTGCCCGTTTGTTGGATTTGTTTCCCTGGGTGTGTGATATACTGCTCTACTGAACTTCTGCACTTTTATCTCTGCCGGTTTGCTGGATTACTCTCTGCCAGCTTGTGTATGACCCTGCATGCCTCCGACCACGTTTTTGGATTCTGACTTTGTAACTTGCTTTTAAGATTTGTTGCTGACCAGGTCTGCTTGACTATGCCAAACGCATCAACCCCCAGCCAAAACACTACTCTGGACTTACCCTTTTACAGTTACCTTACAACGATTGGGAAGCAGGGTGACAAACCAGCCCTTGGGACAGAAGACCCAGAAGGGTCCATAGAGAATCTGCCGGGGTCTGGCCACTACATTATTTTGGACCACTTTGGTGCAATGAGAATCACTAAAATGCCCATGGAGGAAGCTTAGGAAAAGTAGAAGTGTAGATCAGGCGGAATCCGATCCCACTGAGTCACCAGAGCATCTAATGTGAAAGCTAGAGGATTCCTGGATCTGGAGGCAAACTTGCTGTCCTCACAGGCAAAACTAAGTAGCCTGGGGTCCTTGGGGTTGGACCATGAGCTGGAGCTTTGTGCCTGTGAAGACATCATCAGTGTGCAGCTTATACTTTGCATTATACTGACCTATGAATGGAGGGGTGACAGGCTCCAAACCAAAGCAGAGAGAGAACAGAAGCTAGCACCTTTGTAAAGACCCAAGTTGCAGTGGACAGGCCAAAGGGAAGGGAAACAAATTGGTAATGTTGCATGCCCACAGGAAAATGCAGGTATTATTGATGTGCTAAGAAGATGTCCACAGAGGGCAAACGATGTCCTGGATCGACAAAAGTAGTGACAGAATGAACGGAATCCATACCGAATTTTTGTATTTGGAGGAAAGTGTTGAGAGCAGTGTGAAGGTCTGTCAATCTTTGTTTGGATGTTGGCAAGTTTGACAACACAAAATGGGGACATGTTGGCGTTTTGTGGATTGCATGTTTTTTACTGTGCGTTTTGCAGCATTTGCCATTCATTTTTTCACATGCCAAAATGTGTGTTTGCTTCTGTGTTTGGTGTGTTGTTAACAATTAATGGCACTGAAAGCGCAACTAGAAATTTTAGGTGTATAAAGGTGGCCATACACTATACAATCTGATTGTACAATCTCCTTTATATCTGCCATCAATTATAATTATTATAATTATTAATTGTGGTGCAAGGGCCTGCCTGATCGGATATAGAGTGATTGGCTAGATATGCGTTTCCTCCTATTATATAATTTTGGTAAATCTAAAGGAGATTGTACAATCAGATTGTATAGTGTATACACCTTTATACACCTAAAATTACTAGTTGCCCTTTCAGTGCCATTAATTGGTAACGGCACACCAAACACAGAAGCAAACACACATTTTTCCATGTGAAAAACAAGTGGCAAATTCTGCAAAGCATAGTAAAAAAAAAACGCAACCCACAAAATGCCAACAAGTCCCATAAGCCACATATAGCACAACCCATTTAAATCAACGGGCTGCCCTATGCGTGTCACAGGAAAAAACGAGACACAAAATGTTTTCTCCCACTATGCTAGATGTGAATGGAGCCTGAAAGTGAAATTGGTGTGTTAACACAAGAACAACGAGGCTCCATTCACATCTGTGTGTTTCCTTGCATTTCATAAATGCGCTGCACCAAAAATCGCAGTAAAAAAACGCACCAAGCTCTGCTCTAAAAAAATAAATACAATTCTGAAGCTTCTTGCTGCGTGTTGGGCAGCCTATTCAGGTGGGGGCTGCCCTATGTGTGATGAGTGAAAATGCTCCAAAACACTGTTAGGATGTAAGACAGAAGCAATAAATATGTTTGGAATCATGGATGTAGCACAGTAAGGTATGTGTCTGTAGATTTTATGTAAAAGCTTTGATATTTTTGCAAAAAAAAAGTACATGAATGCTATATTGGTGCAAAGGGGAGCTGAAATAAAATAAAAAATAAAAATAAAAAAAGAAGGTGAACTTAGCCTTTAAAGCTCACCACACATTACAACCTACCGTAATCTCCTTTAGATCTACCAACCATCTATCATGTAGTGCAAGGGCCAGCCTGATTGGATAATTTTAGGTAGGTGTTCACATTACACTGATTAGGTTTATCTAAAGATGATTGTACAAAGAGTGTACAGTCAGACTATAACATGTATGGTGACCCTAAGAGTAATGAAAGGAACTTGCTTTAACTTCAGGTGCAAAGGGTTTCCCAGATAGAGATTTTTGCCTTATTTTTTTGGGGCAAGCGGTACCTTTCCCCTGGTAATTTTCTTAATTAGGTTGCCAGAGAAATGCCAAAGAGGTATTTCTAATCAAAAGATATATGCAAGAGGCCTTTATAGCACTTATACTCTGAAAGCCAACAGGATGCTTTTGCATATGTACTAAAAAATAAAAATAAAAAAAGGAGGTCCTTGAAAGCCTTGAAAAAGTAGCAGTTATGGTCAGAAACATGTAGCAACACTGCCCATGCTGCGCCCCCCCCAGGTGTGATGTCCAAGTCCTGCACAGTCTATGAACTCCAGGGTGGCTCCAGAATATCCGTTTTTGTTTCTGGTGTCCTACATAGCTCCTGACAGCGGCATTTACTTCCTGGCTCCTGAAGACACACCAAGGTTAAACAACAAACTGCACTGGGTGGATTACATGCTGTTATCTTTATGCATGTTGTAAGTTGCCATATGTGATTACGCATTGGTTATGGAAGGATTTCTAAACTTCTGAATGTTCCAGTGAGCACTGTTGGGGCCATAATCTGGAAGTGGAATGAACATTCTTTCACCAAAAACGGCCATGTCCAGGTGCTCCACGCAAGATTCCTGACAGAGGAGTGAAAATAATTATTAGAAGAGTTGTCCAAGAGCCAAGGACCACTTGTGGAGAGCTTCAGAAAGGCCTGGATTTAGCAGGTGTTTCAAAGAAAACAATAAGTAATGCACTCAACAGTCATGGGCTGTATGCATGCTCACCACCCAAGACTCCATTGCTGAAGAAAAAGCATGTTGAAGCTTGTTCAGGGTTAGCTGCACAACATTTAGACAAGCCTGTGAAATACTGGGAGAATATAGTGTGGTTAGATGAGACCAAAATGTAACTCTTTGGATCCCATAACACACACCATGTTTGAAGGTGAAATGGCTCTGCACATTACCCCAAAAACACCATACAACAGTGATGTCTGGAGGTGGGAACATCATGATGTGGGGCTATTTTTCAGCATACGGTACTGGCAAACTTCATATCATTGAAGGAAGGATGAATGGAAAAATGTATCAAGACATTCTTGATAAAAATCTGCTGCCATCTACCAGGATGATGAAGATGAAACGAGGGTAGACATTTCAGAAAGATAATGATCCCAAACACAAAACCAAGGAAACTCTCAATTGGTTTCAAACAAAGAAAATAAAGCTATTAGAATGGTCCAGCCAATCACCTGACTTGAATCCAATAGAAAATCTATGGAAAGAACTAAAGATCAGAGTTCATAGAAGAGGCCCACGTAATGCATGTTACAAGTTTCTCCATGCAGAGGGCGTCTTGAAGCTGTCATTACCAACAAAGGATTTTGTATGAAGTATTAAATAAATTTCAGTTAGCGTGTGCAATACTTTTTCCCTGTGTCATTCCATTTTACTAGACATAACTTCATTTCTGAATGTATTTGATTTGGTTTCTTTGTATGTATGGATTGCATGGGTTGTTACCAACATGTGCTAAAAATTTCATGTCAATAGAACCTTTAGGCCGGAATCACACATATGCAAATTGGATGCAGGTTTCTCTGCATCCAATTTGCATGACAGGAGAGTGTGACTGGCTCTCAATGGAGCCAATTCACACATCTTCGGAGCTGCCGCAGTCCGCATTTAAAAAGGGTCCTTTGTTGTTGGCTAGCATATTTGCAGACGGTGTCTCCTTCCTGGAGGCGGACGTCCATTTTTCCATTGATTAAGGTTGAGAATTGCTCTGGGCCAGATCTGTCCCTTATGTATGTCAGTTGCTTCATCCTGTGGGTCCTAGCCTTGGCACATTGTGTGAGAGGGTCTGATGGAGGTCTTTTGGGCCTCCCTCAAATGCGTGGGTCCAGGGGTTGCTAAGATAGCTTTTTAGTTACACCTGTAGGGCTAGACCTGCCTAGGTTTATTTGTTTATATTTTTACTTGCATTGCCTTGTATGTGTTGCCCTCTTGGGCTGTCATCATCTCTTTGTGAGATTGCTTTATAGCATGGGTGCTCAACCGGTGGCCCTCCTTGGGACATTGCAAGGCTGACTGTTTACAAGCATGACTCCCAAAGGCAGAGGCATGATGGGACTTGTAGTTCAGCAACAGCTGGGGGACCACAGGTTGAGCACCCATGCTCTATAGCCAAGTCCTAATGTACCTTTCATATGTGCTTTTTGTACGAGTTTATGTGTTTTAACTTGTGTTAAATAAAGATTATATATATATATATATATATATATATATATATATATATATAAAAAAAAAACAAGGGGCCTGTGCCTCGTTGGTTCCAATTCAGGTGTGAAATCAGGTAAAAATGTGGACCCGATTCGCACCTGAATTGGTGAACAAGGACACACCGGACCCTATGCTGTGACCTGCAGCCGCAGTATATGTGAACCCAGTCTTGACATGTTCAATACTTATTTTACCCGCTGAGGCCATTGAGGTGAGAAGGAATTATCAAAGCTAATTTAGAAGTGAATTTAAGCTTTGCTGAAGCTTTTAAAAGTACTATTCATCTCCACTTTGGGAATGTAAAACACAGAGCTTAAAAGTGCTATGACTTTAAACAAGCTGCTAGCAGGTTTGATTGCCATTTGTGTATTTTTGGGGAATTTTGCGCTGGTACACAACAATTTAAGCCTTGTTGAAGTTTTTAAAGCACCGTATATACTCGAGTATAAGCCGAGTTTTTCAGCACATTTTTTTGTGCTGAAAATGCCCCGCTCGGCTTATACTTGAGTCACCTTTTTGCGCCTGATCTTCCGGACTTTGGGGACCTGGTACTGGCCGGCCGTAGGTCCCAAACTTGGCACACATATAGCCCCACTCTTCCTCTATAAGGGTGCAAAGTTTGTTGTCCGGGGGACCTACAGCCCAGGGAGCACAGATTTTTCAAATCCGGGCACTCCTTCCATAGACTCCCATGTTAAACGGTAATTTCTCCGGTGATTTTGGGGACCCGGTACCGGCCGGTCATAGGTCCCCTGGACCCGAAACATGGCAGACATGTAGCCCCATTTCTTCTCTATACGTGTGCAATTTTTTTGTTTTTTGTCTGGGGGATCTACAGCCGGGGAGAAACGATTTTTCAAACCCGGGCACCCCTTCCATAAACTCCCATGTTAAACGTTAGTCATGGGCACAGTGGGGCATGGGCACAGTGGGGCATGGGCACAGTGGGGCATGGGCACAGTGGGGCATGGGCA
This sequence comes from Rana muscosa, assembly GCA_029206835.1. Classification (NCBI taxonomy): domain Eukaryota; kingdom Metazoa; phylum Chordata; class Amphibia; order Anura; family Ranidae; genus Rana; species Rana muscosa. Next base: position 1,113,588,583 of record CM055122.1, on the reverse strand, counting down.
CAGTGAGGCATGGACACAGTGAGGCATGGACACAGTGAGGCATGGACACAGTGAGGCATGGACACAGTGAGGCATGTGAGGCATGGACACAGTGAGGCATGCAGATGGACACCCTAGGCTTATACTCGAGCCATACGTTTTCCCAGTTTTTTTGAGGTAAAATTAGGTGCCTCGGCTTATATTCAGGTCGGCTTATACTCGAGTATATACGGCAATATAAAGCTCCAGTTTGGGAATGTTAAACACCGATCTTAAAGTGCTGTCATTTTAAACAAGCTGCTAGCAGGATTCAGCACTACTTGAAGCTTGTTGAAAGCCTGCTGACTAAAGCCTGCTAGCAGCTTGTTTAAATTGAGAGTCAGTACTATCAATAAGACCTGTGTTTAACATTTAAAAACTGGAGATGAAGGATGCTTTAAAGGCTTCAAGAAAGCTGCTCGAAGCTTGCACTTTACACCGCTCTTAAAAAATCTGAAGCATGGGTGATCTAGGCCTAAGTAATTCAAATCTGTTAAATACCGGTACTCAATTTAAGCTTTGAATCCTGTAAGACACAATTATCTCTTCCTTCCAAATTCCTGTATCACAAAATTTTGGGCTGAATTCACAATGTGCAGTGACCAGCATTTTATTGCATTGTAAAAACGCTGGTCACTGCAAGGACACAGTATAAATACAAAGAAATACAATAGTTTTCTCTGTCCTTGAGAAATACTCCATTCAGATGTAATTTCAGAATTTATTTCTGAAAACAGTGTATCTGGACCACCTTTTCCAAAAAAACTAAAAAAAAAAAAAAAAAAAGCTGAACTCTAGGCAGACATAAATAACAAATTATGCAACTCTGTAATCAGTAGGGGCTCATCCACAACTGAGCAACTCTGGTCAGCCCTCTGAAAGATGACCCACTGTGAGGCAAGGGCAGTAGAGCAGCAGATGCTAGGCATTCAGGTGGAGATACTGCCATCAACGTAAAGTGGTTCTCTAGTCCCCCCTTTCCCCACTATTAAAAGTCAGCAGCTACAAATACTTTAGCTGCTGACTTTTCATATAAGGACACTTACCAGGTCCCAGTCCTCCCTCCCAAAAAGTGGCAAATGTTAACCACTTCATATCCGGGCCATTGTAGTTTGACGGCCACAAGGTGGCTCTACAATGCCGGGAGGCCGTCTATTGACGGCCGTGCTCCTCTGGGGGTCACTCAGGTGCCAATGCGCATGCCTGGTGGCCGCGATGTCCGCCATGCACCCGCGATCGGCAGTTACAGAGCCAGGACCCGTGGACCTGTGTGTGTAAACACACAGATCCACACCCTGTCAGGGAGAGGAGACTGATGGTGTGTCCCTTGTACATAGGGACAACCATCCGTCACCTCCCCCAGTCAGTCCCCTCCCCACCACAGTAAGAATCACTCCCAGGAAACACATTTAACCCCTTGATTGCCCCCTAGTGTTAACCCCTTTCCTGCCAGTCACATTTATACCGCAATCATTGCATTTTTATAGCAGCGATCGCTGTATAAATGTGAATGGTCCCAAAAATGTGTCAAAAGTGTCCGATGTGTCCGCCATAATATTGAAGTCCTGACAAAAATTGCAGATAACTGCCATTACTAGTAAAAAAAAAAAAAAAAAAAAAATAGAAAAAATGTCATAATGCTATCCCCTATTTTGTAGACGCTATAAAACTTTTTCGCAAACCAATCACTATACGCTTATTGCGATTTTTTTTACCAAAAATATGTAGAAGAATACGTATCGGCCTAAACTGAGAAAAAATAAAATAAAAATTGGGATTTTTATTATAGCAAAAAGTAAAAAATATTGTGTTTTTTTCAAAATTGTTGCCGTTTTTTTATTTATAGCGCAAAAAATAAAAACCACAGAGATGATCAAATACCACCAAAATAAAGCTCTATTTGTGGGGGAAAAAAGGACGTCAATTTTGTTTGGGAGCCACGTCGCACGACCGCGCAATTGTCATGCAAAACGTGACAGTGCCGAAAGCTGAAATTTCGCCTGGGCAGGAAGGGTGTATATGTGCCCAGTAAGCAAGTGGTTAAAGAGGAGGGGTGGGGGAGAGTGCAAAAAAGCAGAACATCCCCTTTTGGGTGAAGTTCCGCTTTAATGCCCCTCCCTGTTTTTTGACAGACAAATTGATATTTTATATAAAATACTATGGCACAACCCGAGTCAAGCTTTTGGCTTGGGTTTGGGGCTCAGCTTCATTCACAGGAATGGGTCCCATGTGGCGCCGGTACTGCCTGTCAAATGCGACAAGGGGGTATATTTTTTTTTCACGGTCGCAGTACGTGTACAGTCCTGAGAGGCTATATGCTCTTTTTTTAGGTGGGCAGAAAAAATGTGCCTGTTTCTACCACCCCCTGGCCGCCGATGTGAATGAGGCCTAATACAACAGGGTCTATGCAAAAACATTTCCTATGCAGATGTGACAACACATTTAGAACAAAAATTGCCATATTTTTCTCTAACATATGTAGTTCATATATTGTATGCACCGTGGTTATAATTATTTTTGTTTTCAATAAAGACATCAGGAAGCAAGCGCCCTCTTGAGTTCAAAATGCAGCAGAGCAGCCGCTTACATGGGCATGGAAGATAGTGGAGATCACTGAATTAGTGGTGCCCATTAGTGATTTCCAGCTTCTAGGGGCATTGGCCAGGTATGGTATAAACATCTCCATATATAAACTTCAGTTTTAGCCTCTTGCAAGCTTTAACCATTTTCTGTTCAAGTTTAAGGGTAGAGTGACACTTAGAGCTTTTAGTAGCTCGGTCACTGATTTCCAAACTGAAGGAATAAATGTTTCCTTATAAAGTAAGTTACATGTAGCATGCAGTAGTTTAGCCTAGTAAGGTGACCCCCAATACACAATGACATATTTAGCCTTTGAAACCTCAGCTCACATTAAGGGCTCGTTCACAACTGTGGCAGCACTTGCTACACCCCTGAAAAGCAAGGCAGGTTACTTTTCAGAGGGTGGTAGAGCAGTGGCTTTTTTTTTTTTTTTAAAGCCGAATGGACATTTTGCATTAAAATACTGTGGTGCCACCGTGAGGCATTTGTTTGAATGGATCCCATTTGGCAAGTTCTGCCCACTGAACATCACGTCACCATATCATTTTTGCCAGGGGCACTGAAGCTGCGGATTCACGGCCTGTTTTTACCCTCCCAAGCCATCCGTGTAAACAAGGACTAAAAGGTGTTCATTTAAGCCCCCTACACACGGGTGGCATTGGCCGGTTCAATGGAAACTGGCTGACATTTGACCCATGTGCTCTGCAGTAGGGCGGGCTTCTGTCTAAGAGGCATGACCGAAAAAGGTCTGCCGACCAACTGCCGCTCAGCGCTCTCAGCCAATGGCTGAGAGCGCTAACTGGAGTGTTCCGACGATGGGGGAGGGGGTGTCAGAACACAATAGAACAGCAGGGCATCGTATTGTTAGTACAGCGGCTCCGACTTGAGCTGTCAGGTTTTTTTAATTTAGCCCACTGGGTTGAACGAAAAAATAGGATTTTTATAACAGCTTACCTGTAAAATCCTTTTCTTGGAGTACATCACGGGACACAGAGCGACATAGTCATTACTAATGGGTTATATAGATACCGTCAGGTGCTGGCACTGGCAACTTCCAAAACCGGAAGTACCCTCCCCTATATAAGCCCCTCCCATCCGGGAGCACCTCAGTTTTGTAGCAAAGCAATAAGTGTCCCCAAAGAGGGGCGGGAGCTCTGTGTCCCGTGATGTACTCCAAGAAAAGGATTTTACAGGTAAGCTGTTATAAAAATCCTATTTTCTTTCTCGTACATCACGGGACACAGAGCGACATAGTCATTACTAATGGGATGTCCTAAAGCAATGCCCAATGAGGGGGGGATACACCATATATAAGCTGAGCGCTATCAGACATGAGGATCTTTTGCGGCCTGCAACACACTGCGCCCAAAGGCGACATCCTCCTGACTTCTAACGTCCACCTGGTAGAACCTAGTAAACGTGTGTACTGAAGACCATGTTGTGGCCTTACAGATTTGAGCCAGGGAGGCCTGGTGATGCACTGCCCATGAAGTTCCAACTGCTCTCGTGGAGTGCGCTCTAACTTTGAACGGAGGCGGTCTCCTTCTCAAGCCATAGGCTTGCATTATGACCTGTCGAATCCACTTGGCTAAAGTAGATTTTGACGCTGCCTGACCCTCTCTGGGGCCTTCCGGCAGAATAACCAAAGTATCCGTTCTGCGAATCTGAGCAGTGGCCTTTAGATAAGCTTTAACTGCTCTTACTACATCCAAAGAATGCAATAACTTTTCCTCTACCGAAGTAGGTTTGGGGAAAAAAGAAGGAAGAACCACATCTTGGTTCAAATGAAACCTCGATACCACCTTAGGAAGAAAGGCTGGATGAGGACGTAACACTACTCTATCCTTATGGATAACCAGATATGGCTCCTTACAGGACATAGCTGCTAATTCCGACACTCTTTTAGCCGAACAATGGCTACTAGAAAAATCAATTTCCTGGTGAGAAGCACCAAAGAAATATGATGTAATGGTTCAAATGGTTGTTTCTGTAGAACCGACAGAACCAAGTTTAGATCCCATGGACATATGGGAATATTAACCGGAGGACTAATACGCATCACTCCTTGTATAAAGGCTTTGACTAGTGAATGCGAAGCCAAGGGCCTTTGAAAAAATATTGACAAGGCCGAAATCTGACCCTTGATAGTACTCAAGGCAAGCTTCCTATCTACAGCCCACTGTAGGAAGTCCAGAATCCTACCTATTACGTACTTATGTGGATGCCATTTCTTGGCCTCACACCACGCGATGTACGCCTTCCAGATTCTATAGTAGATCTGCCTGGATACCGGCTTCCTGGCATTGATCATGGTAGATACCACAGGATTAGAGAGCCCTCACTTTTTTAGAATGTGGGCTTCAATAGCCAGGCCGTCAAACCTAGGGCTGGTAAGGAAGGGTGGTATATCGGTCCTTGCGAAAGCAGGTCCGGACGACGTGGGAGAGACCAAGGACTCCCCACTGACATTTTACAATCTCCGCGTACCACGCTCTTCGGGGCCACGCTGGAGCCACCAGAATCACCGATTCTTTTTCTACCCTGATTCTGCGGAGTCATCGAGGTAACCATTGTGGTGGTGTGAATGCATATATCAGCTTGAACTGATCCCAAGGGAACACTAGGGCATCCGAGCCGCAAGCTAGGGGATCCCTTGTCCGAGAGACAAACCTGTCCACCTTTGCATTGAATCTGGATGCTAGAAGATCTACATCCGATGTTCCCCACCGCTGACATATTGTCCAGAAAACCTCGGGGTGAAGGGACCCTTCCTCTGGGCCTAATTGCTGGCGACTTAGAAAGTCCGCCTTCCAATTCTCCACTCCTGGAATAAATACCGCAGATATGGCTGGGACATATCTTTCTGCCCATTTCAGAATGTAATTTACTTCCCTCTGGGCTGCACGACTCCTGGTGCCCCCCTGATGATTGATATATGCCACTGCTGTGGCATTGTCTGATTGAATTCTGACAGGGGACCCTTGGAGTTTGGATGTCCATGCTACTAGGGCATACCGGGCTGCTCGTATCTCTAAGAGATTGATGGGCAGGGCCTTTTCTGCATCCGACCATCTGCCCTGGAGAGACCATTGCTCCAGTACTGCTCCCCAGCCTATAAGGCTGGCATCTGTAGTGACCACCTTCCAAGAAATCGGACTGAAGGATTTCCTTTTTTCCCGATTCTGGGGAACCAACCACCAACGGAGGCTCTTGCGAACGGAAGGGGACAAGGACATTGTAAGTCTAGGGCCTGAACTTTTTTGTTCCAGGCTGACAGTATGGCCCCTTGCAAATGCCTTGAATGGAATTGACCGTAGGGTACTGCTTCGAATGATGCCACCATTTTTCCCAGCAGCCTCATATACAGGCGTATGGACGGCTGTCTTTTTTGTACCCACTAAGTGGATCAAATCTTTCAAAGACAACACCTTTCCTCGAGGCAAGAATATTTTTCTCTGGCCTGAATCCAACCTTAGCCCCAAGTATTCCAGACTTTTGACTGGTTTTTAGGGCTGACTTGTCTCGGTTGATAATCCAACCGTGAGATTCCAGATACTTGATTGTCTTGTGAACGACCACGTCTAGTTTTTTCACTGAGTGGTCTATCAGCAACAAGTCATCCAGATATGCCATTATCATTACACCTTGTGTTCTTAGATTGGCCAATAAAGGGCCAGAATTTTTGTAAACACTCGTGGTGCTGTGGCCAAACCGAAGGGTAAGGCTCTGAACTGAAAATGGCGCCCTTCTACTGCAAAGCGTAGAAATTTTTGGTGGACTGGAAAGATGGGAATGTGCAAATAAGCATCTTTGATGTCGATCGCGGCTAACCAATCCTCCCCTTGTAGGGCAGTGGCCACCGATCGGATCGACTCCATCGGAAAGTCCTGATATACAGGAATTTGTATAGCCCTTTTAGAATTAATATGGGCCTCCCGTCCGCGTTTGCTTCGGGACTGTAAAGAGGTTTGAGTAAAACCCGAACCCTCATTCTTCCAGGGGAACCTCCATAATTACTCCTTGGAGCAATAGTTGTTCTAGTGCCAACAGGAGGGACTCTCTCTTCCGGGGATCCCTTGGCACGTTTGACCTCAAAAATGGGAAGGAGGAGAGTCTTTTAACTCCAAACTGTATCCCAAACATACTGCGGAGAGCACCTATCTGTCTTGATCGTGTCCCGCCAGGTCTCTTGCGAACAACTGGAGTCCTCCCCCCACCCGACTGAGTGGGGGCAACCCTTCAATGAATTTAACTTTGGGGGAGGTTTTGTACCTCCCCTGACCCAAGGTTTCTCATTACCCTGCTATTGTCCCTGTCTTTTACCCCCGGGAATTGACCGAGGAGGCCGTCGGAACTGTTACACAGCCGATGCCCCAGGGACTGGAGAAGCAGGCCTCTTAAAGAGGGACCTCTAACTCTGTTTTTAACCGGCAAGAGCGTATTTTTACCGCTGGAAATTTTCTGGATATATTTGTCCAGGTTTTCCCTGAATAAGCGTTCACCATGAAATGGGACGCTAACCAGCCATTCTTTACAGGGAGCTTCAGCAGACCAGTTTTTGAGCCATAGGAGCCTACGCATATGTACTATAGACAGCGTAAGGCGGGAGGCCTGATGGACTGAATCCTTTATGGCGTCAACCGCAAAGCCTAAGGCTCTAGGTAGATCAGCTAGGGCAAAGCCTGCTGATCTGTCAAGTCCCTCAAGACCTGTTTCAACTGATCCTTCACTGCTTAGCAGACCCCAATAGCTGCTACTGCTGGTTGTGTCACCAAGCTTGCTGTAGAAAGAAGCAGATTTTCATAAGGACTCCAATCTTTTATCTATTGGGTTCTTGAACATTTAGACATTATCCACTGGACATGTGAGTGATTTATACATACAAGAGATGGCTGCGTCCACTGTAGGGACCTTCCATTTTTTTTTTTTGATGAACTTATCCTCCATGGGATAGACCACCGGAAATTTGGAAAAGCGTGAAAAGATAGCTCAAAAATAGAGATACCTGGGGGTCGGACTTTGAAGGCAAGGACACATAAGATAAACAAAAAAATATTTTATTTATAAAAGACAAGACAGAAACTATAATAGAGTAGATTAAAACACTGTATACGAGATGATTGTACAGATGTGGTCCCTGTGTGCGTCTACGCGTTTTGCCGTGAGGCTTCTTCAGGACGAACAGTGATAGTAGGTAAACACGCCTTACTATCTGTAATACAACATATTCCATGAAAAAACATGTGTATACATAATCAAAAAAACAACATATAGTGAACATAAAAAAGAAGGATTTTATCTAAAATGTGCTCAACAGACAGGTGGTCATAGCAAGTAGGACTCTCATAAATACCTTGGGAGCAGGAGGGTATAATATATATTATCCCTTGATCAAAAAGTTTTTTTGTATATATTATTTTATAAGCAGGCCCAGAACCGTTGTAGTGAGCGCGGAAACAATTCACATCTGCAGATACAAATAGTAGTAAATAGCCCTCAGTAAAGAATATATATATATACAAAAAAGAGATATAGCTCATAGAGCTTAGATCATATCTATATTTGATTAAATATAATAGCGTAAACAGCAAATACCTCGCAGAAAAACAGGATGAAATTTCAGGTGCTTCTTAGAGCAAAAGGCAGCTAGAGACGAAAACCTCAAGACTCAGCGTACCAGCTGAAATAGCAGCTAAGACATGAAAATAATACATAAATCAATAGATGAGCAGCTATCCATTAAGTGCTATATGCAAGGAATATGTAGGAAGTACTTACTCTGTATGCAGAAAAAGACTGCATGGGGACACTAGTGAGCAAAATTGAGGCTAACAAAATAATGCAGCCAAGCATGTATAGGAAACAAGTAGATCCCTTAGATCCAGCCAGAATTGTAAGCAGAAAGTAGATCAAGCCCTCTAGAAAGATATAAGTAAATATGTACTGTGACTAAAGAGAATACACAGTCAGAGATTTGTACAGAGCAATGGCTGCAGTTTGCTAGATGTATACTTACAGTGGCCACAGATAGTATAACACGCAGATGTCCCCAGGAGACAGCAGGATGCTGTACACATCCCCTGGGGCAGAAGACATCGTTTAAATAGCCTCAAAACGCCCGCGAAAGTAAAATCGCGGCACCGGGTGATGACATAATAGGCAAGCGCCGTGAAAATGTCAGTGGGTAATGTGCCAGAAAGAAAAATGGCGATCCGAGTTATCGCGCATGCCCACTAGCGCCGCGGGGCCGAAATAAGCACTGGTTAGCTAAGATGACAAAACAAAAGCGGGTGGTCATCCATCTGAAATGTAAGAGGAAGCTGGTAATGCTGTTAGCTGCCCGAGGTCGCCCCCGAGTGGTCAGAAAGTATAGAAAATCATATTAGACCAAGCAAAATAAATAAATAAATCAACACATTTGGCTGACAATGGAGGTCTCCCCCCAGTGGTCAAAAAACAGAATTACGCCGGAAAAAGAATAAGTGTAAAATGAATGTGATATAGCACAGAAAAAAAAAAAAAAGAGAGCAGCTGAATGTTAAGCATGTCAACGGACATATTGTGATAAAAGATATGCATGAGGCTAAACAAGCGTTGACCAAAAGTCTGTAGAGTATTAGACGAGCAAGACAGAAAATTCCTTCTTAACATTTAAAATAACAGTACATAGAACTGTCTATGCAATCAGGTAAGTATTTAGATTGTCTATCAGTACTCCAAATCAGGAGTTAAAGTATGTGTTCAGGTAAATGAATTCATATATACACTATCCAGTAATGTCCTAGTATAATTAATTTATATTATATAATAAATTAATGAAGTATGGTAAGAATATACCAGAGATTGGGTTTTATTATCCCCCAGTACATAGCTATTCACAGGGCTATATACTAATCCCTATAATGGGTATTATGTAAGAGAGATTGTTATGGCAAAGCAGTGGTATCTATATAAAATAGAACAATGCGTAACAAGAAAAGGGAACAGTCATGTCAGGAGATAAAACAAAATAAAACAAAACACAACAGGAACAAAGTAGATGTAGCACTATATCTGAATAGGCAAGCTATCGAACAAGTCATGGTTTATAGGAACGGTTTGAAACTGAGCATATCGTTCATACCAGGGTGAACAGTAGCTCGTAGATTATATACCCATTTGGTTTCGCACTGCAATACCCGTTGGTCAAAGTTTCCACCTCGAGGGTCTTCATAGACTCGGTCGAGGGCGGCAAATTTGAACACAAGTGGCTCGTACTTGTGTCTGAACGCTACATGGTGGCCCATAGTGGTGTTTAATAAGCCATTTGTTGCATAGTAGACATGGTCCTTCATTCTCTTCCAAAATGGACGTATTGTTTTGCCAATATAAAAGGATCCACATAATATAATGTAGATGATTCCACGTGTTTGACAGGTGATATGATGTCTAATTTTGTGGATCTGACCATCGGGGAGAGAGAATGAAGGACCTTCCACCAGCAGGTTACAATAATCACACTGGCCGCATTTAAATAGGCCACATGGTTCATGAGATTTTGCCTCACGTCTGCAGTAATTACTTGAAACTAAACGGTCCCTGATGGATTGGGATCGTCTGAAAGTAATTTCAGGGTTGGTGCCTATATATTTACTGAGAGTGGGGTCAGCAGATAAAATAGACCAGTGTCTCTGCATGATCATGCGAATTGTTGAATGTTGGTCAAAGTAGGTCGTAATAAACCTCACTGTTTTAGACATAGGTTTTTTCGGGGCCCTGGCCAGGATGCTGTTTCGAGATCTGCCAGTGGCTTTATTAAAAGCCTTCTTAAGGCAGTTTTTGCTATAGCCTCGAATCTGGAGGCGTTCGTAAAGTAACTTGGCCTCTTTTCTAAATACAACTTCATCCGAGCAATTCCGCCTAAGTCGGAGATATTGCCCGAATGGGATGCTCTGAATCAAGGCTGTAGGATGGGCACTAGCCGCGTGCAAGATGGTATTGCCGGCTGTGGGTTTGCGATACAGGGAAGTATTAAGCATACCATTCTCAGATATATAGATGAAGATATCTAGATAGGCAATCCTGATAGGACTGAATGTCATGGTGAACTTGAGGTTGTATTTGTTGTGGCTGAGCTTGTGCATGAAATCCTGTAAGGTTTCCTTTGATCCCGCCCATATAAGGAGTACATCGTCAATATAACGAAACCATCTTAATACATGGGTCAGGAGGGGACAGTTTTCCTCATTGGAAAATAGATCTCGTTCCCACCCCCCCAGGTACAGGTTCGCGTATGAGGGCGCGCAACATGTGCCCATAGCGACCCCCTGTACCTGGAGGAAGTGGGACCCGTCAAAGGAAAACACATTTTTGGTCAGGATATGGCTCAACAGGCAGAGTATGAAATCATTTAGATTATGCGACTTGGGACCGCGCTCTCTAAGAAATTTGTTTACCACTTCCAATCCATGTGTGTGTGGGATGGATGAGTATAAAGCCTCTACGTCAATAGAGACAAGGAGGCATCCTGGAGGAACACTGAGGCCATCTAAACTTCTTAAAAGGTCCGGAGTGTCCTGAACGAAAGAAGGTAAGGTAGTCACATGTGGTTGCAGGTATTCATTCACGAGTATACTTGCTCTCTCGGTCTTGGAGCCTATCCCTGACACTATCGGGCGCCCAGGCGGATGATGTACATTTTTATGGGTCTTAGGTAGGGAATAGAAGGTCGGGGTTCTAGGGTAAGGCACCTGGATTCCATCAAATATGTCTTTGGTGATCAAGCCATCGGCAAGGGCGGACTGTATGGTGTCATTGTACTGTTGGTTAAATTTGGTAACAATATCCTCAGATATCGGTCTATACCAATCACGGTTCTTGAGGGTATCCCAGCACATATTACGATAGTCTAAATCGTTCATGACTACCACATTCCCGCCCTTGTCCGAGGGCTTGATCACCAAACTATGGTTGTCACTCAATCCTTTCAAAGCTTGTCTCTGTTGGTAATTAAGGTTTGGATTACTGGACAGATGTAGGGGTGTGGCTTCTAGGTCCGCAATCGTCTGGGTCAGAAAGGCCCAGATATTGGAGTTTGTGTGCAGAGATGGAAATTTGGTAGATTTCTTTTTGACCGCTGTACTGAGGGCCTTCATGTCGTTTTCAAACTGTATGGCCTGATTGCGTCGGCCTAATTCAACGTCTGTTTCTAGGGTGTCCTCCTGTTGGTCAGTACCTTCACTTTCATCCAACAGTAACACAAGATTTTTAAGTGCTCTAAAGTCCGCAACTGTGAAGTCTTTCCAAATTTCTTGATTTGACAGTTCTATCTGTTTTTTCTGTCGTTCGCTGTCAAACATGAATTTGTATGTGAGCTTTCTAGCAAAGAGATATAGATCTTTTATAAGCGTGAATTTATTTGCCGAAGCGTTAGGACAGAAGCTCAGACCAAAGCCTAGAACTTCTAATTCTGTTTTACTTAGGATATATGTAGAGAGGTTAATCACCTCAAGATGTAAAGGACTAGTCTGCGACTCTAGAGCCTCTGTGTTAGGCATAGCCGGTGAACAGGAAGGTAGTTGTGAGTTCATATTTGTAAGGGGGGGGGGGGGGGAAATGGTCGAGCGTCCTTATCATTACAAGTACGTGGAATCCGAGGGAAATAGTGATCAATAAGTCATTTGTGATCCTTAGGAATAGCCCCACCATGGGGCATACTACTTGGTCTTGTGAAAGTTTGGGCTGTCTCAATAATTTGGTGCCTGATGGTGGTGTCAAGGTCAGGTCTATTAGCAAGAGAAAGGTTGGATAGACCACCGGAAATCTCTTGGGGGACTAAATATTTTCTCAGGATGTTCCCAATCCTGGTAAATGAGCCCTTTCAGCAAAGGGTGAAGTGGAAAAGAACAGACAGTCTGGGGGCTTCTAGCGACCCCAACGAGGATACAGTAGTGGTTGATGGTTCCGCAAGGTGCATTTTTAAATGCTGATCGGACCATGTTAGTCAGAGACTGAACCCATAATCTTTCAGCTTGAGATGCTGAGAAAAGGTTCCCCCACTGTTGATTCCTCTATAACAGAATCAACCTCATCCTGATCCCCTTCAGGCAGGTCGATCCCTGTATGGGACTGTTGCTCTGCTAACAGGCACTCTGAAGGAGGAGACGGAGATCGGGCGTGCTTTCCCTGACAGGGAGGCACCGATCAATGTTGACAATCTCTCTCTAATCCTCCCAGAGCTGAGGAAAAAACCTCCTCTGTTACATACACAGGAGCAGGTGAACTGAGGACAGCCACAGTACCAAGTACCCCTGCGGGGTCTCTACGGTCACTTACCTCTGAACTTCAGGGGAGACTGGTGCAGCAGAAGTATGCCCAAGATCCTCAGAGCCCGATGAGACCACCTTCGCTTCCTGGAAGATTCAGTTCCGGAGCTTCTGGACGGCATATTCCTAAGCCTAAAGCTGAGGTATTCCAGCCGTAATACACCACTTTTACTGAGAATAATCTAGCACAATTGCTGCCATATCACAGTTGGTGTCTACTAAAGTGCCTTTCTAGGGGATGCCTGCATCAACCGCCTCTATGTGCCTTTATATTGTTGCTAGCTCTGTCTGTGCACTTCAACAGCCAGCTATAATGTGCTTCAAAACACGCTGGACGCCCGCACATGCGCAGTAGCGCCGCGGCGCACACCTGAGCGTCATCCACCCGCTCCGCCCCTTTTTCCAGATCGCCTCTATGAATAGAGGCGCGTGCACGCGCACACGCGCGGGCACGTGCGCCTTTTTTGAAAACAACCAGGAGCTAGATGGGAGCCAGGGTCCCTTTGCCGCAGGGCCCGGGGATGGATGAGCGCAGCAACAGGGCAGAGGAGACAGCTTCCCAGCAGAGAACATACCAACTGCCTGGATTTAATTCTGGAAGAAAAAAATCCACATTACAAGAAAAAGAACCATAGCGGCCTCTAGTGTCTAACACAGGTACCGCGGTCTTACATTTTTTTTTTTCTTGCCTACTATTAAAATTTTTACATTTTCTCAGTAGTAACAGGCATACACAGAATATTAGCGGGAATACCGTTAGGTAACAGACAGAAAGACAAATTAGGCTTGGGGGTCCCCCAATAGAACCAAGTTCCTGGGGGCCCCCACTTACCTGTTCCCCGCCGCAGGACTTTGTTTGGTCCACAAAAGCCCAAACTTCACCTATCACGGCAGGCATTGTAATCAAACCTTCAGGGACCGGGTTCCCAAGGATTCCACTCCCCTGGACCTGTATAGCACCCTGCACAGAAAACATCTTGGTCGTGGGTAGTGATGAGCCGAACACCCCCGGGTTCGGTTCGCACCAGAACCCGCGAACGGACCGAAAGTTCGTACGAACATTAGAACCCTATTAAATACAATGGATGCGAACGTTCGAATTCTAAAGTGCTAATTATAACAACTATTATGCATGTTATTGTCCTAAAAAGGGTTTGGGAACCCGGGTTCTGCACCAGGGGACATGTATCAATGCAAAAAGAAGTTTTAAAAACGGTCGTTTTTCGGGAGCAGTCATTTTAATGATGCATAAAGTGAAAAAAAAAAAGTCAAATATTCCTTTAAATATCGTACCTGGGGGGTGTCTAAAGTATGCCTGTGAAGTGCCACGTGTTTCCCGTGTTTAGAACTGTCCCTGCACAAAATGACACTTCTAAAGGAAAAAAAAGCCATTTAAAACTGCTTGCGGCTTTAATGTAATGTCTGGTCCCGGTAATATGGATGAAAATCTTTAAGAAAAATGGCATAGCTACCCCATGACCCCCCCCCCCCTACCCCAGCCCATTACCAGCCCCTTTGGGTCTTGTATGGATATTAAGGGGAACCCCGCACATAAAATAAAAAAGGCCCTATATACTCTGAACAGCCGTATACAGGCGGTGCATACAAGACAGGGACTGTAGGTTTGTTCTTATGTAGAATCTGTTTGTAATTTTGAACAGGTACATTGTTGAAGTGTAGCTCCAGCCCAAAAATCTATTTTTAAACTTTTTGGAAAACATAGGTAAGGGTTATCACCCCTGTAACATTTGTTTTGCTGTCTGTGCCCCTGTTCAGAACATTTCACCTCACTTTCCGTCCCAATGTCAACTGTTTTTGAAATGTGGTGTTTTTCTTGAAACAAGGATTGCTGATAAAGCATCAGTACAGAGGAGACACCTTTCTCCCATATTTATTCTTACAGGAGAGAATTTTCCTTCCTAGTGGTAGATTTCCTCTCACTTCCTGTTGTCTTCTTGCGTTTGCAAGTAGGAGTCGTTTGTAAGTTGGATGTTTGAAAGTAGGGACCTGCCGTATATACTCTGCAGAAATAGGCCCCTTAGTTGTTGGTGTTGGCACAACACTGTAAGCACTCACAGTTACTCTTGGTTGGTGCTGGAACGCCCTGCTGTCAACTATTATATCAGGAATTTTAATTACATATAATTGTTGAACAGTGGTAGTAAAAATTGGGCCTTTGATGGTGGTGCTGGTGCCACAACACTGTAAGCCCTGACAGTTACTCTTGGTGGGTGCAGCAATGGGCCCTGCTGTGAATTATTAGATCAAGAATTGTAATTGCATGCCCCTGTTGAACAGGGGCTGAAAAATTGGGCCTTAGGCACTGGTGCCACAACACTCCAACCCCTCACAGATACTGTACTTGGAGCACAGCAATGAGCCCTATGGCAAATTATTGCTAAAAAAATTGTAATTACACGCCCCTGTAAAACAGGGGCTGAAAAATTGGGCCTTAGCCACTGGTGGCGGCACCCATAAACAAAAATGATCTTCCAAGCTATCATCATCAATCGTATCATTGAGGACTCGGAGGAGGAGGATAGCCAGTCAACATAACAGCACAGGCACTCAGCATCAGCATCAGTCTTGAAGGGATGTGACATGTTAAAATCAATTAGTCTGTTATATCAGCATCAGGTGTGTGGTAGCTGGTGGTGATCCAAGACTGGTTCATCTTGATGAAAGTCAGTCGATCAACCGAGTCGGTGGACAGGCGCACCCTGTGATCCGTGACAAATCCTCCAGCAGCACTGAATGTGCCTTCCGAAAGAACGCTGGATGCAGGACAGGCCAGTAGCTCAATTGCATACTGTGCAAGCTCTGGCCAGTGATCCATCCTCAAGACCCAGTAAGCCAGAGGATTTTCGGTGGGGAAGGTGTCCAAGTCTGACCTTGCCCCTAGATATTCCTGCACCATGTTTATCAGACGCTGGCGATGGTTGCTGGAACCGATCATACTTTGGGGCTGCGGACTAAAGAATTGTCTGAATGCATCGGTCAGACGGCCACCTTCCCCACCGCTCCTTCTTTGACTGGCCGAAGCCTCAGCAACTCGTTGTCCAGGACCAGGAGTTTGTAACCTCCCAGTCTCTGGGAACGCGTTGCACAGACCTTTCTGCAAGGCCTCCCGGAGTTGTCTCATCCTCTGCTCCCTCTGCGAAGGTAACATAAGGTCCGCAACCTTACCCTTGTACCGTGGATCAAGGAGAGTGGCCAGCCAGTAATGGTCCCTCTCCTTGATCCGAAGAATACGAGGATCCTTCCGCAGACTTTGCAGGATCAGGGAGGCCATGCAGCGTAGGTTTGCTGAGGCA
Source organism: Rana muscosa (assembly GCA_029206835.1). NCBI lineage: Eukaryota > Metazoa > Chordata > Amphibia > Anura > Ranidae > Rana > Rana muscosa. The sequence continues at coordinate 1,113,572,367 of CM055122.1, read as the reverse complement.
TTCGCTCCGGAGTCCTCTGGGTCACTAAGGACGACATGATCCGCAGCCACCTCCTCCCAGCCACGTACAAGTCCACTGGTTTCTTGGGACTGTAAATCATCCCTAAAAGACTGCTGCTGATGATGCTGAGTGCCAGCCTCCACCTCCATGCTGACACAATCCTCCTCCTCCTCCTCCTCTTCCTCTTCCTGTGCGATGGGTGGGACAGAAGGAACACTGTCTGGGTAAAGGGGGCCTTGAGAGGCAAGGAAGTCCTCCTCTTTCTGCCTCTGTTCTGCCTCAAGTGCCCTGTCCATTATTCCACGCAGCGTGTGCTCCAACAGGTGGACAAGAGGTACAGTGTCACTGATGCATGCACTGTCACTGCTCACCATCCTCGTGGCCTCCTCAAATGGTGCCAGGACAGTGCATGCATCGCTGATCATGCCCCACTGGCGTGGAGAAAAAAAAACAAGCTCCCCTGACCCTGTCCTGGTGCCGTAGTCGCACAGGTACTCATTGATGGCCCTCTGCTGCGTGTGCAGCCGCTGCAGCATGGCCAACGTTGAGTTCCACCTGGTGGGCATGTCACATATAAGGCGGTTCTTGGGCAGGTTCAACTCCTTTTGCAGCTCAGCCAGGCGAGCACTGGCATTATAAGATCTGCGGAAATGCACACAGACTTTCCTGGCCTGCCTCAGGACATCCTGTAAGCCCGGGTACCTGCCCAAGAACCGCTGCACCACCAGGTTAAGGACGTGAGCCACACAGGGCACATGGGTCAGTTGTCCCTGTCGGAGGGCGGAGAGGAGGTTGGTGCCATTGTCGCAAACCACCATTCCTGGCTTAAGCTGGCGTGGCGTCAACCACCTCTCGGCCTGGCCCTGCAGAGCAGACAGGACCTCTGCCCCAGTGTGGCTTCTGTCCCCCAAACACACCAGCGCAAGCACGGCATGGCATCTTTTTGCCTGCGTACTTGCGTAGCCCCGTGAACGGCTACGGAGCACCGCTGGTTCATAGGACAAACCACAGGAAGAGGCCATGGAGGAAGAAGAAGAGGAGGGGGTGGAGGAGAGAGGTGTGTCACAACCAGTAGTAGCATTTTGGAGGCGTGGCCTGTGGAACAACCTCCAACACTACTGCACCTTGTCCTGCATCCTTCCCAGCTGCCAAAAGAGTGACCCAATGGGCCGTGAAAGAAAGGTAACGTCCCTGTCCATGCCTGCTGGACCATGAGTCAGCGGTAATATGCACCTTACCGCTGACCGCCCTGTCCAGCGAGGCCAAGACATTGCCTTCCACATGCCTGTAGAGAGCCGGAATCGCCTTCCGTGAGAAAAAGTGGCGTTTGGGAACCTGCCACTGAGGAACCGCACATTGCACAAACTCACGGAAGGGGGCCGAGTCTACCAACTGAAAAGGCAGCAGTTGAAGCGCTAGCAATTTAGCCAAGCTAGCATTCAACCGCTGGGCATGTGGATGGCTGGGAGTGAACTTCTTTCGACGGTCCAGCAGCTGGGGCAGGGAAATTTGCCTGCTAGAATCGGACGTCGGTGTACTGCTAGCAGAGTGGCCGCAAGTACTTGGCTGTGACACACCTAATTCTACACCTTCATTCCTCTCAGTGCATGTTTCAGAGAGGACTGAAGTTATAGTGGGGTTGGAGATCCCAGCTGATGCGGTGCAAGGAGAGGTCCGCTTTGTTCTTTGGTGTGGGTCTTTGAGGTAGGCTTGCCAACGAGCTGCATGGCAGGTCAACATATGTCTGGTCAGGCATGTGGTACCCAAGCGGCTGATGTTTTGGCCACGCGATATACGCTTGAGACATATGTTGCAAACAGCAGCTGTGCGATCTGATGCACTAGCCTCAAAAAAGGCCCACACCAAGGAACTTTTTGAATGACGGGCAGAGGCAGCGCCCTGCACAGGCGGAGCTCTGCGGTGTGATTCCGTCGGTGTACTGCCCTTACGCTGGCCACCAAAGGGCATCCTGCCTCGTTGGAGATGTGCCTCCTCCTCATCCTCCTCCTCCTCTCTCCTATTAGGCACCCACGTGGAGTCAGTGACCTCATCATCCCCTCCCTCCTCATCACTGGAGCCAATCTGGCAGTATGCTGCAGCTGCTGGAACATGACTGCCAGATTGGTGTCCTTCTTGAGCATCCCCTCTGTCTGCTCTCACGCTACTGCCTTCCTGTAGCTGGGTTTCATCATCAGACCCTTCGAAACGCTGGGCATCCTCCTGGAGCATGTACCCAACACTGTGCTCAAACAGTTCGGGGGACTCCTCAGGAGGAGGACATGGTGGGTCTAGGGAAGGAGTGACTGATGATGAGTCTGACATTGATACCAGGGAAGAGGACGCTTTGGCAGCTGCTTTGCCAGTACCCTGAGCCTGGGTGAGAGAGGATGAGGAGGAGGAGGAGGGCTTGGTCATCCACTCTACCAAGTCTTCGGCATGATGTGGCTCAACATGTCCAGCTGCCGAAAAGAAGGACAAGCGTGTCCCATGGCCATGTGCTGATGACAATGCACCACGTCCACGACCAGCACTGTTGCCCCCAGACACAGAGCCTGCTTGCCCTCTTTTATTGCCTCCTGACTGTCTGCCTCTCCTTGTTTGCCTTCCAGACATTCTAATAGATGGCCTGCAGGGAGATGGGAAAAAAGCAATAAGGGCTACCTTCAGGTGTCCTTCTCTGTCCCTTTACTTAAGGATTTCTAAATATGGTTGAGGATTATTGCTTTTGCACAGAATAGCACAACGACAATTTCCCTGACTGTCCAAAAAACAAGGATTTCAAAGATGGTTGATGAGGAATGCTTTGGCACACTATAGCACAAGGAGAATTCCCCTCACTTTCCTTCTTTGTCCCTAGAAACAAGGACTGGCACAGTGAAAGAAACTGACACTCTCCCTACCTACAGTTTTCTGTCCCTAGAAAAAATGTTTTTTTAAAGCACACTATAGCACAAGGAGAAATCCCCTCACTTTCCTTCTTTGTCCCTAGAAACAAGGACTGGCACAGTGAAAGAAACTGACACTCTCCCTACCTACAGTTTTCTGTCCCTAGAAAAAATGTTTTTTTAAAGCACACTATAGCACAAGGAGAAATCCCCTCACTTTCCTTCTTTGTCCCTAGAAACAAGGACTGGCACAGTGAAAGAAACTGACACTCTCCCTACCTACAGTTTTCTGTCCCTAGAAAAAATGTTTTTTTAAAGCACACTATAGCACAAGGAGAAATCCCCTCACTTTCCTTATTTGTCCCTAGAAACAAGGACTGGCACAGTGAAAGAAACTGACACTCTCCCTACCTACAGTTTTCTGTCCCTAGAAAAAATGTTTTTTTAAAGCACACTATAGCACAAGGAGAAATCCCCTCACTTTCCTTCTTTGTCCCTAGAAACAAGGACTGGCACAGTGAAAGAAACTGACACTCTCCCTACCTACAGTTTTCTGTCCCTAGAAAAAATGTTTTTTTAAAGCACACTATAGCACAAGGAGAAATCCCCTCACTTTCCTTCTTTGTCCCTAGAAACAAGGACTGGCACAGTGAAAGAAACTGACACTCTCCCTACCTACAGTTTTCTGTCCCTAGAAAAAATGTTTTTTTAAAGCACACTATAGCACAAGGAGAAATCCCCTCACTTTCCTTCTTTGTCCCTAGAAACAAGGACTGGCACAGTGAAAGAAACTGACACTCTCCCTACCTACAGTTTTCTGTCCCTAGAAAAAATGTTTTTTTAAAGCACACTATAGCACAAGGAGAAATCCCCTCACTTTCCTTCTTTGTCCCTAGAAACAAGGACTCGCACAGTAAAACACACTGACACTCTCCCTACCTATCCTTCTCTTTCCCTAAACTAAAGGAATCCAGGTTAAGCAAGAAAGAAATAAATGTCACTGTCCCTGCCTATGCTTGTCTTTCCCTGCTCCGGAACACACTACACTAGGCCGCCGTGCTGGCGGCCTTTTATAGTGTGGGGCGTGTACTAAACACCCTCAGCAATAATTGGCCACAGGCATCCTGCCTGTGGCCAATCATTGCTCTCCTCGCTGCCGGCGCTGTGATTGGCCAAGCATGCGGGGTCACAGTGCATGCTTGGCCAATCACAGCGCCTGGATGACACTGCGATGGCGTAGTGCATTGTGGGCCGTTCGCGTCACTTGAATTTGCCGCGAACGGGCCCAAATCGTTCGATCTTCGTGAACGATCGAACAGCCGATGTTCGAGTCGAACGTATGTTCGACTCGAACACGAAGCTCATCCCTAGTCGTGGGTATGACCAGAGCTCTGGATCCCAGGGTCCAGCTCTCCTAAGAGAAGCATTACAGGCAAAACCTTGCTCTTCTCTGCAAGGCCCGGGTACCGACCGTTTAGCTATGAAGCTTTTTTGGTCGGATCCGGAATAGCTTACTGAGGCCCAAAAGAACCTGTACGCAAGCTCAGTGAAAAACACATGTTTCTTCTTGGCCAACACCTTAGACACTGGCAAAAAACTGAGGTGCTCCCGGATGGGAGGGGCTTATATAGGGGAGGGTACTTCCGGTTTTGGAAGTTGCCAGTGCCAGCACCTGACGGTATCTATATAACCCATTAGTAATGACTATGTCGCTCTGTGTCCCGTGATGTACGAGAAAGAAAATCCAGTTTAACAGTAACTCATATTTATTCAGCCATTGCACTGAAAAATTGAAATGTTCAAACTTGTGGTTAAAATAACCAAAAAAAGGTGCGAAGTGGAAAAATATTATATTTTATGTAACATAGTAATTAACTTATGTGAAGTGTAAATTAACAAACATATGGCTCTATAACAGGGTGTGGGTTAAATTAACACCTTATGTTCCAACGTTGGAATGCTTTTTTTTCCCCCCATTTTATGCAGGAAGCCAACCTGACATTCTGCTTCTCACATAAAATGTAGCCATCTTGATTTTTTTTTAAAACTGCATTTTAGGGCCAATAAAATGGTACGGAGGATGTATTGGAAAAGGAGCGAGTACAAAGAAGGGCAACAAAGCTAATAAAGGGTCTGGAGGATATTAGTTTCGATGAAAGGTTGCGAGCTCTGAACTTATTCTCTCTGGTGGTATTTGATCACCTCTGGGATTTTTATTTTCTGCTAAACAAATTTAAAAAAAATACAGTTTTTTTGGTTTCTGTTGCAAAACTTTGTAAATAAGTATGTTTTCTCCTTCACTGACGGGCACTGATGAGCACTGGGAACTGATGGGCACTGATAGGCAGCATGGATGGGAACTGATAGGCAGGCATTGTGGGCACTGATTGACATCCCTGGTGGTGCCCCTGGTGGTCCAGTGTGGGCATCCTAGGGGGGGGGGGCTGTGCTGGTAATCAACCAGCACAGACCCCCTGTCAGAGGAGCAGCCGATCGGCCCTCCTCTACTCACCTCTGACAGATGGGGGCGCACAGCGACTAGTTATCCTGACCACGTCATATGACGCCCGGTCGCGATAACACAACCACTTTGCCGACGTCATTTTGCTATATGGCGGGCGGCAAGTGGTTAACCTTAAACTACTAAGAGGGTTCTTTACTGTAAGAGCGCCAAGGATGAGAATTCCCTTCCACAGGCGGTGGTCTCCGCGGGGAGCATCGATAGTTTCAAAAAACTATTAGATAAGCACTTGAACGACAGCAACATACAGGGATATACAATGTAATACTGACATATAATCACACACATGGGTTGGACTTGTGTCTTTTTTTCAACCTCACCTACCATGTAACTATGCATTGCGCCAGATGCAACAATATCAAGTAAACCTGTTTTCTACTTACTACAATATTTCCTGTTTAATCATTGGCTATCATTTTTACATTTAGGCCCCTTTCACACTGCCGTAACTTGAAAGTCACACGATTTTACCGCAATTTCCGGGAATGTCTGTGTAAACTTGAGGTCTATGGACCTCAACTCGCATCAAAGTCAGACCAAAGCAGTACAGGGACTACTTTGAAGTCGGTGATATGAATGGTACTTATTGGAAATCATGGAGTACGACTTGTCATGCGACTTTTCGATCCCAAGTCACAGGAGAAGTCGCACAAGTGTGAAAGGGGCCTAAAGTGGATGTAAACCCTCACATATACCCAGTGAAGTGAAAAGCCTCAGATGATACATAAAGGATGAAACAAATCCTCCTACATATGTTTTACATGTATATCTGCTGTCTTCAGCTTTCTAAACTCTTTGAAAAGTGCACATCCTGTTACAAATCTTTCTTCCTCATTCAGCAGTAGGTGTGGAGTCTGGGCAGACACTGTGTGAGAGCCAATTGGAGGAAAGGCACACACCCCCTCCACATAGGCAGAGGAACCAAGGAACATGCAGAGTAAGGATGAGCTCAGGCGTGTTCACAAACCGAACGTGCAGGGCCCGCCAGGAAGTAGGCACTGCACAGCGCTAATCACAGGCAGTCAGACATTTCCCGATCCCTGCAGATTGAGAAAATGTCTCACAACTTGTGAAAAGCGCTCTGCAGTGCCGACTTCCTGGCAGGCTCTGCATGTGCAGTTTGCAAACACGCCTGAGCTCATCCTTAATGCAGAGCTGTGATATGAATAGACAAGCTCCCTGCTTTTCTCCCTCCCCGACATAAATTTTCAGCTGCTGTTATCTCGTGAGTCGGAGAACTTGTCAGAAGTCACTCTGCTGATAACAGAGAAATGAAGCACCAGAGACAAATGGCACTCAGAGCTTTGGAGAGAGATAAGTAAACACTATAGATATACAGCAATACCTTGGCTTTTGAGTAACGTGGTTTATGAGCGTGGTCTCGCAAGACGAGCAGGATTGAAGCCTCTGGGGTGTGCAGTGCCGCATTTGGCCAGAGGTGCGGGGGCGCCGGTGACGCTCGGAAACACTCAGTTCCTGAGTGTCTCCGAGCCTATCCGAGTGCATCTGCGTGTCTCCGGCGCCCCCCTCACCTGTGGCCACATGCAGTACTGCATACACTAGCAGTGTCACTGGAAAGAATTATCTGAGTTTCCATTGACTCCTATGGCGAAACTCGCTTTTATATACGAGTGCTTTGGATTACACACATTCTTCTGGAACAAATTATACTAGTAATCCAAGGTACCACTGTACGTGCTTAGGTCAAATTTCATTAATGGAGTTCACAACCACTTTAAACACCTAAAGTGGTTCTAAAGTCAAACGTTTTTTTACCTTAACCACTTCAGCCCCGGAAGGTTTTACCCCCTTAATGACCAGGCCATTTTTTTGCGATGCCGCACTGTGTTATTTTAACCACTTAAGGACCGCCGCACACTGATGTACGTTGGCAGAATGACATGGCTGGGCACATGGGCGTACAGGTACGTCCCCTTTAAGAGCCCAGCCGTGGGTCGCGAGCACGCCGGCGCGCTCGTGACCCGGTCCTCTTCTCCGTGACCGTCCCCGCGGGAACAACGAGGAAGAACGGGGAGAGGCAAGTGTAAACAAACCTCTCCCCGTGCTTCCTAGTGAGCCTGTCACTGATCGTCAGCTCCTTGTCATAGGGAACGACGATCAGTGACGTCACACGCTAAGCCACGCCCCCACAGTAAGAAACACACATCAGGGAACACTTAACCCCTACAGCACCCCCTCCTGGTTAACCCCTTCCCTGCCAGTGTCATTTTTACAGTAATGAGTGCATTTTTATAGCACTGTTCGCTGTAAAAATTACAATGGTCCCAAAATAGTGTCAAAAGTGTCAGATGTGTCCGCCATAATGTCGCAGTCATGATAAAAATCGCTGATCGCCGGTATTACTAGGAAAAAAAAATATTAATAAAAATGCAATAAAACTATCCCCTATTTGGTAGACGCTATAAATTTTGCGCAAAACAAACGCTTATTGCAATTTTTTTTAACAAAAATATGTAGAAGAATACGTATCGGCCTAAACTGAGGAAAAAAAAACGTTTTTTTTATATATTTGTGGGGGATATTTATTATAGCAAAAAGTAAAAAATATTGCATTTTTTTCAAAATTGTCGCTCTATCTTTGTTCATAGCGCAAAAACTAAAAACCGCAAAGGTGATCAAATACCACCAAGTGACCAGGTCTTTAAGCTGCATAATGGTCCGGTCTTAAGTGGTTAACTGACAACTGCGTGGTCGTGAGACGATGTACCCAAATAAAATTGATGTACTTTTGTTCCCACAAATAGAGCTTTCTTTCGGTGGTTTTTGATCACCTCTGCGGTTTTTATTTTTTGCGCTATAAACAAAAAAAAACCCACCATTTCAGAAAAAAACAATATTTTTTACTTTCTGCTATAATAAATATGCCCAAATATAATTAATGACTCTTAAAAAAACACTTTAATACCTCTTAAAGGGTAACTAGACCCAAGAACAAAAATGCAATATATATCATAAGTCCTTTCATGTGCTGGCTGACTTGCTTTAAAAAACAAAAAAAAACTAAAAACATATTTAGCAAATTCAGAAAATACCTGCTGACCTTGCCAGATATGGAGTGTGCTTGTCCCTTCCTGTGAGTTATACCACAGAATATCTTCCTTCCTAGCCATCTTCTGTAAACCACTAAATCGTTCTGACCTCATGTAATGGAAATGAGGAGATACAGACAAGTTTGTAGTCCATATCAGGAGAGCAGCTTAGGGTGACAAGTAGGGATGAGCTCCGGCGTGTTCGCATTGAACACGTGCAGAGCCCGCCAGGAAGTCGGCACCGCGCTGCGCTAATGACAGGCATGGAGACATTTCCCGATGCTTGGCTGCAGAGATCGGGAAATGTCTCCCTGCCTGTGATTAGCACAGCGCGGTGCTGACTTGCTGGCGGGCTCTGCACGTGTTCAATGCGAACACGCCGGAGCTGATCCCTAGTGACAACCATGGTTCCCTCCATAGACAGACACAGTGTGGAGGAGATATAGCCACCCAGGAACAATGTTATTTGCAGGATTTCCAGGAGAAGAAAAAAAAATTAAAAAAAGAAAACAAATGCAGGCACCAGACCAAGAACTCGTAAACTGCAACATTTTGCATTTTTGCTTTTGCGTTTAGATTCACTTTAAAGCACAAGCTTTATAAAAACATAATATACAGAAAAGTGCAGTATTTTTTTTTTTTAAACTCTTTATTTATAATTTTCTATAACACAACATACAGAAAGAAAGAAAAGGCATGAAAGAAAAATAAATATATACATAGATATATATATATATATATATATATACATACACACATACACATACATACATACACACATATACACACACATACACATACACACATACATATGAAAAATAAATAAGTAAATACATAAATAAATAAATAAATAAATAAATAAGAGCAGCTGCTCATGTCAATGTTCCACACATCACATATGACCTACTTAATCAACATTATAAGAATATAAATATTTTACTGTAGCTTCCGAAAATATAAAGGTAATCAATTAACCAATATTTTCATTTTCCAAGTTAGTAGGTCTCGCCCACCCCATATTGGGAACAAACTGTAGGCGAAGACCCATCAACCTGTTGCTAAATTCGTTATAACAAATGTATTATCTACTTAGCTAAGCTTGAGATAGGTAACTAAAGAACTACAAAGAACAGTTTTTTAGATATTTAGAAGCTCTAGGGTGGACCATCCAATTTTGCCATTTTTCTTTAAAGTTATCTGTGTTGTAATTTTTGTATGCCAACATCAGTTCATATTGAGCTTGAATATTCAGTCTAATTATGACATTGGTTAGGTTTGGAGTTTCAAAGGATTTCCATAGACTGGATATTGTGAGTCTGGCTGCTATCAGTGTATGGGCTACAATAGTTCTATACATTATAGGGTATATGTCTAGATTTATTCCTAGAAGGGCCATGGCAGGGGTGAGATCCAGCAAATTGCCAGTGAGATCCGCTAAAAACACTGAGACAGAATTCCAGAAACTGTGTATATTTTTACAGCTCCATAGGGTATGATGAAGATTCCCTATTTGCTCATTGCATCTCCAACAGATCGGTGAAGCTGTGGGATATATCTTTGATAGTCTATATGGCGTCATATACCATCTGTTTAAAATTTTTTGGGAGTTATCCCAGTGATCAGTACAAGAGGAAGCCTTCCTGAATATTAAAATTGCTTTCCTCCATTGGGTACCTGTGAACGTCTCAGATAAATCTTTTTCCCACTTGAGCATATGGGGGTTTTTGTAGTCTGTGGGGTATGTGGTGAGAAGGTCATAAAATAAAGAGATACCCCTCACTTTTTGGTCTTTATTGTTTGTTAAATAATGCCAAATTGAGGCCGGAATATTTATATTGTTATGGGGAAGGAAGTTTTTTAGTCTAGAACATTTTGCTATTTTACGCATTACCAACTCTTTATAGCTTACAGGTAGTTCATTATAAATGTTGTATCCCTGTTTGACCCATTCTTTTGATGTAATGCGGATTTTGCAGTAATCTATTATTTTCACTGGTATTTGTACTGTAACATTATTGTCCCAATTTTTTGTTTTGGATAAAACGTGTTTCCATGCTATCAAGGTGGCTCTAATACTAATTAGGTTGGGGATGTTGATTTTTTTAAGTAAGTGGCTAGCCATAGAAAGTGCATACAGGTCGTATCCTAGTGTTGCCTCCCTTTCAATAGTTGCCCATAATTTATCCTCTGAAGGGGAGAACCAGTGTTTCATTTGATCTAGTAGTGAGGCGTAATAGTAACTTTTTACTTCCGGTAATCCCATTCCTCCCACTGTTTTATTGGAAGTCAGTATGGAAAATGCCACTCTAGGTTTTTTCCCATTCCAGATAAAATTTTTGAGTTTCTTATTAATTTGTGTGAAAAATTTATTGGGAATAATAGTAGGGAGGGAGCGGAAATAATATAATATTTTGGGTAGTGTTTGCATTTTAAAGGCTGCTATTCTCCCTACCCATGTGAGTTGAGTTTTTTGTATATTTTGAAGATCTTTTTGTACTATTTCTAGGAGTGTGGGGAAGTTAATTTCATACATTTTGGAGGGCGGGTAAGTAAGTTTAATCCCTAAATATGATAAAGAAGTTGTATCCCAGTTAAAACCATATTTTTCTCGCATACTTTTAATTTGGTCAGGAGATAAGTTCATTGGTAATACATTGCATTTATTTTTGTTAATTTTGTAGTAGGATATTTTGCCATAATGGTCTAGTATATTTTGTGCAGCAGGTAATGATGCATCTGGGTTAGTTAATGATAATATGATATCGTCCGCAAATAGTCCGATTTTGTGTTCGTATTGTCCTATTTTTATACCTTTAATGTATGGGTTTATTCGTATGGATTCTGCCAAAGGTTCTATCGCTAATGAAAATATCAGGGGGAATAGAGGGCACCCTTGTCTAGTTCCGTTAGTGAGATTAAATCTTTTAGAGATTGAGCCTGATGTAGATACTCTGGCTGAAGGTTGTGTATAGAGTGACATAATAGCAGTATGTATAAATCCCTTGAATCCAAATTTTGTTAATGCCTTAGATATGTAGTCCCAGTGCATTCTATCAAATGCCTTTTCGGCGTCTATAGCTAATAGAAGGGAAGGTGTTCTTTCGTTATCTATCTGGTTAATCAGGTTTAGAATTCTTCTCGTACCATCTGGTGCTTGTCTGCCCTTAATAAATCCTACTTGGTCAGGTTTAATGAGATAGGGGGTAGTTTCTAGCAGTCTATTTGCCAATATTTTAGCGTAAATTTTCAGGTCTGTATTCAATAACGAAATGGGACGGTAGTTAATGGGGGATGTAGGGTCTTTTTCTGTTTTAGGTATTGTAATTATGATTGCCTCTAACATTTCCTTAGGAAATTGACTGGTATTTGCTACATGGTTAAATAGATTGGTTAGATATGGAACTAAAATATCCACACAGGCTTTATAATATTCTGCTGATAAACCATCACTACCTGGCGCTTTATTTATGGGTAAATGTTTGATAACATTGAAAATTTCTATTCGCGATATTGGTTCATTGAGTTTTTCAAGGGTGGTAGGGTCAATTTCAGGAAGGTTTACTGATTTCAGGAAGTCAGAAATACTCTCGGGAGTAGGTTGAAAGGTATTTTTGTCCTCCCGAAGGTTATATAGAGAAGTATAATAATCTGCCAGTGAATCTGCTATTTCTTGGGGGTTATAATGGGTATTTCCTGTTTTATGGTGTATTATTTTAGATATTTTATTATTGTTTTGTCGTTGACGTAGTAGATTTGCTAATAGTCTACCAGCTTTATTATTCTGGGAATAATAATTTAGTTTTATTCTTTTTAGGTATCTGTCATGGTCTTCTAGCAAGGCACATCTCAGTTCTAACCTGAGTTTGGTTAATTGTTGTATCAAATTGGAATCTTTGGGGTTTTTTTTATGAATTTCTTCCACACTTGCTATATCTTTTAATAAATTATTTATAATATTTTGTTTCTTTTTTTTTTCCCTTGCTGCTACCTGTATAAGAATCCCTCTAACAAAAGCTTTATGGGTACACCATAAATTTGCAATATTCAGAGATTCACCTTTATGGATATCAAAAAATTCAGTTAAATTCCTTTTTATTACAGACAGGTTCCTCTTTTGAGATAGAATGAACGTATTGTTTCTCCATAAGGAATTATTAGGACAGGTACCTCCTGTCTGGATTTCTAGTGTAATTGGTGCATGGTCAGACCAGGTTATATTATGTATTTTGGCATCTATTACTCTTTGTAGCAGGTGTTTGTCTGTAATAAAATAGTCTATCCTGGAAAATGATTTATGAACCTGTGAAAAAAAAGTGTAGTCTCTTTCAGTTGTGTGTAGACATCTCCAGGGGTCATAGAGGTCTTCATCTTGAAGCATCTTGTTCAGTCCATATCTGGTGGAATTTTCTTTTTTGGAAGTGTCCATAATGGGATCCAGAGGTGCATTAAAGTCCCCGCAGAGAATAAGTGGTCCTTTTTGTAGTTTCCTTGCAACCGTTATTATTTTCCGTATAAATCTTTGTGGGTGTTTATGTGGAGCATATATATTTATAATTGTATAATCTGAGTTGTTAATGGTTGCTACCAGGATTATATATCTACCTTGGTTGTCCATTTTAAGGTCCAATAGTTGAAAGGTGACCGTATCTTTAATTGCAATTACAACTCCTTTTTTCTTCTTCTTATTGTTAGAAGTAAAAATTTTTGGGAACTTATGATGTGAGAATTTGGGAATTTTGTCTTTTGCAAAATGCGATTCCTGTATACACACTATATCGCTTTTGTGTTTTAGTGCGTCAGTCCAGAGAGCTCTTCTTTTATATGGGCTATTGAGACCTTTGGTGTTGATTGACAGCAGTTTAAGGCCCATATTGAAGGAATTTGGTGCTTATTAATTTTGTCTTGTCATTATGCGATAAGAATATTATCTCAATACTGTTATTCTTACCGATATCTTTCTTGTCCAGTAGATGGTGGTAATGCATCTGAAAACTTATGAAGTGAAAACGCAACAATAAAACAAACAGTTTTAACAAAAAATAAAAATAAGAAATTTGGAGTTGGTATGCAACTCCTGTGTACATTGTGAATGTACCCTTTATCCTTAGGGAGGGGGAGTAACAAGACCTCCCAGACTTAGGGCCCCCCCCTGGATTTGAATCCCTGAGAATAGGATTTGGTATATATAGTGAACTGGAAATGGAGCATTTCTGTGTAAGTGAAATATATTTTTCAGTCAAAAGTTTCCTTGGCGGCAGCGGCCAAGGTTCTTCCTTGGTTAGTATGCCTTTGGGTCATTTTCCCTGATGGGGGATTATCCGAGATGTCCTCACTGTCGGTAGGAAGTATCCCCCATAGCTGTACAGTTTTTAGACCCTCCTCCAGGGTATGTATGGAATGCATCTTGCCCTCACGTTCTATCAGTAATTTTGTGGGGAAACCCCATCTATAAAGTATTTTATGGTTTCGGAGAATTTTTGTTATCGGGTTCAAGTTCTTGCGTGCCAATAATGTAGCTTGCGATAGGTCTGAGTAAAGTTTGATTCCTGCATATGGGTCAGGTAGCGGTAAGTGGTGACGTGCATACTGCATTACTTGGTCCTTCACTTGGAAAAAATGTATTTTTGCAATTACATCTCTGGGTAAGTGCTCTGGTATATGCGAGGGCTTAGGCAATCTGTGTGCCCGATCAATTGACAGTTCATGTTGAGGGACCATTGGTAATAGTGCTGTTATCATGCCTTTTATAAATGTCTTCAATTCCTGGGGCTTAACATTTTCTGGTATACCACGAAATTTAACATTGTTCCTTCTACTTCTGTCTTCAAGGTCTGAGATCTTTAATTTTAGGTTTTTTAATTCCTCTTCCACATCAAAGTGGGCTTCAACTAGGTCATTGTGTGCCTCAGTAAAGTCGCACATCTTATTTTCTATGTAGTCTACTCTGTCACCAATTGCGTCAAAATCTCGCTTGGACTGTTGCATGAAATTAAACATATCTTGTTGCAGAGCCCCCCTTAATGACATGACTATCTCTTTAAGTGTGGAGTCTGAGACAGGCTGACCTGAGGTGGGAATGGCATGCAGTTTTTCATCAAATGGATTGTTGTATACTGTCATGTCAAAGTTATGAGGAGATTCACTTACATTCTCTTCTGAATTGTCTAATCTTCTTTTCTGAGAAGGAGGGCTGTGAATTTCAGCTTGTGAGAGAGTGCTGTTTGGAAGCTGTATTTCCATAGCTGATTTCTGCTTATTCTCCTGAAGTGCAGAGTAGCGCCTTAAATTGTGCTGAGAGGCTGAGGGACCTGCGCCATCTTGTTTTCCCTGAGTCCTGTCAGGGCTCAGGAAATCACTCAATTTAAGGGGTTTCTCCTTCTTTTTGTTCCCCATCTGCACCTTATGTTCTCCACCGCTACCGGAGCTTATCTGGGTTCTCAGGGCTGCTTTTTGTTTGCTTCTAGCCGCTCAGGGGATTCCCGTTATCCTGGAGCAGGTTACAGAGCGACCATTCTCCCTCACCTCAGGCCACGCCCCCTCCAAAGTGCAGTATTTTTTAAGCATTCTCTCGGTGGTGGGGAGTCAATAGGACTTAAAGGGGTTGTAAAGGTTTGTTTTTTATTTTCTAAATAGGTTCCTTTAAGCTAGTGCATTGTTGGTTCACTTACCTTTTCCTTGGATTTCCCCTCTAAATGTTTTTTTTCTTTGTCTGAATTTCTCACTTCCCGTTTCTCCTCAGTAAACTTCACACCATCACCCGAGCGGTGTTTAGTCAGCCAGAACAGCTTACTGAACAGCTTACTGAGGAGGAACAGGAAGTGAGAGATTCAGACAAAGAAAACAAAGAAAGAAAACATTTAGAAGGGAATTCGAAGGAAAAGGTAAGTGAACCAACAATGCACTAGCTTAAAGGAACCTATTTAGAAAATAAAAAACGAACCTTTACAACCCCTTTAATACATATTCATAGTTCGAAAACAAGATAGAAGATCACGTCACCCTTAATGCGAGTTTTATAAGGCAATAAACCTTCTCTGTAGTCCCTAAAATCAGGTAGCATTTGTTTTCAAGGGAATCAGCAGTTTGCCAAGGAAGCTTTGAAATCCAAGTTGACATTATGTTAAATATTCATAGTCATGTACATTTCTACTATTTTATAGCACCACCACCATGTTTTAGGTAGTTCTTATGCTTCTTAATAAGACATTAATAATTAAGACCCCTTCCATAAAAGCACTCATACAGTTCAACCGCAGACCATCATGACCTGGTTGTCTGGATCTTAGCATGTTTATCACTTGGCTCACCATCATTAAAGTAGACTTACAACAAAAAACACTACTAAAGCACACACTAATCCCACTGTTTGGAAAGATCTGCCTATAAAATGTGGAGAGGAGATGTTGCTGTTGTCAAGCAGGAAACCACCAATTTCTCTCTCTACAACCAAATATACACAACAATCTCCATGGGGAATTTTTAGGCAACAACTATTCACAGATCTTTATAAAATGTGTATTTTTATATCAAAAAAATTATCACAGTTAAAACCACATAGCGCTGACATATTTTTTACATCACAACTTTCATATTGTATGCATCATGTACTATACCCAAGGTTGACCCGGAAGGAACCATTCACAGATTTCTGCAATGCTCCAGTATATGTCCCCAAATCCGGGACACACCCAACGCATTTTGAACAATGTTTTTTGCAGAGATAAGGGTATACCGTATGGTTTTCAAAATAATGTAGGTATTTACCATACACATCATACATTTATAATTACAAAGCCTTTTTCCTCACCGAGAGGGGCCAAGCTGGCTGGCAAGCCCATAACATGTGCACACTAGAGCTGCACAATTAATCGTTAAAGAATCGAGGTCGTGATTCTACTCCCCTCGCGATCTTAAAACCGCATTTCCTTGAATTAGTGCAGAGAGTTCTCTGCTCAAGCCGACAGCTGTCAAAACCCCCCCAAAAAACAGGCAGCCTGCCAAGTTTATCACAACATCGCTCAAGCGAGATAAAGAGAAACATTGTAACATTTAGTTCTTTTAGATCAGGGACCTCCAAACTACCGCCCTCCAGCTGTTGCGGAACTACACGTCCCATTAAGGCCTCATGCCCACGGACGTTTTTACACTTGCGTTTTTGAGCGTTTTTTACAGCTTAAAAATGCCTGTCCATGTTAGTCTATAGCTTCATGCCAACCTAGATGTTTTTGAGCTGCAAATAGCATAGACGTTTTTAAGCTGTAAAAAAACCCAGGACCAGTGCGTTCCTCAGCGTCGGAGTTAGGAAGAAAAAAACGCGGAAAAATGCGCACTAACGCGCGGTCGCCTTTTTTTTAGCTCCGACGTTTTTTGTTTTTTTTTCTCAAAAAAAAATAAAAAAATAAAAATGTACAATAACATGGACAGGCGTTTTTAAGCTGTAAAAAACGCAGCTGTAAAAACGACCGTGGGCATCAAGCCTAAGGATTGGAAAACTCTGATATTCACAGACATGACTAGGCATAATGGGAATTGTAGTTCCTGAATAACTGGAGGACTATAGTTTGGAGACCCGTGTTTTAGATCAAAGAAATTAACTTCGACCTGTAAATGAGGTCACTTAAAGACTAAACCTTTTTCTGACACTTGTTGCTTACAAGTTAAAATCAGTATTTTTTGCTAGAAAATTACTTAACACCCCCAAACATTATACATACCTTATATACTCGAGTATAAGCCGAGATTTTCAGCCCTTTTTTTGGGCTGAAAGTGCCCCCCCCGGCTTATACTCGAGTCAGTGTACCTGAAAAAAATTGAGGGGCTGCGGCGTCCATCGTTTAAATCTCGCGGTCTCCTCCTGGTCCCTTCCGTGATAGGCGGAACTGTGTCTGCTGAGAATCGCCTATCACGAACGTTCTCTCATCCTCACCCATCCCAGCAGACACTGTGTTCAGTGTTCCGCCAATCACGGACACCTTTTCATCCTCGGACAAGAGGACGCCTGTGATTGGCGGAACACTGAACACAGTGTCTGCTTGTAAACTGAGGATGAGAGAACGTTTGTGATAGGCGTTTTCTAAGCAGCCTCTCAATTTTTTTCAGGTACAATTTCAATTTTAGGGGAACAGTGAGGATGGGCACAGTAAGGTGGCAATGGGCAGAGTGAGGTTGGTCACAGTGACAATTGGCTTAGTGAAGTTGCAATGGGCACAGTGGGGCGTGCAAATGGGCATTGTTGACCCTCTTCCACTCACAGTAGCTGCTGCATTCTCACCCTCGGCTTATACTCGAGTCAGTAAGTCTTCCAAGTTTTTTGTGGTAACATTAGGCACCTCGGCTTATACTCGAGTATATACGGTATATTTTTAGCAGAGACCCTAGAGAATAAAATGGCGGTTGTTGCAATATTTTATGTCACACTGCAATTGTGCAGCAGTCTTTCAAACGCAATATTTTTTGAAAAAATACACTTCAATTAATTTAAAAAAAAAAAAACTAAACAGTAGAGTTAGCCCAATTTTTTTGTATAATGTGAAATATGATGCTACACTGCGAGAATCGTGCTCTTTATTCTAAGCAAAAGTTCTTTTAGCCAGAACTGTGCAGCTCTAGTGCACACTGAAATCACATGGACAGCACTCAAGGCAGATGTGGCCTATAGTAAAATCATCCTGACCAAGTCAATATGTCAGTCAGCTGGTATACTATAGGACACATCTGGCTTCGGGTACTGTCTCTTCATGCACATTTTATAGACCTGGCAGCCAGTGTGCCCCTTCTTTCTAAAGGAAAAGGCATCTTGGTTTTCATTGTGGCTGATATGTATGTACCTACATCATTTTACAACTACAATATATGTCCTTACCCCTGAAGAAGACATTATTTAAAACACGTTGGATGTCCTGGGTTTAAATACTCAAAGGGTATCCTCTACAAAATCCACAATGCTAAACTACCAATGATAATATAGAAATAACAAATTACCACTTAAGCCCCGGAAGGATTTGCCCCCTTAATGACCAGGCCATTTTTTGCGATACGGCACTGCGTCGTTTTAACGGACAATTGCGGGGTCATGCATCGTTGTACCCAAACAAAATTGACGTCTTTTTTACCCACAAATAGAGCTTTCTTTTGGTGGTATTTGATCACCTCTGCAGTTTTTATTATTTGCGCTAAAAACAAGTGTATTCCCTGGGTGTGTTCTAACTGTAGAGGGGGATGGGCTCACTGGGACACGACAGAGACCACTGTTCCCGATCACTGGGAACAGAAGAAGATCTCGGACATGTCATTAGGCAGAACAGGGAATCCCCTTTTTTTTCATAGACAGTTCCCCATTCTGCCTCCGTACACAGCGATCGTGGGTCGCTGGCAGACAGAGTCCACGCGCCCGCTATCCTTGCACGGACCAATGTACAGGTACGTTGGTTTGCGCGGGAGAGCCGATCTGCCGCAGTAAATGTACGTGAGCTGGTCGGCAAGTGGTTAACCAAAAATAATAGATAAAATGTATCAAACATAAAACGTTGCTGCTTACACATGTCCTGGGTTTGGGGACATATACAGAAGCATCAAGCATATAGCAATTTATGCACGGTCCTTTCTGGGTCAAATTTAGGTATAATACATGATTTATATAATATGAAAGTTGTTGTGATGTAAACAAATATGTCAGCTGCTATGCGCTTTTAAATTGTTACTAAACCCAGGATCCTGCATTCACTATATCTGGTCTCCCACAGTACACACAACATGGACATTCTATTATTTTAGTTAATATAAACTGCTAAATACCTTTTCTCATCAGCAGTATATAGAAATCTTGTGACTTCTATCAGTGTCCAGCCAAGCACTGGTTAAAACTTGTAGGAGGAGTTTTCATTATCCTCTGACTGTCCTATGAGGCTGCATGACTCCTGACCCTCCTGTCTGGACAATGCTGATTGGACCTGTGACGATCACATGCACCCTTCCAAACTGAGCAGTTGCAGAGTGTCCCCAAGGCTCTGTACTACCAGGATATGGATTGGCGACTGTGGAAGAAGGGGAGGATCAAAGAAGACAGGATCAAACAGCATTTTTACACAATGCAGAGGATTACCCCTTAGGTTCCACAGTGAGTATAACAAGCATGCTTTACTGCATATACAGACTGATTTTACTGTTGTGGGTTTAGTAACACTTTAACTGTGTACTCTATTATAATGCAAAAATAAAAATGCACGTTTTATAAAATTCTGTGACTAACCGTTTCCTAAAATGTCCTCATGGAGATTGTGACGTATGTTTGGTATGTATAGGAATGCTGGCAATGCTCAGTCCTGCATCTCCAACTTATACCTCTCTATACCAATGGAAAAAGTGGTGTAATAAATGCCCAGTCCAACCTCATAACTACACTTAGGAAGCACTTAGCAACATTATCTCACGGGGGCCAGAATAGTAGGAAAAGAAGATTTTTATGATGTACAGTAAAACCTTGGATTGCGAGCATAATTCGTTCCGGAAACATGCTTGTAATCCAAAGCACTTGTATATCAAGTAATAGTGGAAACTCAAATGATTCATTCCACAACCATTTATTCTTAGGTCCTTCAGTTTATAGCCCATATAAAAAGATTATAGCAATGTGACCAGGTTGTGGAACCATAAAATGTCCTAATGGAAGCCTCCACAAGGGGATTAGAAGCAAAATCCAGCAGGAGCTACAGAGTATTAACCACTTAAGCCCCGGACCAATACGCAGCATAAAGACCAGGCCCCTTTTTGCGATTCGGCACTGCGTCGCTTTAACTGACAATTGCGTGGTCGTGCGACGTGCCTCCCAAACAAAATTGGTGTCCTTTTTTTCCACAAATAGAGATTTCTTTTGGTGGTATTCGATCACCTCTGCGGTTTTTATTTTTAGCGCTATAAACAAAAATAGAGCGACAACTTTAAAAAAAAAAGAAATGTTTAACTTTTTGCTATAATAAATATCCCCAAAAAATGTATATATTTTTTTTTTTTTACTAGTAATGGTGGCGATCAGCGATTTTTTTCGTGACTGCGACATTATGGCAAACACATCGGACACTTTTGACACATTTTTGGGACCAGTCATTTTTACAGCGATCAGTGCAATAAAAAATGCACTGGTTACTGTAAAAATGACACTGGCAGTGAAGGGGTTAACCACTAGGGGCGCTGAAGGGGTTAGGTGTGTGATTCTAACTGAGGGGGGGCGTGGCTACGAGTGACAGGTCACCGATCTCCGCTCTGATTACACAGAGCGGAGATCGGTGACAGTGTCAGTAGAGGAGCGGGGAGATGTTGGTTTTACACTAACATCTCCCCGCTCCATCCCTCCGTGAGACGATCGCGGGGATGCCCGCGGCGTTTGAGTCCGCGGGACCCGCGATCCGACGCACGGGGATGACTGCAGGGTCACGAGAGCGCCGCCTGTGGCGCGCGCGACCACACGGCAGACAGTTAAAGGGCCACGTACAGGTACGTGATTGTGCCTGTACGAGCCATTCTGCCGACGTATATATGCCATGAGCGGTCGTTAAGGGATTAAAGAGAAGAGAGGCGCCTCTAAAAGTGTAGCAATATGTTGCTAAATGTTGTACCTTCATTAAATGTAATTATATTACAACACTTAGAGGCGCCTCTCTTCTCTTTTATAATCAGTTGTGACATGACGCTACTTGTATATCAAGACATTGCTTGTATATCAAGTCAAAATTCATTTAAAAATGTTGCTTGTCTTGCAAAACGCTCTCAAACCAAGGATTTACTGTATATTTCTTATTTAACCAGCACTGGAAAAGAACATCTGGCAGGTTGTGGCGTTTCTTCAGGAGCGTGTGCCATGACCAGCGGCTCCTGTCCGAATGCGCGGGAGTGACTTCACGCGGCTCCGGACAGTCACATAGCCAGAGTCCACAGCCCTGGAAGGAAGATGGGCAAAGATGAATGCGGCCTGCAGCGGGGATGACGCGGGCTTCCTTTGCAGGTAAGTGTTACACAATGTGCTAGTATACGATGCATACTAGCACATTATGCCTTTACTTTGCAGTGATTGTTAAAAGAAAAAAATTTTTTTGCAGAGTTTATTTACTCTTTAAATACTTTACGGGTCAGTTTCATTATAAGGGCCGGAGAAATCAGCTTTTGTATGTCTGGATATCACACAGCTTGTTACATTGTAGCCCATCATTTATAATCCTTTGCTAGACCGTAGGAGAAAAAAAAAACAGTCTGCCATTTACCATTTGGAGACTGCAGCATGTGCGTACTAGAAAAATCCTGGCCCTAGTTTAGAAGCTTTATATATCCGAATGCTTTATAAACATAACAAAAAAACTGGCATAATTTGGATTTAATTCTGTTACAGGCCCAATGGAAGTTGGCTCCTGCAAAAATAATTTGATTGTGCAGCAGTGTCCCTCGTGTCCCTTGGGAAGGAGTGAGGTCGGCAGTATGTTCTTCATGCTCAAAGCTGGCAAATGTGGTTGGAATAGGAAAAAGTGGCAGCTGTTGTATGGGCTAAAAACAATGTGTAGCAAACAAGTTTGGAAATGTCAGGTTGGTGTATACCTAGAACCAATTAACTGGAAAAATCTCTGAAAACATTATGATAAGCTTCAGCTTTACACTGACTGATCAAATATACATCACACACACACAGGCACAGTAAAAGTATGGAAAACAAAATTAAGTGATTAATTAAGTAACTAAGACAGATTCTTTTCTATATACCACATAGCGTATCGACGTTAATCTATAACCACAATTTTATAGTGAAACTTTGCAACAGGAGTTCAGGGGGAATCTTTTAATGGAAACACTTGTTCTGGGTTACAACCATCCAAGGCCAGCCATAGACGGAGCAATTTTTTTCTTCTTACAACCACAGGTTGCAGGAAAAAAAATCGCTTGATTGCCCTATCAACACAGTTCCTCCCGCTGAGCCATTGTCTTCTACCGGCTGGGGGGGGGGGGAAGTCCCCCCCAGGAGAACGCAGTAATTATTGCTGCCGCTAGCAATAATCAAAGGCAAAATCCGAGAGGCCTGTTCTATAAATCCACTTGGGTGCATTCAGTCTGCCCATACATGGTTCAAATCTCTGCTGCTTCAGCAGGATTCAAACCTTCTATGGTCGGATTAAGAGGAGTATTCTCCCATGCGCATGCTCTGAAACGCGTTGTGTTTCTCCATTCCACCTAACTCTGCTGACGTCACACGCTGTTCCTCAAGCCTCGTCGCCATCTCCTCTAAAGGATACAGCCGGCTTCCACTCCGGCACCTTGCGGCTTTCATATCCGGGAATCGGGACACTCTGGGACATGCAATACAATCTTGGACTCTGAACCAGCTAGGACGTTGATCCCATATGAGCATCTCTCCATTTACTTACATGTAAGTGTGGATAATACTATTGTTACTTCATTAAAACATTTTACTCAGTGGCGCTTTTCCGATTTGTCTTTTTCCACATTAACCCTGAGCTAGCTTCACTCTCCAGAAGAGCTGCCTTGAGTATTCGTTTGCCTCTAATAGACCTTTTCCAATCACCTTCACCTGCATTGAAGACTTTTCACTATTATACAAATCTGGACAATCCACCCTGGTATTTGGACTCTTAATTGATTTATCATTAATTGTGATTACTATATAGGCATCCTGAGCACTAGCATTTTTCTGTTTTTTCTAGAGAATAAAATGGCGGTCGTTGCAATAATTAATGTCACACCATATTTACGCAGCGGTCTTACAAGCGCACTTTTTTTGTAAAAAATACACTTGTTTTTACTTTAAAAATAAGACAACAGTAAAGTTAGCCCAATTTTTTTTTTTATATTGTGAATGATAATGTTACGCTAAATACATCTACACCCAACATGTCACGCTTCAAAATTGCACCCACTCGTGGAATGGCGACAAACTTTTATCCTTAAAAATCTCCACAGGCGACGTTTAAAAATGTCTAACGTTCGTGGCGATATCTCACATGTTTGGTTTGAACACTGTTTTCATATGTGGGCACAACTTACGTATGCGTTTGCTTCTGCGCGCGAGCTCGCCAGGACGGGGCGCTTTCATATTTATTTATTTTTTACATGTTCTTTTAAAAAAAAAAAAAAAAGTTTGGGTCACTTTTAATCCTATTACAAGGCATGTAAACATGCCTTGTAATAGAAAAAAAAAACATGACAGGACCTGTTAAATATGAGATCTGGGGTGAAAAAGACCTCAGATCTCATATTTACACTAAAATGCAATAAAAAATAAAATGTAATTTCTGGCAGCAACTGTGTCACTTTAAAGCAGAACTCCGGGATCGGTGAAAAAAAAACCCCCATTAGTACACCCCCCTACACAAAACACTAAACAGTTAATACATTTGTGAAATTCCTTACAAATGAAGAGAAAGGTCTAATTGAATTTTAGGAAGGTCATCTCTGTATATTCAAAAAATGGCAGCAACTATTCTGCCAAGGAGGAGGTGTTACACCAGGGATTGCATCATATCCTCTCCTCTCTCTATACCAGGGGTCTCAAACTGGCGGCCCTCCAGCTGTTGCGAAACTACAAGTCCCATGAGGCATTGCAAGGCTGACAGTTACAAGCATGACTCCCTCAGGCAGAGGCATGATGGGACTTGTAGCTCCGCAACAGCTGGAGGGCCACCAGTTTGAGACCCCTGCTCTATACACTATAATGAAACTACACTTCCCATCATGCTTTGGGAACTTGTCAGCCCCAACTGGGCTTGTGATAGGAGGAAGGGAACGCTGCATCTGTGTGAGGTTCAGACCGGGAATCTCAGACTTGCTGGTCCACCCACTGGAGCGAGCAGGAAGTGTTGGTTGAACTAAACTACAGGAGGGATGTGACAAGACCAGTGGAATGAACGGCATAGCAGCCTGTGGTCTTGCAAACAGGAAACCACAGGGAATCAACCCCATTGTTTAAAAAATTCACAGGCAGTTTGTTTTTTTTGTTTTTAAATACAGGAGGCATTGAGCAGATGGACTACATATTCTAGAAAGGTAGGAAAGTACATCGTTCGTAAAGTTGAAATCTTTAAAAAAATAGCTAGCAGGAGGGAATTTAGGGTAGAAAAAAAAAACATCCTAAGGACTCATGCACACTGGACATTTTGATAACTTTCTTAGACTCCTTGCCTCCTGGCAGCAGAGTTTTGGCAGAAAAAACTCTTGACGTATAACGCATTTTGGTGCGTCAAGCTCTTAAGCGTTAATTTAATTGGCCAGAATTATTGAAATTAATGTCTAATCGCTAAATGCGCCTAGGCATGTTTAGATCCGTTTAGGCGTTCAATGCGTTTTTTTTCCCCAAAACTCTGCTGCTCCTGGTTGCACTGGCTGTGGGTTTGTTTTTTCTGCCTCAAAATGCCTATCTGTGCATTGACACATAGGTATTTTTTTTCCTGCCTCTAAACTCCCCTGCATGATAGCCCAACGCCCCTAGGAGCAGCAGAAAAACGTCTACTGTGCATGAGGCCTAAGTCTGCTTAGCTCTTTTCCTCTCTGCCAGCAGTTTAGAAATATTTGTACAGTCAGCCACTAATGAGTAGCTTAGTTTACAACACCAGTATCTGTAGGATGCAAATAGGTCCAGGGATGAAGTAACTCCTGTGTGCATGCACTGGAGTTATGCCATCCTGGCTCGACCCCACCAATCAAGACAGCTGAGACTACCACACCCTGAAGAAGAGAAAGAGCGTAAGAAGATGGAAGCACCAGTGACAAGGTGCATATTTACACATTATGGAAGGTACAGCTCCAAGGGGACCTTAGACTATTAGCTCCATTAAAAAAAAAAAAAAACCCGGAATCACTGAATGCCACTTTACCAAAAATGAATCCTCTACTGAAATTTCTCCCCTAAAATGGACACTTCCGGGAATGTTGTTTTCCTACCTCCCCTGCTGATTTTTGGTTGCTCTCTCTGACCTCTCATCACTACAGGAAACAATAGAGATGCAGGGATCACTGGAAGGAACCACTTAGTGCAGCAGGGGATACCGGAGAATGTTTGTCTTGGAAGTGTTTGTTTCAAAACAGACTTCAAAAGAGGCTCTCTCTTCAACGGAACAGCAACAGTTGATTGAAAGCACTATACCTATGCCAGATTATTCAACAAAAGTTTAATGTTTGTGTAAATATGTAAAGACTTCCACGTGTGGCCTGACACTTGCAAGCAAGAAGCTTGCGATTCTGTAAACATGGATTTGAAAACATACTGCTGTGGAACTGTGAATGGCTCATTCTTTTGATTACTCCATCTGTTACTTGGATAACTGTGGTAATTCTAGAGCCAATACATGCCGATGAGCGCTGACCCCCAGGGATGCGTGCATTTATCAGACCAAAACCAATCCGGAGGCCCGGGGCCCCGGCCGCTTTCGTGACTCGATAGACGCGATCAGCTCGAGATTCTCTTTGATGGCAACGATACATTCGGATGTTTGCCCTATCAACCATCGATGGTACGTTCTGTGTCTACCATGGTGACCATGGGTAAAGGGAATCAGAGTTTGATTCCAAAGAGGGAGCCTGAGAAACGGCTACCACATCCAAGGAAGGCAGAATGCGCACAAATTACCCACTCCCGATTCAGGGAAGTAGCAACAAAAAAATAACCATAACATGCTGGAAAACGTGTATATATACAGACAGACGCCAGTCTTTACCTTTTCCATAAATCGACATCTTCTATAATCTTGGAGAGATGCCTCTACATACAACTATACAGGTGCTTATAGATATCAAAGTGTCTTTGAGCATAAATATCATCAAGCAGGTGCACAAACACTTGACACAACTAAACGTCATCTCTATTACTGTGGAGGTGGGAGGGCAGGAGGCGAGCAGCGCAAGGCAGACACTGCCAGTGCAACTTATCAAAAGGTGGGAACGCCAACTATCGGGACAGGTTGTCAAAGCTGCTTGATCAATTATTCCACCCAGAGCCGTCATACTGCATTCAGCTGTGGGATCATAGACCATGGGATTGTTGAAAGAAGGTCAAATCAAGCAACTGCCACCCCATGCCAATGGGCAGCCTAAATCTAATTATAGAGAAAAATAAATAATAATATAAATAATAAAATAATAATCAATCTTTAGTTAATGATCTCAATATTTTAAAAGGAGAAGTTCATTATATATATATATATATATATACACACACACACACACATACATACATATACATACACACACACACACACACACACACACACACACGTATACACACTGTGTGAACAATTAGGCAAGTTGTAGTC
This sequence comes from Rana muscosa, assembly GCA_029206835.1. Taxonomy (NCBI): domain Eukaryota; kingdom Metazoa; phylum Chordata; class Amphibia; order Anura; family Ranidae; genus Rana; species Rana muscosa. The sequence continues at coordinate 1,113,545,612 of CM055122.1, read as the reverse complement.
ATTTTGTATTCATTATTATAGAACAACTACAGTACTCTTGGTTAATCCAAAATGTTTATACACCTCAAACCTAAATATTTAAGAAAGTAAAAGTGAGGTTTTGGCTTTCTTAGGAGAATATTTGTTAGGCCCCATGCCCACGGACGTTTTTTAGAGCCGCGTCCATGTTATTGTATACATTTTTCGAACGTATTTAAAAAAAACAAAAAAAACGCCGGAGCTTTTTTTTTTTTAACGCTTCTCTTTTTTTTATGCCCAACGCCGACGCCGTGGAACGCACTGGTCCTGTTTTTTTTTTTACAGCTTAAAAATGTCTATGCTATTTGCAGCTCAAAAACGCCTAGGTGGGCATGAAGCTATAGACTAAGATGGACAGGCGTTTTTAAGCTGTAAAAAACGCTCAAAAACGCGGCTGTAAAAACGTCCGTGGGCATGAGGCCTTAGTGTGCAGAATTATTAGGCCTCATGCCCACGGACGTTTTTACAGCCGCGTTTTTTACAGCTTAAAAACGCCTGTCCATGTTAGTCTATAGCTTCATGCCCACCTAGACGTTTTTGAGCTGCAAATAGCATAGACGTTTTTAAGCTGTAAAAAAAACCAGGACCAGTGCGTTCCTCAGCGTCAGAATTAGGCAGAAAAAAACGCGAGCGTCAAAAAACGCACAAAAACGCGCACTAACGTGCGGTCGCGTTTTTAGCTCCGACGTTTTTTTTTTTTTTTTTTTAAATATATACAATACCATGGACAGGCGTTTTTAAGCTGCAAAAAACGCAGCTGTAAAAACGCCAGTGGGCATTAGGCCTTAATGCAACTAAATGAAAACCAAAAATCTTCCCATCTCACTTGTTTATTTTCATCTGTTAAAGTGAGAATAATAAACTAACAACTCAAAATTTACAAATAAACATTTGACATAAAAAAAAAAAAAAAAAAGTCAGTGACCAATATGGCCACCCTTCTTTTAGTCATAAGCCTTCCATTCATGGAGTCTGCCAGTTTCTTGATCTGTTAATGATCAACTTTTGTGCAGCAGCAACCACAGACTCCCAGACACTGTTCAGAGAGGTGTACCGTTTTCCTTCAATGTAAATCTCCTGTTTAAGAAGGGCCCACAAGTTCTTAATATGGTTTAGGTAAGGTGAGGAAGGGGGCCATGTCATTGTTCTTTCATCTTTAAAGTGGATGTAAACCCTCACACATATACCCAGTGAAGTGAACAGCCTCAGATGGTACACAGGGATGAAACAAATCTCCCTACATAAGTTTTACATGTGTATATATACAGTGGAGCAAAAAAGTGTTTAGTCGGCCACCAATTGTGCAAGTTCTCCCACTTAAAAAGATGAGAGAGGCCTGTAATTGTCATCATAGGTATACCTCAACTATGAGAAACATTAGATATATATATATATATATATATATATATATAGTCTGCTGTCTTCAGCTTTATATACGGTTTAGAAAGTGCATGTCATGTTGGTAATTTTGCTTCCTGGTTCACCTGTGGGTGTGGCTTCTTGCCATACAGTGACAAAGCTGATTGGAGAAAAGGCACACACCCCCTCTGTATATAGGCAGAGACTTGCAGAGCTGTGCGGTGAATAGACCAGCTCTCTGCTAATCTATTTATAGCACCCATCCCTACACAAAATGCAGCCTGGTTTTATCACAGTTGACGGTGTACTTATCAGAAGTTATCATGCTGATAACAGAAGAACGGAACAGGAGAAAGCCATGGGACTTAGGGATTTGAAGAGAGATAAGAAAACACTTCAGATATACAGTATCTCACAAAAGTGAATACACCTATCACATTTTTGTAAATATTTTATAGTATCTTTTCATGTGACAACACTGAAGAAATGACACTTTGCTAAAATGTAAAGTAGTGAGTGTACAGCTTGTATAACAGTGGAAATTTGCTGTCCCCTCAAAATAACTCAACACACAGCCATTAATGTCTAAAACCACTGGCAACAAAAGTGAGTACACCCCTAAGTCAAAATGTCCAAATTGGGCCCAATTAGCCATTTTCCCTGCCCGGTGTCATGTGACTCGTTAGTGTTACAAGGTCTCGGGTATGAATGGGGAGCAGGTGTGTTAAATTTGATGTTATCGCTCTCATTCTTCTCATAGTGGTCACTGGAAGTTCAACATGGCACCTCATGGCAAAGAAATCTCAGAGAATCTGAAAAAAATAATTGTTGCTCTACATAAAGATGGCCTAGGCTATAAGAAGATTGCCAAGACCCTAAACTGAGCTGCAGCACGGTGGCCAAGACCATACAGCAGTTTAACAGGACAGCTTTCACTCAGAACAGGCCTCGCCATGGTCGACCAAAGAAGTTGAGTGCACGTGCTCAGCATCAAAGAGAATATATAAGGTCTACAGTGCTCAATGTCATATCCAGAGGTTGTCTTTGGGAAATAGACGTATGAGTGCTGCCAGTATTTCTGCAGAGGTTAAAGGGGTGTCAGTGCTCAGACCATACGCCGCACACTGCATCAAATTGGTCTGCATGGCTGTCATCCCAGAAGGCAGCCTCTTTTATAGATGATAAACAAGAAAGCCTGCAAACAGTTTGCTGAAGACAAGGACATGTATTACTGGAACCATGTCCTGTGGTCTGATGAGACCAAGCTAAACAAATTTGGTTCAGATGGTGTCAAGCGTGTGTGGCGGCAACCAGGTGAGTACAAAAGACAAGTGTGTCTTGCCTACAGTCAAGCATGGTGGAGGGAGTGTCATGGTCTTGGGCGGCATGAATGCTACCGGCACTGGGGTGCTACAGTTCATTGAGTGAATCATGAATGCCAACATGTACTGTGACATACTGAATCAGAGCATGATCCCTTCCCTTCGGAGACTGGGCCGCAGGTGCAGTATTTTAACATAACGACCCCAAACACACCTCCAAGATGACCACTGCCTTGCTAAAGAAGCTGAGGGTAAAGGTTATGGACTGGCCAAGTATGTCTCCAGACCTAAACCCTATTAAGCATCTGTGGAGCATCCTTAAACGGAAGGTAGAGGAGCGCAAGGTCTCCAACATCCACCAGCTCTGTGATGTCATCATGGAGGAGTGTAAGAGGACTCCAGTGGCAAACTATGCAACTCTGGTGAACTCCATGCCCAAGAGGGTTAAGGCAGTGCTGGAAAATAATGGTGGCCACACCAATTTTTTTTCACCTCTTGGGCCCAATATGGATATTTTCACTTAGGGGTGTACACACTTTTGTTGCCAGTGGTTTAGACATTAATGGCTATGTGTTGAATTATTTTGAGGGGACAGCAAATTTCCACTGTTATACAACCTGTACACTCACTACTTTACATTGTAGAAAAGTGTAATTTCTTCAGTGTTGTCACATGAAAAGATATAAAAAAATATTTACAAAAATGTGAAAAGTGTACTCACTTTTGTAAGATACTGTATGTGCCCAGCTCAAATTTCATGAATAGGCGCTACGTCTGTTTTAAGGCTTAATGTACACGGGACGTTTTACAACCTCTCCTGAACTATTTAAATTGACAGATAGTAACCCACGTTCAAAACGTCTGTTTTGCCACATTAACATGCCGCGTTTAGTGGCGTTTTGCCGCGTTTGCGTTTAGAAGCGTTTCTAAAAAAAAATATATATATATATATATATATATATAAATGAAATAGCCAAAAACACCTGTAAACAAAATGCGGCTAAACGAGGGTTACCTCGTTTAGAAACGTTTGGCGCTTGAAATGCCTCTAAACTCAGCGTCTGAACAAATTTTTTTGCTTTCCAAAAAAAGCCTCTAAACTCAACTACCTAGAAACGACTATAAACAACCCAGTGTACATGTACTGATAAGATAACAGAGGAGAGCTCAGGAGCAGTTGAAAAAAATGCCCACCTGCTCCTAAACTTCTGTTTACCAGCAGCAGTGTACATGAGGCCTAAGATCTTTACTGGCTAGCCACGCAGTGGAGTACTTTGATGTGTGTGATGGAGCAATGGTCTTCTTGAAAGATGCAGCCTTTTTCCTGTACCACTGCTTGAAGAAAGTGTCTTCTAAAAACTGGCAATAGGGTTGGGAATTGATTTTTCACAATCGTTAACCCGAAAAAGGTCCAACTTGCTCATCTTTAATAGCAGCCCATGCCAGTACCCCACCTCAACTGTGGTGGCTTCTGAGTCGAAATGGAGCTCTGTGCCCATTACTGATCCAGCCACAGGCCCATCCATCTGGTCCATCAAGAGTCACTCTCATCTCAACAGTCCATAAAACTTTGAAAAATCTGTCCCGAGATATTTCTTGGCCCAATCTTGATGTTTCAACTTATGTGTCTTATTCAGTGGTGGTCGGGTTTCAGCCATCCTTACCTTGGCCATGTCCCTAAACACTTAACACCTTGTACTTCTGGGCACTCCAGGTAGGTTGCAGTTCTGAAATATGACAGCACTGGAGGATAATGTGTTCCTGGTAGCTTCATGTTTGTTTCTTCGCAAATCTTTGGCAGGTAATTTGCGTCTTTTTTCTCAACGTGTTTCTTGCAACCTTGCCGACTATTGGCAAAAAAACGTTTGATGGTTCTGTGATCACGCCCCCATATCTTATCAATTTCAGAAGTGCTGCATCCCTTTTTTTTTTTTCTTTAAATTTTTCAGAGGGGTTAATCTCTTTAGGCCACACCCTGCCTCGATACACAAATACACATTATGCTTAAATCCAATAAGCATTTAAGTTTATACAGCTTGGAGTTGGACAATATGCAGAAAAATTTGGATTTGTTCACAATACTCAGTTGCCTAATTGTGCACGCAGTGTGTATGTATATATACACAGTATCTCACAAACATTAGTACACCCCTCACATTTTTTGTAAATATTTTATTATATCTTTACATGTGACAACACTGAAGAAATTAAACTTTGCTACAATATAAAGTAGTGAGTGTACAGCTTGCATAACCGTGTAAATTTGATGTCCCCTCAAAATAACTCACACAGCCATTAATGTCTAAACTGCTGGCAACAAAAGTGAGTACACCCCTAAGTGAAAATGTCCAAATTGGGCCCAAAGTGTCAATATTTTGTAGCCACCATTATTATCCAGCACTGCCTTAACCCTCTTGGGCATGGAGTTCACCAGAGCCCCACAGGTTGCCACTGGAGTCCTCTTCCACTCCTCCATGATGACATCACGGAGCTGGTGGATGTTAGAGACCTTGCGCTTCTCCACCTTCCATTTGATGATGCCCCACAGATACTCAATAGGGTTTAGGTCTGGAGACATGCTTGACCTTTACCCTCAGCTTCTTTTGCAAGGCAGTGGTCATCTTGGAGGTGTGTTTGGCATTGTTATAATGTTGGAATACTGCCCTGCAGCCCAGTCTCCGAAGGGAGGGGATCATGCTCTGCTCCAGTATGTCACAGTACATGTTGGCAGTCATAGTTCCCTCAATGAACTGTAGCTCCCCAGTGCCGGCAGCACCCATGCAGCCCCAGACCATGACACTCCCACCATGCTTGACTGTAGGCAAGACACACTTGTCTTTGTACTCTTCATCTGGTGGCCGCCACACATGTTTGACACCATCTGGACTAAATAAGTTTATCTTGGTCTCATCAGACCACAGGACATGGTTCCAGTAATCCATGGCCTTAGTCTGCTTGTCTTCAGCAAACTGTTTGCGGGCTTTCTTGTGCATCAAAGAGGCTGCCTTCTGGGATGACAGCCATGCAGACCAATTTGATGCAGTGAGCGGCATATGGTCTGAGCACTGACACCCCTTTAACCTCTGCAGAAATACTGGCAGCACTCATACGTCTATTTCCCAAAGACAACCTCTGGATAGGACGCCGAGCACTGTAGACCTTATATATTCTCTTTGATGCTGAGCACGTGCACTCAACTTCTTTGGTCGACCATGGCGAGGCCTGTTCTGAGTGGAACCTGTCCTGTTAAACTGCTGTATGGTCTTGGCCACCATGCTGCTGCTCAGTTTCAAGGTCCTTGAGATGCTTCTTACGGAGCAACGCCTTAGTTGTCCTGGCTGTGTGTTTCGGGTCATTGTCATGCTGGAAGACCCAACCACGACCCATCTTTAATGCTCTTACTGAGGGAAGGAGGTTGTTGGCCAAGATCTTGTGATACATGGCCCCATCCATCCTCCCCTCAATACGGTGCAGTCGTCCTGTCCCCTTTTCAGAATAAGCATCCCCAAAGAATGATGTTTCCACCTCAATGCTTCACGGTTGGGATGGTGTTCTTGGGGTTATACTCATCCTTCTTCCTCAAATTTTGTCTCATCAGACCACATGACCTTCTCCCATTCCTCCTCTGGATCATCCAGATGGTCATTGGCAAACTCCAGACGGGCCTGGACATGTGCTGGCTTGAGCAGGGGGACCTTGCATGCGCTGCAGGATTTTAATCCATGATGGCATAGTGTGTTATGAATGGTTTTCTTTGAGACTGTGGTCCCAGCTCTCTTCAGGTCATTGACCAGGTTCTGCCGTGTAGTTCTGGGCTGATCCCTCACCTTCCTCATGATCATTAATGCCCCACGAGGTGAGATCTTGCATGGAGCCCCAGACCGAGGGAGATTGACCGGCATCTTGAACTTTTTCCATTTTCTAATAATTGCACTAACAGTTGTTGCCTTCTCACCAAACTGCTTGCCTATTGTCCTGTAGCCCATCCCAGCCTTGTGCAGGTCTATTTTATCCCTGATGTCCTTACACAGCTCTCTGGTCTTGGCCATTGTGGAGAGGTTGGAGTCTGTTTGAGTGTGTGAACAGGTGTCTTTTATACAGGTAACAAAATCAAACAGGTGCAGTTAATACAGGTAATGAGTGGAGAACAGGAGGGCTTCTTAACCGCTTACGGACCGCCGCCTGTACATATACGTTGGCAGAGCGGCACGGACAGGCATAACCACGTACCTGTACATCCCCTTTAAGATGCAACCGTGTGGACGCGCGTGACCCTGTCGCCTTCTCCGCGAGCCCGATCGTGGGTCCCGCGGACTCGATCATTGCGGGGACACCCACGATCGTCTGACGGAGAGATACAGCGGGGAGATGCTTGTGTAAACAAGCATCTCCCCGCTCTGCCTAGTGACAATGACACTGATCTCCGCTCCATGTAGTCGGAGCAGAGATCAGTGTCATGTCACACACAGCCCACCCCCCCTACAGCTAGAAACACTCATCAGGGCACACTTAACCCCTACAGTGCCACCTACTGGTTAACCCCTTCACTGCCAGTGTAATTTTCACAGCAATCAGTGCATTTTTATAGCACTAATCGCTGTAAACATGACAATGGTCCCAAAAATGTGTCAAAAGTGTCCGATGTGTCTGCCATAATGTCACAGTCATGATAAAAAAAATCGATGATAGCCGCAATAACTAGTAAAAAAAAATATTATTAAAATAAATGCCATAAAACAGTCCCCTATTTTGTAGAAGCTATAACTTTTGCGCAAAACAATCAAACGCTTAATAAAACAGAATTTAAACCTAAAGACACACAAGTGAAAAATAGGAAAAAATGTAGCGCTAATAAAAAAAAAACAAAAAAACAAATATAATAGCATCCACTAGAGACACTGTGATAATCAAATTGTACCCCACGTGACATGTGATAAAAGTCAAAAACAATAGTCCATAAAGTGAAGTAATGTTCCAAGGAAGAAAGAAATATTCCAAAAAGAGAGATGTAGTCTTCTTAATAGATAAAATCTTCCACCACACCGTGCACGTATCAGCTCCCCTTTGAAAATGCACTCACCAGCTGTATATGCCTCCTACTCTCGTATTCGGCTTAAAGGCATGCTAGTTAACCACTAGAGGGTGAACGACCATCAATTGAAAGCTTGTGTGTCAACACAGGATATTCCATACATGTAAAAATGAAAAGGTGCTCCAATAGTGTAAAATAGTAACGACCAAATTTATTAAAATACACAACCACACTTCAAATATTGCACTCACATGATATTAAAATAAAACCAGCCTTAAATCAATAACAGCAAACAGAAAAAAGTGTAAGATGGCACTGCAGTGATTTGCGGTCACGGCGGACCCAAGGTGTACACTCGGTGTAGGTCTCTCACCCCCTCCTGAGCTCTGGGTCACAGCAGCCGTGAACGCTACACTACTACGTTACAATCAGAAGTCCTGGGATATTGATCTGGTCAGTTAAGTAGCAGAGCGGGTTGTTAATCAGTTTCAGCTGCTTTGCTGTTAATTGAAATTAATAACAGGTGCACTAGATGGGCAACAATGAGACGACCTCCAAAACAGGAATGTTTTTTCAGGTGGAGGTGTCTGACATTTTTTTTCCCTACTCATCTTTTCTGACTGTTTTTCACTAGTTTTGCATTTGGCTAGGGTCAGTGTCACTACTGGCAGCACGAGGCGATACTTGGACCCTATAAAAGTTGCACAGGCAGTCCAACATCAATACGTGTCATTGCCAGAAGGTTTGCTGTGTCTCCCAGCACAGTCTCAAGAGCGTGGAGGAGATTCCAGGAGACAGGCAGTTACTCTAGGAGAGCTGGACAGAGCCATAGAAGGTCCTTAACCCATCAGCAGGACCGGTATCTGCTCCTTTGTGCAAGGAGGAACAGGATGAGCACTGCCAGAGCCCTACAAAATGACCTCCATCAGGCCACTGGTGTGAATGTCTCTGACCAAACAATCAGAAACAGACTTCATGGGGGTGGCCTGAGGGCCCGACATCCTCTAGTGTAATCTGTGCTCACTGCCGGACACTGTGAAGCTCGATTGGCATTTTCCATTGAACACCAGAATTGGCAGGTCCGCCACTGGTGGCCCATGCTTTTCACAGATGAGAGCAGGTTCACTCTGAGCATATGTGACAGACGTGAAAGGGTCTGGAGAAGCCGTGGAGAACTTTATGCTGCCTGTAACATTGTTCAGCATGACTGGTTTGGTGGTGGGTCAGTGATGGTCTGGGGAGGCATATCCATGGAGGGACGCACAGACCTCTACAGGCTACACAATGGCACCCTGACTGCTATTAGGTATGGGGATGAAATCCTTGGACCCATTGTCAGACCCTACGCTGGTGCAATGGGTCCTGGGTTCCTCCTGGTGCACGACAATGCCCGGCCTCATGTGGCAAGAGCATGCAGCCAGTTCCTGGAGGATGAAGAAATTGATACCATTGAATGGCCCCCACGCTCACCTGACCTAAATCCAAAAGAACACCTCTGGGACATTATGTTACGGTCCATCCGGTGCCCCCAGGTTGCACCTCAGTCTGTTCAGGAGCTCAGTGATGCTCTGGTCCAGATCTGGGAGGAAATACCCCAGGACACCATCTGTCGTCTCATTAGGAGCATGCCCCAATGTTGTCAGGGATGCATACAAGCACTTGGGGGCCATACAAACTACTGAGGACCATTTTGAGTTGTTGCAATGAAATTTCAGCAAAATGGACTAAGCTTGCTGCATAATTTTTTCACTTTGATTTTTAATTTTCATTTCCGTCAAATGATGTGGCATCCTTTCATTCCTAACACATTGCCCAGTCCATATCAGTATAGATATCCAGCATGAGATTTTGCCCTGTTGAGATCTGATGTGGTTTCAAAGTGTTCGTTTCATTTTTTTGAGCAGTGTGTGTGTATATATATATATATATATATATCTTTTTATTAATCTTGAAATCTAGTGTTTATTTCATAAGATTGAAAACTACCACCATGTCTGTTCCCTTCTCAGCAGCTTAAACTCTGCTTCCAATTTGAGATCCATGTGGATCTGAAAAACGCAGACAGTGTGAGTTCGGGGCATGCACCCGCATCTGCACCCACTTGGTTTTCAAATTGAGATCAACGGCTGTGTCCTTGCAACTGCTGTGTCACAAATAACATGAATAGGACTGCCTGCATGAGGATGCAAGGGACACCTGTGCATCCCATGCAGGCAAAAGATGGCCCTCACATGGGTGTACGTTTAAATATGCCCCTGTGAATAAGCCCCATTTCTTTATTGTAATGCAGAAAATGGGGTAACATGATAATTACAAAATGATTTACCACTAGATTTTTATACTGTAATGAAAAAAAACAAACAATGTCAATCAGGTAAAACAGTTCACATAAAGGTCTTCCAACTGCGTATATAGCTGTTTGGCCAGAGATCAGCTGGAAGTATAGCAATCACTTTAACAACCTCCTACAACAGATGAGTAAGCATACTTAAAAAAAAAAAAAGGTAGTGCAGCTGAAAATATACCAACACTGCATTCACAGTTAAACTTGCGTGCCCCAAGAAAATGCGTTTTTTGTTTTTGTTTTTTAAGAAATAAGAGTTTACAAACAAGACTTTAATACTAAGAATAAAGTAGGGCCAGTGATTGAAATTCTGGCATTCAACCCATGATCTTACCACTTCATTGTGAGGATCCATTACTGTAAAAGGAGCTGAAGAGAAAAGCACTTGGCATTTCTAAAGCCTTTCACTGCTGACTTTGTGGAGTAGACAGAAGGAAGGGGAGAAGAATAAAAGAACAGTGGCTGGCACTTCTGTGCTGTATTATTGCCAGCCTGCTGAGAGCAATTACCATAGCACAGACATCACTACCTTTATTGAGCTTTATTGAATTAAGCATGAAGGAAAAATGTGTTCAGTTCAGCGGGGAATTTATTAAGAAATTATAATGTAAAATGTAGATTGCTTCGAAAGCTTTCAATGTCACTCGTATATGTACACACCAGGAACACAAGTTGTGCCATTACTGAAAATTAATTGATGTCCTTTTGTTTTTTTATTATGGTCTAAAGCTACAAGTCATAATCAAAGGTCACTTAATGATGCGGATTTAAAAAGAAGGGAGCGTGGAGGTGTTGCCCCCAGCAACAAGACACCAGCTGCCCTTTGTTATGAGCAATCTTCTGTTTCCTTGCAACTGTTATTTATGAACTAGCTTGTTGTACTTGCAGGTTTTAAAGCAAAGTGAAGTTTCATTAAACAAAATGTGTGTGGAATTACTGAAAAAAAAGAGAACTCCATTCTCATGGCAATGTTTGCTTGAAAAGTCAATAGTTCACACAAATACAAAAACAACAAATATGTAATAGAGTTTACCAACTGTTTAATTCAAAAGACAAAGGATATCTGCAGCTGCGGGCATCACCCCGGTACCGTTTTTTTCAGTGCCGACGGTCAAATTTCTTGTAAGAACAACCGATGCGGCTAAGCAGCCGCTCAGCTGTTATTAAAAGCAGCAGGAGGGGACGCCCCCCCCTCTCCCGCCGCCTTCTGCCGCTCGCCCGGGCGATCCCGAGACCCGAGCGACCAACTGGCTGGAAACCCAAACAAAGCCGGAATCAGCTTTGATCGGGTCTCAGATATGGTAACACGGAAGCAACATCATGACATCACTTCCGGTTTACTGGAACCTTAAAGGCGCCAGTTTTTTTTTTAAATCAAAAGTATTCAAAAACGCTGATCTTGGCGTTTTGAATGCTTTTAAGTGCAAAGGAGGGATTTGGGGTCTTATAAAGCCCAGATTCCTCCATTAAGAGTACATGTCACGTGCCTATTGCTGTCACAAGGGATGTTCACATTCCTTGTGATAGCAATAAAAGTGATGAAGAAAAAAATAAAATCAAAGCAACAGTGTAAAAATAATAAAAATATATATATGAAAAAAAAAAAGTAAGGTGCCCCTGTCCCCCTGTGCTAGCGCACAAAGGCAAACGCACGCAAACCGCTACTGTCGCACACATGTGAGATATCTCCGCAAACGTCAGATCATGAGCAGTAATTCTAGCACTAGACCGTCTCTGTATATCTAAAGTGGTAACCTGTAAGGGCTTTTAAATCGTCGCCGTTGTGCAAGCGTGCGCAATTTTAAAGCATGACATGTTTGGTACCTATTTACTCGGCGTGACATCTTTTATATTTTGCAAAAAGGGTCAAGTATTGTGTTTTTTTTGCATTAAAATTTTAAAAAGTGTATTTTTGTTCCCCAAAAACTGCATTTGAAAAATCACTGCACAAATGCTGTGCAATTTTAAAACTTTCAAAGCCCACCAATTTATTTTCTAGGGTCTCTGCTTTAAAAAAATATATATAAATGTTTGGGGATTCAAATTTTCTAGCAAAAAAAAACGGGATTTTCACATGTAAACGAAAAGTGCCAGAAAATGCCTGGTCTTCAACTGGTTAAAGAGTGGTGCAGGTATAAAGCTTGTGCTGCTCTTCTAAATTGAGACAATGGATAAGATAACAAAAGGAAGTGCAAGTGATCTGCCCGGGTTTTTTATACCACGTCTGTGCCTGACACGGCATAGAGAGCAGAAAAGCTGGAGCTGTTTGCCATATCAAAAAAGAAATTTGATTTGTTAAAGTGGCGCACGCCACTCAGAAATATAATGGCACAGGAGGCTTTGATAATACCCACCACTGTTTTCATGTTCATAAACATATTACCTAGTGTCAATCTGAAAAGACCACCTAGTATAACCTCAGCTGTGGTCTTAGCTAAGCAAAGATGGTGAAATAGTTGTGGTTTCCACCAAAAGTGGGTACACATCTGAGGCGGGCTTGTGTAGACCATATACTTTAAAGGATGAGTTCACCTTTTGTAACACCCATATTCAGGATGCAGCATTTTACAGATGCACCAGCCCCCGCTCCCCCGTTCTGACAGCTAGCGGCCGCGTCATCTATTCACAGTGTTCTGTGAATGGAAAAACTATAAGGTCTGATGGTCTTTGTGACTGTTGGCTTGTAGTTTTCAATGAGCTACCACGGCGCTGTGGAGTGCCATGGTAGTTCATTCTCACTTCCTGTCAGATTGTATCTGCTTGCCCCTAAGGGATGTAGGGGGAAGCAGATACACTGGCAGATCTGCTGGAGACCTTCGTGGCACCAGCGATCTACTTTACATGCTTCAGAAAAAATATATACAAATTTTTTTATCTGCAAAAAAATGTGCATTTATAATTTTTTTCTAAAATGTGAACTTATCCTTTAAGTGCAATTGTGATAAAGCTGTGGACAATCAATATTCTTAACAAACAGTAAATTTGCTTAAAACAAGTTATTCCTTACCCTTGTAGCTTCAGGTACTGTGGAGAACTTTATTCTCAAAATTCACATCAGTAGCACTAAAAGGTGGCCATATATGACTTTTTTCGATCAACCAGCAGGCTGATTAAAAATAAAAACAAATGGATTCCTCCATCCACATAAATGAGGTGGATGGAGGAGTCCTCCCCCTGGGACATTTTATTCTGACAGCAGGATTCTTTAGCTGTCAGAACACACTGATCAGCTGCTGCAGCCACTGATTGAGAAGAGTTTACCAACATTCCCGATCAAATTCTGTTGGCTGGGGACAGCTACACATGAATCAAAATTTTGCCGGTCTCTGCTGATCTGGCCAAATTTCGATCCATCTATGGAAAGTCCTTATCCAAGCTCAATCAACTCCTCCCTGCCTGTGATGACTTGTCAACCTTCTAGTGTCTAATGTTAACACAGCTCTGGGAGGCTGAGAAAGATGAACTGGTCCAGAGTAGGCTTGTGCAATTCGTTTCGTAACAAATCGAAATTCGTCCGAATTTAGCAACTTTCGGACATTCGGAAGCATTAGAATTTCCGAACAAAGCAATTACGAATAAAACCGAATCCGAAATAAATTAGATCGCAAATAGCGATTGCCCGAATGTCTTTGGCATAATTTGTTCTGAAAAAAGTTACGAATGTACGAATCCATTCGAAGCACAATAACACTCACTCTGCTCTGCTCTCTGCTTCTCCCACACCGTGCTGAACTCCCTCTCAAAATGGTGTACAGGGGCGGAGGCTATAGCCGCATGTAAAAAACGAAAGTAAAAATACGAGATTTCAAATCCATTCGAAGCACAATAACAAAGAACAGAAAACAAAAACCGCTCAGGTGTGGACGTCCTCCAGGTGATTGCATTGCCTGCACCCTTGGCTGTTGGGAGGAAGTAAACTCAGGCAATAACAAAAGAACAAATCTTCTGGACAGCAGCACTCAAATAAAAGCCTTTATTTTGTAAAATCTTCCAAAAATCCAAATAACACACAGCAAGTCACAAAACTCTGGTCAAAGCGGACACGTTTCACACTGTCTTAGTGTTTAATCATAGGGGCTGGGCGTGACGTCATAACTTTGCGCCTGGCCTCCAAACAATCAGAGACTCTGGGGACCATCTGGTCCGCCGGAAATCTCTATAGTCAGCATCCAGCGGTTCCTTTCTCCGACTCACCGATCGCAGGGGTGAGGAAGATTAAATCGCAGAGGTGAGTCGGTAGACGTCGCTTTCCAGGTCACAAGAAGAGGAGAAGAACGGACGTGTGTCCGCTCTTCTACTTCCCCTCTACCCGCTGGCACCTGCCATGGAGACCCCGGGCCTGCCGATGGGCAAGCGGAGCCTGGTAAGCATGGCGGGCCATGGGAGGGGGGTTGAGCGTCGGTTTTGGGGTTTGTGCGAGCAATCGGGCGGCAGGTGAGTGCCGAATCTTCTCATCTGACAGGCAAGAGTCTGCCTGTCAGTTTCACACACAATCCCGGGGAGTGCAGCCACTGGATTGTGTGTGATATCCCCCAGCGTACGATGTACGGACCCGGCGGCGAAAGGGTTAAGTAAATGTCAAAAATTTGCTATTTTGATGTTTGTTGGTAACTAGCTGCACTTTAATTTTGCTATTGTATTCATTAGTCATATAAACATTAGGACTATATCTGGCTATACATGAAGCAATACTATGTAAGGGTTTGCTACACATTCAGTGAGAATAGTACAGATGAGGAAAAAAAAAAACCTGCTAAATGGCTTTCTGGCTAAATGCAAAATAAACACCTTATGGATGCTCTCCAAAAAAGCCATAGAGGAATGAGAAAAAAAAAATCATTATGCAGTTTTGAAGAGATCCAAATTTATTGTTATGTTATAATAAAAAATAATTCTAGTGTTTTTTTCTATAGTGCTAAAATAATCCTATAAGAGCCCTTTCACACTGAGGCGCTGTAAAAACGCCCTAAACCGCCTTTAGCGCTATTACCGTGTTTTTAGGGCGCTAGCGGTAAAATTAACGCAACGCTGCGGGCGTTTTAACAGCGTTTTTCAAGCGTTATTGCAGCATGGGCAATTTCAGTCCTGCTGTTGTAGATGCTCTTTTTTTTGCTTGCATGTTTACATTTTTGGGAGATCATGTGACTTTTCTACAGCTCAGAGCGTATTATAGGCGCTATTCAGGCGTTTTTACAGCGCTTTCAATTCATTTCAATAGAGATGGGCGTTTTTGGAGCGGTTTTTTTCAGCGCCCAAAAGCTGCTCCAAAGATGCTGCTTGTAGGACTTTTCTCAACGCCCCGCAAGCGCAACGCCTCCGTGTGAAAGGGCCCATTGAGATGCATGGAGGGCGTTTTAATAGCGCTATTTTTAACGCTAAAACGCTGTAAAAACGTGAAAGGGGTCTAAAAGGTAATGGCCCTCTACACTACAGCATTCTTGTAGTCTGTGTGTTACATTTCATGGTCCACAGAGTCAGACACTGCTGCACACATCTTTGCTCTTGACACCATTTGCCCATTCCTCACATGAACAAGTCATGTTTCCATATCTTTTCTTAAAGATTTATTGTCGCAGCATATACTTTCCTTTTACATTAGAATTGCAAACAGTTATACAGTATTTGACAATCCAATATAAGTTTACTTTCCCGATTGCCTTCTTATTCCACAACTTCCTGGATTCCCTGCATGCTTTGAAGCTTCTCTGCTGTTTACTTTCCATTTTTAACCACTTCCCGTCCAGTTTATAGTAAATCTAAGGCTGGGCGGGCCTCTCTTCCATCCGGCCCATACTGTGGCATGATCTGTCACTTGCTGTGTTCAACCAGACACAGCTGGTGACTGATCACTGTACCGGCCCACCGCCGGTACCATGTGACCGCTGTAAACGATCTCAGCAGATCACATCCATTGTGTACAATTGTGTTTCTAGCTGTGCTTAGGCACAGTGATCACATGGTACAGACTGGGCCAATCACAGCACATCTGTGCCATGTGATCAGCTGTGGCCAATCACAGCTAATCACAACAAAACAAACTGAATAAATCAATTTCATTCAGTAAAATGTTTGCTTATAGCAATGAAAAATAACCGATTACTTCTCTAGAGTAGTACAATGTTACTATGGTAAAATTTTATTGCTCTGGTCAAAGTGTTAAAAAATATATAAGAAAAAAAAACAAAAAAACATAAAAAGTTAGTATTCCTGATCACTGCCCCACCAAATAGATGATGACGCTATATTTTTTATGTATCAATTTTCAAAAAAATTACAACTTCAAAAAACTCATCATGCCTCTTACTAAATACTGTGGACTGTCTACATTCCAAAAAGGGGTCATTTGGGGGGGGGGGGGGTATCTGTACTGACCTGACATTTTTGGGCCTCAATAAATGAGATAGGCCATCAGGACTGATCAATTTTGAGATATATACCATACTTTTTGGACTTAATAACTTTCCTACAGGCTAAAAAAATATGTACTGATTTGGGTTATTTTCACCAAAGGTAGCAGAATTCATTTTGGCCGAAATTTATGAAGAACAATTATTTATTTATTTACAAAAGTTTATAACAGAAATTAAGAATTTTTTTTTTTTTTTATAGCAAAAACATAAAAAGCCCAGTGTTCTCCCAGCACAGAGAACAGGGTCTCACCAAGAGGCTCGGGCCCCTACTAACGACCGGGACCCCGAACTCACGATTCCAGGTCACCTGATCCCTGTGATAGCCTTTGATTGACTACCACAGTGATCAGGCACTGTGAAACCCGCCCCCATGTTTTCTCTCTGTAAATGGAGGAGAGAGATACATCATATGTCTCTTTCCTTGCAGAGAGAGGGAAAAAAAAAGGTGTGTAAAAAAAAAAAAAAAAAAATTAAAAATACCTACAGTATCTCACAAAATTGAGTACACCCCTCACATTTTTGTAAATATTTTATTATATCTTTTCATGAGACAACACTGAAGAAATTACACTTTGCTACAATGTAAAGTAGTGAGTGTACAGCTTGTATAACTGTAAATGTGTTGTCCCCTCAAAATAATTCAACACACAGTCATTAATGTCCAAACCGCTGGCAAAAAAAAGTGACACACCCCTAAGTGAAAATGTCCAAATTAGCCATTTTCCCTCCCCACTGTCATGTGAATTGTTAGTGTTACAAGGTCTCAGGTGTGAATGGGCAGCAGTTGTGTTAAATTAGTTTTTGTTTTTTCGATCTCACTCTCTCATACTGGTCACTCCGAGGATCTGAAAAAAAAAAAGAATAATTGTTGCTCTACATAAAGATGGCCTAGGCCAGGGCTCAACTAAATACGGGCGCAATTGCGAGTAGAAAAAGCAACCTGGCACATGAGGAAGGAAGCATAGGCCTGCAGAAGGCCGCAAAGCCGCGGCCTCAATTACCGGCCGGCGCGATTGCGCGGTGGGGGCACACGGAGACACAGGATACCCCATCCTGTGTCTCCGTGCGCCCCCACCTCCCCCGCCGCGCGATCGCGTCGGACCGCGCTGGCCGGTAATTGAGGTCGCAGCTTTGCGGCCTTCTGCAGGCCTATGCTTCCTTCTGTGATCTGGTGCCATCTTGTGGTGGCCGTTGGCATGACAAGACTAATGGAGCTTCCCCTGTGTTTTCACTGCCATCTCCTTCCCTCTAATCAGAACCCCCCAACATTATATATATATTTTTTATTCTAACACCCTAGAGAATAAAATGGCGGTCGTTGCAATACTTTGTCACACCTTTTTTGCGCAGCGGTCTTACAAGCGCACTTGTGGGGGGAAAAAATACACGTTTTTAATTAAAAAAATAAGACAACAGTAAAGTTAGCCCAATTTTTTTTTATATTGTGAAAGATAATGTTATGCCGAGTAAATTGATACCCAACATGTCACGCTTCAAAATTGCGTCCGCTCGTGGAATGGCGAAAAACGTTTACCCTTTAAAATCTCCATAGGCGACATTTAATTGCCGGCGCTACTCACGTATGCGTTCACTTCTGCGCGTGAGCTCGGCAGGACGTGGCGCGTATCTGGCTCCTAGATTCCAAGCAAATTTGTCAAACCCTGGCCTAGGCTATAAGAAGATTGATAAGACCCTACAGCGGTTTAACAGGACAGGTTCCACTCAGAACAGGCCTCACCATGGTCGACCAAAGACGTTGAGTGCACATGCTCAGCATCATATCAAGAGGTTGTCTTTGGGAAAAAGACGTATGAGTAATAAAATACTTACAAACACGCGAGGGGTGTTCTTACTTTTGTGAGATATTGTAGATCAAGGTTTGATCTAGGTCAGTTCCAGGGTTAGTGTTTGGGTCAGGGTCAGTATTTTTTTGGACAGGATTTTCTTTTCTTCTTTTCATATATTAGTATCAGTGTCGGTGTGTTTTAGGAAGAATAAAAAAAAAACATAACATACACATATGTGGTATCGCTGCAATCGTCAGGAGCTCTTTGGTGGAAGATTATGGTATTAGCAAGAAATATATAGCAAAATTATAAAGAAACATTTTTTTTTTTTTACTATTTTGGGCCAGTTTTACTTTGATAATAAATACCATTTACCACCAAATGAAAGCCCAATCTGGATGCACAAAGTAGTTGTGTTGCTCTGTACGGTTTTACTAACACATGTCAAAGATGTAAAATTGTGCTTAGGCATTAAGATTTGTTTTACTCTTAGGCGCAAAGGGGGTTAAGATGCGTAATAACAATATGCTGGCAAAAACATATCCCCACATAAGCCTAACAACCGGAGCCATGTTTTTGTCTGTTTTATATATTTGCCCCATGTGCAATTGCAGCCTTCATATACAGTACATTGCCACTTCCACGCTCTGCAAAGCTTTCTTCAATATGGCAGAAAAATCTGCAAATGCGTGATAGTGACTAGTCTCTACTGCCACTATCGTGCATTCATGGGATGCCAGTTCCATACTGCTGCCAACACAAAATAGTAGTGGTACCGGATATACAATTTCCAAGACTTATTTATCCCCATGGTTTAAGATTTTTTGGGGGTTTAACATGTTAGGACTTAAAATGAACCTCTCTCTGCTTTAGTATATTTCTAGTATATTTCAGCCTACCTGTGAAATGACTTATCCTACCATGTCCAATGTTAAAGCCTGGCAATTAGGGGCTAAAAGGTCGAAGTGGGTCAAACATAGTATTTTTTGGCACCACCAAACCTGACCAGCTTTGAAAAAATCTTTTTGAATGCATAAAGAAGTGGCAAGGTATAGGGGGCTTGAAATGAATTGCAAGTATGTGACGTTGAGTGGTTGCCATTTAAGTAACCCTTCATGTATAAAGCATACTGTAGGTTCACTTTAAACTTAGAGCTGCTTGATAGTTCCATAGTTTTTTTTTAACAAGGACAGGCAGACTATTCTATTCTATGTACCTATACTGCCAAAAATTGACAGTGGTGCATTTTATCCTCATGCTTTATATATAAGGAATTTCATTTTTCAGTTTGAAGACAAACAAACCTAAGTTGCCATTTGTTCAGGAACATTTTTTTTTAAATGTCTTTTTGCTCAATGGTCAGCATTTTTTTAGGTTCAGTAAAATAGAAATATGTGAAAATGAAATCTGCAGGGACAAGCAAGACAGTTTAAGCAGCATTATTAGGTAACCAATAGAACCTGGAATATAAAGCTTACACCGTCTCTGCAATGCAGCTATTTCTATTAGGCTCTTACGCCTCACACAGGGAAGGGGTTGCCTAGCAAACAGCACTGTAATGATTGCATGAAAATACTCTTCACATTTTCTCCTCTAATAGGAATTACTGTTTGGCTTAAAAAAATGCAGCCTAGCCAAAGTTTTGCAAATCAACACACTTAACTTTCTATTCCTGTCTGAGTTGTTTCACATATACTGTACATATATCTTATGCATCAGCGTGCATGCTTTCTCTGCAGCGTTTCAGCCCGTTTATGATTTATGCAGTTTGTACTACATTTGTTGAATCAGAAATTATGGATCTGGATATTTCTGAAATTAGAGTAAAAACCTATTTTCGCCTGCAAAGGTACATGAGCCCTAAGGCAATATAAACTTTTAAAGTAAGGATCTTATGAACTTGCAAAAGAACCTTTTTTATTTGCTTTACAGAGAGACAGCAGTCATAATTTATTACAACAGCTTGCTCTCGGGTACTAATGTGGGATTTACTAATGGAATCATTTCCACTTCTGGTGACATGAACCTGCATTTGCTTCAAACAACCAATCAGCGACTGGAGAATTTACCAATTTGTCACCTTTCATAAACATGATTAAGTGTATAAAGTAAACAGTGATTTAGTTTCCCAAATGAAAAATGATTTATTTCATCGCGCTCTATTTGTCCGTGCCGATTGACAGTACATCTATCAAAGACTACTATGATCAACACTTGCATGGTAATCGTCTGGTTACAGTGAAAGTCAGCCTATATTTAAACTGTGACTTTAAAGCGGAGTTCCAGCCTTTTTTTTTATGTTTATTAAAAGTCAGCAGCTACAAAAAGTGTAGCTGCTGGCTTTTAATAAACATACACTTACCTGTTCCACTGTCCAGCAACACGCCGCCCGGAGCTCCGCTCCTCTCCCCCCCTTTTCCACCGGCGCCTCCATTCATAGCGTGGGCACCCGGCCGTGACAGCTTTCCGCTTCATGGCCGGGCACTCACTGCACATGCGCGAACGGCGCAGCGCTCTTTGAGTGGACAGGCGATCGCCTGGGACCTGTCGCGTCCCAGGTGATCGTCTACAAGAAGGGGCTGCCAAAAGGCGATATAACGTATCGCCTAGGCGACACCAGGGCGGAAGGAGGAAGTGGGACAGGAAGTCCCACTCCTACTGAAGCCCCCACTCCCCCCCCAAAAAAAATTACATGCCAAATGTGGCATGTAAGGGGGTGAGGAGTGGATTAAGCGGAAGTTCCAAATTTGGGTGGAACTCCACTTTAAGCGAATAACTAAACTCCCCTTCAGAGGATCCAAATGCCTAGGTTTTCAGTCATGTGACCAGCACAGGAGAAAGCCCAAATCTTAGTTTTATTCAGAGAGAAAAAATATTTCTGCTTTATATTTATTCTTTTTTTCTTATCTCAGCAGAAGTGTAAACGTAGGTTTGAACGGAAAATCTAATTGTTTTAGGTCAATTTTATTTAAAGTTTTGTCAGTATTTAAGTTGATATCTAAAATCATTTTACTATTTTTAGAAACATCCTATTTTACGAGTAAGCATTTAATACAGGATGCGCGCATTACACTGGTGCAACGGTGTCATGGGGGGGGGCGGCTTCATTGCTCTGATTCTTTCAGCTGTGTGTAATTTAGGCTTAAACTACGGTGCCCTGTAAGAAAAACATTTTTTTATCAGTTCTGAATAAAATAAACATAAACACCATCAATTAAGCTTAAAGATTGTAATGTCTCGTAAAAAAAAAAAAAAAAAAAAAAAATAAATAATTGTACTTACCTGCTCTGTGCAGTTGGTTTTGCACAGAGCAGCCCAGATTCTCCTCTTCTCGGGTACCTCTTCGCTGCTCTTGGCCCCTCCCTCCTGTTGGGTGCCCCCACAGCAAGCTGCTTGCTATGGGGGCACCCAAGCCAAGTCACAGCTCCCTGTGTCCATTCAGACACGGAGCCCCGACCTGGCCCCACCCCTCTCTCCCGGACAGCTAGTACACTTGTGGGCATCGCTGGACAGAGATGGGGCTCAGGTAGGTATTAGGGGGTGCTGGGGAGGCTGTTACACACAGAAGGCTTTTTATCTTAATGCATGCAATGCATTAAGATAAAAAAACCTTCTGCCTTTACAACTTATTTAAGTTACTATTTAAAGCGGAATTCCACCCGCGATTTTTTTTTTTTTTTTAAAAGTCAGCAGCTACAAACACTGTAGCTGCTGACTTTTAATAAGGACACTTACCTGTCCTACTCGCCCGCGATGTCAGCCCCCCCGAGGCCGATCTCTCGGCGCTGGAAGGTCCCAGCGCTGCCATCCTCAGTTAGGGAAACAGGCAGTGATGCCGCACGGCGTCACTGCCCGTTTCCTACTGCGCATGTGCGACCCGCGCGGCGTTTTTTGAATGGGCCGTCTGCTTTCTGGGATACAAACAGTTCCCAGAAGTGGGCGCGCTCCGTTCACCAGAAGACACCGCGAGTAGGATGGAGGAAGGAGACCTGCCGCGGACGATGAAGAGGAAGATTAGGGACTTCCGCATAGCAACCGCTATTTCTGGTGAGTAAAACATTTTTTTATTTTTTTTTATTTTTTTTTCAATTTTTTTTTTAATTTTTCGGAAAAAATACATTTCAGGGTGGGACTCCACTTTAAGCAAGAATCAGCATGAAGTATCTTCACATTTGCTGTCAATTAGAGCTCATACAAAAGGGGCCTGCAATTTATCCCTGAATGCACAGAGCTTTAAACTCAGGTACAGCATTCAGCCCTATCTAGTTGCAGCATGTCAGATTTAGACAGACAGTGGAGCTGGATGCCTATCCCTCTTGGGCAGGGATCCTCAAACTACGGCCCTCCAGCTGTTGCGAAACTACACATCCCATGAGGCATTGTAAAACTCTGACATTCACAGACATGACTAGGCATGATGGGAATTGTAGTCCCTGAACAACTGGAGGGCCATAGTTTGAAGACCCATGCTCTTGGGCATACTAAAACGCAGCAGCTAGATGCCCGTGTGTAAGTGCTACCTGCTACAACTGTATGAATACAACGCAACCAACATTTCTAAGATTAAAACGCTTTTTAGGTTACTGCCCATAAGATTTTGAAAAAAAGGACCAGCATACAATAAATCATACATCCATTTAATGCAATAGACTTGCCTGCCTATATAGATCAATTTTCAAGACTTATTTAGCCCCATGGTGTAATCTTTTTATTGGGTTTAACATGTAATGATTTAAAATGAATATCTCTCTCTGCAAAGCTCTAGTATATTTCAGCCTACCTGTGAAATGATTTATCCTACAAAGTCCATTGTTAAAGCCTGGCAATTAGGAGATATTGATAAATCTAAGCACATTATTGATGCCAATTAAAAAAAACACAAGATTGATTATTTACCCAGCAGTATACTGGCATAAGCAATGACCATCAATAACAACGCACTGCTGACTAATAAAAAGAAACACCTACAAAACAAAATTTCAGTTTAAAAAGAAGGATTTCTTCAAGCTGAAAGAACACAAGCTGTGCTAGGCACAGAGTACCTGCATACATGCTGCCCGTCATGGGACTAAAGTAATGTGTGGGTGTGGGGCGCAGTGGCAAGCTCCAATACTACCTGGAAGTGTCAGTGCTTTGCCTGTAAAATACATCAGAATATGTTTTTTTAATTAAAATGATCTCATTTTGAAATACTCGTTTTTTTAAAATAACCGCAGATACGCAGAAATTCTAAATATAAACACGGGACACTCAAATTAGCTATACGCAAGCTGTGCTTCCAACTAGTAGCATTGCAGAATGACTGTTTTTTTACTGCCAATGCAACCCTATGGGTCCCAACCTACTCTATCTAGCCCTGTAAAGAAGAAAAAAAAAAATCGCTATGCTTACCAGTTCATCTGCAGCACCGGTCGGGTCCCAAGCTGAGCTGTCAGCAGTGGCTTCAGTGTGTGAGAGAGCGAGTAGGAGAGGCAGCCGAAAACGGAAGCCCCAAAGTAACTATGGGTGGTGTCACTTCATAGCCGCACAGAGGGCGCCACTGGAGATTGACTAGAGCAGCTGCAGAACAGGCAAGTATAGTAATTTTTTTTGTTACAGGGCTAAATAGATTAGGCTTAGAATGTGGCTGAGAGTAGGTTTAGAGTTAGTTAGGTTTTGCCTTTACTTCCACTTTAGGTCCCTTTCATACAGGTGCCTCCGCTAAGCAGCATCTGCTTGATCTCTACACTAATCCCCTGCTGAGCAGGCGTATAACAGGTTCGTGTCCGCTCTGCAGAGCGGACACGGATACAGTCCTGCTCTCCTCTATGGGGCAATCGGTTGGAAATGGACCGCCGGACGGATGGGGAATAGGATCACCATCTGTCTGTTTTTGCGGACATGATCAGGTCAGATGGCAGCGGGGTGTCAGTGGACACATGTCTGCTGACATCCGCCACTCCATAGAAGCGACTGGAAGGTCCAATTAGGTCCGCCTGAAAAACTGACAGGCAGACCTCACGTGTGGAAAAAGCCTTTTAGTAAAGGCCCCTTTTGCAGGTATAAGTATGTAAAACATTAAAAATAAGTTCCTATACAGTTTAAAATCCAGTAGTACGCTGTCTCAGCCAACTCTGCACATGCTTAGTTGCGCTCTATTTTCGCTGAATTTGTAGAGGCCGATCTGCTGACAGACTAAAGATTTACTGCTGTTCAGGGGCTCTGGGCACGAGCAAAATGGCAGCCTCCAGCAAGAAGAAACAGGAACAATGCTGGAGGCAATTTATAGCACACACTGATTTTGGTAGCATAATTATTAAGGTGGAATGTATGTTCCTTGGTAAAAAAAAAAAACATTTCTTTTTAAGTTGCTATGGGTAAAGTTGCGCTTTACCATTTTTTAAAGCCTCTCAAAACCATTTATTTTTAGAAAAATTAAAGTATCCATAATTTTACCGGCCCATGGCATTACTACAAAATTTTCACAAAACCAATATTTAAGGGCCAGTTCACACCAGATTCAGTCCTGCGCGCTTGGACCAATGTAACTATGTACTTACCATACCTGGCTGATGCCCACGAAAGCTGGAAATCACTGAAGTAGACACCACTACTCCAGTGATCTCCACTTCCTTCAAGGTACGTGCTGAGCGGCTGGCCTGATGCATTGTAAACCCAGGAGATCGGTCGCCCAGCACAGGCAACATTCAGAGACTACTTTTCAATTTCTGAATAAATGACCGAGTTAAGCAGCAATGTCACTCTCTCCACCTCAACCAGAGAACGCGTTGCATTCATTCAGAAAATACAAAAGCATTCCCTAAATGACGCTTGTTGAGGGACTGAGCTCCTGTATTCAGAATGCATCAGGCCAGCCGCTCAGCACAGGGCCTGGAAGCAAGTGGAGGTCACAGGAGTAGCGGTGTCTACTTTAGTGATTTTCAGCTTCCAGGGGCATTGGCCAGGTATAATACATACCCAATTACATTGGTTCAAGCTGGACCAACGTAACTATGGAAAATTATACCATACCTGGAATATTTCTTTATCACAGACTGGTCATATCAGACATATCTGGCTAATAGAGCTCACAAACACTTATAGACTATATGATGAATTGCTTGTAAGTGTGAATGGCATAAAAGGATGTATTATAAAGATTTGTCAAGTTTGTATAAATAAAGAAGTTGCAGTAAATCGATGTGCCATCATTTCATTGTGTACCTGCATAAAATAAGTTGTTAGTCATCCGAAGAGGAATTAAAGTCACACTACACTCTGGTTTTGAAAAAAAAATAAAATATATATATATTCTTAACTCATAAAATAACCTTTTATTAAATCAGCCTTCTCCAAATTCCTTCTTTTTTTTTTTTTTGCAGCTGTGTGCCAACTCCCTGGTAGGAAGGTGGCTATATTCATTCTCCATGGGTCCACTATATGTAGGAACATAGTGACCCTCTCTTACTAGCTTCTGAGATGGACTCTTGGTCCTTTTCCCAAAAGAAGACTAGGCAGCAATAGAAACACATTTTCTTGTACAATAACCATTTGCCGACCACCCTAGCAGATATACGGGTGGCACAGTGGTGTAGTGGATAGCACTCTCACCTAGCAGTAAACAGGTTCGCTGGTTCGAATCCCAACCACGACACTATCTGCCTGGAGTTTGCATGTTCCTGTGTGGGTTTCCTCCGGGTACTCCGGTTTCCTCCCACACTCCAAAGACATGCTGGTAGGTTAATTGGTTAAATGGCTTCTGTCTAAATTGGCCCTAGTATATGAATGTGAGTTAGGGACCTTAGATTTTAAGCTCCTTGGGGTAGGGACCAGTGGCGGTGCGTCCATAGAGGGCGCCGGAGCGCCGCCCCCTCTCGCTCCTGCACCGCCACCGAATGACAATACACAGATTCATGCATTGCATGAATCTGTGTACTGCCGCGCTGCCCACTATTCATATGGCCGGCCTCCTGGTGAGCGCCGGCCATATGAATTAGAGCGGTGGCCGGCGGTGGGTGTGACTTACAGCTCTCACGCTGTAATCGGCTTCCAAAAACTCCTCCTAGGTACGCACGGGGTGCATTCCTTGGAGTACAGTCACAGGCGGTTTAGCCAATCAGGTTCACCGGATCTGGTTACCGGTAACCTGATTGGCTGAAGCGACATCGAGGGCGGGAGAACACATCGAGGACGGCGCGGACAGAGGAAGGTAAGTGCAGGGCTGGGGAGGGAAACTTCCAGGAGAATGCATGTAATCCAAAGAACTGGCATATCAAAGCAAATTTCCCCATAGAAGTCAATGAAAACAAAGATAATTTGTTCCGCTTTGACTTCTATTGCATGCAATACCGCATGTGGCCAGAGGTGGGGGGCGCCGGAGAACCTCGGAAATACTTGGGGACAGCTTGGCTGAACTCGGAAAGGCTCGGGAACGGAGTATTTCCGAACAGCTCCAAACCGTTCCAAGTGGCGCCCCCATTGGCTTGAATCCAACACTCGCAAAACAAGTCAGGATTTTTAAAAAAAATTGCTCGTCTTTCAAAACGCTCGTTGACCAAGGTTCCACTGTATAGTATAAGCACTGATCACTGTATTAGTGTCACTATTGATGTCAGTGTCAGTTAGTGTACCCCCCAGCCAGCACCAGCTAGTGATAGATTGCCCACCATACTATCACAGTTCCACTATA
Organism: Rana muscosa; assembly: GCA_029206835.1. NCBI lineage: Eukaryota > Metazoa > Chordata > Amphibia > Anura > Ranidae > Rana > Rana muscosa. Next base: position 1,113,518,672 of record CM055122.1, on the reverse strand, counting down.
AGTTGCTGATCACCACCATTACTAGTATTGGAAAAAAAAAAAAAAAATGTATTTATACCAGACGCTATAACTTTCAAATCAAATATACACTTATTGGGATTTTTTTTTTACTGAAGACATGTGGAAGAATACATTTTAGCCTACATTCATTAACCACTTGCTGACCGCCGCACGCACATTTACGTCGACAGAATGGCACGGACAGGGTGTGTATATATACGTCCCCTTTAATTTGCCACTGTGTGGTCACGCGCGCCGACCCTGCCGCGTGCTCCGTGACTGTGCCCGCGGGTCCCGTGGACTCAATGTCCACCGGTGTCCCATGATTGTGTCACGGAGCTGAAGAACGGGGAGATGTCAGTGTAAACACAACATCTCCTCGTTCTTCCTAGTGACATGTCACTGATCGTCTGTTCCCTGTCATCGGGAACAGCGATCAGTGACGTGTCACGGCAATCACTCTCTAGGTCACACTTAACCCCTTCAGCGCCCCCTACAGGTTAACCCTTTCATTGCCAGTGTAATTTTTACAGTAATCAGTGCATTTTTATAGCACTGATCGCTGCAAAAATTACAATGGTCCCAAAATGGTGTCAAAAGTGTCCGCCATAATGTCGCAGTCACGATAAAAATCGCTGATCGCCGCCATTACTAGTAAAAAAAATATTTTTTTTTATAAAAATGCCATAAAACTATTGCCTAGTTTGTAGACGCTATAACTTTTGCGCAAACCAATCAATAAACGCTTATTGTGATTTTTTTTTTACCAAAAATATGTAGAAGAATACTTATCGGCCTAAACTGAGGAAACATTTTTTTTTATAGATTTTTTGGGGATATTTATTGATAGCAAAAAGTAAAAAATATAGAATTTTTTTTCAAAATTGTCGCTCTATTTTTTTTTATAGCTGAAAAAAAAAAAAACCCAGGAGGTGATCAAATACCACCAAAAGAAAGCTTTATTTGTGGGGGGGAAAAAAAAGGATGTCAAATTTGGTTTGGGAGCCACGTCGCACGACCGCGCAATTGTCAGTTAAAGCGACGCAGTGCCGAATCGCAAAAAATGGCCTGGTCTTTGGCCAGCCAAACGGTCCGGGGCTGAAGTGGTTAAGAAATTTAATTTTCTTTTTTTTATTATTATTGGATGTTTTATAGCAGAAAAAAAAAATAATGTTTGCCCCTTTTTGTTTATATCACATCAAATTAAAAACCCAGGGGTGATCAATAAGAGCCGGTTCACACTGGGGCAACACGACTTTCAGCGCGTCTTTACAAGGCAACTTCAAGGCAACTTCAAGTTTCCTCCAGGACAGGCGACTTTGCCAGTGGCCAAACAATAATCAGCTCTGTGGAAGGGAGGGGTTTGCTTCAGTTAAGACACTGATCTGACTTTGGAGGCGACTTCCATTGAAATCAATGGGTACAAGTCGCCTAGAAGTCGTTGTCAAGTAGTACAGGAACCTTTTTTGAAGTCGGAGCGACTTCTGTAGTGTGCGTAAAGACGGCTCCATAGACTAACATTACAGCGCGACTTGGGGCATCTCGGGGCGACCTGAAGTCGGATCCCGAGTCGCCCTGGTGTGAACCAGCTCCTACCAAAAATAAGCTCTATTTGTTTGAAACAAATGTTCAAATTTTTCTTGCCTACAGTGTTGCATGACCGAGCAATTGCCAGTTAAAGTAGCGCAGTGCCGCATAGCAAAAAATGCTCTGGTCATGAAGGGGGTAAAATCTTTCAGAGATTAGGTGGATAAGTACGTACAATAAGGAAGGAACCCTTTTTTGCGGTCTAGGTGACAGGTCTCAGATGAACAAGAACAACACACGAAGAAGCCTCAGGAGAAAAGTATAGGAAAAGGACATGCCTGACTATATCACAAACTAAACTGAATTACAATTTACAGTTATCCACATGTTATATACAAGCTGCAGCAAAATTTGCTGAAGCGACTTATTTTGAAGGCTGCCATACAACACAATTACACCAACTTATCAGTATAAATTGGAGCTGACATTGCCACCAGCGGCAGTTTTTACGTGTGAACTGGAGCAAGTATGGATCAAATGGAATCTCTGTTCCGACTTCATTTCAAGGCTGTATGTTAGGGGTGTTCTAGAGCTTGCAGTAATTGAAATGACAAACCTGGGGGGGGGGAATGCTAGAATGACACTAAATCCCTCCCTGGTACACAAGGACATTGTAGCATTGCAGATATGGACTTTCTCCAAACATGTTCAACGTCATGATCAGGGAGCTCTGAGAAACTGTATTCTGATGTGCTATTAATATTCTGCTGTCACACCTTCTGTAATTACTCACAGCTTTATGGCAGAGCTGTTCAATTTGTCTGTAACAAAAAAGTCACAGGTACGCAATCAATCAAATTATCAATCTAGAATGTTTTTCTGTGCCAGCTCCGTTCAATTATGGTTATAAAACACCAGGATCTTTATCAAGCTGTCGAGCACAGGTTTGTGTGTCTTTATATATGTGGATGGATAATTCGGAAAGAAATACATTTTATAGAGCACTAATCATGAACAGCTGGATCTGCTGGTGGGTCATATTATTCTGAAGGGGGGGGAATATTTTGCTAAAATCTGTACATAGAACTTTAGTCACATTTTAAACCAATATAACTGTGTCCTGATTTTTGTGATCAATAATCTATTGATAAAAGCTTTTGGCAAGTATAAAGAGTGCTCAGTTTCAGTTGGGAGCCTGTTTTTGTTTTTTCTCTACATTCAAACTTGACTGTTAGGGCTCATTTATGTTTGCGGTTATTGGGGTTGGTGGGGTAAAAATAGGCAGTTGAGCAGTGTTTTTGTTGCTCCTCGACTGCCCCTCTTAAGCTGAAAAGGCAGCAGGATAGGATTGTAAACATGCTGTGGTCGCAATGCTTTACTTCACGGTACAGCATTCGGTGGGTAGTACTGATTAATGCTGGTCAGGATTTATTCAACTAAATGGCGCCAATGAATTCATGTTTAAAAATAAAATAAATGTATATATATTTTATACACACACACGCATACATACATACAGGGCTCGACAATCCCCGGGTGCCAGGTCGCCATTGCGACTAGAATTAGTGACCTGGCGCCTGGGGCAGCACAGCTGGGGTAGCCTGCGTCTCCATGAAAACCCCCCCGCGCGCGATCGCGTCAGGCCGGCCGGTAATTGAGGCCGCGGACTTTTGCAGGCCTATGCTTCTCTGTATGTAGGCCTATGCTTCCTTCTGTGATCAGGCGCCATCTTGTGGTGGCCGTTGGTATGACATACAACCAGCAATGCTAATGGAGCTTCCCCTGTCTGTTTCCACTGCGCCATCTCCTTCCCTCTAATTACAATCCCCAAACATTATATATATTTTTTATTCTAACATCCTAGAGAATAAAATGGCGGTCATTGCAAAACTTTCTGTCACACCGTATTTGCGCAGCAGTCTTACAAGCGCACTTTTTTGGGAAAAAATACACTTTTTTTTTATTAAAAAATAAGACGACAACAGTAAAGTTAGCCCATTTTTTTTTTTTATATTGTGAAAGATAATGTTACGCTGAGTAAATTGATACCCAACATGTCACGCTTAAAAATTGCATCCGCTCGTGGAATGGCGACAAACTTTTACCCTTTAAATCTCCATAGGCAACGTTTAAAAAAATTCTACAGGTTGCATGTTTTGAGTTACAGAGGAGGTCTAGGGCTAGAATTATTGCTCTTGATCTACCAATCGCGGCGATACCTCACGTGTGGTTTTAACACCGCTTTCATATGCGGGCGCTACTCATGTATGCGTTCGATTCTGCGCTCAAGCTCGGCAGTACGGTGCGCGTTCCTGGCTCCTAACTTTTTTAGCTGGCTCCTAGATTCCAAGCCCTGCATACATACATACATACATACATACATATAGGTCCATATATATTTGGACACAGGCACAATTTTACCAATAGTTATATAATGGATATGGGCTGAAAGTGCACACTCTCAGATTTAATTTGAGGGTACGTACATCCAAATCGGAGGAAGGGTTTAGGAATTACAGCTCTTAAGAATAGCCACCCCCCTTTTTCAAGGGACCAAAGGTAATTAGACAATTAAATCAAAAGCTGTTTCATGGCCAGATGAGGGCTACTCCTTCGTTATTTCTTCATCAATTAAGCAGGTAAAAGGTCTGGAGTTGATTCTAAAGCCTCGTACACACGATCTGATTGTTGGCAGGGGATTGTCTGTTGACAGACTGTTGTCCCAAAATCTGACTGTTATTACGCTCCTTTTGACAATTGTTGTCCAACTTTTGGCCAACAAATGTTGGATGACAGGCTAGTGAATTTTCGGTGGACAACGGTTGGTTGTCAACTTTTCTGATGGTCAGTACACAAATCCATCACACAAAAGTTGAAAGTACAAACACGCTTGCTCGGAATCAATGCTTACCAAACACAAAATTAGCAGAAGGGGCCCACAGGGTGGCGTTAGTATGAAAGATGAGATCCAGGCACACGCCCTTAAGACAAAAATTTGACGCTCGAAATTGCCAACAATTGGATCGTGTGTACGAGGCTTAAGTGTGGTATTTGCATTTGGAATCTATTGCTGTGAACCTACATCATGCGTTCAAAGGAGCTGTCTATGCAAGTGAAATAGGCCATTGTAAGGCTTCAAAAACAAATCCATCTGAGATAGTAGCAACATTAGGAGTGGCCAAATCAACAGTTTGGTACATTCTGAGGAAAGAAGTATGCCCTGGTGAGCTCAGCAACATAAAAAGGCCTGGACATCCACGGATCCTGTCTATGGTAAAGAAAAACCCATTCACCACATCCAGACAAGTGAAGGACACTCTCCAGGAGAAGTGTTTATTATTGTCAAAGTCTACAATCAAGAGAAGACTTTACGAGAGCAAATACAGAGGGTTCACCACAAGGTGCAAACCATTCATAAGCCTGACGAATAGAAAAAGCAGATTAGACTTTGCCGAAAACATCTAAAAAAGCCAGACCAGTTCTAGAAAAGCATTCTTTGGACGGATGAAACCAAGATTATTCTGTACCAGAATGATGGGAAGAAAAAAGGGTGGAGAAGGCTTGGAACAGCTCATGATCCAAAGAACAAAACTGTATCTGTAAAACATGGTGGAGGCAGTCAATGGAAAGAAAAATCTTCTGGAAGCAGCAATCCGATTAAAAAGCCTTAATTCCAAAAAAGGTTCAGGAGCCCAAAACACACTGCACAACACAGCAAACTGATCACATCTGGCTAACGCGTTTCACACTATTGTAGTGCTTACTCATAGCTGGTTATTACACAAATATTGCCCAAGATATACCCTAAACAGGGGAAGTCATGTGATCCAACCCCAAAGTGAAACTAATTAATTAATTGAAGATTGATGAACGTGAGGTAATTCAAGTGGAATAGGTGTGGTTCACTGACCACAATAATGAAAAAGAAAAGAAATGCCTCACCATACGTGCAATCTATAAAAAAAATTATATATATATTTATATATATATATATATATATATATATATATAAAATATATATGATGTATGTAAATAAGTAATATAGTGTGAAATGGGGTGGAGGGTGAAGTGGAAAATTAAACAAAAATAAAGAATAAAAAGTGTAAAATGAAAATAAAGAATGAAATTGAAATTGAAATAACTACCAATTGTGAAGTGGTATGGTGTAAAATGGGCACACAAAACATATATATGAATATAAGTGTGTGCAAAAAAGATGTGTATATGTGCACAAATGGACATATATAGGTGAAAAAAGCAAAAATGACCTTAAAGGGTTAAGTACATAATAGAGGGAGACAAGGAGTTTAAAAACGCCCTATCCCCTAAAACATGAACCTAAGAAATACGTGTGTATATGTGTGTCAGTATTCCTCCATGAAACACAATTGAAGAAAACATATAGTAAAAATCAATGGAGTAATGAACACATATGTGTGAATAAACCGTGCACATGTAGTCGGATAAACACACACACATGTATTTGTGCACACGCTACCATCGGGACAACCAATGAATTTTATATGTGTCCTAATACACTACTATATTTGGTTCATTAAATTAAAATTAAAATGCAAGTGATTTAGTGTTTTTCTATTTTCTCATTTTTTATTATTTCTTTTTTTGTGTGTATTTATATTTTATTGTTTTATTATTTATTTTGATTTTTATTTTAAATCTAAACATTAATATTAAAAAAAAAAAAAAAAAAACTTAGTTAGACTTACCGGTGACGGTATTTCTAAGAGCCTTTCAGGACAACCTTGGAGAGAGCGTAGCTCCGCCTCTTTAACAGGAAACACTTTCAGCCTTTAAATCCCTCCTCTTCCACCATGGCCTCAGTTATTGTGGTTTCCGACAAACTGGAAGACAAAAGCACAGAACAACCACAACGACCATGATAGACACTTAATCAATACTTCTAAGATATATTAGGGAGGGAAATAGCGGTTGTCCTGAAAGGCTCTTAGAAATACCGTCACCGGTAAGTCTAACTAAGTTTTTCTCAAATCGCCTTTCAGGACAACCTTGGAGAGGATAACCGAGTAACTTACCCTAGGGTGGGACTACTGCCTGCAGTACCTTCCTGCCGAAGGCTTGATCTGCAGCAGACAGCAAGTCCAACCTATAGTGCCGGAGAAAAGTTCAGTAGTTGGACCAAGTGGCAGCCTTGCAAATCTGATCAGGCGTAGCACCGGCCCTCTCGGCCCAGGAAACTGCTGTTGACCTTGTTGAATGAGCAGCAATACCTGAGGGAGGTATTTCTCCTTTAGCTTGGTAAGCTTCTGTAATTGCTTGTCTAAGCCATCTGCCTAATGTACTTTTGGAAGCTTTCTCCCCTTTGCGGGGACCTGAAAATACTACAAAGAGGGCATTTGTTTTTCTAAACTCTTTGGTAACTGCTAGAAACTGGAGCAGACATCTTCTCACATCCAGCGTATGGAAAGCTTCCTCTCCTGCATTGTTAGGAATAGAGGAAAAGGTAGGCAGGGTTATCTCTTGTGACCTATGGAAGGTTGAAGATACTTTTGGTAGGAAGGCTGGATCCGTCTGAAGGATCACTCGGTCTGGAAAGACCCTCAAAAAAGGTTCTGTAACCGCCAGAGCCTGGAGTTCACTGACTCTCCTTGCCGATGTAATGGCAACTAAAAAAATTGTTTTGAAAACTAAACTTCTTAAGGAAGTCTCTTGAAGGGGTTCAAACGGAGCTCCCGTGAGACCCTGTAAAACAACAGATAGATCCCAACTGGGAAAAACTTTAAGGACTATGGGTCTAGTCCGAGCCAAGGCCCTAAAAAATCTGGAAATTAAAGTTTCTTTGGACAAAGTTTTTTCAAAGTAAACTGAAAGAGCCGCAACTTGGGTTTTCAAGGTGCTGGCTGCCAATCCTTTCTCCATTCCTTCATGGAGAAACTCTAAAACTGAAACGACACTCTTGACTATAAAGTTTTTGGAAGAACACCAAGAATTGAATTTTTTCCATACTTTAAAAAGGTAGATGGCCCTAGTTACCTCCTTTCTACTGGACAGTAGGGTCCTTACTACCTTATCTGAAAGTCCTTTGGCTTTTAGAAGGTCTTCTTCAGAAGCCAAGCAGTCAGATGTAGTCTGTCTGCTTCCGGATGGTTCACAGAGCCCTGTGATAGTAAGTCCTTCCTGAGTGGTAGCCTCCAAGGAGGATTTGCGGCTAGGTTTAGAAGTGTCGCAAACCAAGGTCTTTTTGGCCAATATGGAGCAATCAGGATAAGACTGGTGTTCTCTTCCCTGAACTTTCTTAATACCAATGGGATTAGGGGAAATGGGGGAAAGGCGTAACACAGCTGGTAATGCCATGGGTGTGCTAGAGCATCTATTCCAACTGCCTGATCCCCTCTGTGGAGAGAAAAGAATTCTTGGACTTTTGTGTTTTGCTGGTTGGCAAAAAGATCTACCTGAGGTTTCCCCCACTCTTTGGAGATCATGGAGAAAATCTCCTGGATCAGACTCCATTCTGCTTCCACCACACTCCTTCTGCTTAGCAGATCTGCCAACAGATTCTGGGATCCCTTTAAGTGAACCGCTGATAAGGTCACGTTTAGCTCTGCCCAGGACAACAACTGTTTGGCTAACTCCATGAGACCTGGGCTCCTGGTTCCCCCTTGCTTTTGAACATAGGCTATCGCTGTTGTGTTGTCTGACAGAATTTGAACATGACGTCCTTTGACGGTCTGTTGAAAGGTAAGGAGGCCCAGAAATATGGCTTTTAACTCCCGCCAATTTGATGACTTCTTTGCTTCCCATTTGGACCAAGTTCCTTGAGCGGTTTGCCCTTCCAGGTGAGCTCCCCAACCCCAAGCACTTGCGTCTGTTGTCAGACGTTTGTCCAATGGAAACACCCACGAGAGACCCTTTGTCAGGTTGTTTGGGTTTCTCCACCACCAGAGTGCTCTTTTTACGTTTGATTTTAGTTTGAAACACTTTTTCAGTGACTCCTGGTGTGATCAAACTTGTAAAATGTTCCTCTGGAGGGGTCTGGAGTGTAGCCTTGCCCATTGTACGGCTGGGATTGAGGCCGTGAGGAGGCCTAATACTGCCATAGCCGATCGGACAGATGTTGGGAGATTTGTCTGAATCTGACCCACTGCAGAGTAAATCTTCTCTATCTTTTCTTGGGGGAGAAAGACCTTTTGAAGAACTGAGTTTATGGTGTAGCCCAGAAACCTCATCTCCTGAGTTGGATCTAAGTTTGATTTGTCTAGATTTAGGAGCCAACCTAAATTCTTGAGATGAGTCCGTGACACTTGCAGGTTTGTCACAAGCTGATCTCTGGAATCTTCAAAAAACAGTAGGTCATCCAGATATGGAATGACCGAGATCCCCCTCAGTTTCAGAGGCTCTAGGGCTTCTGCCATGACTTTTGTGAAAATCCTGGGCGAGGATGAAAGCCCGAATGGTAGGGCTGTGAATTGGAGATGCCATATTGACGTCCCCAGATCGATGGCTAGGCGGAGAAATCCTTGGGAAGTCAGAGCTATCGGCACATGTAGATAGGCGTCCCTCAAGTCCAGGGACGCCATGAAGCAACCTGGAGTCAACAGCTTTGTAATGGAGTGGATTGTGTCCATACGAAAGTGCTTGTACCTTACTGATTTGTTCAAGATCTTCAGATTCAGAATCAGAATCAGTCAGTACTTGCCTGAAGGTTTTTTTACCAAGAATATATGGGAATAAAACCCCCGGCCCTCCTGATGTTTTGGGACTTGAACAATCACTTCCTGTTGTATCAGATCCTGTAAGAGGGTCATCATAGCGGAAGCTTTTTCCTGATCCCGTGGTAGGGCTGTGACATAAAACCTGCTTGGGGGGCATTCCGAGAATTTTAGACTGTATCCCTGTGAAATTAGGTTCTTCACAAAGGGATTTTTGGATACTTGGTTCCATTGAGGGAGAAAAGCTGACAGTCTTCCCCCCACTGGAGTAATGCTGTCATTTGTTTTTAGAAGTTTGGTCTGTAGGAGATCTAAAGAGAACTCCACCCCTTCCTCTACCTTTTTGGGAAAACCAAGGCTTTTTGTTGTCATCCTTTTTGAAGGATTGCTGAACAGAACGAAAATTCTTTTTAAACGGTTGCTTCTTTTTAGAAGGGAAAGCCTTCTTCTTGTCAGCTGTTCTGTCCAGCACAGTTTCTAGCTCTGGACCAAACAGCAAATCCCCCGAGAAGGGTAGGCCACAGAGTTTGATTTTTGAGGCTGTGTCAACCGACCATGTCTTTAGCCAGACTGCACGCCTGACTGAATTCACTAATGCTGCTGACCTAGCAGCCATTTTGATTGATTCGGCGGATGCATCTGTCATGTATTTTACCGCTTTCAAAATTAGAGGGAAAGATTCCAACAGGTCTTTCCTTGGAGTACCTGCCTCTACATGGTTCATCAATTTCTCTATCCAACACTCCAGGTTTCTTGCCACCACTGTGGAAGCCATAGCTGGTTTGAGGCTGGCTGACGTGGAGTCCCATGCTTTTTTCAGCAGGGAGTCTGCCCTTTTATCCATCGCATCCTTCAACACTCCCTTGTCCTCAAAAGCGAGATCCGTACGACGAGAGACTTGCGAGAAGGCAGCGTCCACTCTTGGTTTTTTATTCCAGACCTCTGAGTCCTTGTTTTCAAAAGGAAAACGCTTTTTGAGGGTCTTTGATAGGAAGGGACCTTTTTCAGGGTCCTTCCATTCCTTTTTGATTGTGTCCGATATGACCCTATGGACTGGAAACACTCTTTGCTTGGAATCATCCAGACCCTGGTACATTTTATCATGAACTGAAAGATGTACCTTTTCCTCCTGAATATCCAGGGTAGTGTAGATTGCTTTTAAGAGATCATCCACATCTTCCAAAGATAATTTATATCTGGAGGTTTTGCCGTCATCTTCCTCTTCCTCCTCATCTGAGTCCTTGAGAGAGGGGAGAGTACTTGCCCCTTCGTCCCCAGAGTCCACACTCTCTGCTGGTCTAGAGGTGGAGGCTCTTGGGCTGGACGGTGGTTGCTGGGGTTCAGTTAAGACTGCTGGACTTAGCAGAGACTTAACCGAACTAAGAGAACTTGTAAGCTCTCTTACTGAGGAAAATAAATGCTTGTATTGCTGGGATGTTTCCTCTTCCACTAAGTCCTTAATGCAAGACTTGCACATAGCTTTTTGCCATGAATCCCTTAAAGGATTCTTGCAGGAGGGACACTTCCTCTGGCTTGGTGGGTTTACATGTTTGGTTTTCCCTACAGCTTTCTCCTGAAACGATAAATAATAGAAATTCACCTAATGTCCTAGCCACACCTAACCAATTAGTGCATTTAGGCCACCACCAAAGATAGAGAAGAAGTGTCCCAGTGAAAACAACCACCAATGTCCAAGCTGTAGCAGGTCAGAGAGAAGTAACCACCGACCGTACAGCAGCAGGCTCCCTTAAGGGAGGAAACAAACAAAACAACACAGCAAAAAAAAAAAAAAAAAACTCATTTGGATAAGAATAAAAGGCACCATTGTACCCCTCTTACCTGAGCCTGACCGGAGCTTAGGGCGCCTGCTTCCGCCATCGCTGTCTGTCTCTCTTCCATCTTGTCGAGAGCGCAGCTGGGCTATACACACAGTGTGTGTTTTAAATTTTCCCGGGTCCCACGTCATCCATGTGGGCCGGAAACGGAAGCGCCGGTCGATAGACCCGCCCCCTAGTCCCTGCGTTCCAAGCGCTGGGAACCACTAGCGCCACGCCCCCACAGGAAACCGCATCGCCGGATCTGACGTCACCCGCCGACCAGGACCCGGAACCGTCATACGGTTCGTGCCACTGACCTGCAGTGGCAACCACTCGGCTCCCGGAGCCTAAACGCGGATTCCGGGCACAAGATGCTGCGTCTCCTGTGGGTCCTTTACTCCCCTGAGCAGGCGAGACTGGGGACTCCGGAACACCCCCCGCTTGCGGTGGAGGGGGTGCTGGGATGGTCACTGGTACGAGTACCAAATAAAAGCTGCACACCAGGCAGAAAAAAAGAAAGGTAAGCCTTACTGCTTCCCCCTTGGAAAGAGCGTAGCTCCCTGGTTCCCACCTGTTGCTTCCACCATGGCGGAGGAAACACAATAACTGAGGCCATGGTGGAAGAGGAGGGATTTAAAGGCTGAAAGTGTTTCCTGTTAAAGAGGCAGAGCTACGCTCTCTCCAAGGTTGTCCTGAAGGCGATTTGAGAAAAAAAGAAAAAAGGATTGAATGTACTTAATGAATTTTGACCATTTAATACGCATTAATGTAAATTTGTCCATGATGATATAATGTATCTTGTTATTTACATTTTTATTTTTATTTTTATTGATTATTTATAAAGTGAACTTACTGTGAATAAAAGAACAAATGTTCTAATTGAACCGATATCTAAGCAGACTGTGTTTATGTGATTGTATGTCTCTTTGGTGGAGGCAGTGTCATGGCATGGGCATTAATGGCTTCCAGTGGCACTGGGTCATTGGTGTTTATTGATGATGTAACAGAAGAAGCCAGGTGAATCCTGCAGTGTTTAGAGATATCCTGTCAGCCCAGATTCAGCCAAATGCAGCAACGTTGATTGGACGCTTCACAGTACAGATGAACAATGCAATGATCCAAAACACACTGCAAAAGCAACCCAGGAGCTTTTAAAGGAAAAGAAGTGGAATATTCTGCAATGGCCGAGTCAATCACCTGATCACAACCCAATTAAGCATGCATTTCACTTTCTGAAGGCAGAAAAAAAAAAAACACAAACAAAGAATAACTGAAGACAGCTGCAGTTAGAGCCTGGCAAAGCATCAGAAAGGAGCAAACCTAGTCTTTGGTAATGTCCATGGGTTCCAGACTTCAGGCATTCATTGCCAGTAAAGGATTCTCAATAAAATATTAAAAATTAACATTTTATTTATGATTATAGTCATCTGTCCAATTACATTTGGGCCCCTGAAAATGGAGGTACTGTGTATAAAAATGGTTGCAGTTCGTAAAATGTGTACTTGATATTTATGGTCAACCCCTTGAATTAAAGCTGAAAGTCTGCACTTCAAATTAATTTGGATGGTTTACTTTTAATTTTATTCTGGTGGCAAACAGAGCCAAAAGTATTAAATTTGTGCATGTGTCTAAATATACAGTGGGTACGGAAAATATTCAGACCCCCTTAAATTTTTCACTCTTTGTTATATTGCAGCCATTTGCTAAAATCATTTAAGTTCATTTTTTTTCCTCATTAATGTATACACAGCACCCCATATTGACAGAAAAACACAGAATTGTTGACATTTTTGCAGATTTATAAAAAAAAAAAAAAAAAAATTGAAATATCACATGGTCCTAAGTATTCAGACCCTTTGCTGTGACACTCATATTCAGGTGCTGTCCATTTCTGCTGATCATCCTTGAGATGGTTCTACGCCTTCATTTGAGTCCAGCTGTGTTTGATTATACTGATTAGACTTGATTAGGAAAGCCACACACCTGTCTATATAAGACCTTACAGCTCACAGTGCATGTCAGAGCAAATGAGAATCATGAGGTCAAAGGAACTGCCTGAAGAGCTCAGAGACAGAATTGTGGCAAGGCACAGATCTGGCCAAGGTTACAAAAAAATTCTGCTGCACTTAAGGTTCCTAAGAGCACAGTGGCCTCCATAATCCTTAAATGGACGACGTTTGGGACGACCAGAACCCTTCCTAGAGCTGGCCGTCCGGCCAAACTGAGCTATCGGGGGAGAAGAGCCTTGGTGAGAGAGGTAAAGAAGAACCCAAAGATCACTGTGGCTGAGCTCCAGAGATGCAGTCGGGATATGGGAGAAAGTTGTAGAAAATCAACCATCACTGCAGCCCTCCACCAGTCGGGGCTTTATGGCAGAGTGGCCCGACGGAAGCCTCTCCTCAGTGCAATACACATGAAAGCCCGCATGGAGTTTGCTAAAAAAACACCTGAAGGACTCCAAGATGGTGAGATAAGATTCTCTGGTCTGATGAGACCAAGATAGAACTTTTTGGCCTGAATTCTAAGCGGTATGTGTGGAGAAAACCAGGCACTGCTCATCACCTGTCCAAAACAGTCCCAACAGTGAAGCATGGTGGTGGCAGCATTATGCTGTGGGGGTGTTTTTCAGCTGCAGGGGACAGGACAACTGGTTGCAATCGAGGGAAAGATGAATGCGGCCAAGTACAGGGATATCCTGGACGAAAACCTTCTCCAGAGTGCTCAGGACCTCAGACTGGGCCGAAGGTTTACCTTCCAACAAGACAATGACCCTAAGCACACAGCTAAAATAACGCAGGAGTGGCTTCACAACCACTCCGTGACTGTTCTGGAATGGCCCAGCCAGAGCCCTGACTTAAACCCAATTGAGCATCTCTGGAGAGACCTAAAAATGGCTGTTTACCAACATTTACCATCCAACCTGACAGAACTGGAGAGGATCTGCAAGGAGGAATGGCAGAGGATCCCCAAATCCAGGTGTGAAAACCTTGTTGCATCTTTCCCAAAAAGACTCATGGCTGTATTAGATCAAAAGGGTGCAAATACTAAATACTGCGCAATGGGTCTGAATACTTAAGACCATGTGATATTTCAGTGTTTCTTTTTTAATAACTCTGCAAAAATGTCAACAATTCTGTGTTTTTCTGTCAATATGGGGTGTTGTGTGTACATTAATGAGGGAAAAAAATGAACTTAAAGGATTTAAGCAAATGCTTGCAATATAACAAAGAGTTAAAAATTTAAGGGGGTCTGAATACTTTCTGTACCGTACTGTATATGGACCTAACTAAATATATCAGCTGCCTCTTTAAGTGTAGGTAAAACACTTCTAAGCTGTCAAATTAGATTTAGAAGGGTGCTCGCCCCATATACATAAATCAATAAAAATTATATAAAATATTTGTGGAACAGTTTTTTGGGGTGTTGAATAAAGAATAGTCACCCTCACTTTTCTCATTCTATAGACACTGTGATTTGGTGATATTCACCTATTAATGGACTTATTGAATATCATATGAGCACTTATTGTTAATAAGTTGTAACATTAATTTTGTAATACATTTATAAATAATTTATCATCTTGCATAAGGATAGTTTTCTACTTTATCTCACATGATCCCTTATTTCTGCGCATGAGGTTGCAGTTTAATAGACTGTTGAGTTTGTCATTCCATTCCATTATGTTTATCATATAATTTTTATTGATTTATGTGTATGGGGTGAGTGCCCTTCTAAAGCTAGTTACTATAGCAGTGATCTGTTGCAGGAGGAGGCAGAAAATGGCTGGATTAGTTCTACCCTATTTTCCGGACTGAAACAAAGTGCCCTGCTGAGACCCACCAGCTCGGTTGCCATTTTAAAACGGCACATGGAGGAATATTTGCTGTCCCAAGGCAGAGCTTCAAGTAATTAAAAGGGTTTTTCACCCTCTTTGAAATAAATGAAAAGTCAGCTACAAATACCGTAAAAGCCACTTACCTATACAGGAATCCAGTGACATCCTCATCCAGGCTGGTTCTACGCCAGTCTTCCGTTCCCCGGCACTGGCATGTTAACTGAGGGAAGCTGGCTGCGACTCATTGCGGCTTCACAGCTGGCTCCCTATTGTGTATGCGTGAGCCGTGGTGTGCTTTGCGAATGGTCCTGCAGTTTTCTGGGACCTATGATTTGTCCCAGAAGATTGCAGACTGGGAGGTTGAGAACTTCCAGTGGAATTGCCCAGGTGATACAGGTGGAAGCAGATACCTGCCCAAACCAGTTACTCGCTTCCCCCTTAAAAAGTTCCAAAAGAACAAGAGGAGGAGGGCATAAAGTGGAAGTGGAACTTCCCATTTAGGGTGAAGTTCCGCTTTAAATATCTTCAAAGTCCATATAGCCAAGCAACTGATAAAACACTTAAGCCTCGTACACACGGTCGGGACTTCAAACAAACTTTTCCGTGGATTTTAGCATACACACGGCAGGACTTTTCTGCAAACTTTTTCCCCAAACTTTCCCAACATCACGTGGTTTTTCTGCACTTTCCTGCCACCCTTTGCTATTGTTGGTTGATTTTAACATTGGTTCTGGGCATGCGTATTTGTACTTCGGACAAAAATCAGATGGATTTCTGTACACAGACTTTGCACCATCGGACTTTTGTTGCCAAAAAGTTTGTCCGTTTGCAGAATGAACTTTTGTCCGATGGAGCGTACACAAGGTCGTATTTTTTGGAAAACTTGCTCATTTTGAAGTTTGTTGGCAAAAAGTCCGCCCGTGTGTATGGGCCTTAAGCCTTACAAACAAAAAACACAGGAGGAAAGCCCATCCGGGTTCTTTTTGAAAGGATATTTCATGCATGTACGGTGGAAGCTTTTTTTTTTCGTTTCCCCCCTCTGAATTTTTGGATAGAACTTGGAATGAATAAATCCCATTTCAGTTTATTTTTTGCTTTGTGTCCAGTTGGGGAGTTTGTCCTTCACTTCTTGTAACAGAGATGCAACAGGAAGTCCGGGGAAATCTCCCCAGACAGTCACCACCAGAAGAAGTGTTCCTATTTGAAGATCTCCCCTCACCTCCTGTGACAACTGTAACATTTAGGATTTTCCAACACTTTCGGTCTCTGTGATAATGATCATCAAGACAAATAAAGAGGATGGATCCTAGAGGTGACTACACACAATGCATCGAGTATATTTGAAGTATTGTTAATCTACTATAAGCTTACATAAAGTGGATTTTCATACCATGGCAGTTTGCTATGCCTCGAGAGGCATAGGAACACACATAGAAAATAAGATCCTTGATTTGTTTTGGAGTCTATCTTATATAATAAGCATTCAGGCATAGGTACAGTATATACAGATATCTAGAGAGAAATACCTAAAAAGAAGCTTACTGATGCTATCCTGACATCCAGAGAACTTCTTACCTGGTGTAGAAGGCAACCCTATGATACACTGATGACACCAAAACAGCCCAACTTTCTAAACAGGACCCTATTCGGTATCTGTTTTCACTACTGCATGAGCAAATGAGAACACATTAAATAAAATAGTGTTTCCTTCCCTGGTCCTTTACCAACTAGGAATATATTAAATGGGTGTTCTGAGCTCTTTCTGCAAATCAGTTTAGAAGTGTAAACTAATTGTGCAGTACAAACACATCAAATAACTCATGTTCAGACTTGACCATGTTATTTTTAAGCATTTGGATTAATAATGCATTGCTCTGTATACCATCGTAAGGTTCCCAAACATGCTCTCTATAAACAATCATTAAAATAAAAAATAAAAAAAAAAGGTTAATAATGCTGTTAAGAATAAACGCGCAGAACTTTAAGATGGTTATTTGAGTTTTTTTACTTTATACTCCAAAAAGAGAATGTGTAAAAAATTTACAAAATGATCAAACGAGAATTAAAATGAATTGCAATGCAGTCTAAAATTAAACACGATAATTCCAAATTTACATGTGATGTAAATGTTTTCCCATCAATGCAGATGGCGAGAAGCACACCTCACAGTGTGCAGTCAATGTTTGGCTGCTGCTATTAAAAAAAAAAAAAAAAAAAAAAAAAAAAAACACACAACAGCCACCGCTTGAAATAAAAATATGTTATGGTGGTGGTAAGAACTAAAGCTGCTAACCAGTATACAATACATACATACATACAGTGCCTTGAAAAAGTATTCATACCCCTTGAAATGTTCTACATTTTATCATGTTACAACCAAAACTGTAAATGGATTTTATGTGATAGACCAACACAAAGTAGCACATAATTGTGAAGTGGATGGAAAATTATAAATAGTTTTCCAATAAAAAAAAAAAAAAAATTGAAGTGTGGCATGCATTTGTATTCAGCCCCCTTTACTCTGATACCCCTAACTAAAATTTAGAGAAACCAATTTCCTTCAGAAGTCACCCAATTAGTAAATAGAGTCCACCTGTGTGTAATTTAATATCTGTTTATACAGCTGTTCTGTGAAGCCCTCAGAGGTTTGTTAGAGAACCTTAGTGAACAAACAGCGTCATGAAGGCAAAGTAACACATCAAACAGGTCAGGGATAAAGTTGTGGAGAAGTTTAACCACTTCCCGCCAAAGGTACGTCATATCAGGTCCTTGACTTTCAGTGGGGATATCTGAATGATGCCTGCAGCTACAGGTATCATCCAGATATCATCTTTTAGAGCCAGCGATTCTGTGCACCGTAAGAATGATCATAGCGGCAGTTCCGTCGCCTGTAAGAACGATCAAGCGGCAGGACATCCCCTCCCTCTGGTGCTTCTCCGAGCTCTCTCGTGCCATCGGAACCCGGAGAAAGAATCCACCGCCGCCGGGTAACAAGCATAGAGATTTTCGGTGACCAGATGGTCACCAGTCATCTCTATGACCGTCGGAGGCCCAGGCGCGATTGCGGCTGGAAAGCATTGGATCGTTCATTTTTTTGATCTCATGCTTTCCAGCTTGGAGGAGAGAAGTGGGGTCTTATAGACCCCATATCTCTCCATAAAGAGGACCTGTCACACACCATTCCTATTACAAGGGATGTTTACATAAAAGTGTTAAAAAAATATTAAAAAAAAAAAAAAAAAATAAAAAAAAATAAAAGCGAAAGTGTAAAAAAATAAAAGTAAAATAAAACAATATTTTTTTTTTAAAGCGCCCCCATCCCTGTGTGCTCACGCACAGAAGCAAATGCAAACTCAAGCCTGGCTCACATATGTAAACGCCGTTCAAACCACACATGTGAGGTATCGCCACATGCATTAGAGCGAAAGCAACAATTCTAGCACTAGACCTCTTCTGTAACTGTAAACTGGTAACCTGTAAAAAAAAAAAAAATGTAAGTGTCGCCTTTGGAGATTTTTAAGTACCGAAGTTTGGCGCCATTCCATGAGTGTGAGCAATTGTAAAGCGTGACATGTGTGGTATGTATTTACTCGACATAACATAATCTTTCACATTATCCCAAAAAATTGGGCTAACTTTACTGTTTTGTTATTTTTAAATTCATGTTTTTTTTTTAAACACGTTTTAAAATTGTTGCACAAATACCGTGAAACATTAAAAGCTGCAATGACCACCATTCTATTCCCTAGGGTGTCCGATAAAAAAACATATATAAATGTTTGGGGGTTCCGAGTAATTTTCTGGCAAATAAATGATTATTTTTACATGTAGGAGAGGAGTGCCAAAATAGGCCCGGGTGGGAAGTGGTTAAAGCAGGGTCAGGTTATAAAAAAATATCCCAAGCTTTAAACATTTCACGGAGCAATGTTCAATCCATAATCCAAAAATGGAAAGAGAATGGCACAACTGCAAACCTACCAAGACATGGCCGTCCACCTAAACTGACAGGTTGAGCAATAATCAGAGAAGCAGCCAAAAGGCCAATGGTGACTCTGGAGGAGCTGCAGAGATCCACAGCTCAGGTAGGAGAATCTGTCCACAGAATAACTATTAGTCGTGCACTCCACAAATCTGGCCTTTGTGGAACAGTGGCAAGAAGAAAGCCATTGTTGAAAGCAAGTCATAAAAAAATCCCATTTGCAGTTTGCGAGTAGCCATGTGGGGGACACAGAAAACATGAGGAAGAAGGTGCTCTGGTCAGATGAGACCAATATTGAACCTTTTGATCTAAAAGCAAAATGCTATGTGTGGCGGAAAACTAACACTGCACATCACCCTGAACACACCACCCCCACCATGAAACATGGTGGTGGCAGCATTATGTTGTGGGGATGCTTTTCCTCAGCAGGGACAGGGAAGCTGGTCAGAGTTGACGGGAAGATGAATTGAGCCAAATACAAGGAAATCTTAGAAGAAAACCTGTTAATAGTCTGCAAAAGACCTGAGACTGGGGTGGAGGTTCACCTTCCAGTAGGACAACAACCCTAAACATACAGCCAGAGCTACAATGGAATGGTTTAGATCAAAGCATATTAATGTGTTAGAATGGCCCAGTCAAAGTCCAGACCTAAATCCAATTGACATTTTGTGGCAAGACTTGAAAAATGCTGTTCACAGACGCTCTGCAACCAATCTGACAGAGCTTGAGCTATTTTACAAAGAAGAATAAGCAAAATTTTTACTCTTTAGCTGTGCAAAGCTGGTAGAGACATACCCAAAAAGACTTGCAGCTGTAATTGCAGCGAAAGGTGGTTCTACAAAGTATTGACTCCGGGAGGCCGACTACAAATATACGCCACACTTTTCACATTTATTTGTAAAAAAAATTGCAAACTATTTATCATTTTCCTTCCACTTCACAATTATGTGCCACTTTGTGTTGGTCTATCACATAATATTCCAATAAAATACATTTACGTATTTGGTTGTAACATGACAAAATATGGGACATTTCAAGGGGTATAAATAATTTTTCAAGGCACTGTATACCACCCTCCACCCCCAAAATTCTAATTTAACCACCTGGAAAAAATGCTTCCCATTACAGCCCAATTTTTTTTTTTGTTCTGGATAACTTTAGTTGGCTTTGAAAATCTATTCAATGGGCACAAAGACACCAATTAAGGAGCTTTTTATTATAAGAATGTATAAAAAGGGAGTCTGTGGCCACTGGGGAGAAGGTTTACCTTCCAACATGACAATGACCCAAAGCACACAGCAAAATGACCACACAGTGGTTGAAGGAGAAAAAGGTCCTTGCATGGCTTTGTCAGAGCCCAGACGTAAACCCCATTGAAAATCTGTGGAATGACTTGAAAAATGCAGTCCACAAACGGTCACCATCAAACTTAACTGAACTTGAGCAGTTCTGCAAAGAAGACTGGGCAAATATTGCAAAGTCTAGTTCTGCAAAGTTAGTAGAGACATATCCCAATAAACTAAAGTCTGGAGTTAAAGCAAAAGGTGGTTCAAAAAAATACTCATACAAGGGGGTTATCCTTTTTTCAACTCAACGATTCAGATTTTTTTATGTTTTTTTTTTTTTTCTCTGACATGCTGGTGTTATATCTTTTACTTGGATGTCCTAAGTTGCACTGAATTATTATGGCTGAATAAAAAACAAAAACTGTGTCTGTCTTCATTTCAGGCTGCAAAGCAACAAAATGTGATTATTTTAAAGTGGGGTGATTCCTTTCAATATCCACTGTGCCCTAAACTTCTTTTCTGGTGATTGATGTCACTGAGACAACCACTAGAAGACCAGGTCTTTTCTGCATTTTAGTATTTTTTGCTAGAAAATATTTATATATATATATATATATATATATATATATATATATATATATATATATATATATATATACACACACACACACACATACATACATACATACACACACACATCTCTCTTTTTAAAACAGAGGACCTAGAGAATAAGGGATACCTCACATGTGTGGAACAATCTCTGTTTGCGTGCATGCGGGACTGACTCGTGCGTTTGCCTTTGCGCGCAAGCACGAGGCACGTTGATATATTTATTTTTTTACACTGTTTCTTTCATCTTTTTTTATCACTTTTATTGCTGTCAAAAGAAAAGTAAACATCCCTTGTGACAGCAATAGGTACTCTTTATGGAGAGATCTGGGGTCTTTAAAGGTCTCTTTCACACTGAGGTGTTGAAAAAACGCAAAAAAATTGAGTTTTTACAGCATTCGCGGTAAAAATAGAGCTGACGCATATGCGTTTTTACCGCGTTTTTGCGGTAAAAAGGATTATTTGGTATCCCACAATCCTCCACTCTACTGCGGTCATGTGACCTTCCCACAGCTTCTGGGTGTTTTTTACCGCGTTTTTACAGCGATACTTATTCATTTCAATGGGGATAGGCGTTTTTACAGCGCTATTTTATGCGCCCCAAAGATGCTCCAAAAAAGCTGTTTGCAGAATTTTTTCCCAACGCACAGCCAGCAAAACGCCTCAGTGTGAAAGCCCTCAGGGCTTTCACATTGAAAATGATGGGACAGGATTATTTCAGGCATTTTTACAGCGCTGTTTTTACTGCGAAACCGCGGTATAAATGCCTCAGTGTGAAAGGGGCCTTAGACCCCAAGTCCCACCTCTGCACTTAAAAGAATTTGATCACACCAAGATTGACGAGATCAAATCAGTGGCACTGTTTACAGCCGAGTAACCCAGAAGTGATGTGACGTCATCGCTTCTGGGTTACTATATTATAGAGCCGATCGGGTCTTTGCTGGGCTCTATGATCAGCCAGCGGAAGCGCTGGCTGGTCGACCGAGACTTTCGCTGAGAAGGGAGATCTCAGTACAACCATGGAGGGCGGCAGGATGGGGACATCCCCTCTCTTTGTAAGCCACTGGGATTGCTTTTACAAGAGAGCCGATCATTGGCTCTAAAACACAGGACTGGGATGATGCCTGCAGCTGCAGGCATCATCCGAGTATAACCACTTCAAGTCCAGAGACGTACGGGACGGGTACGTCGTTGGTCAGCAAGTGGATAAATATTGCAACAAAAAACTGACAGAGGCTTCTAGCCTTCCATACTTTATTCAAAATGAAAAAAGTTCTGGGTGTAGTTGGACTGTAACCCAGCTCCAGCACAGAAATTTGCTAATACAATACAGGGTACAAAAATACTCTTCATTATTACTCCTGCACTCTTGCCTGAAAGTAAATAGAATATCCTCTATGTTGGTATGAGCTTTGGAAGTTTACGTAATACACAGAACTGCAAATTTCATCAGCATTAATGGCATATTGACATTTGTCAGAGCTTACAGAAGTCTATTTAAGGAGTTAGCAATGCCAGTGGCTTTGGGGTGCATAAGAACTGATTTTCTCTTCAAACTCAAAGGGAATGCAAAAGCAGCTTGATGCAACTAAGGATGGCAAATCCAGGTCAAAAGAAGGTCAAATACACCTATGAATAAACTCCAAGACCCCTTTCCAACTGGGGCGGTGCGGGCATCAGCGGTAAAGCGCTGCTAGTTTTAGCGGCACATTTACCGCGGTTATAGCAGCGCTTTGGCTCCGCTAGCGGGGCGCTTTTAACCCCCCAAAAGGGGCAAAAGCGCCCTCTTAGTGCTGCTTTCAAAGCGCTTTTAAGGCGTTTTGAATACGGCACCAAATTATTTCAATGGGCAGGGGCGGTGGAGGAGCAGTGTATACACTGCTCCCCCACCGCCCCAAAGATGCTGCTTGCAGGACTGCAAGTGCACCGCCCCAGTGTGAAAGCACTCGGGCCTTTCACACTGGGGCTGCAGAAGAGACAAAACAAACAGTAGGCAAAAACTACTGTAAAGCGCCCCAGTGTGAGAGGGGTCTTAAACTGATCTCAAATGCAAGCTGAATGCTTCTGAGAGCACACTGCATTTAACCATTTACACAAGCCCTTAATTGACCATCTTCACAAGTCCTTTAAAGTGGAACTTTAGACAGAAAATTAAGTCCTACTAGATCACTTTAGGCTGGCTCATTTTGCAGGTATAGCCATTTAATACTTTTAAAATAAGTAAGTGTCTACATGGTTTAAAATCCAGTAATACTCTGTCTCATTTTTAGGCACTCTGCCAAATTTGTAGAGGCTGATCTGCTGACTGTAAATATTTATTGCTGCTCAAGACCCTGGGCTTCAGCAAAATGGCAGCCTCCAGCAAGAACAGGAGCAATGCTGGAGGCAATTTACAGCACACAATAACTTTGGTAGATAATTAATAATGTGGAATGTATGTTCCTTGCTAAAGAACATTATTTTTTATTAGGTAGTTATAGGTAAAGTTCTGCTTTAAGTTCAGTGATATATTTATGCAGACTTGAAAGAATAGATTTTGTTCTATATTTTATCCTAGTAACTCAGTGTTTCATCCTGTAATTTCCCAACAAGAAAATACTAGTAGTGCAAAAAACAATGTTATATTTGAAATAATTTCAAGAACTCACTTAAAGTGTTTGTAAAGTCTAAATTGCAATTAACTACCAGACCCTCTATTAGAGCCTGGCATACCACATTATGGAAGTTATTTAAAAAAACAAGCGCTCTAAATGCTTATTTACAGCTGTCTTCAGGCCGGTCACATGACTTGCGGCCGCTTTACAGTTACGAGACAGGAATTTTGCGGGAGGAGCCGTGATCTCCCTCTCACATCAGTCGGGGAGATCACGTGGCCGATCGGTTCCTCCCGCAGAAGCCCTGTCTCGTAGCTGTAAAGCGGCCGCGAGTCATGTGACCGGCCTGAAGACAGCTGTAAATAGGTATTTATAACGCTCGTTTTGAGAAATGACTTACATAGTGTGGTATGCCAGGCTCTAATAGAGGGTCTGGCAGTGACAATTTTAGGTTTTTAATTTTTAATTATTGCGGCGGGGGGCAGAGACAGAGAGAGGGAGCTTGCAGGCAAGGAGGAGGGGGTGAGGGGGAGAAAGGAGAGGTGAGGAGACAGAAGCGTATGACTTGGGGACACACTCTGACCACGGTGGTCAGATCTCAGTAGCCTTGGTTATCGTGGTCAGTATAGAGAGGGCATACAGGAAGCGGCAGGTTATTTTTTTTATTTTATTTTTACAGTTTAGAGGGGGGCAGATTACACAGAACAAGCACTGTGCTGTTTAATCTGCTTTAAGGGATCAGGATGTGTATTTTTTTTGGGGGGGGGGGGGTTAACACTTTAATTAGATGATTATCGACTAAATAGAGCCCGCTATTGTGGTTTATCTCACTGGCTCCCTTGCAGTTGTACCAGTTTTTCTATACCTATTTGTGCACTGGAAGCCAGGCAATCACACTTTAGTACCTGTATTTTCATTTGTTATATGACCTACAACAAAAAAATGCTGGATGCTGTTGGGAACACCTCTTGGTAAATGTGTCTATTAAAACGATTGGTGGGTGTGAAGAATGCCAAGTCTTACCTGTCGCCGGATAATGTCCAGGTTTTCTTTAGCCTGGTGAACTAGGGTTTGCACTTCATGAAAATCATCAATGTTCTTCTTTTCTCTGAAAGCATCTCTTATCCTTCTGATGGCATAGTTTCTAAGAAGGGAAACATAATGTATTATCTAATACCATAATGAATAATTATTTTAGTAAAACAAAAACATTTTTTATATATTAAAAACTACAAAAAAGAAAAGAGCACATGGGGTCCCCATGCCCACTTTAGTGAGAACAAACAATGAAAGCTTTAGATGGTGCCATGATTCCAAGAAGCGTGTAATCTTAGTCAGTAAAGGGCTGAAGTTCAGGGGATATATGTCGGCAGTTAGAGGTTAAACAGAGGCAAAGATGGCAGCTTCCTTGGCTAAAAACGATAGCTGAGTTTACTTACATATTAAATAAACATACTGCATTATGAGATACTTCATTAGTTGTTCATTGTTCAAGAGGGAAGGCATAATTTAAGTCCATGATGGTATTGGAAATCGCTGAAACCTTCTGCCTTGTGGATACATACAAGTGCTTGTTAGGTTGACCATATTGGTCTGGTGAGTTTGCATTTTTAGTCCACATGGTGGTACACGGGTTGGAATAGGAGAAGACACACAGTCCACCAATTTTGCAGCACAGTTTTGGGATATTATTTATTTATGGACTGTATACAGACTTAAGTTTGTGAAGGATTTTTATTAATAATCTTATATTTATTCACTTTCTATAAGCAGTAAGTAGCATTTTCTTTTTTGCACATTGTTTAATTTTTTCACCACATCACAACATACTAGGGCTGGGAAAAAAATCAATTTTAATCTTGAATCGAGTTTTGAGTTCAAATCGATTCAGATTTGAAGAAAATCGATTTTTTTTAGATTTTTTTTTTTTATTAAAAAAAATAAAAATTATTTATTTTTTCCTTCAAAGTTTCCGTAGCAGAGCTGCAGGGGGCGTATCCGGAATGGCACTGGGTGGCGTTACCCCAATTACATCTATTCGCCGTAGTAATGTAACACTAACTAACCGCAAGCCGCCGTCTGCCTACCTGATCAGCGTGTCATGCAGACAGACGGCGGCCATTGCAGTGTTCAAAAGCCGCGCCTCCCGAGTCCTCGTCATCTGTGATAGGCGGAACACTCAATTTCACAGCAGGCAGTGTTCAGCCTATCACGGACATCCTCTCATCCTCGTCTGTGTTATGAGGATGAGCGGATGTCCATGATAGGCGGAACACTGAATGCTGGGAAATTGAGTGTTCCGCCTATCACAGACAAGGAGGAGGCGCGGCTTTTGAATACTGGAATGGCCACCGGTGTAGCAGTAAAATCCGTATCCCATGAAAATCTGCATCAGGTACGGGCACAGTGATTGAAGCATGGGCACAGTGAAGCACGGGCACAGTGAGGCATGGACACAGTGAGGCACGGGCACAGTGAGGCACGGGCACAGTTCAATTCAACTAAGAGTAACCTCAAGATTTTTGGTTGTTTTATTAGCTAAATCCAAATACAGTATTAATAATTTGGATTTTTAACAATCTTTGTTGCACACGGCACACTGACTTTGCAGTTAGAGAAAAGGTTTGCGTTTGAAATTTTGTTTGTTGATGCACTTCAATTAATATAATTAAAAAAAAATATATCGAATCGAATCGTAAATCTAGTTTTTTATAAAAAAAAATAATAAAAAAAAAAATCGCAGATTTTTTTTGGGGGGGGGAAAATCGCCCAGCCCTACAACATACTTACCTTATATGTGGTGTAGAGCCTTGCATTTTATTTTCATTACACTATTATTTAATGTACATTGCTGGCACGGAATAATTTTTTTCACTCATTTGCTTGCTGTTATGTGCTATATAAAATTTATTATTTTATACCATTATCCCATTAATGAATGGTTTACATATGTGATAAAGCTTGCATGCATAGGTTTACAGTATAATAACACACAATTACCATTTGTTTTACAATTTTATTTCTGATTTATTGGTAGGTTATAAGAGCAGCACATCACTATATCTTGATAAAGCAGTTGGGTGATAGCAGCAGCTTGGCATACATTAAATGATATGAGAGTGGCAGCGCAGGAGTAATCTTATTAATATGTGCATACTCTTAATGCACTTTTTGGCTCATTCAATCATAGGTGATTTTTGTTAAAAAAAAAAAAAAAAAAATCTTTATTTAAAAAAAAAAAAAAAAAAAAAAAAGAAGGATCAAAATTCTGTCACTTTCTTGTTCGAAACCTGCATTCTGTATGCATTTCCAGCACCGCATTCAAAACGCACTACATTTGTGATATGCAGCAGGTGTCAGTGTTATCTTACTGACACCCCAAGCACAAGTTGCAAACGCAGTGCGTTTGCCTGCACCAGATTGTATGGTACAGTAGTACCATGCGATCCAGTAGCTGTGTGTTTTTCAAAGTAGTGCACGCATTACTTTTGGTGCGATCGAGCGCAATTTCAGTTTATTCAAATGAATCTCATGAATTGCACGGAAACGCACAGCACATTTCTGTGTGATTCGTGGTGTGAACCAGCCCTGAAGCACAATTTGTCTGATTTAAACCTTGGCCTGAACTGTCCCGATAAAGTTCTAAAAAAAAATTAAAAAAAAATTCAAATCAAAAAGCACATAGAGAGCCTAAAAAAAACAAAAACAAAGTTCAACCCACTGGCTCAAAAATTGAATGCAAAATATTATAACTACCCAACTACATTGTTTTTTTAATTTTCTCCCTACCCTACCATAAAAAACAACATTATTACATATACAAATCTGCTACATATATTGTATACATTTTGTATCATCACCCAAAAAACTATAGTACTACTTTCAGATAATAAAAAAAATAAGTGTTTGTACAGTAGTACTCTTTTGATACAAGGAGAACCGAAGCAAGTCACTCAAACACCGTGCAATGCAGTGGGTTTCCGGCCAGCGAATTATGCCACCGGATCAAACAATTATCACAAGATTATCCATAAGAAACTGAAAATGAACAGGAAATGAGGGCATTTCACATCTTCCTTAGTTATTAAACCAAATATTTTTTTAAATCAGAAAATTTAGCAACTTTTAAAATAATTTTAAAAAATACTAGCAGTTGGCATGGCAAGTAATGGCTGCATATAACCTATAAAGTTCTGCTAATATAACAAATAAAAAGGGGCACTTAGTGTGAACTACATAATCCCATATATACTATATATACACACTATAATCCCATAATACTGTAGAAGAGATTTAAAACTGAAATCCAGCCTTACAGCTGTATAAACTCCTTTCCTGTATTAAAAATACTGATTTCACTGCATACTGTAAGGTTCTCATAGTATGCATTAGAAGTAACAGCAAGTCAAACAGAGCTCACCTAATTTCTGAGCAGACGCATTATGTAGCGCCATCCTTCCCGGCCAAACTATCCCCGGCCCTACCTTTACACTCACTGGCTTTCAGTTTTTTAATCATAGTGGCTAAGCATGCTAGGTTGACATTAAATAGGGTGGTGTGCAGGGCTGAGGGCTCTTGAGAAGACTTTAAGACAGGGTGTTATTTTTAAAAAGCCAGGTACAGCCTCTCCCACCATGCCCTTCCTATGTTGCATAGAGATGTACAGAGACCCAGTGATGACAGCAAGGTATGCAATTAAACAAAAATATGTTTTGTTTAAATATTTAATTAGCATATTGATGAAGGGGTGATAAAAAAAAAAAAAGGCAAAAACACAGTATAAGCTGACTAAGGCCTCATGTATACTGCTGCTGGTAAACGGACGTTTAGGAACAGTTGGCCATTTTTTCAGCTGCCCCTGAACTCTCCCCTATGTTATCTTATCAGTACATGTACACAGGGTCGTTTATAGTCGTTTCTAGGCAGTTGGGTTTAGAAGCCTTTTTTGGAACGCAAAAAAATGGGTTCAGACGGATGTTCAGAGGCATTTGAAATGCCTGTAACAGCCTATAAAACGCTGCCAAGCGCGGTAACTCACGTTTAGCAGAGTTTCGTTTACAGACGTTTTTTATTTTAACAAACGCTTCTAGACGCAAATGCGGCATCTAAACGCGGCTAAACGGACGTTTTTAGACGCCGGTTTCTAGCCGTCAAATTAAATCGTTCAGGTGAGGTTGAACAACGTCCCGTGTACATGAAGCCTAAACTGCAATGCTCAACAAAGGACATACTGGATACAGGAGAGAACAGAGTGACAAATAGATGAGCTCATCAGTCTACTGCTTCTTCTTTCACTGTCCAATCACATGCTAGAGACTGGGAATAAGGCAGTTGTAAAGGTTACTGAACTGCAATAAATCAAGTCTCCTGCCCTGCCATACTGGGTTTTGCTGTGTGTCAAAGCAAATGTAAATCTTAGGACTGGATGGCCAGACAAATAAATCCTTTGGCAGGCAAAACAGCTTCCTTCTTTGTAATTAATACCTTGCCTCTAGCTCAATGTGATAGTGCTGACCAATCAGAATCCACCTGGTCTATCCTTGAAGCGCTGATGGAGAAGAGGAAGAACGGCAGGGATTTCTATTTCCTGGACCACTGGAGTGGCTGTGGGGGTCCCGAAAACATAGCAACCCCCAGGGGTAAGTAGAGTGGGTGGGGGGCGGGAAGGGTTTCCACTGTTTACCTTTACATTTTTTCTGTAAAGGTGAACTAACCCTTTAAAGTGATTGCAAATTAAAATAACAAACATAATATACTTAGCTGTTCTGTGCAATACTATTGTACAGAGCAGCCTGAACCTCCTCTTTTTGGGTTCGCCAATGCTCCTGGCTCCCCCCCTCCACGAGTGCCCCCAAAGCAAGCCACTTACTATGGGGGCACTCATGCATGCTTGCTCCCAAGCCCCCCTCTGTGTGTCCACTGACACAAAGAGCGCTGCACGGATCCACCTCCCCCTGCTGGGTCTGAGCCAATGAGGAGGGAGAGAGCCTCTGCTCTCTTGCACATTGTTGGAGTAAGATCAGGCTCAGGTAAGTATAAGGGGGGCGGGGGGGAGTTGCAAGGTATTCTACCTTCATCACAGAATGCATGAAGGTAAAAAACCTGCCTTTAGAACCACTTTAAAGTGATTGCAAACCCTCACTTTTTTTTTTTTTTTAAAGAGAGATAACAAACATGCATATACTTACCTGCTCTGTGCAATCGTTTTGCAGAGAGCAGCCACAATCCTCTTTTTCTGGGGTGGCCCGTCAGCGTTTTAAGCCCCTCCACTTCTTTGGGTGCCCCCACAGAAAGCTGCTTTCCATGGGGGCACTCGTGCAGGCTCGCTCTGGTGTCCCGCTGTTGCATCCTTTGACACAGACAGCGGGACTCTGCCCCGCTCCTCGCATCACAGCTTTTGATTGACAGCAGTGGGAGCTGTTGCTATCAACCTGTCCAATGAAGAGATCGACAGTGGCTGGATCCGCTGAGCTCATGCACATAACTGGATTGGATGGGCTCAGGTAAGAAAAAGGGGGTGTCTGGGGGGGGAGCTGCAGCACCGAAGGTTTTTCACCCTAATGCATAGAGTGCATTAAAGTAAAAAACCTTAAAGGCTTTATAACCACTTTAAAGAAAAACTATCCCACACACAGTAGCAATGGCAGTCCAAGATTAAGAGTCACAAACATGTGCAACTTTTATGTAGAATATGATTAAACAATCAGTAGACCCACAGATTTCACAATAGAAACTGGATTATACATTTAGCAGCCTTCATCTTTGGATCTGTTGATTGTTATGACAAGCACTGGTTGTTTTTACCCAAGCTATCTCTGATTATGTGCTTTTTTTCTCCTATGATCAAGGAATTATTCAGGTTTGAGACAGGTTTACTTTAAGATGTTTCTCGATAGAGCCATAAAATAAAATAAAAAATACCAACTGTCAGTCTTGACAACGCTTATTGTCAAAGATACAAACAATTTTTATTACAAAGGGAAAGCAGAATAGCTATTCTTTTAGTGGATATAATCACCTGACAGTCACCCAATTTTACAAGTTAGTAAAATTATACAAGTTTGTAGTTGGGAATGTTAAAAATATTTTGATGGGTTATTAAGGGGAAAAAAAAAAAAAAAAAACTGTACTTGGGAATATCAATTTTTCATCATTTTTGAACAGTAAATAAAAAAAACAACAAAAAAGGGATGACAAAGATGAAGCCTTTCCTTCAAGTTTATTCAGTCAAATTATCTTTGATCCAGTGTATTAAAATAACATCAAAGACAGTCATTTTTATCTTGTAAAAAAAAAAAAAAAAAGGAGGGGGGGGGGGGGGGGAAATGACAGATGTGCCCATTAGATGGTGCTAAACAGCCTTCAGGATGTCTTCTATGGGATCCTTGACATTTTCCAGACACAGCTCATAAATAATGCATATTTAGTCCCAGGGATCGTGCTGGCTGTGGTGTGCCACCCTGCTGCCATGCACCAGCAGATGGTGTGTGCTTTTAATTAGGGCCCGTTCACCTAGAATGTGACATGGGGGTGTATTGTTAATAGAATTTATTAAATATGGAAGCTTACTCATTAAACAGCTGGTACCCTAGGATGGCATTTATTGTTCTTGGGACGAAAGAAAAAGTCTTAGCGTCTATTGTGAAAGGTACTGGTGGTGCTAAGGCGAGTGTATTGTCTGCCTTTAATTGAAAGAAAACTGTGCTGGTAAGGAAAGGAAACAATCACGACTGACACAGAAAATAATAATTAACTTGGCTGATGTTGATGATCCGCATCATGTATCCAAGCACCACATAATTATTTTCACTAATCAAAGTTGCATTTATCACTTCCATAAACAGACAAAATTATCAAATTATTCATGCAATGTAAAATGCGGTGTAGTTAAAAACAAGCCATCTTTTTATGATCACTTTCTTGATTTTTGGCAGTTCCCCACTAGAAAAATACCATTCTAATAAAATGAAAGATGCCTTAGAAGCTGTGTGATGGTAAACAGAGCTAGCTGGATTTGAATCCTCTGGCTATGTATGCAGAGGTTCTGGATTCAGAAATCCATCCAGGCCTATGTAAAAATCCCTCAGTTGACCTCCATGTCAAAGAAGGGGATGGATCCTCCCAAGAGAGAAAAATAAATGAGGCTCGTATACAACAGCATGGAAAATGGATTGATTGATACATTCCAGGCTATTGCTTTGGTTAAATAAAAAAAAAAAAAGGGGAGGAAAAAAAATTCAATAAAAACATATGTTGATCAGAACGGCTCAATGCACAAATACTTGGTGAAGCAATTGGGTCTGTCGCACAATATAATGCATCAAGAGAACAGCAAAACTGACTGCAACGTCTGTCTTCCCCTGGCATAGCATAAAAGATATAATTAAGGGGTTTATTTATAAAACTTTTGTTGAACAAATGTCAGAAGCATTTGTGCAAGTTGAATGAAATGTCACTGTCATTTTTCTAAGTGATTCATTTCTATATCCTCAACACCATCTAGTTAGCAAAATATAGTATAATTTTCTCATGGTTATTTTAGAAAACTATACTGCATTTTGGTCACCAGATGGAGCAAACAGCAAGC
Source organism: Rana muscosa (assembly GCA_029206835.1). Taxonomy (NCBI): domain Eukaryota; kingdom Metazoa; phylum Chordata; class Amphibia; order Anura; family Ranidae; genus Rana; species Rana muscosa. The sequence goes on along the minus strand of CM055122.1, from coordinate 1,113,486,750 downwards.
ATTAAAGTGGTTGTAAAGGCTGTAGGTTTTTTACCTTCATGCATTGTATGCATGAAGGCATTAAACCTTCTGTGTGCTGCTCCCCCCACAGCCCCACCTATTACTCACCTGAGCCCCCTCTTGATCCAGCAATGTGCATGGGAGCCTCGGCTGTCCCGGGTCTCTCTCCTCATTGGCTGAGACACAGCAGTGGGAGCCATTGGCTGGGCCGGGCCGAGGCTCTTTGTGTTTTATGGATGCACAGAGCCGGGCTCGGGGGAGAGAGCATGCACCAGTGTCCTCATAGAACTGGTCAAGGGGGAGGAGCCAGCAGTGCTGGTGGGGGACACAAGAAGAGGATTGGGGCTGCTCTGTGCAAAACCATTGCACAGAGCAGACAAGTTTAACATGTTTGTTATTTAAAAAACAAAAAAATAGGATTTTTATAACAGCTTACCTGTAAAATCCTTTTCTTGGAGTACATCACGGGACACAGAGCGACATAGTCATTACTAATGGGTTATATAGTTACCGTCAGGTGCTGGCACTGGCAACTTCCAAAACCGGAAGTACCCTCCCCTATATAAGCCCCTCCCATCCGGGAGCACCTCAGTTTTGTAGCAAAGCAATAAGTGTCCCCAAAGAGGGGTGGGAGCTCTGTGTCCCGTGATGTACTCCAAGAAAAGGATTTTACAGGTAAGCTGTTATAAAAATCCTATTTTCTTTTTCGTACATCACGGGACACAGAGCGACATAGTCATTACTAATGGGATGTCCTAAAGCAATGCCAAATGAGGGGGGGGATACACCATATATAAGCTGAGCGCTATCAGACATGAGGATCTTTTGCGGCCTGCAACACACTGCGCCCAAAGGCGACATCCTCCTGACTTCTAACGTCCACCTGGTAGAACCTAGTAAACGTGTGTACTGAAGATCATGTTGCGGCCTTACAGATTTGAGCCAGGGAGGCCTGGTGATGCACTGCCCATGAAGTTCCAACTGCTCTCGTGGAGTGCGCCCTAACTTTGAACGGAGGCGGTCTACTTCTCAAGCTATAGGCTTGTATTATGACCTGTCGAATCCACTTGGCTAAAGTAGATTTTGACGCTGCCTGACCCTTTCTGGGGCCTTCCGGCAGAATAAACAAAGTATCCGTTCTGCGAATCTGAGCAGTGGCTTTTAGATAAGGTTTAACTGCTCCTACTACATCCAAAGAATGCAATAACTTTTCCTCTACCGAAGTAGGCTTGGGGAAAAAAGAAGGAAGAACCACATCTTGGTTCAAATGAAAACTCGATACCACCTTAGGAAGAAAGGCTGGATGAGGACGTAACACTACTCTGTCCTTATGGATAACCAGATATGGCTCCTTACAGGACATAGCTGCTAATTCCGATACTCTTTTAGCCGAACAAATGGCTACTAGAAAAATCAATTTCCTGGTGAGAAGCACCAAGGAAATATGCTGTAATGGTTCAAATGGTTGTTTCTGTAGAACCGACAGAACCAAGTTTAGATCCCATGGACATATGGGAATATTAACCGGAGGACTAATACGCATCACTCCTTGTATAAAGGCTTTGACTAGTGAATGCGAAGCCAAGGGCCTTTGAAAAAATATTGACAAGGCCGAAATCTGACCCTTGATAGTACTCAAGGCAAGCTTCCTATCTACAGCCCACTGTAGGAAGTCCAGAAACCTACCTATTACGTACTTATGTGGATGCCATTTTCTTGGCCTCACACCACGCGATGTACGCCTTCCAGATTCTATAGTAGATCTGCCTGGATACCGGCTTCCTGGCATTGATCATGGTAGATACCACAGCATTAGAGAGCCCTCTCTTTTTTAGAATGTGGGCTTCAATAGCCAGGCCGTCAAACCTAGGGCTGGTAAGGAAGGGTGGTATATCGGTCCTTGCGAAAGCCGGACGACGTGGGAGAGTCCAAGGACTCCCCACTGAAATTTTACAATCTCCGCGTACCACGCTCTTCGGGGCCACGCTGGAGCCACCGGAATCACTGGTTTCTTTTCTACCCTGATTCTGCGGAGTAATCGAGGTAACCATTGTGGCGGTGTGAATGCATATATCAGCTTGAACTGATCCCCAGGGAACACTAGGGCATCCGAGCCGCAAGCTAGGGGATCCCTTGTCCGAGAGACAAACCTGTCCCCCTTTGCGTTGAATCTGGATGCTAGAAGATCTACATCCGATGTTCCCCACCGCTGACATATTGTCCAGAAAACCTCGGGGTGAAGGGACCCTTCCTCTGGGCCTAATTGCTGGCGACTTAGAAAGTCCGCCTTCCAATTCTCCACTCCTGGAATGAATACCGCAGATATGGCTGGGACATATTTTTCCTGCCCATTTCAGGATGTAATTTACTTCCCTCTGGGCTGCACGACTCCTGGTGCCCCCCTGATGATTGAATTCTGACAGGGGACCCTTGGAGTTTGGATGTCCATGCTACTAGGGCATACCGGGCTGCTCGTATCTCTAAGAGATTGATGGGCAGGGCCTTTTCTGCATCCGACCATCTGCCCTGGAGAGACTATTGCTCCAGTACTGCTCCCCAGCCTATAAGGCTGGCATCTGTAGTGACCACCTTCCAAGAAATCGGACTGAAGGATTTCCTTTTTTCCAGATTCTGGGGAACCCACCACCAACGGAGGCTCTTGCGAACGGAAGGGGACAAGGACATTGTAAGTCTAGGGCCTGAACTTTTTTGTTCCAGGCTGACAGTATGGCCCCTTGCAAATTCCTTGAATGGAATTGACCGTAGGGTACTGCTTCGAATGATGCCACCATTTTTCCCAGCAGCCTCATATACAGGCGTATGGACGGCTGTCTTTTTTGTACCCACTAAGTGGATCAAATCTTTCAAAGACAACACCTTTCCTCGAGGCAAGAATATTTTTCTCTGGCCTGAATCCAACCTTAGCCCCAAGTATTCCAGACTTTTGACTGGTTTTTAGGGCTGACTTGTCTCGGTTGATAATCCAACCGTGAGATTCCAGATACTTGATCGTCTTGTGAACGACCACGTCTAGTTTTTTCACTGAGTGGTCTATCAGCAACAAGTCATCCAGATATGCCATTATCATTACACCTTGTGTTCTTAGATTGGCCAATAAAGGGCCAGAATTTTTGTAAACACTCGTGGTGCTGTGGCCAAACCGAAGGGTAAGGCTCTGAACTGAAAATGGCGCCCTTCTACTGCAAAGCGTAGAAATTTTTGGTGGACTGGAAAGATGGGAATGTGCAAATAAGCATCTTTGATGTCGATCGTGGCTAACCAATCCTCCCCTTGTAGGGCAGTGGCCACCGATCGGATCGACTCCATCGGAAAGTCCTGATATACAGGAATTTGTATAGCCCTTTTTGAATTAATATGGGCCTCCCGTCCGCGTTTGCTTCGGGACTGTAAAGAGGTTTGAGTAAAACCCGAACCCTCATTCTTCCAGGGGAACCTCCATAATTACTCCTTGGAGCAATAGTTGTTCTAGTGCCAACAGGAGGGACTCTCTCTTCCGGGGATCCCTTGGCACGTTTGACCTTAAAAATGGGAAGGAGGAGAGTCTTTTAACTCCAAACTGTATCCCAAACCTACTGCGGAGAGCACCTATCTGTCTTGATCGTGTCCCGCCAGGTCTCCTTGCGAACAACTGGAGTCCTCCCCCCACCCGACTGAGTGGGGGCTTCAATGAATTTAACTTTGGGGGAGGTTTTGTACCTCCCCTGACCCAGGGTTTCTCATTACCCTGCTACTGTCCCTGTTTTTTACCCCCGGGATTTGACCGAGGAGGCCGTCGGAACTGTTACACAGCCGATGCCCCAGGGACTGGAGAAGCAGGCCCCTTAAAGAGGGACCTCTAACTCTGCTTTTAACCGGCAAGAGCGTATTTTTACCGCTGGAAATTTTCTGGATATATTTGTCCAGGTTTTCCCTGAATAAGCGTTCACCATGAAATGGGACGCTAACCAGCCATTCTTTACAGGGAGCTTCAGCAGACCAGTTTCTGAGCCATAGGAGCCTACGCATATGTACTACAGACAGCGTAAGGCGGGAGGCCTGATGGACTGAATCCTCTATGGCGTCAACCGCAAAGCCTAAGGCTCTAGGTAGATCAGCTAGGGCAAAGCCTGCTGATCTGTCAAGTCCCTCAAGACCTGTTTCAACTGATCCTTCACTGCTTAGCAGACCCCAATAGCTGCTACTGCTGGTTGTATCACCAAGCAGATTTTCATAAGGACTCCAATCTTTTATCTATTGGGTTCTTGAACATTTGGACATTATCCACTGGACATGTCAGTGATTTATACATACAAGAGATGGCTGCGTCCACTGTAGGGACCTTCCATTTTTTTTTTTTTTTTTTTTTTTTTGATGAACTTATCCTCCATGGGATAGACCACCGGAAATCTCTTGGGGGAATAAATATTTTCTCAGGACGTTCCCAATCCTGGTAAATGAGCCCTTTCAGTAAAGGGTGAAGTGGAAAAGAACAAACAGTCTGGGGGCTTCTAGCGACCCCAACGAGGATACAGTAGTGGTTGATGGTTCCGCAAGGTGCATTTTTAAATGCTGATCGGACCATGTTAGTCAGAGACTGAACCCATAATCTTTCAGCTTAAGATGCTGAGAAAAGGTTCCCCCACTGTTGATTCCTCTATAACAGAATCAACCTTATCCTGATCCCCTTCAGGCAGGTCGATCCCTGTATGGGACTGTTGCTCTGCTAACAGGCACTCTGAAGGAGGAGACGGAGATCGGGCGTGCTTTCCCTGACAGGGAGGCAGCGATAAATTTTGACAATCTCTCTCTAATCCTCCCAGAGCTGAGGAAAAAACCTCCTCTGTTACATACACAGGAGCAGGTGACTGAGGACAGCCACAGTACCAAGTACCCCTGCGGGGTCTCTACGGTCACTTACCTCTGAACTTCAGGGGAGACTGGTGCAGCAAGAGTATGCCCAAGATCCTCAGAGCCCGATGAGACCCCCTTCGCTTCCTGGAAGATTCAGTTCCGGAGCTACTGGACGGCATATTCCTAAGCCTAAAGCTGAGGTATTCCAGCCGTAATACACCACTTTTACTGAGAATAGTCTAGCACAATTGCTGCTATATCACAGTTGGTGTCTACTAATGTGCCCTTCTAGGGGATGCCTGTATCAACCGCTTGCTGTATGCCTTTAAATGTTGCCAGCTCTGTCTCTGTACTTCATAGCCAGCTTACTGCAATAATGTGGCTTTTTAAAAACCTGCTGGGACGCCCGCACATGCGCAGAAGCGCTGCGGCGCGCACAGAGCGTCATCCCCCAGGCCCCGCCCCTTTTTCCGGCCACCTCTATATATAGAGGCGCGTGCACGCGCACGCGCGCGGCCACGTGCGCCTCGGCGCTAATTTTCAAACATGGAAACCAGGGACAGGAGCCAGGGCCCCCTTTGCCGCAGGCCGGGGGATAGACGAACACTGCAACATGGCAGAGGAAACAGTTTCCTGTAGGAGAACTCACCAGCTGCCTGGACTTTGCTCTCTGAGAAGAAACTAGTCCATATGACAAGAAAAACATTCCACAGCGGCCTCTAGTGGACAAACACAGGTACCGCAGTTTAATATACTAAACATATATAAAAAAACATTCCTTTTTTTTTTTTTTTTTTTTTTTTCTTGACCACCATTAAAAATTATTACATTTTTTTTAGTAGTTACAGGCATGCACAGAATCTTGCGGGAATACCATTAGGTAACAGACAGAAAGACAAATTAGGCTTGGGGGTCCCCCAATAGAACCAAGTTCCTGGGGGCCCCCACTTACCTGTTCCCCGCCGCAGGACTTTGTTTGGTCCACAAAAGCCCAAACTTCACCTATCACGGCAGGCATTGTAATCAAACCTTCAGGGACCGGGTTCCCAAGGATTCCACTCCCCTGGACCTGTATAGCACCCTGCACAGAAAACATCTTGGTCGTGGGTATGACCAGAGCTCTGGATCCCAGGGTCCAGCTCTCCTAAGAGAAGCATTACAGGCAGAACCTTGCTCTTCTCTGCAAGGCCCGGGTACAGACCGTTTAGCTATGAAGCTTTTTTGGTCGGATCCGGAATAGCTTACTGAGGCCCAAAAGAACCTGTACGCAAGCTCAGTGAAAAACACATGTTTCTTCTTGGCCAACACCTTAGACACTGGCAAAAAACTGAGGTGCTCCCGGATGGGAGGGGCTTATATAGGGGAGGGTACTTCCGGTTTTGGAAGTTGCCAGTGCCAGCACCTGACGGTAACTATATAACCCATTAGTAATGACTATGTCGCTCTGTGTCCCGTGATGTACGAAAAAGAAACATATTTAAAAGTGGTCATAAAGGTAGAAGTTTTTTTTTTGCATCTTAATGCATTCTACAACCCCAAATCCCTCCTTTGCACCTAAAAGCATTCAAAACGTCAAGTTTGGCTGTTTTGAATACTGCCATTTTTTTTTTTTTTAATCTGGCGCCTTTAAGGCTCCAGTAAACCAGATCATCTTATGGATAATAAATCCATTATTAAAAAAACTGCGGATAAAGGGGGCGGAATTGTCGCCCAAGCTTCTGACGACTATATCTATATCCGCGAATCCCTTAGACTGTTATTGGATACTAATACATATACAGTCTTACCCAAAGATCCCCTCCCAGGATTCTCCCAGGAGGTTAGTCCCCTCATCAGCATGGCCCTTAATGAAAAAACATTATTACTAAAAATGAGGCTTCATGCATGAAGAAACAATTCCATAAAGTTCCTTATTTGTATCACTTGCCAAAGGTTCACAAAGATCTTGCCAATCCTCCCGGCCCTATCGTTGCTGCAATGGAGAGGGTGACCAGTGGATTTTCCATTTACATCGACCCATTTCTTTAGCCATTGGCACAAAGTTTACCATCTTATATACGTGACAGCTCACATAGATTGTACATGTTGGCTAATTACACTTGGGAGCCCACCGATTGGTGGCTTTCCCTGGATGTTACATCCTTTGTATACATTGATTCCTCATGAGGCAGGGATAGGAGCGGTTGAATACTACCTGGCAGAGGACCCACACACCAACCCGAGGCAAGCCAATTTCATTATTGAATCATTAACTTATTGCCTGAAACACAACCATTTTCAAAGTCAATGGCAGAGAGATGGGGGCAAATTTTGCCTCCAGCTATGCCAATTTAACATTGGGTCATTGGGAACATCTCCACTTGTTGTTTAGTCACCCTTTTGCCACCCATGTGTTTTTTTCTATGGGCGATAAATAGATGACATGGCAATCATATGGGATGGCTCCTACCAAGACATCAATGCCTTTGCAAAAGTATTGTAAATCACAACTTTATGGGCCTAGCATTCACTCACGTAACAGATCCAGAGTCATTAGCCTTTTTGGACTTGTGTCATGAGGATAGTGTCATTTTCGGCAAGAATTTAGTTAAGCCTACTGCAGGCAACTCTTTTCTACATTACCGCAGTTGTCATTATCCTAGATGGGTACAAAATATCCCCCGCAGTCAATTTTGTTGTCTACGGAAATATTGTACACGAGATTCCGATTATGTCATGCATGGGCAACTATTGACCAAGAAATTCCTAGATAAAAGGATACCCTCCTCCATTGGTTGATAAGGCCTTTCAATGGTACTTGAATTCTGCCCCCGGTAAGCCTAAAAATCACACATCATCCAAAACAATACAACCAACCAGGTTTACCACGCAATTCCATAATGAATACAAACAAATGGAATAAATTCTGTCAAATCAGTGGTCCATATATTACTGGAAGACCCCCACCTTAACACATCCTTGACAACTAAACCTAAGGTATAATATAGGAGAGCAAGGAACATTAGGAGCAAAATAGCTCGCAGCAAAATCACAACCACCCCAACCACTTGTTTCCTGACACTTATTCCACTTCTAGGAATGTTTCAGTGCAAAAAGGCCCTCTGGTCTTACTTGTCCCTTTATACAGCACGGCCAAAAAGACTTTCACAGGGAAAGGTAAATCTTACACCATCCAGGAGTTCTGCAATTGCTCTACCGAGTTTGTTGTCTATTGCCTCACATGTCCTTGTGGCCTGTTCTACGTAGGTAGAACTATTCGAAACCTTAGAAAACGCTTTAGAGAACATAGAAGGTTCATTGAGGAAGGCAAGGACCACCATGGTGTTCCAAAACATTTCTTATTACCATCATGATAAATCTACCATAGCTCTCAAGGTGTGGATCATTGAGGCACTATCTGGCACTTTTCCTCTGGAGGGTTAAATAAAGAAATTGATGTCCACTTCTTACTTTAATTCACTTACACATCATATCAGTATCAATTATTTTTTATGTACCGTTTTTAAGTGAATCTAGATATTTATATATACATTTTTCTTTTTATAGACATGTTAGCCCCTGAAATTTTTTTAAGAACACTAGAGTCGGCTTACCTTCCTCCATTGTATTAATCAGACATTTTACATGATCATTTACTAAATATTATATTAGTTCGGAATCTCTATTTTTACTTCTTATTTAAAATTCCATTCGCTTATTCAGGGTTCCTTATGAACTTTTCAAATGTATATATTTATATTTTATGAAAGTCAAAAAGATTTTTTTATGTATTTTATTGGTAAATAATTTCCCCCATTCACAAATTTATAAATCTTTTTCATCCCCCTGACTCACCACCTGCTACTTAGTCCTTCTCCCGTTTACTAGCGCTGTCATATTTGTTTTTTTTGTTCTGTTCGTATTTTAAAGACTTGCTGGCTATATTAGTCCCACAACCAGCCATTTAGTATAAATAGTGCATGTCAGTGCATTACAGTCCCAGGCCATGAGAAGGAGCTGATGCTCCAAGCACATAGCCAGCTATTCAAGTCAGCCCATCTCTACGAGTGCTTCCTGGCCGTCTCCTCTTCTCAGGTGACATCACATCCGCTTTTGCGGTTCACGGTGGTTCTTTCTGGTTCCTGGGATGCCATACAGCCCACACACAGCAACAACTACACTTGCAGCGCAATGTCAAGCACCAGATGAGCTTATTTACACTTTGTTCTTGTGCGTGTTTTTGATCCTTTGAATAAATTGTGCATTCTAAATACTACATTCAGGTTGGCGCTTCCTGTATTTTCCTCCATTAGTAAACCAGAAGTGATGTCATTTCCGGGTTTCTAGATCCGAGACCCAATCAAAGCCAATTCCGCTGCTTGTGATAATGATCGAGCGGCTGCTTAGCCGCATCAATTGTTATCACAGGCATCACTCCGGTACAACAACTTGTAGCAGAATGATATACATGTACGTGATTTTTCGGCAAGTGGTTAAACAATTTTGTTTAGGTTTCTTAAAGCGGAGCTCCACCCTAAAGTGGAACTTCCGCTCATCGGATTCCCCCCCCCCCTCCGGTGCCACAATTGGCACCTTTCGGGGGGGAGGATACCTGTCAAAAGACAGGTATCCTTTCCCACTTACTGGAGTCCGGCCGCGGCGGTAAAGTCACGCGAGGCTCCCTCCTCCTCCTCCTCCCCTGGCCGCTGGGCTAATAGGAGAGAGGAGCGGGGCCTCGCGCATGCGCAGTAGGGTTCCCGGCATGAAGCCGAAAGGTTTCACTGCCGGGTTCCCTTACCCGCAATGGCGACGGCAGCACCCGACAGCTGATGTGAAACATCAGCTGCGGTGCCGACATCGAGGGACACCAGGACAGGTTAGTCTCCATTTATTAAAAGCCAGCAGCTGCAGTATGTGTAGCTGCTGGATTTTAATTTTTTATTTTTTTGCCCGGGGTTGCCTGGAACACCCCTTTAAGTCAAGTCTTGGTTTCTTGCCTAGGCAAATGATGTCATACATCCCAGGAGCTTTCGAGAGGGATTTTCTCAGCTAAGCACACCCTTCTGCCTGCATGCCTGAGGTTATGGCAGTTGGATTTCAGGAAGTAAATGCAAAATGAATCATCTGCCCTTTCTGAAGATGACCACAACCAGAAATGCAAGGGGGTTGTTTTTCCAAGTAGTTCCAAGTAATTTCTCAACAAAATAAAGCATGGGTGGATGGGGGAGTTTGCTTTAAATATAGAAAAAAAATATTATTTCATCGCTTCCCTCACAGGTAGCCTAAACAAAATCTCTCCAGCTATGGCCCTACTAGGTATAAATCTAGAGATCTTCCCACCTCATTACAAAATAATAGTGGCGAACATACTTATAGTCAGCCGTAAGTCTTATCATAACCAAATTGTGAAAATCAGCGGAGGCCCCTAGCCTTTCTGACGTCATTACAAAACGAAATACCCATCCACATTACGAATTAATGCTGGTCCAAAAAAAACGATAGTAAAAATAGTTTTAAGAAATATTGGCTCAGCTGGATTACTTACCCAAAAGCCTCTAAACCTTTGAAAGAGCTTTACCAACACTCCTAATTAAACTTTCCCTCTACGTTTGTGATTAGTCTAGTTAGATCAGTACGCTTCCTAATTGTTAGTGCCGCCTATCAATGCCATCAGTGCCGCATATCAGTGCCGCATATCAGGGCCCATCAGTGCCGCCCATCAGTGCTTCTCAGTGCCCATCAGTGCAGCCTCATCAGTGAAGGAGAAAGAAAAAAAAACGTACTTATTTACAAAATTTTATAACAGAAACAAAGAAAAACGTATTTTTTCAAAATTTCGGTCTTTTACTTATTTAGCAAAAGACAAAACAAACCCAGTGGTGAACAAATACCACCAAATGAAAGCTCTATTTGTGGGAACAAAATAAGAACAATTTTGTTTGGGCACAGTGTTGCATGATCGCGCAATTGTCATTTAAAAAGCGACAGCACTGAAAGCTGAAAACTGGCTTGAGCAAGAAGGGAGGTGGGGGGGGGGGAAGAGTGCCCAGCAGGCAAGTGGGTAAATACCCTGTTTAAATTTAGTTCCCATTGGGGTAAACAGGGTAGCTAAGTCCATAAGTATTCATAACCTGGTTATTGGTTACACTTGATGGCTTCTACTCAGTATATGTGTTATTCTGATATATCTTCAAAGTTTTGTATATTTGCTTTTCCTATAAAGGGCATATTTTGTTATTTGTATTTGATTTTGTTAACTTTGATAAATACCTAATAAATGTTTGAAAGTTTAAAAAAAATAAACTAAATAGCATTTTTGCTTTATGGTGCTCAGATGCAGTGTAGTTCAGCTTTAAAGATAATAGGTAGTACGTTTCTACAAAATGTATGTGCTTATTACAGTAAAAAAAACAAAAAATAAAATTAAAAAAAATGGGTTTGTGATTGTAAATATGAAATATTGCAAATGAATATTATGTAGTCTTTTATCCAGCTAACAGGTCTCATTTTCATATCTTTAACAAATCATAGCCTGTTATTAAACCTTTTGTTTACAGGATCCATAGCTCAGGCAGCAATTTATATAATGAAGTGGTTGACTCATTAGCAGTTACTAATCCTGTATCAGACAAGAAAGCCTCAAAGCAGACTTCATCATATTGACCCAAAACAATTGTAGTTTCTCTTTTGAAGGACGCTTTATTAAAGTTAAATATTAAACAGTTTGTTCATTTTCGCATGCATTTTTAAAATAAATGTAAAAAGAATATAGCTTCCATTTAAATGTATGCACTGTTTTTGCTACATTAAAAGCTGCCCAGACATTGATTCTTAAATACAGGCCCCATTAGGCAACATTAAAAAGCTTCAATTCCAGGAATAGGAACATTGTTTAAATTATTCCAAGAAAAATGTGGGAAGATGTTACATGCTAGTCATTAGAGGCAGAAACAAAGAAAGCATTCAGTCAGCCACCTATTGGAGTGGGAGGGATAGTAATGGTAAAATAATGCTGAAAAATGGCTGAAGGTGAAAGATGAAGAGAGGCAGATGGATTTCCAATTTGTGACATGATAATCAGAGAAGGTAACCGTGATCCTCCTGAATCATCAACGTCTATTAAAGGAGCCAGTAAAAGAAACAAGTTAATGGCTTTACGGATCAGGGGGGAAATATAAAAGCACTGGAAGGGCAAGGGGACAAGATGTGCCGAGCAGTAATAAACAATCAAGAGCAGCAGGAGGTCTTGCTATTCAAGTGCCTGCGCTGATTTGTTAAGTGTATGTCTTGAGTACTTAGGAGCATAACAGAATATATCCTATTACAAGGGCAAAACCTTAAGTTCAACTGCTTTGTTTATCTCCAATCACCATTTTTTCCCCCCATTTAGCTAATAAACAATTTTATTTTTACATTTTTTTCAAAAGCTAATAAATTCAGGTTGATCCAATATCCAAATACTCATTCACAAAAATGATTAGCACTCACTAAGCGTTACAGAATGAGTAAATAATTCATGGCTTATAGACAAAATTTCCCTCTTCATTCAATACTTGGCTTGCAATACTTCTTGCTACTGCCACCAAGATCTATAAAGAGGTTATAAGGTATGTCTGAACAGCCTGGGAGTATATCAACCTTGGCGTGTGCATTTGATACACGGAGCAGTGATGTAGATTTGTGGCAGCCCTGTTCATTCACACAAATTAGCATGTCATCAGATTTTCCAGGAGGAAATTAAAGCGGAGCTCCACCCTAAAGTGGAACTTCAGCTCATCGGAACCCTCCCCCCCCTCCGGTGTCACATTTGGCACCTTTCAGGGGGAGGGGGGTGCAGATACCTCTCTAAGACAGGTATTTGCACCCACTTCCGGGAGTCCTCTCTGCGGGTATTACGTCACTTCCCGCAGAATACCCGTTGTGTTCTGGGAAACACTCGGCTCCCAGAACACAACGGGGACCAGTGAGAACGGCGCAGCGCGGCTCGCGCATGCGCCGTAGGGAACCGGGCAGTGAAGCCACAAGGCTTCACTTCCTGGTTCCCTCACCGAGGATGGCGGTGGGGGCAGCACAGTGATGAGCGATTGCTCGTCCTCTGCTGCGGACGTCGCTGGACTCTAGGACAGGTAAGTGTCCTAATATTAAAAGTCAGCAGCTGCAGTATGTGTAGCTGCTGGCTTTTAATATATTTTTTTCGGCGGAGCTCCACTTTAAGTTCACACCCTGAAATGCTTGAATGTCCTGTTGGCATGAGTGAAGGCAGCCTAAAAATCAGGGTGGATAAAAATCAAGGATTTAAAAAAAAAAGGAAAAAAAAATAAAATCACATTTTTTTTCATTTAACCACTTCAATACCGGGCATTTTCACCCCCTTCCTGCCCAGGCCAATTTTCAGCTTTCAGCACTGTCACGCTTTGAATGACAATTGCACGGTCTTACGACGTGGCTCCCAAACAAAATTGACGTCCTTTTTTTCCTACAAATAGAGCTTTCTTTAGGTGGTATTTGATCATCTCTGCGGTTTTTATTTTTTGCGCTATAAACAAAGAGACTGACAATTTTGAAAAAAAAACAATATTTTTTACTTTTTGCTATAAAAAATATCCCAATTTTTATTTTATTTTTTTAACTATTTCTTCTCTCAGTTTAGGGCGATACATATTCTTCTACATATTTTTGGTAAAATAAGCGTACATTGATTGGTTTGCGCAAAAGTTATAGCGCCTACAAAATAGGGGATAGTTTTAGGACATTTATTTTTATTCTCTATGACCGTCGGAGGCCCGGGCGTGATGTCATAACGGGTACCCGGAAGTAAACAAAGCCGCGATTGCGGCTAGTAAGCATGAGATGGGTGATTTATTTTTCCCCGATCTCATGCTTTCCAGCCTGGAGGAGAGATGCAGGGTCTTATTGACCCCGCATCTCTCCATAAAGAGGACCTGTCACACACCATTCCTATTACAAGGGATGTTTACATTCCTTGTAATAGGAATAAAAGTGATCAAAAAAATATATATTTTTTTAAAAAGTGCAAAAATAAAAAAAATAATAATAAAAAACGCCCCTGTCCCCGGTAGCTCGTGCTCAGAAGCGAACGCACACGCAAGTCCCGTCCACATATGTAAACGCTGTTCAAACCACATATGTGGAGGTATTGCCGCGTACGTTAGAGCGCGTGCAACAATTATAGCACTAGACCTCCTCTGTAGCTCTAAACTGGTAACCTGTAAAAAATTTCAAAGCGTCGCCTATGGAGATTTTTAAGTACCGAAGTTTGGCGCCATTCCATGAGTGTGCGCAATTTTAAACTGTGACATGTTAGGTATCATTTACTCGGCGTAACTTCATCTTTCATATTTTACAAAAAAATTGGGCTAACTTTACTGTTTTGTTATTTTTTGAATTCATGAAACCATTTTTTTTCCCAAAAAAGGCATTTGAAAAATTATAGCGCAAATACCGTGCAAGATAAAAAGTTGCAATGACCGTCATTTTATTCCCTAGGGTGTCTGCTAAAAAAACATACAGAATGTTTGGGGGTTCTGAGTAATTTTCTAGCAAAAGAATGATGATTTGTACATGTAAGAGAAAAGTGCCAGAATAGGTCAGGTATTGAGGTGGTATAAAAGCCCTGTATTGAGGTGGTTAAAAATTATGATTTAAATTGAGTTGATTTAACATGAACCAGCGCAGGAGAGACACCGTATATATGTACAGTATACGGTTGGCAAGTGGTTAAACAAAATTTTTATATATTCTAGTGTATCAATCCTAAAATGTAGTGGCTACATTGTTTTTTTACTAGCGATTTAAATCATGATTCAAATTGTGATTTAGGTCGACTTGATTTAAATCAAATCCACCCTGCTAAAAATATTATTTTTTAATTCCAAGAACAGTGGATCTTAACCACTTCAGCTCCAGAAGATTTACCCCCTTCATGACCAGGCCCTTTTTTGCGATATGGCATTTCGTAACTTTAAGTGACAATTGTGCGGTCTTTCGACGCTGTACCAAAATGTATATACTCGAGTATAAGTTGAGTTTTTTAGCACATTTGTTTTTGTGCTTAAAATGCCCTTCTCGGCTTATACTCGAGTCTGTGTCCATCTTCACCTTTGTGCACCTGATCCCAGCCGTAGGTCCCCTGGACCCCAAACTTGGCACACATGTAGCCCCACTCTTCCTCTACAAGTGTGCAACGTTTGTTGTCCATGGGACCTACGGCCAGGGAGCACGGATTTTTCAAAGCCGGGCACCCCTTCCATAGACTCCCATGTTAAACGGTAATTTCTCCAGTGAATTTGAGGACCTGGTACAGGCCGGCCCTAGGTTTCCTGGACCCCAAACTTGGCACACATGTAGCCCCACTCTTCCTCTACAAGTGTGCAACGTTTGTTGTCCAGGGGACCTAGGGCCGGGGAGCAACGATTTTTCAAAGCTGGACACGCCTTCCATAGACCCCCATGTTAAACGTCAGTCTAGTCACACAGCGCCGGAGATCAGGTAGGGAGATTGGGCACAGTGAGGCATGGGCGCAGTGACAGTGAGGCATGGGCGCAGTGACAGTGAGGCATGGGCGCAGTGAGGCAAAGTGAGGAATGCAGATGGACACCCTAGGCTTATACTCGAGGCAATACGCTTTCCCATTTTTTTGTGGTAAAATTAGGTGCCTCGGCCTATACGGTATTTAAATCTGATGTTCTTTTTTTCCCCCTACAAATAGAGCTTTCTTTTGGTGGTATTTGGTCACCTCTGCTTTCATTTTTTGCGCTATAAACCAAAAAAAAGACCGACAATTAAAAAATTAAAAAAAAATCTTCTGCTATAAAAACATATCCAATAAAAAAAATGTTTTTAAATATTAAATTTAGTCTAATATGTAGTCTGCTACATATTTTTGGTAATAAAAATTCCAATAAAGCTATAGTGTCTACAACTATGGGATATTTTTATGGAATTTTTATTTTATTTTTTAACAGCGATCAGCAACTGCGCAGGACTGCGATATTGCGGCAGTCAGACGGTTCATTGACACTTTTTGGGGACCAGTGACAAGAATACAGTGATCAATGCTAAAAAATATGCACGGTCACTGTACTAATGACACTGGCTGGGAAGGGGCTTACATCAGGAGCAATCAAAGAGTTAATGGTGTTTCTATCTGATGTTTTCCTAAACTGATTTGCAGGAACACAGGGTCAATGCCGTCCCCACTGACAAAACAGCAATCTGCCTTATTTTCATAGGCAGACTGCCGTTCTGCCTGGGAAACGAACGATCGCCGGCGGACAATAAGTCTGCAGCTCCCCCAACCCGGAAGTGCTGGGTACCTGATCCAGCGCAGGAGAGCCACCTTGCGAACTGTATATGTACAGTATACGGTCAGCAAGCGGTTAAACAAAAATGTCATATATTCTAGCGTATCAATCCCAAAATGTGGTGGCTACATTGGTTTTCTTTTTAGTTTTTATTTATTTTCACCTGGACATGTCACCACTCTGGATGGAGGAGAGATGGAGACAGCTGTGGACAGCAGCATTGTCAGACTGGGAGAGTGTAGTGTTAGATGTTAATTAAAATCAAACTCCTGCTAACACTTTTGAAACAGTTACAGCAAAAAAAAATAAAAAATTGGGGTAAAGGTTTTAACATAAATTAACCATTTAGCAACCGCCCCACGCAAAGGTGTAGTTTGAAGCTTGTGGGCCCCAGATGCAAACGTTGACCTGGGGCCCCCCCACTGCCACCTGCCAACACGCGCCAAGATACTCCCACCGTACGCCCCCTCCCCCCCACCATCCTGGTAATGACATGTCCCTCTCCCCACGATCTCGGTAATGACATGCCCCCCGCCCCCCACCATCCCAGTAATGACATGCCTCCTTCCCCCCACCATCCCGGTAATGACATGCCCCCCACCATCTTGGTAATGGCATACTTCCTCTCCTCCCACCATCCTGGTAATGACATGCCAGACAACACCTTGACACACCTCACAGCTTCTGGCACACTGTAATCTGGAGCAATGAGACCAAAATAGAGCTTTAGGGTCACAATCATAAGCGCTATATTTGGAGATAGCGCAACAAGGCCTATAGCAACAAGAATATCATCCCCACTGTTTAGCATGGTGATAGCCCACTGATGTTTTGGGGGTGTGTGAGCTCTAAAGGCACAGGGAATCTTGTGAAAATTGATGGCAAAATGGCATGTTATCAGAAAATACTGGCAGACAATTCGCATTTTTTTGCACCAAAGCTGCACATGGACAATAACCCTAAGCACAAGGCCAAGCTGCTCCTCCAGTGGTTAGAGCAGAAAAAGGTGAAGTTTCTGGAGTGGCCATCACAATCTCCTGACCTTAATATCATCATGCCACTCTGGAGGTCTGAAACGTACAGTTCATGCAAGACAACCAAAGCCTTTGCATGTCCTGGAGGCATTTTGCAAAGACGAATAGACAGCTATACCACCTGAAAGAATTTGGGGTCTCAAACAACTATTACTGCACGTTGTCATTGATGCTAAAGGGGTCAATACACAGTATTAAGAACTAAGGGTATGCAGACTTTTGAAATGGGGTAATTTCATTTGTTTACCTGCTGCAATATTTTGTTTTAAGATTGTGCCGTTCTGTTATGACCTACAGTTGAATATGAATCCCATAAGAAATAAAAGAACAGTGTTTTGCCTGCCCACTCAGGTTTTCTTTAACCACTTGTCCACTGGGCACTTTCACCCCATTTCTGCCCAAGCCAATTTTTAGATTTCAGTGCTGTCACACTTTGAATGACAATTGCGTGGTCATGCAAGACTGTACCCAAACAAAATTGTTATCATTTTTTTGAGGCAGATAGAGATTTCTTTCGGTGGTATTTAATCACCATTGTGTTTTTTATTCTATGCTAAACAAACAAAAAGAGTGAAAATTTTGAAAAGAAAACATTTTTTTTTTTAGTTTCTGTTCGAAATTTTTTGGAATAAGCAATTTTTCTCCTTCATTGATGTGCGCTGATGGGGCTGCACTGACAGGCATCACTGATGGCCACTGATTGGCAGCACTTATGGGCACTGTTGAGGCTGCACTGATCATGAGGCCACTGATGATCAGTGTCCTGATTTTCAGCGTTGATGACCCCTGTGTGGATTTGCCAGTTATCAGCTCTCCACTCCTCACACACACACTGTCAAAGTGAGCAGAGGACTGACGATAACTGGCAAATACTGTTTACACTGTGATTGGACACAGCTGGTCACATGGTAAAGAGCCACTGTGATTGTCTCTTTACCCAAATCTGTGATCAGCTGTGTCCCAAGGACACAGCGATCACAGATCCATGCCGATGCACGCCGAAGGGGGGGGGGGGGGTGGGGGAAGCGCGGTCACTGGAGGATGTCAATGAACGCCCTCCCGGCAATGTGAGCCCATGCTGTAGCCGTCTTTCGGCTATAACGCGTGCGGCAAGTGGTTAAGAATTGTACATACTGTATACCAGGGCTTAAAATTTAAAGGCAAAACCCAAAGAAGTATCCCCAGTGATTTACTACACTGTCCATGAAGAACACTGAGGGAACCGAATGCTCACTTACTAATGACCATAACACTTAAGCCACCCTCTGACCTGACAAATCTAAAATCTGATTTCTGTTCTGAGGACTTTAAAGTGATATTAAAGGCTTGGCTTTAAAAAATATAAAACAAACATGTTATACTCACCTTCTCTGTGCAGTAGTTTTGCAAAGAACAGCCCCAGTCCTCCCATTCTTTGGCCCCCCCGCTGGCGCTCCTGGCTCCTCCTGCCTGACAAGTGGCACCCAAACAGGCTCTCTCCTGAGCCACTGCCCTGTCTGTCCATTCACACACAAAGCCGCTGGTGGGCTCCACCCCCTCTCTCTTCTCATTGGCTTACTGGCTGTGATTAGGGCTCAGGGGAGTATTAGGGGAGGCTGGGGGAGCTGCTGCACACAGATTAAAATTCTTTTATTGGCACTTGCAGTTTGCAATGATCAATGCTGCTGTTCTCTCATTGTTGCATAACTGAACTTTCGGTCTTAAAAGAAAAAAGAGTTATAAGAGGACAGTGCATTCTGGAGTCGGTCTATTTGTTTGGAGAAGGGAGAAGCAGTGGACTGCCTTGTCATCCAAGGGCCTAAGCCATGGTGCTGTTTATTTCTATAGATGCACACAGTGTAGGAAGACACAGCTCTAGTCTTTGCATGCCAGGGTGGCTCCATAGGATGCAGCAAGAGAAAGGTAAAAAAAGGTAAAAAACCTTCTGCATGCAGCTCCCACCCTGCAAATACATACCTGAGCCCAATTTCGATCCATCGATGTGCATGAGAGCAGAGGCTCACTCATCTCTCTGACTCTTCATTGGCTCAGATACAGCAGCGAGAGCCATAGACTCCTGTTGCTGTCAATCACAGCCAGAGACGAGGTAGCAGGGGTCTTATGGACACACACAGAGTGGGGCTTGGGAGTGAGCATGCATGAGTGTGCCCATAGCAAGCAGCTTGCTATGGGCACACTCAGCAGGGGGGGGGGGGGAGCCAGGAGAGTTGGTGGGGGACCCAAGAAGAGAAGGACCGGGCTGCTCTGTGCATAACCATTGCACAGAGCAGGTAAGTATAATGCCGCGTACACACGGCCGTTCTTAATGTCATTGAAAAAAACGATGTTTTTCTCAACGTGATTTTTCGTGTTTCCTCTCAAGCCTGTCTTGCATACACACTATCGTGAAAAAAAATGCTCGAGCAAAGCGCGGTGACGTACAACATGTACGACGGCACTATAAATGGGAAGTTCTATTCGGATGGCGCCACCCTTTGGGCTGCTTTTGCTGATCCTCGTATTAGTAAAGTTTGGGGAGAGCAGATTTGCGCTTTTCAGCCTCATGCTTTTCAGTCCGTTACAGCGTGACCAATGTGCTATCTCCATTATGAACGTTAGTTTTACCAGAACGAGCGCTCCCGTCTCATACTTGATTCTGAGCATGCGCATTTTTTTTCCCCTCGTAAAAGCATACACACTACCGTTTTTCACAACGTTAAAAAGAACGACGTGAAAAACGACAAGAAAAAATAGAGCAGGTTCTAATTATTTTTATCCCATTTTTCACATCGTTAAAAATGCTCTGAAGCCTACACACAATCATTTTTAAATGACCAATTAAAAAAATTGCATTTTTCACGCCATGAAAAACAGTCGTGTGTACGCGGCATAAGAATTAGAAGTGGTGTAGGAACAAGTGTAGCACAATAACCTAATATGCTTCACATGTAATTTCCTAAGGCACACGAGAAAATAAAAGCAAGCACCTTACTGGTTACTGCAGACTTTAGCTCTTTGTTTTACATAATTCTGAACATAAATCCTGTATAATAATAATATGCCATCAAGAGCTGTAAAATATATTCTGCCTAACTTACCTGTAGTTGTAGGAATTGAACTTCTGGCTTTCTCTTAACATTATTTTGTACAGATTTAACACCTGAGTCCGACTTGAAGATGCCATTTTCAAAAAAAACCTGAGCGCTTTGTTAAAATACGAGTATATAAGATCGGCAACGCTTTCCTGCACAAATACAAAGGAAATATTTAAGGAAGCAATATTTTGCCATTGACAAAATGAACTAAAACAGTAATAATGCACTTGGAAGTAAAATAAATGTTTGCATTAACAATGTTGTACTATGTTAGCCATCAATCACAGCAAACGGTTTGGGGTTTAGGCGATAGCCTTTACTGACCAGCTCAAGTTTTTTTAAGGTGTAAGCTTGCATTCCACAGTGATGCAAGCTCTTCTTTGCGGTGTCCTATAAATTACAGTGGCCTCCTGCCAGGTGCCCTACATCACATCCTATTGGCGTAGGTGCACCACGCAGAACTATATGTGCAAAGAGCCGTCAACCTACACAAACAATGTGTCAGGGCACTTACCAATTGAGCACTGGTGACAGGGAGGGAGAGAACTCCCCTGTCATCACTGCTACAAATCTGCAAAAAGATTTGCCATTCCTGCCAAGTTTGAGGCTGCAATACAAATTGTGAACATTTCTATAGCTTAGAGTGCAGCTTTAATGTAGTCAACAACACGTTTTGCCTTCATTCTAAAATTATCTGCCAAGGGAAGAACTGTTATTCGAATTTATATCCATGATGGAGAAGGTTTAGCAGTTATTATGTAAGGCTGTGGGCCGATTTATAACCTAGTGTTGCTTCCCCTCTAAGCACACCGTGGAACATAGCAATAAATACTCCACATTGTGCTGGCATTAGAGGTCGACCGATGTGGATTTTTCTCTGACCGATGCCAATGCGGATATTTAGAAATCAGGGCAACCGATGATTGATGCCGATTTTTGCGGCCTATATTTTAGGCCCATTTTTTCTTTTTTTCTCCCTTCATCTCATAAACTCACCCACTCCACCCTGCTTGCTCCTGTCACTCTACCACACACTTGATGTCCTCAGTACAGGGGGAGGTCTCAGTGTGTACAAGTCTCCCAGCCCTGTGTCCTGGACTTTAGAATGTTCCTAGCATCTTCCACACCCCCCTCCTTCCCCCATGTTCTGCTCTCGCCTCCTCACTCTTGATGAGCTGCCCCGTTGTATCACCTCCGGGTTGACTCCAGCTGAACGCCATTACCCCTGCCCCGCCGTGACTGAAAGCACATCGGGGGGCGGGGTAAAGAGAGAAGAGGGGAGTGATCTGCGGGAACTGACATGGAGGTAGGGGTGAGGGGAGGCGACAAGAGAGGAGTGCGGGACAAGCTCACAGAGGAACATGGGGTGGGGAGGCAGAGGGGAGAAGACAGTGTAGCACCTGCTACTGTGCAGTAGCAATGGATCATTTCTCTTCCACTCAGCAGCCCCATTCCACATGGCAACTGTGTGGAGGGGGTAAGGTATATCCCGTTACATTCCTCTCATACTGCCGCACCCACACACAGGCATGCTCTGCTCTATTGGTGACACAGTGTCAAAGCTCAATGCGAGAGGAAGACAGCATTCATCAAAGCAGAGGGGAAATCTTTTTGCTGCGCTGCTCTGCCAATGGAGTGAGGGGAAGGGGAAAAAAAGAACACTTGTGTTTAGATGGGGCATGGACTCAATGGTGATCTACCTGTCACCTGCCTGCGGTCAGTGTTAATCGGCCTAATTTGCATAATAATCGGCCGATGCTGATTTCTTAAAAAACGCCAAATATCAGCCGATATACCGGTCGACCTCTAGCTGGCATTTTACATTTTATTCATAAAATGCAGAATGCACTGCCGGTATCCACACTGGGCACGACTGGCAGTGACAGGGCGGTTGCGGCCGTCACAATAGTCTAGCTTTTGATTGATACCTTGGCTCTGTACAGATCATTCATTTGTATAAACAATTTTGTGAAGTCATAGTATGATGTATCCCTGCACAACCCTACTATGTATGGATAATCTGCCTAATGAGCATGCTTGCCTGTTCTGTATTTGTATTCTTCATTGATCTCAATAAACTCCTTAATGTTAAAAAACAAAACAAAATGCAGAATGCATGGTGGATCCTTCAATGTCCTGTAGTATGTCCTTTGCATAATGCTGCAGGGAACACTTACAGATATATCACATTACCTTAAACTGACACTAAACTCTAGTTTAAAAATACAAATTCTATTCTAGTATGCATTCTTAAAATGGTTGTTAAGCCACTGGGATATATTCATATAATCCTCTGTGGTTAATAATGTTAGGTGCCCCAGTGTCTGTGTTTTCTATAAAAAAAAAATGCCGTTCTATACCTGATTTCAGAGCGCCATGTGACCAGCCACCTCTCCTCTCTTTGTATCTGACAGCTACAGCGGGAGGGGCCGAGAATCCCTTGCTGACGTCAGTCGGGAGGAAAGAAGGAGAGAGGCGGCTGGTCACGTGACTGCCCCTCTGAAATCAGGTGTAAAACTGCTTTTTTTTAATATAAAAACAGACACTCGGCACCTATCATTATTAATCATCAAGGATTATATGAAAAATAGGATTTTTGTAATCACCGTAAAATCCGTTTCTCTGGCATCCATGGACTGACACAGCGTGTCTTATACACCTTTACACGTGGGTTATGTCCCTGCTTGCAGGAGAAGACCTAGGCAGAATGTGAGATGTTATACATACATTCTAAACAGCCAGAGCTGAACAGCCCCGCCCAGGGGGGCGGTCCCTCCGGGCATAACCCTCCCACTGCAGTCAGCAGACCTCAGTTCGTAACAAAGCAGTACAAACTTAAAAAGAAGGGTGGGTGCTGTGTCAGTCCATGGATGCCAGAGAAACGGATTTTACGGTGAGTACAAAAATCCTATTTTCTCTTGTCATCCATGGACTGACACAGCGTGTCTTATACACCTTTACACGTGGGATGTCCCAAAGCAGTGTCAAGAGGGATGGGAGCAGTATAAATGGAAAACCAAAAACTTCACTCCAAACAAGGCAGAGCTCCTCAACGGAGGAGTTGCAACATCAAACAGCGGCCTGCAACACCTTGCGGCCGAAGGAAGCATCCGAAGATGCAGCCACATCAACCTTATAAAACTTAGAAAAGGTATGAACAGACGACCAGGTCGCCGCCTTGCACACTTGTGCAACCGACGCTTGATGTCGGAAAGCCCAGGAAGCACCAATTGCCCTGGTGGAATGTGCCGTAACCGGAAAGGGAGGCGCCCGCCCCTTGAGAGCATAAGCTTGAATGACGGTCTGTCTGATCCACCTAGAAATGGTGGCAGACGAAACCGCTTGGCCCTGTTTTGGCCCAGAGACAGCCACAAATAGTGAGTCAGACTTCCGAATAGAAGCAGTAGCAGACAGGTACACCCGCAAGGCTCGTACCACATCCAAAGTGTGTAGCGCAAACTCTCTGGGATGCGATGGGTGAGGACACAAGGACGGGAGGACAATGTCCTCGTTTAAGTGGAAGGCCGAGACCACCTTTGGCAGAAAGGAAGGTCGCGGACGTAACACCGCCTTATCCTTATGGATGATCAAAAAGGGCGACTTGCAGGACAAGGCCGCCAATTCAGACACTCGTCTATTGGAAGTAATGGCCACCAAGAAGGCCACCTTCTGAGACAAAGTCAAGAGGGGAATATCTCTAATATTTTCAAAGGGAGGTTCCTGGAGGACCGAGAGCACCAAATTCAGATCCCACGGGGGGAGAGGAGGCTTGACAGGGGGGAGCACATGGCGAACCCCCTGCACAAAAGGTGCTAACCAAGGGATGACCCGCCAGCGGTCGCTGAAAGAAGATGGCCAAGGCCGAAATCTGACCCTTAATGGTACTCAAAGCGAGCTTTTGGGTCACGCCACGCTGCAGAAAATGCAGGATTCTGGGAACGGAATACGTTCGTGGGCGCCAGTCCAGCTCTTCGCACATGGCGATGTAAGCTCTCCAAGTACGGTGATAGATCCTTCTGGAGGAAGACTTCCGTGCCCTTAACATGGTCGAAATGACCGAATCCGAGAGACCTCGGTCTCTCAGCACCTGGCTTTCAATAACCATGCCGTTAAAACCAGAGACTGTAAAGCAGGATGAAATATAGGACCTTGAGACAGAAGGTCCCCCCGTATCGGTAACCGCCAGGGAACGTCTGCGACGAGACGTACCAGATCGGCGTACCAGTGACGCCGAGGCCAATCCGGAGCAATGAGGATCACCGGAATTCCCTCGGTCGCTACCCTGCGGAGCAGGCGAGGGAGCAACTGCAGCGGAGGATAAACGTATATCAGGCGATACTGACCCCATGGGGCCACCAACGCATCCGAGGCATCCGCCCAGGGATCCCTGGATCTGGCCACAAACCTCGACACCTTGCGATTGAGTCGAGAAGCCATCAGGTCCACATCCGGCGTGCCCCACCGTCTGCAAAGGAGTTGAAAGACCTCCGGGTGCAAGGACCACTCCCCCTGGTCCAGCGTCTGGCGACTTAGATAGTCCGCCTGCCAATTGTCTACGCCCGGAATGTAGACGGCCGACAGAGCCGGCACGCTTCTTTCGGCCCACCTCAGGATGCGGGCGACCTCGGAAGCCGCAGCTGAGCTCCGAGTCCCCCCTTGATGGTTGACATACGCCACTGCTGTGGCGTTGTCCGATTGTATCCTGATGGAGTGACCCTGTAGTTTCTCCGACCATGAGGAGAGGCACAGTCTGATTGCCCGTATCTCCAGCACATTGATCGGTAAGAGGGCTTCGTCCGGAGTCCAAAGCCCTTGGGCCGACAGGACTCCCCAGACTCCCCCCCCCAGCCCGTCAGGCTGGCGTCCGTCGTGATCACCGTCCATTGGATGGGGAGGAACGACTTCCCGGACCGAAGAGCCGGGGACCTCAACCACCACGTCAGGGACGCCCTGACCAGGTGACTCACCTGGATCTGAAGATCCAAGGACAACTGGGATTTGTCCCAAGTGGACAAGATCTCTTTCTGTAAGGCCCTGGTGTGCGCTTGGGCATAAGGAACGGCCTCGAAGGAGGCCACCATAAGTCCCAGGACTCTCATGCAAAAGCGGATTGACGACCATTTTCGGGACGTCAGCACCCGTACTGCAGACTGAAGTGTCAGTAGTTTGTCTGGAGGTAGGAAGACTCTTGCTTCCAAGGAGTCCAGAAT
This sequence comes from Rana muscosa, assembly GCA_029206835.1. Classification (NCBI taxonomy): domain Eukaryota; kingdom Metazoa; phylum Chordata; class Amphibia; order Anura; family Ranidae; genus Rana; species Rana muscosa. The sequence continues at coordinate 1,113,461,278 of CM055122.1, read as the reverse complement.
CAGACCTAGATACTCCAGACGCTGAGTCGGGACTAGAACCGACTTCTGAACGTTCAGGAGCCACCCAAACTCCCTGAGGGTCTGACTGACGATAGTCACACTTTCTTCCAATTCTGAGCCACTGTCTGCTCTTAGAAGGAAATCGTCCAGATAGCCCACGATAGCAATGCCTCGCTGTCTCAGCAAAGCTAGGACCGGAGCAAGCACCTTGGTGAACACCCTCGGTGCCGAGGCTAGGCCGAAGGGAAGAGCCACAAATTGATAGTGGACTTCGCCGACCGCAAAGCGCAGAAACTTCTGGTGGCTTGTGCAGATCAGAACATGCAAGTAGGCGTCCTTGATGTCCAAGGATGCCAGAAAATCCCCTTGACGGAGTGTAGCGACCACCGTGCGAATGGATTCCATGCGGAATTTTTGCACCTTCACGAAGGCATTCAGGGCCTTGAGGTCCAGGATCGGCCGAACCCCGTCCTTTTTTGGAACAACAAACAGATTCGAGTAGAACCCCTGAAACCTCTCCTGGGACGGAACCGGCACAATTACTCCGGACCCGACTGGAGGGTCGACCACCGGGGGAGAAGCCCACTTTTTAAGCAGGGCGTCTTCAAAGGGGTATCTAATAGACAAACGCCGCGGGACCATAAAAGTCTTCTGCGGCTTTTCCCAGACCTGGTCAATGAGCTGGTCAAAGAAAGGTACATATGGAAAAACCTTTTTAGAAGGCTTGGTCTTAAAAGAACCAAAGGAGACTGTATCCGCCTGAGGTTCTGCGGTCGCAGCATCTAGCTTGAGAGTGTCCCTCACAGCATCAATGAGTTCACTAACAAGCGCCCTGTCATTTACTGACTCATTACTGGAGTCTTCCTCACAAGGAATGTCCTGTTCAAAACCATCCAAATATTCAGAGCTAGGGTCCTGAGCAGCAATAACTAGGCCCATATCTGAAGCAGAGCACTCCCCTTGTGGAGATAAAGTGGGGAGAGGGCGCTTTTTTGCTCCCTTGTGCTCACACACAGCTTCCATCCTGGTCAGAAATGATTCCAGGACTGCCGACAACTGGTCCATAGGGACCGCAGGTGCTGGAGCACTGGCTGCTGCCTCTGGCATGTTAGGGGAAGCTGGTGACTCTGACTCCATAATGTCCCTCTCAGACCACCCACAGGCCGTGCTGACTGAAGTAGGGGAATGCCCAGGGAACCCACCAACCTGACCAGGACCGCTCGGTTCCGCCGCTCTGTCTCACTGCGCCGCGCTGCTCAGCGTGAGTGAGCTGAGAGGAGAGAGTGTGAGGAGATTCGCGCCGTTTCCAGCGGCGCTAGAGGCCAAACTAGTGCCAGAAAAGACGTGCGGCTACAAGAAAATGGCCGCCGCAATGTGCTCCGGCGGGCCCCGGCAAGATGGCCGCCAATGTAAAAATCAGCACACACACAAAACATGGCACCGAACGGCGCCCAGGCCCCTCACCTCCAAAAACAAAACAGCCCCAGCGAGTGCAGAGCAGCATGAGCCCCCCCCCCAGGACAGTATCCAGGCACCCCCCATAGTACAGCGCCAGCACTAGTGAACAGAGAGTGACATTAAAAACACAGGGGGAGACAGGGAAATCCCCCCACACAAGAAACACACAGCATGTACTCACCTGTAGCCAGGAGAGACTACTTACCCGTCCCCTGAGGGACCCGCTGGTGTGTTTCTGACAGAACTATCACAGTGCGGTACTGAGTAGCTGTCGGCCCGGTCCACCGCGAAAGATACAGCCGGACTGTTCTATCTTGAGAGGACCGCGGAGCTGGAAGCCCACCGGCCACCCCTGGAGTCGTGGGGCATGTCGTGAACTGAGTTTCACGCACACAAGGCGAGGATCAGCACGCTCGATGGTCGGACAGGGAAGACTACGAGGATATCTTGTACCCAACCTGTTGCCCAGCCGACAGTTGATAGAAGATCTCAAAAAAAAAAAAAAAAAAAAAAAAAAAATAGGAAAAAAATTCCCAAAAGAATAAAAATAGGTCAGGAGACTGGCTCCTGAGAGAGCCACGTCTTCTCCTTCTGCTAGGCAGAAAAAAACTGAGGTCTGCTGACTGCAGTGGGAGGGTTATGCCCGGAGGGACCGCCCCCCTGGGCGGGGCTGTTCAGCTCTGGCTGTTTAGAATGTATGTATAACATCTCACATTCTGCCTAGGTCTTCTCCTGCAAGCAGGGACATAACCCACGTGTAAAGGTGTATAAGGCACGCTGTGTCAGTCCATGGATGACAAGAGAAAATTTAAAGTAATTTCAGCAGCGGGAGGGGCAGGCACTGGGAGAGGAGGAGAGAGCGGACGACGTGGCACGTAAACTGACCACAGTGTCAGGGCTCAGCAGCCATGATAAACCGTGGTCCATTTACAGAGGGGAGGGCAGAACAAGGCAGGATCAGCCAGTTATTTTAGGTGATAGAAAGGGTCAAATAACACAACACAAGCACTGTGCTGTATAACATGCTTTAAAAGAACAGGATCCATTTTTCAAGCGTAACAAACGCTTTAACTCAGAAAAGTACCTTTTATTGTTCACAGTCTCCTACAAATCTCAAAATTCCTTTTTCTTTTAATCCAATTTCCTGTTTGAGGGTGGCTACATTTGTTCTCCATGGTCCCACTGTATGTAAGAATGTAGCCACCCTCTATTGCTCACTGCCCAGATGATCTATGGACTGTGGGATGTGTAGTGAGCATTGAGCAGTGCACCTGACCACAACAAACGTACTGCTCATTCCAAACAAATGGAAGTGAGGAGGGAAAATGGGAAGTTGGGGATCTCCGGCAGGATCTAATAAGGATATAAGGACTGGAGGCAGAAAAACACAGTAACAAACAATATCATGGAAAATAGATTACAGCTCCATCAAGTAGCGGACGTGTATGGATTCATTTTGAAGAATAAAGATATTTTTTGTGTAATTTAAAACACGTCATATTTAATCCTCCTTGAACTTTTTCCCTGCATTCATTAGAAGGACTGAAGTGTTGCTTGCTTTGGAGACTTATGACAAGCGAAGCCTGAGCCACATTTATAATGTGGACAGCAGTACTTTTTAAATGTGCCAGGTTAAGTTTTCCTAGAAAATAAAGTATATGGTCACAGTTAGTCCATATCAAAGTTTTAAAAAAAACTGACCTATACTAATAACCTTTTTTTTTTTTAACAGAACTATCTATTACATTGACTTTAAAATACTATCATATATGTCTTTGAGACTGCTGAAGTACCTACTGTAAAACAAAGAAAATAAAAAAAAAGGAGCTTATGATCCTACTTAAAGGGGTTGTAAACCCTCATGTTTTTTCACCTTAATGCATCCTATGCATTAAGGTGAAAAAACTTCTGTCACTGACCGCCCCCCCCCCCGTTTTACTTACCCCAAGTCCTGCATTCCCCTGCCGGAGACACGCTCTTCCTCTCTGCCCGTTGTCTCGGCTCTTGATTGGATAGATTGATAGCAGTGCAGCCATTTGCTCCCTCTGCTGTCAATCAAATCCAATGAGGTGGGCACCGGAGGGCGGGGCCAAGTCTGGCTATAGACGCAAAGGCTTGACTCGGGAGCACGCCCGCAAGGTAACCCCCCCGGGATAGTGCTTCTCCTAGGGGGTTATATGATGCGGGGGCGGGGCTACCAGCGCCGCCTGGGGACCCCCAGAAGTCGAGGATCGGAGGTAAGTATGACCTGTTTGTTATGTTAAAAAAACAAAGCCTTACAATCACTTTAAGCACAGCAACTTACTTAAATTCCCCCCCCCCCCCATACAGTACAATAATTACTGTACTATACGGGCTCAAAGCAGAACTAAACCCATTGATTTTAATGTTTCATAAGACAGTTACATTTCTTGCTAACTGTCACATTTGCTTGTGCTCTCAACCAAACCGTCAGACCATCAAATGGCTGGTGATATAACTGATCACATGTGCAGCACTAAGGCAGTTGCAGATCAAACAGAACTAGAGATGACAGCTTCCATGGCTGAAAAAAAAGGAGGGTTTAGATCCGCTTCCATTTTTTTTTTTTTTTTTATGACGGAACTGATGATACTTATGTAAAAGGACCCTGATACTGACGTTAGAAGCTGATTGGTTACTATTAGTGATGAGCACTAGAGCTTTCGTATTTGAGTCCAAAACTGCCTGAACTATCCCCCCAGGAAACTGTTAAAAGCCGACAGTCAATCACAGGCATTGCCTGCCCCCCAAAAGCCTCACGTATACATGCCCCTGGTTTACATGCAGCTGCACAGTGGGGAATGCCTCCGCTGCCTACGATTGGCTGTCGGCTTTGAACAGCTTCCTGGCAGGATAGCTCAAGCAGGTTCATGTCTAAACCCCCCTGAGCTCCTCCCTAGTTACTATGCACAGCTGCTCCAGTTTTAGTAAGTTCCCTTACGATTTAGGGATCTGAGTGCAGCTTTTTTTTTCTTTATGTCCGAGAGCATGAGCCCGAATATAGTGATAAAAATTAGCTTGTGCGTCAAAGTAATTTTGTGCCCTTTTTCTAGTCCAATGAGCACGTCTCTTTACGGGATCTGCAGGGTGGGAATGGTAGTTTGGCTAGGGATGAGATCAGAGGTCGCTCAAGCTCATCTCCTGGTGAAAACACTCTCTTTGCTTGTATTTTTTTATTTATATATATATATATATATATATATATATATATATATATACACACACATACACACACATCTATCTATATATATACACACACACCCACGGTGCAAAAGTAATATTTTCTACTAGTCATTGGTTCCAACTCCTGCCTATAGCCTCTGTTGGTTATTCTAGTAGATAAAGTCTGCAGATACTCAGTGATTCCCCCATACACTAGGAGGGGATATGAAGAGCAGCAGGTATCCCCCCAATCACTCACACTGCCCCCCGCTCCAGGATCAGATCAGGTGAACTGTCTGCACACCACACACGCTCACTCCTCGCCGAACAGCCGCACCAATCACAAGGCTCGCCGAGGTCACCCAACTACGGAATCCCTACGAGGACAAACACTTAGACTGTCAACAACCAGACAAGGACGTCAACTCCTTTCTGCACACTAGACTACAATTATTAAAAAGACTTCCGTCTTTTGATGCCTCAAATATCTCTCATAGTTATCATTGCAATATGAGCTTCGACAAAATGGCTTCCACCTTAGCGTTTATTAGAAGCCATGAGAAGACAGCTAACAGGGATGTCATTGCACAATGTTCGGCCTCTAGTAGTCAAAGGGTGTTTCATAGCTCCAATGATTTTGTAACATTAAAAAAGTTAAAATATCCCCGAAATGTAATGGACATAATTTTTTTTTATAATTTTATGTATGAAAGTGTGCGTTATGGAGTAAAGTTACAGAAAATACCCGGTTTTTATATGTGTGTGTCCCTTCCGGGTTCCCGTAGCTGGCTGACATGCACGTGAAGTGATCAGAGGAAGGGACACGAGGAAGAGCATAGGTTCATTCACAGCAGTCATGAGCCTTACTTCATATCTCCCGTGAGTGTGCAGCCTTCTGTCACCATCTACTAATGAGGAAGTGTGTCTGCCTTCTACTAGGGACAAATCACTTAGGTTCCTATCAGAATACTTTGTTTTATAGGTTGTTGGGCTTATTTCCAGCCTATTTCCAGGGAAAGTAAAAATCCCCCCTTGCACTGGGGCCGCCCCTGTGGTGCAAGCCCCTTTTACATGGGCGGCGAGGGGTGCTGGCTAAAAACAGTCTGCTGAGATGTGGGTAATGCGGGCGTACTGCGTCTTACACGTATGAGGGCCGCGTTTGCCTGCGCAGGTGTTCCGTAAAGGTGCTGCATCCTTATTGACATGAATAGGATGGCATGCATGGTACACCCGTGCGTTCAAGCACAGCCCTCACATAGGTGTATGCTGTAATACACTTGTGTGAATGAGACCTTGAGGCGAATGAGACCTTGAGGCTGGGTTCACACTATCTCCAGCGCGGGCACAACAGGGGGTCCGGTGTGTCCCCGTTCACTGGTTCAGGTCTGACTTTTTACCTGAATTCAGACCTGAAACAGAGCCAAAGACGCCCAGGACCCTTCTGCTGTGCACTCTGGAGCCACCCCAGAGATGTGTGAACTGGTTCCATTGAGAGACGGTCACGCTTTCCTGTCATGCAAATTGGATGTGGGGAAACTAGGGTTGCCACCTGTCCAGGATTCCCCCAGACAGTCCGGTTTTCAGTCCACCTGAAACGTGGGCACAATATTCAGGCAGGAATGTGGTTCGGACAAGGTCCTGGCTGGAGGGTGTGGGGGCACTATGTGCGCCGCATTAGTATTCTCTTTGGAGTGCCCAAAGGTGTCCCAGGTCTGTTATTATCCTATAGTGTATACTAAAACAAAAAAACATTTACTGTGCACCCCTAAAGTGTTCGGGGTTTGGCTTGAAGAAAAATAAATCCATATCCAATTCGCATAAGTGTGAACCCAGCCTAAAGGATAAGTTCACCTTTGTAAAAAAATTCAAATAAATGCACATTTTTTTTGCAGGTAAAAATATGTGCATTTAATTTTTTTTTTTACTAGGAGCCTGCAAAGCATTGCACCTGCAGTTGGTGGGTGCTATGCAGCACTCCTGCAGACTGTTTGTGCAAGCTGTCTGCTCATGCCTCGTGCAAGCTGTCTGCTCATGCCTCGTGCAAGCTGTCTGCTCATGCCTCGTGTAAGCTGTCTGCTCATGCCTCGTGTAAGCTGTCTGCTCATGCCTCGTGTAAGCTGTCTGCTCATGCCTCGTGTAAGCTGTCTGCTCATGCCTCGTGTAAGCTGTCTGCTCATGCCTCGTGTAAGCTGTCTGCTCATGCCTCGTGCAAGCTGTCTGCTCATGCCTCGTGCAAGCTGTCTGCTCATGCCTCGTGTAAGCTGTCTGCTCATGCCTCTTGTAAGCTGTCTGCTCATGCCTCGTGCAAGCTGTCTGCTCATGCCTCGTGCAAGCTGTCTGCTCATGCCTCTTGTAAGCTGTCTGCTCATGCCTCGTGCAAGCTGTCTGCTCATGCCTCGTGCAAGCTGTCTGCTCATGCCTCTTGTAAGCTGTCTGCTCATACCTCGTGTAAGCTGTCTGCTCATACCTCGTGTAAGCTGTCTGCTCATACCTCGTGTAAGCTGTCTGCTCATACCTCGTGTAAGCTGTCTGCTCATACCTTGCGTAAGCTGTCTGCGCATACCTTGTACAAGCTGTCTGCTCATGCCTCGTGTAAGCTGTCTGCTCATACTTCGTGTAAGCTGTCTGCTCATACTTCTTGTAAGCTGTCTGCTCATACCTCGTGTAAGCTGTCTGCTCATACCTCGTGTAAGCTGTCTGCTCATACTTCGTGTAAGCTGTCTGCTCATACCTCGTGTAAGCTGTCTGCTCATACCTCGTGTAAGCTGTCTGCTCATACCTCGTGTAAGCTGTCTGCTCATGCCTCGTGTAAGCTGTCTGCTCATACCTCGTGTAAGCTGTCTGCTCATACCTCGTGTAAGCTGCCTGCTCATGCCTCGTGTAAGCTGCCTGCTCATGCCTCGTGTAAGCTGCCTGCGCATGCCTCGTACAAGCTGCCTGCTCATGCCTCGTGTAAGCTGTCTGCTCATGCCTCGTGTAAGCTGCCTGCTCATGCCTCGTGTAAGCTGCCTGCGCATGCCTCGTACAAGCTGCCTGCTCATGCCTCGTGTAAGCTGTCTGCTCATACCTCGTGTAAGCTGTCTGCTCATGCCTCGTGTAAGCTGCCTGCTCATGCCTCGTGTAAGCTGCCTGCTCATGCCTCGTGTAAGCTGCCTGCTCATGCCTCGTGTAAGCTGTCTGCTCATGCCTCGTGTAAGCTGTCTGCTCATGCCTCGTGTAAGCTGTCTGCTCATGCCTCGTGTAAGCTGTCTGCTCATGCCTCGTGTAAGCTGTCTGCTCATGCCTCGTGTAAGCTGTCTGCTCATGCCTCGTGTAAGCTGTCTGCTCATGCCTCGTGTAAGCTGTCTGCTCATGCCTCGTGTAAGCTGTCTGCTCATGCCTCGTGTAAGCTGTCTGCTCATGCCTCGTGTAAGCTGTCTGCTCATGCCTCGTGTAAGCTGTCTGTTCATGCCTCGTGTAAGCTGTCTGCTCATGCCTCGTGTAAGCTGTCTGCTCATGCCTCGTGTAAGCTGTCTGTTCATGCCTCGTGTAAGCTGTCTGTTCATGCCTCGTGTAAGCTGTCTGTTCATGCCTCGTGTAAGCTGTCTGCTCATGCCTCGTGTAAGCTGTCTGCTCATGCCTCGTGTAAGCTGTCTGCTCATACTTCGTGTAAGCTGTCTGCTCATGCCTCGTGTAAGCTGTCTGCTCATGCCTCGTGTAAGCTGCCTGCTCATGCCTCGTGTAAGCTGTCTGCTCATACCTCGTGTAAGCTGTCTGCTCATACCTCGTGTAAGCTGTCTGCTCATACCTCGTGTAAGCTGTCTGCTCATACCTCGTGTAAGCTGTCTGCTCATACCTCGTGTAAGCTGTCTGCTCATACCTCGTGTAAGCTGTCTGCTCATACCTCGTGTAAGCTGTCTGCTCATACCTCGTGTAAGCTGTCTGCTCATACCTCGTGTAAGCTGTCTGCTCATACCTCGTGTAAGCTGTCTGCTCATACCTCGTGTAAGCTGTCTGCTCATACCTCGTGTAAGCTGTCTGCTCATACCTCGTGTAAGCTGTCTGCTCATACCTCGTGTAAGCTGTCTGCTCATACCTCGTGTAAGCTGTCTGCGCATACCTCGTACAAGCAGTTACACACTGACAGGAAGCATCAGTACCTGGAGTGCTCAACAGTGCCCTGGTAGTTCATTGAGAACTACAAGCTGACAGTTGCAAAGCCTGCGGGACTTGTAGTTCTCACATTCACAGAACTCTGTGAATAAATGATGTAGGCATCAAGGGCGGAATCATGGACAGCAGCAATTGTGACAGTGAGTGCGGGGAGAAGGTCCCCTGCTTGCTGTCGCAACGGGCAGTGGGGGGTGCAGGGGCTGGTGCAACAGTAACATGTTACACCCTGAATATGAGTGTAACATGTTGCGAAAGGTGAACTTTAACTACGGCCCAACCTAAAAACATACAGTCCCAGGAGCACACATGCCACAACCGCAATGCTTGTGTCATGGCTGAGGCAAATGTAATGCAGCTTGTTGATGGTACCACCTGTCAAATCATCCATTCCAGTCAATGCGACTTTATAGGCAGGCATTAGTATCCACCAAAAGCAACAGGGGGTTTAATTCCTGCTGCGGCGTGTGTACACCTTTGACTGCTGCCTCAGCAGCTAAAGGAGGGTAGGGATTGAGGGCGGTAATATTGTGACTCAACCGCAGGGTTTTACCAGCCCCCAACTTTGTGTGAATGAGCCCTAAGGGTGCCGCTGCCGAATGCAACTAGGGGCTCATTCACAAGTGCAGCATGGCACTGCTTCCCCCCCTAAAGAGAAATCCGAGTGTGTTTGACAGGTGGTGAGGAGGGGATATGTTGCCTCCTCACCACCTGATTCAAACTCATTGCTGTGCAATGCATGTGATTGTGACATGATAGTACGGCAATTAGAGGTTTAAATCAGATGCGAGGAGGTGACACTGTGCCTGGTGATCTGTAGATCTCCAGCTCTTTAAGATTGCCTACCCCTGCACTACAGGGAGCCTGCCGGCTGTCTCTTCCTCTCTGCTCAGCTAGGCAGAGGGAGAAGGTAGTTTCTGTCTCCCACTGGTACACTTAAGCCTAGTACACACGATTGGATTTTCCGTGGACAAAAGCGTAGGACTTTTGTCTGAAGGGCCTTGGCCAGGAACTTGTCTTGCATACAAACGTCAAAGAATTGTTGGCCAACAAACACAAAACTACGTGTTTTTTCAGCTCTTTAGCGCCACCCTTTGGGAAACTTCTGCTAATGTTGTGTTATGGTAAGCATTGCTTCTGAGCATGCGTGTTTGTACTTTGGATTTTTGTCCGATGGACTTGTGTACACACGATCGGAAAATCCGACAACACACATTTGTTGGCGGACAATTTTAAAGCATGCTATCCCACATTTGTCCACGGAAAATCCAACAACAATTGTCCGATGGAGCGTACAAACGGTCGTATTTTTTGACAACAGCCTGTCATCACACAATTCCCGTTGGATTATCTGATCATGTGTATACAAGGCTTTAGTCTTACACTGTTGTTCAGGTTTCTCTCCAGGACTGAAAATGCATTTTCAAATTTTAGTGCACACTGTAAGCTCTTTACAGAATGGATAAGGGCCTTCTGCTCCCCTCCCCAGCCAGACTGTTCCTGGCCTGCCCCTTTCATTAAAGAGATTTCAGTTTTTTCAATCATAGAGGCTTATAATTACCCGTGGTTTTTACATGCAAATTCAGCCTGCCTAATAACTCCCACTCCTCCAGCCTGACATCTACCTGTCAAGGATTATTTCCCTAACTTCTTCAAAGAGCCAGCCCACTGCATGCATCAGGGTGAGAGTGCTTAAAGAGGAACTGCAGTCTGCTCACATAATTTGTAAAAACAACATATTTGTCATTCTGAAGCTTCCCTCCAACCACTTTGTATATTATTTTATATATATTGTGATTCTGTACTTGCCAAATATGCTGCAGAAATCTCCCTCCGCTGAGTCTGGCTGCATCCATTTTAACTGTGGGCAGCTGAAACTGCTGCCTGTTTACTTCCTGGATTTACAAAGACACACCTCCAGCTCTGCAGCTCTCATTGGCCCTCTTATGACTCCTCCCTCCTCCCTTCCTGGCAAACTTTCACGAGAGAGAGAGCTGTGCATGATGTCATAAGCCTAGGGTAATGTCCAGCCAAGAAACAGGAAGTGGGCTGTATTTACTGGCAGAAAAATATATATATATTTTTCATACATCATGGGACACAGAGCTGCATAATAATTACTATGTGGGTTATAGGCCTACCTTTAGGTGATGGACACTGGCACACCCAAGACAGGAAGTCCCCTCCACTATATAACCCCTCCCAGACCGGGAGTACCTCAGTATTTTCGCCAGTGTGTAAGGTGTTGGTCACGGTTGAAGAAGTACTTTGAATAGCTCAGCTGGAAGGTCCTCCGGGATCAAGCAAGCTATGCAACCGGATCCATCCAAAGTGCCATTGAGGCCAAGTGGATGGTACCCGGGCCTCGGAGGAGAAGAGCAAGGTTTTGCCTGTAATGCTTCTCTTAGGAGAGCTGGACCCGGGAAACCAGTACTTTGGTTATGCGCCAGATACCAACGTTTTTTCCTGGCCGAGTGCAATACAGGTCCAGGGGAGTGGAAATCCTAAGAGGACCCCGGTCCCCGAAGGTCTTTGACATAGCCCGCCGTGATGGGTGAAGATTGGGTCTGACTTTTTATCAGCAGAACCCTGTGACGGGAGAGGTAAGTGAAGATTCCTAAGGAACTATGAAGTTCACTTATGGACTTCTTCTTTTAAGTAATGTGTCATACCTGTTTTCCACCACTAGAGGGTATCCAAGCAGTATACCTGTTCCATACCTTCAGTGTGTTGCTGAGTTCAGCAGGCTTCTATGAGGCTTCCTCCAGGGTGCAGTCTAGCCATGGTGAGATGTTCAGGAGGGGATTGGTGGTGGAACAGCAGCATGTAGATGCAGTCTTCCCCCCTCTCTAGCAGCAGCGCACTCCCGGCCTTAGTAAAGGCTATGGCGCAGTTTTTTCCTGTTTTCGGGGGTCCTGGGGTTTCTCTCCTCTCCTCCCTCTCCCCACGCCTGGTCCCGAGCGGCGCTCGTGTGCCGCTCGCGGGAAGTAGGTTTAAAGTGCCGGTGGGCGTTTCGGGGAGAGGACGGGGCGTGGCTTAGTGTGGCGGCATGTGTGCATGGCTCAGCGTCCACGTTCTCACATGGCGCAGGGCTAGTCTCCCATATAAACAAATCACCTTGTGGAGGTGCAAAGCTGCGGAGGGACACAGGAATGCTGGGGGCACATGAGTGGTGGATACAGGCACTCCTGGTGACACAGTTACTGGCATCAGGCTAAACAGTGGATAGCAGCTTTTTGGCTAGACTATAGTTTAGCAGTGGATGCATTGTTTATTGTAGTACCTCTGCTTTTGTGCTTGGTACTATGCGTTCCAGGAATTTGGGGACAAAGGATGCTAAAACAGGGACAAATTCCTCTAATAGGGCTCCAAAGGCTTCTCCATCAGGCTCAGAGGATCCTGGCCATGCCTCCACAGTGCCGTCCTCCCCAGATAGACCAGAGTGAGTCATTGGAGCTTTCCGGTGCTGCAGCTGCCTCCGACCCCCCAGCCCCTGCCTATGTCACTGAGGAAGTTCTGTCCTCAGCCTTCATGGGCTTGGAAGAACGGTTAGCATCTTTAATTGCTTTTTCTTCCCAGGGTGGAAAGAAGCACAGTAGGTTCCCTTCCCCCGCTCTGAGTCCTCAGGCCACAGAGCAACAATGGGCAGGGGAGGATGGGTTACCCTCAGGAGAAAAGGAAGAGGGTCAGACTTCGCAATCTGAAAAATTTGCGAGTGCAATCTCTTACCGAGATGGTTCATTCAGCATTTAAATTGCCCTTAACAGAGCCGGCTGGGAGGCCTGTTTCTTCCTTGGGTTCTTTGAAAGCCCCACAAACTATGTATACCTTTCCTGTTCACCCTTTGTTGGATCAGCTTGTGTATGAGGATTGGGATCATCCAGATAAACATTTTCTAACTCCTAAAAAAAATTCTGCATTGTATCCCATGGAAGAGAAATTCACCAGGAAGTGGAGTGTGCCAGCAGTCGATGCTGCCATCTCCTGTGTGAATAAAAGTCTAACTTGTCCAGTGGATAATGTCCAAATGTTCATGGATCCAACAGATAAGAGACTGGAATCGCTACTAAAATCCTCTTTCTCTATGACAGGTGCTGTAGCGCAGCTTGCAATAGCAGCAATAGGCATTTGTCAATCCCTGAAAGATCAAATGAAGCAGGTGCTCAGGATGGTTCCTGCTCAGCAAGCCCGAGACTTGGCCGATCAGCCAAGGGCATTATGTTTTGCAGTTGACGCTATTAAGGACTTACGCTCCTGTTGGTGCATATGCGTAGAATCCTGTGGCTGAAAAATTGGTCAGCCGAAGCTTTTGGCTGGTTTAGCGTTTCACGGGGAACGGTTGTTCGGGGATGATTTGGACAAATACATCCAAAAGATTTCAAGTGGGAAGAGTACTCTTCTGGCAGTTAAAAAAATGAGTAGACGTCCTTCTTTTAAACGGTCTTCCTCTCCAGCTTCAGGGACGTCAGTCTCTAGGCAGTTATGACTGCCTCCGCTGTCAGGGTCAAGAGGAAAACCTCAAGGTCAGACCCAGGGACATAAAAAGCCCTGGGGGCGGAAACCTACTAAGCAGATCCCCAAAGCCTCCTTACGAAGAGGCGCCCCCGCTCAATCGAGTGGGGGGAGGCTACTGCAGTACTCAGAAACTTGGCGGGAGGAGATCCAGGACAGATGGGTCTTCTCCACTGTGTCTCTAGGATACAAACTAGAGTTGCGAGAGTTTCCACCACCTCATTTTCTGAGAGCAAGCCTTCCCAAAGACATCAAGGACGCATATCTGCACGTACCTATTTTCCCTGCTCACCAAAGGTTCCTGTGGTTTGAGGTAGAGCAGCACCATTATCATTTTGTAGCCTTGCCTTTCAGTCTAGCTACTGCACCCCGGGTGTTTACAAAGGTTCTGGCTCCGCTCCTGGCCAGGCTCAGAGATCAGGGTATAACAGTTATAGCATATTTGGATGATCTGCTGTTGATAAATCAGTCGGTATCCCACTTAAACCAGGGTATCCTCAGCACAGTCAGGTATCTGAGGTACTTGGGTTGGATTCTCAATTTAGAGAAGTCATCCCTACAACCAGTGAAGAGGCTGGAGTACTTAGGTCTAGTCATAGACACAGACCAGAGGAATGTTTTTCTGCCCCAGGTAAAGGTCAGATCTTTAAAAGATCTGGTCCAGGTGGTCAATTCAAAAAAGGACCCCTCCGTTCGCCTCTGCATGAGATTGTTAGGGAAGATGGTGGCCTCATTTAAAGCCGTTCCATATGCTCAATTTCAATCAAGACTGTTACAAAACAGTATTCTATCCACCTGGAACAAGAAGATCCAAGCCCTGGCTTCCCTATGTGCCTGACCCCAAGGGTGTGTCAGAGCCTCAGTTGGTGGTTGGTGTCCAGAAATCTGCAGAAAGGGAAGTCTTTCATTCCAGTCACCTGGAAGGTGGTTACTATGGATGCCAGCCTTTCGGGCTGGGGAGCAGTCCTGGGAGAGACGACTGTTCAGGGAAGATGGTCCGAAATCGAGAAGGTTTGCCCATCAACATCCTGGAACTCCAGGTGGCGCATCTGGCTCTGAGAGCATGGACTCTCAGGTTGCAGAATTGTCCTGTCAGGATTCAATCCGACAATGCCACAGCAGTGGCCTATATCAATCACCAAGGGGAACCAGGAGTCACGCAGCTCAAAAAGAGGTGAACCATATCCTATCTTGGGCAGAGAGGCATGTGCCTTGCTTATCTGCAGTTCTCATTCCAGAAAAAGAGAATTGGCAGGCGGACTTCTTAAGTCGCCAGCAGTTGTTCCTGGGGGAGTGGTCTCTTCACCCCGACATCTTCCTGGCCATATGTCAGAGATGGGGGACCCCGGACGTAGATCTGTTGGCATCCAGGTTCAACAAGAAGGTGGACAAGGGACCCACTCGCATCTGGGACGGATGCGTTGGTAGTTCCTTGGAAGCAGTTTTCACTGATTTATGCGTCCCCCCCCCAATTAAGCTGTTACCACGGCTTCTTTGCAGGATCAAAGTGGAAGGAAAGCCTGTGATTTTTGTAGCTCCGGCATGGCCCAGAAGGTTCTGGTACACAGAGATCGTAAACATGGCTCTGGAGGACCCATGGACCCTTCCACCTTGTCCAAACCTGCTCTCGCAGGGACCAATTTTCCACCCTTCTTTACAAACTCTAAATTTGACAGTTTGGCTATTGAATCCAACATCCCGAGGAAGCGAGGACTCTCAGGGTCGGTAGTGTCTACCTTGATTAATGCAAGGAAGCCGGCTTCCAGAATCATATATTATAGAGTCTGGAAGGCTTATGTGTCTTGGTGCGAAACCAAGGGTTGGCATCCTCAAAAGTATGTCATAGGTAGAATACTTGCCTTCCTACAATTAGATGTGGAAATTAAGCTGGCCTTGAGTACTGTCAAGGGTCAGGTCTCGGCCTTGTCGGTATTATTTCAAAAACCACTGGCCACGCATTCTTGGTTTGGGCCTTTATTCAGGGCTAACACGGATCAATCCACCAGTCAAGTCACCCTTGTTTCCGTGGGATTTGAATTTGGTTCTGTCGGCATTGCAAAAACAGCCCTTTGAGCCTTTATGTCATATTCCCTTAGTCCTTCTGACTAGGAAATTGTTTTTCCTGGTAGTTATATCTTCTGCTAGAAGAGTGTCAGAATTGGCTGCTCTTTCTTGTAAGGAGCCATATTTGATTATTCACAAGGATAAGGTAGTGTTGCATCCTCATCCAACCCTTCTACCTACAGTAGTGTCAGGTTTTCATTTGAATCAAGATATTGTTCTCCCTTAATTTTTTCCAGAACCTCATTCCGTGGAAGAGAAGTCATTACATTCTTTGAATGTAGTGAGAGCAGTTAAGGTCTATCTGAAGGCAACTGCTCAGATTCGAAAAACAGATGTTTTGTTTGCGCTGTCAGAAGGGCCCAGGAAGTGGCAGGCGGCATCAAAATCTACTTCTCATTCTAAGTGGATTTGGTTAGCTATTGTTCAGGCTTACAGTTTGAAAGGCAGGATTGCACCTTTTCAAGTCAGAGCGCACTCTTCCAGAGCAGTTAGTGCTTCATGGGCACTGCATCACCAAACCTCCATGATTTAGATCTGCAAGACTGCAACTTGGTCTTCAGTCCATACGTTCACTAGATTCTATCAGGTGGATGTAAGAAGGCATGAGGATATCGCCTTTGGGCGCAGTTTGCTGTAGGCTGCAGTATAGGTCCTCACGCCTGATGGGGCCCTATTTATTTGGCGTCTCCCTCCCCTCAGATGGCATTGCTTTGGGACATCCCACATAGGAATTACTATGCATGTCTGTGTCCCGTGATGTACAAAAAAGAAAATAGGATTTTTGTAACGGCTTACCTGTAAAATCCTTTTCTTGGAGTACATCATGGGACACAGAGCTCCCGCCCCTCTTCTGGGGATACTTATTGCTTTGCTACAAAAACTGAGGTACTCCCGGTCTGGGAGGGGTTATATAGGGGGGACGACTTCCTGTCTTGGGTGTGCCAGTGTCCATCATCTAAAGGTAGGCCTATAACCCACATAGTAATTACTATGCAGCTCTGTGTCCCGTGATGTACTCCAAGAAAAGGATTTTACAGGTAAGCCGTTATAAAAATCCTATTTTTACTATCCAAAGTTAAAACAACAAGAGCAGAAGATTTAATAGATGGAAAGTTTGAAAAATGACTGAAGGTCCGCTTTAAGTAGAGTATTGCATCAGAGTGTTGGGATATTATACTTACCTGTCCCACCACCACTGTACTCTGTGTCTTTAGGCGCTATGATGCCTGTAAAATCATCTCCATACAACACACTTTCAGGATTGTTGAGCTCCTGGTCCCCTGTGATCACTGTGGTTACTTCTGCTGGCCCCACTACTGTATCTCATTCCGGCAAGTGTGTCAAAAGAAGAAAATTCTTTAGGCAAGTTTGCTTTATAAGCAGTGATCAGCATCATTGTGCCAAGCCATATAAGTATATTATGTATCTCTTCTCTACAGGTGAACCTTCTTTTACAGTAACAAGTATGCAAGTAATATTCTAATAAAATGTATAGTACTTGAATTTTGCGGTTCATTGTATAGTTTACTATCTAACGGGTATATTTATAAAAAATATATATATTTCAGAGTTAATCCCCACTGTGAAACTGCATGTAAATTTGTTCTATGGGAATCGGGGCAGAATCAAATGTTATTAGGCTTTTTTCTTTCCAGGTCAAACATTCTTCATTCATACACAATAGAATTAAAGGAACACTAAAACTTCATTTTTTTATTTTTTTTTAAAATAACAAACATGTTATAATTACCTCCACTGTGCAGCTCGGTTTGCACAGTGGCCCTGAACCTGGTCTTCTGGGGTCCCTCTGTGCCTGTGTAGGCTCCCCCCCCCCCGCAAGAACTTTTCACCTTCATGCAAGCGAGCTCGCATGGTGGAAAGTTCTTGTGGGCGCGCTCCTGTGATACAGCCGGCGGCCATAGTCGCTCACTGTATCACTCGGCCCCGCCCCCGCCGTGACGAGTCATTGGATATGATTGACAGCAGCGCGAGCCAATGGCTGCGCTGCTTTCAATCAACCAATGAATGAGCCGAGAAACATGCGCGTTCACGGCACGGGACTTTCGAGGGGTCAGGTAAGTAAACGGGGGCTGGGGGGGGGGGGGGGCGCTAATGTTCAGATGTTTTTTCACCTTAATGCATAGAATGCTTTAAGGTGAAAAAACATGTACCTTTACAACCCCTTTAATCAGGGAAATACAACATTGTGGCCACTAGAAGGCGCAGATGATTATAAATAAATACTTATTTACCATGATCATCAGCTTCATCCAGTAGCCATAATGTGTTTTTTTCCTGATTCACTTCATGAAGAACATTCCACCTGGGGAGAAAATAGCCATATAACACTCAATTTAGCCCCCCCCCCCCCCATCCACACAGAACAAATGTACATGCAGTTTCACAGGATAAGGAGCTCTACAGTTCTTTTATATAATCATTTAATTACTGTCAATTTGGACCTTTCTCACTGTATAGCGCTCAGAAAAATAGTTTACTTGGAGATGCTTGGATTTAAGGTATTTGTCTTATATTTTCAGAAGATGTTCGGGAGTCGGCAGATGTATCCTGACAAGCATCCATCGGTCTCATTGGATGTGGCATCCAAGAAGGGAAGGCAGACAGTCAGGTACCCTTAAAATTTTGAATTGAAATATTTATATACTGTTAAGGGGCATCTTCATCCTGTTTAAATTGTATTTGCTTTTTACAGTAGTAGAATCTTGTTATGTGTTATCCTTTGATTAATACAGAAAGTTAGTGTTTAGGTGATGCTTGTTATTGGCTAACTTAAGTTATTAAGGAAGCCAGCTTTCAAGACCAAATGGGTCCCTTATTTAGGCTCTGTGCAATTCTGAAGATGAATCTGAAACCCCCATGATAATACACAATGCTACAAACTCTTTGTAAGGGTTTCCCATAAATACTAAAACTTACTTCTAGCCAAGCTGCCTTTTAGAATAGATGCAAATTATCCTTTCGAAATTTTGTTTCCATGATGGAGTTGACAAAACCCTTCCCGTTTGTGTTGGTGGCTTGCAAATGTAACTCCACTTTTGTTGAGAAAGAAAATCGTCACCAGGCCAAATATATGTATACATTGCAAGGACATTAGCAGATGACACTGCAGATTCTCATCTGATTCTGCTTTATGGATACCAAAGCTGTCCATTTCTTCAACTTCTTTAAACTGAAAGAAGTGGGATTTATCAGTGGGAAAGTCTGTCTGGGAAAAGTAATGAGCCAAACAATTAAGCAGGGAATACAATTACTTTGTAAACTGTATCATAGCTGTTTGAAGAGGAATATTGTTATTAACAAAAACACAAGTGCACAACAACACAAGCCTGCTACTACATTTGTCTGAGAGAGAGACGAGTGTAGTACAGTAGCTGCCAGTATCTGTTGTTGTGGGGTTGTGTTTTTGTGAATGACGACAAACCTCTCCAGCTGCTCTCAATCACAACACAAGCTGCCAGCTCGTACTTTACATTAAGGATGAGCTCTGGCGTGTTCGCAAACCCCATGTGCAGAGCCCACCAGGAAGTCGGCACTGCGCTGCGCTAATCACAGGCAGTGAGACATTTCCCGATTTCTGCAGCCGCGCATCGGGACAATGTCTCCCTGTCTGTGATTAGCGCAGTGCCGACTTCCTGGCGGGCTCTGCACGTGGGGCTTGCAAACACGCCGGAGCTCATCCTTATTGTACACTTAGAAAACATTTAGTATTTTTGCTAATCTTGCAATTAATGTGGAAGTAGATATTTCTGAGTGAGGGCCGGTTCACACCAGAACTGCACAAGAATTCAGACTGCGCTCCTGCGTATTCCCCTGGTGTGTGGTCTTAGGGCTTCATGCACACTGGACGTTATAAAACCACTAGTAGCATTAGCTGTAGAAAGCTGTAGCTGTAGAATTAGTTTTTCAGCTTTTTTGCAGTAGCGTTTTTCAGCGTTTTTTTTAGCAAAACTATACTCTCACAAAAGCTTATGGCTCAAAAACACTAATAAATGCAGAATAGCCAAGTTGTTAAGCTTTTTTTAAAGTTAAAGTGTTTTTACAGCTGAGAAACTCCTCTCAAAACCCATAATAGTTATTTATTTTTTTACAGCCAGAAAACATCCCTGACAAAAAACGCTAATAACAGCTTATGCTGGGGAGTTTACACCTGAAGCCAAAAACAGCAGCTGTAAAAACGTCCAGTGTGCATGAAGCCTAAAGCCCATTCATTTGAACAAAAAGTTGTGAATAATGTATTGGCATCCTCAGCAGATTTCAGAGGCAGTATGTTTTGATTGCAGTGTGGGAAATGTGCATGGAATGGCCTTTCTTACATTGCGTTCTGATGTGAACCGGGCCTTAGGGAATGATTCCATAGATATTTGTATGTCATTGATAATTGAGAATTTCTGAAACAAAAAAATATGGCTTAGAAATGAAAATAGATGTCACAACTACTGCCCACACAGCCCCAAAGGCCAGATAAGTGAAGGGGGCTGTATGTTAGGGTGTAGTAGTATAAGGGGCTGCATAATAAAGAGGACCTTGCATTTTCAGCTTTAACCGAAATCCTAACTTAAAGTGTAACTAAAGGCAAAAACGTTATTTTCATGTTGGTAGAGTAAGGCCCCTTTCACATGGGAATGGATCCGCTGATTCCTATGGGGAGATCGGACGAAAGCATGTCCGTTTTTATCAGATCTCATCCGTTCCACTCCTGACGGATGGCTGACGTATCGCCATACATCTGTCTTGATCGGATGGCAGGTGGGTGTCAGCGGGCACATCTCCGCTGACATTTGCCTGCCCATAGGAGTCAATGGGTGGCCCGCTCGGATCCGCCTGAAAAACGGACAGGCGGATCCGAGCGGGTCTATCGTGTGAAAGTAGCCTAAGGAAGCGTTATATCCCCTGTCAGTTTTTTTGCCATCTGTGTCCCATTGAGAAGACTTCACTTCTTTGAAAATGCTGATCAAAAAGAATATATTGCTCTATGAAGAGCTTGATGAATGTTCTGATTTTCAGGTGTAATTTTATCTATAAATGCAGGTATTGTGTATTTTTGGGAGGCCGTGGTTTGTAACATTTCCTTACTTGAATAAGCTGCTGGTGAAGAAACTCTTTTTGATGATCCAGAAGCAGCATAAAGTGTTTCTGGAATGAGAGCTTCCATAAAATATTTGTTGATGTATTTAGAGCACTTCTGGCGTGCAAGGATGTGTTTTATTATCCTTGTAGCATTTGGAAAAGAATATTAATTCTCACAGTGTTTGCGAATTGCTGCCTTGCTCTCCACAGAAATTGCACTGTGAAAAAGTTTACAAACTCTAGATGTTGGTCTTACCATTTTACTGAGAGGAGGAAAAGAAAAACAATTTACTAGAGAAAATTAATAGGAACCATTTAAAGGTTTACAGATAAACTAATTTGTCATCGTTTTGGCTGTGGATGGTTGCGGTGCAGGAACAGCGGCGATTCCCTTATCAACCACCCACAATAGTGTGATCCTAGCTTAAGACCTTACATAAAGTCTTAGAAATCTTTCATTAAGGTCTTCATGTTATATAGTTTGAATACCATGTCATAGATATATTAATTATAAATGAACATGTTCCACACTTTTATTTTTTTTCAATCTTTCTGCAAAAACAAAAAAGAGGCTTTGAAAAAAAAATCCCCCAATGTTTCCATTTTTTTTCAGGCCTTCCCATCTCTAGGTGTCACCAGAACTAGTGTCCCCATGGAAAGATTTCTCCTCTATTACTGTTCTGATGTCAACCCAAAATGGGATTTTTTTTTTTTTACTGTCACTTTCAATGTCCCTAACGGAGGCACAGACAGCAATAGCCTAATAGGTATTGTAATCCCTCTTCACTCTACCCAAAACTAAAAAAATCAACACAAAAAATGTTTTGCCTTCAGTTACACTTTAAAGTTGAATTTTAGGTATAATTGTATTAGGGGCTTGGACCAATGTAAGTATGCATATCTCATACATGACTAAATACCTTTTAAATCATTGTAGTATTTAACCCCTAGGCACCGACAGTACGCAAATATGCGGCCTTGGCACTGAGCGGTCGCATATTTGCGTACCAATTTGCAGAAACGGCTGTGCCGAGAACGCGGTCACATGATCATAAACCCCTGCCCTGCATCACGGCATCTGAAACTTCTTAAGGGGCCGGGCAGTGCCGGGGCAAAGGGGTTCATTTACAGATACTAGCAGCAGTCTTCCATGTTCAGTGATGAACAGCTGCTCTTCTGCATTGTAACCACAGGGGGGTCACCCACTCGGCACTCAGGCAGCATTCTCTGACTGGACGAGATGGGGAGGCACAGCAGTGACAGGAAAAATATTTTAGTGACGTTTCCAGTCACCACCATCATACAATGTTATAGTCACATACTCTGTAATGCAGTAATCCTTACTGTGTATAGTGCTTACAAATTATTAGTATGTTATAAATTCTGTAATCAATGATTGCCATTTTGCTGCTTTGTCTTATAATTATTTATACACTAAGTATACCTATTGTTTCTTATTTTTTAACAGTTATACATTATTTAAGTGTGATTGAAATTGTCACAGATAATGGCAATATAGAGTTTGCAGAGGTTGCTGAGATGGGGAATGATTACAAACATGAAGTAGCATCTATTTGTATTCGGTACATTCATTGCCTGGCACTCTCATCTAGTGACTATTAGAGAACAGTTCAGTTATCACAAGAAGGAGAATGAAGTTCGTAGCACTCACCATTTCAGGTTCAAGTGAATTTATTTTTCAATAGTTCTCATCTATAACGCAGTGGAGAAGTGACAGCAAAGAAAGAATTGGAAACTTGTATCAGACAATACTTTCCCAAAGTGTGATCCAAAGCCACACCTTGCGCTATAGTCAGCTTTACCACCTGAAGTGGTGAGTTCATAGATTTCTGTTCTTAAGTGCAATCAAATTATGTGCTAGAAAACATTATACTGTATAAATATTGGAACTGCAGTTTACAACTGGTTATGCCTAGCATAGGGACATGCCCGACAGTGATATTTAAGTGGTTGTAAAGGCTTAATTTTTATATTTTCCTTCTATGCATTAAAGGTTCAAAACCCTTTTGAGTGCAGTTCCCCCTTCCGCCTTTATATTTACCTGAGCCAGATCTTGATCCAGCGCTGTGCTCGAGTGCAGCAGCTCTTTTGGCTCTCTTCATCCTTATTGGCTCAGAGACAGCAGTGGGAGCCAATCACAGCAGTCAATGAGGAGGGAGTCGGGGCAAACTTAAGTTGTGCTTTGGCTCAGGAGTGAGCCCGCACAGGTGCCCCCATAGCAGGTGGCTTGTAATGGCGGGCACTCTCTGTGGGGGGGGGGGCTCAGCAGAAGACCAGAGAAGAGGAGGATCAGGGCAGTTCAGTTCAGTGCAAAACCATTGAATATCTGGTAAGATCATCTGGCGTTTTTGTGTTTATTGACCAGATATAACAAAACACTTTTTTTTTATTTTTTTTTTGCAAAATCTTTTTTATTTAAATTTATATGAGCATGTAAATTTACCCACGCAGGGGCTTAACATTTGCCCACGCAGGGGCAGTTTCATCGTTGTGGCAACTCGCCGCAACAGGGTACAAACACAAACATCCTAACTTAGCTTACACTATAACCCCAATTGTGGGGAGAGGGTTAGGTCAAGATAATCTGCGCTCAAATTGATATTGACAGGATAAGGCTACATGAGAAAAGTTGGGTCAATAAACTAACAAAAAAAACCATTGTCAATCTAGGTATTGGTCACTGCATCATTTGCCGTAGTACTATCATCTAGCCAACAACTCCAGACCTTCTCAAATTTTTGTGGGCATCCCCAGTCCGAGTAGGTGGCTTTATATAGGGGCAAACTGGCATTCACTAGGCTTTTCCAGAACCTGACAGAGGGGGGAGACGATTGTTTCCAGTTCATTGTGATGGCTTTGCGAGCATAGTATAGTAACAGGGATATGAGTATTTTCCTGGCTCTGACCATCGACATTTGTTCAACCAGCCCTAGCAGACAATATATAGGTTCATAAGGAACACTAGTCTTAGTGACCTTAGTAATCACCAGGAGTACTTCTTTCCAATAAAGTGCGATTGCCGGGCAAACCCAGAAAATGTGGAAAAAGTCCCCCGGATGATAGGAGCAGCGCCAGCACGCATAACAAAACACTTTTAATATTTCTTTATCGTACACCACGGGACACAGAGCCTTTAAACATTACATAGTGGGTTGTATAGTTCACCAAAGGTGATTGGACACTGGCACAACCAATGAAGACAAGTTCCCCTCTATATAACCCCTCCCATTTCGCCAGTGTCTAAGGTGAAGGGCACGAGTAAGGATGTGCTAAGAAGGAGCTCTGTTGAAAGATCCCTCCGGGGGTTAAGGAGCTACGCCACCGGATCCATCCAAACTGCTTATTAATTACGCAAAATGGATGGTACCCGAGCCTCGCAGAAGACCGAGGCGGTGCCTGTAATGTCTCACTTTTGAGTACTGGGCTCTGGGATCCAGCACTTTTGCTATTAAAACACGCAAAAGTATTCTGGCAGAGTCTTTTACAAGGCCCAGGGAAGAGGCCTCCTTTAAGTCGGAACCCATACCCCTGAAGGTTGGCACAACAATACCCGCTGTGATGGGTGAATATTGGTACTGTCTGGTCTTCAGCAGTCCTGCGGCGTGGATAAGGTAAGTGGGGAAAGTCTAAGTTTTAAACACTTAAGAAACTTTCCCCTTTTGGAGTAGAGTGTCTTGCCTGTAAACCACCACTAGAGGGAGTAAAGCGCCGGAGTTCCACTTACCATGTCAGGAACGAGTATCAGTGTCAGTTCAGCACACTTCCTCCGCTGCAAAGCTCTGCAATGCAAAAAGCATATGTCTCTTCATGTTGCCAGTCACTGGTCAGTGGATGCTGCTCCCTGGAGCGCCGCCATTCCCCATAGGCGTGCGCGCAGGGGGCGCACTTTTACTTCTCAGAAAGAGGAAGAAGGGAGCGTGGTCACGTGGGCGGGCACGACGGTGTGGTTACGCGGGCAGGCACGACGGCGCGCACTCCGCTCTACTGCGCATGCGCAGAGCGGGAAGGTTGAAAAATAGCCTCAGACGCCTGACAGACTCCACTGAAGAGATACAGCAGCTTGGGGGCACGTGAGTTCTTTGGGTAGTTGGATTCAGGCACTTTTAAGGCACCTACTCGGCATCAGACTGTGTGATTAGTTGCTTACTTTATGTAGATTGCTAAACTAGCACAGTGGTGTATGCACTGTTTTGTACCTCCTGCTTTTGGCTTAGGTATATGTCTTCCCAGAAAAAGAATTCAGGGACTAAGAAAGACAAAAAAGAGCACCCATACAGGATGAGCCATTGCCTTTATCAGGAATAGCAGCCTCTCCTGTTGTGCCAGCTCCTGCATATGTCACTGAAGACACTTTGGCAGCAGCTCTAGGCAATTTGGAAGGCAGGATCGCTACATTAATTGCTAAATCCGCAAAAAAGGATAAAAAGCGAAGCAGATCCCCTTCTGTTGTTCTAGATACCTCTTCAGAAAAGTCTTATGAGGAGGATGATGTGGCACCTTTAGAGGATAAGGATGATGAGCAGTCGGATGGATCAGAGGAACCTTTTTCTGCTTCACAGGTTCTAAAATTGCAGGTGCAATGTTATGCTGAAGCAGTACGTTCCACGTTCAAGTTGCCCTCTGCAGGGTTAACTGAATCACCTGTCTCCTCCCTGGGTTCATTAAAATCCCCACAAGCTGCATGCTCCTTTCCGGTTCATCCTTTGTTGGAGAATCTTATTTGCGCAGACTAGCAACATCCAGATAAGCGTTTCTCTCCTCCTAGGAAATTTGATGTTCTCTATCCTATGGAGGAAAAGTTTACTAAAAAATGGAAGCTACCGGCGGTAGATGCAGCCATTTATTGTGTAAATAAAAACCTAACTTGTCCAGTAGACAATGCGCAGGTGTTTAAAGATTTTTCTGAAAAGAAGTTAGAAACTTTACTTAAAGTGGAACTTCCACTCATCGGATTCCTCCCACCCTCTGGTGCCACAATTGGCACCTTTTGGGGGGGAGGGGGGACAGGATACCTGTCAGACAGGTATCCTTTCCCACTTCCTGGAGTCCGGCCGAGGCCTTGACGTCACCGCGGGGCTCCCTCCTCCTCCTTCCCTGGCCGCCGGGCTAATAGGAGAGAGGAACGGGGCCTCGCGCATGCGCAGTAGGGTTCCCGGCGTGAAGCTGAAAAGCGGTGCCGACATCGAGGGACGCCAGGACAGGTAAGTCTCCATTTAATAAAAGCCAGCAGCTGCAGTATGTGTAGCTGCTGGCTTTTAATTATTTTTTTTTGCCCAGGGTTGCCTGGAACACCCCTTTAAGTCTTCCTTTGTTTTGGCGGGTGCTGTGACCCAACCTGCTGTGGCGGCAGTTGGTATGTGTCAGGTCCTAAAGGAACAGGTGAAACAAGGGCTCAAGGATCTTCCTCCAAACCAGCTCATGCTTTGGGAAAACCTGCCTAAGGCCTTATGTTTTACGGTCGATGCCATTAGAGATTCTATCCAACAGGCACCCCGCCTCACGCTCCAACTGGTGCATATGCGCAGAATCCTTTGGTTAAAGCATTGGTCAGCGGAAGCTCCATGTAAAAAGCTTTTGGCTGGTTTCCCTTTTCATGGGGAACGGCTCTTTGGGGATGATCTGGATGAATACATCCAGAAGATCTCAAGTGGGAAGACTACACTATTGCCAGAGAAAAATAAACGCCCATGTTTTAAACGGTCCCTCTCCTTGGTTCCAGGGTCCTCTGCCTCCAGGCAGTGGCGACGGCATTTTCAGTCAACCACAAAATCTAAGGCCCAGAATCAGACCCAGGGTCACAAAAAAACTGTAAACAGAATCCTAAAACTTCCTTATGAAGGGGCGCCCCCGCTCAGCCGAGTGGGGGGACGGCTTCGGCAGTTTTCAGCAGCTTGG
Source organism: Rana muscosa (assembly GCA_029206835.1). Classification (NCBI taxonomy): domain Eukaryota; kingdom Metazoa; phylum Chordata; class Amphibia; order Anura; family Ranidae; genus Rana; species Rana muscosa. Next base: position 1,113,434,908 of record CM055122.1, on the reverse strand, counting down.
CAGACAGAGGTACAGGACAAATGGGTAATTTCCACGGTATCCTTAGGATACAAAATAGAATTCCGGGAAATCCCACCTTATCGGTTGCTAAACTCAAATGTCTCCAAAGATCCGTTAAAGAGAAAACCCTTCTTCCAAGCAGTGGATCACTTGCTGTCCCAAGGAGTAATCAAAGAAGTCCCCCTAAAAGAACAAGGCACAGGGTTCTATTCAAATCTCTTTGTGGTTCCGAAGCCAAACGGAGACGTCAGACCCATTCTGGATCTAAAAGCTCTGAATCAGTTTCTAAACATTCGTCATTTCCGAATGGAAACAATTCGATCAGTGGTTTCCACCCTACAAGGCGGAAAATTCTTGGCGTCAATACACATCAAAGATGCATATTTACACGTGCCTATTCATCCCGCTCACCAAAAGTTCCTAAGGTTCGCAGTGGAACACCGCCACTATCAGTTTGTGGCTCTACCTTTTTGGCTTAGCTACGGCACCTCGGGTGTTTACAAACGTTCTGGCCCCGCTTCCAGCAAATCTAAGGACGCAGGGCATAACAGTGACAGCTTATCTGGACGATCTACTCTTTGTAGAACAGTCAGTGGCACGGTTAAATCACAGTATACTCGGTACAGTAAAATACCTAGAGTATTTAGGCTGCATCCTAAACTTCCAGAAGTCCTCTCTACAGCCCCTGAGAAAGGTGGAGTATTTTGGCATGGTCTTAGACACGACCCAAACCAAAGTATTCCTTCCACAGCCAAAGGTCAAATCTTTAAAGGATTTGGTCCGCATGGTCAGGGCAAAGGGAAAACCATCAATTCGCCTTTGCATGAAGTTGTTGGGGGAAAATGGTGGCCTCTTTCGAAGCCATTCCATATGCCCAGTTTCATTCAAGGCTACTTCAGAACAGTATCCTGGCTGCCTGGAACAGAAAGATCCAGGTTCTAGATTGGCCGATGCACCTGTCCTCAGAGGTGCGCCAAAGCCTCAGTTGGTGGTTAAGCACCAAGAATTTGCGAGCAGGGAAATCCTTTCTCCCGGTCACTTGGAAGGTGGTATCTACGGATGCGAGCCTGTTGGGCTGGGGGGCAATTCTGGAAGAAGCTTCAGCCCAAGGAACTTGGTCCAAGTCCGAGAGGGGCCTACCCATCAACATTTTGGAGATTCAGGCAGTATATCTAGCCCTCAGAACCTGGACACACACTTTACAGGGTTACCCGGTTCGGATTCAATCCGACAATGCTACTGCGGTGGCTTACATCAATCACCATGGGGGCACCCGGAGTCGGGATGCTCAGAGAGAGGTGAACAAGATTTTAGCATGGGCAGAAGCTCATATTCCTTGCCTGTCTGCGATCTTCATTCCAGTGGTAGAGAATTGGCAAGCGGATTACCTAAGCCACCAGCAATTGCTGCCAGGGGAGTGGTCTCTCCACCCCGACATTTTTCAGGACATATGCCAGAAATGGGGGACCCCGGATGTAGACCTGTTCGCTTCCAGGTTGAACAGGAAATTAGACAATTTTGTGTCGAGGACAAAAGATCCTCTATCCTACGGAACAGATGCACTAATGATTCCCTGAGATCAGTTTTCCCTGATCTATGCATTTCCTCCAGTTCCGCTCTTGCAGAGACTTCTTTGCAAGATCAGGAAAGAGGGGATACCAGTTCTCCTGGTTGCCCCGAATTGGCCCAGAAGGTCCTGGTACACCAAGATCATAAGGATGGCGGTGGGGGAACCTTGGATTCTCCCACTTCGCCAAGACTTGCTATCACAAGGTCCAGTGTTCCATCCTTCTTTGCGAAAGCTAAATTTGATGGTCTGGCTGTTGAAACCTACATGCTGAAGAAACGTGGGCTCTCGGGTCCAGTTCTTTCCACTCTCATTAATGCTAGGAAGCCGGCCTCCAGGCTAATTTATTATAGAGTCTGGAAGGCATATGTTTCCTGGTGTGAATCCAGAGGGTGGAACCCTCAAAAATATGTCATTGGTAGGATTCTGGCCTTTTGTCAATTGGGGATAGATATATAATTAGCCCTCAGTACTATTAAGGGTCAAATCTCGGTTCTATCAATATTTTTTCCGAGATTGTTGGCATCTCATTCCCTAGTCCGGGCATTCATTCAGGGGGTGTTGCGGGTAAATTCGCCAGTCAAACCTCCCTTGTGCCCATGGGATTTGAATCTAGTTCTGTCGGGCTTGCAGAAGCAGCCCTTTGAACCTATTCGTCATATTCCATTGATTCTCTTGAGTCAGAAGTTGGCATTTTTGGTTGCTATCTCTGCTAGGAGAGTATCTGAATTAGAAGCTCTTTCTTGTAAAGAGCCTTATTTGGTTTGTCACAAAGACAAAATTGTATTACGGCCCCATCCTACTTTTCTTCCTGAAGTGGTCTCGCCGTTCCATTTAAATCAAGATATTGTTTTGCCTTCCTTTTTTCCTGAACCGCAGTCAGCGGGGGAAAAATTATTGCACTCTCTAGATGTAGTGAGAGCAATGAAAGTTTATCTGCAAGCAACTGCTCAGATACGTAAAACAGATGTTTTGTTTATTCTGCCAGACGGTCCCAAAAAGGGCCAGGCAGCATCGAAATCGACCATTTCTAAATGGATTCGACAAGTGATTATTCAAACTTATGGTTTAAGGGATAAAATTCCTCCTTTTCCTGTGAAGGCGCACTCGACCAGGGCAATAAGTGCCTCCTGGGTAGTGCATCATCAGGCTTCGATGGCTCAGATCTGTAAGGCTGCAACTTGGTCTTCAGTCCATACATTTACCAAATTCTACCAAATAGATGTAAAAGGACACGAGGATGCCGCCTTCGGGCGTAGTATGCTGCAGGCAGCGGTATAGGGCCTCTCGTCCCATGGCGGTCTGCTTGATCTGTGTCTCCCTCCCCTCATTGAGCATTGCTCTGGGACGTCCCTCTATGTAATGATTAAAGGCTCTGTGTCCCGTGGTGTACGATAAAGAAAATAGGATTTTTAATAACCGCTTTCCTGTAAAATCCTTTTCTTGGAGTACACCACGGGACACAGAGGTCCTACCCCTCTTCTGGGATACTTACTGCTTTGCTACAAAACAGAGGTACTTTCCTTATGGGAGGGGTTATATAGAGGGGAACTTGTCTTCATTGGTTCTGCCAGTGTCCAATTACCTTTGGTGAACTATACAACCCACTATGTAATGATTAAAGGCTCTGTGTCCCATGGTATACTCTAAGAAAAGGATTTTACAGGTAATATGTTATTAAAAATCCTATTTTTATTTAACAGACGAAAAGGGAGCAAATAAGAGCAGTTTAATTGCTAGGGTTTCATATGCACCTAATTATTTATTTATAAAATGCAGGTTTACATTTTTTTTTTTTTTTGTTTTGTTTTGTTTTTTGCATGAAGGTCAGTTTTAACAGTTACTGATTATTTCCTCCGCGTGTAGGCATGTAAACTCTGATTTTAAACGTTTAACTTATTATCCTTTAAATTATTGTTCAGGTTTTATTTTCAAAAGCTTTCTCCCCTTTCATTTTCTTTTTTACTTTACTTAGAGGAAAGGTGGCTTCTTTAAATGATCAATTTCATATCTGACTGTGGTGAGGGGGCTTGCATCTCATTTTAAACCAATTTTAATGATTTTTAAAGCAGGGCAGGCCCTGACGAGAAATTAGTCTGGGTTGCTGCTAAATTGTTGATAGGTTAAATTTAGAGATCTAAATCATTTTTATTTTATTTAGTAGTTATTTTTCACAAGCACACTTGTTAAACATTGGTTACCATCAGTAGATTTCTTTTTTTGTCTGTTGTTCCTTTTTTTTTTTTCACCTGGGGATCCGGCCAGTAAGTCTGGTATATTTCAACTTCCTTTAACTTACCAAACTGTCCTGCATGTGTGGCAGGATGGGTGGGGCGAAATGCATTAGGGACGGGGCTAAGGAGGCACTCAAGGCTGAGGCCATTAATGCCGTTCACACCTCTTTTCACCTATTGCGCTAACCGCTCACCCCTCTTTTCACCTATTAAGCTGGTGGTGTGTGGCGTTTCTCATCCCCTCATATTACCCTAAGACAGGAAGTTTGTTCCTAGTCGGATCACCAGGTGAAAAGAAAGGGAAAAAGGGCTAAAAAAGAAAGCTAATGCAACTACCACATTTAAGTGCAACTAAAGGCAAAACATTTTTTTTTCATTTTGGAAAAATAAGGGAAGGTTATAACCCCAGTCAGTTTTTTTTTTCTTGTGTTTGCTTAACAAAGAATTTAGCTCTTTTTTTTTTTTAAAAGGTATGAGCAAGCGTACTAAACGGTGCACAGAAATTTGTAATACAAGAAGAACAAGGTAGGGTTTAACAGAGGCAAGTACAGGATAACAATCCATCTGGAGCCAAAGACAGTTCATCATAAGGTTATACTGGGGTGAAAGAGATTGATGCGTAAAGATATCTAAGGAAGACCCGATATTGAAGATCATCCAGTAGCAACGTGTTCCTTAAAATTCTTGCCTTGACACAGATAAAGGCACAAGAAGGGTACCAATACCTGGGTGTCACGTACCTGACGGTAACGAGCCTGGATTTGCAGAGGAAGGCCTCCCTTACGGCTCCCACCAGCGGCCCCTGGTAGTGTAACAGAAGGCGCGGAGGTAGGAGGGGTACGAGTGCCTGGCAGGATCAACCAAGGTGGAGGTAATTCAGTAGACTGGGCTGGATCCAGGCACACAGGAAGCACGGCAGACAGAACTGGAACCAGGAGCACAGGAACACAGCAGGCGGAACTGGAACAGCTTCAGCAGACCGGACTGGAACCAAGAACACAGGAACACAGCAGGCGGAACTGGAACAGCTTCAGCAGACCGGACTGGAACCAGGAACACAGGAAACCAGCAGGCAGAACTGGAACCAGGGGTGGTAAGATTGGTCAGACAAGCCGGGTCGGTTAACTGGCTGGCAGCAAAGGTACTGAGGGATCAGGCAGAAGAGAGGTCACAACAAGCCAGAGGTCGGAGGCAGGCAGAGAACTGGAAAGGTCACAGGCAAGCCGGGTCAGATGCAGGTAAGTCTTGGGATCAGATTCTCAGGTACTAAACGCTGTAGAGCAGGCAGCAGGGACTGTCTGTCATTGACAGGTTTAAATAGCCCTTCTGGCGCCACCTGCGGAACGCGCACGCGTGGTCGCGCCCCTGATCAGGAACCAAGAAGTGTGGGGCGCCTGTTTCTGGCAGGATCTCCGTGACACCGGGGAAGGAGTGTAGCAGAAGGGGAAAAGGAAAGGAAGGACCCCCAGACATGAAGAAGGGTTCCAGGTTTTCTGCATCCCCTGAAGCAGAAGGGGGTAGCAGAGGGAACAAACTTGGCCACCCGCATCGGGGTCATATACCAGCGGGAGGGTAACCTATAGACATTTTACTGGGCAAAAAAGTTTTGAGATCACTTAGAGGATTCAAGCCAAATTTGGTTCAAGGTTTTTCCTAGGTCAGCTTCCTACTTCCCAGTGTAAGAAAGTGTATGAGGCCCCATAGTGTCTGTTAAGGAACCATATAGGTCAGACACTAACCCTTTCAGAAAATAATCTTTGCGGCACCTGTTCTCGAATGGGGTAAGCTGTTTAGGAGGATCCAATTGGAACTTGGGAAGTAAATGAACATGATGACATATTTCAGTTTTTTGGCCATGTGTGTCCCATAGGGGAGATTTCCCTTTTACTTTCTGTCCCAAAGCCAAAACAGGAAGTGAGAAGAAATCCCTCCACAGATGTCTACTCTATTACTGCTCTGGTTTCAACAGCACAATCAGAGAGGGTGGCACAGACATCAATAAAAACTGTCAGGTGATCTAATCCCTCTCCACTCTGTCCAAAAAATAAAATAAAAATTGTTTTGCCTTTAGTAACAGTTTAAGAAATGATCAACTATAATATATTACATTTTTATTTTTGAGTTTTAGACCACTTTAACTATTTTAAAGTTTAAAATAATAGTCTTGCCTAGAGCTGCACGATTCTGCTTAGAATAAAGGTCATGATTCTCTCACGATTCTGAAGAACTTTTTTATTTTAAAGATTTACAACCCGTGAACCTTAGGTTATCAAACAAGATGGCAATAAAATAAGACATTATACTCTTTGCTTCAATCAAATTTAAAGAAATGTAATGAAAAATAATGTAATGTGTAAAGAAATAAAAAAAATACTATTAAGTTGAATTAGGGTCTTTTTATTTTTTTAGTACTCGCAGATACCAATTACCGATACCTACTGCAACTTTTTTGTTTACACTTCAGCTGTCAGCAATGGTACAAAGCATAGAAAAGTTATTTTATTCACTAAACTTAATTTATAGCATTTGTTTTATGTGTTTTTTCTGGATTTTTGGTTGATATTCTGTCTCTATCATTTAAAATACAATTATGATAAAAATGATAGACCATTCATGTCTTTGTAAGTGGGAAAACTTACTAAAACTGCAGGGGATCAAATAATTATTTTCATTTCTTTGCAAGTGGGCAAACTTACAAAATCTGCAGGGGATCAAATAATTAGTTTCCCCACTGTATGTTGAAGGTGGAAAAATATTAATGAACAAACAAACAAGTTTTCATTATTAACAGTTTATAAAATAGAAGTAAATAAAAAAAAATCAGCAGGAAAAAAAATTAAAATGTAGAAGGAGAATAAGGCGTTATTAAGGCTGATTAGAGTAAATTAAGGGTTAATAAGGGGTTAAACAGAGGAACAATTTCATAAACAAAAGAATTTTAAATATTTTTTTACTTGACAAGGTTGCTTTAAACTGACTTCATTTGCAGACCAAAGTTCATCGCTTCAATCTGTAAATGAATAAATAGAAGGACAGGCAAGAAGATACAATGTTTCTTTTTATCTGTCTCTTTCAGCACTGAGCAATGTTGTTGATAAACATTGCCAGCTCCTTTTTTTTGACAGCTGTAAGTAGGGGAACTGCTCTGTACTTTTTACATGAATCGTGGAAATGCTGGATTAAGATTGTGTGGGGGGTCGAATTGAGACTTCGATCTCAACGATTAATCGTGCAGCTCTAGTCCTGCCTAAGAGTAGGACCCCTTCGGACACTACAGTTGGACTGAGTATACAAGGTAGGTCGGACTTCGCTGCATCTTTGGGGGAGTTAAAAAGTTTAGCCCTTAGTAACCACATGAATCGGGGATCATTAGAAAACAAAGAAGCTTTTTTCTATACAACATATGTAATAGACAGGTTGGCATTAAATGCATAAATGAGGACTTATAAAATGAGTTACACTTTATAAAGAGTAGATAATAAACAGGATGGTTTACTGTTGTGAATGGTAATTGTTTGTTCATTTCTCTTTGCCATCATAGTGTTGATAATTTGCTAACCAGAAAGTTATCTTTAAATGTTCACCTGCATTATTTTGCAAATTACTCTACGTAAATTGACCGAAGAGGCTCATTGGTGAAAGAAATCATTAGATCCTCATGTTGTCTTGTGACAGTAGTGAGGGAAATTGATCACATACCTTAAATTTTCTGTTTCATTGAACAAAAATAGTGTTGCGACATTGATTTCCAATCTGAGCCTCATTAGTGTTTGACACTGTTTGTTAGCTGCTTAGTAACAGATTACGGTGTGTCATTCATATGTCTTTTGAGACCAATGTAAATTAATTGTTCACTGTCAGAAGTTTGATAGCAAAGCAATAAAATGTGAGTGTTATATTTCAACGTGTTAATTTCATGCTAATGACAACTTCAGCAGACTGAAACAGGAACGGGGGACATTTAGCTTACAAAATCAAGTTTTCTGATTCTTCTTTCTATGATTCCCAAGCTGTCTAATGTTACATTTCTATATGCCCATTAGATGGTGCTGGCAACAATATCATTTGTTTTCTTTCTCAGGCATTATGTAATTTGAGGAAACTTTGGCTGGGGAAAAAAGATTAACTTTATTGGCTTGCTGTAAATATATTACAAGTGTTTGTGATGCCTTTATTCTTACAGCTGAGTGCATCATCCCCAAAAAATCTATCTGTAATAGACAAATCTACCTTACCTGATGATACTTATACTCCTATTATCAGAGTGATATTCCAAGCATGTATATTGCCCAGAAGTTGTTGTCCCCACATCCCCCTACTTGGGGAGAATGGAAACCTTAGATCAACAATAAGCTATCTAGAGAAAAACTGGTATACCAACATAGGAACTACCCCACATGCTTTGATAAAATGTGGGACCTGTGGCTGGCTACACTGGGTTTAGCTGCAACTTTAGTTATTTTGAAAAGATTGTTGTCATGTTGACCTCTTCCCTTAGTGGCGTGCCTTATATGCAGATGCTAGTGTAATGGTCACCTCCCCTTGTGGTCCATTCGCCCGTAAACTTGATGTGTTTGTGCTGCCCACAATAAACGCACAAGCCACCTGGGTTGATATACTTATTACTTTTTTACTATCAGACGGTCATGGAGAGCATTGTAATTTGTTTATTCCTTATCTTAACATGATCTGTGACCTAAGTGGATGATAGAATGACAACTGCATGGTGTTGTCCATATACAGTGGGTACGGAAAGTATTCAGACCCCCTTAAATTTTTCACTCTTTGTTATATTGCAGCCATTTTCTAAAATCATTTAAGTTCATTTTTTTTCCTCATTAATGTACACACAGCACCCCATATTGACAAAAAAACACAGAATTGTTGACATTTTTGCAGATTTATTAAAAAAGAAAAACTGAAATATCACATGGTCCTAAGTATTCAGATCCTTTGCTGTGACACTCATATATTTAACTCAGGTGCTGTCCATTTCTTCTGATTATTCTTGAGATGGTTCTACACCTTCATTTGAGTCCAGCTGTGTTTGATTATACTGATTGGACTTGATTAGGAAAGCCACACACCTGTCTATATAAGACCTTACAGCTCACAGTGCATGTCAGAGCAAATGAGAATCATGAGGTCAAAGGAATTGCCTGAAGAGCTCAGAGACAGAATTGTGGCAAGGCACAGATCTGGCCAAGGTTCCAAAAAAAAATTCTGCTGTACTTAAGGTTCCTAAAAGCACAGTGGCCTCCATATTCCTTAAATGGAAGACGTTTGGGATGACCAGAACCCTTCCTAGAGCTGGCCGTCTGGCCAAACTGAGCTATCGGGAGAGAAGAGCCTTGGTGAGAGAGGTAAAGAAGAACCCAAAGATCACTGTGGCTGAGCTCCAGAGATGCAGTCGGGAGATGGGAGAAAGTTGTAGAAAGTCAACCATCACTGCAGCCCTCCACCAGTCGGGACTTTATGGCAGAGTGGCCAGTCAGAAGCCTCTCCTCAGGCAAGACACATTAAAGCCTGCATGGAGTTTGCTAAAAAACACCTGAAGGACTCCAGGATGGTGAGACATAAGATTCTCTAGTCTGATGAGACCACGATAGAACTTTTTGGCCTTAATTCTAAGCGGTATGTGTGGAGAAAACCAGGCACTGCTTATCACCTGTCCAATACAGTCCCAACAGTAAAGCATGGTGGTGGCAGCATCATGCTGTGGGGGTGTTTTTCAGCTGCAGGGACAAGACAACTGGTTGCAATCTCCTGGACGAAAACCTTCTCCAGAGTGCTCAGGACATCAGACTGGGCCGAAGGTTTACCTTCCAACAAGACAATGACCCTAAGGCCCCTTTCACACTGGGGCGTTTTTCATGCGGTTTAGCGCTAATAATAGCGCTATTATACCGCATGAAAAATTCCTGCCCTGTAGCCTTCAATGTGAAAGCCCGAAGGCTTTCACACTGAAGCGGTGCGCTAGCAGGACCGCTCCAAAAGTCCTGCTAGCCGCTTCTTTACAGCGGTAAAGGAGCGGTGTGTTCACCGCTCCTTTACCGCGGGTGCCTATTGAAATCAATGGGACACCGCGGTAATACCGCCCGCAAACCGCGGCAATAGCCGCGGTATTAACCCTTTTTCGACCGCTAGCGGGGGTTAAATTCACCCCCCTAGCGACCACATACCGCGGTAAGAACAACGGTATAGCAGCGCTGCAAATCGCGCTGCTATACCGCCACCGCACCTGCCCGCCCCAGTGTGAAAGGGGCCTAAGCACACAGCTAAAATAACGAAGGAGTGGCTTCACAACAACTCTGTGACTGTTCTTGAATGGCCCAGCCAGAGCTCTGACTTAAACCCAATTGAGCATCTCTGGAGAGACCTAAAAATGGCTGTCCACCAACGTTTACCATCCAACCTGACAGAACTGGAGAGGATCTGCAAGGAGGAATGGCAGAGGATCCCCAAATCCAGGTGTGAAAAACTTGTTGCATCTTTCCCAAAAAGACTCATGGCTGTATTAGATCAAAAGGGCGTTTCTACTAAATACTGAGCAAAGGTTTTGAATACTTAGGACCATGTGATATTTCAGTTTTTCTTTTTTAATAAATCTGCAAAAATGTCAACAATTCTGTGTTTTTCTGTCAATATGGGGTGCTGTGTGTACATTAATGAGGAAAAAAATGAACTGAAAGATTTTAGCAAATGGCTGCAATATAACAGAGTGAAAAATTTAAGGGAGTCTGAATACTTTCCGTACCCACTGTATTTCTCATGTTGATTGAATGCGTTTTTTCACCATGTGAGCTACCAATGGATCCTCTTTGGCAGTTGTAAGTTCCTATGAAAAGTCGTTTTGTTTGTGTTCACTTTAAAATCTGAAACTCAATAAAAAAGTGTCTGATTTAAAATAAAAAATAAAATCTATCTGTGTTTTCCATCCATGGCTGATATAGAAGAAAAGGAAGGCTTCATAACCGCATACATATTATTTTCCATTAATTAAATGTAAAAAACATGGGAATTTAAAAATATATATAGCATAAACTACCGGCCTTCTGTAGTCGTTTGGTGTAGGTGAACTATCGAAATTATATAAATGTAATTGGGTATAAAACATAACCTCCAGAAAATGATTATTATATATACTTCCCTCTTCCACACACTCAACCTTTTTATCTCTGTGGTTGATGTCAGACAGGAGACTTTGTTGGCAAATTGTCGAAATCGCCTGTAGTAGGGTCGCTAAGAGGCTGTACGTTTGTGTCTTTGTAATCACTCCCTCAGAGCCATTAAAATTCAGCAACGTTTAAACCAGCAATTTTGAATCAGAGTTAATATCAGACAAATGTGTTATTGGTTTGCAATAAAAATCATAAAGAAATGCAGATGCAACCCCTTCACAATAAAAGACATCACATACCTCACAAGAAAACTAACTTCATAAATACAACTCCTAGTGTACATCATATAATGAATACATACTGCACATTAAATTTAATCCTAAAAACCCTCCAGCGTTTAAAAACCGTATGGACCACCAAAAGAAGCTGTTTTGCAGCCTGAAGATACAAGTGGAAATACACCTAAATCACATGCCAGTAGGCAACACAGCAAACAAGGCATTCATAGAGTGGGATACAGAATTATTAATAAGTACCTTAAGGCACATCCCCTCTCCTCCCCCAGTTCTTCAATACGTGGTAAATATGACCCTTTAATATTCTTCTGCGTTGTTTTTATTACCCTATATAAGGCATTTCTGTCATGGACCATGCACACTTGCCACAGAGAGATGTGATAAGTCAGCATACTCTCAATGGCTACCTTTTATAGAGGCTGATGACATGCACCAAAAAGCCTGCCCTCCACAGCTTCCTCAAGAAGTACAATCTCTTGCCCACGAGATGGGATATGTGCTCTGTCCAAGAAAGATCCTCCTTAATTATTGTTCCTAAGAAACAAAACTCCGGGACCCTCTCAAACTCTGCCCCATCAATCACAACTGGCTCATAACTAGTCTCTCTGCTTCTCCTAAAATCTACAATTATTTAATTAGTCTTATCCACATTACACTCTAAATTATTATCTCTGCACCAACACACTAGGTTTCTTATATTCTGCCGATATGCAGCCTCGTCACCATCCCTTGCTATTATGATGTCATTTGTACATTTAGTTCACTTCAAAGTGGGAGACGCAATTATTATTACAAATTAACAAAAAGGGGCTCAGGACACATCCCTGTTGCACCCCACATCTTGTTGTGTCTGCTTACAGTGGAAGCCATTCCATAGGTGCACATAAAGAGCCTCTACCATTAGCACCTGTCATCAACCTATCTTTCTGTTTGTCTGTTAATCTACAGTTGTCTATTGGTTTATATGTTGAGAGTGTGGCAAAATATAGTTTTTTATTGGCTCTAGTTTAACAATAACAGTATTTTGCAAGATGGGTTATATGGTAATAAAATGACACAGCACCGCAGCAGTACCACCAAACAGTGCCAATGGGCATTTGTGACAGAACATGACCAGCTGTTACAGTAGACAAATCTAGAAAAAAGCATTGGCGATTGTTACTCTACATGGGTAGTTGTGGCAATACACTGGCATACAGTGCCACTACATAGAAAATGTGTGACTGAACTCTGGCAGGTGTGGCAATACACAAGGGATTTGTGCTCTACATAGGTAGTTGTAACAATACACTGCCAGCTGTGGCATTAAAATGTAGCTATACAGATGGAGAAGACAAAAGCATTCTTCCAGCCTTCTATTCCTCTGACGGTGACATGCTGATAGAACACTTTTTCAACCTTGTTCTATCTGGATTAGTGACACTGATGTTAGTGCCCAAAGGAATAATTTCAGTGCTTATCACTGCATAAATAAAAATCTGGGTACTAAACATATGAGAATCCATTTACTGTCTCTGGTTTAGAGGTTGCCATTTAAAATGTAAGGAATGACAGAGGATGTGTGTGTATATAAATAGCTGGTACCATACCTCCCACCAGTCCCAGAGTTTGCGGGACTGTCCCACTGTTTCTGCTCAGTCCCATTGTCCCGTGTACTTTGTCCTGCAAAGACTCTTCCCCTGTACATTGCGCTCTCAGTGCATTCATATGCAAATTACCATGTACTATACCTAAGCTGCCCACTCAACTGGTTTCTGAGGCACTACTGCCTCTGATTACTATATTTAGGAGATTTGCAGTGAAATCTGCTGATATCACTACTGTGCTGCCCACTATTTTCTTGCTGGAGGCTCTGATGTGAGAAAGCAATTCTCTCCCTCCATCTTGATGGCGGTCTTCACATTGTGCAGGTAAAGTAAGTCAGCAAGTGGAAAGTGATCAGCTGCATTTGCCCTATGCTTGCCTTTTTTGGGGACAGCCCCAAATATTGTGCCTAGCTGCATTTATTTTTTTCTGGTCCCTATGAATTACCAATGAAGATTTTCCCTAGTACTTGATGCTGAACTTGGAGAATTGCTAGTGCCACATACCTCCCAACTCTGGAACTTGACAAAGAGGGGCAGCCTGCAAAGGAGTAGAATGTGACGCATGTAGCGTACCGTGACAAACTGGATGTGGACAGTGGAAAGTAGTCTTGACCATATGGTTGTGGTTTAAATATACACTGGCAAACCCAATTGCTCTTTTAGAAAATACAGTGAAATGCACACATGCTACAGTGCTTCCGTTACAAAGGCTTTTCTACACACCATAAATCTTAACCACTTGCTAACTGGGCACTTATACCCCCTTCCTGCCCAGGCCAATTTTCAGCTTTCAGCGCTGTTGCAATTTGAATGACAATTGCACAGTCATACAACACTGTACCCAAACAATATTTTTGTCATTTTCTTCGCACATATTAGAGCTTTCTTTTGATGGTATTTAACCACCACTGTTTTTATTTTTTGCTAAAGTAACAAAAAAAACGAAAATGTTGAAAAAAAATAAAATTCATTGTTCATAGTTTGTTATAAAATTTTGCAAGCATGTCATTTTTTTCCTTCACTGATGTGCGCTTATGAGGCTGCACTGATGGGCACTGATGAGGTGGCACTGATAGGCCACACTGATGAGGCGGCACAGGTGGGCACTGATGAGGAGGCACTGATGGGCACTCAGGTGGCATTAATGAGCTCTGATGGCACTGAGAGGTGACACCGATGGACACTAATTTGCACTGGTAGGCAGCACTGATAGGTGACACTGATGACAAGGTACTTATAGGCACTGATTGGCAGCACTGATAGGTGGTGCTGGTGGGTACTGATTGGCAGCACGGGTGAGAACTGATAGGTGGCACTGGTGGGCACTGATAAGCAGCACTGGTGGGCATAGATTGGGACCAATGTCCCTGGGCACTTATACCCCTTTCCTGCCCATGCCAATTTTCAGTTTTCAGCGCTGTCGCTTTTTAAATGACAATTACGCAATCATGGAACACTGTACCCAAACATCATTTTTATCATTTTTTTTTCACACAGATAGAGCTTTCTTTTGGTGGCATTTAACTACCACTGTTTATTTAAATTTTTTTGCTAATGAAAGAGAAAAAGACCGAACATTTTGAAAAAAATAAAAAATTTCATAGAGGTGGCACTGATATGCACTGGTAGTAGAACTGCTCGATTAATCGTTAAAAAAATCTCGATTCAACCCCCCTCACGATCTCAAGTGTAGAGAGTTCTCTGCTCACTCAGCTGTCAAAAGAAAAAAAACTGGGCAGCCTGACAAGTTTTTCACAACATTGTTGCACTAGTAGATAACAAGAAACATTGTAACTTTTCATTCTTAGATCAAAGGAATGAACTTCTGTGTGTAAATAAAGGAAGTTTAACCACTTAGGCTCCATGCACACAGAAGCTGATAAACTGCAGTTTATTGGCGTTTTGGCGTTTTTTTTTTAAAAAGCCCATTAACTGCACTCTATGTTAGCCTATGTGTTCATGTACACATAACGTTTTTTTGCTTTAATGAGCAGTGGAGTTAATGGGCTTTTTTCTGAACGCAAGAAATTCGCGTTCAAATTGCCGTTTTTTGGCAGAAAAAAACGCAAAAAAAGTAAAACGCTCAAACGCTCAAAAATGCTGTCCGCGAGCGTTTTTTAGCGTTTTTTTGGTCCATTGAAATTATTATTATTTTTTTTTTTTTTAAGTTAAAAATGCTACACTGAAAAACGCTAATAAAAGCTAGTAAAAAAACGCTGATAAAAGCTAGCTTTTTCTGCTGCTTTAAAAATGACCGTTTTTGAGCTTCTGTGTACATGGAGCCTTAAAGTTTAAACCTTTTTCTGACATTTGTTTCTTACAACGTTAAAATCAGCATTCTCTGCTCGAAAATTACTATATATATATATATATATATATCATTTTTTATTTTATTTTTTTAACAGAGACCCTAGGGAATAAAATGGCTATTGTTGCAATATTTTATGTCACACTTTATTTGCGCAGCGGGCTTTCAAACGCAATCTTTTGGGAAAAAATACACTTCAATGAATTTAAAAAGAAACAAAACAGTAAAGCTAGCCCAATTTGTTTGTATAATTGGAAAGATGATGTTACACCGAGAGAATCACGTTCTTATTCTGAGCAAATTTTTTTTAATTTTAGCCAGAATCGTGCAGCTCTGACTGGTAGGTGGCACTAATAGGCAGCACTGATAGGTGACACTGATGATTAGGCACTGATTGGTAGCACTGATAGGTGGCGCTGGTGTGCATTGATTGGCAGCACGGGTGCGCACTGATTGGCGGCATGGGTGGGCACTGATAGGTGGCACGGATTAGCATCACTGGTGGACACAGATTAGGACCGATGTTCCTGTAACCGAAGCCTGTTACCGGCTTTATTCTTTGCTCCTCAAGCCTCAAGAAAGTGGTTAAAGAAGAACTTCAGGAGTATATAATGTAGTGCAGTGGTCAGGAGTATGATATGTACAACATAGTGTCAGGCTCAGGAGTGCATAATGTTAATGCAGATTTCAAAAGTGTGTAATACAGAGTGCAGTGGTCAGGAGTGCGTGACACAGAGATTGCAGGGGTTAGAAGTACGTAATGTACAGAGTACAAACAAAAATTAACCTCTCCTCCCAGCACAAATCCCTCCCCCTGTAGATGTGGTGGCTGCATTCGGTTTCATTTTCAGGCTAAGAACAACTTCAGAATGTACATAAAATATCTGATATTGCCAAGTACAAACAATGTGATCTTCCCTGTTGTAAAACAACTACTTCCCTCAACCCCCATGTAATGGCAATAAAGACAGAAAGACATGTTTAAAATCCAGCTAATACAGCCCACCACATCTACGGACTGTAAGCTGCAATATTTAAAATTTTAGTTTTTTGCGTTTCTTTATGCTAAATTTGACACAATGGAGAAAGAACCTGCTTGGTCAAATTCAAACAGATTTTCTTTAGGGAAAAGTTAATTTTTTTTTATTTTTATGAAACAAGTAGGGATGAGCCGAACACCCCCTTGTTCGGTTCGCACCAGAACCTGCGAACAGACCTAAAGTTCGCGTGAACTTTAGAACCCTAATAAATATAATGGACTCACGTTCAAAATCAAAGTGCTAATTATGAAGGCTAATATGCAGGTTATCGTCCTAAAAAGGGTTTGGGAACCCGGGTCCTGCCCCAGGGGACATGTGTCAATGCAAATTTTTTTTTTAAAAACGGCCGTTTTTTCGGGAGCAGTGATTTTAATAAAGCTTAAAGTGAAACAATAAAAGTGAAATATTCCTTTACATTTCGTACCTGGGGGGGGGGGGTGTATAGTATCCTGTAAAGCAGCGCTTGTTTCCCTTGCTTAGAACTTTCCCTGCACAAAATGTCATTTCTGAAGGAAAAAAAGTCATTTAAAACCACTCGCGGCTATAATGAATTGTCCGCTCCCGGGAATACAGAGAAAAGTCATTGATAAAAAATAAAAATAAATGTGTGGGAGTCCCCCCAAATTCAATTACCAGGCCCTTCAGGTCTGGTATAGATATTAAGGGGAACCCTGCATCAAATTTAAAAAAAAAATGATGTGGGGTTCCCCCATATATACATCCTAGACCCTTCAGGTCTGGTATGGATTTTAAGGGGAACTCCACCCCAAATTAAAAAAAATGGCGTGGAGTTCCCCCACAAATCCATACCAGACCCTTTATCCGAGCACGCAACCTGGCAGGCCACAGGAAAAGGGGGGGATGAGAGAGCGCCCCCCCCCCTCCTGAACCGTACCAGGCCACATGCCCTCAACATGGGGAGGATGTGGACAAGGGCCTTATCCCCACAACCCTTGCCCGGTGGTTGTGGGGGTCTGCGGGCAGGGGGCTTATCGGAATCTGGAAGACCCCTTTAACAAAGGGGACCCCCAGATCCCACCCCCCCATGTGAATTGGTAAGGGGTAGCATTTCACGAAGAAAGTGTAAAAAAAATGTAAAAAAACACACAGAAACCTTGGAAAAGTCCTTTATTAAAAAGAAAAAAAAAAACATTCCAGCGATGTAATCCAGTGTCCCGCGGCGATCCGATGTCCAGCGCTGCAGTCTCCACTCGAAACGTCATTGGCTGAGCGGACCTACACTGCGGAGGAAGTTCCCCATCAGGTCCGCTCAGCCAATGACGTAGGCGGGGTCTGAGGTACAAGGGGGCGGGGGATACCCTGATGAAGTCACGTGACCGTGACGCCACGCGTAGGGATGGAAAGGCATTCAGATAGACAGAGGCTAACGAGCTCGCTGCTCTTAAAGGAGGTAAGTTTGCTATATATGTTTTTTAATGTGAGTTTTATGTGAGTACCCCTACTGTTGACATAATAAATATACCGTGCTGGTTTTAAAAACGTACTTCACGATCGAGACCCTCCTTTCTCTCCCTTTTTAAACATCGCTGCCACTGAGAGACAAAAGCAATATTTGTGATCCACTGTTGGTCTAAGACCATACCTGGGGAATTACTGCGCCCATTATTTGAGTATGAGGTCACCCCATCTCCGCTAGGACCACGCCAGAGGAACTACTGCTCCCAGTAGCCTTATATGCGGTTACCTTATTACCGCAAGGTAAGAGGCCACCTTTACCTTTGTGTGTAACACACAAAACTGAGATTCAATTATCTCTTCATCACTCCACTACCTGTGCACGGAAAATAAAAGAACCCCCACTTTGAAGAAAGCATCCTGTTACTATTGGCACTGCTTGCTTTTTGCACCTGAACTTTTGGATTGTAATATCATTATACATTTTTTGTTCCATTGCTATTGGACATTTTCTTGCTCTTTAGCACTTACTTGCACTTTTGCAATCAGGATCATCATTTGCACATTCCGCTGTTTTGCACTTTGCAGGCTACATATACCTCTATGCTTTGTTTGCACATTTAGTAGATTTGCACATTAGTGTTCATATTATTTTTATGTTCATGCAGTTTAGGCACACTGCACTTTTGCATCATTTGTTTTATTGTTTGATGATTTATGGTTTTAGTAATTTATTCACTACTGTAATTCATATTTTATTTATTGCTGGTATTTAGCCATTGTGGAGAAATGTGAATGTTCCTACGCTTAGGAGGGAATATATGTTAAATATTATAGAGCTGCAGCCCCCCTAATGAGATCCTACAAGGGGATCCTAAATGAAATGAGTAATTGCTGTGGGGTACGGCGCTGCTCACTCCTCGGGTATAAGCCAGAGGGTTAAAAATAAAAGATATCATATATTTAAAAAAGGGGAGAAAAGAACTATTCGGACACCTCCCCTAATTAGGTGGGTCCCGCTTGGTGCACAGGTAACTTGTGGCTGAGCAAAAATGTGTATGTAATGAAAGGTTAAGAACTCAAAAGCCCATCATTATCACGGCCACAAAAGGCCTATTGCTAACAGTGGGGGGTGGTGCCCTAAAGTGCTGATGCAATAACAGCAACCTGGTTATTGGTATTGGTCCAAAAAAATATATTAAATAAGTACAGTGAAAATAAAAATGAAATGTACTATAATTCATCCAAGTGTAAACCACCGTAGTGATACGTTGCATATAAAGGACTGTGTAGTGACAGAAATATAAAGGTATATGTGTGCCAATGTATAAAGTCCACTTCCTAGGGTACACAAGACATATATATAGATATATAGATAGATATATAGAGATATGTGTGTGTGTGTATATATATATATATATATATATATATATATTAAATAGGTGATTCCAATCTCCTAAGTGAGTTATAATCGGTTAATATTTATATATTTATATTTTTGCTGTTAGCGCAAGTATTTGTTCACCCTGTATACCATGAGTTATAATCGGTGCCAGCAAATCTTCCAAAAACTTCATAGGTGCTCCCCCACAAGGGTCCCCACTCACCAGCTCCTCGCACCCCCATAGGGGTAGACCGCATATAAGACTGGATCCAGGTGAGGTCTGTGTTTGGATCACACGATTTCCCAGCTAGTTGCTACCAAGACGAAGTATATGGCTGTAGCACGCTGCTTCCATTGTCCACGGCTCCTCACATCCCAGGGAGGTTTATTTGGCAAGCAGCGGGTTATCCAGAAACCTCAGTAATAAGAATAGTAGGCTCCCATAGTGTGGTAAATATGGGTGATTTATTTAAAAAACAGAAGACGTTCAATACGAAACGTGCATAAGGCGGAACCACGCACATCATGCTGTTTCCATCCAGGTACCTGAAGCTGGAACGCAGCTGAGTCGCAAGCTGCGATCTCGGCATTACGGTTACCGCGGTGCTGTGTTTCTTGTACAAGTATTTGTATAAGGTTTTTACACCTTTGGAGGCTTAGTATATTGTTTTAACTGTTTTTTAAATAAATCACCCAATTTTACCGCACTATGGGAGCTTACTATTCTTATTACTGAGGTTTCTGGATAACCCGCTGCTTGCCAAATAAACCTCCCTGGGATGTGAGGAGCCGTGGACACTGGAAGCGTGCTGCAGCCATATACTTCATCTTGGTAGCAACTAGCTGGGAAATTGTGTGATCCAAACACAGACCTCACCTGGATCCAGTCTTATATGCTGTCTACCCCTGTGGGGGTGCGAGGAGCTGGTGAGTGGGGACCCTTGTGGGGGAGCACCTATGAAGTTTTTGGAAGATTTGTTGGCACCGATTATAACTCACTTTGGAGATTGGAATCACCTATTTTTATATATATATATATATATATATATATATATATATATATATATATAATTAATGTGTCTTGTGTACTCTAGGAAGTGGACTTTTCACATTGGCACACATATACCTTTATATTTCTGTCACTACACAGTCCTTTATATGCAACGTATCACTACGGTGGTTTACACTTGGATGAATTATAGTACATTTCATTTTTATTTTCACTGTACTTATTTAATATATTTTTTTGGACCAATACCAGTAACCAGGTTGCTGCTATTGCATCAGCACTTTAGGGCACCACCCCCCATTGTTAGCAATAGGCCCTTTGTGGCCGTGATAATGATGGGCTTTTGAGTTCTTAACCTTTCATTACATACACATTTTTGCTCAGTCACAAGTTACCTGTGCACTAAGCGGGACCCACCTAATTAGGGGAGGTGTCCAAATAGTTATTTTCTCCCCTTTTTTAAATATATGATATCTTTTATTTTGAACCCTCTGGCTTATACCTGAGGAGTGAGCAGCGCCGTACCCCACAGCAATTACTCATTTAGACATTGTGCACTACATTTATTTTTAGCCAGTTCATCACTTATTAGAAACAGCGCAGCACCAACCCCCCTTTTACCAATCACTTGCATATAAGCCTTTAAAATTAGCACTTTAGATTTCTCCCATAGACTTTTAAAGGGTGTTCCGCGACTTTTCGAATTTGCCACGAACACCCCAAATTGTTTGCTGTTCTGCGAACATGTGAACAGGCAATGTTCGAGACGAACATGAGTACGACTCGAACTCGAAGCTCATCCCTAGAAACAAGTTGTTTATTGGTGAATAGCACATTAAGGCCCCTTCCAGACGGGACAAATCCGTTTAATGGAGTCCGCCAGCTCAGCAGGAAATCGCTCCGTTGAACTCCGCTGAGCCGGCGGATGACAGGTCCGTCTCTGCTCACTGAGCAAGGAGGGACCTGTCAGAGCCCCGCTGATTCCTATGGGGAGATCGGACAAAACCGAACAGCATGTCAGTTTTCATCATATCACATCCGATCCTCCAAGACGGATGGCAGACGTATCGCCATACATCTGTCTTGAGCAGATTGGATGGCAGACGGGTGTCACCTGACACATCTCTGCTGATATCCACCTGCCCATAGGAGTCAATGGATGGCCTGCTCAGATCTGCCTGAAAAACGGACAGGCGGATCCGAGCGGGCTTGTCGTGTAAAAGGGGCCTTAGTGCTATAAATTTTAGTCAGATATGCTTTTTCGGTCAGTTTTTTGAGTGTACATAAATAGTCGCATACCTTTTTGAGAAATTTAGCTTTAGATGGCACAGTAATTTTTCTAAATCTTTAGACCAAGTGTTATTACAGTGGTCACAAATGTATCAACAGAGTTGATGTATTATTGCTCATGCTTACATTGGTGTCATCTTGGCACTTCTTCATTTAGAAATTATGACTACAGTACAGAAAAGCACCTGCCCTAAAAAAAACTGAAGAAGAAGAACCCATACCTGTGAATCTGACCCTCCAGCTCAAATGTAAAGAAAAATGCTTGCTGTAAAAATGCAGAACATAAATCTCTTTATTTCATTAGAAATACTCTAAGACTTGGAAGGCTGAAGGTCAAGAAAATGATTAATTAGATGGTTACAATCTCTCTTTAAACAAATTAAGGATAGCAGTTATGCCAGGGGCAAGAAACATAACACTAAGAAGAATCTCATCAGCATATAAAACTGGTTAGATCATCAAAAAGAAATTGAGCAAGAACTTTTAATTACAGTGAATGGCTTCAGTCAAAATGCTTATTTCTAATTGTCACTAGGCAAAAATCCACCGAGGGCATGAAATACATATCCTTCTTGGTGTTTTGGGGAATCTTACAACTGCTTACAGCTCTGTAAAGTTATTTAAATTATCTTCATCTTTTGAATGTTAAAAATCAGCGTTTAACGCAATGTATATTTTTGTGTGTATATATCCCAAATGTGTTCTATTGGGTTGAGGTCAGGAAAGTTCTTCTACCCCAAACTCGCTCATCCATGTCTTTATGGACCTTGTTTGTGCACCAGTGCGCAGTCATGTTGGAACAGAAAGGGGCCATCCCCAAACTGTTCCCAAAAAGTTGGGAGCATGAAATTGTTCAAAATGTCTTGGTATACTGACGCCTTAAGAGTTCCCTTCCCTTCACTGGAACTAAGGGGCCAAGCCCAACCCCTGAAAAACAACCCCACACCATAATCCCCCCTCCACTAATTGATTTGGACCAGTGCACAAAGCAAGGTCCATAAAGACATGGGTTAGCGAGTTTGGGGTGGAGGAATCTTAACACCAATTGAACACCTTTTTGCGGTCACGTGAGTGCCAAGCGGTGCTATGAAATAAGATATAGAACGGCATTTTTTAATAAACCCCATGCACTGGGCACATAGCATTATGGAACACAGGGGATTGCTTAAAAATTACCAAGTTATTTCAGCAGCAGGAGGGGAGGGGTAATAAAGTTAGAACATGTTTATTCCATTGAATGGTATGTGTTACCCAATGTTGCTATTACATATGTGTTTGAAAGATAAGACAAATCAGAGTCAGTGGCACTTTTGTGTTTTTCTGATGATGATGCAAGGACTGATGGAAGTGTTCTTTAGTCTTTGGGCTTGTGTAAATAGACACATCCAGCGTGCTTTCAGTTTGTATTGTTTTCAGCTTGAGATACTTCTGAGCTCATCCTTAGTTTCTTCACATTTGCTTCTGAGCTGCATTTGAATGCCTCAACTGCTTTTCCAATTTCTTTGGGTAGTCCTTTTAAAGTGGAACTTCACTCTCCCAATCAACATTGATTATTTTTACGTTCAATATTTTTTATTAACGTTTCACAGAGAACAAAATGGAACAGGTAAAGGTTATAATGAAGGGTGAAATAAATCTGTTATACATTGTAACAAATTACAGGTGGCCATAAAGGTGAATACAACTGTTATAACACCGTGACAAACTGGCGTGTACAGTAGCGTCTGCACTGCGCACTGGTAATGAGTATTGTCCAAAACTTTGACATCCCATCTGGGATCAAACTGTGTCATGGGGGGTGGACAACACATCTTGCTATCATCATTTTATTAATTTTTTCCCCCACTCTGGTGGGGTAAAAATTCTGTTGGACAGAGGTGACCACCACGAATGTAGGTAAGCATAGGATGGATATTAACAGAAACACCAAGAGGAATAATAAAAAGAAAGTCCAAGTCAGATCCAAAAAACCTGACACGACTCTTTTTATATATAAACCTTGAGTCCTCTGGGGGTATTAAAGGAGAAAAGAGTTAAAAGGTTAGGGAGAACATGAGGAGCAGATATGAAAGAAAGAAGGTGGAAAAATTCAAATGTCATCTCAAACTTCTCAGAGGAATTTAAAGTGCAGTTCCACCCATTTTTTTATGTTTGGCTGTGCTGCATGCCCTTAGCGCATAGTTTTCACAATGGGCAACATTTTTATTTTCTTTGGCTGGTAAAATAGGATTTTTTACTCACCGTAAAATCCTTTTCTCTGAGTCCATGGACCGACACAGCTTCTCTATTGACAAAGTGTGTATTATCCGTTAATTAGGAGTGACTAGGCAGAAAAACTTGTAAAAAGTGTTGCATCACACCTTCTACAGTCCCGCCCAGGGGGCGGACCCCCCGGGTATATCCTCTCAGTCTGCATATCGCAGATCAGTTCGTCAAAAAGCAGTACAAACTTAAAAGGAGGGGTGGGTGCTGTGTCGGTCCATGGACTCAGAGAAAAGGATTTTACGGTGAGTAAAAAATCCTATTTACTCTTTCGTCCATGCACCGACACAGCTTCTCTATTGACAAAGTGGGACGTCCCAAAGCAGTGTCAGAGAAAAAACAAGGGGTGGTAACAGCATAAAATAAACTTCACCCCAAACACAAAACAGCACTCCTCCAACGGAGGAGCTGCAACTCTAAACAGCCGCTTGTAAAACCTTGCGGCCAAAAAGAGGCATCCGAAAATGCACCTACATCAACTTTGTAGAATTTTGTGAAAGTGTAAGCGGACGACCAAGTCGCCGCTTTACATAATTGGGAAACAGACGCTTGATGTCGGAAAGCCCAAGAGGCACCTATTGCCCTGGTCGAATGCGCCGTGACCAGAAAGGGGGGCGCTTGACCCTTTAAGGCGTAAGCCTGGATTACTCTCTGTCGGATCCACCTAGAGATGGTGGCCGACGAGACTGCTTGGCCCTTCTTGGGGCTAGCCACCGAAACAAACAGTGAGTCTGACTTCCGGAACAGGGAAGTAGCAGATAGGTATCTCTCAAAGCTTGGACGACGTCCAAGGAATGCAACGCCGACTCCTTAGGATTCGACGGCTGACGACACAAGGATGGAAGTACAATGTCTTCATTGAGATGAAAAGCCGAAACGACTTTTGAAAGGAAGACTGCGGCCGCAGCACCACCTTATCCTTGTGGAAAACCAAATAGGGAGCCTTGCAGGACAAGGCTGCCAGCTCAGAGACTCGTCTGAAGTAACAGCCACCAAAAAGACCACTTTCTGAGAAAGTGTCAACAGGGGAATATCTCTAATCTTCTCAAACGGTGCCTTCTGAAGCACCGAGAGGACCAGGTTCAAGTCCCACGGAGGTAACGGGGGACGGACCGGAGGGGCCACATGTTGAACCCCCTGCACAAATGTACTCACGAGAGAGTGAGTCACCAGAGGTCGCTAAAGAAAAAAGACAGCCAGGGCAGATATCTGTCCCTTAATCGTACTTAGGGCAAGCCTTTGGTCCACCCCATGCTGTAAAAACAGCAGGATTCTGGAAACCAAATAGGTACGCAGATGCCATTTCATTTCCTCACACATGGAGATGTAGGCCTTCCAAGTGCGGTGATAAACCTTCCTAGAGGACGGTTTTCGAGCACTTCTCATAGTAGCGATTACTGAGTCTGACAGGCCCCGGTCTCTCAATACCTGGTTCTCAACAGCCATGTCGTTAAAGCCAGTGACTGTAAAGCAGGATGGAGTATGGGACCTTGCGATAGCAGGTCCTTCCGTAGTGGTAGGCGCCAGGGGACATCTGCTACCAGACGTACTAGATCGGCGTACCAAGGACGCTGAGGCCAATCTGGAGCGATTAGAATCATTGGAATTCCCTCTGCCTCCACTCTGCGGAGCAGAAGAGGAAGAAGCCTTAAGGGAGGGAAGGCATAGATTAGCCGATACTTACCCCACGATGCCACCAACGCGTCCGTTGCGTCTGCCCATGGGTCTCTTGACCGGGCCACAAACCTCAATACCTTCCGATTGAGTTGGGAAGCCAGAAGATCTACGTCTGGTGTGCCCCATCTTTGGCAGAGGAGTTGGAACACCTCCGGGTGTAAGGACCATTCTCCCTGGTCCAGCATCTGGCGGCTCAGATAGTCCGCCTGCCAGTTTTCCACACCCGGAATGTACACGGCCGACAGTGCCGGTACGCTCCTCTCTGCCTACTTCAGGATGCGAGCGACCTCCGATGCTGCAGCTGAGCTTCTTGTTCCTCCTTGATGATTGACATATGCCACCGCTGTGGCGTTGTCTGACTGGATCCTGACTGGACGCCCTTGCAGCCTCTGAGACCATTTGAAGAGGCACAGCCTGATCGCCCGGATTTCCAGGACATTGATCGGCAGGAGGGCTTCCTCTGGGGTCCAGCGACCTTGCGCGACTTAACACCCCAGACTCCCCCTCCCCCCCAACCTGTAAGGCTGGCGTCCGTCGTGATCACTATCCAGTAAACCGGAAAAAATTACTTCCCGGCCATTAGAGCCGGTGCTGTCAGCCACCATACCAGGGATCTCCTGACTAGGTGGCTCACTCGGATTTGATAATCCAGAGATGAAGGGCATCTGTTCCATCTGGACAGAACTTCCTTCTGTAACACTCGAGTGGTACTGAGCATATGGGACCGCCTCGAAGGAGGCTACCATGAGGTCTAACACTCGCATGCAAAAACGGAGTGACGACCAATTCCTGGAAGTCAGCTGCCGTACTGCAGCCCCGGAGGGTCTGCAACTTCTCCACAGGGATGAATACCTTTTGCCTCTGAAGAATCCAGAATAAACCCCAGGTACACTAGGCGTTGAGTGGGCACCAATACTGACTTTTGCGTGTTTAGTATCCAACCCCAGTCTCGAAGAGTCTGACAAGTAATAGACACGCTTACCTCTAATTCTGAGCTTGAAGGGGCCTTCAGTAGAAGGTCATCCAAGTAGCCCATGATAGCGATACCCCGCTGTCTTAGAAGTGCCAAAATCGAAGCGAGCACCTTGGTGAACGTCCTGGGTGCTAAGGCAAGGCCAAACGGGAGGGCCACAAACTGGTAGTGGTCCTTCCCGATAGCAATCGCAGAAACCTCTGGTGTCTGGAGTATATGGGGACATGCAGGTATGCGTCCTTGATGTCCAAGGAGGCCAGAAAGTCCCCCGGATGGAGAGCCGTGACTACAGATCGAACCGACTCCTTCCGAAATCTTTATACTTTCACAAAGCAATTGAGGGCTCTGAGATCCAAGATTGGACGAACCCCCTCCTTCTTCGGCACAATAAACAGATTTGAGTAAAAACCCTGACCCCGTTCCTGTTCTGGAACTGGAATAACTACCCCGTGTTCCAGTAGACCCTGGACCGCCCCATACAGGGTCGGTAGTAGCTGGAGATTGGAGGTGATGAATCTGTCCGGTGGACAAGAGAGAAATTCTATCTTGTAGCCTGAGGAGATTACTTCGCAAACCCACCTGTCAGAGACTAGAGCTGTCCACTGAGTCGCGAATTTGCGAAGACGTCCCCCCACCCGAGCTGGGTGGGGGAGGACCTTCATGCGGACGCACATTTGTTTGCAGGCTTTTTGGGTATGCGGGACCAAGGACGCTTTTGTCCTTGGGCAGGCGCTTTATCGGCCTGGGGTCTTTTCCCTGTCGCCCTAGGGGGGACGAAAAAAACGCTTGCGTGCAGTACAGGAGGGCCCTTGCCCTTGGTGTGGCCCCTTACCCTTGCTAATTTGGTGAAGCAAAGTGCTTTTACCTCCTGTGGCATCCTTGATGATGTCATCCAGAGAAGCCCCCAAAAAGTCTGTCGCCCTTAAAAGGCAGATCCAACAGGGCTTTCTTGGAAGTCTGGTCCGCAGACCAGCCTTTTAGCCAGATCAGGCGGCGTATTGCTACTGCATAAACCAAAGCTTTAGACAGCAGGGGAATAGTATCCATGTCTGACTCGCAGACAAACCTAAGGCCCTGGACCAACAGGTCGGCCAATGTTATTTCATCAGGAGGAGCACCTCGCTCCTTAACCCCTGGAGTAGCAATCTTGCCCATTCAGTAAGTGTGTGAGACACTAGGGCCCCCGCCAATGCCGGGCGTACTGCCGAGCCTACCACTGAGTATAGGTAGCAAGCGAGTGCTTCAGCCTTCTTATCCACAGGGTCCTTGAAAACAGGAGCCCCTTCTACAGGAATTGTGGTGGCTCTATGAAGTCTGGACACCGGAGGGTCCACTATAGGGGGAGAGGTCCATTTCTTCAGAAAACTCTCCTCAAAGGGGTACCGTACCGTAAACCTCTTTGGGGCTGTAAAGACCCTCAGTGGGTTCTCCCATTACTTGTATAAGAGTTTATCAAAAGACACACAAGGGAACACCTTAGCAGTGCGGGCAGGTCTATAAAACCCAAGTGGACCGGAGTCTCTGCTGCTTCTGCAGCATTTTCCAACTTTAGCGTATCCCACACTGCAGTAATTAGGTCAGATACCAAAGCCGTCTCGCGTACTGACCTGGACTTGGAGTCATCCTCACTGTCCGGTCGCGGTCTGCAGTCTCTGATGCGTCAGAATCTGGGCCCTGAGCCATAGCTGGACCTGGTTCTGCATCAGAATTATCCCCAGAAGCTTGCAGGGGACGGGGCGTTTACTACCCCCTGTATTCCCGTGTGCTGCTTCCACCCTGGCAGCAAACGCCTCTAGGATTGCCGTCATAGCGTTCATAGACACCTCAGGGGCACCAGCTGCTAAATCTGGTGTTTCAGGGGAGAAGACATCTGGCTCAGATGACATGCTGACCACACGCTGTATCAGGCTAAGTACTTACCGAGGCCGAGATGCCGAGAGTGGTTCACCCTTGCACCCAAGCGCACTCCGCCCCCTGGAAGTGAGACAGGGAGAGGACAGCACGAGGGAGCACTGGCCACCAGCAGGTAGAGGTGTCTTGCTGAAGAATCTAGCAGGGCTGAGTCTGAAGAACAGGCCGGGAGTCAAACACCAAGGGTAGACAGGGTCAAACGGCAAACAGTAGCAAGGGCACAAGTCCGATTAGGAGTTTAGCAGAAAGCACCAGACTAGTCAGGTTAAACAAGAAGTCCAGGGTACAGGCAGAAGGCAGAGGACTGGAGGCAGGCAGCAGATCCGGGTCACAGGCCGAGGGTCAAGCACAAGGAGAGAGGTAGAAGTCCGTTTAGCAAGCCAAGGGGTCAGGTTCAGGAGAAGCAGAAGCGTAGTCAAATCCGGTCCGGGTCACAGCAGGAGAACTTTAACTTATTTCAGGCACAAGAAAAACACAGCAAAGCTGACAAACCAGCAACCAGATAGTGTTACTGCGTCTGTTTAAATAGGCCCGCCTGTAGTCCCATTGGCGAGCTATTGCGCACGCGCATTCGTCGTTGCGCCGGTGCGCGTACCCGAGCACGCCGAAGCGCCGTCCCGCCGCGCATGCGCCAATGCGCCGTTTCGCCGCGCATGCGCACTGAGCGCAGATTGGTGACAACAGACGGGGAATTTCCCTGACAGTGCCCCCCCCGAGGGGCGGAGGCCGGACGCCCAGACTGGCCATTAGTTCTGGATGTTCTTGGTGGAAGGCTCGTATTAGGCGAGGAGCATGCAAGTTCCTGGATGGTTC
Source organism: Rana muscosa (assembly GCA_029206835.1). Classification (NCBI taxonomy): domain Eukaryota; kingdom Metazoa; phylum Chordata; class Amphibia; order Anura; family Ranidae; genus Rana; species Rana muscosa. The sequence continues at coordinate 1,113,406,021 of CM055122.1, read as the reverse complement.
CCAGGAGTTGTCTTCCGGGGGGTACCCTTTCCATTTAATTAAGTATTGTAACTGTCTGCCTCTTTCCCTACAGCCCAGGATGGATTCCATCTCAAATTCCTTTTCCCCATCTACTTCAACTGGTGGAGGAGGAGGTCCATCTCTTCCAGGAAAGGCGTTGGGAATGACGGGTTTTAATAACGATGAGTGGAACACTGGGTGAATCCTATAGGAATCAGGTAATGCTAGTTCAAAAGCCACAGGGTTAATAGCTCGTTTGATCTTGAAGGGCCCGATAAATCTAGGGCTGAGCTTTCGAGAGGGAATAGGCAATCTGAGGTTGGCGGCGGAAAGCCAAACTTTTTCCCCGACTCTGAACGCTGGGTTTTCCTTCCTCCCCCGGTCATAAAATTTCTTGTAGGATCCTTGGGCATTCCGCATCATCTCCTGGAGTCTTTGGAAATTCGCCTGGACAGAGGCCACTCGGTCCTGGACCGCGGGAACAGGGCTCTCGGGGATGTTTTCGGGGAGGAAGGAGGGATGAAAACCGAAATTGGCCCAAAAGGGGGTTTGATTGGTAGCAGAATGTATTGAATTGTTATAGGCAAACTCTGCGTAAGGAAGTAGAGATGCCCAGTCATCCTGGGAAGCAGAGCAGAAACAACGGAGGTATTGCTCCAGGGTCTGATTGGTTCTTTCTGTCTGGCCATTGCTTTGGGGGTGGTACGCAGACGAGAGGCAGGTTTTGACTTCTAGTGACTTGCAGAGTTCCTTCCAGAATTTCGAAGTGAACTGGACACCTCTGTCGGAGGTGATACTCTTTGGTATTCCGTGAAGCCTGGTTATCTCCTTAAAAAAGATTTGAGCAGTATCCATGGCTGAAGGTGTCCCAATCATCGGTAAAAAGTGAGCCATTTTTGAGAGGCGGTCCACAACGACCAGAATCGTGGTAAACCCTCCGGAGGAAGGCAAGTCCACGATAAAGTCCATGGACACGTCTGCCCAAGGGCGCTCAGGAATGGGTAAGGGCTTGAGCAGGCCCCAACTCTTGGTGTTTGACCCCTTGTTACGCTGACACTGAGTGCAGGAAGCGACATAAGACTTACAATCTTGCCTCCAGCCTGGCCACCAGAAGGAGCGGGAGACAAGTTCCGACGATTTACGTGCTCCGAAGTGACCTGCCAGTTTGAGATCGTGGAAGGTCCTCAAGACCAGCGTTCTTGTTTCCAAAGGGATGAAAATCTTGTCCTGGGACCAGAATAGGCCGCCCTGCTTTTCCAGGGAGGTAGTGACCGGATCAGAGCAGAGCCCGGAAGCGATTTTAATAGAGGTGAGTAGATCGGCCCGGGGAATCAACAGAAAGTTCTGAGCTGACAGAATGGTGCCCGGTTGGGCCGACTGAGGGGTTTCCGGAAACATCCTGGATAGCGCATCCGCCTTCCCATTCTTGGAGCCGGGTCTATAGGAAATGTGAAAGTTGAACCGGGTGAAGAAAAGGGCCCAACGGGCCTGCCTAGGGCGTAGACGTTGAGCAGTTCTTAGGTACTCTAGATTTTTATGATCTGTGAAGATCATGATGGGGTGTACTGCCCCCTCCAGAAGGTATCGCCATTCCTCCAGTGTGAATTTTATGGCCAGTAATTCCCGGTCCCCTACATCATAGTTTCGCTCCGGGGGAGTCAACTTTTTAGAGGCAAAGGCTACTGGATACAGGAGAGCCTTGGGGCCTCGTCTTTGAGAGAGGATGGCTCCGATGGCTGTCTCAGAGGCGTCCACTTCCAGGGTGAACGGCAGTAGAGGATCCGGGTGCTGAAGTACTGGTGCTGAAGTGAAGACGTCCTTGAGGCGGGAGAAGGCCTCTTGAGCTTCTGGAGACCAGTGAAAACGGTTATTTTGCCGGGTAAGTTGGGTTATTGGGGCTACAATGGAGGAAAAGCCCACGATGAATCTCCTATAGAAGTTGGCGAAGCCTATAAACCGCTGTACCCCCTTCTTGTCGGTTGGGGCTGGCCAGTCCTGGATGGCCTTCACCTTCTGCGGGTCCATCGCGACCCCATCGATGGAAATGATAAAGCCGAGGAACTGTACGGTGGTCTTTTCGAACTCACATTTCTCAGCTTTGAGGTAGAGTTTGTGCTTCCGAAGGATGGTGAGGACCTTCATGACATGAGCCCGGTGGAGTTCGATGTTGGTGGAAAAGATGAGGATATCGTCCAGGTACACGACTAAGAAGTCGTCAAGGTGCTGTCTGAAAATATCGTTGACTAGGTGTTGGAAGGTGGCTGGAGCATTACAAAGTCCGAACGGCATGACCGAATACTCAAAGTGCCCGAAACGAGATCTGAAGGCGGTTTTCCACTCGTCTCTGGCCCTGATTCTGATAAGATTGTAGGCCCCCCGTAGATCCAGTTTGGAAAAGACCCGAGCAGATCGGAAGCGCTGAAATAGCTCCGGATTAAGTGGTAGTGGGTACCTGTTCTTAATGGTTATCTTGTTTAGGTCCCGGTAATCGATACAGGGTCTTAAGGACCCGTCTTTCTTTTCCACAAAGAAGATTCCTGCACCGGCTGGAGAGGAGGAAGGGCGAATAAATCTTTTCTGGAGGTTTTCATCAATATAAGCCTTGAGGGCTTTCAACTCGGTTTCGGACAACGGAAAGATACGTCCGAACGGAATTTTAGAGCCCGGCAAGAGATCGATAGGGCAATCATAGGGCCAATGAGGTGGTAGATGGTCGGCTTGCTGCTTATCGAACACGTCCCGGAATTCTAGATAGACTGAAGGAACATGCTGTAGGTTGTCCGGCTTGGCAATCATGGAAGCGCAGGCCGTAGAGGCAGAGGCAAGACAGTTCTGGGAACAATAGGAGGAGGTGAAGCTAACCTCTTTCTTCACCCAATTTATGAGGGGCTCGTGTGCCTGTAGCCAGGGAAGGCCCAGGATGATGGGGAACATCGGGGAAGGTATGAGGTCTAACCGGAGAAGTTCTTGGTGACCCGAGTCAGAGATGGCAAGGATAGGTTTGGTTTCCAGAGTGATCAGCCCTGAACGGGGCAAGGACCCATCCGCCAGGTGGATCTGAAGGCAGTGGTCCTTAGGTTGAGTGGGGACATGGAATCTTGAGGCTAAACAGAGTCCAGGAAGCAGCTGCAGGCTCCGGAATCAATAATTGCCGGGAGGCGGATTGCCCCTTCCGGCAGCTGTAGAGACACAAAGACATAAGACTGAGGGTTGTCAAAGAGTTGATAGTTTAAAGTGTCTTTAGAGATAGACTTACTAGGTCTTACGGGGCAGTTGAGGAGGAAGTGGCCGGCACCCCCGCAGTATAGGCACAGGTTGGCCTGGCGCCTTCGCTGTTTTTCCTCAGGAGTCAGGGGAGCCCGAACCAACCCGAGCTGCATGGGTTCTGGCTCAGGAAGAGGTGTGACTGCAGGCGCAGAAGTTGGTGGGTAGTGAGGTACAGTCCTGGATGGAGGCCAGTTGGGACGAGGAGATTGAAATCGCTCCGCCCGTCGTTCACGCAGACGCCTATCGAGTTGTATGGCGGATTGGATCAGGTTCTCCAAGGTAGTGGGGGTTTCGATCCTGGCCAGCTCGTCCTTGAGCGTCTCAGATAGTCCCTGGTGGTATTGGCATCTGAGGGCCGCCTCATTCCATTTGGTGTCGGCGGACCATTTCCTAAATTCCGACGTATAGTCTTCCACCGGTCTTCTCCCCTGAGTTAGGCTATGGAGGACGGACTCGGCCGTGGCTGATCGCTGGGGATCATCGTATAGTTGAGCCATATTTTCAAAAAATGTCTCTACTGAGTCCAATATGGGGCTCTGTTGCTCCATCAGGCCATGGGCCCAGGCTTGAGGGTCATCCGTTCAGAGAGAGATGATGAACCCCACTTTTACTGCTTCCGAAGAGAAGGTCCTTGGTTGGAGGGCAAGGTAGAGGGAGCAGGCGTTTTTAAAGGCCCGGTATTTTTTGCGGACACCCGAAAAACGTTCCGGAATAGGGACCCTGGGTTCAGGGGTGGCCATCACTACTGTAGAACTCATAGGTACTTGAGAGTTGGTGGCAGTGTTGGCAGAGGTGGCAGCTGAGGGGGCTGGTCCTAGGAGACCAGTGAGCTGTTGAAGACGGCCATCAATCTGAGTGTATCCCTCTTGGAGTCTTTGGACGGTGTCCGTTAAGGTGGAGACCTGCTGGCAGAGGGTGTCAAATGGGGAACGCACTCTGTCGGCCTCAGACATCTGGCTGGTTTGTACTATCAGGCTAAGTACTTACCGAGGCCGAGATGCCGAGAGTGGTTCACCCTTGCACCCAAGCGCACTCCGCCCCCTGGAGGTGAGACAGGGAGAGGACAGCACGAGGGAGCACTGGCCACCAGCAGGTAGAGGTGTCTTGCTGAAGAATCTAGCAGGGCTGAGTCTGAAGAACAGGCCGGGAGTCAAACACCAAGGGTAGACAGGGTCAAACGGCAAACAGTAGCAAGGGCACAAGTCCGATTAGGAGTTTAGCAGAAAGCACCAGACTAGTCAGGTTAAGCAAGAAGTCCAGGGTACAGGCAGAAGGCAGAGGACTGGAGGCAGGCAGCAGATCCGGGTCACAGGCCGAGGGTCAAGCACAAGGAGAGAGGTAGAAGTCCGTTTAGCAAGCCAAGGGGTCAGGTTCAGGAGAAGCAGAAGCGTAGTCAAATCCGGTCCGGGTCACAGCAGGAGAACTTTAACTTATTTCAGGCACAAGAAAAACACAGCAAAGCTGACAAACCAGCAACCAGATAGTGTTACTGCGTCTGTTTAAATAGGCCCGCCTGTAGTCCCATTGGCGAGCTATTGCGCACGCGCATTCGTCGTTGCGCCGGTGCGCGTACCCGAGCACGCCGAAGCGCCGTCCCGCCGCGCACGCGCCGATGCGCCGTTTCACCGCGCATGCGCACTGAGCGCAGATTGGTGACAACAGACGGGGAATTTCCCTGACACGCTGACACTCACAGGGCTCCAGGCAAGATATCAATAGGCCACCCTCCTGCGCTGCAGAGATGCTGGGTTACCCAGAGGATTCACCACCCTGGACCGGTACTGCTATGCTGCCGTGTGCTGCACCTGTGATGCTGTCCCACTGCTGCTGCCTTTTATCAGCACTTCCTGTGTGAATTTTCGCGCCAGTGTAATGCACCCTAGAGGCCAAAATGGTTGCCAAAAACGTCTGTATGGAAGATAATGTGGGCTCTAAGAAAATGGCCGCCGACCGAAGATAGAGGTCAAGCAGCCGTAGCCCACAAAAAGATGGCCGCCGAACGGCAATATATACATACAGGGTGGACAAACATGGCCGCCGATCAGCTGATAGGGGCCAGTGGGTGTGGCCGAACCACAGGAAGATGGCCGCCGGGCAGTCACAAGAGGCCGAACTCGGCATGGACCACCTCAAAATGGCCGCCGACAGCATGGAGGAGAAAGCACACACACACAGGTAAGCAGAAATGACATTTCTTTTAAATGTTAGTTACAGCCAGCCCCGCTCCAGTGGAACCCCTTAGGTGACCCCCAGCACCCAGCACCTTTAGCTAGAAGCCCAGGGAGGAGCGAAAGGCAGGGAGAGAGGGAAGAAAGGGGCCACGACCACTTACTTGATCTCTCCAGGAATGTCCAGCTAAATCACCCAGCCGAGGCAGGGGAGTTTTACTTACCTATCCTGCATGTATTATGCTGGAAGACATTCCAAACAGATCATCGTCTGCGCACGGAAGGTGACTGTTGGCCAGGCATGCTGTGATTGGACCCAAAAGGGACGATCATATGTATGCCCTGGAGCGTGACGCTCACCGGACAGGCTGCTGCGACTCGGCCGTAAGGTTAGCCGAAGCTGAGTGGTCCGATGCAAGCCTTGGAGCGTAAGCTCACCGACCAGGCTGCTGCGACTCGGCCGTAAGGTCAGCCGCAGCTGAGCGGTCCGATGCAGGCCCTGGAGCGTAGGCTCACCGGCCACCCGTGGAGCGACGGGCATGTCGTGGAAAACCCAGCGCGTAGCTAGGGTCGGCACACGCTCGATGGCCGAAACTGGGGAGACTACAAGGATCGAGGATCCAGCCTGTCACCCAGTCGGCAGTTGATCGAAGATCGCAGGAAACAACAAATGTAGCAAAAAAAAATAATATATATATATCTTTTTTTTCCCCGGACCAATGGGCCCGAAGGGAGCCATGTCCTACTCCTTGCTAGACAGAAAAAAACTGATCTGCGATATGCAGACTGAGAGGATATACCCGGGGGGGGGGGGGGGGGGGTCCGCCCCCTGGGCGGGACTGTAGAAGGTGTGATGCAACACTTTTTACAAGTTTTTCTGCCTAGTCACTCCTAATTAACGGATAATACCCACTTTGTCAATAGAGAAGCTGTGTCGGTCCATGGACGAAAGAGTAATACCTTTTTTCCAGTTTTTCTGCATATCTTACTAGTCTTAATAGCCTAGGCGATTACGTCACAAGGCAATTCGCAAGGGTTCCTGGGATATCGGCGTCATGTATCCCATGACCCCTTGCGAATCGCCTCCTACCGAAATCTTGCATTTTTGGGAGAGAGAGAGAAGCTTTCAGAAGTCATCGGCGATGTCTGGGTGGGCGGGACAGAGCAGCTATCGAAAACCAGCCAATTATGTGGCTTCTTAAGAAAGGGGCGAAGCCGCATACACGTAGCGGCCCGCCCTGACCCCATCCTATTGGCTGCCGTTCGATAGCTGCTCTGTCCCGCCCACCCAGACATCACCGATGACTTCTGAAAGCTCCTCTCTCTCTCCCTGCACACAGTTAGATTATAAGACAATTATAAAAAAACGGCCAGGAACGTCAGCGGCGCCAGAGGTGTAGAAATCCAGGAAATTAACACGAGAGGGCTTCAGATGCCCACAACTAAAATGGAAACTGCCTGCTTCCGAGATCAGTAAGTAAATAACTATTTTTAAAGAAAGTAAAAGCGCAAAAAGTATGACATGTTAGAAATGTTCATTTACAGGTTTTGACAGTTACAGAGCAGTGTTTAAAAAAAAAAATGTTTGGGGGACTGGAACTCCCCTTTAAGAGCTTGCTGATCATCTTCTCCTGGGCCATAATCCAGGAGATTTTTTTCTTAGTTCTAGTGAAGGAAACAAATGGTTGCTTCCATGCACTGGCGATGGTCAGTTTAGCTTTCGTTATTATGATTAAAATGTGTTTTTGTAGAGTGTTAGTGACAGAGGTTATTGGGAAATTAAGCAGCGCAATATGAGGGGATTTTAAAATAGGAAGGCCTGAGATCTTTCGGAGCATGTTGAAAACTTTATTTCAAAAGCTTCTTATTTTGGGACAGTCCCACCATACATGCAACATGTCTCCAATATGTTCACAGCCTCGGAGGCGGATTGTGGAGGTGGAGGGTTAGAGTTTCACTAATCTCGTGGGGACCAGGTACCATCTCATCGTGACTTTTAGATTAGCTTCAGCCAATGCTATATTCAAAATACCTTTAGTGGCCCTAAGAAAATTCTTATTCAAGTCCTCGAGATCCCAATCTTGAGCTAAGTCTCTTTCCCAAGCTAACATAAAGTCTTAAAGTTCGTACACACAATATGAAAATCGAAAGTACAATTTCGTCCCGACAAGCTATCTGCCGAGTTTTGGATCACTAGTATGGTGCTTTCGACAGCCGATCCCATTTTTTCGTACGACAAAAGCTGGATGTGCAGACTATAAAATTTTTGTCGGATGTGAACAAAACGTCAGATTTTCGTTTAATTAGTACGGTTTTCGTCCGAAGAAAAATCGTAAGAGCAAGACTACGCATTCTCAGAAACGAAAGAATACATACAAAACTATTCAACACATTACATCACTTCTGAAGTTGAATTGTGTCGTACAAGAGTTTTCATATGGTAAGTAACCTCTTAACTTTTGACATGAGACTAGCATGCAACAAAAAAATGGATGAATGTTTGTCCGAAAATCTGATCGTGTGTACGGGGCCTTAGTCTGGGCTGAAGAGAGTGAGCTTTATATCACTGAAATCCCCCCCCCTCCTCCGCTCCATGGCTTGACCGCACCCACTGTTCATAGGGTGTGATAGTAGGTGGTTTAGATTCTGTATCTCAGAGTTTATGAAGAAAATGCAAAATTTGGGAGAACCTAAACTTCTCGGAGGACGGCATGTTAAGTTTGTTTGCACAATATCCTTAAGATAGTGGGCCAGATGGAAGAAAAAAGTGACCAATTCTATATAATCCTTTATCCAGCCACCATTTAAAGGTGTTGTAAAGGTTTGTGTTTGTGTTTTAATGCATAGGATGCATTGAGGTGAAAAAAAAACCTGGCAATAACGGGCCCCCCGTTTTACTTACCTGAGCCAGTTAACCTGCTCGGCTGATCCCTGGCGTCCTCTTCTCCACAAAGTCTCGGCGTTGATTGGATGGATTGATAGCAGCGCAGCCATTGGCTCCCACTGCTGTCAATCAAATCCAATGAAGCTGCCGCCGGGGGCGGAACCGAGTCATACACTCAGCATCTATGGACGCAGAGTGTATGACACCGGAGCGTGCCCGCAAGGTAACCCCCCTCGCTGGAGAGCTTCCCAGAGGGGGTTATCTATTGCGGGGAGGAGCAGAGAGATCCACCGTGGGACCCCAGAACAGGAGGATCTGGGCCACTCTGTGCAAAACGAGCTGCACAGGGGAGGTAAGTATGACATGTTTTCTTTTGTTTTTTTTTAAATGAACCTTTACAACCACTTTAAAGGCTTGAATTTTCATACCAAGAGGGAATTGCGGGTTCCTGAAAAAATGGTCCAATGGCCTGAGGGAGGATACCAGTAGCATGTGAGTTCTAAGAGTGTCCCATAGGGCAAAGGGGTGAGTGAGAGTTGGGGCCAGGATTTGGGGGTCTTAATTTAGGAGGGAACCAAAGTAAGTACCGTATTAAAATCAGGGGAAAATCGTGGGTGCGTGTTATACGCCGATACTCCGCCGATTCCCCTGCTGAAACGAGCGAGCGGAGCCGAAGCCGAAGTACACTCGGCTTTACTCGGCTCCTCTCGCAGTCCTGCCCATCTCTGACTGCGCCGCTGACATAGAGAAAGCCGAGTGTACTTTGGCTAGTCTCGGCTCCTCTCGCAGTCCTGCCCCTGACTGTGAGCAGAGCCGAGTCTAGCCAAAGTACACTCGGCTTTCTCTGTCAGCGGCACAGTCAGTGGAGATGGGCGGGACTGTGAGAGGAGCCGAGTGTAGCCGAAGTACACTCGGCCCCGCTCGCTCCTCTCCACAGAAATCGGCGCCAAATTTAAAAAACCCCGAGACTGACAAGGCTGCAAAGGCACTGGGCAAGGCTGCAGATGGACAGATGGACACTGGGCAAGGCTGCAGATGGACAGATGGTCACTGGGCAAGGCTGCAGATGGGCAGAGGGACACTGGGCAAGGCTGCAGATGGACACTGGGCAAGGCTGCAGATGGACAGACGGACACGGCAAGGCTGCAGATGGACAGATGGACACTGGGCAAGGCTGCAGATGGACAGATGGACACTGGGCAAGGCTGCATACTGCATTTAAATGTAAGTTTTTTTTCCTTGAATATCCCTCCTAAAAGTTTTTTTTCCTTAAAATTCCCTCCTAAACTTGGGGTGCGTGTTATACGCCGATAAATACCGTAATCTAAGGTGTAGCGTGGAACCGCCTGCTTCTCCATACCTATCTATTCGGGGAGAGAATGTGCTAACAAATCTAAGAAAACTGACTTTTTTTTTTCATACAGCACACAGGAGAGGCAGAGATCCAAGCTGCCACTATACGCCGCGTCCAGACCCTGAAGCCTGTCCACGCTACTTATTGCCTTCTGAGGGCTTTATTGTGGACAGACTATCTTCTATCCAGCCCATGCACCAGTTTTGCCTGATGCTAGACTTTTGGCATTCGTAATTGTATCCGCCTAGATCTCATGTCCTCTTGCTGCTTACCAGCAGACTGTGGTTCAGCTTAACTTCTTGCTGTCATCTAACATTTTAATCACCATTAAATCAATTGGCTATCTGCTTTAGACATACTGCCCCCCCCCCCCCAAGAGAAAGGAAAGAAGAGAAAAAAAAACAAAAACATATAATTCCCTCTCCCCCCCCCCCCCTCCCTCAGCGCCATCCCTGACTGCGGTGGAGTAAGTCTACTCTGTCCCCACTCACTCCTTCCCTTCTACTTATATTGTGTATTATCCTACTGTGTTCTTATTTGTCCCTTGCTTGGGCAGTGCTCCCTCTTGCTTCCAAAGAGGCCACTAATGGCCATGGTGTCTATTAGTTTTATGTGGGGGAAAAGAAAGAGGAAAAAAAAAATACATATATACACATACACACATATATATATTCACATATACACATACATACATATATATACATATATATATATATACATACATGTATCCATCCGTGCCTCGTGTTTAGGTATTAATTACCCATAATTGTGTTTAGCGGCCCCCCTGGCCTAATTCCCCAGTTTGAAAAAGAACAAACAAATTTTAGAAAGAAGAAGAGAAAAAAAAAAAAAACGTGTTTGTTATTGATTCCCCTCTACCAGTGCCTCTTAAGAGGCCACTAATGGCCATGGTGTTTAAATATATATGATTATACCTTGTGATATCTTCACTGTTTACGTTCGGGCGATCCTCCCCCCCGACCTACTCTTCCCCCGATTTTAAGTGACAAACCCGTATTCCCCAAGGGAATAAAATAAAAAATTGTGATGTCCTCACAGTGATCATGTACACTCTCTATCCTAATATTACTTCCATTCCCTCTTCTCCTGTGTGTGGCCTACTCCTTGTCCTCCCCCCCCCCTCCCAACCCTCCCCTCTCTGCCCCAACCCGACTCTACTCCCTCTCTCTCTCTCCTATTCAGGGGCAGACATCTCACTCCACCCCATCAACGCAGTCAGACTTTATTAGGGAGGTCGATGAGAGAGAGCGGGAGGGGAGAAAGAGAAAAAACAAACAAACAAAAAAAAACCTATATCAATCCTGGTCAAGGTTCATGATCCGGTTCTTTATACTTCTGTAGCTTAACCCATAAGCAACTATACTGGGGATCTTTGTAAATGCACTACGCCGCCTACTTTCCACCTCCATATCTCCTATCCTCAGCCAATTTCATGTGCACACTGTATCCAGCCTGCCCAAGTCCTCTCAAATTCCCCCTTTTTTATCCTTCACTACTTGAGTCCACCTTTCGGCTTCCATGATCCGGTTAACCTCCCTTTTCCAGTCCTCTGGTGTTGGACAGACGGCCTGTTTCCAAAATCTAGGGATCAATAATTTGGCTGCGTTCAATAGGTGTGGTGTAAAACTCTTCCTGTAAACTTTAATGGGGCTGGGTATTCCATGGAATAAGAAGCATAGAGGAGTAAACTCCATAGGTCTAGGGGTCAACCTCTCAATCCATGGTGCGATTGATACCCAAAATGTTTTAATCATGGGGCACTCCCACCACAGGTGGAGAAATGTACCCCTTTGCTCACATCCTCTCCAACACCGTGCATCTGCCTCTGGGTACATCTGAGTTAATCTTACTGGTGTCCTGTACCACCTTGTCATAAATTTATAGGCCATCTCTTGAACGTACGAACTTATAGATGTAGAGTAAGTTGATTTAATCATTTTTTTAATTTGTTCCTCTGACAGTTCTTTATTTAATTCTCTTTCCCACTCTCTGATAAAATATGGGACTGTACTCTTTTGATCGCCTAATATCAGTCTATACATCTGAGACAGCAGATGCCTGGCATCCCTCAAACGCACACACTGGCCCTCAAACACCGTAATTGAGTTTAATGATCTCAATAGAGGTTTCATCTTGTTAAAGAAACCTGTCATTTGATAGTACCTCCAACCTGATGTGGGTATATTCCCTAGGGCTGTAACCAGCTCCGAATAAGTTGCTAGGGTTCCCCGTGGGGCGAATTTACCACACGTGGTATCTCCATCCTGACCCCATGCCCCCAGGAATCCCCCCCCCTCCCCCGGAGGGAACCATGGGAATCCCTCCAATGGGGCTAGGGGGGACACCTGGGGGGAATACTCTCCTGTTTTATTCAATTTATCCCATATTAACAAAGAGTTTCAAGTCAGGGGAGATGTCCATTTCGAAAGTCCTCTCGACTTACTCGGAATCCAAGGGGCCCCTGCAAGATTCCTCCCCGCTATTGTTTTTTCTAATGGGACCCACATTTTATTAGAGGAATCATGGCACCAGTTCAAAATTCGAACCAGCGACATTGCCTTATAGTACACTGATATGTCTGGCAGTCCCATTCCTCCCTCTGCCTTGCTTCTACGCAGGATGTCATAAGCCAACCTTGGTCGTTTATCATTCCACACGAATGCTACAAAAGCTTTCCGTATCTGTTTAAAAAAGATTTCTGGTAATTTAATCGGAACTGTGTGTAGTATATAGATAATTCTAGGTAATATACACATTTTAATGGCACTTACTCTTCCAAACCATGTTAGGTATTGTCCTGTCCATTTCTTTAAGTCCCCCACTGTCCTGGTAATTAGGGATGCATAATTAAGGTCATATAATATTTTTTGATTTGCGGTAATATGTACCCCCAAATAGAACCTTTCTTCCATGCAAAGGGGTAGCTAGGTAAAAGTATTGATTTTTCAAAATTAATTTAAAAGTTAGATAGGTGCCCATATCTGTCCACTTCCTGCATAAGAGCTGTTAAGGATGTCTGTGGTGTCGAAAGATAGAATAATAGGTCGTCAGCATAAGCCGATACTTTATGTTCCACATCCCCAATACCTATCCCTGATATCTCCCCATTCTGATCTTGCAAAGAAATGGTTCTAATATTATAGCAAATATTAATGGTGAAAGTGGGCACCCCTGTCTTGTCCCGTTTCGTATATTAAGATAATTTGATACTGTACCATTTACTTTGACCCTTGCTCTTGGGTTTGCATAAAGGGCCATTATCCATCCCATCGTGCGTTCACCCAGGCCCACCCCCCTCAAGACTTCACTCATAAAGCCCCAGTTCACCCAATCGAAAGCTTTTTCAGCATCCATTGATAGAACGATCTTTAGGGCTTTCTTTGGGCCATATTTCATCCAATGAAGATGAAGTGCCCTGATGGTGTTATCCCTTGCCTCACGTCCTTTCATAAAACCTGTCTGATCTGGATGCACTAGCCCCCCGATATGTTCTTGCAATCGTAGTGCTAAGATTTTGGCCAACAGTTTAGTATCCGAGTTGAGCAGAGAAATAGGCCTGTAATTGGCACAACACTGTGGATCTTTCCCTTCCTTTGGGAGTACAGTAATGTACGCCAACAGGGCTTCTGATGGTAACGGATTAGTCGCACTAATTGTATTTAAATACTGTAATTACATAATGGTCTTATCAACTCAGAGGAAAACTTTTTATAGTAAATATTTGTCAAGCCATCTGGGCCAGGGCTTTTCCCTATCGGCAAGGCTGCTATTACTCTGCTCAACTCTTCAACTGTGATTGGATGTTCCATTTCTGCTGTAACTATCTCCGATAGGGTGGGCATTGATGATTCCTTAATATATTCTCGTATCTCCTCCCTTCTTTGTTCCTCCCTATTTTCTATTTGTGAAGTCTTGGGTGTCTGGATATTATATAGTGTTTCATAGAATCTATGAAATACTTTCGCTATGGCCTGGGTTTCCACTATCTTTTTGTTTCGACTTAACAAGTTATGGACATGTCTAGATTCTTGTTGCTTTTTAAGTTGTTTAGCCAGTAACCGACCGCATTTGTTCCCTTGCTCATAGAACCTATGAGCAAAGTATCTGCATTTGTTATTTATTTTTCAGTCTAGACATTGTGCGAGTTCTGCTCGAAGGTTCCCTAGTTGTTTGCTCTCTAAGGGGTCAAGGTTTTTTTATGCTTAATCTCCAGTACATTGATTTTCTCTAATAAATCTGTCACTTCCTTCCTTCTTTCCTTCTTGATGTGAGCCCCATAAGCTATTAGTTCTCCTCTTATAACTGTTTTAGGAGCCTCCCACACTGCCTGATCTGACACCTCACCTGGTGTATTCCTCTCAAAATAGTCCCTTATTTTGACTGACAGTTCCTCGGTTATCTTTTTGTTATCTAATATTGATTCGTTCAGTCTCCACGTCCGTTCTATATAGCCAGGCTGGGTCGGAGAGAGTGTCAACGTTATTGGGGCGTGATCTGAGAGGGTTATGGACTCAATGGTGCAATTTCGAACCTTTTCTAAATAGAATTGATCTACCATAAATACGCGAGTACATTTTGTGTGTTTTAGAGTAATAGCTGTAATCCTTTACTCCATTGTGCATTACCCGCCAACTATCGACCAGATGTTGAGTGCGTAGAAGTTGTTTTAAATGCTTTAGAGCTCTAAAAGATAGAGATATTTTCTTTGATGTTGTGTCCAAACTTGGGTCCAGCACAATATTGAAGTCTCCGCCCAAGATCAAACAGCCTTCCCTAAATTTCTCCAGCATCTTCAACATTTTAGTAAGAAAATTAATTGTCCCTATATTTGGTACGTAAATTGCAGCAAATGTGTATTGCTGGCTATGTATTGTACCTTTAACAAATAAAAAACGACCTTCTCTGTCAGCTTGTACAGACTTCAATACCCATTGGCAAGTTTTCTTGAAAGCAATTGTAACCCCCCTTGCTCTAGCAATAGGCGATGTTGCATGGTACCAGTAATTGAACGTGTGTCCAGGCATAACAGGTATAGACCCCTCCCTAAAATGCTTTTCTTGTAAAAACGCTATATCCACAGCATAATGGTGCAGTTCATGAGCAGAGTCATCTTAATCTAATTTATCTGTCCCAGCATAGAGTTGGTAGGTAAAGCTTGCGATTTATTGTAATTCACACAGAGGCCTGAAGCCATGGCAAATATTGGGGAGAGACGTCAAAGGGGAAGATACAAATAGTAGAAGATCGTCGACAAATAGAGAGCACTTATGGGTTTGAGTGCCTCAAATTATTCTGTGTATGTCGGGATGCTCCCTGATAGCTATGGCTAAGGATTCTATTGCGATAGCAAAAATCAATGGAGAGAGGGGACAACCTTGCCTTGTACCTCTCGAGATGCCGAAAGATCCAGGGTAATAGCCCTGCAGATGTATCTAGGCCTCCGGGGCTAAATACAAACCCCTGATGATATTGAAAAATGACTCGCCAAAACCCCAGCGTTTCAAAATGGCGAATAAATAAGGCCATGAGACAGAGTCATAAGCTTTCTGAAGATCTAAGGAAAGTGTAAAACCTTCCTGAGCTGGACCACCATCCCACTAAATTCAAGAGGGAGATGATGTCAATTGCCATGCGGATCTGGCCTCTGTCTCCTAGGAATTAAACCCACTTGATCTTTATGGATAACATTGATTATTTTTAATCGTCATGCTGCTAGCATTAGTAAATAGATAGGAAAATACAGTATATCATATTTACTGGTTTTAACCTTTTTTTTTTTTTACATTTCTTCAGTGACTTTCTGGTTTCTTGCCTAGGCAAATATTGTCATCACAAGAGTCTTCAGGAGGGGAAGAGCGATGGAAGGGTTTTCTCAGATAAGCACCCTCTACTGCATGCACGCATGAGCTAAGGGCAGATGAATTCCAGGAAGTAAATGCTACATTAATCATTTGCCCTTACTCAAGATGACCATAGCCAGGCATACTAGGGGTCATTTTTCAAAGTGATTTCTCAACAAAATAAAACATGGAGACAGTAATGAATGAGGGAGTTTGCTTTGAATATTACAAATGATTTAAATAGTGTTTTTGGTTTGTGGTTCTCCGATGAAGTGAATATCCATTTTAAGACAAAACTATTCTTACAATATGTGAGCAAAAGTCAGTGTGCATAAGGTCTAATATGCACGCTAGCTAAAACTGAACTTTCTGTTGACCTAACAGTGGAGCTAATTGTTCCATTACTACCCACACAGAGTTTTGGATAAAATGCTGACTTAATAGAATTTCAATTTGTTTTACCAGATAAAACACACGTGTATTTCAACTTTATATATATTTTTTTCATTATTTACACTTATACTATGAGTATACACTCTGTGTACCTCGTATGTGGTTAGCCCACTATTTTTAAAATATTTTTTTTGTTATGAATATCAAACTTATCTTTAACCCTTTTATACTGAAAAAAAACCCGTCTCATAGCACCCCTCTAATAAGCTACAGTGAGACTGTTTTCTAAAATGTGAAAACACATATTAAATTGAACCTGTATGAGCAGAAACATAAAAACTGCCATTGCTAACATATTTTTAAAGGTTCAGGCTCCATATCTGACTCCTGGCACTACTATCTCCATGCTCTAAGGTCACTGAGTCACTAGGCAGTGAAGCCAGGATCCAAGATAACAGACATATAGTATGTACCTTGAAAGTACATCTATCCGTTTTTACATGTTTTATATTCTCCAGGACAGTTTTTTTTTATACATCAATATATTTTTGTTCAGAAATAAAATATTGCTTTAATATATTTATATACTGTATATACTCGAGTATAAGCCGAGTTTTTCAGCACATTTTTTTGTGCTGAAAATGCCCCCCTCGGCTTATACTCGAGTCACCTTTTGCGCCTGATCTCCCGGGCTTTGAGGACCCGGTACCGGCGGGCCGTAGGTCTCCTGGACCCCAAACTTAGCACACATGTAGCCCCACTCTTCCTCTACAAGTGTACAAGGTTTGTTGTCCGGAGGAGCTACGGCAGGGGAGCACTGATTTTTCAAAGCCGGGCACCCCTTCCATAGACTCCCATGTTAAACGGTCATTTCTCCAGAGACTTTGTGGACCCGGTACCGTCCGGTCGTAGGTCCCCTGGACCCGAAACTTGTCACACATATAACCAGATTCCTCCTCTACAAGTGTGCAAAGTTTTTTGTCTGGGGGACCTACGGCCGGGGAGCACCGATTTTTCAAATCCGGGCACCCCTTCCATAGACTCCCATGTTAAACGTCAGTCTAGTCATGGACACAGTGAGGCATAGACACAGTGAGGCATGGACACAGTGAGGCATGCACATGGACACAGTGAGGCACAGTGAGGCATGCAGATGGACACCCTAGGCTTATACTCGAGTCAATATGTTTTCCCAGTTTTTTGTGGTAAAATTAGGTGCCTCGGCTAATATTCGGGTCGGCTTATTTTCGAGTATATACGGTATATATTTTAAAGTGGTTCTAAAGGCTCAAGGTTTTTTACCTTCATGCATTCTATGTGCAGCAGCTCCCAGCCCCCCTAATACTTCTAATACTTACCTGAGCCCCAGCTTGATCCAGCAATGTACACAAGTGCCTCTGGGGACTCTGCTTTCTAATTGGCTGAGGCAGCAGTGTGAGCCATTGGTGACCGCTGCTGTCAATCACAGCCACTGAGCCAATCAGGAGAGAGAGGGAGAAGAGTAGAGCGACAGCTCTGTGTGGGTGCTTGCTCTGAGGGTGCTCAGCAGGAGGGAGGAGCCAGGAGAGCTGTCGGGGGACCTGAGAAGTGGAGGCTCAGGACTGCTCTGTGCCAAACCACTGCACAGAGCAGGAAAGTATGACATGTTTTTATTTCTTTTTTTTTTTAAAGACACTTAAATATCACATTAAATCTACCTTTCTAACCAACCAGTGGAATTCCTGAAGAGACAAATATTTTTCTCTTCTTAGCTGTTTAACCACTTGGCGTCCATGCTATAGCCGAATGACGGCTACAGCGCGGACCTGCTTTGCCGGGAGGCCGTCAATAGACAGCCTCTCCTTTACACGCTCCCCGCGTGCCCTATAGGGGCGTGCGCTGTGATCACTGAGTCTCGGGTGATCACAGATCCGTGTAAGAGGCCGATCCTGGCCCCTTACCACGTGATCAGCTGTAAGCCAATGACAGCTAAACACGTGATGTAAACAAAAGCTGACAGCGTGAGAGAAAAAAAAGCCGATCATCGGCTCTTGTGCAAGGGACATCGGTCCTGAAGAGGAAGGCCTCGTACACATGACCAGTTTTCTCGACAAGAAACCATCAAGAAAACTGCTGGCAGAGCTTTTTGCCGAGAAAACTGGTCGTGTGAATGCTTTCTCGTTGAGAAAACTGCTGGGAATCTCGACGAGAAAAATAGAGAACCTGCTCTCTATTTTCTCGTCTGGATTTTCGTCGGCCGGTTTCTCAATGAAAAAACTGTGTGTGTGTATGCGGCTACAAGCTTACCTGTCCTCCGGTAAGCCCGCGCATGCTCGGTGAGACTTCAACGCATGCGCGGTAGCTTACAAGGGTAGAGTAGGGTGAAGCAAGACTACGGCGATGGCATCGAATGTGACGAGTGCATGCTCGTCGTACTCGATGACGTCACCGCGTTCTTGCCATTCAAAAGAACGGCGGTTCTTTTGAATGGCCATCTGTATGCACGGCTTGGCAAGAAAAGCTTGCCGGGAATCTCTTTAGGAAAAACTACGTTTTTTTCCTGACGGGATTCTCAGCCGTGTGTACTAGGCTGAAGAGGCACATCTGCCTCATCTGTGCCCACCATTACTGCCTGCCGGTGTCACCTGCCAGTGCCCACCAGTGCAAAAAAGTGCCACCTATCAATGCCCACGAGTGCCACCTATCAATGCCCACCAGTGGTGCCAATCAGTGCCACCTAGCAGTGCTGCCTATCAGTGTCGCCTTCCAATGCCCATCACTGTCACACATCAGTGCCACTTCTCCGTGCCCACTAGTGCCACCTATCAATGCCCTTCAGTGGCACCCATCAGTGCCGCCTATCAGTGCCCACCAGTGCCGCCTATCAGTGCAGCCCATCGGTGCCCATCAGTGCAGCCTCATCAGCGTACATCAATGAAAGACAAAAATTACCTGTTTGCAAAATTTTATAACAAAATATAAACAGGTTTTGTATTTATTTTTTATTTTTTCGGTCTTTTGTAATTTTTTTAACAAAAAATAAAAACCGCAGAGGTGATCAAATACGACCAAAAGAAAGCTCTATTTGTGGGGGAAAAAATAAGGAGGGGGGTTTAAGTGGCCAGTACGCAAGTGGTTAAAAAACGAATGTGTTCAGAGCTCAGTAGTTCAAGCTCTTATTTACACACACCTGAACGTGTCACCCCCCCCCCCCCCCATTTTATCCCCTTCCTGACCATGTTAGAATGAATCTTAATTTGCTTGTTTATGCATGATGACACGCATGATGCTGCATTTTTATTGATTTCAATGAAAACACATGGGGGGGGGGCATAGATGTGAATTTAGCAGTTTATGCATTTTTGTTCATATAACACAACTTTTTTTCTTTATGAAATAAAGTATTGCACTGTCATATTGAGAAACGTGTGGCTTAAATAAGATGCCTGCAGTAAAGGTCATCCTACTACTTCAAAAAAAATAGACAAGCCATTCTGTGATCCCAGAGACTCCAGAATATACCAGATAAATGCTGTGAAAAATATGCCCTTTTAAAAAAAAAAGTATTGGAATTTTAAAAGCTTTGTAAATACTGTTTGGCATGCTTCAGGGGTCAAATCAAGTTTATCTTAAACATACACTGCATAATTTATAATGCATGTTGAATGTTCATAAATGAACTCAGAACTGTCTGTCTGCATCCAGACAAAATATGACTAATATGGTGTGCCTAGAGTTTATTCTGCTCATTGATTAATGATTATATAATGAAAATAAGTACAGTAACCATCACATTTATACATGTTGAAGAGCATACATTAGTTTCCCTCCAGCTGTCATGTCACTTCAGTGATTTAGTGTTTAGATGTAAAACACTGTAAACTTATGAAAAAGTTATTTGAATGAACTACAACTCTCCTGGGTGGAGGTACCCTTGTGGGCTGCAAAAATGACTGATTAGTCAGTGCT
Source organism: Rana muscosa (assembly GCA_029206835.1). Lineage (NCBI taxonomy): Eukaryota > Metazoa > Chordata > Amphibia > Anura > Ranidae > Rana > Rana muscosa. Next base: position 1,113,386,146 of record CM055122.1, on the reverse strand, counting down.
GGGTGATATTGATGTCTATGGTTGTTTTAGTGTAGTTATTTTTTCATTTTTGCATATGCATGAAGGTAAAAAAAAAAAGAACCTTCCGCATTTACAACCACTTTAAAAATTATTATACAAGACAAAAGAAAAACGAAAAAAAAAAAAAGGACAAGACAAAAAAAAATCTTCCAAACAGGACTAATATAAACAGTACAAATACTTCTTACACCCCCTGACCCCAAGAGGATGGAAAAAAAGAAAAGGCGAACAACTGTTCCCTCCATTCTAAAAGGACAAAAATGTGGAATCCCTGTACCTCAACATCAGAATCTGAAAAAAATAAATAAAAAATTCCAGGTCCAGCTCATGTCGTAGAAGTCCTTATGTGCTCCAGATGGCACATATAGCATGTATCCATCCTTAAAATGTTCTGAATAATGCTTGTATATGTCGATAGACTTTTTCACAGAATAATGAAATGTGATTAGATGTTAAAGGAGACGTCCAGCCTGAGCTTTTTAGGCTGGGCTTCTCCTATGGGTAGCAGGAGTGCAATTAGTTTTGCACTCCTGTAACCCATTTTCTGCGGAGAGTGGTCTGAAGTCCGCTCTCCGCTGACGTCACTGCCATCAGTCGGGGCAGCGCGTCATCCCGACTTCCAAATCTGGATCCGCCAATTGCCTTGATTGATAGCGGTTCGCTGAGATGCTCAGACTGCCAAGATTGCCGATCCCTGTCCCTCCAATGAGCGCGGAGAAGTAGAGCAAAAGCGATGCTGACTGACAGTCAGCATCGCTCTGCCCGGGGAGGAGTGAGAACCGAGCCATGTTCGGTGTTCTCAGTGCAGAGACGCCGGGGGACAGATGCAGCATTGGTCTGATGCTGCATCCACCGAGGTAAGTATGAATAGGAAAAAAATTAAATAACCCATACTTCTCTTTTAACATCTCATCTCGATTCCTAAAAGAAATGTCATTGCGTCTGAAAATGCTTGTTGCCTGGCTGACACAATAATATGTTTGCTCCAGAAAATGATTCCTTTAAAGACAGCACCATATTTTAAAAGCAGTACCATTTCCTCCAAATTAAAGCATACCTCCAAACCATAAAAGGCTCTTACACACGGCAATATAGCAGTACGTATGGCTGTACAGACTAAAATACATTTGTGGTGTCAGTGCCGGCCGAAGACATTGTGCTGCCTGGTACCAAGAATGAAATGCTGCCCCCCCGCCCCCCCCCCCAAAAAAAAAAAAAAAAAATCACGCCCACCAAAATGCCCCCACATCCATCATTTTATATCATGATAACTAAAGTGGACCTGTCATGGCTCTATAAAAAGGACCTGTTATGGCTCTATTCATGTATATAGGAGTATAAAGAGGACCTTCCATGGCTCTATACATGTATATAGAAGTATAATGAGGACCTGTCATGGCTCTATACATGTACCGTATTTTCCCCGTCTATAAGACGCCCCCATGTACAAGACGCCCCCCACTTTTCCAACCCAAAATTAAGAAATCAATATTTTACACATAGGTAAAACAGAACACATTTTTATTTAGTAATTACCGCAGGTAACGTTTAAATACTAGTATATTATGCAGGGGTTGTTCTTCCTGTTTTCTCCACTGTCTATCATACACTCTGCGGAGGCAAGTCCAAACTGTTTCTCTGCAGCTCTATTCCCACGCTCTTTTTTGCATAGCTGGCTACATTTGGCAGAGTAAGACAATCACTTACTTTTATTATTTTCTGACATCTTGGTCCCAGAACACTCCGGTCCCTGTTGCATCTGTGCATCTCCACTTCCAACAGGATCGCATCTGCTCACTCTCCACCTCCACCCCCAGCTTTAGCTGACGTCAGTAACATACGGCTCGTGATTGGAGAAAGCCACTTGACAAGCTATGGGCCGCGACGCACCTTCGCGGATGTCTCCCAGGCTGACCAACCGTGTATAAGACGCTGTTCGATTTACAGGCTATTATTTTAGGAAAAAATAGCGTCTTATCCACGGAAAAATACGGTTTATAGAAATATAAAGAGGACCTGTCATGGCTCTATACATGTATGTAGGAGTATAAAGAGGACCTGTCATGGCTCTATACATGTATGTAGGAGTATAAAGAGGACCTGTCATGGCTATATACATGTATATAGAAGTATAAAGAGGACCTGCCATGGCTCTATACATGTATGTAGGAGTATAAAGAGGACCTGTCATGGCTCTATACATGTATATAGGAGTATAAAAGGACCTGTGCGTAGCCGGCGGCCGCGATGTCACCGGCCACACATAGTGGATTGTCACTTGTCACAACGTCACCTGCCACACGTTGCAGATTGTCACTTGCCACAACGTCACCTGCCACACATTGCGGATTGTCACTTGCCACAACGTCACCTGCCACACGTTGCAGATTGTCACTTGCTGTGTCCCAGAGTAAAGGCAGGCAGCAGAGAGCTAATGTAATCTCTCTGCTGCCCGCACAGTGGGGGCGGAACTGCAGTGATGCAGGGCGGGCAGTGAGAGATGATGTCATCTCTCTGCTCCCCCGCCCGCTGTTTGGCCAGCAAGCCCGCTCACTTGCTGACTGTCCCGCCCGCTGACTGTTCCTCTGTTCTGCTCGCATGCTCCATTCACCTTGGCCCAACGCCCAGGTGAATGGAGCGCGCGGGGAGCGGAGCGGGCGGGCGTCAATTTGCCTCACAGCGGAGCGGGCGGAACGGGTTAGCGACAATTTGCCTCACAGTGCAGAGTATGGTTGCCACCTTTTCGTCAAGCCAAACCCGAACACATTAGCAGCACACGCCAATATATATATTTTTTTGTAGTACATTAAATTCATTACCTCTGTACAAAGCAATGCACAGCTATTTTTTTTTTTTATTTAGTATACCCTGTACATATATTTTTGTGATTAAATAAAATTTCTAATCATATGGAGTTAATCACAAGAGTCCCCCTTTATATCAGAGTCAACAGAGTTCTCCTTTAGATCTGAATCTGCAGAGTTCCCCTTTACATCTGAATGCACAGGGTTCTGCAGAAGAGGAGTGCAGAGGGTAAGATGGGGGCAGTATGTACAGGAGAGGAGTGCAGAGGGTATAATGGGGGCAGTATGCATAAGAGAAGTGTGGAGGGTATGATGGAGCAGTATGTATAGAAGAGGAGTTGAGAGGGTATGAGGGGGGCGGTTTGTACAGGAGAGGAGTGTGGAGGGTATGATGGGGCGGTATGTACAGGAGAGGAGTTTGGAGGGTATGAGGGGGGCAGTATGTACAGGAGAGGAGTGTGAAGGGTATGATAGGTGCAGTTAGTACAGGAGAGGAGTTCGGAGGGTATGATGGGTGCAGTTAGTACAGGGGAGGAGTTCGGAGGGTATGATGGGTGCGGTTAGTACAGGGGAGGGGTTCAGGGGGTATGATGGGTGCAGTTGGTACAGGAGAGGAGTTCGGAGGGTATGATGGGTGCAGTTAGTACAGGGGAGGAGTTCGGAGGGTATGATGGGTGCAGTTGGTACAGGAGAGGACTTCGGAGGGTATGGCGGTGGCAGAATGGGGAGGGATTTCTTGCTGTGTCTATGGGGTGACCAGGGAGTGATGTTGGGAAGATAGGGGAAGGAAAGTGACCATGAAATGATGGGGGGGGGGGGTAGGAAGCAGCTCTGAGTGACGTCTGTATGAAGTGGTCTGGGGGGGTGATGCAAGCTGGGGGGAGTTGGGGGCTGAGAAGTGGTCAGATAGCGATGTATATAATAAAAAAAAAACTCATCCACTAAAAACATACAACAATAAATCATACAACAGTACTACAGATCTATGTAATGGAGCTCCCAGCACTCTGTATACCCAGATAATGTGAAGGTAATTGATGACCATTCATATAACCCTGTGGTATCCAGGCTCTGAGTCTGTACAATCAGAGGTGTGAACTCACCACATATATACAGGTTACATGAATGGTTATAAATGACTTCACATTATGTAGTCTGAACAATTGGATTGGAGGATGTTTGCACAGACTTTTCATGCTTAGAAGTGATCTGTCAAATGTGATCGGGCTGCTGCAGACCCCCCCGACCCCCCCCCCCACACTCAAACTCACTATCTCCTCCGATTCTTCTGTCAACTTCTGTTAACCCTTCACTGCATCTCCTGAAGAAAAAAACACCTTGAAAGCAACTACTATCCACCCTAGAAAACTTCTCCCAGAAAAAATCAGCTCACCTCCTCCCTTCCTCTGGCCAGCCTGACAGGAGACAGTGAGCTCCGCCCCCCAGTTCTCACAACACTCCGCACTGGTGATTGGGGGGGGGGAGGTTGAGTCGGAGATAACAGGGACCCCGCACTGCACGAGACTGGAGGGAGGGGGAAGAGACAGAAAGGAGTTTTTTAAATCCAGAACACACACCGCAGCCGCAGGCACAGTGTATTCTTTACAATGCCGCTGCTGCTGTTTCACAGTGAAAGGTGGAGTGGGGGAGAGGAACGGGCGGAATGGGATGGCGGGCAGGCGGCAATTTGCCGCCCCCCTAAAAGTGCCGCCTGGTACAATGGTACCATCGGGTCCCATGGTAGGGCCGGCCCTGTGTGGTGTCCAGGAGCTACTGGTGCTACATAATTTCGCACATAGACATGCATAGGCGTACGTAGCTGTACACACTTAATCGCCGGTACTTGCATTTACACATGCGTTCTTATGGATGTATTTCCACAAATGCAAATTTCACCCTTAAAAATTTGGGATAAGTCTCTTATCTGCGTTTACATTTGGGTGCATTTACATTTGTATCTGTTTTTTTTATTTTTTATATATATATATTTTTAAGCTGGTATGTTGCCAATAGTTTGATATTTTTTCACTTGAATGTTGCTATTTCTTCATTTTACTTTGGAGCTCAGCTGAGGTGTTTAGATAAAATACCCATACACATCCAAGCAGACCTGCTGTCATTTAGCAACAAAAATTGTATATGAGAAACGTACTCTTACTGATCACATGTTATATTGAACCTAAAAGAATATTTACAGTATACTTGCTTTACAGATTTCACACAGCATAGGTGCTTCCCCTTCAGGCTGGGTTCACACTGCTGCCGGATGCGGCTCACAGCCAGGGGTTTAATCTCCTGTCATGCGAATTGGATGTAGGGAAACCCACATCCAATTCACACTAGTGTGAACCCAGCCTCAGACAGATGACCCTAGCATGAAAGGGCCTCATGATAAGAAGCTATTTTTCATTGCTGAGAATAGCTAACCTGTGCTCTCTGCGTGTAAATTTTTCCGACTTTACAATCACCAGATCCCTAAAACCAGGCTCACTGTAAAATACAAATCTCTATCTGTGCAGAATAATTCTTAATGGGAGGTTGTGGTTCAATATAATCACTTGGTGCACGCTCAGTTTTCTGGTGAGAAATGTTACAGGGTCTGCATCCATTTAAATGTAAATGGAGTTTTTTTTCACAGAGGGAGCCTAAAATCTGGTTTGTATCTTAGGCCCCTTTCACACTGATGGACCGAGCAGGTCCATCTGTTAGTTTTTCAGACATACTCGAACGGACCATTCGTTACTGTCTATGGAGCTGCAGAGCCGCTGACCCCCGCCGGCATCTGATCCGGTGCACTAAAAACAGACGGATGGGGTTCTGTTCCCCATCCGCACGGCGGATTCAATGACAGATGTAAATGGATAGGTGGTTCGTTTCCATCTGACTGCTCTATAGAGAACAGCGGACTGTGTCTGTGTCTGCTCTTCATAGCGGAGCATACACTGACCTGTCATCCACCTTCTCAGTGAGGATCAGCAGAGAAATCCCCCGCAGAGCAGGTGGATCCGCTTGATAGAGTCTGCCTCATCTGAAAGGGGCCTTAGTGCAGACTTATGAAAGAAAAATAAACACTCATGAAAACTCCTGGGATGTGTGACATCATTTTGGCATAGGCCATAAACCAAGAAGCAACTGAAGAAATGTAAACAAAAGTTTAAAACAAGTAAATAAAATATACCTTCCTATCTTTTTACTAATCCTAGCAGAGGTAGTTAAAGTGATACTAAAGGTTGTTTTTTTTTTTTTTAAATAAGAAACATGTCATACTTACTTCCACTGTGCAGCTCGTTTTGCACAGTGGCCCCGCACATCCTCTTCTGGGGTCCCTCGGCGGCTCCTCCCTGCATTAGATAACCCCCTAGGAGTAGCACTCTCCCGAGGGGTTACCTTGCGGGCGCACTCCTGAGTCATTCATTTGGCCTCCATGCACGCCGTGTGTATGACTCAGCCCTGCCCCCCAGAGCCCGTGTCATTGTATTTGATTGACAGCAGCGGGAGCCAATGGCTCCGCAGATATCAATCTATCCAATCAAAACAGGACACACTGGAGAGGAGGACGGCGGGGACACGCAGAGGAGATGAAGCGGCTCAGGTAAGTAAAATGGGGGGCTGGGGGGCCGGTGACTGCCAGGTGAAAAAACACGAAGGTTTACAACCCCTTTAAAGAGGCTCCCCCCTCAAAAAATAAAATAAAAGTCAGCAGCTACAAATACTGCAGCTGCTGACTTTTAATATTAGGGTACTCACCTGTCCAGGAATCCAGTGGTGTCCTCACCTGAGCCGGTTTTTCAATTGGGTGCTGGTGCCACCATCTTGACTAAGGGAAATCGACAGTGAAGCCTTGAGGCTTCACAGCCGGTAGCCTGCTACGTATGCGCGAAGCGCACTGCCCTTTTAGTAAATAGTCTGGCTGCGGGGAGGTGGGGGCGCTAAACTTCTGGCTCAGTTCACCCAAGTTCCCCCCCCCAAAGGTGCCAGATGTGGCAGCGGAGGGAGGGAGGGAGGAGGCAGACAAGTGGAACTTACCCCTTTGGGTGGATCTCTGCTTTAATGTTGATTGAGAGAGTTTATTTCTCCTTTAAAGTCTTTAACAAAGGAGGAATAGCTTTGCTAGGATCAGAAAGTTAGGCTCTGTACACCTGAGTGCCCAAAGGGAGTGCCAACTGTAAATTTTTTGCCAGGCAGTAAGTGGTTTCCTTATTCTCAATACACAAAATCTTCATTGAGCTACAGCGAGTGCATTTAAATTATTGTGCTCTGTAACATTTTGGTGAACTTTAACTGCACTGTTCAATGAACTCCCAGAAGTGGTCCCCACCTAGAGAGGGTTTGAGCTCACACAGATGAAAAAGAGGAGCTTTATGCATGCCTGCATTCATATGCTTGCTTAGCCTTTGATGAGAAACGTAGATAGAACAGAAATAGGTATGTGGGGACATTGTAGACCCCACTCTCATGTTAGAGTCAGGCCAGCTGTTTCTATGGTAGCCCAGCAGACAACTATTTGTGGAAAACCGCTGGTAGCACATTTTAAAACCTGATTCAGGCGAATAGATGATTTATAAACGGACTGATTCTTTACAAGTATTTTTTATTATTTGTTGGGATGTGCATGTCCTCTTTTTATACCAGCAAATGTGCCTACAACTAAACAACCATGCTGCAACAAATATTTGTATATTGAGGAACCTTCCCGATTTAGAAATAAAAAATGTTCTGGTTCTATTACTCATTGAAGGATTGACCTGCAGTATTTAGCAAAACAATGCTTTCCTCTAGTGAGATTAGTTAAAAAACAGCAGAGTGAGCAGGCACACAATTCTTTTTTTTATTCTACTTGTCAAAACTGTCCTCTTGAGCATGATTGCACAGTTTTATCACTGAGAGACTTCTGTTCAAGAGATAAAGAGCTCTATTTTCCCTGCACTTTTGGGAAATAGGAATGGCTGTTGGCAATTTCACTGTTGAAAAGCTAATGAATATAATGTGCACCACTCCTCTTCTGAATGGCTGAAGGCCAAAGCCATTTTGTTCCAAAATCATCAGCATTGGACATTTGCTGAACCAGAGAGTTCTAGGTGTTAAATTCCAATGAATTACAGTAAGTCAACTGCTTGAGCTTTTTAAAAACCTGCAAACTGCAACAGGTAAATCTTGTATATACATCATCTAAAAAGCATTCACTAATATTCAGTCAGGTGGCCTCTGTACTGTCAAATGTAATCATGCTGTCAAGATGTAAGGAAATTGCCATTAACTCTAAGGTGGCATGTTGATGTTTGGTGACTGCAACCAGTTGCAGTCACCAAACACAAACATGCCACCTTAGAGCCAATAGAAATTTCCTTACATCTTACCATACCTTACATCATTTCCTTACATGCAATTTCCAATAGATTTTTTCTGTGTGGTTGGATTTTTTCCTAACAACTGTCCAAAATTGTATGCCTATAGACAATAATAGAGCAGCTTCAAATTGTTAAATTCACTATTGAAAAACATACCGTATATACTCGAGTATAAGCCGAGGCACCTAATTTTACCACAAAAAACTGGGAAAACGTATTGACTCAAGTATAAGCCTAGGGTGTCCATCTGCATGCCTCACTTTGTCCATGTGCATGCCTCAGTGTGTCCATGACTAGACTGATGTTTAACATGGGAGTCTATGGAAGGGGTGCCCGGCTTTGAAAAATCAGTGCTCCCCGGCCGTAGGTCCCCCAGACAACAACATTTTCTCACTTGTAGAGGAGAAATAGGGCTACATGTGTGCCAAGATCTGGGTCCAGGCTTTGAAAAATCGGTGCTCCCGGCCGTAGGTCCCCTGGACAATAAACTTTGCACACTTGTAGAGAAAGAGGGGGCTACATGTGTGCCAAGTTTGGGGTCCAGGGGAGCTACGGCCGGCCGATACCGGGTCCCCAAAATCCGGTAGATCAGGCGCAAAAAGGTGACTCGAGTATAAGCCGAGGGGGGCATTTTCAGCATAAAAAAATGTGCTGAAAAACTTGGCTTATACTCGAGTATATATGATATATCAGAATTGTTTTACATGCCAAAAATATTTGTCAAGTATTTAATATACTTTTGCGAACTCCCCACTTTGTAAAACCTTCAGTTCTGGGGATTCGGTGCCCCTATCTAACCTCCTTCCTACTCTGGAGGCTATTGATGAACATTCATAGAAATAAACTCTCTCAGTCAACAGTAACTAATTTGAATCCTTATGCTGCTAGCATTAGTAAGTAGATGCTGAAACTAACAGTCATTTTATATATTCTTGGAAAGGTTTGTGCACCTGGAACCTTGTACTTAAACCTGATAGTATCTCTCATCTCTTGAGGACTCTGGTAAGATTTCTGCACTTGAGATCTTAAATTTGCATACCAGCTCCAGGCCTTTTGAGAAGTCTTCTTTTTCTTCCATTTGAATTTTTTTATTATTTTATATTGTTCAAAAATGCAAAAAGGTGATGCTGGGACCATCCTAAACTTGGAAACAATGGCAAATAAGGAAATATGAAAAAGAAGATCTTGCCACTAGAGATGCCAGGTGCTTTCTTAGCTCACCAGGCTCAACCAGTAAACAAAATTTCATTATTATGTAGACTGACCCTTTAAACTAATTATGTACAGTTTTTAAAATTTTGATTTGTAAAGTTTCCAGCCTAATTTTTGAGATGACATTTACTTGATTATATCTAAGAACCCCGAAGAGAGTGAGCATTTCCTCTCCCGCAACAGATGGTAGGATCCGAGCATCTCATATTTTGGTTTCCTCAGGACCCATCAACACATTTTAAACTCATTGTGATGAAATTCTTTTGGGGAACCATGTACAAGGCCACTTCTTTGGTTGATTGACAAGTCACAGAGATTGATTTACTAAAGGCAAATAGGCTTTTCACTTTAAAAGTAAGTTTTACCTTTAGTGAATCAGGAGAAGCGCTGCTGACTTCCATCATCCAGTCAAGTGCAAGAAAAAAAATATGTGATTGAGTACAGCCTATTTGTTTTTAGTAAAATAATCCAGAGTCCAATTCTGCCTTATGTAGAGTGACTGTTGCTTTAGGAATACTAAAATCTGCATACAGGTATGGTAGGGTTACCTGCATATACAGTGGGGAAAAAAAGTATTTAGTCAGCTACCAATTGTGCAAGTTCTCCCACTTAAAAAGATGAGAGAGGCCTGTAATTGTCATCATGGAAACAAATCCAGACAATCACATTGTCTGATTTGGAAATAATTTATTTACAAATTATGGTGGAAAATAAGTATTTGGTCAATATCAAAAGTTCATCTCAATACTTTGTTATATATCCATTGTTGGCAATGACAGAGGTCAAACGTTTTCTGTAAGTCTTCACAAGATTGTCACACACTGTTGCTGGTATGTTGGCCCATTCCTCCATGCAGATCTCCTCTAGAGCAGTGATGTTTTGAGGCTGTCGCTGGGCAACACGGACTTTCAACTCCCTACAAAGGTTTTCTATGGGGTTGAGATCTGGAGACTGGCTAGGCCACTCCAGGACCTTGAAATGCTTCTTAAGAAGCCACTCCTTCATTGCCCGGGCGGTGTGTTTGGGATCATTGTCATGCTGAAAGACCCAGCCACATTTCATCTTCAATGCCCTTGCTGATGGGAGGAGGTTTGCATTTAAAATCTCATGATACATGGCCCCATTCATTCTTTCATGTACACGGATCAGTCGTCCTGTTCCCTTTGCAGAGAAACAGCCCCAAAGCATGATGTTGCCACCCCCATGCTTCACAGTAGGTATTGTGTTCTTGGGTTGCAACTCGGCATTCTCTCTCCTCCAAACACGACGAGTTGTGTTTCTACTAAACAGTTCTACTTTGGTTTCATCTGACCATATGACATTCTCCCAATCCTCTTCTGGATCATCCAAATGCTCTCTAGCAAACCTTAGACGGGCCCGGATATGTACTGGCTTAAGCAGGGGGACATGTCTGGCACTGCAGGATCTGAGTCCCTGGCGGCATAGTGTGTTATTGATGGTAGCCTTTGTTACGTTGGTCCCAGCTCTCTGCAGGTCATTCACTAGGTCCCCCCGTGTGGTTATGGGATTTTTGCTCATCGTTCTTGTGATCATTTTGACCCAACGGGGTGAGATCTTACGTGGAGCCCCAGATCGAGGGAGATTATCAGTGGTCTTGTATGTCTTCCATTTTCTAATATTGCTCTCACAGTTGATTTCTTCTCACCAAGCTGCTTGCCTATTACAGATTCAGTCTTCCCAGCCTGGTGCAGGTCTACAATTTTGTTTCTGGTGTCCTTCGACAGCTCTTTGGTCTTCACCATAGTGGAGTTTGGAGTGTGACTGTTTGAGGTTGTGGACAGGTGTCTTTTATACTGATAAAAAGTTCAAACAGGTGCCATTAATACAGGTAATGAGTGGAGGACAGAGGAGCCTCTTAAAGAAGAAGATGCAGGTCTGTAAGAGCCAGAAATCTTGCTTGTTTGTAGGTGACCAAATACTTATTTTCCACCATAATTTGCAAATAAATTCTTTCCAAATCAGACAATGCGATTGTCTGAATTTGTTTCCACATTTTGTCTCTCATAGTTGAGGTATACCTATGATGACAATTACAGGCCTCTCTCATCTTATTAAGTGGGAGAACTTGCACAATTGGTGGCTGACTAAATACTTTTTTGCCCCACTGTACCTATGGCAGTTCACTGTCTGCTGCTTAGCCTAAATGTCCTGCTGTCCTGCTCAAGCTAAGCCCCGCTGCCACACATTTCTATTGGCCCATCACTTTGATTGAGTGCCTCACTGGCCAATAGGAGTGGGCACAGGAGGAGATATACAAGCTTCAACATTGTTAGAATTGGAGCTTTGCCCAATACAAATTGCCTGGGGCTTAGGGAATCAAAAGATGCTGAAAGTTGCTGCAGGTATGTACCAGTGGTATGTATGTACTACAGGTACCTCTGGGTGCCTGTAGGTCATGCTTTGAATGAATTTAAAGTGACAGGATATCTTTAAATTTTCTTAGAATTTTTCCAAACTCACGTAATGTAGAATTGCTGTTATAATATGCTCCCATAAAAATAGAAAGTAGACATTAATGATCACAAATCTCTAATCTCTTTTTGCATTGAATCCCAATTAAGTTACTTCATCAGCTTTAGATTTGTTTTAGATGGCCACATTTCATTTATAAAATAGTTGTTTATTATTATCAGGTAATGCGTGCAGACATAGTTAATGTAGAATAATTTACAACTTACATCATAAAGATATGCATGCGTACATTTTTTTGTTAATGAGAAAAACAAAATTAGTCAATATATTTGCTTAGAAATTAGACACTACATTAATTTCAGCTTTACATTAATTATTTGTAAATCACCAGTTACTTAACTTTGCTTATTAAAATAACATATTTGTTTTGAAGTGTACATCTCTGTGGTAGGTTTCCAGCCTGCAATTAATGTGACTCATTGGAGTAATACATCTTAGCAATAGGGCTGTGTGATGTTTTGAATTAATTATAATATAGAAAATCATGTCTTTTTTCTTTTTAACCCTGAGCACTGACCACAAACTGTGTTGGCTTATTATAGGAGGACTGCAATCAAAATGAAAAAAATAAATAAATATATATATATACTGTACATATCTGTAATATCCCATCTTTGCATACGTTTTACGCAGTGATGTGCACTTTAATTGCATTTCCATGCTGGACTCTAGGGGAAAGCTTCTTTTACCATGTGCTAAATGCTGACAAATATGGATGCAAGCATGTGTTTTGTCTGCTTACGCGTATTCCTGTGGGCCCTGACTTGTACTAAAAAAATGCACCTGCATGCAAAAAAATCCAAAATTACAAATGTGTAAATGCATTGTTTGGGCATTAATTAAACTGGGTTTTCAGCTGTAGAGTAGAACACGTGTTGTGCTGCACAGGTTTAAAAAGAGCCTATGGAGCATCTATTACTCCTCATTAACTCAAACATGCACTTTTCTGTTTCAGTTTTACAATCCCTATTATCTAAAAATGATTGTGCTGGTGTATGGTTCATTAAGAACACACTAATTTGCATTGCATAACATTAAATGTTTTCTTTAGGAATATTAAGTTACTAAAGAATGTGCACTCAATTCTTGAATAGTTGTTTTGGATTAGGAAATGATGATACATTTTCCTCGATTTCCATTTCCTGTAGAAGAGAAAATGAGGGTTGGTAGAAAAAAATTGAGCAAAAAACTGATGATGCACAGTAACCCAAAGCAACCAATAGTCATGTCTCCAGTAAGCCTAAACCTGGTAGCTATGGGTTCTTGTCCTGATCGGTTGGTAAGTTTTTATGGCAACAAGGAAGTCTGCGGTAAACTATCAGTTTTCAGAAGTGTTCAAAAGAGGGGGCAGATTATTCACAAATAAATAAATAAAAATGTTTATATGCCTTAACGTACTATACCTAAAGCTTACCAGGTCTGTAACAATCAGTATACAGATGAAGGTGCACAATTGCATTGTGCAATATATACATATTAGCTATAAATCTTAAATTGTTATTTTTATTTCCCCTTGTCAAAGAATTTTATTTCAGCAGAGAAAATAAAGTTGGTACAATAATACATGAGTCGTCTTACAACATGTACCGTATATACTCGAGTATAAGCCGAGTTTTTCAGCACATTTTTTCGTGCTGAAAATGCCCCCCTCGGCTTATACTCGAGTCACCTTTTTGCGCCTGATCTCCTGGATTTTTGGGGACCCGGTGCTGGCCGGTATGTAGCCCCACTCTTCCTCTACAAGTGTGCAAAGTTTGTTGTCTGGGGGACCTACGGCCGGGGAGCACCAATTTTTCAAAGCTGGGCACCTCTTCCATAGACTCGCATGTTAAACGGTCATGTACACGTAAAAGTATCTGGAGAAGAGTACTAGAAGAAAAGAAAAAATCAGCAACGCACATATCATTAATGCTTATTACATGTGTTTACATAATTTAGAAGCTTGTGTTGGCCTTTAACCACTTGACCTCCGGAAGATTTACCCAACTTCCTGACCAGGCCATTTTTTTGCGATACAACACTGGGTCATGCAACGCTGTGCTCAAATAAAATGTATGTCTTTTTTTTCCCCCCACAAATAGAGCTTTCTTTTGGTAGTATTTAGGGCTGCAACTAACGATTATTTTCATAATCGATTAGTTGGCCGATTATTGTTTCGATTAATAGATTAATCGGTTAATAACCTTAATAAAAAAAAAAGTAATTTTGCTGCGATTTTCATTTTTCATTTATTTTTGGCCAATTTGTTGTTGGGCAGATTAAAAAGCACAAATTGCCGCAAAAAAACGCATTATTACGTAGTTTTCTGCACCTTCTCCATTGAACTATATTGAACCAAAAAAACAAAATAGCACCCACCGCTTTGCGTTAAAAAAAGTCCTTGCCCTTTCCAAATACCGTATATACTCGAGTATAAGCCGAGATTTTCAGCCCTTTTTTTGGGGCTGAAAGTCCCCCCCTCGGCTTATACTCGAGTCATATAAATTTTACATTGTAAATATTACCTGTAAAGAATTTGCGGCTGCGGCGTCCATCGTTCGAATTCCGCGGCGTCCATCGTTCAAAATTCCGCGGTCTCTTCCTGTTCCTTCCTTGATAGGCGAGTCTCAGCAGACACTCTCCGCCTATCAGGAACGTTCTCTCATCCTCAGTTTTCCAGCAGACGTCTGTGATTGGCGGAATACCCAACACAGTGTCTGCTGGGAAAACTAAATGTGAGAGAATAATCGTGATAGGCGGAGAGTGTCTGCTGAGACTCGCCTATCAAGTAAGAACAGGAAGAGACCGCGGAATTCGAACGATGGACGCCGCGGAATTTGAACGATGGACGCCGCAGCCGCAACTTCTTTACAGGTAATAATTACAATGTAAAAATTTATATTTACAGGGAACAGCGAGCTAGGGAACAGTGGGGCATAGGCTTATACTCGGGTCAGTGAGGTTTCCCAGTTTTTTGGGCAACATTAGGTACCTCGGCTTATACTCGAGTCGGCTTATACTCGAGTATATACGGTACGCAGCAGCTGAAAAAAATCATGGATGTGAACGTGTCCCACAGGAAACCATGTAAATGAACTGTAGTGTGTTTCTGCAAAAAACACCTAAAAACACAGAGGTGTGACCCAGGCCTGAGATGTTTAGTAACATAATGGGGTTAAAAAAAAAAACTAAATTTAGTACAGAAAATAGCAAATCGCTACTGTAAGGGGGTTCATTTTTTTTTACTGTGGGACAGTGAATGTAATATTTGCAGTAGCGATTTGCTCTTTATGTACTATAAAGGGCTAATTTGAGTTTTTTTAACCCCATTATGTTACTGGTCGATTAATCGATTATTAACCACTTAACGACCGCCCACTGTAAATATACGTCGGCAGAATGGCACCGACAGGCAGAATCACGTATATCTACGTGACTGCTTTTGTATAGTTGGGGGGTCCGATCGGACCCCCCTTCTTTACAGTGAGCGGTGGTTAACTGATCGGGAGCGATCAGGCATGAGGGGACGGCCGTTCGATTCCGGCCACCCCCCTCAATCGCTCCCGGCGAATGAGAGAGCTTCCCCTGCCTGTGTAATGTTTACACAGGCAGAGGAAGTGATGTCATCTCTCCTGCGGCGCTCACATATACCGAGCGCCGTACAGGAGAAGATGCCAGGTTAGTGCACAAAACACTACACTGACACCAGGACACATAGGTACATAAATCGCCCCCCCAGACACCCCAGATCACCCCCCAGCCCCCAGCCACAGTGTCACTGATTGCAGTGACCATTTATTTACTGATCACTGCAATCAGTGACATTTGTGACTGTAAAAGTGTCACCAAAGTTTAGTTTTAGGTCCAGTGTAGCCCCCAAACCCCCCCTAATAAAGGTTTAACCCCCTGATCGCCCCCCAGATAACCCTTTCACCCCCTATCACCACTGTCGCTAAGCGATCATTTTTCTGATCGCCGTCTTAGCGTCGGTGATGCCGATCGGTAGCCAGTAATTTTTTTTAGGTTCGCCGCAGGTTTTTATAGCGTCGAGTACCCCCATATATTACCTAATAAAGGTTTAACCCGCTTGATCGCCCCCCCAGGGTAACCCTTTCACCCCCTAGCACCGCTGTCACTAAGCGATCGTTTTTCTGATCGCTGTTTTATTGTCGGTGATGCCGATCGGTAGCCAGTTTTTTTTAGGTTCGCCGCAGGTTTTTATAGCGTCAGGTACCCCAATATATTACCTAATAAAGGTTTAACCCCTTGATCGCCCCCCAGGTAACCCTTTCACCCCCTATCACCACTGTCGTTAAGCATTCGTTTTTCTGATCGCTGTCTTATTGTCGGTGATGCCGATAGGTAGCCAGTTATTTTTTTTAGGTTCGCCGCAGGTTTTTATAGCGTCAGGTACCCCCATATATTACCTAATAAAGGTTTAACCCCCTTGATCGCCCCCCAGGTAACCCTTTCACCCCCTATCACCACTGTCGCTAAGAAATCGTTTTTCTGATCGCTGTCTTAGTGTCGGTGATGCAGATCGGTAGCCAGTAATTTCTTTTAGGTTCGCCGCAGGTTTTTATAGCGTCAGGTACCCCCATAAATTATCTAATAAAGGTTTAACCCCCTTGATCGCCCCCCAGGTAACTCTTTCACCCCCTATCACCACTGTCGATAAGCGATCATTTTTCTGATCGCTGTCTTAGCGTCGGTGATGCAGATCGGTATCCAGTAATTTTTTTATAGGTTCGCCGCAGGTTTTTATAGCGTCAGGTACCCCCATATATTATCTAATAAAGGTTTTAACCCCCTAATTGCCCCTAGTTAACCCTTTCACCAGTGATCACCATATAAGTGTTACGGGTGACGCTGGTTAGTTAGTTTGCTTTTTATAGTGTCAGGGCACCCGCCGTATATATAACCCAATAAAGGTTTAACCCCCTGATCGCCCGGCGGGTGATATCAATTAGGTTTTAGTGTCAGAGAGGGTCTGCGTCACACCCCAGGCAGCGTCAGGTTAGTGCCAGTAACGCTAACACCCACGCGTGAAGCATACACCTCCCTTAGTGGTATAGTATCTGATCAGATCAATATCTGATCTGATCAGATCTATACTAGCGTCCCCAGCAGTTTAGGGTTCCCAAAAACGCAGTGTTAGCGGGATCAGCCCAGATACCTGCTAGCACCTGCGTTTTGCCCCTTCATCCAGCCCAGGCCACCCAAGTGCAGTATCGATCGATCACTGTCACTTAAAAAACACAACACACATAACTGCAGTGTTCGCAGAGACAGGCCTGATCCCTGCGACTCCAGTGCTGTAGGAGGTGATTTCACCATCACAGTTAAAAAAAAAAAAAAAAGAAGCATATATGCCGAAGCATTGGGGCAGCAGGGGCGGAGGAGCGATTTTTGCTCCTAATGCCGCGTACATACGGTCGAAATTCCGACGGAGGCTTGCCCGTGGAAAAGTCCGACCATGTGTGTGCGGCATAACTTTTTTGCGGGAGGATGCCCCCATGCTTCGGCATATATAAATGGTGCATGTATGCCCATCATTAGAAGTGGTTGGATGAAGGGCGGTATTCTAATGGTGGGCATACCCACCGATCAATCTCTTTTTTCGTTCAGCCAACTGGCTGCATGAAAAAAAAAGATTACAATACGTGTCCAACAAGGACCAGCAACGTACTGGTATGTTGCTGGACTTTGAATGTTTATACCAGAATGATGCCTGCGGGTTTAGGTATCATCTTGGTATCATTCTTTTCAACCAGCGGCCGGCTTTCATGTAAAAGCAATCCTAGTGGCTAATTAGCCTCTGGACTGCTTTTACAAGCAGTGGGAGGGAATGTCCCCCCCCCCCCGGATATAAAAAGCGCCATTGGGAAATTGGGAAAGCATTTTATCACACCGATCTTGGTGTGGTCAGATGCTTTGAGGGCAGAGGAAAGATCTAGGGTCTAGAAGACCCCAGTTTTTTCAAAAAAGAGTACCTGTCACTACCTATTGCTATCATAGGGGATATTTACATTCCCTGAGATAACAATAAAAATAATAAAATAAAAAAATATGGAAGGAACAATTTAAAAATAAAATAAAAAAGCAAAATTAATAATAAAAAAAAAAAAGAAAAACACCCCTGTCCTGCCCTGCTCTTGCCCAATGGCGAACGCAAGCGTCGGTCTGGCGTCATATGTAAACAGCAATTGCACCATGCATGTGAGGTATCACCGCGAAGGTCAGATCGAGGGCAGTAATTTTAGCAGTAGACCTCCTCTGTAAATCTAACGGGGTAACCTGTAAAGGCTTTTAAAAATGTATGTAGTTTGTCGCCAATGCGCGTTTGTGCGAAATTTTAAAGCATGTCGTGTTTGGTATCTATGTACTCGGCCTAAGATCATCTTTTTTATTTCATCAAACATTTGGGCAATATAGTGTGTTTTAGTGCTATAACTTTTGCGCAAACCAATAAATATACGCTTATTGACATTTTTTTTACTAAAGACATGTGGCTGAATACATTTTGGCCTAAATGTATGACTAAAATTGAGTTTATTCGATTTTTCTTATAACAAAAAGTAGAAAATATCTTTTTTTTTCAAAATTTTCCGTCTATTTCCGTTTATATCGCAAAAAATAAAAATCGCAGAGGCAATCAAATACCATTAAAAGAAAGCTCTATTTGTGTGAAGGAAAGGACGCAAATTTCGTTTGGGTACAACATTGCATGTCCGCACAATTTACAGTTAAAGCAGCGCAGTGCAAAATTCTGAAATCACCTCTGGTCCTCTAGCTACCAAATGGTCCGGGGCTTAAGTGGTTAAAATAGTAATCAATTAATTTCATAATCGATTAGTTGTCGATTAATCGATTTGTTGTTTCGGCCCTAGTAGTATTTGATCACCTCTGGGGTTTTTTTGTTTTTGCTCTATAAAAAAAGATTAACCATTTTGAAAAAAAAACCCAATATTTTTTACTTTTTTTGCGGCGGACATTCTGACACTAATTGACACTTTTTGGGGACCTGTGACACTAATACAGTGATCAGTGCTAAAATATATGCACTTTCAGTGCACTAATGACACTGGCTGGAAAGGGGTCAACATCAGGGGCGATCAAAGGGTTAACTGTGTGCCTAGCCTGTGTTTTACTTTACTGTCTGTGCTGCTTTTACCAGGGGAAGAAATTACCGTCAATTTACTTCCTGCTTTACAGGGACACAAACTCCATCCCTTCCCTCTTGTCAGAACGGCGATCTGCCTTTTTTACATAGGTACAGCTCTGCATAGGAACCAGTCAGCTTTCAGGTTGTTTTTCAAACTTAATTGAACAAGCTGAAGTTAGAAGCTGATTGGCTACCGTGCACAGCTGCACCAGATTTTGCACGCTCCAGTTTTAGAAAATCAACCCCAATGTGTGTTACAAAAGTATGGGACATTTCATGCCCTACGGAAATGTGCACAGGTTCTAGATACTTCTGTGATTTTGGCAGTATGATGTGCTACTTGTAATAGGGGCGTCTACGTGTAATCGAGAGGCATAAAGAACTGTGTGCTATAGAAAACAATGAGCTGCTGTATATAACAAGCATTATTGACACTTGAGCTTCTAGAAGTAGAGTGACAATTGATTGGCTAGGGACAGTTGATCTTAAAAATGTGCTGTCTGGCCAGTCAAAGCCCCTAACACATGGTGGAGGATAAAGAGAGTATTAAATAAGGGTGCAGGATTTGTTGGAATGAATATATAATTATTTTGGCCAGAAAGCTCCATGCATAGATGCATCGTTTTGTAAAGGAAGTAGTTATTTCACAATCACTTTTTCCATGAAGTAGGAAAAATAGGATTACCTGTAAAATCCTTTTCTTGGAGTACATCACGGGACACAGAGCAGCCATAGTAATAAAACAAACAATATTTTATACTTTATGATATAAAACGCACTCCAATAAAAATTTTAAGAAAAATCTTCATAAAATTAAGCCAATATGTATTCTGCTACACGTTTTTGGTAAAAACAAATTCCAATAAGCGTATATTGATTGGTTTACCTGAACGTTTATAGCGTCTACAAATTATGGGATATGTTTATGTATTTTTTTATACTAGTAATGGCGGCGATCAGTGACTTATAGCGTGACTGCGTTATTGTGGTGGACAAACTGACACTTTTGACACTTTGCAGGAATCAGTGACACTAATACAGTGATCAGTTCTAATAATATGCACTGCCACTGTACTAATGACCGGGAAGGGGTTAACCATCTATGACAAACAAACTGTTAACTGTGTGCGTAGCCAGTGTTTTTGTGTACACCGTGTGCTGCTTTCACTAGGGGAAGTGATGTATTCTAGTCCCTTCCTTGCAGGAACACAGGATCGATCCCTTCCCCCTATCCAAACTGAGATATGCCTTGTTTACCTAGGCATATCTCCGTACTCTCTGTATTGCCGACCATCGGTGGGTGCTGGAGGACATCTAGTGCCCGGCACCCGCAGATCGGCTTCTGCTGCTTCTTATCACAGCAGAAGTCGGCCCCCGGTGACGCGTGTGCGCCCCCCAGCAGGGGGAAGTCCCACAGCTGCCGCCTTGTAGCAGTAAAAGTGCGCTGGAGACATTTTGAAAAAAAAAATCACTTTCATCACTCTTTCACTGTTAATTTTATATTCTACTTAGCTTTATGGTTCAATATCTTCTCCATTTAATAAGGATTTGCAGTTTTGATGGAAAAATGCCTCTGTAGATTTAGTAGCAATTGCTTTATTGTTGTCACATAAACTGATAAAATAGAGGCAACATCAGACATTTTGTCTTTTTAGAGAATATTTATTTGGTGCACGTGTTATACAGTTAGCGCTTTTTACTTTTACAGAAAAAGTATGCTAAGCAATTTATTCATACTCGCTTCAAATAATTCTCTGTAGAATACATCTTACTCCAGATAATATAAGAAATGCACTTTAAGCAGGTAAAGGGTAAGTTGGAATTAAAATTTTGGTAGCTTTTTTTTTTTTTTTTTTAAGTAACTGAACTACATCTACCTCAGGTTTTTTTTTTTAATCTGAGATCACTAGATTCTCTTCAATGAGCAGTGGCTTCAGGCCACTTGAAATTGATGTAAAGCGAGAAAGCTGTCAGCTTTATTAGCTTCTAGGCAATCAAGTTCTGGATTTGATCTTTCTGGGGGTTTTCTAAGGTACTTAGTGTTTCAAACCTACTGCAGTGTAGCTTATCTCTTTAATAGATTATTCTATCACTTTAAAAAAGAAAATAAGTGATCTGTTGGAACCCATGGTAACCTTACCCATGTCTCCATCCCTGGTACATTGAAAAAATAAAAAAAGAAGCTAGTGGGACTTTAAATGAGACATGGATGGGTGTAGGCAGTTAATTTTGGATATCAAACATAGTGTCACAATCCCAAAAGGGAAATCACTGTTACCATGAAGAAATTGCTAAATAATTAACCCACAAGAACGAAAATCAAAGCATGTAAATGAATATCAAAATATATTGTATAAAAATAAATAATACAGAGATCATGCAGTCAGAGGCATAATACAGGTAATAATAATCACATTGGCATAATTGATAGTTCATAGTTAAGGACATGATTAAAAAAAGCAATCACAATGCATGGACATACAGGTGCAGTGAACATGATTATCCAAATATATATAAATCCAGGATACTTGATAAAATGCATGGTTGGGCAGGCTTGAGCTTGGCATCCCTGAGCATGGACTTGACACGTTTCTTGGCATTTAAAGCCAGTCATCAGGAGTGGGGTGCGTGTACTTTAGCTAGAGAAAGGGGGGGGTGAATAAATAGGTCAATGAGGTCAAAAAGAATATATAAGTAAGGCTTAAAACATGAAGTAGAGTTTAGTGGGTTTATACATTATCCATGGAAAAGCCCAAAAAGGGGTCCGTTCAAACGTTCCATTGAGGAAGTAGAATGGTGGTCCTGAGTGAATCGTCTCCCCCGGGGTTGAGGCAGGTATAGACCCCTGCAGTCCAAGAACCCTCCAGCGAGAAAGGGAGCCGTGGAGAGGATGGAGTGGGACATCGGTCAAGACAAAAACCGGACAGTCACAGTGCAGTGTCAGACCGACAAGAGGCATGGCGTGGAGCAGTGTGCATGGGCTGGACAAAAAAGTGATGGAGGTTGTCAATAAAATGGAGGGTCAAAAATGATGCACAAATGTTGGAAAACAAAAAAAACAAAAAAACATAGGTGTTAAACAAAGTGGGTTCCCAGAAGTGGAATGGGTGGGGAAACAGAGCTGATGTGAGTAGGGAGCTGCATGGGCTGTAGGTGGGGAAGTGTGATTGGGGACCAATAATGGACCCTGGGTGTGTATGAACAGGTGATAAAGTGAGTGGGGAAATGAAAAGGAGGTCAAAATGACCGGGAAATAAGAAAGGAATGGGAAAGTGAAAACAAGGTGTGAGCAGGGAGGGATGTGGGTCCTGATACAGCAACCCATGATTACCTGATTGTGTGGATAGAGCCAAAAGAAACCTCTCAACGGATAGGAATTCGCAAAGTGACCCTACCAGGATGAGACCGGCCTAAGTACCCACAAACAGAGGTGTGCCCCCGCCAACGCCATGTGTCATCGCGTTAGCCGGGGCGGGGCAGAAACGAACGCCGCTCAAGGTACAGCAGACCTTAGCGGGAGCCCGTCTAGCCCCCTCCAGCTGAGCGGGATGGAAAACAGTCGTGACACACCTGCCGGCATCCAATGGGACGCCGTGCGTGTCACGTGCTGGGCATGACGCCGATGCGCCAAGGTCCGGCCCCGCCCCCATCACAGGAAGGGGGGGAGGAACTGGGAGCATCGCAACCCCGGGGAAGAAAAAACACAAAACAGGAAACCAACGAATGGTTTGAATTGGGCCGGCCAAGGGAGTGCAAAACTAGAATCCAAATAACTTGATGTTGGTAACTTCAGAATCAGAAAAATTTATAAATGACAACATTGGCCTATTCTCACCAAAAATAGGGAGGATTGTAGGGATCAATAGTAATGAAATTAGAAGAATTATTGCAAGAGGGTGCCAATGTATGGATAGTCTCAGAAATTGGTTAACTGAGAAAAAATATCATGAAGAAAATTGGGTCCAGCAGATCACTAAGGGAGATGGGTGTTTTCCACCCGGGTAAACATATTAAAAAAGAAAATAAGTGATCTGTTGGAACCCATGGTAACCTTACCCATGTCTCCATCCCTGGTACATTGGAAAAAGAAAAAAAGGGGCTAGTGGGACTTTAAATGAGACATGGATGGGTGTAGGCAGTTAATTTTGGATATCAAACATAGTGTCACAATCCCAAAAGGGAAATCACTGTTACCATGAAGAAATTGCTAAATAATCAACCCACAAGAACGAAAATCAAAGCATGTAAATGAATATCAAAATATATTGTATTAAAATAAATAATACAGAGATCATGCAGTCAGAGGCATAATACAGGTAATAATAATCACATTGGCATAATTGATAGTTCATAGTTAAGGACATGATTAAAAAAAGCAATCACAATGCATGGACATACAGGTGCAGTGAACATGATTATCCAAATATATAAATCCAGGATACTTGATAAAATGCATGGTTGGGCAGGCTTGAGCTTGGCATCCCTAGGCATGGGCTCGACGCGTTTCTTGGCGTTTAAAGCCAGTCATCAGGAGTGGGGTGCGTATACTTTAGCTAGAGAAAGGGGGGTGAATAAATAGGTCAATGAGGTCATTAAGTATATATATAAGTAAGGCTTAAAACATGAAGTAGAGTTTAGTGGGTTTATACATTACCCATGGAAAAGCCCAAAAAGGGGTCAGTTCAAACATTCCATTGAGGAAGTAGAATGGTGGTCCTGAGTGAATCGTCTCCCCCTGGGTTGAGGCGGGTATAGACCCCTGACTGCATGATCTCTGTATTATTTATTTTAATACAATATATTTTGATATTCATTTACATGCTTTGATTTTCGTTCTTGTGGGTTGATTATTTAGCAAATTCTTCTTGGTAACAGTGATTTCCCTTTTGGGATTGTGACACTGTTTGATATCCAAAATTAACTGCCTACACCCATCCATGTCTCATTTAAAGTCCCACTAGCCCCTTTTTTTCTTTATTCTATCACTTTGTTTTCCAACAGCCAGGGTAAGTGTATCCTTGGTAATTCATCTCAATAGTAAATTATTTTATCACAGCTGCTCAGCCACCCTTTGTTCCAGGTAAACAAAGTCTGCACCAGATTGGTTAAGACAGCTGCTTCTAGGGGCGTCTGGCATTTTTTTTCTCTGCCCTTAAATGCCCCTCCATGTTAGCCTATGTGTCCATACTACTAGAGCTACTAGAGGCAGCAAAAAAAAAAAAAAAAATACCTCAACCAGTGCATCTAGGAGCAGCAGAGTTTAGGCAAAAAAAAACGCTTGACGCTACTAAAAGCTGCTAAATGAGCCTAAATGCTAGTGCTTGAGCATTAATTCATTTCAATGGCCAGAATAAATTATTTATTCTGGCCAATAAAATTAATTCACGCCCAAGAGTTTGACACTTGTAAAAGCTCTTAAAAGCTTTAGACACTTTTACAAGCGGCAGGCATCTTTTCTGCAAAAAACGCTACTGGCTTCTAGGAGAGTAAAAAAAAAACATCCTGTGCGCATGAGGCCTAAGGGCTCTGGTTTGCATCTGATGTGTTTTGCATTCCCATTCTGTAAGAATGCAAAATCCACTTGAAGCAGGTCAAAAGCAGGTTACGAAGGGGTCAACTGCGAGTTAAATGAGCCTATCAAATAATTTTAATTGGTCTCAAAAGCATCTGAAACTGATGCCTTTAGCACAAGCCTAAACAGATGTTTGACACTCATGACCATGTGTGGTTCTTCCCAAGATCGTCCTACAGTTATCAATTTGGCTGTCCTGACCGTCCAGCTTTTGAACAGAAATCAATCCACTAATGGATGTGAATGTAGCAAAAAACACCCAACAAAAGTAATGAATAATACCCACAATGTTTGTAATACAGTATGTGTTTAATGTCAGTTCCTATTCGTGACCTTCGCCAGGCGAATGCAATAGTTCCTTATCATTTCATCCTAAGAACAAATAGCCAGAAGAATATTCACCAACAGAGAAAATAGCCTTATGCTAAGAACATTTCACCAGACGTGGGAATAATATGAGGGAGACCTCTGCACTGTGTAGAATAAATCTGTATAGATTCCTGTGTCAAAGGCCAAACAAATGGGTGTTTGACTGAGTGAACGTCTAGCTGCGGTGTGAAGTTAGACATTTAGCAGTCGTAGTACTATGACTGCTAAAAGTGATAGCTTCCTGCTCTGGGCTTATGGTTGTTAGGGAGTGTGACAGTAGGAGCTACTGTCACAGTAAAATGGACAGTTTGCTGGACACAGGGTCTGTACATTTGCACGGTGCAAGACTACAGAGCGTAGATGTGGACTGGAGAAGACTGCTTTCGCAGCTTTAGCCAGGTTTTGGTATTCTGGAAAGGGGCTTTGTAGTTTGGAGATTCCACAGTGTCTTGGGAGGGATGGGATCTCCAACTCTGTGTCCAGACTTTGCTGATTACCAGCAGGGTGTGTGCTCAGGTGAGTACAGCCCTTATAATGAATGTATGAGAAGACCTCATGGCTCCCAGTTGGAGACGGCTCCACACCAAGAGACAGGAGGTCTTCAGGAGTCAGAGAGGCTGTTGGAGACAGCCAGAAAGTTGGTGACTGCAAGAGGCAGAGCTGTGGACGCTAAAGGGAAGCCGTCTACTTTGAGGAGTCCGGTGGTCTGGCTGACCAGGATAAAGTACAGAAGTACTGCTACAGAGAGCCAGGTGGGCTATCATTTTCTGTTCTGTGTATTTAATGGAGAAGAACCCCTGTGTGGGAAACCTTTGTTTGGACTTTTATTTTGCCCTTTTAATAAAAATGGGCTACCATGCCCTTAAATATAGTTCCTGACTGGCTTGAATCGCTGAAAAGACGCATCTACCACTTGAGCTAAACAACCCCATCTCACAGGAGCCAGCACCCGCCAGCATCCTAACAACCAGTAATTCATACCTGCCTGGCTCATTCAACTGTGATCTGAAAAAAATACAAGAGAAGTAATGTTGGGTCCCCCCCCTAAATCCATATTGGACCCTAATGCACACATGCAGCTCTGCTGGTTAGGAAAGATGGAGGAGGGGCTTGTGCCCCCTTTCCTCCTGAACCATACCAAGCCACTCAACTTGGGGGGGGGGGGTCTTGTTCCCATGGTGGTTAGATATGGGTCTTTTCTCCACATCCCTGGCCTGGTGGTTATTGGGGTCTGTGGATAGGGAGCTTATCATAATCTAGAAGCTCCCCATAATAAGGGGGCACCCCCCTTCCTCCACAGTATTGAGTAAAGAGTACATAGTAAACTATGTCCATGGTAAATAAATCCACCACACACAGACACTGTTTTTTGACAAGTCCTTTTTTTTATTTTTTTGCAATCTAATGCCCCGTACACACGATCGTTTTTAATGTCATTTTTTAAACCGACGTTTTTCTCCTCGTTTTTTTTCATGTTTCCTCTCAAGCCTGCCTTGCGTACACACCATCATTAAAAAAAACGATCAAGCAAAGCGCAGTGACGTTCAACACGTACGACGGCACTATAAAGGGGAAGTTCCGTTCGAATGGCGCCACCCTTCATGTTAGTAAAGTTTGTTGAGCGACGATTCGCTCTTTTCAGTCTCGTGCTTTTCAGTCCGTGACTGCGTGACGAATGTGCTATCTCCATTATGAACGCTAGTTTTACCAGAACGAGCGCTCCTGTCTCATACTTGATTCTGAGCATGCGCGTTTTTTTTTCACGTCGTTAAAGCATACACACTATCGTTTTTCACGTCGTTAAAAAAAACGACATGAAAAACGACGTGAAAAAAGAGAGCATGTTCGAAATTTTTAATGGCCGTTTTTCACGTCGTTAAAAATGCTCTGAAGCCTACACACGATCATTTTTAATGGCCATTTTTTAAAATGGCATTTTTAACGGCATGAAAAACGATCGTGTGTACGGGGCATAAGAGTTTTTATTGAATTTTTCACAAATTACAAGAAAATAAGGAAAGCGGAGCAACAAAATAAAATTAAATTAAAATAACAGTATAAGACAGAACAGAAGCACTAGACCAAAGCAAATGTGTAACTTTATCCAGTTTATACACAAGGGAGTTCACGCATTGTTATATTTACTTGTCCAGATTTCCCATGGTTTGTCGAATGTATTACATTTGAGTGAATTAATTGCTAAGAGTCGTTCGAATGTGTAGTGTTGCTGAACTTTTCTGGGTAAATCAGTAACGTTAACTGCAGGAGTATTTTTCCAGTTTTGAAGTATTAGGAACTTGGCAGCTAATAGGATATGAGATACCACCTGTCTCATGTTGTAAGGAAATTTTTTGAGTCCAATGTGTAGGATGGCTAGCATTGGGTTAGGGGGTCTGAGTATTCATGTAATGGATGATATGAGTTTGAATGTTTGGTTCCAGAAACTGGTTAAGCTGGGGCATTCCCAGAACATATGGGTAAGATGGCCTTTATGTCCACATTCCCTCCAACATTGAGATGAGGCACTAGGAAACATGTTTGCAATTCTGCAGGGGGTATATTGCCAACGATTAATTATTTTGATTCTTGATTCCCAATGACTAGTGCAGTGTGATGCGTTTTGGATAGTTTGAAATGCAAACTTCCATTGAGCTTCCGTGATTATTAATCCCATGTCTGTTTCCCATTTTATGTGTGCCACCAATTTTTTGAACACCTTTTTATGTTGAAGTAGATTATAGTATATTGCTATGCCTTTGTTGTGTAACAGGCCTCTCGTTAAGTGTTGCCATACCACTATCGGAAGGTGGATTGCATGTGGTGGGTGTGTTTGCAGAAAGTGGACCACTCTCATACATGTGAAGAGCATGTGAGTCGGCAGGTTGTATTCCCTCATTAAACAGTCTACTGATTTGGGGCGGTTGTTTTGTAAAAGTTTGTGTACCGTGTGTATCCCTTGGGAGGTGAATGCTGTTAAGGATAGCATTGGTATGTGAGCTTCAATTAAGCTAAGGGGAAATTTGAAATCTATGGTTCTACTATTAGTAAGTTGGCGAGTCAGAAGAAATCTCCAAGCCTGCAGTGATTTGGTGATAGTTGGGGGTGTATGTTTAGTATCCCAGGGTATCCAATTGTCCCCCAAAAGGACTGACTGTAGATCAGGTATAGGGGCTAGGGATTTTTCCATTTCCACCCATAGCGGTGTATCAGAGGAGGAGAATTAAAATTTGAGTTGGTCAAGTCTAGTTGCCCACATATAGTCCCGCCCCCTACGCTTTTGTGGGGAATTAGGTTTTTATGTGAGCATCTGGCCTTCTTTGCCCCCCACAGGAATTTCCATTGGAGATTAGATAGGGCCTTGAGGTAGTGTGGTGGGATGGCGATCGGGAGCACCCTAAAAATATATAAGACTTGTGGTAATATAAGCATCTTGAATGCTGCTAGTCTGCCCATCCAAGATATTTCACTTTTGGCCATATTTCTGGTTTGGGCTTCTATTTTGTTTAGGAGTGGTTTTAGGTTAGCATCAACTAGTAATCTGGTGGTCCTAGTTAAAGTAATTCCCAAGTAAGATATACCTTTATCATTCCATAAGTACGGAAGTAAGTGTTTTAACTGGAGACTGTCTTTGGTTGGCATTCCCAAGTTAAGGATGAGGGATTTTGTGAAATTCACCTTGTAGTAGGAGACGTCTCCGAAGGATTTCAATGTATCATGTGCCATAGGAAGTGAGGTGAGTGGATTTGTTAACAGCAATATCACGTCATCTGCGAATAAGTTTATAACATGGGAAGTAGAGCCAAATCGGAACCCCGTTATACCATTATGTGTTCTGATGGCTTCCGCCAAGGGTTCAATCATAAGATTAAAGATAGTCGGGGAAAGCGGGCATCCCTGGCGGGTTCCGTTTGTTATCTGAAAGGGAATAGAAAACATACTGGATCTGTAAACCCCTGCTGAGGGGCAAGAGTACAAAGCCAGTATTTCAGTCAAAATATGACCTCTAAATCAAAATTTAGACAACGTCAGTGACATAAATTCGCAATGAACTCTGTCAAATGCCTTCTCTGCATCTATGGAAAGCAACAGAGAAGGCGTTTTTTTTTTTTTTAGCATGGTGTGTAACATTAATGACCCTCCTTGTAGCGTCCGAGGTTTGTCTCCCCTTCACAAAGCCCATCTGATCACGCTGAATAAGGGATGGAATGAAGTCTGCTAGTCGTTTAGCTAGTAGTTTAGCATAGATTTTGATATCGGTGTTCAGGAGGGAAATAGGCCGAAAATTGGAGGGTGTAGTTGGGTCTTTCCCTGGTTTAGGAAGGGTTACTATGAATGCTTGTAGCATTTCTGGGGGAAACAATGCAGTGTCCGCAGCCTTTGTAAAGACTGTTTGCATATGCAGCGCAAGATGGAAGCTAAAAGTTTTGAAGTATTCATTAGAGAACCCGTCAGGTCCGGGAGACTTCCCGTTAGGTAGGGTAGCTATTGCAGCTTCTATCTCAGAGGTAGTGACCTGGGAGTTTAAGGAAAGAATTTGGGATTCTGAAAGAGAGGGTAAATTTAATTTCTGTAGGAAGTCTAGAATGTTTGCAGTCGTGGGTTGGTGGGTAGAAGGGTCGTCCTTAATATTATACAAATTTCTGTAGTAAGTGGCAAATTGATTTGCAATATCTTGAGGGTTGCTAATTTTATGTTTGAGCGTGGGCAAATCTAATTTTGGTGCGTGCTGCCTTTATTCTATTGGCTAAATATTTGCCTGCTCTATTGGCGTTGGCGTACAAGTTCAATTTAAGGCATCTGAGGTGGTAGTCATATTGTTGGGATAATAGTTCTCACAATGACTCTCTTAAGTGGGAAATTTTTCGGGTAAGGGTGAGATTGGGCGCCTGTTTGTTTTGAGTTTCTAGGTTGTGTATGTCAGTGAGAATAGAGTTATCTTTGGCTGTGTGACGTTTCTTTTCTCTAGCGCCGAGTTGAATTGGTATGCCCCTCATGTATGCCTTGTGGGCATTCCAGAGAGTGAAAGGATTCGTCACTGAATCCGCATTATTTAGGAAAAAATTGCTGAGGTGTTGGGAGATGAGGTTGAAGTCACTGCACACAATGAGATTATTGTTGAGATTCAATTTTCCGTAGTAGTCTGCTGAGAAAGCGAATCTGATGTGAGTTAGGGGCATACAGAGACACTAACGTGTATGGGTGTGAGTTGATATCTCCCTTCAGGATGACATATCTACCATTAGAGTCAAGGATGGATTCCTTGAGTTGGAAGGATAGGGTATTCCTTAGCGCAATTAGCACTCCACCTTTTTTATGACCGGGTGTGAAGGCCAAGAACACATGTGGGTAGTCTTTGTGAGAGCATTTTGGTGCTTTGGATTGCTGGAAATGAGTTTCCTGAACACATAGGATATCTGCCCTATGTTTCTTGGCTTCAGACCACATGGAGAAGAATCTCTTGGCAGGGTGATTTAGTCCCCTTGCATTGATAGATAAACAGTTAATTGGCATGAGAAGGGTATTGAGTAGTCTGCTGTGTTATGTAGCGTATGTACTTACTGTGACCGAAGTCTATATCCTGGGAGGGAATATCAGTCCTGGCTGCGTCCAAGCTGAAATAGGAGTTCATTGCTGGCCTTCGTGCTTCAAACATAAATCGAACAAAATAGAAATGGCAAAAAAGAACAAAGTTAATGGTGCATGAACAAAGAGCACTATAAGAAAGGGATCAATGAACTGATCCATGTGCAGGCGTAGCTGCTATGTAATTCCTGGAGGGAGAAAACAGGGATTAAAACTTGGAACCCCTGTGTCCGGAGAGAACTGTTTGACCTGGACTGTGTTGTACTCACATGTTTCTACCAGCATTCGTCTTAGATAAATGTTTGCGTGATACCACTTGCCAGTCCTCCTGTAATGGGTTAGGTGTTGAAACCAGAGCATCTGGCGGTGCGTGGTCAGGTAGAATGCCCCACTGACGTAGTGCTGCTATGCCTTCATCTAGTGTGGAGATCAGGACTGAAATGCCGTTATGGGTGACTGACAGCTTGACAGGATACTTCCATTTGTGGATGATATTGTGGTTCCTCAAAGCCTTAGTTATGGTCGCTAGGTTGCAACGTTGTTGAAGAGTGTGTCTGGATAGGTCGGGGAGCAGTTGAAGGTTAGCATACTGAGGGTACTTGTTATCGGTTCTGTGGGAAGCTACCATGATTTGTTCCTTAACATGGTAAAAGTGTACCCTAAACAGTACATCCCTAGGAGTGTTATCTGGCAGAAAAGAGGGTTTGGGAATGCGATGGATGCGATCCACAATGAGATCCTGTGGTGATAGGGATGGTAGCAAGGTGGAGAAGAACACCTGTGTCTAGGACAGCAGCTGTGTGGCAGGTATGGTTTCAGGGAATCCCCTAACTTTTATATTGTTCCTCCTGGAACGGTCCTCTAAATCTGCCACCTTGTTTTTCAGCCAGGCTATTTCCTCACTGTGGTTGCTAGGGGCATCTACCAATGTATTATAGGATGAGGTATAGTCACTCATACATTGCTCAACCTGATCCACCCTGTTACCTAGGGCCTGCACCTCCCTCCGGCAGTGGTTAATTCCTGCAGTCAAGTCAGCGTGTAGTGAGGCTTTAGGAGACAGTAACATGTCCTTAAGAACTGTGTCTGACACCGGCCTGTCAGACGTGGGGAACGCTGCTATAGGGTCTGGTGTGTTGTGCAGCATCGGCACCTCAGCGTTGAGGCCTGCTTACCTCCATATCCGGATCTCTCAGTGGCCGTTCAGGTGAGGCAATTCTTTGTTTCTGTTTGGCCGGGCTCCTGGTGGATGGACTGGAGGTCCCAATGGAGGATGCGTTTTGTAGGTGAGCCGGTTGTGGATGTTTTGATGGCCCGGAGTGACCATTAGATACGATCGCGGCTCGCAGCTCTGACAGAGTTCCTGGAGTGCCAGCGCCATTTTGATTGGGTCCGCGCACTGTGAAGAAGTCCTTAATTTTCTTCGGATTTTGCGGGTTTTTCCGCTGGCGGGCCATCCCTTCTGGTGCACCGGGTCCCGGGGAGACAGTGAAGGTGTCGTTGAGATGTAGTGATGCCGGTAGACGTGGATGATGCTTGATTCTCTCCGGCGGCCGAGCGGAGCTCTCAGATCAAGCGTCCTTGTTGGAGCTCGGTCACCACGCCCCCTTTTGACAAGTCCTTTGATAAGGAAAAAAAAAATGCCCCACAATGTAAATCCACCGTCCATCACATCATCCAGCTTGCAGATCCATATCAATCACGATGACTGATGGTTGCCAATCCACTGATAGAAAAAAAAGTCTACCAGCATCGTCTGAACCACCAAATTGCATCTCCTGGTCTTTGCTGCAATCTAAACAATGGGGCAGGGTCTCCCAGATGACATCATTGACCATATGTGGACATTACCATATGTAATATCTCTAGGGAGATCCTGCCCCTTTCCTTTGTTTTTTTTGTTTTTTTTAATCAAAACCTGTCTGCATGTTTTTTTAATGTCTTTTTTTTATTTTGTTGTACCTTTTTATCTCTTACTCATTCACATAGAGGAATAGATTGGTATCTGGGGGCACCTTTATTTTTAAACAGAGCTTCCAGATTCCGATTAGCCCCCTCACCTGCAGATCCCCACAACCATTTGGCAAGGGTTGTGGGAAAGAGGCCCTTGTCCTCCTTAATATGGGGTCATGTGTTTGCCAGGGGGCCCCCTTGCAAGGGACAACCCCACATTAATGGCATGTGGCCTAGTATGGTTCAGGAGGAGGGGGAGGAAGCAGGGCGCACATCCATTCCTCCCTTTTACTGGCCAGTTAGCTGCATGCTTGGATAAAGGTCTGGTATGGAATTTGGGGGCCACACCACTTTTTTTAAGGGGGGCTCCCTTAAATTCCATACCAGACTTGAGGGGTCTGGTACAAATTTTGAGGACCTTCCCAATTTTTTTAAAATATTTTTTCTTTGTGGGTGGGCATGAGTCACTGGTTGTTAGGAGATCGGTGGATGCTGGCTCCTTAACCACTTGCCTACAGGGCACTTTCACCCCCTTCCTGCCCAAGCCATTTTTCAGCTTTCATCGCTGTCATACTTTAAATGACAATTGCGCGGTCGTGCGACGCTGTCCCTAAGCAAAATTTACGTCCTTTTTTTCCCACAAATAGAGCTTTCTTTTGGAGGTATTTGATCACCTCTGCGGTTTTAATTTTTTGCGCTATAAACAAAAGAAGAGCGGCAAGTTTGAAAAAAAACACAATATTTTTTACTTTTTGCTATAATAAATATCCATTTTTTTTTCTTCAGTTTAGGCCGATATGTATTCTTCTACATATTTTTGGTAAAAAAAAATGCAATAAGCGTATATTGATTGGTTTGCGCAAAAGTTATAGCGTCTACAAAATAGGGGATAGATTTATAGCATTTTTATTATTTATTTATTTTTTACTAGTAATGGCGGCGATCAGGGATTTTTATCGTGACTGCGATATTGCGGCAGACACATCGGACACTTTTGACACATTTTTGGGACCATTCACATTTATACAGCGATCTGTGCTATAAAAATGCATTGATTACTGTATAAACATGACTGGCAGGGAATGGGTTAACACTAGGGGGCGAGGAAGGGGTTAAATGTGTTCCCTATTAGTGATTCTTACTGTGGGGGGAGGGAACTGACTGGGGGAGGTGACCAATGGTTGTCCCTATGTACAAGGGACACACCATCAGTCTCCTCTCCCTGACAGGACGTGGATCTGTGTGTTTACACACACAGATCCACGGTCCTGCTCGGTTACTGGGCAATCCGCCGGGCACGCGCATCGGGTCCCCAGTGATGCGGCGCGCGCGCCCCTAGTGGCTTTTAAAGGCGCAACGTCATATGACGTCTGCCCAGAATAACAGGGTCTTCCTGCTGCCGTCATTTGACGGCGGCCGGAGGACAAACGGTTAACAACCCTCTGAGTATGAAGCTGTCACATTTTTTTTTTTTCAAATTTCTATTTTATTTATTTTTAGAGAGAGCAGAAAAAAAAAACAGGGTTACACTCTACAAAACTTTACATTTTATCAAATGCAACCTATTATACGTATCAATCTAATGCACAAATAAATTGGTTTTCTTCCGGGACTGAGATCCTATACTCAAAATGCATCAAGATCAACCGTCTCCTTTTAGTCCCCTTATTACCTTATACCAAAGGTTGCCTCCCACCCCAGCTCATGATACATCTCAAATTCCATCCTGGGGGGTTCTCCCTCAGTATTCCTAAGGTGTCAAGTTCTCTCTTGCCTCTCGATTTATAAACCAAACTAAATCAAAACAAACCAAAATCAAACCACGGAAAGAAAAAACGAAACCAAAAAAAAGGAAAATTATATATACAGGGGTGTAGAGGGGAAAGGGACGGAACATCTCGCACCTCACCCTGCCCCCCCCCCCCCCGGTTAACCTCTCCACCTATCGAGGCTTTAATAACCACCTCTTTATTTTTCAGTCGTTAATGTTTACTTCTATAAGGGTTCTTCCCTCTTCTGTATTAATGAAAAGATTCCATGAGGACCATGTTTTCAGATATATCCCTCGTTTTTGCCGGGATGTCCACACCAAGTCTTCCATATGGTTTAGCTGTTCTACTCTTTTGAGCCACATTCCGACCGATGGTGATTGTGTCTGCTTCCAAGTGGATGGAATACATGATCTAGCTGCATTCAGCAGATGGCATAGAATAGATTGCTGATATGGTTTAGCTAGGCTTTTAGTATCCTAAAGTAGGAAGAAGGACGGGTCCTCGAATCTCCTGGTCGCTAAATTTTTGAGCGATTCTCCAAACTTCTTTCCAGAAGTTGACTATTCTAGGGCAGGACCAGAAAATATGTACCAAAGACCCCTCCCTCTCCCCACAACGCCAACAGTTGTCTGGTACCTCCGGATAACATCTATTTAAGAATTCTGGGGTGCGGTACGACCAGGACAAGATTTTAAAATTTGTCTCCTGCATTCTTATGCGGATTGAGCACTTAAAAGTATTGTGTATTATATTGCTACACTGCTCTTCCGAAAAGGTTTGATCTAAGTCCATCTCCCACCCCCTAAAAGAGGGCAACCGAAAGTCCTCAGAGGGTGCAACCAATAGTGCATTTATTTTGGAGAGGGTTTGGTGGAATACTCCACTTCCATTACAGTATCACTCAAAGGTTGTTAAAGTGCGCTCATAACCGCTCGCTGGGGTTAAAGTGTTTAGAAAGTGTCTCAGCTGTGCTGCATGCCATAAATCCAGTTGATATGTTATGGTTCCTGTTGTCATTGAATTTATCGTGGGCCATATTCTCTCTATTAAAAAATGTGAGGCTTGGAAGATCCCCTGGTCTATTAATCCTGCAAAGTTTCCTTTCCTCAGGACTGCTCTAAACTGAGGGTTCCCCAGTATTGGGAATAATGGAGAAATTATTGCTGATAGTTTACCTTTAGAGAAGAGCTCATAGCCCATCTTTAGGGTAGGTCCTATCAGAGGGTGTGCTTTCGTAGTATTCGGGAGGTCTTTATAGCACCACGTGGCTCGTTGCAATAAAGCGCTGCTCTGGGCCTTTCTCCAGGCCAGGCCATATCTTCCAGTTTCCATGTCTACTCCAATCGATCAGGCGGCTCAATAATGCTGCCTGATAGTATTTGTATAAGTCTGGTACCGCTAACCCACCTTTTTATTTTCGGACTGGTCAGCAGAGATCTGCTGATCCTTGGGTGTTTGCCCAGATAAATCTGACAAGGAAGGAGTGTATCTGTTTAAAGTAATATTTGGGTATGGCGATGGGTAATGCTTGAAATAGATACAGGAACTTAGGTAGTATACTCATTTTAATAATATTACACCTCCCAAACCAAGAATGGAATCCTCTCTGCCATCCCTCCAAGAGGGCTCGGGCTCTGTACAAAATTGGTGCGAAATTTAGATTATATATATGGGAGAGATCTACAGGGATAAGGGTCCCCAGGTATTTCAAGGCTTGGTCTGACCATTTAAGTTTGTAACTTAACTTCAGCGTTCTCAGTATGTCATTAGGGATCCCAACTCCCATGGCTTCTGATTTGGACACATTAATCTTAAAATCCGATAAAGAGCCACATATCTCTATTTCTTGAAGAAGGTTCGGTAAAGATACTATCGGGTTTGTCAGTGTGAACAACATATTGTCCGCATACGCCAAGGTTTTATACTGTATATCTCCAACTGTTAAACCTCCAATATCCAGGTTTGCTTGAATCCTACACATTAGAGGCTCTAAAGATAAGACAAACAGTATTGGGGACAACGGGCATCCCTGTCTAGTTCCGTTCGTTACTTTAAAGAGCTGAGACAAGACCCCATTTACCTTAACCTGTGCTGATGGTTGAGTATATATACTTGAAATCCATCTAATCATATTATTTCCCAGTCCTACCTGTCTTAACAACACCAACATGAACTGCCAATTAATGCGATCAAAGGCTTTCTCCGCATCCGTTCCCAGGACTAAACATGGGGTCTTAAAAGTGTTAGCTATATGAATTAGGTTTAATGCCCTGATCGTGTTATCCCGTGCTTCCCGTGTCTGGACAAACCCTACCTGATCCAAATGGACCAGGGAGTGTAAGTGCCGTTGAAACCGTGTCGCCAGGATCTTGGAGAAAATCTTCAAATCCACATTTAAAAGAGATATCAGTCTATAACTCCCGCATTGTGCTGGGTCTTTGCCTTCTTTAGGTAAGATTGAAATCAAAGCCTTCAAAGATTCCATCTGAAATGAGCCTAAGTCTCCCAATCCATTGTACATTTTGACCAAATAGGGTCCCACTATAGGAAACAGCAACTTATAATATTGGGCAGTAAACCCGTCTGGGCCGGGGGCCTTTCCTCTTTTCGCCGAGTTCACTGCTTCTTGAATTTCCTCCAATGTAATTGGCATTTCCAGTTCCTCCCGTGTTATAGATGCCAAACTAGGCAATCTACAGATTGACACATACTCATCTACCGCAGTCTATTTTTGGTGGTCCGAATGTAAATTGTACAGAGCTGAGTAAAAGTCCCCAAACCTCTGCGCTATCTGTTAGGGCAGCGTATGTTTTTTGCCTTCCGTCCCCATAATCATTGGGACATAGGTCCCTGATTGCTGTTCCCTCAAAGAGTTGGCAAGATGTTTGCCACATTTATTTCCATATTCATAACTTTGTTTTCTTCCTACTTGTATTGCTCTTTTAACTTTATACCAAAGTAATTCTATAGTCTGTCTTTGTGTCTTCAAAAGATCCCGTTCCACAGCTAAAGTAGGGGTTTGTTTATGCAACGTCTCTAAACGGTGAATATCTGCCATCAGAGATGTTAGCTTGGCTTCTCTTTCCCTCTTTATCCTAGCCCCATGCTTGATCAATACTCCCCGTATCACTGCCTTATGGGCTTCCCAGATCACTCCCAGATTGCATTCCGGAGTGTCATTGATCTGAAAATACCATGTTACCTCCTTCCGGACCTCCTCCAGCACATAAGGGTACTGCAAGGGGCTTTCATTAAGTTTCCACTTCGCAGGACCGGGGAGTTGGGTGTCTGAAAGATTGTACTTCAAAAAAATTGGTACATGATCTGACCAGGTGATTTTTCCAATATTTACCTCCTCTATTGCATGCAATTGGTTATGTAAAGTAAAAAATAATCTATGCGAGAGTATGTCTTGTGTGGGGCTGAATAAAAAGAATAGTCTCTTTCTCCAGAGTGGAACACCCGCCATGTATCCACTAATCTTACTCCATATAGTGAGCTAACAATTCGCTTCCGGACTCCCTATGGTACAGCTGAGGTGCCTGAAGAGGTATCTTCACCCGGAACTAGGGGGATATTCAAATCTCCCCCCGTGATCAACTGCCCCTCCAGGAATCTCATAGTTTTATCCAAGAGTCTCCTAACAAAGGAATCTTGTTGTGTATTAGGGGCATAAAAAGACGCTATGGTTACCCCTGTCCCCCCTATCTTGCCTTTCAGAAGCAGGTATTGCCCCCCAGCATCCACCAAGGTTTCTGTACATGTCCATGGAATCCTTCCATAAATCAAGATCGACACCCCCCTTGTCTTAGCCCCAGAGTTAGTAGCATGATAACCTATTGGGAAAGTTCTATTTCCAAGAAAAGGGAGACTATTTTCCTTAAAGTGTGTTTCTTGGATAAATGCTATGTCGATCTTTAATCTTTTCAAATCTTGCAGAAGTATACGTCGTTTTTGAGGGGTGTTTAGTCCCTTGGCATTAATTGACATTATTGAGATGTTATCCATTTCTTACACCCCACCACCCCACACTTAAGACACAGAGGTAGGAGGAATGTGTGAGAGGCGAGAGAGAAGCAGAAAAAAAAAACACAGAAAAAAAAAAAACAAAAGGAAAAAAGGGGGGGAAGAAAAAAAAAGAGCCCCCATTTAACTAACTCCTCTTTAGAGAAGACACACTTCTGCAGACTCTCCAAGAGGGTTCAAAGCAACTCAGCTTTGTGCACTCGACTTTTCTCCTACTCCTATTCTTTATGAGTGCTAGCCTAATGTGGGAATATAGTTGAGCATGGCCTAGAGAAGAGAGTCCCCGGCACCTCTCCACCAACTCCTCTAGTCTACAATTCAATGCATATTATAAATTCTATAGTAATATACAGTCCTATAGTCCATTTTCAGTATATCTAATACCTTTCAATGTCCGTATTTCATATATATTCATATGCCTTCATATACATTTTTATACATTTTTATTACTATAAACTGTGAAGATCCAGTAAAAAAAAAAAAAAAAAAGGAAAAGGAAGGGGAAACCCGTCCAACAGAAAGATAAGAAGGGGAAGACTAAATACTCTCCAGAGTGTACAACCGGAAAAAAAAAAAAAAAAAAAAGCCCCCCCCCCAAAAAAGGAACCTTCCCTTCTAAAAAAGGGAGAGAGGGGGTCACCCCTCCCTACCATCACCCCCTCAAACCCCACGTTCTTATCCCCCCATTCAGTTCTCTGCCCCTCCCATCTCCCGCCTCCCCCACCCCATCATTCCCCCCCCACACTATACAATAGTGTATTAGTCTTAGTGTATGTTAGTGTATATTGGTGTCTTAATATTCGTTGTGCTCTTGTGTTTATGTGTACTTTATATTATAACGTGCATTCTCCCCTTTACTTATGTTATACCCCCTTTTTACCCCATATCTTGGGAAATCTGATTCCCCTTCTCAAACCCCCCCCCCCTTCCTACACCTTGTGGGGAAAAAAAAGAAGAAAAAAGGTTATGTAAGAAAAAAAATAAAATTCCAGAGGCCTTAATTTTGTATCTCTGTGTTCCTGTGTGTACCTGGTATATGCCCTTAATCTCTCCCTTCAGAGCAAAAAAAGAAAGGGATAGAGAAACCCCAACTCTCCCCCTCCCCTAAACCAGACCCCTTTGATACCCATAGGAGAGACGAGGTGAGAACAAGGGGGGCTTCCAACCGAATGCCCTACTACTTACTACCCATACCCATCTAAACAGTCAACCAACATAGAACCAAAAAATAAATAAGAAAAGGATAAAATGACAACCCAAAGCTCACAGTGTACTCCCTTGGGAATTGGGCTTCAGACTCAACAGTTCACTTAATGGGAGGACCCCCCTAAAGTAGAGAGCCCTCCCCCCATCCCGATGGATGGATATAGTTCAGGAAACCTTCATAATCCGAGCCCTGGTAATCTTACCCTCCCCCTCTCTCCATATTGACTAGACATTTGTTAGGTACAAAAAAAAGGGGGGAAAGGAGGAATAAGTAGGAGACCATATTTTGCTCCCCTCTTTTGAGTTGTCCGGATTGTCATATATATCATTAAAAAAAAAGAAAAATATATTTTTCTTTCTCGTACATCACGGGACACAGAGCGGCATAGTCATTACTATGTGGGTTATATAGTTTACCTTCAGGTGCTGGCACTGACAACTTCCAAACCGGAAGTACCCTCCCCTATATAAGCCCCTCCCATCCGGGAGCACCTCAGTTTTTTGCCAGTGTCTAAGGTGTTGGCCAAGAAGTAACATGTGTTTTTCACTGAGCTTGCGTACAGGTTCTTTTGGGCCTCAGTAAGCTATTCCGGATCCAACCAAAAAAGCTTCATAGCTAAACGGTCGGTACCCGGGCCTTGCAGAGAAGAGCAAGGTTTTGCCTGTAATGCTTCTCTTAGGAGAGCTGGACCCTGGGATCCAGAGCTCTGGTCATACCCACGACTAAGATGCTTTCTGTGCAGGGTGCTATACAGGTCCAGGGGAGTGGAATCCTTGGGAACCCGGTCCCTGAAGGTTTAATTACAATGCCTGCCGTGAGAGGGGAAGTTTGGGCTTCTGTGGACCAAACAGAGTCCTGCGGCGGGGAAAAGGTAAGTGGGGGCCCCCCAGGAACTTGGTTCTATTAGGGGACCCCCAAGCCTAATATGTCTTTCTGCCTGTTACCTAACGGTATTCCCGCTAAATATCTGTGCATGCCTGTAACTACTAAAAAATGTAATAATTTTAATAGTGGTCAAGAAAAAAAAAAAAAATAGACAGACCGCGGTACCTGTGTTAATCCACTAGAGGCCGCTGTGGAACATTTCTTGTCATGTGGACTTTTTCTTTTCATCAGAGTCAAGTCCAGGCAGATGGTGAGTTCTCTTGTGGGAAACTGCTTCCTCTGCCATGTTGCAATGCTCGTCCATCCCCCGGCCTGCGGCAAAAGGGCCCTGTCTCCTGTCCCTAGTTTCCTTTTTCAAAAAAGAGTGCCGAAGGCGCACGTGCCCGCGCGCGGGCACGCGCCTCTATATATAGAGGTGAGCTGGAAAAGGGGGCGGAGCTTGGGGGATGACGCTCTGTGCGCGCCGCAGCGCTTCTGCGCATGTGCGGGCGTCCCAGCATGTTAAAAGGCACAATTATGTGTTGTGAGCTGGCTATGGAGTGCAGAGACGGAGCTGGCAACATTTAAAAAAGGCATACAGCAAGCGGTTGATGCAGGCATCCCCATAGAAAGGCACATTAGTAGACACCAACTGTTTTTATAGCAGCAATTGTGCTAGACTATTGTCAGTAAGTGGTGTATTTCGGCTGGAATACCTCAGCTTTGGGCTTAGGAATATGCCGTCTAAAAACTCCGGGACTAAAAATCCCAGGAAGCATAGGGGGTCTCCATCGGGCTCTGAGGATCTTGGGCATGCTTCGGCTGCACCAATCTCCCCTGAAAAATCAGAGGTTAGTGACCGTAGAGCACCCTCAGGAGTACCTGGTACTGTGGCTGTCCTCAGTTCACCTGCTCCTGTGTATGTAACAGAGGAGGTTTTTTCCTCAGCTCTGGGAGGGCTGGAAGAGAGATTGTCAACATTGATCGCTGCTTCCCTGTCAGAGGGAAAGCGCGCCCGATCTCCGTCTCCTCCCTCAGAGTACCTGTTAGCAGAGCAACAGTCCCATACAGGGATCGACCTACCTGAAGGGGATCAGGATGAGGTTGATTCTGTTGTAGAGGAATCAACAGTGGAAGAACCATTCTCAGCATCACATGCTGAAAGATTATGGGTTCAGTCCTTGACTAACATGGTCCGATCAGCATTTAAAATGCCCCTTGCGGAGCCATCATCCACTTCTGTCTCCTCGTTGGGGTCGCTAAAAGCTCCCCAGACTGTTTGTTCCTTTCCAATCCATCCTTTACTGGAAGGGCTCATTTACCGG
The DNA here is from genome assembly GCA_029206835.1 of Rana muscosa. NCBI lineage: Eukaryota > Metazoa > Chordata > Amphibia > Anura > Ranidae > Rana > Rana muscosa. The sequence goes on along the minus strand of CM055122.1, from coordinate 1,113,344,453 downwards.
GATTGGGAACATCCTGATAAAATATTTACTCCTCCCAAGAGATTTCAGGTGGTCTATCCCATGGAGGATAAGTTCATCAAAAAATGGAGGGTCCCTACAGTGGACGCAGCCATCTCTTGTGTGAATAAATCACTGACATGTCCAGTGGATAATGTCCAAATGTTCAAAGACCCAATAGATAAAAAATTGGAGTCCTTATTAAAATCTGCTTTTGCTACAGCAGGCTTCGTGACACAACCAGCAGTGGCAGCTATTGGGGTCTGCCAAGCAGTGAAGGATCAGTTGAAACAGGTCTTAAGGGACTTGCCAGATCAGCAGGCCCTTGTCCTAGCTGATCTACCTAGGGCCTTATGCTTTGCGGTTGACGCTATAAAGGATTCAATCCATCAGGCCTCCCGCCTTACGCTGTCTGTAGTACATATGCGCAGGCTTCTATGGCTCAAAAACTGGTCTGCTGAAGCCCCCTGTAAAAAATTGCTGGTCAGCTTCCCATTTCATGGTGAACGCTTATTCGGGGAAGACCTGGACAGATATATCCAGAAAATTTCCAGCGGTAAAAGTACACTCTTGCCGGTTAAAAACAGAGTTAGAGGTCCCTCTTTTAAGAGGCCTGCTTCTCCAGTCCCTAGGACATCGGCTGTGAAACAGTTCCGACGGCCTCCTCGGTCAAATCCCGGGGGTAAAAATCAGGGACAATCGCAGGGTAACAAGAAGCCCTGGGTCAGGAGAGGTACAAAACCTCCCCCAAAGTCAAATGCATGAAGGGTTGCCCCCACTCAATCGGGTGGGGGGAAGACTTCAGTTGTTCGCAGAGACCTGGCGGGACACGATCAGAGACAGATGGGTGCTCTCCACAGTAAGTCTGGGATACAAATTGGAGTTAAAAGACTCCCCTCCTTCCCATTTTATAAGGTCGAACGTGCCAAGGGATCCCCGGAAGAGAGGATCCCTCCTGTTGGCACTAGAACAACTATTGCTCCAAGCAGTAATTATGGAGGTCCCCCTAGAAGAATGGGGTTCGGGTTTTACTCAAACCTCTTTACAGTCCCGAAGCCAAATGGGGACGTGAGGCCCATATTAAATCTAAAAGGGCTAAACAAATTCCTGCATATCAGGACTTTCCGGATGGAGTCGATCCGATCGGTGGCCACTGCCCTACAAGGGGAGGAATGGTTAGCCTCGATCGACATCAAAGATGCTTATTTGCACATTCCCATCTTTCCAGTCCACCAAAAATTTCTACGCTTTGCAGTAGAAGGGCGCCATTTTCAGTTCAGAGCCTTACCCTTCGGTCTGGCCACAGCACCACGCGTGTTAACAAAAATTCTGGCCCCATTATTGGCCAATTTAAGAACACGAGGTGTAGCGATAATGGCATATCTAGACGACTTGTTGCTGATAGACCACTCAGTGGAAAAACTAGAAGTGGTTGTTCACGAGACAATCGAGTATCTGGAATCTCACGGTTGGATTATCAACCGAGACAAGTCAAAAGTCTGGAATACTTGGGGCTAAGGCTGGATTCAGACCAGAGAAAAATTTTCTTGCCTCAAGAAAAGGTGTCGTCTTTGAGAGATTTGATCCACCTAGTGGGTACAAAAAGACAGCCATCCATACGCCTGTGCATGAGGCTGCTGGGAAAAATGGTGGCATCATTCGAAGCAGTACCCTACGGTCAAATTCCATTCAAGGAATTTGCAAAGGGCTATACTGTCAGCCTGGAACAAAAAAGTTCAGGCCCTAGACTTACCAATGTCCTTGTCCCCTTCCGTTCGCAAGAGCCTCCGTTGGTGGTTGGTTCCCCAGAATCTGGAAAAAGGGAAATCCTTCAGTCCGATTTCTTGGAAGGTGGTCACTACAGATGCCAGCCTTATAGGCTGGGGAGCAGTACTGGAGCAATGGTCTCTCCAGGGCAGATGGTCAGATGCAGAAAAGGCCCTGCCCATCAATCTCTTAGAGATACGAGCAGCCCGGTATGCCCTAGTAGCATGGACATCCAAACTCCAAGGGTCCCCTGTCAGAATTCAATCGGACAATGCCACGGCAGTGGCATATATCAATCATCAGGGTGGCACCAGGAGTCGTGCAGCCCAGAGGGAAGTAAATTGCATCCTGAAATGGGCAGAAAGATATGTCCCAGCCATATCCGCGGTATTCATTCCAGGAGTGGAGAATTGGAAGGCGGACTTTCTAAGTCGCCAACAATTATGCCCAGGGGAATGGTCCCTTCACCCCGAGGTTTTCCAGACAATATGTCAGCGGTGGGGAACACCGGATGTAGATCTGCTAGCATCCAGATTCAACGCAAAAGTGGACAGGTTTGTCTCTTGGACAAGGGATCCCCTAGCTTGCGGCTCGGATGCCCTAGTGTTCCCTTGGGATCAGTTCAAGCTGATATATGCATTCCCACCGCCACAATTGTTACCTCGATTACTCCGCAGAATCAGGGTAGAAAAGAAACCAGTGATTCTGGTGGCTCCAGCGTGGCCCCGAAGAGCATGGTACGCGGAGATTGTAAAAATGTCTGTGGGGAGTCCTTGGACCCTCCCACATCGTCCGGACCTGCTTTCGCAAGGACCGATATACCACCCTTCCTTACCAGCCCTAGGTTTGACGGCCTGGCTATTGAAGCCCACATTCTAAAAAAGAGAGGTCTCTCTAATTCTGTGGTAGCTACCATGATCAATGCCAGGAAGCCGGTATCCAGGCAGATCTACTATAGAATCTGGAAGGCGTACATCGCCTGGTGTGAGGCCAAGAAATGGCATCCACGTAAGTACGTAATAGGTAGGATTCTGGACTTCCTACAGTGGGCTGTAGATAGGAAGCTTGCCTTGAGTACTATCAAGGGTCAGATTTCGGCCTTGTCAATATTTTTTCAGAGGCCCTTGGCCTCGCATTCACTAGTCAAAGCCTTTATACAAGGAGTGATGCGTATTAGCCCTCCTGTTAATATTCCCATATGTCCATGGGACTTAAACCTGGTTCTGTCGGTTCTACAGAAAAAACCATTTGAACCATTACAGCATATTTCCCTGGTTCTTCTCACCAGGAAATTGATTTTTCTAGTAGCCATTTGTTCGGCTAAAAGAGTGTCGGAATTAGCCGCTATGTCCTGTAGGGAGCCATATCTGGTTATCCATAAGGACAGAGTAGTGTTACGTCCTCATCCAGCCTTTCTTCCTAAGGTGGTATCGAGGTTTCATTTGAACCAAGATGTGGTTCTTCCTTCTTTTTTCCCCAAACCTAGTTCAGTAGAGGAAAAGTTATTACATTCTTTGGATGTAGTAAGAGCAGTTAAAGCTTATCTAAAAGCCACTGCTCAGATTCGCAGAACGGATACTTTGTTTATTCTGCCGGAAGGCCCCAGAAAGGGTCAGGCAGCGTCAAAATCTACTTTAGCCAAGTGTATTCGACAGGTCATTATGCAAGCCTGTGGCTTGAGAAGGAGACCGCCTCCGTTCAAAGTTAGGGCGCACTCCACGAGAGCAGTTGGAACTTCATGGGCAGTGCATCACCAGGCCTCCCTGGCTCAAATCTGTAAGGCCGCAACATGGTCTTCAGTACACACGTTTACTAGGTTCTACCAGGTGGACGTTAGAAGTCAGGAGGATGTCGCCTTTGGGCGCAGTGTGTTGCAGGCCGCAAAAGATCCTCATGTCTGATAGCGCTCAGCTTATGTATGGTGTATCCCCCCCTCATTGGGCATTGCTTTAGGACATCCCACATAGTAATGACTATGCCGCTCTGTGGCCCGTGATGTACGAGAAAGAAAATAGGATTTTTATAACAGCTTACCTGTAAAATCCTTTTCTTGGAGTACATCACAGGACACAGAGCTCCCACCCCTCTTTTGGGGACACTTATTGCTTTGCTACAAAACTGAGGTGCTCCCGGATGGGAGGGGCTTATATAGGGGAGGGTACTTCCGGTTTGGAAGTTGCCAGTGCCAGCACCTGAAGGTAAACTATATAACCCACATAGTAATGACTATGCCGCTCTGTGTCCCGTGATGTACTCCAAGAAAAGGATTTTACAGGTAAGCTGTTATAAAAATACTATTATTTTTTTTTAAGAACCAACCTTAGATAAATCAAATCAACCAACCCCCCCCCCCACTCAGTGAAACAATAAAATACAAAAAAAATTCTCCCCCCCCCCCCTTCTCTTCCCAACAAAAAAAAATATTTTTAGTAATGTCAGTTTCCCCTATTGACCCATCAAGAGGTTTGCTATCTTGTCAGTGTTCATGTAGACTCCTTGTAATTCTACCCCTGTGGAAGTAACTGTAACCAGTCCGGGACCGGAAATGGCTCATTACCCATAAACAGAAAAAAGTCTGGGAGATCTGTTTTAGACCAAAGCCAAAATGAAGAACCCTCCTTCCGTATCAGAACTGAAATTGGGAACCTCCAGCGGTATGTGCCGCCTCCTTCCCGTATCTGCTCCAACACCGGACGCAGTAACGCTCTACGTTGCAATGTGGCTCTCGATAAGTCCGGTAAAATCTTTAATTGCACCCCTTGATAGTCTATTGCTCCTACCGCCCATGCTTTCTTCAATATAGCCTCCCTATGTGTAAAGTGCAATCTACATATTGCATCACGAGGGTGGTTCAAGTCCTTAGATTTAGGACCCAGGGCTATGTGAACTCTATCGAGCTCCAGATTCAGGGGTGCAGCCTCTTCTAATATTTTTTTAAAGATAGTTTTTACCGTATCTTGGAGATTCTCCTGGGCCATACTTCTGCGATTCCACGGAGCCGGATATTATTTTGGCGACTTCGGCCTCGAGGTCCTCCAACTGTAGCTGCAGTGTCACTACGTTGTCCCTCTGAGCGAGCCTTTCTCTCTCCAGGCTGGCCCCTCTTTGCTCCAAATTTTGTGACACTGCCTCGCCTTCTGTTACACGCACTGCCAGTGTTTGCAATACATTCTGCACCTGTTGAAATTCCTTATGATGTGCCTCCTCCACATAATGAACAAGAGCTTCTATATCTGCCCCGGTAGGAAGAGCTTCTATATCTGCCCTAGTAGGGAGAGCTTGTAAAAGCGCTCTTATGTCCTCCATTTTCAGAGTTCCTGGCTCCATACCCCCGTACTGCAGGGGGAGTTTTCCGGCCACCGCCGTATGCATCTATGAGCTCTGTGAAATAGTCTGGAGGGCTTCCAAACTCATCCTCACCTCCCTCTGTGCCTGTATTTCTATTGTCGGGAAACTGTCAGTGAGGCGCTTTACCTGCCTGCTTCCGGTATCGGGTCCCTGCACTACGGGGAAAAACTGCTGTATCTCCGGCTGCAGTTCCCCTTCCTTAGCGTACTTTGCTGCTTTAGCCACGCTGGCCGCCTTGCGGGAGGTGTTGATTTCTCGCTGCCTCCCCTGGTACATGCCGCAAAGGTGTTCGCTAAGCTGCTCGGTTCGTACTTATACCCGGCTTGTGCTTCGATCTGTCAGTCAGCTGATCCTGCACTCAGACATGGGTTCTCTCTCTGGATCTCTCGGTCTGCCTCATCTGGAGCTAGTGTGGTGCCGGGAGCTCACACAGCGCGTGTCCTCACACAGGCCATGCTCAGACCACGCCCCGAAGCTGTCACATTTGACAGTGTTAATAATACATACAACTGCTATATTTTTCACTTTCACAGTGCAGCTGGCGTTACACTTGGCCAAATACCCATTAATTTGGCTTTCGCACAGGGATCTCTATAGACTGTACACAGTGCACAGTACACAGTGCAGAGGTATCCCTCATATTATTTCCCCTCCTGGTCAAATGTTCTTAGCCTATAGTGTTAGACTAATCTACCTATTGGTAAATGGCAATTTTAATTTAGGATCGAATGCTAATGAATGTTACAATTGCCTTGTGAAGGGCAACAAATAGTAGCTGACATTACACACATATTACAAACATTACTGGTATTATTAGTTACTTTTGGCGCAAATGATGAGACATTCGCAAAGAAGATTTTTTTTATACATAGACCGCTTTGTATTTAAAAGCATTGCAGTTAGTCTGTGAATTCTTAATTCTTCTATGATAATTATGAATACTAAAATGTTATTATGCCTTGAGATTTCAAAATAAACTATTACAACTTTTAATTGGAAACACTTGTCTGGAAAAAGGAAATACTTTTTTCCATGATTACATGTAATTCTTTTGTATTTCTTGTCTCAAGTCATAGCATTCTAAACCCTGGACTCTGTAGTGCTATTTGATAGGAAAATGGGTGCATGAGTGGTGTGACGTGGCGTTTATGATAGCTCTGCAAGTTATCCAGTTTGAATAGCAATATATAACACAACCAGCATCAACCGATTCACCTTTTTCACCTCTACACATTTAAGCAGTGACCAGGAACTGAAAATAAGCAGCTGTAAATAATTGAAAACAAGCATTTTCATGCTGGCTGATTGCTCTTCCAGCACTCTGATACAGATCATCAATGTACCCGCCAAACAAATACATTCTAACTTGGTACCTTTTCCTGCTTTGTAGTTCTGCTTCTTCCAGCACTGACAGAGTGATACCTGAGCCGTTTGTAGGTTCAGTTAAAGGGGCAAGAGACAAAAATATACCTTTCTGACCTTTTTACTACTATAGAGAAAGTTGGTTTAACTGATTTTGCTTGCCAGGTCCAGGATATAGGCCCAAGCTCAAACAATGTGGAGCACAAAACTGATCTATTCTATTAATGCTTACATCAAAATTAGAGCACAGAAGGCTAGGATTGAAGCCTAAGAGAATCATTTTTGGGATTCTGAAATTGAACTTGCAGAGCAAATCCAAAATTAAAGCCCAGAGCCTAGGGTTAATGCATTGTCTGCTATGTCAGTTAGATCAATCAATCTATAGTGCTGGTGGAATACGCAGAGCTTTGACCAACCACATAACGATGACCTTCTGCAGATTGTCATTCAAAAACGGTGCCATTCAGAAGCAGCAGAATTGATTCTGTTTCCAGCTTGGGGCCTAGGTTCCCTCTCTGGTGTTCGGTGTATTGTTAAACTGTGTTCATTTAGTACCACCCACCCTGGCCAAGTATTTAGATATATCACATCAGCATTGCAAAAGCTATTTTCTTTCTCGTACATCATGGGACACAGAGCGGCATAGTAATTACTATGTGGGTTATAGAGCTTACCTTCAGGTGATGGACACTGACACACCCAAGACAGGAAGTCCCCTCCCCTATATAACCCCTCCCATACCGGGAGTACCTCAATTTTTTTGCCATTGTCTAAGGTGTTGGTCACGGTTAAACATGTATTCATCTGGGCTTGTGTATAGGTTCTTTTTTGGGCCTAAGCAAGCTATTCCGGATCTGTCCAAAGTGCTTCATAGCCAAACGGTCGGTACCCGGGCCTCGGCAAAGAAGAACAAGGTTTTGCCTGTAATGCCTCTCTTAGGAGGGCTGGACCCTGGGATCCAGTACTCTGGCATACCCAAAACCAAGAGGTATCTGGCAGGGTGCTATACAGGTCCAGGGGAGTGGTGATCCTTGGGACCCCGGTCCCTGAAGGTCTACTGACATTGCCCGCCGTGAGAGGCGAAGTTTGGGCTTCTGTGCCAAACAGAATCCTGCGGCGTGGATAAGGTAAGTGGAGATCCCTGTGGGACTTGGTTCTGCGGGGACCTTCGGTCCTAATGTGTTTTTCTCTGCCTGTTACCTAACGGTTATTCCCGCTGGTCTGTATTTGCCTAATTGCTAATCCTAAAATTGTTTCACATAGGATTTAAGACATCAGTGCTGTACCTGTTTTTATCAGTAGAGGCAGCTGTAGGTTGTCTTTGGGCTGTTCCTCTTGCAGTGTAAAGTCCAGGCAGATAAGGAGCTCTCGCTAGAGAGAAGCTGCATTATTTTTGTGTCATTACCACAGCTCTGTCATCCTGCTCCCAGCTCCTGGCTCCCTGTTTTGCTGACTTCCATGTGCAGCGCCGACGGCGCATAGGTGCACGCGCGCGCACGCACGCTTAATATATGAGAAGTGGGCCGGAAGGGGGCGGGGCTTGGCAGATGACGCTCCATGCACGCTGGCACGCTTCTGCACATGCGCGGGCGTCCTGGCCTGTTTTAAAAGCGCAGTATTGTGTAAACTGGCTGTGGAGTGGACAGAGCAAGAGTTTTTTTGCTGGTAACTAACAGAGGCATACTGCAGGCGGTGATACGGGCATCCCCTAGAAGGACGCATTAGCAGGCACCAACTGATATAGGTAGCAGCAAGTGTGTTAGACTACAATCAGTAAGTGGTGAATTTTGGCTATAAAAACCTCAGCTTTGGGCTTAGGAATAATGCCGTCTAAAGGCTCTGGGACGAAAAGTCTTAGGAAGCAAAAAGGGTCTCCATCGGGCTCTAAGGACCTGGGGCATGCTCCTGCTGCACCAGCCTCCCCTGATAAATCAGAGGTTGGTACCCGTAAGGAGCCCTCTGGAGTGCTAGGTACTGTGGCTGTCAGTCCACCTGCTCCTGTATATGTAACAGAGGAGGCTTTTGCCGGTTTGGCGGTTTTAATCGCTTCTTCTCTTCCAGAGAGAAAACGCGCCAGATCTCTGTCTCCTCCGTCTGGGTACTTGTTGGCAGAACAACAGTTCCATGAAGGGATTGACCTGCCTGGGGGGGATCAGGCTGAGGATGACTCTGCCTCCGAAGAGTCGACAGTGGAGGAACCATTCTCATCGTCACAGGCTGAGAGATTATTGGTCCAGTCCTTAACGGACATGGTTCGATCAGCCTTTAAATTACCTCTTTCTGAACTGTCGGCTACTTCTGTTTCCTCGCTGGGGTCTTTAAAGGCTCCACAGGCTAATTGTTATTTTCCAGTCCATCCGTTACTGGAAGGACTTATCTATCAAGATTGGGAACATCCTGATAAACTATTTGCTACTCCTAAAAGGTTTTCAGTGATCTATCCTATGGAGGAGAAGTTTACCCGGAAATGGAGTTTGCCCACAGTTGATGCGGCCATCTCCTGTGTGAACAAATCATTGACATGTCCGGTGGATAATGTTCATATGTTCAAAGATCAAATTGATAAGAAGTTGGAATCCTTACTAAAGTCTGCTTTTTCTTCTGCTGTGGCAGCTATTGGTGTTTGCCAAGCTGTAAAGGATCAGATGAAACTGGTCTTAAGGGATCTGCCAGATCAGCAGGCTCATGATTTGGCTGATTTGCCTAGAGCATTATGCTTTGCGGTTGACGCCATCAAGGATTCGATCCATCAGGCCTCCCACCTTACGCTATCGCTAGTTCACATGCGTAGGCTTCTTTGGCTCAAGAACTGGTCTGCTGAGACTCCCTGTAAAAAGCTTCTAGCTAGTGTGAGGGGGTTAGCTCGGCAGCGGGTGTGTGTGACCCCCGAGATGGGCTCCCCACACAAAAACAGGCCCAGCAAACGGAGGTTGTGGTTTTCAAAATCAAAAAGGTGCGGTTTATTTTCTATTTACAGTGACAAAACACAGCAAAGCAAAAGAAACATAAACAAAATAAATCCTGGTCAACTTGACCTCTGACTAAACATACAGGTTTCCTAACTAACAACTGGGATCAGCCTAGTGCTGTCCTAGTCCCTAAGTCCCTGGTTTTAAATGTCCAAGCAAATAGCCACACAGGCTTTGTCTCACCGCACAGGGGTTCACTCTCCCTAGACAGTCCACACAGGTCTGGTTCCAGGCATGAGCTAACATCTAATGAAGCTGGGAGTTCTTATAGAGGCCTAAATGAGCTGACAAGCTTCAGCTGGTCTCATCAACTCCCTGTCTGTACGACGCCCCACACTCTCCCTAGAGGTATGAGTCATCCATGAGCCCACTAGCCTTATACAACTCTCCACCTAGTTGTATAAGTCGGCGTAAAGCCTGAATCTGGGCGAAATATATCTACCCCCCTGGATGCAACCAGGTGACTTTACCTTCCTGCTGTCACATACCCCCCCCTCTTGTTTTAACCTCGGGGTTGGAACACCAGCAATCAGGCATTCATGTACTCGAGACAAAGCATCCACATTCCCCATTTGAACGCCAGGGCGATGCTTTACTGTGAAGTTGAATTCCTGGAGGGCCAGGAACCACCTATTCACTCTTCTATTTGTTTCCTTGTTTTGAGCCATCCACTTTAACGGAGCGTGATCCGTAACCATGTCAAAGTGCCTACCTAGCAGGTAGTACCGAAGGGAATCTAGAGCCCACTTCACCGCTAAACACTCCTTTTCAACGGTGGCGTAATTTACCTCATGGGACTTCAACTTCCTGCTGAGGTAAATGACTGGGTGCTCTTCCCCGTTCCAGACCTGGGACAATACTGCTCCTAACCCCACATCTGACGCATCACTTTGTACGACAAAGTCTTTAGAGAAGTCGGGTGAGTACAACACTGGCTGGCTACATAAGGCTTGTTTCAAGAATTGGAATGCTGCCTCAGCCTCGGGGGTCCATTTATTCATGACCGACCCTTTCCCCTTCGTCAGGTTGGTTAGGGGCACAGCCTTAGAAGCAAAGTGGGGAATGAATCGCCGATAATACCCAGCGATTCCCAGAAAGGCTCGTACCTGCTTCTTGCTGTTGGGACGTGGCCAACTCTGGATGGCCTCGACTTTGTTGAGTTGGGGTTTTATTACTCCCCTCCCAATGGTGTACCCAAGATATTTGGCCTCCTCCTGCCCAATGGTACACTTCTTGGGGTTAGCCGTAAACCCCGCTTCCCGAACAGAGTCCAGGACTGCTTGCACTTTTGGCAGATGTGAGGCCCAATCTGTGCTATGGACAATTATGTCATCCAGGTAAGCCGCAGCATACTTCCGATGGGGCCTCAGCATCTGGTCCATTTTCCGCTGGAATGTGGCCGGCGCATTCTGTAACCCGAACGGCATTCTTTTATATTGGAACGCCCCGTCTGGGGTTACAAATGCGGTTTTCTCTTTGGCCGACTTGGCCAGGGGGATTTGCCAATACCCTTTTGTGAGGTCAAGAGTCGTCATGTATCGGGCTGTTCCCAGCCGGTCGATCAACTCATCTATACGTGGCATGGGGTAGGTGTCAAATTTTGTAACTTTGTTCAACTGTCGAAAATCGTTACAAAATCGCCAGCTCCCATCCGGTTTAGGCACCAACACAATGGGACTAGGCCAATCACTTTGGGACTCCTCTATCACCCCTAAGTTCAGCATTTTCTGTACTTCCTCCCGTATTGCCTCCCGTCGGGCCTCTGGGATCCGATAGGGTTTTAACTTCACCCTTTCACCGGGCGGGGTAATGATGTCATGCTCTACCCCAGATGTTTGTCCCGGCAGCTCAGAGAATACCTCCTTGTTGCGAAGCACAAACTCCTTAACCTCCTGTTGTTGGGGTTGTGACAAGGTGGCTGCTATTCCAACCTCCGGAATCACGCAACCAGTTTGAGCTGGTGACCAAGTGTCTGCGACTAGGGACTCTCTATCCCTCCAGGCTTTCAACAGATTAACGTGATAGATCTGTTCGGGCTTTCGCCTTCCTGGTTGTCTGACCTTGTAATTCACTTCGCTCACTTTTTCCATTATCTCGTAGGGGCCTTGCCATTTGGCAAGGAATTTACTTTCAACCGTAGGGACAAGTACCAGTATCCTATCCCCCGGGGAAAAGGTACGGGTCTTGGCTGCACGGTTGTACACTCTCTGCTGTGCTAACTGCGCTTGGGCCAAATGTTCCTTCACGATGGGCATTACCTGTGCAATTCGGTCTTGCATCAGGGCGACATGCTCAATCACACTCCTGTGGGGAGAACTCTCACTTTCCCAAGTTTCCTTGGCAATATCCAACAGCCCTCTTGGGTGTCTCCCATACAGTAACTCAAAGGGGGAGAATCCCGTAGAGGATTGGGGCACCTCCCTAATAGCAAACATCAGATAAGGAAGTAGACAGTCCCAATCCTTTCCATCTCTATCCACCACTTTCTTCAACATTTGTTTTAGGGTTTTGTTGAACCTTTCAACCAGCCCATCGGTTTGGGGGTGATACACAGATGTACGTAATTGCGTCACTTTGAACAATTTACACAGCTCCTTCATAACCCGGGACATAAAGGGTGTACCTTGGTCCGTAAGCAGTTCTTTACAAATACCCACCCGGCTAAACACAAGAGATAGCTCTTTGGCTATGGTTTTGGCCGAGGTATTTCGGAGAGGGATCGCTTCTGGATAACGGGTGGCATAGTCCATTATAACTAATATGTACTGGTGCCCCCTAGCGGACTTGATTATAGGACCTACCAAATCCATGGCGATCCTCTCAAACGGGACCTCAATGATGGGTAGAGGGACCAGCGGGCTACGGAAATGTGGCATCGGGGCCGACCTCTGACACACAGGGCAGGAGGAACAATAATTTTCTATGTCCTTCATCACCCCCGGCCAATAGAATCTCTGTAATACCCTCTCTCGGGTTTTCTCTGTCCCCAGATGACCTCCAAGAATGTGCCCATGGGCCAACTCCAACACCAACTTCCTGTAAGGTTTGGGCACCACAAGCTGCTCAACGGTTTCTTCTGCCCTTTTTGCCACCCGATACAGTAGGTCCTTCTCTACGCTGAAGTATGGGTAAGTGCAGGTATTATCTGGGTTCACTAACTCGCCATCTATTTTCACTACGTTTTCCCGTGCCTTTATTAGGGCGGGGTCTTTCAACTGTTCTGTGGCAAAGTTTTCCCTGTGAACCTCAAGATCAGAAAACTCCACAGACGGTAGGTTTTCGTCTGAGGAGGTGGGCTCCTCTCTAGTTTCTTGAGTCTCCCCTGCCAATACTGATAAGGGAAATTCCGGAGAGTCCTCACCACTCTCAGGGGAGTTCTGGCTATCACATTCCTGGTACATAGGGGCACCAGTGGGGGGCTCAGGATCATCCCACAGTTCCCAGAACTTCGGAAAATCCCTTCCCACAATGGCGTCATGCGGCAACTGAGATACTAAGCCCACTGGATGAGAGAGGGTACCTTTTGGGGGTCTCGAAACACAATGTAGTCACTGGATACTCTCGGGTGTCCCCATGCACACAAATAACAGCTACCTTGCTATTCCCAGAGACCTCTGTTTTAACTAACTCAGCCTTTATCAGGGTCACAAGGCTACCTGAATCCAGCAATACCACAACATTTCTACCATTAACACACATTTTGCATAAATGTTTCTCAGTTCCTCGAATGGCAGTGCATGCGACTGTCGCACACAGCGACTGACGTCTGCCCGTCAGAAAGTCACACTGCATGGGTTCCTCCACAACCGGGCAATTGGCTGCAATATGTCCCGCTTGCCGGCAGCGGTAGCAAACGATCCTTCTTGCGGCCTCTTGAGCCGCTGATTTCCCAGGCTGTTCTCGCCAAACTTGGGGTAGAGCTCCCACCCTCTCACTCTCTCCACCCTCACCCCTTGGAATCCTCTTATCTGCCCTTGGGGATGGTCTGGTCTTAGGGTGGAAAGTCCGAGTGTCTCTGGAAGAGGCCGTCAGGTTCTCTGTAGCCAAGTATTTCTCCACACGATCCACAAGACCATCGGCCGTCTCTGGGTCTCCATGGCTTACCCACTTTTGGATGGCAGTAGGAAGAGCTCTCAAAAACCGATCCATTACAACACGTTCCACAATCTTTGGTGCGGACAAAGTCTCTGGCTGTAGCCACTTTCTGCTCAGGTGAATGAGATCATACATTTGAGACCTGGGGGGTTTTCCAAGCTGGAAAGTCCAGTTATGCACACGCTGAGCCCGGACAGCCTGGGTGACACCCAGCCTTGCCAATATTTCAGCTTTTAGCATCGCATAGTCTTTTGCTTGGTTAGGCTCTAGGTCATAGTAAGCTTTCTGCGATTCACCAGTTAACAGAGGAGCCACCAGTCCAGCCCACTGCTCCTCAGGCCACTTTTCTCTTTCAGCGGTCCTTTCAAATGTGGTCAAAAATACCTCTGGATCATCCTCTCCAGTCATTTTTGTCAATAAACGACTCACCCCAAAGGACGCGGTATTAGTGGGACGGCTTTCCTCACTGGTCTGCGAACGTTGCTGCATTGCTGCTTCCATCTGTTGTTGTAGTCTCTGCTCTTGCTTCTGTAACAGGTCTATGAAGCGGGCCTCAGATTGCTGCTGGGCTTGTTGCTGAGCCTCCAGACTCTGTTGCAAAGTTGCGTTTGTCTGCTGCTGGGCTGCAAGGCTCTGTTGATGAGCTTGCTGCTGGGCTGCAAGGCTCTGTTGATGAGCTTGCTGCTGGGCTGCGAAGTTCTGTTGTTGAGCTGCAAGGCTCTTTTGCAAACCTGCATTTGTCTGCTGTTGATTGGCATTTGCTAGAGCCAGCTGCTTCAGTATCTCCTCCATGCTGGCTTAAAAAAAAACTGCCCGCATTCTCCACCAACTGTGAGGGGGTTAGCTCGGCAGCGGGTGTGTGTGACCCCCGAGATGGGCTCCCCACACAAAAACAGGCCCAGCAAACGGAGGTTGTGGTTTTCAAAATCAAAAAGGTGCGGTTTATTTTCTATTTACAGTGACAAAACACAGCAAAGCAAAAGAAACATAAACAAAATAAATCCTGGTCAACTTGACCTCTGACTAAACATACAGGTTTCCTAACTAACAACTGGGATCAGCCTAGTGCTGTCCTAGTCCCTAAGTCCCTGGTTTTAAATGTCCAAGCAAATAGCCACACAGGCTTTGTCTCACCGCACAGGGGTTCACTCTCCCTAGACAGTCCACACAGGTCTGGTTCCAGGCATGAGCTAACATCTAATGAAGCTGGGAGTTCTTATAGAGGCCTAAATGAGCTGACAAGCTTCAGCTGGTCTCATCAACTCCCTGTCTGTACGACGCCCCACACTCTCCCTAGAGGTATGAGTCATCCATGAGCCCACTAGCCTTATACAACTCTCCACCTAGTTGTATAAGTCGGCGTAAAGCCTGAATCTGGGCGAAATATATCTACCCCCCTGGATGCAACCAGGTGACTTTACCTTCCTGCTGTCACACTAGTTTCCCGTTCCATGGCAAGCGCCTTTTTGGCGAAGACCTGGATAAATATATTCACAAGATTTCCAGCGGTAAAAGTACTCTTCTGCCGGTCAAGAAGAGGTTTAGAGGTCCCTCTTTTAAAAGGCCTACCTCTCCAGTCCCTGGGACGTCTGCCTCTAAGCAGTTCCGACGGCCTCCCCGATCAAATCCCAGGGGCAAAGCTCAGGGACAGGCACAGGGAAATAAAAAGCCCTGGAACCGTAGAGGTACAAAACCGGTCTCCAAATCAGTCCTATGAAGGGCTGCCCCCACTCAAGCGGGTGGGGGGAAGACTGCAGTTGTTCACAGAGACTTGGAGAAGGACGATCAGAGACAAATGGGTGCTCTCCACAGTAACTCTGGGATACAAATTGGAGTTAAAGGAGTTTCCTCCTCCCCACTTTATGTGGTCAAACGTAGCAAAAGACCCGTTGAAAAGAGGTTCTCTCCTTTTGGCGTTAGACCAACTGTTGCTCCAAGGAGTAATTGTGGAGGTTCCCGTGAAGGAACGAGGTTTGGGATTCTACTCAAATCTATTCACAGTGCCAAAGCCAAACGGGGATGTAAGACCCATATTGGACCTCAAAGGTTTAAACAAATTCCTGAACATCCGGTCTTTTCGGATGGAATCAATACGGCCAGTAGCCACTACCCTGCAAGGGGGAGAGTGGTTAGCTTCCATAGACATCAAAGATGCCTATCTGCACGTTCCCATTTTTCTGAGTCATCAAAGATTTCTACACTTTGCGGTAGAAGGGCACCATTTTCAATTCGTGGCATTACCTTTCGGTCTAGCCACGGCCCCACGGGTATTCACAAAGGTTCTGGCCCCTCTGTTGGCCGATCTAAGAACTCAAGGGGTGTCGATTATGGCGTACCTAGGCGACCTATTATTGATAGATCACTCAGCTGCCAGGCTAAAGTTAGTGATCCAGGACACGGTCAGGTATCTAGAGTCTCTCGGTTGGATCATCAATATGAACAAGTCAGCCTTGCATCCAGTAAGAAGTCTGGAATACTTGGGGCTACGTATAGACTCAGACCAGAAGAAGATCTTTTTGCCTGAAGGAAAGATGTCCTCTTTGAGGGACTTAATCCTTCTGGTTTGAACAAAAAAGACAGCCGTCCATACGCCTGTGCATGCGGCTGCTGGGGAAGATGGTAGCTTCCTTGGAAGCCGTACCATATGCCCAGTTCCACTCAAGGAAATTGCAAAAGGCCATACTTTCAGCATGGAACAAGAAGGTTCAGGCCCTTGACCTTCCGATGCCCCTGACTCCTTCAGTTCGGAAAAGTCTCTGTTGGTGGTTGATTCCCCAAAATCGGCAAAAGGGGAAATCCTTCAGTCCGACTTCCTGGAAGGTAGTCACTACAGACGCCAGTCTTGTCGGCTGAGGGGCAGTGCTGGGGCAATGGTCTCTTCAGGGGAGATGGTCAGATGCAGAGAAATCCCTAGCCATCAACCTTTTGGAAATTCGGGCGGCTCGGTATGCCCTAAAAACATGGACATCCAAGCTTCAGGGGTCCCCTGTCAGGATTCAATCGGACAATGCCACAACAGTGGCATATGTCAATCACCAGGGGGGCACCAGGAGTTGTGCAGCCCAGAAAGAAGTGAATCACATCATGAAGTGGGCGGAAAGGAATGTTCCATGCATATCCGCGGTATACATTCCAGGAGTGGAAAATTGGAAAGCAGACTTCTTGAGTCGCCAACAATTATCCCCAGGGGAATGGTCCCTTCATCCCGACATTTTCCGAGCAATATGTCAACGGTGGGGAACACCGGACATTGATCTACTAGCGTCCAGATTCAACGCAAAGCTGGACAAATTTGTGTCTCGGACAAGGGATCCCCTCGCTTACGGCTCGGATGCCCTGGTGTTCCCGTGGAAACAGTTCAAACTGTTATACGCATTCCCGCCGCTACAGTTGTTACCTCGACTCCTCCGCAGGATCAGGTTGGAGAAGAAACCAGTAATACTGGTGGCTCCAGCGTGGCCCCGAAGATCCTGGTACGCGGAGATCGTAAAATTGTCTGTGGGGGATCCTTGGACCCTTCCACGTCGCCCGGATCTGCTTTCGCAAGGACCGATATACCACCCTTCCTTACTAACTCTGGGTTTGACGGCCTGGCTATTGAATCCCATATTCTAAAAAAGAGAGGTCTCTCTAACTCTGTGGTGTCTACTATGATCAATGCCAGGAAGCCGGTATCTAGGCATATTTACTATAGAGTTTGGAAATCCTACGTTACGTGGTGTGAAGCCAGGAAATGGCTTCCACGAAGGTACATTATAGGCAGAGTTCTGGACTTACTGCAGCGGGCTGTAGACAGGAGATTAGCCTTAAGTACAATTAAGGGTCAGGTTTCAGCCTTGTCGATACTTTTTCAAAGGCCCCTGGCTTCCCATTCTCTTGTTAAATCTTTTCTGCAAGGGGTGACTCGCATTAATCCACCGGTTAAAGCTCCCATATGTCCATGGGACTTAAACTTGGTACTTTCAGTTCATCAGAAGCAACCATTTGAACCCCTACGGTACATTCCCTTGGTACTCCTCACCAGAAAATTTATTTTATTGGTGGCCATATCTTCGGCCAGAAGAGTGTCAGATTTAGATGCCATGTCCTGTAGGGAGCCATACTTGGTTATCCACAAGGATAAAGTAGTTCTACGTCTTCATCCAACCTTTCTTCCCAAGGTGGTAACAAGGTTTCACTTGAACCAAGATGTGGTTCTTCCTTCCTTTTTTCCTAAGCCTACCTCGGTAGCAGAAATGTTATTACATTCCTTAGATGTAGTAAGAGCAGTTAAGGCCAATCTGCGAGCCACTGCTCAGATTCGGAAAACGGATGCTTTGTTTATTCTGCCGGAAGGCCCCAGAAAGGGTCAGGCAGCTTCGAAATTCACTTTGGCTAAGTGGATTTGACAGGTCATTGTTCAGGCCTATGGCTTGAAGAGAAGATTGCCTCCGTTCAAAGTTAGGGCGCACTCTACGAGAGCAGTTGGTACTTCATGGGCGGTGCATCACCAGGCCTCCATGGCTCAGATCTGTAAGGCCGCAACTTGGTCTTCAGTACACACATTCACTAGGTTTTACCAGGTGGATGTAAGAAGTCAGGCGGATGTCGCCTTTGGGCGCAGGGTGCTGCAGGCTGCAATAGATCCTCTTGTCTGATGGTACCCAGCTTATGGTTTCTCCCTCCCCTCATTTGGGCATTGCTTTGGGACTTCCCACATAGTAATTACTATGCCGCTCTGTGTCCCGTGATGTACGAGAAAGAAAATAGGATTTTTATAACAGCTTACCTGTAAAATCCTTTTCTTGGAGTACATCACGGGACACAGAACTCCCACCCCTCTTTTGGGGACACTTATTGCTTTGCTACAAAACTGAGGTACTCCCGGTATGTGAGGGGTTATATAGGGGAGGGGACTTCCTGTCTTGGGTGTGCCAGTGTCCATCACCTGAAGGTAAGCTCTATAACCCACATAGTAATTACTATGCCGCTCTGTGTCCCGTGATGTACTCCAAGAAAAGGATTTTACTGGTAAGCTGTTATAAAAATCCTATTATTTCATTACAATAGTGAAAATCATATAGTTAATAATTTGAAGAAGAGAAACATATACTGTTCTCAGAGGGTCTTATGAGGGATTCTCTCCTTATGCCTTCAGGCCTGGCCACCTGGGCTCAGCAGATTATGGATAGGCCCAATAAGACCCCTTCACCCTACCAGACTTTTGCACAATTTGGAAGAGTTTCCTTTTTTCTGTTTCTAATAAGTAACATTAATACTCTGGTCTTTTTTCCCTGTTGGCACAGTGTATATCTATTTCTAGCCATATGACTTGTATTCCATCCTACCCAAACTTGGATTTCCCAATGGACTGCTCGCCTCCAAGCCCCAGTTAATATGGCTGCTGATTTTTATTATGCAAAGGTACTTAGTAAAAATTATCAAAGGCATTTCTATATTCTAGAAAAAACTACATAAGTTACATATACATATATATATATATATATATATATATATATATATATTGTGACAGCAGGAAGGTAAAGTCACCTGGTTGCATCCAGGGGGGTAGATATATTTCGCCCAGATTCAGGCTTTACGCTGACTTATACGGCTAGGTGGAGAGTTGTATAAGCCCAGCTGAGACTAGTGGGCTCATTGATGACTCATACCTCTAGGGAGAGGGCTGGGCGTCGTGCAGACAGGGAGTTGATGAGGCCAGCTGAAGCTTGTCAGCTCATTTAGGCCTCTATAAAAAACTCCCAGATTCATTAGATGTTAGCTCATGCCTGGAAGCAGACCTGTGTGGACTGTCTAGGGAGAGTGAACCCCTGTGCGGTGAGAGAAAGCCTGTGTGGCTATATTTTGCTTGGACATTTAAAACCAGGGACTAGGACAGCACTAGGCTGATCCCAGTCGTTAGTTAGGAAACCTGTAAGTTTAGTCAGAGGTCAAGTTGACCAGGATTTATTTTGTTTATGTTTTTTTTGCCTTGCTGTGTTTTTGTCACTGTAAATAGAAAATAAACCGCACCTTTTTGATTTTGAAAACCACAACCTCCGTCTGCTGGGCCTGTTTTGGGTGGGGAGCCCATCCCGGGGGTCACACATACCCGCTGCCGAGCTAGCCCCCTCACAGTTGGTGGAGAATGCGGGCAGTTTTTTTTTAAGCCAGCATGGAGGAGATACTGAAACAGCTGGCTCTAGCAAATGCCAATCAACAGCAGACAAATGCAGGTTTGCAAAGGAGCCTTGCAGCCCAGCAGCAAGCTCATCAACAGAGCCTTGCAACTTTACAACAGAGTCTGGAGGCTCAGCAACAAGCCCAACAGCAATCTGAGGCCCGCTTCATAGACCTGTTGCAGAAGCAAGAGCAGAGACTACAACAACAGATGGAAGCAGTAATGCAGCAACGTCCGCAGACCAGTGAGGAAAGCCGTCCCACTAATACCGCGTCCTTTGGGGTGAGTCGTTTATTGACAAAAATGACTGGAGAGGATGATCCAGAGGTATTTTTGACCACATTTGAAAGGACCGCTGAAAGAGAAAAGTGGCCTGAGGAGCAGTGGGCTGGACTAGTGGCTCCTCTGTTAACTGGTGAATCGCAGAAAGCTTACTATGACCTAGAGCCTAACCAAGCAAAAGACTATGTGATGCTAAAAGCTGAAATATTGGCAAGGCTGGGTGTCACCCTGGCTGTCCGGGCTCAGCGTGTGCATAACTGGACTTTCCAGCTTGGAAAACCCCCCAGGTCTCAAATGTATGATCTCATTCACCTGAGCAGAAAGTGGCTACAGCCAGAGACTTTGTCCGCACCAAAGATTGTGGAACGTGTTGTAATGGATCGGTTTTTGAGAGCTCTTCCTACTGCCATCCAAAAGTGGGTAAGCCATGGAGACCCAGAGACGGCCGATGGTCTTGTGGATCGTGTGGAGAAATACTTGGCTACAGAGAACCTGACGGCCTCTTCCAGAGACACTCGGACTTTCCACCCTAAGACCAGACCATCCCCAGGGGCGGATAAGAGGATTCCAAGGGGTGAGGGTGGAGAGAGTGAGAGGGTGGGAGCTCTACCCCAAGTTTGGCGAGAACAGCCTGGGAAATCAGCGGCTCAAGAGGCCGCAAGAAGGATCGTTTGCTACCGCTGCCGGCAAGCGGGACATATTGCAGCAAATTGCCCGGTTGTGGAGGAACCCATGCAGTGTGACTTTCTGACGGGCAGACGTCAGTCGCTGTGTGCGACAGTCGCATGCACTGCCATTCGGGGAACTGAGAAACATTTATGCAAAATGTGTATTAATGGTAGAAATGTTGTGGTATTGCTGGATTCAGGTAGCCTTGTGACCCTGATAAAGGCTGAGTTAGTTAAAACAGAGGTCTCTGGGAATAGCAAGGTAGCCGTTATTTGTGTGCATGGGGACACCCGAGAGTATCCAGTGACTACGGTGTGTTTCGAGACCCCCAAAGGTACCCTCTCTCATCCAGTGGGCTTAGTATCTCAGTTACCGCATGACGCCATTGTGGGAAGGGATTTTCCGAAGTTCTGGGAACTGTGGGATGATCCTGAGCCCCCCACTGGTGCCCCTATGTACCAGGAATGTGATAGCCAGAACTCCCCACAGGAGTGTGATTGAGCATGTCGCCCTGATGCAAGATCGAATTGCACAGGTAATGCCCATCGTGAAGGAACATTTGGCCCAAGCGCAGTTGGCACAGCAGAGAGTGTACAACCGTGGAGCCAAGACCCGTACCTTTTCCCCGGGGGATAGGATATTGGTACTTGTCCCTACGGTTGAAAGTAAATTCCTTGCCAAATGGCAAGGCCCCTACGAGATAATGGAAAAAGTGAGCGAAGTGAATTACAAGGTCAGACAACCAGGAAGGCGAAAGCCCGAACAGATCTATCACGTTAATCTGTTGAAAGCCTGGAGGGATAGAGAGTCCCTAGTCGCAGACACTTGGTCACCAGCTCAAACTGGTTGCGTGATTCCTGAGGTTGGAATCGCAGCCACCTTGTCACAACCCCAACAACAGGAGGTTAAGGAGTTTGTACTTCGCAACAAGGAGGTATTCTCTGAGCTGCCGGGACAAACATCTGGGGTAGAGCATGACATTATTACCCCGCCCGGTGAAAGGGTGAAGTTAAAACCCTATCGGATCCCAGAGGCCCGACGGGAGGCAATACGGGAGGAAGTACAGAGAATGCTGAACTTAGGGGTGATAGAGGAGTCCCAAAGTGATTGGTCTAGTCCCATTGTGTTGGTGCCTAAACCGGATGGGAGCTGGCGATTTTGTAACGCTTTTCGTCAGTTGAACAAAGTTACAAAATTTGACACCTACCCCATGCCACGTATAGATGAGTTGATCGACCGGCTGGGAACAGCCCGATACATGACGACTCTTGACCTCACAAAAGGGTATTGGCAAATCCCCCTGGCCAAGTCGGCCAAAGAGAAAACCGCATTTGTAACCCCAGACGGGGCGTTCCAATATAAAAGAATGCCGTTCGGGTTACAGAATGCGCCGGCCACATTCCAGCGGAAAATGGACCAGATGCTGAGGCCCCATCGGAAGTATGCTGCGGCTTACCTGGATGACATAATTGTCCATAGCACAGATTGGGCCTCACATCTGCCAAAAGTGCAAGCAGTCCTGGACTCTGTTCGGGAAGCAGGGTTTACGGCTAACCCCAAGAAGTGTACCATTGGGCAGGAGGAGGCCAAATATCTTGGGTACACCATTGGGAGGGGAGTAATAAAACCCCAACTCAACAAAGTCGAGGCCATCCAGAGTTGGCCACGTCCCAACAGCAAGAAGCAGGTACGAGCCTTTCTGGGAATCGCTGGGTATTATCGGCGATTCATTCCCCACTTTGCTTCTAAGGCTGTGCCCCTAACCAACCTGACGAAGGGGAAAGGGTCGGTCATGATTAAATGGACCCCCGAGGCTGAGGCAGCATTCCAATTCTTGAAACAAGCCTTATGTAGCCAGCCAGTGTTGTACTCACCCGACTTCTCTAGAGACTTTGTCGTACAAAGTGATGCGTCAGATGTGGGGTTAGGAGCAGTATTGTCCCAGGTCTGGAACGGGGAAGAGCACCCAGTCATTTACCTCAGCAGGAAGTTGAAGTCCCATGAGGTAAATTACGCCACCGTTGAAAAGGAGTGTTTAGCGGTGAAGTGGGCTCTAGATTCCCTTCGGTACTACCTGCTAGGTAGGCACTTTGACATGGTTACGGATCACGCTCCGTTAAAGTGGATGGCTCAAAACAAGGAAACAAATAGAAGAGTGAATAGGTGGTTCCTGGCCCTCCAGGAATTCAACTTCACAGTAAAGCATCGCCCTGGCGTTCAAATGGGGAATGTGGATGCTTTGTCTCGAGTACATGAATGCCTGATTGCTGGTGTTCCAACCCCGAGGTTAAAACAAGAGGGGGGGGTATGTGACAGCAGGAAGGTAAAGTCACCTGGTTGCATCCAGGGGGGTAGATATATTTCGCCCAGATTCAGGCTTTACGCTGACTTATACGGCTAGGTGGAGAGTTGTATAAGCCCAGCTGAGACTAGTGGGCTCATTGATGACTCATACCTCTAGGGAGAGGGCTGGGCGTCGTGCAGACAGGGAGTTGATGAGGCCAGCTGAAGCTTGTCAGCTCATTTAGGCCTCTATAAAAAACTCCCAGATTCATTAGATGTTAGCTCATGCCTGGAAGCAGACCTGTGTGGACTGTCTAGGGAGAGTGAACCCCTGTGCGGTGAGAGAAAGCCTGTGTGGCTATATTTTGCTTGGACATTTAAAACCAGGGACTAGGACAGCACTAGGCTGATCCCAGTCGTTAGTTAGGAAACCTGTAAGTTTAGTCAGAGGTCAAGTTGACCAGGATTTATTTTGTTTATGTTTTTTTTGCCTTGCTGTGTTTTTGTCACTGTAAATAGAAAATAAACCGCACCTTTTTGATTTTGAAAACCACAACCTCCGTCTGCTGGGCCTGTTTTGGGTGGGGAGCCCATCCCGGGGGTCACACATACCCGCTGCCGAGCTAGCCCCCTCACAATATATATATATATATATATATATATATATATATATATATATATACACACTCATATTGAGGTGGTTATAACAGGATCATGGTTGCAGCTACAACCATATTCCTAGATCATTATTTTTTGCTGGCGAAAAAAGTGATCACTTTTACAAGCAGCGGAAAGGAATTCCACCTTCTACAGCCACCTTTTTTGGTTCGGTCGCATACACTGAGAAGAATGGGAGGAACAGAAGTACCTTCACCCCCTTCTCTGACATCAGAAACCAAATGTGACGAGGATGTTGTCACTTCCTGTTTTGGATTGTTGTACACATGCCTATACCGGCTTGTAAAAGCATCTGATTAAACCGATCTTGGTTTGATCAGATGCTTTGGAGGCCCAAAGAGAGATTTGGGGTCTAATAGACCCCAGATCTCTCCAAAAAGAGGACCTATCACGGCCCATGTATCACAATGGATTTTATCAAAAAGAAAGTTTATACAAAAAAAATTAAATGTACAGTGTAAAAAAATAATAAATATAATTCGAATTTGCTCACATGCAAATTCAAATACACACAGGTCCTGCATGCTTAAGGTAATAGGCGATCGTACCACACATGTGAGGTATCACTGTGAACGTGAGAGTGTGACATGTTTGATATCCATTTACTCAGCATAGCATCATCTTTTATATTTTACCAGAAAATTTTATGTTCACTAAAATTCATTAAAGTGTATTTTTTTTTTTAAACAATTGCATTTGATGAACTGCTGCACAAATATAGTGTGACATACAAATTGCAATACCCACCATTTTATTCTCTAGGGCCTCTGATTAAAAATATGTATAATTTTGGGATATTTTTGTATATAATGCGGAATTGTCGGAATTGGCCTTGTTTTAAGGCCCCGTTCACACCTATGCGAATTGGTTGCAGCTTACACCGCATCCAATTCGCATAACATTATAAAATACATTGATTGTAATGAGGCTGGTTCACATATGTGCGATGCATTAGCACTGCGCATTGCCCAAAAAAGTGTGCATTTTCTATTCTTTGCGGTGCGGCTCAGGTGCAAATTCAGGCCCATTATCTTCTATGGGCATGCATCTGATTCGCAAATGTGTTCAGTTCTCATCAGGATTTCTCTCCCAGCTCACTACACTTCCCCCCCTCCCCCTCCCGTCTCCTAGGTCACCAAATTTGCAGCTAAAATGCAGATGATCCGCTGAATAGCTCTCTTATCCCTTTGCAGAGATAACAGAGCTGGAATTTGCACCGCTCAAGTGTGAACCCAGCCTAAAGCAGTTAAGAAGAATTTCCTGGTAGAACATGGCCAAAGACGTGTGCAGTTGTGCTTCACAGAGCTCCTATTTCTGATCTTACATTGGTCAGGTATTCTTGCGACTCATCAGAGCTATCTCTGGCTGCTACCATCACCCGCAAAATAAATAATGTTTGTATTGTCGGCCTCCCAGAGAAGATGGAGGAGGCAAACCCTATGGACTTTGTGCACTTACATCTTTGGCAAAACAGTTTTTACACCGCTAGAAGTCATAGAACATGCACAATGTATGCCCACAAGGCATTTACCACCTGGAAGTCTCCCTAGACCAGTTCTGGCATGGATGTTGAATTATAAGGTCAGAGAAATAATAACTAAATGTAGTCAGAGAAAAGAAGGCGATTGTGTTTAATGTTGCCAGTGTGTCCTTCTACCCAAACTTTTCTGCATAAGCGTAGAGACAGAGGGTCAAACTTGCTGAGGTAAAAAGGCATCTACAGCGCCTCCACCTGACCTATGCAATGCTAAAACCTGCCAAACTTAGATTTACTGCAGGTGGTTGGTCCCAATTTTTTTAATCAATGGTGGATGTCTTGGTGTGACTAGAACCCAATGAAGCTACTTTATGAGAGAATGGTAAGCCATCTGCAGTTGATTACCCTAATCTGCTGAAGGACAATTGCAACAAACAAGTTCATAACCTTTTATTGTAATTTTTATCAGGGCTGGGTGATCTATCCCTTTTCTCAAAGTTCCTGCGTAATGCAACATACTGCATCTTTGCCTGTTGAAATTAGCTACTTAGCTACTTGACTTTTGTAATAAAAGTTGGTCATGTTTCTAGTAACCCAACACTTTTGCTGGTGAAATGTTGAATAGTTTCCAGCTATGTTTATCTAGGTGCCATTGTGCACATTTTGTGTTTTTTTTTTTTAACCACACTACATTAGACTGTGTATTACCGGTACCATTTATTGTGCCAGCTTTGTCCGTCACAGCTTACAGAAACCTGCAATTTACTGTTTTCAAGAGACTCACCTAACTTAGGATATAAGCTCCTTTTATGAAATACTTTTGATTACAGTAAGCATACAATTTGACATTTTTAATGTAGGCTCGGTTCACACTGCCAGGACCTGCAATGCCAGGTGATGCTCGACTTGGCGTGACTTCAGGGAATGCCTGTGTAATCTTCTAGGAATGTCAAATCCAAATCACATTAATTAAGATGAGGATCCGACTTGGAGGCAACTTTCATTTAAGTCTATGGGCACAAGTTGGATAGAAGTCATCTTGAAGTAGTACAGGGACCTTTTCTAAAGTTGGAACGACTTTAGTAGTGCTAATTAAGACAGCTCTTTGTGACTAAAATGGGATTTCACTTGTCACGTGACTCGGGGTCTTATGACACGTACACACGACCGTTTTTAATGTCATGGAAAAAAACGATGTTTTTCTCGACGTGATTCTTCTCAAGCCTGCCTTGCATACACACTATCGTGAAAAAAAATACTCGAGCAAAGCATGGTGACGTACAACACGTACAACGGCACTATAAAGGGGAAGTTCCATTCGGATGGAGCCACCCTTTGGGCTGCTTTTGCTGATTTTGTGTTACCGCGTGTTAGTAAAAGTTTGGTGTTAGCCGATATGCGCTTTTCAGTCTCTGTGCTTTTCAGTCCGTTACAGCATGACGACTGTGCTATCTCCTTTACGAACGCTAGTTTTACCAGAACGAGCGCTCCCGTCTCATAACTTGCTTTTGAGCATGTGCGGTTTTCTCCCATCATTAAAGTGTACATATGGCCGTTTTTCATGACATGAAAAATGACGAGAAAAAATAGAGCATGTTCTAAATTTTTAATGGCCATTTTTCTCATTGAGAAAAATGCTCTGGAGCCTACACACAATCGTTTTTAATGACCAATTTAAAAAATTGGCATTTTTCTCGTCATGAAAATCGGTCTTGTGTACGCGGCATTAGAAGTCGGATCCCAAGTCGTGGCAGTGTGAACCAAGCCTAATGCCGCATACACACGATCGGAAATTCCCGACAAGAAAAGTTCGATGTGAGCTTTTGGTTGGAAATTCTGACCGTGTGTAGGCTCCATCGGACAACAAAAATTTGAGAGCTGGTTCTCAAATTCCGATCGTCTGTATGCAATTCCGACACACAAAAATCCTACGCATGTTCGGAATCATTGTACTTAATTTTTCTCGGCTTGTCATAGTGTTGTACATCACCGCATTCTTGACAGTCGGAATTTCCGACATTTGTGTGACCGTGTGTATGCAACACAAGTTTGAGCGAAAATCCGTCGGAAAAAAATCCACTGTTTTCTTGTCGGAGTTTCCGATCGTGTGTACGTGGCATTAGTGTGTTGTTACATGGCTCCTTGAACTTTCAGAAGGTGGTCCCTTTTGTTGTTATAGAAGAAAGATATATTTTTTTATACTGTAAATATTTATTTTAGCATGTGTTCATGATGTGATATAGTTTCAATTTTTTATCATATTAGGTGGCTACAACTATGTACTAGAACCGTCCATAGTTGGACACCCCTTAGCTCCTGGTGTGTAGGTAGCCAGTCCTATTTTACTGTCTTGATTCTTGATGGTATGGATAGATCTGTTGTAGAATCTACACCCCAATGAGAGACAATTTTCATGTTTCTTTAACCACTTGCTTACTGGGCAATTAAACCCTCCTCCTGCCCAGACCAATTTTCAGTTTTCAGCACTGTCACTCTTTGAACGACAATTGCGCAGTCATACAACACTGTACCCAAATTACATTTTTATATATTTTTTTCCCCATAAAATAGAGCTTTCTTTTGGTGCTATTTGATCACCTCTGGGTTTTTTATTTTTTGTTAAAAAAAATGTAAAAAGACTAAAAATTAGGAAAAATATACAAAACTGTTTTATATTTTGTTAGAAAATTTTGCAAACAGGTAATTTTTCTTCTTCATTGATGTACGCTGATGAGGCTGCACTGATGGGCACCGATAGGCTACATTGATGAGCACTGATGAGGTGGCACTAAAGGGCATTGATAGGTGTCACTGAAGACCACTGATAGCTGGTACTGATGGGTGGCAGTGATGGACAGTGATGGGCACTGGTAGGTGATGCTGATAGGCAGCACTGCTAGGTGCCACTGATTAGGCATTGATTGGCACCACTGGTGGGCACAGATTCGTGGCACTGATATTCACTATGGGCACTGGCAGGTGGCACTGGTAGGTGGCACTGGTGGGCACAGATGAAGTGGCTGTGCCTCTTCCTCTTTGGGACCGATGTCCCTTACACAGAAGCCAGGGATCGGCTTGTTTTGATCTTCTGTTTGCATCACGTGATCAGCTGTCATTGGCTGACAGCTGATCATGTGGTAAGGGGCCGGGATCGGCCCCTTACTCCGATCTGTGATCAGCCGAGTCTCATTGACTCAAGGATCACAGCGCTCGCGGGGAGCGTGCAAAGGGAAGGACGTCTATTGGCTTATTTGTTGGAATCTAGTCAGTATGGGAGATTCCTGAGAGGATTCTTTTTATGAATGTATGTACTTCTCTGCTTTTTCAGTCTGCTTCATGGTAACCGTTTTCCCAAACTTAACCACTTGCCGACCTGCTGCCGTCATTATACTGCGACAGGTCGGGACGATCCCGCGAACCGCCGTAGCTGTACGTCGGTTTGTTTAACTGGGATAGCGGGCACGCATGCGCTGACCGGAGGTGCCGATGCACTGCGGGGGTGTCGATGCTCGTGACCGGCGGTCGCGATGACTGCGGCCACGAGCGATCGCGGGCACGAGTGGCAGAACAGGAACGTGTGTGTGTGTGAACACACACATCTCTGTTCTGTTCTGAGAGGAGATGCAGATTGTGAGTTCCTATAAGCTGGGAACCACGATCTGTCATCTCCTATAGTGAGTCCCATCCCCCTACAGTTAGAACACACAATAGGGAACACAATTAACCCCTTGATCGCCCCCTAGTGTTAACCCCTTCCCTGCCAGTGACATTTACACAGTAATCAGTGCATTTTTATAGCAGTAATCGCTGTATAAATGTCAATGGTCCCAAAAATGTGTCCAATGTGTCCGCCATAATGTTGCAGTACTGATAAAAATTGCAGATTGCCGCCATTACTAGTAAAAAAAAAAAGAATTATAATATAAATGCCATAGATCTATCCCCTATTTTATAGACGCTATAACTTTTGCGCAAACCAATCAATATACGCTCATTGTGATTTTTATTACAAAAAATGTGTATAAGAATACATATTGACCTAAACTGAAAAAAAAAATTGGGGATATTTATTATAGCAAAAAGTACAAAATATTGTGTTTTTTTTTCAAAATAGTTGCTCTTTTTTTGTTTATAGCGCAAAAAATAAAAACCGCAGAGATGATCAAATACCACCAAAAGAAAGCTCTATTTGTGGGAAAAAAAGGATGTAAATTTTGATTGGGTACAACGTCTCACGACCGCGCAATTGTCAGTTAAAGCGACGCAGTGCCATATCGCAAAAAATGGCCCGGTCATTGAGCAGCCAAATCTTCCGGGGCTGAAGTGGTTCAAGGACTACTCTGTTGGTCAGTTCTTTAACTTGTTCTCTGTTAGACTTTAGCTGCAGGCTGCAAAATCTTTGTAATTGAAAATTTTAATGGCTCCCACTATCAGATCATAACTAGCAAATGAATGATGAGCACGGGCAGAACACTCAGAATAAGACAATACAAAAAGTCTAAACTGCTTAAATAATTTGCATTTGCCTCAGTAGTAGCCCTTTCCTCGAGGTGCAGGGGCAAACCAGAAGCCAAAACTCCCTTGATGGCAGTTGAAGATCTCCATTGAATATCTGCACCAAAACCAACATGCGGAGTAAAAAATTACACCTGGAAGAAATGGATGCAAGCAGTATTCGGTAAAATAAAATCTGGCTTAGGAATTCTGTGCTCTCTATCAATACATAACTCTAATGCCCCATACACACGATCATTTTTCATGCCGTTAAAAATGCCATTAAAAAAAATGGCCATTAAAAATGATCGTGTGTATGCTCCAGAGCATTTTTAACGACGTGAAAAACGGGCATTAAAAATTTCGAACATGCTCTCTTTTTTCACGTCGTTTTTCATGTCGTTTTTTTTAACGACGTGAAAAACGATAGTGTGTATGCTTTAACGACGTGAAAAAAAATGCGCATGCTCAGAATCAAGTATGAGACGGGAGCGCTCGTTCTGGTAAAACTAGCGTTCGTAATGGAGATAGCACATTCGTCATGCTGTAACGGACTGAAAAGCACTAGACTGAAAAGAGCGAATCGTCTCTCAACAAACTTTACTAACATGAAGGGTGGCACCATTCGAACGGAACTTCCCCTTTATAGTGCCGTCGTACGTGGTGTACGTCACTGCGCTTTGCTTGAACATTTTTTAAAATGATGGTGTGTACGCAAGACGGGCTTGAGAGGAAACAAGAAAAAAAATGACGAGAAAAACGTCAGTTTTAAAAATGACATTAAAAATGATCGTGTGTATGGGGCATAAGTCGTTCAGCGTAGGCATTAGAGCTTTCATTAGATGCTGAAGCAAGTTCAAATTTCTGCCGTTGGTACAGATTGTAGTGTACACATCTACAAGATCATTATGCACCAAAACATCTCCTCCATTTTAGTTTTGATATGGTGAGGTCTCTCTGCATGTTTCTGGACAAAATGCATGACATTAGTGAGCACAAATTGGAAATCCCTGTAGACAGTGTGTCTTAGGGAACGGAGCATGTTTTGTGTGCTCTGAAATGGGTTGATCAGCTGCATGGAAAGCCTCTATTGAAGGCTGCTCAGGGTGGTCTGCTGCTACACAATAACAATCACAGTGGCTAGGTAGAGGATTAGATGGTTCTTCCTCTCTCTTCTGTCTGAAATTTGCAGGGCAAGGGGAGGTGGAAGTGGATGCTGGGGGAGACTCACCAAGATCCTGCAGAGCCGAGTCGGATATTGCAGAGTTTTGGCAAAATGTGCTGTAAATTTGGGAGCCGGCGTCATCTTGGCTTTTATGATGATCGGCTGCTGGGTAGACGTCTGTGAGCTTCTGTGGTGCTTTTCCTGCCTTTCAGCGCTTTGACATTCTCACCATGTGGATAGGCGGGGGGTGAAGGAGCCTGGAATGTATGTTTAGCCTGGGTATGTGGAGGTGGAAGAGCTAATATATGCTGGCTGTTTGGAGCTCCAGGTTGGGCGGCCATCTGATGTGCCGGCTGGATGCACCTCCTATTTAGTTAAATTTTAATATTCAAAGAAAACTCACCCATCCATCCATGTCGCAATGCTTTATTTTGTTGCTGAGAAATCTGTTTAAAAACACCCCCTAGCATTTCTGGCCATGGCCATCTTGAGTAAGAGCAAATGATTCATGTAGCATTCACTTTTTGTAATCCATCTGCCCTTAGCTCAGGCATGCATGCAGAAGGGTGTTTTTAGCAGAGAAAACCCGTCCTGTAGACTCCAGGAAGGCTTGACATAATTTGCCTGAGTCTGAAACCAGGAAGTTACTTAAATGTAGAAAAAAGTTTGAAAAAAGTAAATATGAAATACATTCCTATCTATTTACTAGCAGCATAAGGATTAGAAATAGTCAATGTTTGATTGACAGAAAGAAGTTCCGCTTTAATGTTCAGGGTAGATTTAGACATGCATCTAAATCTCCCTTGCCTCTGAAGCCTTCTCTTTTGCAGATCTCGCTCCAGAGGCTACTGACAGGAGGTGCGATGCCCCCCTGATATAACAAAATTTTTTGCCAACAAATGTATCACAACCATGTGTGCCGCTTCTCCATTCACTTTGGCAACCCCGCCAAATGCTACATATTTGGTGAACTTTGCCGCAGGCTTGAAGTGAAGCATCATGACTGCGGCATGTAAACATCCCTGTCCACTGCCTATTGCTCAACCATGTATTGGGTCAGTGCTATTGCTCGATAACCGTATAAAATTACCTTATATGACGGATTGGTACAGAGACCTCTTGGTGTATACAGACCTAGATCAATGGCACAAATGTTACTAATGTTCCCTTACTGGAAGCCAATCTTAAAGTTCTGACGAGGTGAAACCTTATTCCTTCTTAGCTGGCCAAGTTATATCCCAGTTCATCATCTTTATGCTTCAGAGGATGTAATCTACAGGGCACCATGCTTCATAGGTAGTGGGAGTGTCCTAAAATCAGGGGGTTTTGGAACTGCAGTGCCTTACTTTACAGGATTGATTATCCTACTACATCCTTAAATCGCCCTACTTAAAGCGGAGTTCCACCCATTTAAAAGTCAGCAGCTACAAAAAGTGTAGCTGCTGACTTTTAATAATCAGACACTCACCTGTCCCACGGTCCAGCGATGCGGGCGCACAAAGCCTCGCTCCTCTCCCCCTCCTCTCCGGGTTGTGATGTGTCCCAGAAGATTGCAGGGAGGGAGGAGAGAGAGGTGAACTTCTTTCCGGCGCTGCAGCGCCAGGGGAGGAAGTGGGAGCTAGGTGCCTGTAAAAACTGGGTACCCGCCCCCCCCCCCCCCAGCCAAAAAAAAAAAATTACATGCCAAATGTGGCATGTCAGGGGGTCACCAGCACTTAAAGTGGAAGTTCCATTTTTGGGTGTAACTCCGCTTTAACTGACCTATTCTGAATATACCACATGCCTCACAAAAACAAATCTTTTTCATTTAGGCCCCTTTCACACTGGGGCGGTTTGCAGGCGCTATTTTGCTAAAAATAGCGCCTGCAAACTGAGCCTAAACAGCGGCTGCTGTCTCTCCAATGTGAAAGCCCGAGGGCTTTCACACTGGAGCAGTGCACTAGCAGGACGTGAAAAAAAGTCCTGCTAGCCGCATCTTTGGAGCGGTGAGAGGAGCGGTGTGTTTACCGCTCCTCCACCGCTCCTTCCCATTGAAATGAATGGGACACCGCGGTAATACCGCCCGCAAACCACGGCTGTAGCCGCGGTTTGTGGGTGGTATTAACCCTTTTTCGGCCGCTAGCGGCGGTTAAAACCGCACCGCTAGCGGCGGAATACCTCGGCAATCCCGACGGTATAGCGCCGCTAAAAATAGCGGCGCTATACCGCCACCGCACCCACCGCCCCAGTGTGAAACCGGCCTTATTGGCAGCTAAAGATAAGGTTTCTTGGATTATGGTACATGAAAAAAAAGATAGCATTGCGAATGATACTAAGAACTAATTTGAAAAAAAAAATGGGGCCCTTGGGCTCAATATATGCATATCCATCCTTGTTACATTTTGTTTGGGTCTTGAAGCTTGTGGAGGCCCCCAGGGTGGGCTAGAACTCTTCTTTTTCTTCTTTCCTTTTCTTATTTGTCTCCTATTTGTGATTGGTCATTAGGTTACATATACCTTAAATAATTATTAGATTTCCAGTCTTTCTAATACGTTTTTGCCTGTAATCATGAGGTTCAAACACAAAGAGTATTTCCTATATCACTATCTTTTCACATCTTTTACAATTCTGTATTTTAAATTTAAACTTTATGACTCGTGTCTCTGTACAAACTCTGTGAGATATTGTACTTTTGTTAGTTCCTGTTCCCAAAAAAGTTAATAAACATTGAACTGGAAATATTCCTGTAGAAAAATTATAAAAAAATAAATATTTAAAA
Organism: Rana muscosa; assembly: GCA_029206835.1. Taxonomy (NCBI): domain Eukaryota; kingdom Metazoa; phylum Chordata; class Amphibia; order Anura; family Ranidae; genus Rana; species Rana muscosa. The sequence continues at coordinate 1,113,310,949 of CM055122.1, read as the reverse complement.
GGTGTTATAATGATCTGTAATAAACTTCTTTTGTTTTAACATGAAGCAAGTTATGGGTTTTGCAGTGTGATCTGTAATCTGTGGTCTGTGATGTGTTTGGCATCTATTTCAACAGTCTACTGTGTTGTCGATCTCTGATAAAACTGAGAGTATTCTTGTGCTTCCTGAAATCACAGTGCTGGCTGCTAACCTTTAGGAAGGAGTCTGTTAAGCAGCAGAATTGACAGGCGAGGGAGCGGCATCTAGTTCATTCTACTAAAGTCCTAGAGCTGCTCATATGGATTTAGGCTGTTTGCTTGTCAGTTTTGGTTCTTCACAAGTTTCTTCTTACAGACTTTTTGCTGAACAGGTACCAGGAGAAATATGGAGTTAGCTCTGGAATGTTAGTGTGCGCCCACAGAGTCCTCTTTTCGAGATTAATATGAATTTAAAAAAAAACAATAACCTCCATTTACAGAAATTTTAGATTTACTATTCCGTATAGAAAATATCAGATTTCTATCCCTATCAGCCTCATTTTCCTTCAGTATCAATAAAATAACTGCGCTTGTTCAAAATAAGGGGGAGTGGAAATAGGGGGAGAAAAGCAGCAACTATAAATGTTATACAAACACTGAACAAAGTGGAAAAGAAAAAAAAGCTGCGCTAATATAAAGAGATAAATAAAAAACAATAAATTGACATAAACTCAATGTAAGAGGTCAATGAGGACCTACAGTGCAAAAATCAGGGAAACAAAACTTGCAGTCATCCCGTGACCACGTCCCAGTTGAGACGAAACGTTGGGTAAGCGGCGTTCTGACGTCACCGCGTCATACGCTAGACCCGGAAGATACGGGCAGCCAGATCGAGGAGCCGGCCGGCTCAATCGTTTTACATGCTTTGTTTCATCTTACGTCTGTAAGTGTACATTTTATTACTTCTTATTGAAAGTCTAAAGGATTTTACGCTATGCGAGCCTTCTTTTCATTTATGTGGCATATCCTGATTGGCTATTGTTCATGAGTCATTCAAGCAAGTAGCGCCGCCTGCTGAAGACACCTTTTATTGGGATTATGCGCTGACCAATCTCCTGTAATAAGAGACCATGCACTTATGGTAAGCGGCAGTGTGTTATTAAGGTGGAACTCCTTTCCTATCACCACTTTTTCTGGATGCTGTGGGTTCATTTGCACAGTGGAGACCCATTTAAAGTTTTATGGACTATATGCAAATATTCACTTGGTTTTCATACATGATATATGGACTGCAAGTTTTGTTTCCCTGATTTTTGCACTCTAGGTCCTCATTGACCTCTTACATTGAGTTTATGTCAATTTATTGTTTTTTCTTTATCACTTTATATTAGCGCAGCTTTTTTTTCTTTTTAATTTTCCTTCAGTGTTTACTATCCAAAATGACTCTCTCAGTTACAAGCTTTGAAAGTAAATTTTTTAGCAGAAACAAATATACAGTTGAGCTCAAAAGTTTGCATACCCTGACAGAAATTGCAAAATTTGGGCATTATTATTGAAAATATGACTGATCGTGCCAAAAAACTGTCTTTTATTTAACCACTTCAGCCCCGGAAGATTTGGCTTCTCAATGACTAGATAATTTTTTGCGATACGGCACTGCGTCGCTTTAACTGACAATTGCGCAGTTGTGCGACGTTGTACCCAAACAAAATTGTCATTTTTTTTCCCCCACAAATAGAGCTTTTTTTTGGTGGTATTTGATCATCTCTGCGTTTTTTTATTTTTTAAACAAAAAAGAGCAACTATTTTGAAAAAAAACCCACAATATTTTGTACATTTTGCTCTAATAAATATCCCCAATTTTTTTTTTAAAAAGCTAATTTTTTCCTCAGTTTAGGTCGATATGTATTCTTATACATATTTTTGGTAATAAAAATCGCAATAAGCGTACATTGATTGGTTTGCGCAAAAGTTATAGCATCTACGAAATAGGGGATAGATTTATGGCATTTTTATTATAATTTTTTTTACTAGTCATGGCGGCGATTTTTTTATCGGGACTGTGGCATTATGGCGGACACATCGGACACTTTTGACACCATTTTGGGACCGTTGGCATTTATACAGCGATCAGTGCTATAAAAATGCACTGACTACAGTGTAAATGTCACTGGCAGGGAAGGGGTTAACACTAGGGGGCGATCAAGGGATTAACGTCCCCCCTCCCGCCGCCCTCCGGTGCTTCTACCGACTCACCGCTGCGATCGGTGAGTCAGAGAATGGATCCGCCGGCCCCGGATGTCCACCATAGAGATTTCCGGCGGACCAGATGGTCGCCGGAGTCTCTATGATCGTCGTAGGCCGGACGCGATGTTGTGACGTCACGCCCAGCATCTGCATTAAAAAAAACGGCGCCGCCTCGGCTGGGAAGCCGTGATAGTTTTTTATTTTTTTTAGGCTTCCCAGCCTAGAGGTGAGATATGGGGTCTTATTGACCCCATATCACTGTAATGAGGTCCTGTCATGCCTTATTCCTATTACAAGGGATGTTTACATTCCTTGTAATAGTAATAAAAGTGATCAATTTTTTTTTTTTTAAAGTGTCAAATTATTATTTTTTAAGTAAAATTAACAATATAAAATAAAAATAAAAAATTAAAGTGCCCCTGTCCCCGTGTGCTCACACACAGAAGCGACCGCATACGTAAGTCATATATAAAGAAAATGAGATGAAGCTAGACCAGTGTACTGAGGTCAGTGCAAAGCAATCAGTCACATCCCAAGTGAATATTGGAGAAAATAGAGGTTGGGCTGCCCCTGGGATATTTCGGACTGAAGCAATAATATGGACTTGACCATTTATATGTATAAAAATAGAAAAGATTTTATTACATGTAATTATATCACAGAAGTTCATAGGTAAATAGGACTAATTTGTATATCATAAAAACATGATTAACACACTAACATTGATGCCAATATATATATATTTTTTTTAATATCTATTTTTTATTAATTTTTCAACATATAACACACTTTACAATACATAAAAACACATATACTCAATATTTCCCGAAGAAAGAAAGAAAAAAAAAAAAAAACAACCTAAAAATGAGAACAATAATCTATGCTCCTATATAAAAACCCCAGCCCTGGAACCCCACACTCCATACTGACTAGGGGAATCAGGGCTGTGCAAAGAAGAGGGAAAGGGGTGCACAGAAGGAGAAGAAGAGGGAGAAAAAAAAAAAAAGGGAAGGAGAGGATACAGTCCCTCGTTTTCTCCCCTAAGTGTTTTAAGGTTTATCATGTGTAAAAACTCTAATGTTAGTGCCCTTTTAAGTGAAAGTACCTATTGTGAGGTGACAAACAGTGGTTCCAAAAACTTCTTCAAACAACAAAAAAAAATTAAAATTAAAAAAAAGGGGGCCCCAAATATTAGAGTCCAGAAATGGGCTATATAAATGACTGAAGGATGAATTTGCAAATGGCTGTGTTGATGGAGTGACAAAACATGTATGTAAAGATAAAAAGTGACAGGGATAAGTGACCTCACCAATATGTGACAATGGGGAAGAGAAGAAGGAAAAAAAAAAAGAGAATAAAAAAATTAAAAAAGGGGGGGAGTGAAAAATTGAGGGGACTGGGGATAGGGGAATAACATCCCCTTATTCTCCCCCTGATATGTGATGAGACACCAATATTGATGCCCCTTAAAGTGAGGTGATCCCAAAAACTACTTCACACCAAAAACCCTGGTGTTAAGGTCCATTAATGGACTATCTAAAAAAAACTAGGAAATAAATTTACAATTGGCTATATTGATAAAGTGACCCAACTTATATGTGAAAGAGAGAGGAGAGGAAAAAAAAAAAAAAGGGAAAGAAATAAAAAAAAAACTTATACACAAAAAATTCACCCCCCCCCCCCCCTCTTCCCTATGTGCATTGATCGTAAATAATTTATCACAACTTCGTTAAATTCTCTTTCTAAATATAAAAAAAAAAAAGGGGGGGGAGAAATTAGGAAAAGATAAAGGGGGGGGAGAGGAAAAATAGGCCGGCATGCCTGGTATCTAGTAATATGTATGTCTCAGTACATTTTAGACTTCTAAGGAGTAGGCCCGACAATAGCCCCAAATAATCAGCCTTAAGATATTAATAGCTTATTCAGTAAATATAGATTGAGTCTCAGTGAGATTGTGCAAGTATCTCTCTATAGGTTGTGGTGTCCTTGAATTCCATCCACGGAGTCCAAGTTAGGATATGTCGTTGGAAAGTGTCCTTGTTACGATGAGTAATTTCTTCCATGAGATGTACCTCTGATATTTTTTGAAACCACTTTTTCACGGATGGAATCTCAGGCTGGCCCCAAAGGGTAGGTAAAAGTGCTTTAGCCGTGTTAAGCAGATGTGGAACTAGAGAACATTTATATTTTCTGACAGACTCCTTAGTAGCATGAAAGAGGATGGTCCATGCATCAACAGGAAGATTAATACTGGATATTTGTTGGATGATACCAATAATGCTAGACCAATAGGGGCGGATAAGTGGGCACGACCCCCATATATGAGCATGAGTTGCTCTGTTCCCGCAGTTCCTCCAACACAATGGGGAGTTGGCAGGGAACATCTGATGAAGCTTTGATGGGGTATAGTGCCATCTAGTTAGCAATTTGTAATTGACCTCAGCCATCTTTGATGCTATTGAAGAGATATGAGACAACTGCAGGACTTTGTCCTTTTGGCTATCAGGGATACTGGATTCCAGGTCTGCCTCCCACTTAGCAAAGAAGGGAGGGTAAGTGTCTCCTTGGAGCTTGATAAGTGATTTGTAAAATACCGAGATACTATGTTACGGTGACTCCGTTGAATTGAAGATTTCCTCAATACTATTTAAGTCCTGTATTCCTTTGAGCGGCTGAGGCAAGGTTCTAAGAAAGCCCTGCAACTGGTTATATCTCCATTTGTCCAAAAACGTAATCGGCTTGAGGCCGAGAATTTCCTCAAGAGGCTTAAGAGCATTTGCTCGCAGAACCTGATGTAATAAAAGAGGTCCTTCTGGCGACCACATCCTATATCCCGGGTCTACTAGACCAGGTAAGAAATACTCGTGGTCCAAAAGTGGTAGCAAAGGAGAAGCATATGACCATGAAATCTTCCTATGTAAGGCATCCCATACATCAAGAGTGGAAGTGGTTAATATAGATGTACTTTGGAGCAAGGTGTCTGTGTATACGTGGTAACCAGGGTATAGTTGCTAGGTCTGTGTTACTAAGAGCATATTCCAAGCTCACCCAGAGTTTGGAATTAGCGGCATATTTCCACTCGGCAATTCTAGATAGAATAACAGCATTATAATAAGTCTTAAAATTTGGAAGGGCCAATCCCCCCGCATCCTTGGAGCGAAATAACACTTCCTTGGATACTCTGGGGTGGCTGTTCTTCCAAATGAAGCGGGAGACCATGGTCTGTAATAGGGAAAAAAAAACTATAGGTACACCCAATGGGATCATTTGAAAAAAATAAAGTACTCTAGGCAGAATGTTCATTTTAACTATGCTTACTTTACCCAGCCATGAGTGTGTCAGCGTATTCCACTTTTGTAGATCCTCTCTAATATTATTCAATAATGGAATATAGTTATATTTAAAAAGAGACTGCGTGTGAGGCGTAAGATTCACTCCCAAATATTTCATTTTACGTTGAACCCATCTAAAAGGGAAGAGGGGTTTTAAACTTTCCACCTCCCTTCCTGGTAGGTTGATATTTAGAATTTCGGACTTGGAAATATTAATTTTAAAATTAGAAAGTGTCTGAAAAGTAGAAAAAGCTGTCATTAAATTAGGAAGCGAGATACGGGGCTGCTGAATAAAAAATAAAATATCATCCGCATATGCCGCATATTTGTGAGTTTTATTACCTACTTGAATCCCATGTATATTTATGTTATGTCTTATAGTTGCCAGAAAGGGTTCAAGGGTAAGGGCAAATAAAAGGGGAGAAAGGGGACAGCCCTGTCTAGTCCCATTGAATCGTTGAAATGACTCACTCAAAGTGCCGTTTATGCGGATTTGTGCCGTGAGATTAGAGTAAATGGTCGCCGGAGTCTCTATGATCGTCGTAGGCCGGACGCGATGTTGTGACGTCACGCCCAGCATCTGCATTAAAAAAAACGGCGCCGCCTCGGCTGGGAAGCTGTGATAGTTTTTTTTTTTTTTTTAGGCTTCCCAGCCTAGAGGTGAGATATGGGGTCTTATTGACCCCATATCACTGTAATGAGGTCCTGTCATGCCTTATTCCTATTACAAGGGATGTTTACATTCATGTTTCTTTTGAGCATTGCATGAAAAAGGCAAAAAGGCAAAAAGTCCCAGTGAACTCACCCAACGACTTCCCACACCATCTCTGCATGAGGCCTCGTACACACGGCCGAGATTCTCGTTGAAAAAAACATGTCGTTTTTTTCGACGAGATTCTTGGACAAGAAACTTGTCCCGGCCGAGTGTACACACGCTCGTTTCAAAGAACCCGCGGTTCTTTGAATGGAGCGTACGCGGTGACGTCATCGACTACGACGAGCATGCGCTCGTCACATTCGATGCCGTCGCCGCCATCTTGGTATACCCTACGTATGCCTAGGAAGCTACCGCGCATGCGTCAAATTCATTTCGAACATGCGCGGGCTTCCCGGCGGACAGGTAAGTGTACACACACTCACTTTTCTCGTCGAGAAACAGGCTGACGAGAATCTCGACGAGAAAATAGAGAGCAGGTTCTCTATTTTCTCGTCGAGGTTACTTGTCGGTTTTCTCGACGAGAAACCCGATAGCCGCGTACACACGACCGATTTACTCGGCAAGACATCTCTGCCAGCAAGTTTCTTGCTTGTTCTTGCTGAGAAAATCGGTCGTGTGTACGAGGCCTGATGTTAGAATCTCTTTTGAGATGTAAGTAGATAGAAAAACTAACAATAATTTTCCTTTACTGTTTTGTTTAATAATTTCTTATAGAGATATATAAAATTGGATATTCAGCACATTTTGTATATTATTATGCAATGCTCAAAAGAAACATAGTAATATCAAACAAAAAATATACAAATTTATTGAACTTATTTCTTATACATTGTTTTTTGTTTCTCTGAACTATAGATTTAATCTAACACACTGCCTCGCCTAAATACTTACCCTGAAGAAGGAATATACACCTATTGGCATTATACTGCCAGGTGTATCCGAAACATGTTGGTGTTCATTTGCTTTTTATTGTACTGACATCCATTGTCTACCAACAAGATGTGAATGTAATGTATATTGGCATCAATGTTAGTGTGTTAATCATGTTTTTATGATATACAAATTAGTCCTCTTTACCTATGAACTTCTGTGATATAATTACATGTAATAAAAACTTTTCTATTTTTATACATATAAATGGTCAAGTCCATATTATTGCTTCAGTCCGAAATATCCCAGGGGCAGCCCAACCTCTATTTTCTTGCATACGTAAGTCACGCCCACATATGAAAACGGTGTTGAAACTACACATGACAGGTATCGCCGCGAACGTTAGAGCGAGAGCAATAATTGTAGCCCTAGACCTCCTCTGTAACTCAAAACATGTAACCAGTAAAAAAATTTAAAGTGTTGCCTATGGGGATTTTTAAGTACAGAAGTTTTGCCGCCATTCCACGAGCGTGTGCAATTTTGAAGCGTGACATGTTTGGTATCTATTTACTCGGCGCAACTTCATATTTCACATTATGCAAAAAAATTGGGCTAACTTTACTGGTTTTTTTTTGTTTTTTTTAAAGCATGAAACTGTTTTTTTTCCCCAAAAAAACGTGTTTGAAAAACTTCTGCGCAAATACCGTGTGAGATAAAAAGTTGCAGTGACCGCCATTGTATTCTCTAGGGTCTCTGCTAAAAAAACATATATAATGTTTAAGGGTTCTATGTCATTTTCTAGCAAAAAAATGAATTTGGCCTGGTGGGCAAGTGTTTAAGGAGCACAATTCATTGATACTTGAACAAAAAAGAGCTGCATGGTTGAGCTGCCAGAATGAAGCCTTTACTGCGCCAATGCCACAAAAAAGCCCAATGAGGCATGTCAAGGTGTTGTTGGGCTTTTTGTAATGAATCTTTTTTGGGGAACATGTGCACTAAAGGCTTCTTTCTGGCAACTTGACCATGCAGCTCTTTTGTGCGCTCCTTAAAAACAACCAAACCATCTTTTTTCAGAGCAGCCTGTATTTCTCCTGAGGTTACCTGTGGGTTTTTCTTTGTATCCTGAACAATTCCTGTGGCAGTTGTGGCTGAAATCTTTATTCATCTACCTGACCTTGGCTTGGTATCAAGAGATCCCCAAATTTTCCACTTCTTATTAAATGATTGAAAAGTACTGACTGGCATATTCAAGGCTTTGGATATCTTTCTATATCCCTTTCCATCTTTGTAAAGTTTCATTACCTTGTTACGCAGGCCTTTTGACTGTTTTCTTCTTCTCCCCATGGCTTAGTATCTAGCCTGCTTAGTGCATTAATGTGAGAGCAACACACACATTGACTATTTATACACAGACACTAATTGCGATTTAAAAGACCACAAATGTGGGAAATTAACCTTTAATAGTAATTTTAACATGTGTGTGCCACCTTCTGTGTCTGTACCAAGGCCAAACATTCCAGGGTATGTAAACTTTTTATCAGGGCCATTAGGGTGATTTCTGTTATCATTATTTTTTTTAAAAGGAGCCAATAAATGGCTCCATGTGATCACTATTCTTGAATAAAAGACAGTTTTTTGGCATGATTAGTCATATTTTCAATATGAATGGCAAAATTTCACAATTTTTGCCAGAGTATGCAAACTTTTGAGCACAAGTGTATTTGTTTCTCACTTGACTTTTTGACTTGTCTAGAGGTCATGCATTTTAATGCATTTTCAAGCTAACAGTTCTTTTTTCACATTTCAACAATGGGCCTGTTATTTCAGCACTAACTTTATTAGTGAATATAGATCTAAGATATGCGTTTTTGAGATCTTTTTTTTTTTTTTAGACGGGGGTGTATTGTCTTCAAAGATTTATTTAACTGAGTATATTTTCAAAGTAAACCAAAAAAAAATATTTTTTTATCCAGTTTGACCAGTGAAAATTCGAAACGTATTAATATAACCCCCTAACTAAAGTCTTTCTGTACATGCTCTACAATTGCTCATTTTATTTTATTATTTGTCCTATTTTTCATTATATCAATATTGTATCTCTGGTAAAAAAATGTTGCAAAGTTATTTACAAAAGGAAGTAAGGTATTTCTGTAGAACTTAGCTTTGTTTTATTGCTTACAGTGGGGAAAACAATTATTTGATGCCCTGCAGAATTTGTAAGTTTGCCCCCTTACAAAGAAATTAAGGGTTTATCATTTTTATCATAGGTGTATCATAGGTGCATTTTAAACGATAGAGACAGAATATCAACCAAAAATCCAGAAAAAACACATGGTACAAATGTTATAAATTGAGTAGCAGTTCAGTGGGTAAAATAAGTATTTGATCCCCAAGCAAAACATGGCTTAGTACTTGGTGAAGAAACCCTTGTTGGCAAGCACAGAGGGTAAGACGTTTCTTGTAGTTGAGTACCTGGTTTGCACGCTACTTTGTTACCTTGGCAGTATGTTTTGAGTCATTGTCATGCTGGAAGACCCATCCATGACCCATGTTCAGTGTTCTGGGGAGGGAAGAAGGTTCTCCTCCAAGATTTTACAATACTTGGCCCTGTTCATAGACCCCTCAATTCAGAAAAGTCAGCCTGTAGTTTTAGCAGAGAAACAGACCCAAAGCATAATTATTCCACCTACGTGCTTGACTGTAGGGATGGTGTTCTTAGGGTCATAGTCAGCATTTTTCTTCCTCAAAACACGGCGAGTCGAGTTAATGTCAAAGAGCTTAATTTTGGTCTTATTTGACCACAGCACTTTCTCCCAATCCTTCTCTGAATCATTTAGATGTTAATTGGCAAACTTTAGACGGGCCTGTACATGTGCCTTCTTGAGAAAAGGGATCTTGTGGGCGTTGCAGGATTTCACCCATGGCAGCATATTGTGTTTACCAATGGTTTGTTTGGTGACCGTGCTCCCAATTGCCATGAGAGCATGCACAAGCTCCTCCTGTGTAGTTCTGTGCTGATCCCTCACATTTCTCCTGATCATCCTTACCCCATGAGGCAAAATCTTGCATGGAGCTCCAGACCGAGGGCAATTGCTGGTTATTTTGTATTTCTTCCATTTGCGAATCATCGCTCCAACAGTTGTCTCCTTCTCACCAAGCTTCTTGCTGATGGTCTTGTAGCCCATTCCAGCCTTGTAGCCCAATCTTGTCCCTGGCATCCTTTGGTCTTGCCCTTGATGGTAAGGTTTAAATGGAAGTAAGAGATTCTGTGGGCACGTTTCTTTTATACACATTGAATTCAAAAACGGGTGAGTGTGCTTAGTAGTTAATAGATACAAATATTACCTATAATAGAATGTGAATAAAAATAAATAAATAGCAAGTGATACACCAGCCTACCTAATAATAAAACCTAAATGACACAAAAAAAACTAATTTGGCATCTAGACACCAACGTAACAGGTGCCTATTTTAAAACCTTAATGATTAGTGTTCATTAGTGAAAAAAATATCTATATAAATTGATAATAATCCATACATAATCACAATAACATAAATGGAATAAGTTCATGTGCTGCTAGTAAATGTCCATGCAACTGTAGTGTGCTAAAAAGACCACAGCAATCGCAACAAACATCCAGTGAAATAATATCCAGTAGTAAAAGCTGTTAGTGATCCACCTTCACCGACTCTAATATGGACACCCACAAAAGTGCTCAAAAGATGGAAGCTTACCACAAGTAATGTCTTTTATACACATAACAAGTTGTTATTAGAAGCACCTTCTTAAATTGACAGGATTAATCTGTGTACCACGTGAGCACATACTCTAGCCAGTCTGTGGGAGCCAGAATTATTGTTGGTTGGTAGGGAATCAAATACTTATTTTACTCATTGAACTGTAACTCAATTTATAAAATTTTGTGTCATGTGTTTTTTATAGATTTTTGGTTGATATTCTGTCTCTATCATTTAAAATACACCTTTGATAAAAATGATACACCCTTCATTTTTTTGTAAGTGAGCAAACTTACAAAATCGGCAGTGGATCAAATAATTATTTTCCCCACTGTATGCTACAAAATGTAAACATATAACAGGAATATAAAAAAAAAAAAATCTGGGTAGTATTAACAAATAAATAAATAGATTAAAAAAAAACTGCTAAAGGAGTTCTATGGTCACAGGATACGCTTTCATTTTTTTACAGCAATGTAATAGCAATTCAGCCTGTCTGCTGATTATCTTTCCACAATTTCCTGGATTCTCTGAATGCTTTTCATCTGTGTACTATCAGTTTCGATGAATACATATCCCATAGTGCATTGCTACCAGCTAGCTGTGATTCCTGCACTGACTGTGTTTTCTGAAACTCCTCCTTTCAGCACTTTTGTAGTTCAGAAGGCAAGGCAGGGCTCTGTGAATTCCGTGACACAGCAGTGCCTACTCACAGGGCATAGTGAATACATGTCACCAAATTCAAAGAAGTAAACATGTGGATTTATTTACAAAGTAAGTTTACAAATTTCAAGATTGTTCAGAGTAATATGTGTAAGCAAGAAATTAATATATGATTCACTTTTTGACCATACGGTATATACACCTTAAGGAGAGCAGAGAGATGAGTGAGTTTATTATACAGTAGGTGCCGCCGACATTGTATATTCATCACGATCCTATCACGGAGATTCTCGGTGACAGGGGTGCCGACATCTCGGCGACAGGGTGGCGACACATCTCGCGCTCTCTGCAATAGCGAGGAGACGCGGCACTGTATTGAACGGGGATCCGACGTGGATTCCGGCCAATACCAGGCACTGTGTTTGGTATGAATCCTGAGCGGGAACTCCACGCCAATTTTTAAAGAAAAAAACGGCATGGGTTCCCCCTCCAGGAGCATACCAGACCCTTCGGTCTGGTATGGATTTGAAGGGGACGCCCTAAGCCGAAAAATCGGCGTGGGGGTCCCCCTCAAGATCCAAACCAGACCCTTATCCGAGCACGCAACCTGGCAGGCCGCAGGGGAAGAGGGGGGGACGAAAGAGCGGCCCCCCTTCCTCCTGAACCGTACCAGGCCGCATGCCCTCAACATGGGGGGGTTTGGTGCTCTGGGGCAGGGGGGGCGACCTGCGGCCCCCCCACCCCAAAGCACCCTGTCCCCATGTTGATGAGGACAGGGCCTCTTCCCGACAACCCTGGCCGTTGGTTGTCGGGGTTTGCGGGCGGGGGCTTATCGGAATCCGGGAGCCCCCCTTTAATAAGGGGGCCCCCAGATGCCGGCCCCCGACCCTATGTGAATGGGTATATGGGGTACATCGTACCCCTACCCATTCACCTGGTGGAAAAATGGCAATAAAAAAAACACACACAGCTTTTTAAAGTAATTTATTACACAGCTCCGGGGGTCTTCTTCCGACTCCGGGGGTCTCCGGTGTCCTCGCCGCGCTCTCCGGTTCTTTCTTCCTTCTGCCGGGCCACCGCTATCTTCTTCCAGCTTATTTGCTAGCGGGGCCCGGTCTTCTCCATCGCCTTCTTCCCTCTTCTCCTCCCAGGTTCTTTCTTTCTTCTGCCGGGCCCCCGCTATCATCTTCCAGCTCTTTTGCTAGCGGAGGCCCGGTCTTCCCCGTCGTCTCGTCCGACTCTCCGTTGTCCTTCTGCCGGCCCCTCCACTATCTTCTTCCAGCTCTTTTGCTAGTGGAGGGGCCGGTCTTCCCGTCGCTGTCTTCTTCTCTCTTCTCCTCCTCGATGTTGACTCGTCGCTTCCTTCCGCTGTAATGCTGGGTGTTGCGGTGCGCTCGGTTTATATAGGCTTCTCATGACGTCACAGTCTTATTAAAGGGGGGCTCCCGGATTCCGATAAGCCCCCGCCCGCAGACCCCGACAACCAACGGCCAGGGTTGTCGGGAAGAGGCCCTGTCCTCATCAACATGGGGATAGGGTGCTTTCGGGTGGGGGGGGCCGCAGGTCACCCCCCTGCCCCAGAGCACCAAAGCCCCCCATGTTGAGGGCATGCGGCCTGGTATGGTTCAGGAGGGAGGGGGGCCGCTCTCTCATCCCCCCCTCTTCCCCTGCGGCCTGCCAGGTTGCGTGCTTGGATAAGGTTCTGGTTTGGATCTTGAGGAGACCCCCACGCCGATTTTTCGGCTTAGGGGGTCCCCTTCAAATCCATACCAGACCGAAGGGCCTGGTATGCTCATGGAGGGGGAACCCATGCCGTTTTTTTCTTTTTAAAAATTGGCGTGGAGTTCCCGCTCAGGATTCATACAAAACACAGTGCCTGGTATTGGTGGGAATCCACATCGGATCTCCATCTACCGGCAATGCGTGTCGCTCATTGTGAAAGGAAAAACTAAATTTTTCCTTTCCCGATGACGAGACAGCTCGGCGCTGGCTCTCGCGACGGGGCTCGTAGGGTGTCAATCTTGCCGCTAGAAGAGGCGAGATTGACACAATAACGGCGGCACCTACTGTAGCTAGTTAGAGATAACTGGTAAAGTGATAATAAACCCTTAGTTTTTTAGTCACTTTCAGCAGCTGATTTAATTACTTACTGAGCAGCTTCTTTATCTTTTAATCCTTGCCTGTGTTCCTTAAAGAGGAATTTCTGTCTGCTCTGGTCTTTTTTTTTTAGGTTCATTAACCTGTCATGCTGCACTGGCCTGGATTCAGATACTTAGCTGCCCAGCGGATATAGCATTGTCCTGCTGTTCAAGGCAGCAGCCTGGGTCTTGTGCCGCTCAGTCATTGGATACTTGCTGCCTCTTCTGGGTTTAGGCAGCCAACCACCTATGATGAACATAGCTCTGCCCACCAACTGTTATTATTCCTTACTCCTACAGTCTCCTTGGATATGTGAAGTGGAATCCCAGGAGGCTAAGGCAGCAGGATCATGTGATCATCGCATAAGCCAGAACAGTGGCTGGGGGACGTAAAGAAAAAATCAAGGAGCTAAAAATAAAATCATAATGCACAGGTTAGCAGCTTTGCACATAGCTTCAGATGCTCTGGGACATGTAGGTCTGCTTTTCGTTAATGCCATGACTGGCGTAGGTCCGCTTTACGCTAATGCCATGACTACTGTGCCAGGTTTCCTGTTTAAGGGTTTCTTTTGCAGCATCCTAAGGAGCCACCTTTGCATGCAAGGACTAGAATTGTGTCTCCCTATGCTGTGTGCATCACTAGAACCCCCCCCCCCCCCAGCCTATAATGGCAAGGCACTGCTCCACCCTCCTCCTCTTCCTCTCCTTCTCTAAGCCTAGTGTCCATTGTTAACTATTTCCTGAAAACTGGAAGTTTAGGGAAGCAGCATTGAGAGAGCAGGAGCCAGAAGCATTAAAAGTTGTAAACTGCAAATGTTTGGGTAAGAATTTCAGCAAATAATTTACTGGGGAATGCTTATTTTTTGTGCTCAATGTCTTAATCCCCCCCCCCCAGTCCAGAAGTCCTGTCAACAGGGTCTGCACGCCCAGGCTGCTGGAAGGATTGGCGGTCATATAATCACTGTGATTGGCTGTCACAGTGATCACATGATTGGGGGCCGGTCCTGCCAGCTACCAATTGCTAGTGGGGACAGAGAGCTTTCTTTGGCAGCTTGGTCTCTGTACTGGGAGTGTGCAGTGAACACGTTCCAGCACAGAAACCTCAGCTGCCCATTGATGGATATGGGTGGTTTGTGGGCGTTAAAGCCCACCCTTTCTTTCTCGTACATCACGGGACACAGAGCGACATAGTCATTACTAATGGGTTATATAGATACCGTCAGGTGCTGGCACTGGCAACTTCCAAAACCGGAAGTACCCTCCCCTATATAAGCCCCTCCCATCCGGGAGCACCTCAGTTTTTTGCCAGTGTCTAAGGTGTTGGCCAAGAAGAAACATGTGTTTTTCACTGAGCTTGCGTACAGGTTCTTTTGGGCCTCAGTAAGCTATTCCGGATCCGACCAAAAAAGCTTCATAGCTAAACGGTCGGTACCCGGGCCTTGCAAAGAAGAGCAAGGTTTTGCCTGTAATGCTTCTCTTAGGAGAGCTGGACCCTGGGATCCAGAGCTCTGGTCATACCCACGACCAAGATGTTTTCTGTGCAGGGTGCTATACAGGTCCAGGGGAGTGGAATCCTTGGGAACCCGGTCCCTGAAGGTTTGATTACAATGCCTGCCGTGATAGGTGAAGTTTGGGCTTTTGTGGACCAAACAAAGTCCTGCGGCGGGGAACAGGTAAGTGGGGGCCCCCAGGAACTTGGTTCTATTGGGGGACCCCCAAGCCTAATTTGTCTTTCTGTCTGTTACCTAATGGTATTCCCGCTAATATCTGTGCATGCCTGTAACTGCTAAAAAAATGTAATAATTTTTAATGGTGGTCAAGAAAATTTTTTTTTTTATATATATATATATATTTAATATATTAGACTGCGGTACCTGTGTTTGTCCACTAGAGGCCGCTGTGGAACGTTTCTTGTCATGTGGACTAGTTTCTTCTCATCAGAGCAAGTCCAGGCAGATGGTGAGTTCTCTTATGGGAAACTGCTTCCTCTGCCATGTTGCAATGCTCGTCCATCCCCCGGCCTGCGGCAAAGGGGCCCTGGCTCTTGTCCCTGGTTTCCATTTTCGAAATTAGCGCCGAAGGCGCACGTGGCCGTGCGCGTGCACGCGCCTCTATATATAGAGGTGAGCCGGGAAAGGGGGCGGAGCCTGGGGGATGACGCTCTGTGCGCGCCGCAGCGCTTCTGCGCATGTGCGGGCGTCCCGGCATGTTAAAAACCACAATTTTGTGTGGTGAGCTGGCTATGAAGTACAGAGACAGAGCTGGCAACATTTAAAAAAGGCATACAGCAAGCGGTTGATACAGGCATCCCCTAGAAAGGCACATTAGTAGACACCAACTGTTTCTTATAGCAGCATTTATGCTAGACTATTGTCAGTAACTGGTGTATTTCGGCTGGAATACCTCAGCTTTGTGGCTTAGGAATATGCCGTCTAAAAACTCCGGGACTAGAAATTCCAGGAGGAATAGGGGGTCTCCATCGGGCTCTGAGGATCTTGGGCATGCTTTGGCTGCACCAGTCTCCCCTGAAGAATCAGAGGTTAGTGACCGTAGAGCACCCTCAGGAGTACCTGGTACTGTGGCTGTCCTCAGTTCACCTGCTCCTGTGTATGTAACAGAGGAGGTTTTTTCCTCAGCTCTGGGAGGGCTGGAAGAGAGATTGTCAGCATTGATCGCGGCTTCCCTGTCACAGGAGAAAAGCGCCCGATCTCCGTCTCCTCCCTCAGAGTGCCTGTTAACAGAGCAACAGTCCCATACAGGGATCGACCTACCTGAAGGGGATCAGGATGAGGTTGATTCGGTTGTAGAGGAATCAACAGTGGAAGAGCCGTTCTCAGCATCACATGCTGAAAAGTTATGGGTTCAGTCCCTGACTAATATGGTCCGATCAGCATTTAAAATGCCACTTGCGGAGCCATCATCCACTTCTGTCTCCTCGTTGGGGTCGCTAAAAGCTCCCCAGACTGTTTGTTCCTTTCCGATCCATCCTTTACTGGAAGGGCTCATTTACCAGGATTGGGAGCATCCTGACAAAATATTTACTCCCCCCAAGAGATTTCCGGTGGTCTATCCCATGGAGGATAAGTTCATCAGAAAATGGAGGGTCCCTACAGTGGACGCAGCCATCTCTTGTGTGAATAAATCACTGACATGTCCGGTGGATAATGTCCAAATGTTCAAGGACCCAATAGATAAAAAATTAGAGTCCTTATTAAAATCTGCTTTCTCTACAGCAGGATTGGTGACACAACCAGCAGTGGCAGCTATTGGGGTCTGCCAAGCAGTGAAGGATCAGTTGAAACAGGTCTTAAGGGACTTGCCAGATCAGCAGGCTCTTGCCCTAGCTGATCTACCTAGAGCCTTATGCTTTGCGGTGGACGCTATAAAGGATTCAATCCATCAGGCCTCCCGCCTTACGCTGTCTGTGGTACATATGCGCAGGCTTCTATGGCTCAAAAACTGGTCTGCTGAAGCTCCCTGTAAAAAATTGCTGGTCAGCTTCCCATTTCATGGTGAACGCTTATTCGGGGAAGACCTGGACAAATATATCCAGAGAATTTCCAGCGGTAAAAGTACACTTTTGCCGGTTAAAAATAGAGTTAGAGGTCCCTCTTTTAAGAGGCCTGCTTCTCCAGTCCCTAGGACATCGGCTGTGAAACAGTTCCGACGGCCTCCTCGGTCAAATCCCGGAGGTAAAAATCAGGGACAATTGCAGGGTAACAAGAAGCCCTGGAGCAGGAGAGGTACAAAACCTCCCCCAAAGTCAAATGCATGAAGGGTTGCCCCCACCCAATCGGGTGGGGGGAAGACTTCAGTTGTTCACAGAGACCTGGCGGGACACGATCCGAGACAGATGGGTGCTCTCCGCAGTAAATCTGGGATACAAATTGGAGTTAAAAAACTCCCCTCCTTCCCGCTTTATAAGGTCAAACGTGCCAAGGGATCCCCAGAAGAGAGGATCCCTCCTGTTGGCACTAGAACAATTATTGCTCCAAGCAGTAATTATAGAGGTTCCCCTGGAAGAATGGGGGTTCGGGTTTTACTCAAACCTCTTTACAGTCCCGAAGCCAAACGGGGACGTGAGGCCCATATTAAATCTAAAAGGGCTAAACAAATTCCTACATATCAGGACTTTCCGGATGGAGTCGATCCGATCGGTAGCCACTGCCCTACAAGGGGAGGAATGGTTAGCCTCGATCGACATCAAAGATGCTTATTTGCACATTCCCATCTTTCCAGTCCACCAAAAATTTCTACGCTTTGCGGTAGAAGGGCGCCATTTTCAGTTCAGAGCCTTACCCTTCGGTCTGGCCACAGCACCACGAGTGTTCACAAAAATTCTGGCCCCATTATTGGCCAATCTAAGAACACGAGGTGTAACGATAATGGCATATCTAGACGACTTGTTGCTGATAGACCACTCAGTGGAAAAACTAGAAGTGGTTGTTCACGAGACAATCAAGTATCTGGAATATCACGGTTGGATTATCAACCGAGACAAGTCAGCCCTAAAACCAGTCAAAAGTCTGGAATACTTGGGGCTAAGGCTGGATTCAGACCAGAGAAAAATGTTCTTGCCTCAAGAAAAGGGGTCGTCTTTGAGAGATTTGATCCACTTAGTGGGTTCAAAAAGACAGCCATCCATACGCCTGTGCATGAGGCTGCTGGGAAAAATGGTGGCATCATTCGAAGCAGTACCCTACGGTCAATTCCATTCAAGGAAGTTGCAAAGGGCCATACTGTCAGCCTGGAACAAAAAAGTTCAGGCTCTGGACTTACCAATGTCCTTGTCCCCTTCCGTTCGCAAGAGCCTCCGCTGGTGGTTGGTTCCCCAGAATCTGGAAAGAGGGAAATCCTTCAGTCCGATTTCCTGGAAGGTGGTCACTACAGATGCCAGCCTTATAGGCTGGGGAGCAGTACTGGAGCAATGGTCTCTCCAAGGCAGATGGTCGGATGCGGAAAAGGCCCTGCCCATCAATCTCTTAGAGATACGAGCAGCCCGGTATGCCCTAGTAGCATGGACATCCAAACTCCAAGGGTCCCCTGTCAAAATTCAATCAGACAATGCCACAGCAGTGGCATATATCAATCGTCAGGGGGGCACCAGGAGTCGTGCAGCCCAAAGGGAAGTAAATTACATCCTGAGATGGGCAGAAAGATATGTCCCAGCCATATCTGCGGTATTCATTCCAGGAGTGGAGAATTGGAAGGCGGACTTTCTAAGTCGCCAACAATTATGCCCAGGGGAATGGTCCCTTCATCCCGAGGTTTTCCGGACAATATGTCAGCGGTGGGGAACACCGGATGTAGATCTGCTAGCATCCAGATTCAACACAAAAGTGGACAGGTTTGTCTCTTGGACAAGGGATCCCCTAGCTTGCGGCTCGGATGCCCTAGTGTTCCCTTGGGATCAGTTCAAGCTGATATATGCATTCCCACCGCCACAATTGTTACCTCGATTACTCCGCAGAATCAGGGTAGAAAAGAAACCAGTGATTCTGGTGGCTCCAGCGTGGCCCCGAAGAGCATGGTATGCGGAGATTGTAAAAATGTCTGTGGGGAGTCCTTGGACCCTCCCACATCGTCCGGACCTGCTTTCGCAAGGACCGATATACCACCCTTCCTTACCAGCCCTAGGTTTGACGGCCTGGCTATTGAAGCCCACATTCTAAAAAAGAGAGGGCTCTCTAATGCTGTGGTATCTACCATGATCAATGCCAGGAAGCCGGTATCCAGGCAGATCTATTATAGAATCTGGAAGGCGTACATCGCCTGGTGTGAGGCCAAGAAATGGCATCCACGTAAATACGTAATAGGTAGGATTCTGGACTTCCTACAATGGGCTGTAGATAGGAAGCTTGCCTTGAGTACTATCAAGGGTCAGATTTCGGCCTTGTCAATATTCTTTCAAAGGCCCTTGGCTTCGCATTCACTAGTCAAAGCCTTTATACAAGGAGTGATGCGTATTAGTCCTCCGGTTAATATTCCCATATGTCCATGGGATCTAAACTTGGTTCTGGCGGTTTTACAGAAACAACCATTTGAACCATTACAGCATATTTCCTTGGTGCTTCTCACCAGGAAATTGATTTTTCTAGTAGCCATTTGTTCGGCTAAAAGAGTGTCGGAATTAGCAGCTATGTCCTGTAAAGAGCCATATCTGGTTATCCATAAGGACAGAGTAGTATTACGTCCTCAGCCAGCCTTTCTTCCTAAGGTGGTATCGAGGTTTCATTTGAACCAAGATGTGGTTCTTCCTTCTTTTTTCCCCAAACCTACTTCGGTAGAGGAAAAGTTATTGCATTCTTTGGATGTAGTAAGAGCAGTTAAAGCTTATCTAAAAGCCACTGCTCAGATTCGCAGAACGGATACTTTGTTTATTCTGCCGGAAGGCCCCAGAAAGGGTCAGGCAGCGTCAAAATCTACTTTAGCCAGGTGGATTCGACAGGTCATGATACAAGCCTATGGCTTGAGAAGGAGACCGCCTCCGTTCAAAGTTAGAGCGCACTCCACGAGAGCAGTTGGAACTTCATGGGCAGTGCATCACCAGGCCTCCCTGGCTCAGATCTGTAAGGCCGCAACATGGTCTTCAGTTCACACGTTTACTAGGTTCTACCAGGTGGACGTTAGAAGTCAGGAGGATGTCGCCTTTGGGCGCAGTGTGTTGCAGGCCGCAAAAGATCCTCATGTCTGATAGCGCTCAGCTTATATATGGTGTATCTCCCCCCTCATTTGGCATTGCTTTAGGACATCCCATTAGTAATGACTATGTCGCTCTGTGTCCCGTGATGTACGAGAAAGAAAATAGGATTTTTATAACAGCTTACCTGTAAAATCCTTTTCTTGGAGTACATCACGGGACACAGAGCTCCCGCCCCTCTTTGGGGACACTTATTGCTTTGCTACAAAACTGAGGTGCTCCCGGATGGGAGGGGCTTATATAGGGGAGGGTACTTCCGGTTTTGGAAGTTGCCAGTGCCAGCACCTGACGGTATCTATATAACCCATTAGTAATGACTATGTCGCTCTGTGTCCCGTGATGTACTCCAAGAAAAGGATTTTACAGGTAAGCTGTTATAAAAATCCTATTTTTACTGTCATACGTTCAAAATATGTTATGTGGAAAGCAAGAGGTTAAGCTTAAAAAAACTCTTAGGGTTTAATAATACTTTAAGGCTTCATACACCCAGTGAACGTTTACACAATCGTGATTCCTGTAGCGTAAAATGCCCGGGGCTTTCCTGTGCCCAGGGAGCCATGGTGCTGTGTAAACCTTGATTGCTTTTGCATTAGCGTTTGTGCGTGCGTTTGCCTAATTGTAAGTTCGGAGCATTTTTTGCATTTAAGAAGTGTTTTAGAAGGCAGCATAGAAAAGGTTGCTGCAGATAAACAGGTAACACTTATATAGATGGATTTGCTTCATCTCTGTGTGTGTCAACCGAGGCTAGTCTCTTCAATGGGTATATGTAAGGGTTTACAACATTTTTTTAAGCCAAGCTGGTTCACATTGCTGCGGCCACAAAGTCGTGCTTTGCGTCACGATTTGCTTGCGACTTGATGCAAATTCAATGCGGCTTTCATGCGGCTTTGATGTTTTGCGACTTTGGATTTGGCCAATCATAACGATACAGTGTGTGACGCAATTCCTTTTCCTTCTACACTGATTTTCTTTTTACTTTCATCTTTCCCTGTGATATATGATGTATAAAAAGTCTTTTGAAGATGTAATTTTTTCACACGAGTTTTTTGGAAAATGTGGAAAGAAAATGAAAATGTTTTTTTTTTTTTTCTTTTTACACAAAGTTGTCAATTTATAAGATATTTCTAACACACAGCATGTACATGCCAAAGCATTACACCCCACAATACAGTGCAATCTGATACTCCTCCTGAGTGTGGTGATACCACATGTGTGAGACCTTTCCACAGCCTGGCCACAGACAGAGGCCCAACATTCAATTAACATCTTCAGATGTTCTAGGGGCATAAATTACACATTTCATTTTCTGACAACCTATCACATTTTTGAAGGCACCAGGACTGTAGAAACACCCACAAAATGACCCCATTTTGTAAAGCAAATACCCCAACATATTTTTTATGAGGCATAATGAGTCTTTTGAACATGTTTTTGGAAAAAGTGGAAAGATAATGAAAACATATATTATTCAATTTATAAAATATTTCTAACACAAAGCATGTACATACCAAGAATTACACCCCAAAACACATTCTGCTACTCCTCCTGAGTATGTGATACCACATGCGTGGGCCTTTTTAACAGCCTAGCCACATAGCGAGGCCCAACATCCAAGGAGCACCTTCACGTGTTCTCAGGGGAAAAAATGACAGATCTACCTGACTACCTATCACAATTTTGGAGGCATTGCAGCACCAGGACAGTGGAAATCCCATTTTGGAAAGCAAACGCCAGAACATATTTTCTAAGAGGCATAATGAGTCTTTTCTAAACTAAAAAAGGTGCACTGTCCCTTTTTAAATAACTACTTTTATGATTAAGTGCAGTGAAGCAAATAATTAAAAAAAATAAAGTCATAAGTAAGTACAAATAAGCAAATGTGAACAAAAACAGTGTATACAATGTGCAAATAAGCAAATGTGAAACAAAAAAAAATGTGCAATGATTATTGGTAAATCCCATCCACCACAGGCAACATCTAATACAATAAAAAGTCCATATACAGTTGATGGTAAATAAAGTGCTCCGTGTTGAAAATAAATTCAGCTTATCGATGCTCCAGTGCTCAAAAGTGTTCCTTTAAGGAAAAGAAGGGTGTGGGGGTAGGGGGCTGCTTACCAAATGAAAATGATCTTGAATTACAGAGATCAAGAGCACACAGGCTCCATCTCCAGGTAAAATGCTCCCATTGGCAAATTTTCATCAATTAACTACAAGATCCAGCCCTTTTGGTGTCAGAAAACCACTCTCTGCAAACGCATGTATGAGATATAAATAGGGAGAAGCCTCATAGTGCAATATAGCTAAGATGTATTTATTAATAAAATAGTAATACTCACATTTAGGCAGTGTCAAAAGGCAGCAATCGTAAAAACAAGCCGGCCGCAATGTCGTCCAACCCGACGGCACATGATGACGTCACAAATGGCGTCCCCTGGGATTGGAGACTTTAAATGGTCCCTTTGAATGGGGAAAAAAAAAAAGGATTTTTTTTCCACCCAATACTGTTCGCGGAAGGGTCAGAATCCAGCCTTATGGTCCATTTATGCGAAAAAGGCAGCTTGTTCCACTTCTATCACTGGTGGTCAATATTTACATACCTCTTTGTTTTCTGGATAAGTACTGCCCAATACCCAGGACTGCAGTGCAAACTGATAGAAATCCCATACACAATTCCACATCCTGTCGCACATCGGCCTTCGTATGACGTCCACCTGGATTGACGAAAGGCCCACCTGGCCGTCATTGTGCTATAGACTGGACAGGAACTAGTTTAAAAAAAAAAAAACGTTACGATCACTTTAAAAAACAATTTTAAAACGGCAACCATCTACCTGAGATGTTGGAATATTGCTTTGAATAATTCAATCATGTGTTAATTTTAAGACTGATTGAAAGTAGTTAAAATTGTTGGAATTTTGCAGTGTGTATGGTCAGTATTACTTTAAAGCGGACCTTCAGGGTCCCCGAGGATAGGGTTAAAAATACTACAGGAACCTGGGGATCGGGGGGGACTGGCGCTGCCAGACTGGCAGAAATATTATCTAGCGGGGCAGATGGTCTTTGCTCGTGGATGGCTGACGGCTGAGGATGGGGATGCCGCTGCGGTGTTGGAGGCGGCTCATTTAGGGTCCTATGATAGTCTTCGTTTTGCTCAATTTCGGGGCACCAGGTCAGAACTGCCCCTGACGATGACTATGAAAGCCACCATCAAGGCGTGGGAGGTGGCGGTGAAATTAGCGTGCCCTAGTTATGGGGGATTATCACCCTCGACTCCCTTATGGATGAATCCGACCCTATCAGAATTTTTTCACTTACCAGATCCTATGATTTGGGCGGTCAGAGGGATAAAAACGTTGGGGGACCTGACCTCATATGGAGAACTACTAACCTTTTCCCAATTACAGGTGAGACATGATCTTCCCAACTCATACCTGTTCAGGTTCCTGCAGGTTCGTCACGCCTTCCTGGTACAGTTCCGAGAGAGGAGGGTGGAATCACTACCCTCGTCGCTTGAAACCTTGCTGGCGGATGGGGATCTAGCTAAGACACTCTCAGTGTCATACAAAGAATTCTTTAAGGTAACCCCCCCGGCTCTCACTAGGTGTAGGGAGAGGTGAGTGGCGGAGGTTCCGGAGGTACAGGGGGAAGACTGGGATGAGTTATGGACACGACCGTTTCTGCATCTGGTATCCGCTAGGGACAGGCTGATCCAATTTAAATTTCTACATAGAAGCTATTATACCCCGGCTAGATTGGGTAAAATCTTCCCTGAGACCACGTCGGAATGTTGGAGATGTTCTCACTCGCCTGCGGACGCAGATCACATTTTCTGGCATTGCCCCCTGATACAAAGATTTTGGACCGATATCACCTCTTGTCTTACTGAGTTGCTAGCGGTACCAATACCCATGACCGTAAGGTTTTGTATACTGGGCCTGGTTGATGAGGTTGTACCAACCAGGGCACTGAGAACTATGCTGAACGTAGTGCTCTTCTACGGCAGAAAAGCTATTTTGTTGCATTGGAAAAAACCTGGTGCGCCAAGTGTACCCTTCTGGAAAGGCCTGGTCAACTCCATGCTGCCTTACTACAGGGCCACATATGAAGCGAGAGGATGTTTGAAAAAGTTCGATAAAGTGTGGCACTCGTGGTTAGATTCCAGTACCACAGTGGGTTGATGGAGGTAGTTTTCTGAGTGCTGGTGGTGAGAGTAGAGAATCTTGAGTGGGAGAGACCAGTGTAACAAAGGTCTGTGAAAACCTTTATATTGTTTTCCATTATATATGTTATTATTTCCTTGCAATTTTTGTGTCCATCTCTTATTTTCCCTGTCCCCGTTCTCCTCTTCCCCATAGGGGAGGAGGGGAAGGGTTCTCAAAGTCATGCTATCCTAACTAGGAGCTTCACAAATGACTTCCTATGGACTATGATCTAGATCAGTGGTTCTCAACTCCAGTCCTCAGGACCCACTAACAGGCCAGGTTTGCAAGATAACTGAAATACATCACAGGTGATATAATTTGCTGCTAAGGGATTGCAGTATTCTAGTCTGCATCTCCCCAAGGTAATACTTAACATCTGGCCTGTTAGTGGGTCCTGAGGACAGGAGTTGAGAACCACTGATCTAGATGAAAGATCTCTTCATATTTCGAGCTGTGACTCTGGGGTGGGGGGTGGGAGGGTATAGGGGGGGGGAAGGTGTTAGTTAGTTGGTCTTTGT
The DNA here is from genome assembly GCA_029206835.1 of Rana muscosa. Lineage (NCBI taxonomy): Eukaryota > Metazoa > Chordata > Amphibia > Anura > Ranidae > Rana > Rana muscosa. Next base: position 1,113,285,863 of record CM055122.1, on the reverse strand, counting down.
TAGACAGATTGGCCAGGTTGGTCGTGAATGGATAGTGTCTAGGACACGTCCAAATGTTGTATGTTTGATATGCATTCAAAAACAATAAAAAAAAAAAAAAAAAAAAAAAGCGGACCTTCACCTGTAATGGGAAGTTCCCCTTTATCTCCTCCTTCCCCCCTCCTCTCCCACTTTTGAAGGTTACCCAGTTTCGGCAGGTAACCGCTCTAGCCTTGGAGATCTAAGCGGAAGTTCAACCCCACCCCCCCACCCACAATCTCCTAGGACATGTCCCAAGAGGCTGTGGGTTTATTCACAAAGCATGGCAGGACTTGCACATGTGCAGTGGGAAGCCAGCTGTGAAGCCGCAGGAAGTCAAAGACATGCAAAGAGCCAGCCTGGGTGAGGACAGCGCGGGGTCCCTGGACAGGTGAGTGTCTCTTTATTAAAAGTCAGCAGCTACAGTATTTGTAGCTGTTGACTTTTATTTATTTTTTAGACTGAAGAACTGTAATTGAGATTTGAACAAAAATAATAAAAAAAAAATCTTCCCTTTCTTTTTTTTTTCAGTTCAGTTTGTTTAAAAAAAATAAAGTCACAGATGTCTTTTTCATCAACTGTTTTTTTCTTTACAGTTTAAACAGCGTGTATATATTTTCTCTCCTCCTTTTCTCTTCCTAAGACCACTTTCACACTGAGGCGCTTTTCAGGCGCTTTCACGCTAGAAAAAGCGCCTGAAAACTTATGTCCATTAAAATCAATGAATGCTTTCACACTGGGGCAGTGCGCTGAAAAAACGCCCCTCTCCATTGAAATGAATTGAAAGCGATTCAAAAGCGCCTGAAAAGCGCTTCAAAAGCGCTCAGTGTTTTACTGGCAGTTTTTCAAGCGCCTCAGTGTGAAAGTGGCCTTACTATAGCAAGGGTTGTTTTCCCCCTGTCATTATGTGTAAACCTGACAGTTATTGAAGCAGGACTGCGTGAGAATTAATGTCCGATTTGAAACCTTTAACAAGGCAGAAGCTCCGTGAGCATGTTCACATCACATCTTTGCAAATGCCACGCATCTTAAAACAACTTTGAAACATGAGGATTATGGAAAATTGTATTAAAGTGGTGTCTTCATTTAATCTTTTGTTAAATTGTCTGTAAATGCAGAAAATATAGAAAGTTTTCCGAGACCTTTTATTTTATGTTCCTGTAGACAAATTCAGTATACTCCTGTTCCAGATTAAATATTTAAAGTTAGAAATGTAGCTACAGTTACACAGGCAAAATGTTATCCCTTGCAGGACTTATTGATTAAATGTCACTGTGATGCTTTGCCCTTCCTGTCAGCTCAACCAATATAGAGCAATTTATTTAGTAGGTGTTACGTAACACAAGTAATATCCACATTGTTAAAGCTGAACTCCAGGCAAACAGTTAATCGCACAGTTGAAACTACTTATAACGAATTTGAACTGCTATACCTGCCGGGGGAATTGATCTAGGGACATGCAGTCAGCGGAGGCAGGGCCTCCCCTGCCATGAACATTTAAAAAAATAAAATCGAGCCTCAAGGGTCGTAGCTCAGTGATCTGGGGTCACAGAAACCCCAAATTTGGGGGGTATGTAGCCTAAGTCCTGGTAAAAATTGGGGGCTTCTACGACCTATGGTTCCAGAGTTCCTTGCGCAGCCTGTCAAAAGCTAAATGCAGAGCGGCCACTTTAAATTCTAGCTGACACACTCTGTTTGCAGCAGACTGAGGGGAGGAGATCACAGTGCCTCTCCTCACTTCTTGTCAGAGGCACTGGGCTCAATAAACAGCTTGGAGTCTTGGACCAATGGTAAAGCACTATTGGTCCCAGCTGTCCAATAAAAATGCTGCATTGGAGGCACGCCTCTCACTGCAGTGTCATAGAAGGGGCATGTGTCTAAAAGACAAATGCTCCCTTCCAGCCCAGCCCTCCTAACTACAAGGAAAAAACGTGTTTATGGGAATAAGATTTACCCATAATCCCAAGTTTTTCTCACACAGTTAAGAGGGAGAAACTGGTTCTGTTGAAAAGGTACTGTTATATTAAAGCTAAATCATATATTTATCTGCTATATGTTATAACATAATAATTTATTATTTATCTTATTACTGTGAAATTACTGGTTGGAAGTTATAACTTCAAACTTCAGTAAATTGTCTGTTTAGCCACCTGCTTGAGTACAGATTTAGAAAATATAGTAAATTACCTTAAAAACAATATATAATAATTATTTGTATATTACTTATGGTAATTACCCCTTGCCACCCAGGCCAATTCTGATGCCGCGTACACACGGCCGTTTTTCTCGTCGAGAAAAACAAAATTTTTTCCTTTCAATGAGAAAAATGATCGTCTGTGGGCTTTTTGCCGTTTTTTTCGACGAGAAAAACGGCATTAAAAACGACGAGAAAAATTAGAACATGTTCTAATTTTTCTCGTCGTTTTTTTCGACATGTTTCCCGCGGCAGTGTTTCCCATAGGGAAACACTGCCACGGAGCCCACAGACGGTCGTTTTTCTCGACAAGAGAAAAAACGACGTGAAAAACGACCGTGTGTGGGGAACAAGCCGTTCCCTCGTTTTTAATTACATTATTCACGGCAGTTTTTTAACCGCCGTGAATAATGATCGTGTGTACGCGGCATGACACTTCTCTCCTACATGTAAAAATCATAATTGTTTTGCTTTAAAATTACTCAGAATCCCCAAACATTATTTATATTGTTTTAGCAGACACCTTAAGGAATAAAATGGTGGTCATTGCAACTCTTTATGTCACACGGTATTTGCACAGCAATTTTTTCAACACATTTTTTATATTTTGGGGGGGGAAAATTAATAAAAACAAAACAAAACACAAAAGCGTCATATTCCCACATGCTTTCTCTCTCTTGATATTCGGAAAGCCTTTGATTCAGTATCCTGGCCCTATCTACGTTACACCCTGCTGAAGTGGGGTTTTGGCCCTCATTTTATGCAACGGACAGCCGCACTATATGACAAACCCCGAGCATATGTTATATATGCTGGATATAAATCCGATCCTTTTAACATAGAAAGAGGTACACGTCAGGGCTGCCCACTCTCACCCCTCTTATTTGCCCTTCTCATGGAGCCATTAGCCCAATTAATCAGATCAACCCCCACAATTACAGGTATAGAGCTAGGTGGTCCCCAGCATAAGCTATGCTTATTCGCAGATTTTGTTATTTTTTATCTTCCCCACAAGTTTCTGGTCCTAATCTCTTAACCATTCTCAATGCATTTGCTGCCATCTCAGGCCTGGTAGTCAATTCTAAGAAATCCCTTGCACTAAATATATCTCTGTCCCACTTAGAACTGCAGTCCGCACGAACAGCGCTTCCTTTTACATGGGCCTCTAAAACTATCCCCTACTTGGGAATTCATCTTGTGGCTGATTCTACACAGCTTTTCTTCACTAACTACCCGGCAATCCTGAAACAGATATCAAGCTTGATGACACAATGGTCCTCCCTCCCCCTATCTTGGATCGGTGGAATCAATGTAATCAAAATGGCCATCTTACCCAAACTACTATACTTATGTAGGGTCCTACCAATCCCTGTCTATTATCTAGGGATTCTGCAAAAACAGGGAGCGATGTTTGTCTGGGGCTCACTGAAGCCCAGAGTACCTAAAAACACACTCTACCTCCCCAAACTTCACAGAGGCCTCGGCTTTCCCAACTTTGCAACGTACCACAAAGCAGCTCACCTGGCCAACCTACCCAAGTACCATGCCACCCATGAAATTCCTCTATGGGTAGCAATCGAGCCAGTCAAATGCGATCCGTTATCAGTCTCTAACCTGATATGGCTGCGCCCAGTGGACCGCTCCAACTTACGTAATCCTGTTACCAGGCACTTTATCTCCCTTTGGGACAAACTTAAATCAAACTATAATCTCCAATCCCCCCACAACCCCCTCCTTTCATTCCTCAAGAACTCAGCCTTCTACCCCGCTTGGGAGTCTCCAACAGCATTCCATAGATGGACATCTTCAGAACTATTAGGGTTACACAACTTCATCACCTCCTCCTCCTTTCTCCCCTTCCCAACACTTAATGAATTCTCTAATTTGCCTTCATCAGAATTGTTCCGTTACCTTCAAATCAAACATTTTTACACACCCAATATTATTACTGGTACCCTCCTCAACCACCTCTCCAGCTTTGAATCTATATGTGAGCATGATCCACATGCTAGAGGACTGATCTCGTCCCTTTACACCCAACTCCTAGTCAAATCGGACTCGGATAAGCCTCAATATACTCTGAAATGGGAGGGGGACCTAGGACGCACCCTCGACATTGCAGACTGGTCCGAGATCTGGTCAGCAACTAAATCATCCTCGCCCAAAATATCCTGGCAGTGGAAACCAACTACAAAGTACTGACCCGCTAGTACCCTCTAGAATAGCCACATTTGTTCCTTCCTACTCAGCTCTCTGTTTCAGAGGCTGTGCGGAACGCGGTACACAGTTTCATACTTGATGGACTTGCCCAATAATTTGCTCTTGCCACCAAATTGTTTGATGTTTCCATACTGCCAGACCCAACCACAGCACTTCTCAATTTCAAACCAGATTCCCTTTTGTGCACACAATTTAACCTTTTGATTCAACTTCTTACAGCTGCGAAACAAACCATAGCTAAGGTGTGGAAATCCCCTTCCTTAGTTGTAGCTGAGACCAAACGCAGGGTAACCCGTTTCATGATACATGATAAAATGGAAGCCATTGAAAGAGATCAGGTCTCCAAGTTTGACCGGATTTGGAAACCCTGGATTGCACATTGCCTACCACCAACCTTTAATTCAATATTATTTTATTAGTTTATATAAGTATTACAGGGATTTACCCTAAACAAAATAGATATATGTATATGAGGACCATCTACATATACTTTTCAGAATACAGTATATATTCTTACGACCAACCTTTGATCAAGCTGTCCTTCTACCATGGTAGCTGTCACTTCAAAACCCTCATTTGGCACTGAGCAGACGACTGGACCATTCCCATGGACTCTCTCCTCCCTCCCTCTTCTCTTTCCTCTCTCCCTTTTTTTCTTAGATGTGGAGCTTCTTCCCTGACTAAACCTCTTTTATCCACTTCCAGGTTTCTCTACTTCGTTTATAACCTAATGATAGTAATATACACTTTAATGATGATAACCTTACTAGTAACGCAACAAGAGTATACTACCATTAATTGCAAGTACATACTATCCGGCAGAACATTCCATACTGTGCTCCACCCTCTTTGTTTAAGCCTGATTAATTTTGATCTTTGTCATACTATGTGAACCCAATAAAACTTCTTTAATACCAGAAATAAATATAAAAAAAAAAAAAAACACTAATGTTAGCCTGATTTTTTTTGTATAATGTGAAAGATGATGTTGCGCCAAGTAAATTGATATCTAACATGTCACACTTTAAAATTGCGCACACTTGTGGAATGGCGCCAAACTTCAGTACATATAAATCTCCATAGGTGACACTTTAAAATTTCTTACAGGTTACATGTTTAGAATTACAGAGGAGGTCTAGTGCTAGATTTTTTTCTCTCACTCTAACGATCGTGGCGTATGTAACCTGTGTGTATCCGGCTCTGATACTAGCCAGTTACCCACCAGCCACTGACCTCACCACGCATCCCTGTTTTGACCCATGCTCTTTTATCAGAGTGCAAAGCCAGGTCCTTCAGTTCTTTAGATCAGCTTTTCTCCACTAGGGTTCTGTTGAACCCTAGTGTTTTTCCAGAGGCTGCTAGGGGCTTCTTGAACAAAGAGCAACTTCTGCCTCTTAGATGAGTCACCACTGACACCAATGATCTTTTGACCTATCTAGAAGGCTTGGTTCACACTAGCCCAACTCTAAAGTCTGGAATTCGACTTTGATGTGACTTTTTACACACGGGCATTGAAGTCATATCAAAGTTGGACCAAAGTAGTGCAGGAACCTTTTCTAAAGTTGGACAGACTTGTGTAGTATCAGTTAAGATGAATTCTCATGTCATCCGACTTTGGGTCTCAAAATTCTGATCCTTTGTCGCATCAGTGTGAACCAAGCCTAAGGGAGGAATTCTTCCCACTGACCACAAATGTAATGAGCATTTTTCCACTGACCTTCCCACTAATGTACTTTGAGCTGTAAATATTGAATTACCGTATATACTCGAGTATAAGCCAAGTTTTTCAGCACATTTTTTTGTGCTGAAAATGCCCCCCTCGGCTTATACTCGAGTCACCTTTTTGCGCCTGATCTCCTGGACTTTGGGGAGCCGGTACCGGCCAGCCGTAGGTCCTCTGGACCCCATACTTGGCACACATGTAGCCCCACTCTTCCTCTACAAGTGTGCAAAGTTTTTTGTCTGGGGGACCTACAGGCAGGGAGCACCTATTTTTCAAAGCCGGGAAACCCTTCCATAGACTCCCATGTTAAACGTCAGTCTAGTCATGGGCACAGTGAGGCATGGACACAGTGAGGCAAAGTGAAGCACACCCTAGGCTTATACTCGAGTCAATACGTTTTCCCATTTTTTTGTGGTAAAATTAGGTGCCTCGGCTTATATTCGGGTCGGCTTATACTCGAGTATATACGGTATTAGTAGGGGTTCCTAAGACCGGAAAGTTAGCTCGAGGGTTCTTCTATGTTGAAAAGATTGAGAAAGGCTACCTTAGACATTTACAGTATACAGACTACACTGTGCTACCTCTATAAAGCCTGATTTCAAACATGCCCCAGCCTGTTATTGGACAATGATGCTCTCTCTCCTTTCTGTCAGTGTTAGTTGGATAGCAGTAAGCTTCTTTTTACTGCTCACTGCTTCTCTCTTATAATACTGGGTCTGATTCTGTGACTGTTGAATTCAACCCCTTGGCAAAAGTTACAGGGCAGGGTCTGCAATTATTATTATTATACAGGATTTATATAGTGCCAACAGTTTGCTCGGCCCTTTACAACATGAGGGCAGACAGTACAGTTACAATACAATTTAATGCAGGAGGAATCAGAGGGCCCTGCTCATTAGACCTTACAATATTTGCAATATACGAATATATATCTGACAATGGGATTGTTTTTCTTACTTTCTCGAATAATTGTAAGAGACCAAAAATTGCTTTTTGTTTTGGCTAGAGCAGGAAATTGCACCTTTTTTTAATTTATTTTTTTGCTTTGTGAGACCCTGCTGGAGAGATTTAATTTTCTGTTGGTCATGCGGCCACTGTCACGAAGACAGGAAGACCAGATAAATCTGAAAAATGTGAGTTGTCATCAGTGCAAGAAGTGAGGGAAAATCCTCCAGGGAGGACACCTGTTCCTATGTCAACTCTATAAAACTGGAATTCTGTTCACTTTGAAGAGATTTCTTTACATTTCCTAAAACGTCACAAGGGCAAAAAGTGAAAAATCTCCCCAGCAGGGCACAGATAGCAACACATACTGTAACTTCCTTACTCTATATACACTTAAATTGACAGTAAACTCTGGATATGTGAAAATGCAGCATGTGTGTATTTTTCTGCTGTTTCTAAAAGAGTGACAGCATTGAAATTTTGACATTATATAGTACTACCCCTTTTGTTACATGCTGTTCATAATTCCCCAATCCCTGATGCGGTCGCACTTAATCACTACAACGTATGTGAGGGGAGTAAGAGACGGTACCCCTCTCCTTGCCCCTCCTTCTTTCTTCCCCCCCCCCTTTTTCTTCTGCTGAATCAAAACCATTAACTGTGCATCTACCACAATCTTACGCCTGACTGTAACCTACCTTCTCCAATGCGACCCTCTTTACACATGGGCATGTCTCACCTCCCAATCTATTCTAAATGACTTATGCTCACCCTGAGAACAGCATGCCGATATCCATACCCCTGCAGCCAGCATTGATAGGCTTATACGTGGCTCTGGCTCTCCCAACACAACCACATGCTTAGGTTATCGACCTTGTGGCTCAAAGGTCTTCACAGACCACTGCTCCTATATCAAGGATTTGGGCGACCCTCTTATCTGCTTCTCATGTGTTTCTTTGTTTCAGACCTAGATTCATTGTCCAACGAGACAAGGTCACATCCACCCTTGCTGGTTTATACATGGTCAACTTGAATAAACCTGTTATGCTACTCTGTTCTCTGTACTTCATTGTAAGATTACTGTTTATACTTATTGTACGCTCTACTTTTATTCAAATAAAAATGAGTTGTGGAAAAAAAAAATCCAAATTTTTGTTCTTTTTATGTAACTGTAACACATTACTGCTTCTGATCTTCTGTATGCTGGGTATAATTTTTAGTATCTGTTTTTTTGGATGCTGAACAATATAGTTTTTCTTGTCATCTATGCTGGGTATAAATCATTGTGCCTGTTCTAATTCTGTATGTATGGATGCTGCACATTGGCACTTCTTTTGACCTGTATTCTGGTTAATTCTCAGTTATTTTTATTATTAATATTATTAACCACTTAAGCCCCGGACCATTTTGTTGCTAAAGGAACAGGCCCCTTTTTGCGATTCGGCACTGCGTCGCTTTAACTGACAATTGAGCGGTCATGCAACGTGGCTCCCAAACAAAATTGACTTTCTTTTTTTCCCCCACAAATAGAGCTTTTTTTTGGTGGTATTTGACCACCTCTGAGGTTTTTATTTTTTGCGCTATAAACAAAAATAGAGCAACAATTTTGAAAAAGATGACATATGTTTTACTTTTTGCTATAATAAATATCCCCCAAAAATATATAAAAAAACTTTTTTTTTCCTGAGTTTAGGCTGATACGTATTCTTCTACATATTTTTGGTAAAAAAAAATAGGATTTTTATAACAGCTTACCTGTAAAATCCTTTTCTTGGAGTACATCACGGGACACAGAGCGACATAGTCATTACTAATGGGTTATATAGATACCGTCAGGTGCTGGCACTGGCAACTTCCAAAACCGGAAGTACCCTCCCCTATATAAGCCCCTCCCATCCGGGAGCACCTCAGTTTTGTAGCAAAGCAATAAGTGTCCCCAAAGAGGGGCGGGAGCTCTGTGTCCCGTGATGTACTCCAAGAAAAGGATTTTACAGGTAAGCTGTTATAAAAATCCTATTTTCTTTCTCGTACATCACGGGACACAGAGCGACATAGTCATTACTAATGGGATGTCCTAAAGCAATGCCAAATGAGGGGGGGGGATACACCATATATAAGCTGAGCGCTATCAGACATGAGGATCTTTTGCGGCCTGCAACACACTGCGCCCAAAGGCGACATCCTCCTGACTTCTAACGTCCACCTGGTAGAACCTAGTAAACGTGTGTACTGAAGACCATGTTGCGGCCTTACAGATTTGAGCCAGGGAGGCCTGGTGATGCACTGCCCATGAAGTTCCAACTGCTCTCGTGGAGTGCGCTCTAACTTTGAACGGAGGCGGTCTCCTTCTCAAGCCATAGGCTTGTATTATGACCTGTCGAATCCACTTGGCTAAAGTAGATTTTGACGCTGCCTGACCCTTTCTGGGGCCTTCCGGCAGAATAAACAAAGTATCCGTTCTGCGAATCTGAGCAGTGGCTTTTAGATAAGCTTTAACTGCTCTTACTACATCCAAAGAATGCAATAACTTTTCCTCTACCGAAGTAGGTTTGGGGAAAAAAGAAGGAAGAACCACATCTTGGTTCAAATGAAACCTCGATACCACCTTAGGAAGAAAGGCTGGATGAGGACGTAACACTACTCTGTCCTTATGGATAACCAGACATGGTTCCTTACAGGACATAGCTGCTAATTCCGATACTCTTTTAGCCGAACAAATGGCTACTAGAAAAATCAATTCCCTGGTGAGAAGCACCAAGGAAATATGCTGTAATGGTTCAAATGGTTGTTTCTGTAGAACCGACAGAACCAAGTTTAGATCCCATGGACATATGGGAATATTAACCGGAGGACTAATACGCATCACTCCTTGTATAAAGGCTTTGACTAGTGAATGCGAAGCCAAGGGCCTTTGAAAAAATATTGACAAGGCCGAAATCTGACCCTTGATAGTACTCAAGGCAAGCTTCCTATCTACAGCCCACTGTAGGAAGTCTAGAATCCTACCCATTACGTACTTATGTGGATGCCATTTCTTGGCCTCACACCACGCGATGTACGCCCTCCAGATTCTATAGTAGATCTGCCTGGATACCGGCTTCCTGGCATTGATCATGGTAGATACCACAGCATTAGAGAGCCCTCTCTTTTTTAGAATGTGGGCTTCAATAGCCAGGCCGTCAAACCTAGGGCTGGTAAGGAAGGGTGGTATATCGGTCCTTGCGAAAGCAGGTCCGGACGACGTGGGAGAGTCCAAGGACTCCCCACTGAAATTTTACAATCTCCGCGTACCACGCTCTTCGGGGCCACGCTGGAGCCACCGGAATCACTGTTTCTTTTCTACCCTGATTCTGCGGAGTAATCGAGGTAACCATTGTGGCGGTGTGAATGCATATATCAGCTTGAACTGATCCCAAGGGAACACTAGGGCATCCGAGCCGCAAGCTAGGGGATCCCTTGTCCGAGAGACAAATCTGTCCCCCTTTGCGTTGAATCTGGATGCTAGAAGATCTACATCCGATGTTCCCCACCGCTGACATATTGTCCAGAAAACCTCGGGGTGAAGGGACCCTTCCTCTGGGCCTAATTGCTGGCGACTTAGAAAGTCCGCCTTCCAATTCTCCACTCCTGGAATGAATACCGCAGATATGGCTGGGACATATTTTTCTGCCCATTTCAGGATGTAATTTACTTCCCTCTGGGCTGCACGACTCCTGGTGCCCCCCTGATGATTGATATATGCCACTGCTGTGGCATTGTCTGATTGAATTCTGACAGGGGACCCTTGGAGTTTGGATGTCCATGCTACTAGGGCATACCGGGCTGCTCGTATCTCTAAGAGATTGATGGGCAGGGCCTTTTCTGCATCCGACCATCTGCCCTGGAGAGACTATTGCTCCAGTACTGCTCCCCAGCCTATAAGGCTGGCATCTGTAGTGACCACCTTCCAAGAAATCGGACTGAAGGATTTCCTTTTCTAGATTCTGGGGAACCAACCACCAACGGAGGCTCTTGCGAACGGAAGGGGACAAGGACATTGTAAGTCTAGGGCCTGAACTTTTTTGTTCCAGGCTAACAGTATGGCCCCTTGCAAATTCCTTGAATGGAATTGACCGTAGGGTACTGCTTCGAATGATGCCACCATTTTTCCCAGCAGCCTCATATACAGGCGTATGGACGGCTGTCTTTTTTGTACCCACTAAGTGGATCAAATCTTTCAAAGACAACACCTTTCCTCGAGGCAAGAATATTTTTCTCTGGCCTGAATCCAACCTTAGCCCCAAGTATTCCAGACTTTTGACTGGTTTTTAGGGCTGACTTGTCTCGGTTGATAATCCAACCGTGAGATTCCAGATACTTGATTGTCTTGTGAACGACCACGTCTAGTTTTTTCACTGAGTGGTCTATCAGCAACAAGTCATCCAGATATGCCATTATCATTACACCTTGTGTTCTTAGATTGGCCAATAAAGGGCCAGAATTTTTGTAAACACTCGTGGTGCTGTGGCCAAACCGAAGGGTAAGGCTCTGAACTGAAAATGGCGCCCTTCTACTGCAAAGCGTAGAAATTTTTGGTGGACTGGAAAGATGGGAATGTGCAAATAAGCATCCTTGATGTCGATCGCGGCTAACCAATCCTCCCCTTGTAGGGCAGTGGCCACCGATCGGATCGACTCCATCGGAAAGTCCTGATATACAGGAATTTGTATAGCCCTTTTAGAATTAATATGGGCCTCCCGTCCGCGTTTGCTTCGGGACTGTAAAGAGGTTTGAGTAAAACCCGAACCCTCATTCTTCCAGGGGAACCTCCATAATTACTCCTTTGAGCAATAGTTGTTCTAGTGCCAACAGGAGGGACTCTCTCTTCCGGGGATCCCCTGGCACGTTTGACCTCAAAAATGGGAAGGAGGAGAGTCTTTTAACTCCAAACTGTATCCCAAACCTACTGCGGAGAGCACCTATCTGTCTTGATCGTGTCCCGCCAGGTCTCTTGCGAACAACTGGAGTCCTCCCCCCACCCGACTGAGTGGGGGCTTCAATGAATTTAACTTTGGGGGAGGTTTTGTACCTCCCCTGACCCAGGGTTTCTCATTACCCTGCTACTGTCCCTGTTTTTTACCCCCGGGAATTGACCGAGGAGGCCGTCGGAACTGTTACACGGCCGATGCCCCAGGGACTGGAGAAGCAGGCCTCTTAAAGAGGGACCTCTAACTCTGTTTTTAACCGGCAAGAGCGTATTTTTACCGCTGGAAATTTTCTGGATATATTTGTCCAGGTTTTCCCTGAATAAGCGTTCACCATGAAATGGGACGCTAACCAGCCATTCTTTACAGGGAGCTTCAGCAGACCAGTTTTTGAGCCATAGGAGCCTACGCATATGTACTATAGACAGCATAAGGCGGGAGGCCTGATGGAGTGAATCCTCTATGGCGTCAACCGCAAAGCCTAAGGCTCTAGGTAGATCAGCTAGGGCAACGCCTGCTGATCTGTCAAGTCCCTCAAGACCTGTTTCAACTGATCCTTCACTGCTTAGCAGACCCCAATAGCTGCTACTGCTGGTTGTATCACCAAGCAGATTTTCATAAGGACTCCAATCTTTTATCTATTGGGTTCTTGAACATTTGGACATTATCCACTGGACATGTCAGTGATTTATACATACAAGAGATCTCTTGAGGGAATAAATATTTTCTCAGGACGTTCCCAATCCTGGTAAATGAGCCCTTTCAGTAAAGGGTGAAGTGGAAAAGAACAAACAGTCTGGGGGCTTCTAGCGACCCCAACGAGGATACAGTAGTGGTTGATGGTTCCGCAAGGTGCATTTTTAAATGCTGATCGGACCATGTTAGTCAGAGACTGAACCCATAATCTTTCAGCTTGAGATGCTGAGAAAAGGTTCCCCCACTGTTGATTCCTCTATAACAGAATCAACCTCATCCTGATCCCCTTCAGGCAGGTCGATCCCTGTATGGGACTGTTGCTCTGCTAACAGGCACTCTGAAGGAGGAGACAGAGATCGGGCGTGCTTTCCCTGACAGGGAGGCAGCGATTAATGTTGACAATCTCTCTCTAATCCTCCCAGAGCTGAGGAAAAAAACCTCCTCTGTTACATACACAGGAGCAGGTGAACTGAGGACAGCCACAGTACCAAGTACCCCTGCGGGGTCTCTACGGTCACTTACCTCTGAACTTCAGGGGAGACTGGTGCAGCAGAAGTATGCCCAAGATCCTCCGAGCCCGATGAGACCCCCTTCGCTTCCTGGAAGATTCAGTTCCGGAGCTTCTGGACGGCATATTCCTAAGCCTAAAGCTGAGGTATTCCAGCCGTAATACACCACTTTTACTGAGAATAGTCTAGCACAATTGCTGCTATATCACAGTTGGTGTCTACTAATGTGCCTTTCTAGGGGATGCCTGTATCAACCGCTTGCTGTATGCCTTTAAATGTTGCCAGCTCTGTCTCTGTACTTCATAGCCAGCTCACTACAACATTGTGTTTTTTTTTTAAACTGCTGGGACGCCCGCACATGCGCAGAAGCGCTGCGGCGCGCACAGAGCGACATCCCCCAGGCTCCGCCCCCTTTCCCGGCTCACCCCTATATATTGAGGCGCGCGCACGCGCGCGGCCACGTGCGCCTTCGACGCTAATTTAAAAAAATGGTAACAAGGGACAGGAGCCAGGGCCCCTCTTTGCCGCAGGCCGGGGGATGGACGAGCACTGCAACATGGCAGAGGAAGCAGTTTCCTATAAGAGAACTCACCATCTGCCTGGACTTTGCTCTGCTGAGAAGAAGCTAGTCCACATGACAAGAAAACATTCCACAGCGGCCTCTAGTGGACAAACACAGGTACCGCAGTCTAATATATTAAATATATATATAAAAAAATTTTTTTTTTTTTTTTTTTCTTGACCACCATTAAAAATTATTACATTTTTTTTAGTAGTTACAGGCATGCACAGAATTTTGCGGGAATACCATTAGGTAACAGACAGAAAGACAAATTAGGCTTGGGGCTCCCCCAATAGAACCAAGTTCCTGGGGGCCCCCACTTACCTGTTCCCCGCCGCAGGACTTTGTTTGGTCCACAAAAGCCCAAACTTCACCTATCACGGCAGGCATTGTAATCAAACCTTCAGGGACCGGGTTCCCAAGGATTCCACTCCCCTGGACCTGTATAGCACCCTGCACAGAAAACATCTTGGTCGTGGGTATGACCAGAGCTCTGGATCCCAGGGTCCAGCTCTCCTAAGAGAAGCATTACAGGCAAAACCTTGCTCTTCTCTGCAAGGCCCGGGTACCGACCGTTTAGCTATGAAGCTTTTTTGGTCGGATCCGGAATAGCTTACTGAGGCCCAAAAGAACCTGTACGCAAGCTCAGTGAAAAACACATGTTTCTTCTTGGCCAACACCTTAGACACTGGCAAAAAACTGAGGTGCTCCCGGATGGGAGGGGCTTATATAGGGGAGGGTACTTCCGGTTTTGGAAGTTGCCAGTGCCAGCACCTGACGGTATCTATATAACCCATTAGTAATGACTATGTCGCTCTGTGTCCCGTGATGTACGAGAAAGAAATCGCAATAAGCGTTTATTGATTGGTTTGCGCAAAAGTTATGGCGTCTACAAAATAGGGGGTCGTTTTATGGCATTTTTATTAATATATATTTTTTACTAATAGTGGCGACGATCAGCGATTTTTATCGTGACTGCGACATTATGGCGGACACATCGGACACTTTTGACACATTTTTGGGACCATTGTCATTTTTACAGCGATCAGTGCTATAAATATGCACTGATTACTGTGAAAATTACACTGGCAGTGAAGGAGTTAACCTCTAGGTGGCGCTGTAGGGGTTAAGTATGCCCTAGTGAGTGATTCTTACTGTAGGGGGCGTGGCTTGGTGTGTGACGTCGCTGTTCGTTGTTCCCTATGACGGGGAACAGACGATCACTGACATGCCACTAGGAAGAATGGGGAAAGGTTTGTTTACACTTACCTCTCCCCGTTCTTCAGCTCTGTGACTCGATCGCGGGACACCGGTGGCGATCGGGCCCGCGGGCGTAGTCATGGAGCTTCGGACCGGGTCGCGAGCACGCTGCCGGTGGCGCACGCGCGACCCACGGCTGGGATCTTAAAGGGGACGTACCTGTACGCCCTTTTGCCCAGCCGTGCCATTCTGTCGACGTATATCGTCATGCGGCGGTCCTTATGTGGTTAATAATATACAGGATTTTTATAGCACCAACAGTTTGTGCAGCGCTTTACAACGTGCGGGTAGACAGTACATTTACAATGCAATTTGGTAGCTGGGGGCCAAGTTGTGGATTGTTTTGTAAGTTATTGTAAGTATTTAAAATGTAATTTGTGTGAGTGGCAGCCATGGAGGGATTGGCAGAGAGGGGTAGCAGACACTGTGCGGTTGGTAAGGTGGATGAATATGGCAGTGGCATTCATGATGGACTGAAGGGTGAATAGCCTAAGTAAAAGTAAGCCAACGAGGAGGGAGTTGCAGTAGTCGAGTTATAACCAGGGAATGAATTAGGAGCTTTGTGGTGTCATTGGATAGGAAGGGTATATCTTGGAGATGTTGAGGAGGCAAGCATTGGAAAGTGACTGGATGTGGGGCCGAAAGGAGAGTTCAGGGTCCACCTTGGCATGTGGGAATGGATTGATAGTTGAGCTGTCAATCTTGACAGAGAAGTCAGGGGAAGGGGCACATGGGGGAGGAAATATTATGAGCTTGGTTTTTGATAGATGGAGTTTGAGGAAATGGTGTGACATCCAGACTATGTTGGTTTATAAATTAGCAATGCATCAGGGGATTGATGTGAGCTGAGGGTAAAGAGATAGATTTAAGTGTCGACAGTGTACAAATGACATTGAAAGCCATGGGAGGCTATCAGCTGACCCAGGGAGGTAGTGTAGATTGAGAATAGGAGAGGTCCAAGATCAGAACCTTGGGGGACCCCAATGGTGAAAAGAAGAGGAGGGGAGGAAGTAGAATTGTAAGTGACTAAGAGAGACTAAGGCTGGGTACACACTAGAGCACGGAGCGGCTCAGAGCAGGGGGTCCGATGCGTCTCCATTCACTGGTTCATGTCCGATTTCAGCCTGAATTTTGTCTGAAACAGACCAAAAGATGCACAGGACTCCTGTGCAATTCGCACCGGAGCCGCTCCGGAGATGAGTGACCCTGCTCCATAGAGAGCCGGTCACAATCTCCTGCTATGCGAATTGGATGCTGGGAAAATCCACATCGAATTTGCACTAGTGTGAACCTGGCCTTAAGGAGTAAAGTTTTTTGAGTTCTGTTCTGATGCTGTATGTATGAACATTGCAGTGCAGCACTTATCTTCTTCTGTAATTTGGTACAATTCTCAATGCCTGTTTTTATTTTTTATGTATGCACAGTATTATGCTGCACACTAGCATTTTTCTTGTTCTGTATGCTGGATGAATTTCTTAGTTTTGGGGTGCTTTCACGCACAAAAAAATGCACGAAAAGCAAATCTGCGTTTTTGGTGCATTTCCGGTGTGTTTTCTAGGTGCCTGTCTCCCAGCATGCACCTGTAAAACATTGCATTGTGAATCAAATACTGTGCATTTTTTGTGCATTTTTCATTCATTTTGGGGGCTGCATTTTTGGTGTGGTTTTTAAAAATGCGCCAAAAATGCAACATTCAGGATTTTTCAAAATGCACCGCACCCACGGAGCAGTGGTGTGAAGCGTCCCATAGGATTAAAAGGGATATATTTTTATTGCGTTTTTATTGCAAAAAATTCAGAAAAAAGTACTTAGGACACTTTCTAGCTGTTTGGCCTTTTACAATGGCCAGATTCAAAAATGTCTGCTGCTCATTTTGGTAGCTTTATTGACATGTGTGGAACATTCAGGTAGTACTTAAAGCCTATGTTTACCAAAAATAAAAAATCAGCACAAGAGACATTCCTTATATTCCGTAAGATGCATCTCTTGTGCTGCTGTGTCCTCCTCTCGCCAAAATCTTTCTCCTCTAATACCCCTGCCTCCATCGCTACCCCCGTTGCTGTAAGCGTCTGGTGTAATGGGGGTTGGTAGAACTAAGGGACTGTGACAACCACTCATTAAGAATGCTTGACTATGCATCCCCTTTCCGCCAAGCTGCTCCTTTCATAGAAGCTGCATTACAACTATGATGAATGAAACACAATATACAGTGTATGAATGGAGAGGGTGGACCTATCAGTCATCCAGAGGGAATCGCTGGCTGTGCTAACAGGCAAAAATGGTTGTGACCACTGACAGCCTGTCATTGCAGTGTAGGGGCTTAGCAGCCACTGCTAAATGCACACAGCTGTCAATCCCAGCAGCAATAATCAGTAGACCCTTGCTGTTTGGATTCGCCTTATGGAAAAAGGCCCACGCATATATTGCCTTAAAGTGATTGTAAAGCTTTCTTTTCTTTTTTTAAATAACAAACATGTCATACTTACCTCCCCTGTGCAGCTAGTTTTGCACAGAATGGCCCCGATCCTCGACTTCTGGGGTCCCTCGGCTGCTCCCACGGCTCCTCCTCGCATCACATAACCCCCCTAGGAGAAGAGCTCTCCCGGGGGGTTACCTTGAGGGTGCGCTCCAGAGGTCCAGCATTTGCGTCCTTAGGCACGAATGCCAGACTCGGCTCCGGCTTCATTGGATTTGATTGACAGCAGCGGGAGCCAATGACTGCGCTGCTATCAATCTATCCAATCAAGAGCCGGGACCCTGTGCAGAGTGGGACAGCATAGGATGCATTAAGGTGAAAAAACACAAGGGTTTAAAGTGGTTGTAAACCCTTGTAAAAAAAAAAAACAACCTGCAAGACAAAGGCATAATGAGCTAGTATGCATAGCATACTAGCTCATTATGAGTTACTTACCTTAGATCGAAGCCCCCGCAGCGGTCCTCGTACCCCCCTCCGGCCGACGACATCTCTCCTGGAGGTTACTTCCGGGTATCGCGGCTCTGGCGCTGTGATTGGCCTGAGGCGCGATGACGTCACTCCCATGCATGCGCGCGCCCCGTACGTGCCATTGCTTCAGTTTGCTTTAGTGCGCATGTGCCGATGACATTGGCACATGCAGGGGACAGGGGATATCTCCTAAACTGTACAGGTTTAGGAGATATCCTGGGTAGCTACAGGAAAGCTTACCTGTAGCATAAAGTGCTTGTAAAGGGTTTACAACCACTTTAAAACCCCTTTTAAGAGTGTCGTATACGCTCATTAGGAATTCACATGATTATGTCTGTGTTCACACTGAATGTCACCACTTCTCTTGCATCCTGTAAGTGATTCTGTTCTTGTTTGCTAAGTGCAGTACAGAACTTCCAGTGTCTATTAAACATCTGATTTACCGTGTATATTTCTACGTTCCCCTTTTAGGCTACGCACCCTTAAGCAATGTGTAAATTGACGACGGTATACAAGTTTCTTGTAATAAATTAAATAAATAAACACTGTACACCTTTTTTGTTGCATGCCACTTTCTCATCACACTATAAGGCCTCATGCCCACGGATGTTTTTACAGCCGCGTTTTTTGAGCTGCAAATAGCATAGGCGTTTTTAAGCTGTAAAAATAAACCAAGGCCAGTGCGTTCCTCGGCGTTAGGCATAAAAAAACACGCAAAAACGCAGCGATTGCGTTTTTTAGCTCCGGCGGTTTTTTTCAAAAAAAATACGGTCAAAAAATGTATACAATAATGGACAGGCTGTTCTAAGCTGTAAAAAACGCGGCTGTAAAAACGTCCGTGGGCATGAGGCCTAAATGATTCTCTTTGGTTCACATTTAGGCCCCTTTCACACGGGACAGATCAGTAATGATCCGCCCCGTGAACCTCCGCTTGCTCAGCGGGGATCGCTCCGTTGATCCCCGCTGAGCCGGTGGATGACAGGGTGGTCCCCGCACACTGTGCAGGGACCGCCCTGTCAGATCTCCGCTCTCCCCTATGGGGGGATTGGATGAACACGGACCGTCTGTCCATGTTCATCCGATCCGCTCCGCAGACGGATAGAAAAATAGGAATTTTTCTATCCAGAAAAACTGAGCATTGCGGACACGGATGAGATTGGGTGTCAGTGGATGTTCATCTGCTGACACCCGCGATCTCATAGGGACCAATGTATGTCCCTTTTTCATCCGTACACGGATGGATGAAAAAGCGGACATACGGTCCGCTGGTGTGAAAGGGGCCTTAAGTAAAGCTGGGCTCACACTGTTGCAGTACATTGCAATATTTCATATGTTAACATGCATTGCAAAAATGCAGCCCAATTATTTAAATATTTTAAGTATTATTACCAAAAAAAGGTGCATATACTATTTTTGTAACAAAAGCATGGTGCAATGAACGGTAGTGCGTTAATGTGCGTTGGGGTACCACAATGCATGTCCATTGGCAGGCATGTTAAGGTACCCATGGGAATGAATGGTAATGCAGCACACCAATGTGAAAAACCTAAAAAAAATTCACTTTACGCAGCATGTAGTTTATTGCTGTGAAATCCATTCCTACAAAATACAGTTTAGTTGTAATTACATTGTATGTGTGTGTTTTAATGTGTCAAAATAACTCAAAGAGTTCCTGGCAGGTGATTTTGTAAATTGACTATCTCTGTTATCCTATCCAAATATATATGTTAATAGTTACTGCAGTAGAAAATGTATCCGACTGCTTCTGTGCTTGAGCTGAGTTATAAACCAGTGGAGGTCAGTGTTGCAGAACTTTTACAATAACAATTTAGAGCAAAGTAGCTGCAGAGGTAAGTATGCAATTCGCAGATCAACTAACCCTTTATATCCCAGCTAAATATAATGTTTTATTTAATGTAGAGCAATCCTTTAATTCAGCCAATTGTTTTTATATTTGGGAATAGCACAAAATAGCACTTTGCTGGCCTATATACTGTATATTTAAGTGTGTATGTGTGTAGGAAATGCATGTTTACCCTAGGTATCTGTTGTTTTTGATTGCTGTACAAACAGATTCAGACAGTCTTATCCAGGCTATTGATCATTATTTAGCAAACCTTCCTTCTCCAGGGTCAAGAAATGAACTTTAAATGGAAAGAAATCAGCAACTGCTAAAATCAATGTAATTATATTATTCTGCTTCCAAACAAAAGACCGATTGAAGAATAAAAAGGAAAGAAGGTATACTCTTGAGAAACCACTTAGAATGCAGACTCTGAAGTGCAGTAAATTAAATGTCAAAAAGAAATGACATAACCTTCTAGGTTTCGTTTATCTTTTTAACGGTCTGCCTTCCTTATAGTATGATCCACTCAGATTTGGTATAATTATGTCATAAAAATTGGAATGCAAGTATCGAGGGTCATTTTTTCAATTGGTTTAATAAATGTCACAGTCATAATTGTTTTGCAGCTTGTTAACATTTTGTTTTTATTTTTTATTTTTCTTACAGAACAAAAAAAACACACATACTTAGGTTCCTTTCACATGGGTGGCAAGGGGGTGGTAAAATAAGACATGTGATCTATGTTTTTTCTGCCCCTCCAACCGTGCCCACCTACAAGCAGACATGATGCCACTCAGATGAGTGCACAATAGCGTGGTAGTTTTACTGCTACTTGCAGAGTTTGACAGGCAGCTCCCCCTGTTAAACTCACCCATGTAAGTGAAAGGCTCTGCAACCATGAGCCAAATGCTTCCCTTGCTGTTGCACTACAATTGGCAATACACAAAGGCAAAAAAGGAAATGGGGGGGAAGGACAGGTATTGCCTTCTAACGCCTGCAAACCTCCTTCCCCTGTCCTCTGAAAAGTGGTAAGCATTACGATTAGTGTGAAAGGAGCTTCAGAGGTAAAGATGATCTTCTCTATATGCATTAACATGCAGAATAACAATAGTACCTGCACACTCAGCTGGTTGTTTTATTTTTATTTTTTTATTTTTTTGAGAATTATTATTATACTTACTGCCCATCACCAATATATCTTGTTCATTTTACAGTTAGGTGCATGATAGTCATGTATATAGTAGGATAGTTCATGACTGTTTTGTGGTATATTCTTACTAATGGTTACCCAGAGTAACTGCATACATTGTTTGTGTATGCTTTATGAACTTTTATTCCAAAATATTCCTTCCTCCCTGTAATGTATAACTCAATTAAACCTTTTACTCAATTAAGCTCAATTAAAGCCAATTAAACCTTAATTTTAGGGTTGAAAATATATTTATTGGTATTTTAACTGAGTATACATAAAGCAATATGTAAGGTTACAAACTGAAAACAGTCACGGGTAAACCGGCGTAATGAGTCAGCGGGATGGCTATCGCCCACAGCTGAACTCTCACAGTACCATGTACAACAATAATAACAACAATGACCGTATATCAATAAAAGAGGTAGAGTTGGCTATTATAGCCTCGTCATTCATGGCAAGATTGTAACCACCAGATACCTTATAAGGAGGGGATGGCAAAAACAAAAGGACAGGGTAGGGAAATAAAATAAAAATAAATTTGGAAATGGTGGATCAGGCGACGGGAGTGGGGTAGGGCAGAAAAGAACGGAAAGGGGAGGAAAAGACGGAAAAAGAGGAAGAGAAGAGACAGACAGTAGGAAAGTGAGAGGGGAGAGATCAAAGAAAAGTGTAATGCCCCATACACACGATCATTTTTAATGTCATTTTTAAAACTGACGTTTTTCTTGTCATTTTTTTTCTTGTTTCCTCTCAAGCCTGTCTTGCGTACACACCATCATTTTAAAAAATGTTCAAGCAAAGCGCAGTGACGTACAGCACGTACGACGGCACTATAAAGGGGAAGTTCCGTTCGAATGGCGCCACCCTTCATGTTAGTAAAGTTTGTTGAGAGATGATTCGCTCTTTTCAGTCTTGTGCTTTTCAGTCCGTTACTGCGTGACGAATGTGCTATCTCCATTACGAACGCTAGTTTTACCAGAACGAGCGCTCCCGTCTCATACTTGATTCTGAGCATGCGCGTTTTTTTTCACGTCGTTAAAGCATACACACTATCGTTTTTCACGTCGTTAAAAAAAACGACATGAAAAACGACGTGAAAAAAGAGAGCATGTTCGAAATTTTTAATGGCCGTTTTTCACGTCGTTAAAAATGCTCTGGAGCATAAACACGATAATTTTTAATGGCCATTTTTTTTAATGGCATTTTTAATGGCATGAAAAATGATCGTGTGTATGGGGCATAAGAGCTGCTGAGGAGACAGTCACGGAAGGGTAATGGTGTTGTGTGGTGGGGGGAGACTCTAAAGTGGAAACCCAGCCCATCTCAGTGACATGTAACGTGCAGGAATGATCACGTCGGAGCAGACAACATATGCGTGAGAGTATCGGAGGAGGACAAGCGAAGCCAGATGAGCCACAATAATTTATATTTGTCAAAGGTGTCGTTGTCAAGGGCCAGCATTTCCTCCATTCTCATAGTGCAGTTCATAATCGAGACCCAATGTGACAAGGGAGGAATGGTGGTTGTTTTCCAATAGGATGGGATGAGCTGTCTGGCCGTAAACCTTAATTTTAAATCAGCTGAATACATTCAAAATTAATCATCAAAATAAAGATGTGAAATATATTACAGTTTGTCTTTCTTAGAAAGCAGCCACAACCTGAAAAGAACAGCCTGTCTCCTGCCTACATGCTGTAGAAAATAGGATTTTTATAACAGCTTACCTGTAAAATCCTTTTCTTGGAGTACATCACGGGACACAGAGCGACATAGTCATTACTAATGGGTTATATAGATACCGTCAGGTGCTGGCACTGGCAACTTCCAAAACCGGAAGTACCCTCCCCTATATAAGCCCCTCCCATCCGGGAGCACCTCAGTTTTGTAGCAAAGCAATAAGTGTCCCTAAAGAGGGGCGGGAGCTCTGTGTCCCGTGATGTACTCCAAGAAAAGGATTTTACAGGTAAGCTGTTATAAAAATCCTATTTTCTTTCTCGTACATCACGGGACACAGAGCGACATAGTCATTACTAATGGGATGTCCTAAAGCAATGCCAAATGAGGGGGGGGATACACCATATATAAGCTGAGCGCTATCAGACATGAGGATCTTTTGCGGCCTGCAACACACTGCGCCCAAAGGCGACATCCTCCTGACTTCTAACGTCCACCTGGTAGAACCTAGTAAACGTGTGTACCGAAGACCATGTTGCGGCCTTACAGATTTGAGCCAGGGAGGCCTGGTGATGCACTGCCCATGAAGTTCCAACTGCTCTCGTGGAGTGCGCCCTAACTTTGAACGGAGGCGGTCTACTTCTCAAGCCATAGGCTTGTATTATGACCTGTCGAATCCACTTGGCTAAAGTAGATTTTGACGCTGCCTGACCCTTTCTGGGGCCTTCCGGCAGAATAAACAAAGTATCCGTTCTGCGAATCTGAGCAGTGGCTTTTAGATAAGCTTTAACTGCTCTTACTACATCCAAAGAATGCAATAACTTTTCCTCTACCGAAGTAGGTTTGGGGAAAAAAGAAGGAAGAACCACATCTTGGTTCAAATGAAAACTCGATACCACCTTAGGAAGAAAGGCTGGATGAGGACGTAACACTACTCTGTCCTTATGGATAACCAGATATGGCTCCTTACAGGACATAGCTGCTAATTCCGATACTCTTTTAGCCGAACAAATGGCTACTAGAAAAATCAATTTCCTGGTGAGAAGCACCAAGGAAATATGCTGTAGTGGTTCAAATGGTTGTTTCTGTAGAACCGACAAAACCAAGTTTAGATCCCATGGACATATGGGAATATTAACCGGAGGACTAATACGCATCACTCCTTGTATAAAGGCTTTGACTAGTGAATGCGAAGCCAAGGGCCTTTGAAAAAATATTGACAAGGCCGAAATCTGACCCTTGATAGTACTCAAGGCAAGCTTCCTATCTACAGCCCATTGTAGGAAGTCCAGAATCCTACCTATTACGTATTTACGTGGATGCCATTTCCTGGCCTCACACCAGGCGATGTACGCCTTCCAGATTCTATAGTAGATCTGCCTGGATACCGGTTTCCTGGCATTGATCATGGTAGACACCACAGCATTAGAGAGCCCTCTCTTTTTTAGAATGTGGGCTTCAATAGCCAGGCCGTCAAACCTAGGGCTGGTAAGGAAGGGTGGTATATCGGTCCCTGCGAAAGCAGGTCCGGACGATGTGGGAGGGTCCAAGGACTCCCCACAGACATTTTTACAATCTCCGCGTACCATGCTCTTCGGGGCCACGCTGGAGCCACCAGAATCACTGGTTTCTTTTCTACCCTGATTCTGCGGAGTAATCGAGGTAACAATTGTGGCGGTGGGAATGCATATATCAGCTTGAACTGATCCCAAGGGAACACTAGGGCATCCGAGCCGCAAGCTAGGGGATCCCTTGTCCAAGAGACAAACCTGTCCACCTTTGCGTTGAATCTGGATGCTAGCAGATCTACATCCGGTGTTCCCCACCGCTGACATATTGTCCGGAAAACCTCGGGATGAAGGGACCATTCCCCTGGGCATAATTGTTGGCGACTTAGAAAGTCCGCCTTCCAATTCTCCACCCCTGGAATGAATACCGCAGATATGGCTGGGACATATCTTTCTGCCCATCTCAGGATGTAATTTACCTCCCTTTGGGCTGCACGACTCCTGGTGCCCCCCTGATGATTGATATATGCCACTGCTGTGGCATTGTCTGACTGAACTCTGACAGGGGACCCTTGGAGTTTGGATGTCCATGCTACTAGGGCATACCGGGCTGCTCGTATCTCTAAGAGATTGATGGGCAGGGCCTTTTCTGTATCCGACCATCTGCCCTGGAGAGACCATTGCTCCAGTACTGCTCCCCAGCCTACAAGGCTGGCATCTGTAGTGACCACCTTCCAGGAAATTGGACTGAAGGATTTCCCTCTTTCCAGATTCTGGGGAACCAACCACCAGCGGAGGCTCCTGCGAACGGAAGGGGACAAGGACATTGGTAAGTCCAGAGCCTGAACTTTTTTGTTCCAGGCTGACAGTATGGCCCTTTGCAACTTCCTTGAATGGAATTGACCATAGGGTACTGCTTCGAATGATGCCACCATCTTTCCCAGCAGCCTCATGCACAGGCGTATGGATGGCTGTCTTTTTGAGCCCACTAAGTGGATCAAATCTCTCAAAGACGACCCCTTTTCTTGAGGCAAGAAAATTTTTCTCTGGTCTGAATCCAGCCTTAGCCCCAAGTATTCCAGACTTTTGACTGGTTTTAGGGCTGACTTGTCTCGGTTGATAATCCAACCGTGATATTCCAGATACTTGATTGTCTCGTGAACAACCACTTCTAGTTTTTCCACTGAGTGGTCTATCAGCAACAAGTCGTCTAGATATGCCATTATCGTTACACCTCGTGTTCTTAGATTGGCCAATAATGGGGCCAAAATTTTTGTGAACACTCTTGGTGCTGTGGCCAGACCGAAGGGTAAGGCTCTGAACTGAAAATGGCGGCCTTCTACCGCAAAGCGTAGAAATTTTTGGTGGGCTGGAAAGATGGGAATGTGCAAATAAGCATCCTTGATGTCGATCGAGGCTAACCATTCCTCCCCTTGTAGGGCAGTGGCTACCGATCGGATCGACTCCATCCGGAAAGTCCTGATATGCAGGAATTTGTTTAGCCCTTTTAGATTTAGTATGGGCCTCACGTCCCCGTTTGGCTTCGGAACTGTAAAGAGGTTTGAGTAAAACCCGAACCCCCACTCTTCCAGGGGAACCTCTATAATTACTGCTTGAAGCAATAATTGTTCTAGTGCCAACAGGAGGGATCCTCTCTTCTGGGGATCCCTTGGCACGTTTGACCTTATAAAGCGGGAAGAAGGGGAGTTTTTTAACTCCAATTTGTATCCCAGATTTACTGCGGAGAGCACCCATCTGTCTCGGATCGTGTCCCGCCAGGTCTCTGTGAACAACTGAAGTCTTCCCCCCACCCGATTGGGTGGGGGCAACCCTTCATGCATTTGACTTTGGGGGAGGTTTTGTACCTCTCCTGCTCCAGGGCTTTTTGTTACCCTGCAACTGTCCCTGATTTCTACCTCCGGGATTTGACCGAGGAGGCCGTCGGAACTGTTTCACAGCCGATGTCCTAGGGACTGGAGAAGCCGGCCTCTTAAAAGAGGGACCTCTAACTCTATTTTTAACCGGCAAAAGTGTACTTTTACCGCTGGAAATTCTCTGGATATACTTGTCCAGGTCTTCCCCGAATAAGCGCTCCCCATGAAATGGGAAGCTGACCAGCAATTTTTTACAGGGAGCTTCAGCAGACCAGTTTTTGAGCCATAGAAGCCTGCACATATGTACTACAGACAGCGTAAGGCGGGAGGCCTGATGGATTGAATCCTTTATAGCGTCCACCGCAAAGCATAAGGCTCTAGGTAGATCAGCTAGGGCAAGAGCCTGCTGATCCGGCAAGTCCCTTAAGACCTGTTTCAACTGATCCTTCACTGCTTGGCAGACCCCAATAGCTGCCACTGCTGGTTGTGTCACCAATCCTGCTGTAGAAAAAGCAGATTTTAATAAGGACTCCAATTTTTTATCTATTGGGTCCTTGAACATTTGGACATTTTCCACCGGACATGTCAGTGATTTATTCACACAAGAGATGGCTGCGTCCACTGTAGGGACCCTCCATTTTCTGATGAACTTATCCTCCATGGGATAGACCACCGGAAATCTCTTGGGGGGAGTAAATATTTTGTCAGGATGCTCCCAATCCTGGTAAATGAGCCCCTCCAGTAAAGGATGGATCGGAAAGGAACAAACAGTCTGGGGAGCTTTTAGCGACCCCAACGAGGAGACAGAAGTGGAGGATGGCTCCGCAAGTGGCATTTTAAATGCTGATCGGACCATATTAGTCAGGGACTGAACCCATAACCTTTCAGCATGTGATGCTGAGAACGGCTCTTCCACTGTTGATTCCTCTGCAACCGAATCGACCTCATCCTGATCCCCCTCAGGTAGGTCGACCTCTGTATGGGACTGTTGCTCTGTTAACAGGCACTCTGAGGGGGGAGACGGAGATCGAGCGCTTTTCTCCTGTGACAGGGAAGCAGCGATCAATGCTGACAATCTCTCTTCCAGCCCTCCCAGAGCTGAGGAAAAAACCTCCTCTGTTACATACACAGGAGCAGGTGCTCTACGGTCACTAACCTCTGATTCTTCAGGGGAGACTGGTGCAGCCAAAGCATGCCCAAGATCCTCAGAGCCCGATGGAGACCCCCTATTCCTCCTGGAATTTCTAGTCCCGGAGTTTTTAGACGGCATATTCCTAAGCCACAAAGCTGAGGTATTCCAGCCGAAATACACCAGTTACTGATAATAGTCTAGCATAAATGCTGCTATAAGAAACAGTTGGTGTCTACTAATGTGCCTTTCTAGGGGATGCCTGTATCAACCGCTTGCTGTATGCCTTTAAATGTTGCCAGCTCTGTCTCTGTACTTCATAGCCAGCTCACTACAATATTGTGGTTTTTTTAAACTGCTGGGACGCCCGCACATGCGCAGAAGCGCTGCGGCGCGCACAGAGCGTCATCCCCCAGGCTCCGCCCCCTTTCCCGGCTCACCTCTATATATAGAGGCGTGTGCACGCGCACGCGCGCGGCCACGTGCGCCTTCGGCGCTAATTTCAAAAAATGGAAACAAGGGACAGGAGCCAGGGCCCCTCTTTGCCGCAGGCCGGGGGATGGACGAGCACTGCAACATGGCAGAGGAAGCAGTTTCCTATAAGAGAACTCACCATCTGCCTGGACTTTGCTCTGCTGAGAAGAAACTAGTCCACATGACAAGAAAAACATTCCACAGCGGCCTCTAGTGGACAAACACAGGTACCGCAGTCTAATATATTAAATATATATATAAAACACATTTTTTTTTTTTTTCTTGACCACCATTAAAAATTATTACATTTTTTTAGTAGTTACAGGCATGCACAGAATTTTGCGGGAATACCATTAGGTAACAGACAGAAAGACAAATTAGGCTTGGGGGTCCCCCAATAGAACCAAGTTCCTGGGGGCCCCCACTTACCTGTTCCCCGCCGCAGGACTTTGTTTGGTCCACAAAAGCCCAAACTTCACCTATCACGGCAGGCATTGTAATCAAACCTTCAGGGACCGGGTTCCCAAGGATTCCACTCCCCTGGACCTGTATAGCACCCTGCACAGAAAACATCTTGGTCGTGGGTATGACCAGAGCTCTGGATCCCAGGGTCCAGCTCTCCTAAGAGAAGCATTACAGGCAAAACCTTGCTCTTCTCTGCAAGGCCCGGGTACCGACCGTTTAGCTATGAAGCTTTTTTGGTCGGATCCGGAATAGCTTACTGAGGCCCAAAAGAACCTGTACGCAAGCTCAGTGAAAAACACATGTTTCTTCTTGGCCAACACCTTAGACACTGGCAAAAAACTGAGGTGCTCCCGGATGGGAGGGGCTTATATAGGGGAGGGTACTTCCGGTTTTGGAAGTTGCCAGTGCCAGCACCTGACGGTATCTATATAACCCATTAGTAATGACTATGTCGCTCTGTGTCCCGTGATGTACGAGAAAGAAAAAAAATCTTTGTTTTGTGTAGAAGCAGTTGTTTCTTTGCAGAGGTTTGACACCCCCCCTGCTTCATCAGAGCAAGAGTTGTCCAAACAACAGAGGGAATTATCTTTACCTAATGCAGAGCTATAGCTCTGACTTACACTATTAAGCTTTATACTGGACATATCACAAACCTGGGATATTTAAACTGAGCATATGGAGAGAAACAGAACACTGCACTATATCAGAGTTTTCTTATCATCGCCATGTCTGCTAACAATAAACATCTGCCAAGGTTATTATCTTTTCCCACTAAGAGAATTAGAATTAGCCACCATAAAGCTGTAAAACATAATTTTTTTGCCACACTTGAAACTTCGGGGTAATTATACCCATTAGGAGTACATGGCGTGCAATAAAACGTCTTACCCAGGACTAGTTGATATCGTAAAAGCCATTTAGTCATGGCTTGATCTGCAAAAGACCCCCTTCTCCCATTCACACTTTCAAAATCTACACATAATTAAAAAAATCAGACATGATCAAGCTACATTACTATTGATTATATATTTAAATGTGGAAGAAAATACAGTAAAAAAAAGTCCTGCAAGCAGCATCTTTGGGGCGGTGCGGGAGCAGTGTATACACTGCTTCCGCACCACTCTTCCTATTGAAAGCAAGGGCAGCGCTGCCGAAGTGCCTGCAAAGCGCTTCGCCAGCAGCACTTTTTGGGTACTTTTACCCCTTTTACCCCTTTTAAACCTCTTCTGGGGGGTTAAAAACGCCCCACTAGCGGCAGCAAAGCACCGCTTAAACAGCGGTAAAGCTTTACCGGTGATGCCCCAGTGTGAAAGTTGCCTAGGTGCATGACAGATAAATGATCATAAAGGCTGCAACATCCCATCAGCCACTCCTCAGACCTCCTCATTAGTCAGAACATTTCTGTCCACACCTTCTTCAAAGACCAGAAAAAGAGGAACTGCGTCAGCTCTCTGGAGCTCCTTTTTTAAAGTAGAAGTTCACCCAAAACCTAACTAACTGTAAACCTACTTGCAGATACTTTCTAAAACTAATTTATCTAGACCTGTAAAGAAGAAATCTCTATACATACCTTTTCTGCAGCCGCTTCGGTCCGGTCCCACGCTGAACTGTCAGCGGCGGCTTCAGTGTGTAGGCGTGTGCAGGAGAGACAGCCGATAATGGAAGGCCCATAGTAAGTCTATGAGTGATGTCACTTCCCAGGCATTTTCCAGCCGTTGTCGGTTATCTCCTGCAAACATCATCTGCCACTGGGGACCGGAGCGGCTGCGGTATGTATAGCAATTTCTTCTTTACAGGGCTAGATAGGATAGTTTTAGAATGTGGCTGCGAATAGGTTTAGAGTTAGGTTTTGGGTGAACTCCTACTTTAACCTCAAACAAGGAACATCAGATAAGAACTATGAGAGTTTCTGTCCCATCTTATGCTCATTGATTGGACTCACACAATCAAGACTCTTAAAGGGGTTGTAAAGGTTCATTTTTTATTTTCTAAATAGGTTCCTTTAAGCTAGTGCCTTTTCCTTAGATTTCCCTTCTAAATATTTGTTTTCTTTGTCTGAATTTCTCACTTCCTGTTCCTCCTCAGTAAGCTGTTCAGTAAGCTGTTCTGGCTGACTCCACACCACTCGGATGATGGTGTGAAGTTTAGTGAGGAGAAACAGGAAGTGAGAAATTCAGACAAAGAAAAAAAACATTTAGAAGGTAAATCAAAGGGAAAAGTAAGTGAACCAACAATGCAGTAGCTTAAAGGAACCTATTTAGAAAATAAAAAACAAACCTTTACAACCCCTTTAAGTATTGTCATTCTGAAACTTTTTTGTTTTGCTGTTGCATTATTGTCCCTTTTATATTATTAAACAATATTCCTAAAAAGTGTTAATATTGTCTCTAATGCACTAACACAGAACTTAAAGAATCCCTGTCTCTTTGAAGAATACTACTATAGTGTAAATCTCTGGATATACCTATCTGAGGTGACATTTGTTTTAAGTCATAAGTTACATAGGTACATAGTTAGTCAGGTCGAAAAAAGACACAAGTCCATCTAGTTCAACCAATAAAAGTGTTATCGCTAATATTGTGCATGGTTGATAGGTCGAACCCTATCTGGTGGCTGTGTGACAAAATCTAAACCCAGTGGCGATCGCTCTGTCTGCTGGAACTTAGATTGTGGTCCTGCGAGCTGGAAAATCTTTGTGCAGGGTGAGACTAATGCCGCGTACACACGATCGATTTTTTCGACGGTGAAAACACAGTCGAGAAAATCGACGTGAAAAACGAGGAACAGCTTGTTCCCCCCACACACGGGCGTTTTAAATGAAATTTTTTTTTTGGTCGAAAAAAATGACCGTGTGTGGGCTCCCCGGCAGTGTTTCCCTATGGGAAAACTGCCATGGAAAAAAACGACGGGAATCACGACGAGAAAAATTAGAGCATGTTCTAATTTTTCTCGTCGTGATTAATGCCGTTTTTCCCGTTGGGGAAAAATGACAAAAAGCCCACAGACGATCGTTTTTCTCGTCCAAAGGAAAAAATGTAATTTTTCCAGACGGGAAAAATGATCGTGTGTACGCGGAATGAGAGTGTCATTGTTGGGCACCAGTAACAGCGAGGTGGGAGTTTGATCGGCCATCTGTCACAAGTAGGTTAGGGTGGCTGGGCTTTGACTCCGCATGCATTACAGCTCTAGTGTCTTTTATTAAAGTAGCGCTAAACCACACCACTAAACGTATTTCCCTAATTGGACTCAATCCAAGTAATTAGTCTGTGGGTTCACTTACTTTTTCTTCCATCACTGTGAATGTTTAATGGATGTGTTAACCACCACGGAAGATTTTACCCCCTTCCTGACCAGAGCATTTTTTGCAATTCGGCACTGCGTCACTTTAGCTGACAATTGCGCAGCCGTGCGACGTTGTACCCAAACAAAATTGACGTCCTTTTTTCCCCCAAATACAGTTTTCTTTTGGTGGTATTTGATCACTTCTGCGTTTTTTTATTTTTAACTTTTTGCTATAATAAATATTTAAAAAAACATTTTTTTTTCCTCAGTTCATATGTATTCTTCTACATATTTTTTGGCAAACAAATCACAATAAGTGCATATTGATTGGTTTGCGCAAAAGTTATAGCATCTACAAAATAGAGGATAGATTTATGACATTTTTATCATTTTAATTTTTTTACTAGTAATGGCGGCGATCTGTGATTTTTATTGGGACTGCAACGTTATGGCGGACACTTTTTACACTATTTTGGGCCCATTGTCATTTATACAGTTGGGGTGATCAAGGGGTTAAGTGTGTCCTAGGGATGTGTTCTAACTGTAAGAAGGGTGGGCTCACCACAACATGACGGAGATCACTGCTCCTGATGACAGGGAGCAGTAGATCCCTGTCATGTTGCTAGGCAGAACAGGGAAATGCCCTGTTTACATAGGCATCTCCCTACTCTAACGCTCCGTGTCACGATCGTGGGGCATGCTCCCGTGGCAGGAGGCACGCGCGCGCCCGCTAGGCGGCAAATTTAAAGGGACGTACAGGTACGCCCATTTGCCTGACCCTGCCATTCTGCTGACGTAAAACAGGGCGTGTGGCAGTCGGCAAGGGGTTAATAATAGACACAAAAAATTATAATTGTTTGTGTGTTATCAGCTTAAAACAGAAGTATGTGATTTTTTTTAATTTTAGTATCATACTTGCCTAGCTGGATGCAGCATCGGTCCCCCGCCAGATCTAAGGCTGGGAACCGAACGATCAAACACCGCCAATTGCTCTGTTTTAGGAGCTCCCTGGGAAGGGAGCTGGTGACTGTCAGTCACTGCTGTCTGCTCTGCCCCTCCAGTGCTCACTGGAGCCCTGGAGGGGGTGGGAGTGGCCAGGTCAGGCACTCACTGAGAGGATGAGCCGGGTGCCTGTTCAGGCATGTGGGCGGATCTTTCCTGAGATTGGACCGGCTCTGTGACATCAGCCGACTGCTAAAAATGGGTCACAGGAGTGCAGAATGAACTGCACTCCTGTGATCCACAGGAGAAGTGCAGCCAAACAAAATAGCTGTACCTCTCCTTTATACATTGTGTTTGTCTATTGTTGGGACTTAGATGAGGATCAGATCACATTTTATGGCAAATAGGGATGAGCTTCGTGTTCGAGTCGAACATACGTTCGACTCGAACATCGGCTGTTCGATCGTTCGACGAAGATCGAACGATTTGGGCCGTTCGCGCCAAATTCGAGTGACGCGAACGGCCCACAATGCACTACGCCATCGCAGTGTCATCCAGGCGCTGTGATTGGCCAAGCATGCACTGTGACCCCGCATGCTTGGCCAATCACAGCGCCGGCAGCGAGGAGAGCAATGATTGGCCACAGGCAGGATGCCTGTGGCCAATTATTGCTGAGGGTGTTTAGTACACGCCCCACACTATAAAAGGCCGCCAGCACGGCGGCCTAGTGTAGTGTGTTCCGGAGCAGGGATAGAGCAGCATAGGCAGGGACAGTGACTGTTATTTCTTTCTTGCTTAACCTGGATTCCTTTAGTTTAGGGAAAGAGAAGGATAGGTAGGGAGAGTGTCAGTGTGTTTTGTGCTTGTGCTATAGTGTGCTTAAAAAAAACATTTATTCTAGGGACAGAAAACTGTAGGTAGGGACAGTGTCAGTTTCTTTCACTCTGCAAGTCCTTGTTTCCAGGGACCTGGAAGGACAGTGAGTGAATTGTCCTTGTGCTATATTGTGCTTAAAAAAACATTTATTCTAGGGACAGAAAACTGTAGGTAGGGAGAGTGTCAGTTTCTTTCACTCTGCAAGTCCTTGTTTCCAGGGACCTGGAAGGACAGTGAGTGAATTGTCCTTGTGCTATATTGTGCTTAAAAAAAACATTTATTCTAGGGACAGAAAACTGTAGGTAGGGAGAGTGTCAGTTTATTTCACTCTGCAAGTCCTTGTTTCCAGGGACCTGGAAGGACAGTGACTGAATTGTCCTTGTGCTATATTGTGATTAAAAAAAACATTTATTCTAGGGACAGAAAACTGTAGGTAGGGAGAGTGTCAGTTTATTTCACTCTGCAAGTCCTTGTTTCCAGGGACCTGGAAGGACAGTGAGTGAATTGTCCTTGTGTTATATTGTGATTAAAAAAAACATTTTTTCTAGGGACAGAAAACTGTAGGTAGGGAGAGTGTTTTTTTTCTTTCACTCTGCAAGTCCTTGTTTCCAGGGACCTGTAAGGACAGTGAGTGAATTGTCCTTGTGCTATATTGTGCTTAAAAAAAACATTTATTCTAGGGACAGAAAACTGTAGGTAGGGAGAGTGTCAGTTTATTTCACTCTGCAAGTCCTTGTTTCCAGGGACCTGGAAGGACAGTGAGTGAATTGTCCTTGTGTTATATTGTGATTAAAAAAAACATTTTTTCTAGGGACAGAAAACTGTAGGTAGGGAGAGTGTTTTTTTTCTTTCACTCTGCAAGTCCTTGTTTCCAGGGACCTGTAAGGACAGTGAGTGAATTGTCCTTGTGCTATATTGTGCTTAAAAAAAACATTTATTCTAGGGACAGAAAACTGTAGGTAGGGAGAGTGTCAGTTTATTTCACTCTGCAAGTCCTTGTTTCCAGGGACCTGGAAGGACAGTGACTGAATTGTCCTTGTGCTATATTGTGATTAAAAAAAACATTTATTCTAGGGACAGAAAACTGTAGGTAGGGAGAGTGTCAGTTTATTTCACTCTGCAAGTCCTTGTTTCCAGGGACCTGGAAGGACAGTGACTGAATTGTCCTTGTGCTATATTGTGATTAAAAAAAACATTTATTCTAGGGACAGAAAACTGTAGGTAGGGAGAGTGTCAGTTTATTTCACTCTGCAAGTCCTTGTTTCCAGGGACCTGGAAGGACAGTGAGTGAATTGTCCTTGTGTTATATTGTGATTAAAAAAAACATTTTTTCTAGGGACAGAAAACTGTAGGTAGGGAGAGTGTTTTTTTTCTTTCACTCTGCAAGTCCTTGTTTCCAGGGACCTGTAAGGACAGTGAGTGAATTGTCCTTGTGCTATATTGTGCTTAAAAAAAACATTTATTCTAGGGACAGAAAACTGTAGGTAGGGAGAGTGTCAGTTTATTTCACTCTGCAAGTCCTTGTTTCCAGGGACCTGGAAGGACAGTGAGTGAATTGTCCTTGTGTTATATTGTGATTAAAAAAAACATTTTTTCTAGGGACAGAAAACTGTAGGTAGGGAGAGTGTTTTTTTTTCTTTCACTCTGCAAGTCCTTGTTTCCAGGGACCTGTAAGGACAGTGAGTGAATTGTCCTTGTGCTATATTGTGCTTAAAAAAAACATTTATTCTAGGGACAGAAAACTGTAGGTAGGGAGAGTGTCAGTTTATTTCACTCTGCAAGTCCTTGTTTCCAGGGACCTGGAAGGACAGTGACTGAATTGTCCTTGTGCTATATTGTGATTAAAAAAAACATTTATTCTAGGGACAGAAAACTGTAGGTAGGGAGAGTGTCAGTTTATTTCACTCTGCAAGTCCTTGTTTCCAGGGACCTGGAAGGACAGTGACTGAATTGTCCTTGTGCTATATTGTGATTAAAAAAAACATTTATTCTAGGGACAGAAAACTGTAGGTAGGGAGAGTGTCAGTTTATTTCACTCTGCAAGTCCTTGTTTCCAGGGACCTGGAAGGACAGTGACTGAATTGTCCTTGTGCTATATTGTGCTTAAAAAAAACATTTATTCTAGGGACAGAAAACTGTAGGTAGGGAGAGTGTCAGTTTATTTCACTCTGCAAGTCCTTGTTTCCAGGGACCTGGAAGGACAGTGACTGAATTGTCCTTGTGCTATATTGTGATTAAAAAAAACATTTATTCTAGGGACAGAAAACTGTAGGTAGGGAGAGTGTCAGTTTATTTCACTCTGCAAGTCCTTGTTTCCAGGGACCTGGAAGGACAGTGACTGAATTGTCCTTGTGCTATATTGTGATTAAAAAAAACATTTATTCTAGGGACAGAAAACTGTAGGTAGGGAGAGTGTCAGTTTATTTCACTCTGCAAGTCCTTGTTTCCAGGGACCTGGAAGGACAGTGACTGAATTGTCCTTGTGCTATATTGTGATTAAAAAAAACATTTATTCTAGGGACAGAAAACTGTAGGTAGGGAGAGTGTCAGTTTATTTCACTCTGCAAGTCCTTGTTTCCAGGGACCTGGAAGGACAGTGAGTGAATTGTCCTTGTGTTATATTGTGATTAAAAAAAACATTTTTTCTAGGGACAGAAAACTGTAGGTAGGGAGAGTGTTTTTTTTCTTTCACTCTGCAAGTCCTTGTTTCCAGGGACCTGTAAGGACAGTGAGTGAATTGTCCTTGTGCTATATTGTGCTTAAAAAAAACATTTATTCTAGGGACAGAAAACTGTAGGTAGGGAGAGTGTCAGTTTATTTCACTCTGCAAGTCCTTGTTTCCAGGGACCTGGAAGGACAGTGAGTGAATTGTCCTTGTGTTATATTGTGATTAAAAAAAACATTTTTTCTAGGGACAGAAAACTGTAGGTAGGGAGAGTGTTTTTTTTCTTTCACTCTGCAAGTCCTTGTTTCCAGGGACCTGTAAGGACAGTGAGTGAATTGTCCTTGTGCTATATTGTGCTTAAAAAAAACATTTATTCTAGGGACAGAAAACTGTAGGTAGGGAGAGTGTCAGTTTATTTCACTCTGCAAGTCCTTGTTTCCAGGGACCTGGAAGGACAGTGACTGAATTGTCCTTGTGCTATATTGTGATTAAAAAAAACATTTATTCTAGGGACAGAAAACTGTAGGTAGGGAGAGTGTCAGTTTATTTCACTCTGCAAGTCCTTGTTTCAAGGGACAGAGAAGGACACCTGAAGGTAGCCCTTATTGCTTTTTTCCCATCTCCCTGCAGGCCATCTATTAGAATGTCTGGAAGGCAAACAAGGAGAGGCAGACAGTCAGGAGGCAATAAAAGAGGGCAAGCAGGCTCTGTGTCTGGGGGCAACAGTGCTGGTCGTGGACGCGGTGCATTGTCATCAGCACATGGCCATGGGACACGCTTGTCCTTCTTTTCGGCAGCTGGACATGTTGAGCCACATCATGCCGAAGACTTGGTAGAGTGGATGACCAAGCCCTCCTCCTCCTCCTCATCCTCTCTCACCCAGGCTCAGGGTACTGGAAAAGCAGCTGCCAAAGCGTCGTCTTCCCTGGTATCAATGTCAGACAAATCATCAGTCACTCCTTCCCTAGACCCACCATGTCCTCCTCCTGAGGAGTCCCCCGAACTGTTTCAGCACAGTGTTGGGTACATGCTCCAGGAGGATGCCCAGCGTTTCGAAGGGTCTGATGATGAAACCCAGCTAGAGGAAGGCAGTAGCGTGAGAGCAGACAGAGGGGATGCTCAAGAAGGACACCAATCTGGCAGTCATGTTCCAGCAGCTGCAGCATACTGCCAGATTGGCTCCAGTGATGAGGAGGGAGGGGATGATGAGGTCACTGACTCCACGTGGGTGCCTAATAGGAGAGAGGAGGAGGAGGAGGATGAGGAGGAGGCACATCTCCAACGAGGCAGGATGCCCTTTGGTGGCCAGCGTAAGGGCAGTACACCGACGGAATCACACCGCAGAGCTCCGCCTGTGCAGGGCGCTGCCTCTGCCCGTCATTCAAAAAGTTCTTTGGTGTGGGCCTTTTTTGAGGCTAGTGCATCAGATCGCACAGCTGCTGTTTGCAACATATGTCTCAAGCGTATATCGCGTGGCCAAAACATCAGCCGCTTGGGTACCACATGCCTGACCAGACATATGTTGACCTGCCATGCAGCTCGTTGGCAAGCCTACCTCAAAGACCCACACCAAAGAACAAAGCGGACCTCTCCTTGCACCGCATCAGCTGGGATCTCCAACCCCACTATAACTTCAGTCCTCTCTGAAACATGCACTGAGAGGAATGAAGGTGTAGAATTAGGTGTGTCACAGCCAAGTACTTGCGCCCACTCTGCTAGCAGTACACCGACGTCCGATTCTAGCAGGCAAATTTCCCTGCCCCAGCTGCTGGACCGTCGAAAGAAGTTCACTCCCAGCCATCCACATGCCCAGCGGTTGAATGCTAGCTTGGCTAAATTGCTAGCGCTTCAACTGCTGCCTTTTCAGTTGGTAGACTCGGCCCCCTTCCGTGAGTTTGTGCAATGTGCAGTTCCTCAGTGGCAGGTTCCCAAACGCCACTTTTTCTCACGGAAGGCTATTCCGGCTCTCTACCGGCATGTGGAAGGCAATGTCTTGGCCTCGCTGGACAGGGCGGTCAGCGGTAAGGTGCATATTACCGCTGACTCATGGTCCAGCAGGCATGGACAGGGACGTTACCTTTCTTTCACGGCCCATTGGGTCACTCTTTTGGCAGCTGGGAAGGATTCAGGACAAGGTGCAGTAGTGTTGGAGGTTGTCCCACCGCCACGCCTCCAAAATGCTACTACTGGTTGTGACACACCTCTCTCCTCCACCCCCTCCTCTTCTTCTTCCTCCATGGCCTCTTCCTGTGGTTTGTCCTATGAACCAGCGGTGCTCCGTAGCCGTTCACGGGGCTACGCAAGTACGCAGGCAAAAAGATGCCATGCCGTGCTTGCGCTGGTGTGTTTGGGGGACAGAAGCCACACTGGGGCAGAGGTCCTGTCTGCTCTGCAGGGCCAGGCCGAGAGGTGGTTGACGCCACGCCAGCTTAAGCCAGGAATGGTGGTTTGCGACAATGGCACCAACCTCCTCTCCGCCCTCCGACAGGGACAACTGACCCATGTGCCCTGTGTGGCTCACGTCCTTAACCTGGTGGTGCAGCGCTTCTTGGGCAGGTACCCGGGCTTACAGGATGTCCTGAGGCAGGCCAGGAAAGTCTGTGTGCATTTCCGCAGATCTTATAATGCCAGTGCTCGCCTGGCTGAGCTGCAAAAGGAGTTGAACCTGCCCAAGAACCGCCTTATATGTGACATGCCCACCAGGTGGAACTCAACGTTGGCCATGCTGCAGCGGCTGCACACGCAGCAGAGGGCCATCAATGAGTACCTGTGCGACTACGGCACCAGGACAGGGTCAGGGGAGCTTGGTTTTTTTTCTCCACGCCAGTGGGGCATGATCAGGGATGCATGCACTGTCCTGGCACCATTTGAGGAGGCCACGAGGATGGTGAGCAGTGACAGTGCATGCATCAGTGACACTGTACCTCTTGTCCACCTGTTGGAGCACACGCTGCGTGGAATAATGGACAGGGCACTTGAGGCAGAACAGAGGCAGGAAGAGGAGGACTTCCTTGCCTCTCAAGGCCCCCTTTACCCAGACAGTGTTCCTTCTGTCCCACCCATCGCACAGGAAGAGGAGGAGGAGGAGGAGGAGGAGGATTGTGTCAGCATGGAGGTGGAGGCTGGCACTCAGCATCATCAGCAGCAGTCTTTTAGGGATGATTTACAGTCCCAAGAAACCAGTGGACTTGTACGTGGCTGGGAGGAGGTGGCTGCGGATCATGTCGTCCTTAGTGACCCAGAGGACTCCGGAGCGAATGCCTCAGCAAACCTACGCTGCATGGCCTCCCTGATCCTGCAAAGTCTGCGGAAGGATCCTCGTATTCTTCGGATCAAGGAGAGGGACCATTACTGGCTGGCCACTCTCCTTGATCCACGGTACAAGGGTAAGGTTGCGGACCTTATGTTACCGTCGCAGAGGGAGCAGAGGATGAGACAACTCCGGGAGGCCTTGCAGAAAGGTCTGTGCAACGCGTTCCCAGAGACTGGGAGGTTGCAAACTCCTGGTCCTGGACAACGAGTTGCTGAGGCTTCGGCCAGTCAAAGAAGGAGCGGTGGGGAAGGTGGCCGTCTGACCGATGCGTTCAGACAATTCTTTAGTCCGCAGCCCCAAAGTATGAT
Source organism: Rana muscosa (assembly GCA_029206835.1). Lineage (NCBI taxonomy): Eukaryota > Metazoa > Chordata > Amphibia > Anura > Ranidae > Rana > Rana muscosa. The sequence continues at coordinate 1,113,246,280 of CM055122.1, read as the reverse complement.
CGGTTCCAGCAACCATCGCCAGCGTCTGATAAACATGGTGCAGGAATATCTAGGGGCAAGGTCAGACTTGGACACCTTCCCCACCGAAAATCCTCTGGCTTACTGGGTCTTGAGGATGGATCACTGGCCAGAGCTTGCACAGTATGCAATTGAGCTACTGGCCTGTCCTGCATCCAGCGTTCTTTCGGAACGCACATTCAGTGCTGCTGGAGGATTTGTCACGGATCACAGGGTGCGCCTGTCCACCGACTCGGTTGATCGACTGACTTTCATCAAGATGAACCAGTCTTGGATCACCACCAGCTACCACACACCTGATGCTGATATAACAGACTAATTGATTTTAACATGTCACATCCCTTCAAGACTGATGCTGATGCTGAGTGCCTGTGCTGTTATGTTGACTGGCTATCCTCCTCCTCCGAGTCCTCAATGATACGATTGATGATGATAGCTTGTAAGATCATTTTTGTTTATGGGTGCCGCCACCAGTGCCTAACGCCCAATTTTTCAGCCCCTGTTTAACAGGGGCGTGTAATTACAATTTTTGAAGCAATACTTTGCAACAGGGCTCATTGCTGTGCTCCAAGTACAGTATCTGTGAGGAGTTGCAGTGTTGTGCCACCAGTGCCTAACGCCCAATTTTTCAGCCCCTGTTTAACAGGGGCGTGTAATTACAATTTTTGAAGCAATACTTTGCAACAGGGCTCATTGCTGTGCTCCAAGTACAGTATCTGTGAGGAGTTGCAGTGTTGTGCCACCAGTGCCTAAGGCCCAATTTTTCAGCCCCTGTTTAACAGGGGCGTGTCATTACAATTTTTGAAGCAATACTTTGCAACAGGGCTCATTGCTGTGCTCCAAGTACAGTTGCTGTGAGGGGTTGCAGTGTTGTGCCACCAGTGCCTAAGGCCCAATTTTTCAGCCCCTGTTCAACAGGGGCATGTAATTACAATTCTTGATCTAATAATTCACAGCAGGGCCCATTGCTGCACCCACCAAGAGTAACTGTCAGGGCTTACAGTGTTGTGGCACCAGCACCACCATCAAAGGCGCAATTTTTACTACCACTGTTCAACAATTATATGTAATTAAAATTCCTGATATAATAGTTGACAGCAGGGCGTTCCAGCACCAACCAAGAGTAACTGTGAGTGCTTACAGTGTTGTGCCAACACCAACAACTAAGGGGCCTATTTCTGCAGAGTATATACGGCAGGTCCCTACTTTCAAACATCCAACTTACAAACGACTCCTACTTGCAAACGCAAGAAGACAACAGGAAGTGAGAGGAAATCTACCACTAGGAAGGAAAATTCTCTCCTGTAAGAATAAATATGGGAGAAAGGTGTCTCCTCTGTACTGATGCTTTATCAGCAATCCTTGTTTCAAGAAAAACACCACATTTCAAAAACAGTTGTCATTGGGACGGAAAGTGAGGTGAAATGTTCTGAACAGGGGCACAGACAGCAAAACAAATGTTACAGGGGTGATAACCCTTACCTATGTTTTCCAAAAAGTTTAAAAATAGATTTTTGGTCTGGAGCTACACTTCAACAATGTACCTGTTCAAAATTACAAACAGACTCTACATAAGAACAAACCTACAGTCCCTGTCTTGTATGCACCGCCTGTATACGGCTGTTCAGAGTATATAGGGCCTTTTTTATTTTATGTGCGGGGTTCCCCTTAATATCCATACAAGACCCAAAGGGGCTGGTAATGGGCTGGGGTAGGGGGGGGGTCATGGGGTAGCTATGCCATTTTTCTTAAAGAATTTCATCCATATTACCGGGACCAGACATTACATTAAAGCCGCAAGCAGTTTTAAATGGCTTTTTTTTCCTTTAGAAGTGTCATTTTGTGCAGGGACAGTTCTAAACACGGGAAACACGTGGCACTTCACAGGCATACTTTAGACACCCCCCAGGTACGATATTTAAAGGAATATTTGACTTTTTTTTTTTCACTTTATGCATCATTAAAATGACTGCTCCCGAAAAACGACCGTTTTTAAAACTTCTTTTTGCATTGATACATGTCCCCTGGTGCAGAACCCGGGTTCCCAAACCCTTTTTAGGACAATAACATGCATAATAGTTGTTATAATTAGCACTTTAGAATTCGAACGTTCGCATCCATTGTATTTAATAGGGTTCTAATGTTCGTTCGAACTTTCGGTCCGTTCGCGGGTTCTGGTGCGAACCGAACCCGGGGGTGTTCGGCTCATCACTAATGGCAAACTACCGCAGAAAGGCAGTTAATTCCAAAGGGCTCACACACTTTTTCTTGCCACTATATATAGGACATTAAATATATAGCCTGTTTGTATTTACTGTTCTCTTGTTCCTTTTGCTTCTGTATTAATTTTTTTATTATGTCGATTATGTTAATTGATGAGCTTTCTCGATTTGGTATCCTTTCTAATTGTCCGGTCAATTCACACATAATGTGCGGTTCCATTGTGTTTGGGTTTGGGGCTCGTGCTACGTGATGCCCCCAGCGGGCTTCATTTTCCTATACGGGGGCTGCGATGCACACTGCCTACTCTCCCCTGTCCCCGCCTCAGTTGCGGGGGTATGTGGGCGGACACTGCGCGTCGACGTCGCGCAATTTTGCTGGCTGTGGGACGTCACTTCACGTGGCCCCGCTTTGCCATTCAATTTTCAAGCTACAAGCGGTGGGGGTGGTGATTTGGCGCCAAACTACCAGGCGGCTCTTCCGCATTGGTGTAGGTGCCTCCCCTCCCTCACTGCTCGCATGCGTGACGCTGATGGGGCTCTTGAGTAGCGCCACATATTTATAGGTGGTATCCATGGATTGTTCAGGCACTTGACCCATTCTCACCTCTACCTACAACACTTATCGCAGGTCTCTCAGATCATTCCACAGGTAACCCTCCCTCACATAGCACACTGTCCCTTTGATCATTCATCATCCATTCCTTTGTTTTTTTTGGCGGCTGTTTCCAGTTTTTTGGTTTGCTTTAATTTATGTTATTCGCCCCTTCCCTCGTTTCCTTTTTCATCACTCTCATAGTACCTTTGACACACTCATAATTTTCCACTTAATTTCCTAAATTCATCACTGCAACATTCATAGCCAGGCACTCTTATTTTAATATCTCAATTTTTCCACAGTCACAACTTGCCATTCACTTCATTTACACACCTATCATGGCCTGGTGCTCGTCCTTTCTGGGTGCGGCCTGTGGGGGTTGTCCGCTGTGGAGCGCCCTGTCTCAGCCCCCGGGGGAGGTGACCCCCGTATTACTGGGGGCGTCTGTGACCCGACTCCCACGCCAGAAGTACATGGATATCCTGTAAGTACCAGCTAGGATTCTGATCTTGGGTTCATTGTCCCCTTATGTGTGAATACATTGGACCAATTTGAATTTCTATTATTGTCATTTCAGAGACACAATATACGCTTGCTCCTGATGAGCGACAATAAGTTGCAAAACGTGTAGAGCTAACAAATTTCGTGTGTCAACTACGTGTCACAATAATATATTTCTTGTTCATACATCACGGGACACAGAGCAGCATAGTCATTACTATGTGGGTTATATAGAATTACCTTCAGGTGCTGGCACTGGCAACTTCCAAAACAGGAAGTACCCTCCCCTATATAAGCCCCTCCCATCCGGGAGTACCTCAGTTTTTTGCCAGTGTCTAAGGTGTTGGCCAAGGTTAACATGTATTCATCTGGGCTTGTGTACAGGTTCTCTGGGCCTTAGCAAGCTATTCCGGATCCGACCAAAAAAGCTTCATAGCTAAACGGTCGGTACCCGGGCCTTGCAGAGAAGAGCAGGGTTTTGCCTGTAATGCCTCTCTTAGGAGGGCTGGACCCTGGGATCCAGAGCTCTGGTCATACCCAAAACCAAGAGGCTATCTGTGCAGGGTGCTATACAGGTCCAGGGGAGTGGAATCCTTGGGAACCCGGTCCCTGAAGGTCTAGTACAATGCCTGCCGTGAGAGGTGAAGTTTGGGCTTCTGTGGACCAAACAAAGTCCTGCGGCGGGGAAAAGGTAAGTGGGGGCCCCTCAGGAACTTGGTTCTATTGAGGGGACCCCCAAGCCTAATATGTCTTTCTGCCTGTTACCTAAAGGGTATTCCCGCTAATAGCTGTATATGCCTAAGAAATCCTAGAAATGTTTTTTCATAAGGGAAGTTTTAAAAAAACTGTAAACCTGGAAATGTTTTTTCATAAAGGAGGTTTTAAAAAAAAAAGACAAACGTGCGGTACCTGTGTTTGTCCACTAGAGGCCGCTGTGGAACGTCTTTTTTCTTGGGACTATTCCTTCCATGGTGAAAGTCCAGGCAGATGAGTGAGCTCTCTATCAGGGAAGCTGCATTCCTCTGTCATGCTGCCAAGTAGTTTCCTTCCATCCCCGAGTCCTGGTGAAACAGGGACCCTGGCTCCTCTCCCTACATGGCGCCAAGAGCGCACACGCGCGCGCGCACACATGCTTTCCTTTTATAAGGTTTAGCTTCAAAAAAGGGGGCGGAGCCTGGCGGATGACGCGCTCTGTTCGCCCAGCGCTTCTGCACATGTGCGGGCGTCCCAGCAAGATAAAAGGACTCAGTCCACGCTGCTTGCTATGGACACAGAGCATGAAAAGGAGCTGGTAGCATGGTATAGGGGCTTACAGCGGGCGGTTGATACAGGCATCCCCAGAAAGACGCATTAGTAGACACCCACTGATGTACATAGCAGCAAATTGCATTAGACTATTTCAGTAAGGGGTGTATTGCGGCTGGAATACCTCAGCTTTGAACTAAGGAATATGCCGCCTAAAAAAACTCCGAGATATACCTCTCAGGAAGTGTAGGGGGTCTCCATCGGGCTCTGAGGATCTGGAGCAGTCATCTGCACCCTCCTCCCCTGAGAAATCAGAGGTTAATACCCATAAGGAACCCCCGGGAGTGCCAGGTACTGCGGCTGTCCTCAGTCCACCTGCTCCTGCATATATAACAGAGGAGGTTTTTTCCTCAACTCTGGAGGGATTGGAGCAGAGATTGGCTGCATTGATCGCTTCTTCTCTACAGGAAAGAAAGCGCGCCAGATCTCCATCACCTCCATTAGAGTGCCTGTTGGCAGAGCAACAGTCCCAGGAAGGGACCGACCTACCTGAAGGGGATCAGGAGGAGGTTAGCTCTGTTTTTGAGGAATCGACAGTAGATGAACCATTTTCAGCATCACAGACTGAAAGATTGTGGGTCCAGACCCTAACTGACATGGTTCGATCTGCATTTAAAATGCCTCTTGTTGAACCATCAACTACTGCTGTCTCCTCATTGGGGTCGCTAAAAGCTCCCCAGGTTAATTGCTCCTTTCCAATACATCCATTATTGGAAGGACTTATATACCAGGACTGGGAACATCCTGATAAACTATTTGTTCCGCCTAAAAGGTTTCCGGTGATCTATCCCATGGAGGAAAAGTTCACCCAGAGATGGAATGTTCCTACGGTGGATGCAGCCATCTCTTCTGTGAACAAATCACTGACATGTCCAGTAGATAATGTTCAAATGTTCAAAGATCCAGTGGATAAAAAATTGGAATCTTTATTAAAATCTGCTTTTTCCACAGCAGGGGCTGTTACACAGCCAGCAGTGGCAGCTATTGGGGTCTGCCAAGCTTTAAAGGATCAAATGAAAATGGTCCTGAGGGATTTGCCAGACCAGCAGGCCCAGGCTCTGGCTGATCTGCCTAGAGCATTATGCTTTGCGGTTGACGCCATCAAGGATTCTATCCATCAGGCCTCCCGCCTCACGCTGTCTTTGGTACATATGCGTAGGCTTCTGTGGCTCAAAAACTGGTCTGCTGAAGCTCCCTGTAAGAAGCTCTTAGTTAGCTTCCCATTTCATGGGGAACGCCTTTTTGGCGAAGACCTGGATAAGTATATCCAGAAGATTTCCAGTGGTAAAAGTACTCTCTTACCGAGTAAAAAGAGGTCTAGAGGTCCATCTTTTAAGAGGACTACCTCTCCTATCCCTGCGACGTCTGCTACTAAGCAGTTCCGACGGCCTCCTCGGTCAAACTCAGGAGGTAAAAATCAGGGACAGCCACAGGGTAATAAAAAGCCCTGGATCCGAAGAGGTACTAAACCAGCCTCCAAGTCAAGCCTATGAAGGGCTGCCCCCACTCAAACGGGTGGGGGGAAGACTTCAGTTGTTCGCAGAGACCTGGTGGGAGACGATCAAAGACAGATGGGTGCTCTCCGCAGTAACTCTGGGATACAAGTTGGAGTTAAAAGAGTCTCCTCCGTCCCATTTTATGTGGTCAGGCATGCTGTTAGCATGCTGTTGGCGTTAGAACAACTATTGCTCCAAGGAGTAATTATGGAGGTTCCTATGGAAGAGTGGGGGTTGGGTTTCTACTCAAACCTTTTCACAGTCCCGAAGCCAAACGGGGACATAAGACCCATATTGGACCTAAAGAGTCTAAACAAATTTCTAAACGTCCGGTCTTTCCGGATGGAGTCGATCCGATCGGTCACCGCTGCCCTACAAGGGGAGGAATGGTTAGCCTCGATCTACATCAAAGATGCTTACTTGCATGTTCCCATCTTTCCAGGTCATCAAAAATTCCTACGCTTTGCAGTAGAAGGGCGCCATTTTCAGTTCAGAGCCTTACCATTCGGTCTGGCCACAGCACCACGAGTGTTCACAAAGATTCTGGCCCCACTGTTGGCCGATCTAAGAACACGGGGTGTAACGATAATGGCATACCTAGACGACCTGTTGTTGATGGACCACTCAGTTGCCAAGCTAGAAGTGGTAATTGTCGATACAATCAAGTATCTAGAGTCTCACGGTTGGGTCATCAACCTGGACAAGTCAGCCCTACAGCCAGTGAAAAACCTGGTATATCTAGGGCTACGGCTGGATTCAGACCAGAGGAAGATTTTCTTACCTCTAGACAAGGTATCCTCTTTGAGGGCCTTGGTCCGTCTGCTTTGTGCAAAAAGACAGCCGTCCATACGCCTGTGCATGAGGCTGCTAGGAAAGATGGTAGCATCATTCGAAGCTGTGCCATACGCCCAATTCCACTCAAGGAATTTACAAAGGGCCATATTGTCAGCCTGGAACGGAAAAGTTCAGGCTCTAGACTTCCCGATGGCTTTGTCCCCTTCCGTTCGGAAGAGTCTCTGCTGGTGGTTGATCCCCCAGAATCTCCAGAAGGGAAAACCCTTCAGCCAAGATATCTTGGAAGGTGGTCACTACAGATGCCAGCCTTATAGGCTGGGGGGCAGTACTGGAGCAATGGTCTCTCCAGGGCAGATGGTCAAATGTAGTAAAAACCCTGCCCATCAATCTCTTAGAGATACGAGCAGCCCGGTACGCCCTACTAGCCTGGACATCCAGACTCCAAGGGTCCCCTGTCAGAATTCAATCAGACAATGCCACAGCAGTGGCATATATCAATCATCAGGGAGGCACCAGGAGTCGTGCAGCCCAGAGGGAAGTAAGTCACATCCTGGAATGGGCAGAAAAGCATGTCCCATGTATATCAGCTGTCTTCATTCCAGGGGTGGAGAATTGGAAGGCGGACTTTCTGAGTCGCCAACAGTTATGCCCAGGGGAATGGTCCCTTCATCCCGAGGTCTTCCGAGCAATATGTCAGCGGTGGGGAACACCGGATGTAGATCTGCTAGCATCCAGATTCAACGCAAAGGTGGACAGATTTGTCTCCCGGACAAGGGATCCCCTCGCTTGCGGCTCGGATGCTCTGGTGTTCCCTTGGGATCAGTTCAGACTGATATATGCATTCCCTCCGCTACAATTGTTGCCTCGACTCCTTCGCAGAGTCAGGTTGGAGAAGAAGCCGGTGATCCTGGTGGCTCCAGCGTGGCCCCGAAGGGCCTGGTACGCGGAGATCATCAAAATGTCTGTGGGGAGTCCTTGGACCCTTCCACGTCGTCCGGACCTGCTTTCGCAAGGACCGATATACCACCCTTCCTTACTAACTCTAAGTTTAACGGCCTGGCTATTGAATCCCACATCCTAAAGAAGAGAGGTCTCTCTAACTCTGTGGTATCAACTATAATCAATGCCAGGAAGCCTGTATCCAGGCAGATCTACTATAGAGTTTGGAAGGCGTACATCACTTGGTGCGAGGCCAGAAAATGGCATCCACGTAAGTACGTTATAGGCAGAATTCTGGACTTCCTGCAGTGGGCTGTAGACAGGAAGTTTGCCTTAAGTACTATCAAGGGCCAGGTTTCGGCCTTGTCAATACTATTTCAAAGGCCCCTGGCTATGCATTCACTTGTCAAATCCTTTATGCAAGGTGTGACTCGTATTATTCCACCGATTAAGGCTCCCATATGCCCATGGGATCTAAATTTGGTTCTGTCGGTTCTGCAGAAGCAGCCATTTGAACCTTTGCGGCACATTTCCTTGGTTCTACTCACCAGGAAATTGATATTTTTAGTAGCCATATGCTCGGCTAGAAGAGTGTCGGAATTAGCCGCCATGTCCTGTAAAGAGCCATATCTGGTTATCCATAAGGACAGAGTAGTATTACGTCCTCACCCAGCCTTTCTTCCTAAGGTGGTATCGAGGTTTCACTTGAACCAGGATGTGGTTCTTCCTTCTTTTTTCCCCAAACCAAGCTCGGTAGAGGAAAAGTTATTGCATTCTTTGGATGTAGTAAGAGCAGTTAAAGCTTATCTAAAAGCCACTGCTCAGATTCGTAGAACGGATTCTTTGTTTGTTCTGCCGGAAGGCCCCAGAAAGGGTCAGGCAGCATCAAAATCTACTTTAGCCAAGTGGATTCGACAGGTCATAATACAAGCCTATGGCTTGAGAAGTAGACCGCCTCCGTTCAAAGTTAGGGCGCACTCCACGAGAGCAGTTGGAACTTCATGGGCAGTGCATCACCAGGCCTCCCTGGCGCAAATTTGTAAGGCCGCAACATGGTCTTCAGTACACACGTTTACTAGGTTCTACCAGGTGGACGTTAGAAGTCAGGAGGATGTCGCCTTTGGGCGCAGTGTGTTGCAGGCCGCAAAAGATCCTCATGCCTGATGGCGCCCAGCTTATGTATGGTGTATCCCCCCCCTCATGTGGCATTGCTTTGGGACGTCCCACATAGTAATGACTATGCTGCTCTGTGTCCCGTGATGTATGAACAAGAAAGTAGGATTTTTAAAACAGCTTACCTGTAAAATCCTTTTCTTGGAGTACATCACGGGACACAGAGCTCCCACCCCTCTTTTGGGGACACGTATTGCTTTGCTACAAAACTGAGGTACTCCCGGATGGGAGGGGCTTATATAGGGGAGGGTACTTCCTGTTTTGGAAGTTGCCAGTGCCAGCACCTGAAGGTAATTCTATATAACCCACATAGTAATGACTATGCTGCTCTGTGTCCCGTGATGTACTCCAAGAAAAGGATTTTACAGGTAAGCTGTTTTAAAAATCCTACTTTTTCAAACTGCATCAATTTCATACTATGTACTGTAATTTTTCCATGTCACCCAACGTATGGTTTGTTTTGAACCCTACATCAATTTTATCCTTTATATAATAAAGCATTTAAAATTTAATTCTGTATATATCTTTTTAATTTTTTTCTTTTTTTGCCCCTCCCTCTTCAGGGATTACATTGCTAACTCTCCTACCTATAAGGTATCCATTTGCATGTATATTTTTTAATTTTCTGAAATAATAGAATATAGTTATTTATGAATTAAATATGTTAATATAAGATATACAGTGTAATATAGATATGTTCATTACTAAAACAGTCAAACCTTTATCCCACACATGCTTAATTTAAAGTCCTGCCTGTTCTGTTCACTCTCTGTTTTGTAGAAAGGTCGAGGAGTTTTTAAATGCTACTGAGAAAGAGGAGGGAAGAAAAATGTAGGTAATTTGGAAAAGTAAAAGAGTTTATAGAAAACTGTAGGAGTTCTGTATAAACTACTGCCCTATACAACTAGAGAAGCTTGTACTGTAGATCATATTTTTGCATTTGTTGACCTATTCTTCCCGTCATTCAGCAAATGATGTATATTTTATTAGTCCACGATAAAAATTAAAAAAAATGGGTACAAATAAAATAAGTTTCCTAGCTGCTGTATAAATATGCTCATATAATTATACTGTAAATAGATATAATACAGTGCTAAAAAAAAAAAAAAAAAAACCTTACAATAAAACCCCTGTGCAAAATATGTGTGATAAATAAATCTGTGCTAAAAGTCAGCAAACATAAAGTGCATGATAATGAAATGAAAATAAAGTCCTAGAGGAGTAAAACTCTCAGTGCAGAAATTAAATTCAAAGTGCTAATCCACGCAACATCAGTTGGCAGTAGGCAGTTGAGGTGGGCTTATAAAGTGTCCTTTTCAAATCAGTGCTAAATACCAGAGAAGAAAGTGTAAACTCCTCCATAGGCACACTTTCATCATAGACAGAGACTCGCCCATCAGAAATTACCTCCTAAACTACTGTAAGGCTGACCATAGATGCCACTTTTTTCAAACAGATTGATAATAGAAAAAAAAAAAAAAACGGATTGCTCCATCGAGGTGGATGAAAGAATCCTCCCCGCTGTGCCCTTGACAGTGGGACTCCTAGACTGTCTGACTACACTGATCAGCGACTGTAGGCTGCTAAATGACAAAAGTTTTCCAAGAAGTTGATCAAGTAGATCGAATTCTGTCAAATGGGAATGACAATAGATGAATCGAAATTCTGATGGTTTTTTTTATTAACTGGACAAATTGTGATCTATCTGTTGGAAGCTTAATAAGTAGGTCTTTCTATGAAATTTGTAGACATAACAGTGTCAGTACAAAAACACTTCTTCACATTTATATAAATGGATAAAAGAGGAAGAAGGAAACCATGAATGTGCAACCAAATTAATAATAGTTCAAAAGAAATTCCAATAAAATCATAGACACAATTAAAAACTTTATTGCTTTATTGTTAAGTAAACTACAGCTTAGTAATTTTTTTTAAAATACATCGTCTTGCAGTTGTAAAAATAATTTCCTGTGCCCTGCAGACTCGCTAATCTGTAGTCCTGAACCTTCTTGGTTGAGTGATGTCCAGTGTTGTTCAACCCATTTACCGTAAACCCAGGAATTAGAGATCCGTCCCATTAAGTTCCAAATAATTAAACAAGGTTTTGTAGTTTTTTAGGGTTGTTACTTATCTGTGGGGTCAATGTGGATATGGAATCCATTGCATCCAGTTATTATCCATTTATTTAATTTTCTAATCTACACTAAAAAATAGGATTTTTATAACAGCTTACCTGTAAAATCCTTTTCTTGGAGTACATCACGGGACACAGAGCGACATAGTCATTACTAATGGGTTATATAGTTACCGTCAGGTGCTGGCACTGGCAACTTCCAAAACCGGAAGTACCCTCCCCTATATAAGCCCCTCCCATCCGGGAGCACCTCAGTTTTGTAGCAAAGCAATAAGTGTCCCCAAAGAGGGGCGGGAGCTCTGTGTCCCGTGATGTACTCCAAGAAAAGGATTTTACAGGTAAGCTGTTATAAAAATCCTATTTTCTTTCTCGTACATCACGGGACACAGAGCGACATAGTCATTACTAATGGGATGTCCTAAAGCAATGCCAAATGAGGGGGGGGATACACCATATATAAGCTGAGCGCTATCAGACATGAGGATCTTTTGCGGCCTGCAACACACTGCGCCCAAAGGCGACATCCTCCTGACTTCTAACGTCCACCTGGTAGAACCTAGTAAACGTGTGTACTGAAGACCATGTTGCGGCCTTACAGACTTGAGCCAGGGAGGCCTGGTGATGCACTGCCCATGAAGTTCCAACTGCTCTCGTGGAGTGCGCCCTAACTTTGAACGGAGGCGGTCTACTTCTCAAGCTATAGGCTTGTATTATGACCTGTCGAATCCACTTGGCTAAAGTAGATTTTGACGCTGCCTGACCCTTTCTGGGGCCTTCCGGCAGAATAAACAAAGTATCCGTTCTGCGAATCTGAGCAGTGGCTTTTAGATAAGCTTTAACTGCTCTTACTACATCCAAAGAATGCAATAACTTTTCCTCTACCGAAGTAGGCTTGGGGAAAAAAGAAGGAAGAACCACATCTTGGTTCAAATGAAAACTCGATACCACCTTAGGAAGAAAGGCTGGATGAGGACGTAACACTACTCTGTCCTTATGGATAACCAGATATGGCTCCTTACAGGACATAGCTGCTAATTCCGATACTCTTTTAGCCGAACAAATGGCTACTAGAAAAATCAATTTCCTGGTGAGAAGCACTAAGGAAATATGCTGTAATGGTTCAAATGGTTGTTTCTGTAGAACCGACAGAACCAAGTTTAGATCCCATGGACATATGGGAATATTAACCGGAGGACTAATACGCATCACTCCTTGTATAAAGGCTTTGACTAGTGAATGCGAAGCCAAGGGCCTTTGAAAAAATATTGACAAGGCCGAAATCTGACCTTTGATAGTACTCAAGGCAAGCTTCCTATCTACAGCCCATTGTAGGAAGTCCAGAATTCTACCTATTACGTATTTACGTGGATGCCATTTCCTGGCCTCACACCAGGCGATGTACGCCTTCCAGATTCTATAGTAGATCTGCCTGGATACCGGTTTCCTGGCATTGATCATGGTAGACACCACAGCATTAGAGAGCCCTCTCCTTTTTAGAATGTGGGCTTCAATAGCCAGGCCGTCAAACCTAGGGCTGGTAAGGAAGGGTGGTATATCGGTCCCTGCGAAAGCAGGTCCGGACGATGTGGGAGGGTCCAAGGACTCCCCACAGACATTTTTACAATCTCCGCGTACCATGCTCTTCGGGGCCACGCTGGAGCCACCAGAATCACTGGTTTCTTTTCTACCCTGATTCTGCGGAGTAATCGAGGTAACAATTGTGGCGGTGGGAATGCATATATCAGCTTGAACTGATCCCAAGGGAACACTAGGGCATCCGAGCCGCACGCTAGGGGATCCCTTGTCCAAGAGACAAACCTGTCCACTTTCGTGTTGAACCTGGATGCTAGCAGATCTACATCCGGTGTTCCCCACCGCTGACATATTGTCCGGAAAACCTCGGGATGAAGGGACCATTCCCCTGGGCATAATTGTTGGCGACTTAGAAAGTCCGCCTTCCAATTCTCCACCCCTGGAATGAATACCGCAGATATGGCTGGGACATATCTTTCTGCCCATCTCAGGATGTAATTTACTTCCCTTTGGGCTGCACGACTCCTGGTGCCCCCCTGACGATTGATATATGCCACTGCTGTGGCATTGTCTGATTGAATTCTGACAGGGGACCCTTGGAGTTTGGATGTCCATGCTACTAGGGCATACCGGGCTGCTCGTATCTCTAAGAGATTGATGGGCAGGGCCTTTTCCGCATCCGACCATCTGCCCTGGAGAGACCATTGCTCCAGTACTGCTCCCCAGCCTAAAAGGCTGGCATCTGTAGTGACCACCTTCCAAGAAATCGGACTGAAGGATTTCCCTCTTTCCAGATTCCGGGGAACCAACCACCAACGGAGGCTTCTGCGAACGGAAGGGGACAAGGACATTGGTACGTCCAGAGCCTGAACTTTTTTGTTCCAGGCTGACAGTATGGCCCTTTGCAACTTCCTTGAATGGAATTGACCGTAGGGTACTGCTTCGAATGATGCCACCATTTTTCCCAGCAGCCTCATGCACAGGCGTATGGATGGCTGTCTTTTTGAACCCACTAAGTGGATCAAATCTCTCAAAGACGACCCCTTTTCTCGAGGCAAGAAAATTTTTCTCTGGTCTGAATCCAGCCTTAGCCCCAAGTATTCCAGACTTTTGACTGGTTTTAGGGCTGACTTGTCTCGGTTGATAATCCAACCGTGATATTCCAGATACTTGATTGTCTCGTGAACAACCACTTCTAGTTTTTCCACTGAGTGGTCTATCAGCAACAAGTCGTCTAGATATGCCATTATCGTTACACCTCGTGTTCTTAGATTGGCCAATAATGGGGCCAGAATTTTTGTGAACACTCTTGGTGCTGTGGCCAGACCGAAGGGTAAGGCTCTGAACTGAAAATGGCGCCCTTCTATCGCAAAGCGTAGAAATTTTTGGTGGGCTGGAAAGATGGGGATGTGCAAATACGCATCTTTGATGTCGATCGAGGCTAACCATTCCTCCCCTTGTAGGGCAGTGGCTACCGATCGGATCGACTCCATCCGGAAAGTCCTGATATGTAGGAATTTGTTTAGCCCTTTTAGATTTAATATGGGCCTCACGTCCCCGTTTGGCTTCGGAACTGTAAAGAGGTTTGAGTAAAACCCGAACCCCCATTCTTCCAGGGGGACCTCTATAATTACTGCTTGAAGCAATAATTGTTCCAGTGCCAACAGGAGGGATCCTCTCTTCTGGGGATCCCTTGGCACGTTCGACCTTATAAAGCGGGAAGGAGGGGAGTTTTTTAACTCCAATTTGTATCCCAGATTTACTGCGGAGAGCACCCATCTGTCTCGGATCGTGTCCCGCCAGGTTTCTGTGAACAACTGAAGTCTTCCCCCCACCCGATTGGGTGGGGGCAACCCTTCATGCATTTGACTTTGGGGGAGGTTTTGTACCTCTCCTGCTCCAGGGCTTCTTGTTACCCTGCAACTGTCCCTGATTTTTACCTCCGGGATTTGACCGGGGAGGCCGTCGGAACTGTTTCACAGCCGATGTCCTAGGGACTGGAGAAGCCGGCCTCTTAAAAGAGGGACCTCTAACTCTATTTTTGACCGGCAAGAGTGTACTTTTACCGCTGGAAATTCTCTGGATATACTTGTCCAGGTCTTCCCCGAATAAGCGCTCCCCATGAAATGGGAAGCTGACCAGCAATTTTTTACAGGGAGCTTCAGCAGACCAGTTTTTGAGCCATAGAAGCCTGCGCATATGTACTACAGACAGCGTAAGGCGGGAGGCCTGATGGATTGAATCCTTTATAGCGTCCACCGCAAAGCATAAGGCTCTAGGTAGATCAGCTAGAGCAAGAGCCTGCTGATCTGGCACGTCCCTTAAGACCTGTTTCAACTGATCCTTCACTGCTTGGCAGACCCCTATAGCTGCCACTGCTGGTTGTGTCACCAATCCTGCTGTAGAAAAAGCAGATTTCAATAAGGACTCCAATTTTTTATCTATTGGGTCCTTGAACATTTGGACATTTTCCACCGGACATGTCAGTGATTTATTCACACAAGAGATGGCTGCGTCCACTGTAGGGACCTTCCATTTTCTGACGAACTTATCCTCCATAGGATAGACCACCGGAAATCTCTTGGGGGGAGTAAATATTTTGTCAGGATGCTCCCAATCCTGGTAAATGAGCCCCTCCAGTAAAGGATGGATCGGAAAAGAACAAACAGTCTGGGGAGCTTTTAGCGACCCCCAACGAGGAGACAGAAGAGGAGGATGGCTCCGCAAGTGGCATTTTAAATGCTGATCGGACCATATTAGTCAGGGACTGCACCCATAACCTCTCAGCATGTGATGCTGAGAACGGCTCCTCCACTGTTGATTCCTCTACAACTGAATCAACCTCATCCTGATCCCCCTCAGGTAGGTCGTTCTCTGTATGGGACTGTTGCTCTGTTAACAGGCACTCTGAGGGAGGAGACGGAGATCGAGCGCTCTTCTCCTGTGACAGGGAAGCAGCAATTAGTGCTGACAATCTCTCTTCCAGCCCTCCCAGAGCTGAGGAAAAAACCTCCTCTGTTACATACACAGGAGCAGGTGAACTGGGGACAGCCACAGTACCAGGTACTCCTGGGGGTGCCCTACGGTCACTAACCTCTGATTCTTCAGGGGAGACTGGTGCAGCCAAAGCATGCCCAAGATCCTCAGAGCCCGATGGAGACCCCCTATTCCTCCTGGAATTTCTAGTCCCGGAGTTTTTAGACGGCATATTCCTAAGCCACAAAGCTGAGGTATTCCAGCCGAAAATACACCAGTTACTGATAATAGTCTAGCATAAATGCTGCTATAATAAACAGTTGGTGTCTACTAATGTGCCTTTCTAGGGGATGCCTGTATCAACCGCTTGCTGTATGCCTTTAAATGTTGCCAGCTCTGTCTCTGTACTTCATAGCCAGCTTACTGCAATAATGTGGCTTTTTAAAAACCTGCTGGGACGCCCGCACATGCGCAGAAGCGCTGCGGCGCGCACAGAGCGTCATCCCCCAGGCCCCGCCCCTTTTTCCGGCCACCTCTATATATAGAGGCGCGTGCACGCGCACGCGCGCGGCCACGTGCGCCTCGGCGCTAATTTTCAAACATGGAAACCAGGGACAGGAGCCAGGGCCCCCTTTGCCGCAGGCCGGGGGATAGACGAACACTGCAACATGGCAGAGGAAACAGTTTCCTGTAGGAGAACTCACCAGCTGCCTGGACTTTGCTCTCTGAGAAGAAACTAGTCCATATGACAAGAAAAACATTCCACAGCGGCCTCTAGTGGACAAACACAGGTACCGCAGTTTAATATACTAAACATATATAAAAAAACATTCTTTTTTTTTTTTTTTTTCTTGTCCACCATTAAAAATTATTACATTTTTTTTTTTAGTAGTTACAGGCATGCACAGATATTAGCGGGAATACCGTTAGGTAACAGACAGAAAGACAAATTAGGCTTGGGGGTCCCCCAATAGAACCAAGTTCCTGGGGGCCCCCACTTACCTGTTCCCCGCCGCAGGACTTTGTTTGGTCCACAAAAGCCCAAACTTCACCTATCACGGCAGGCATTGTAATCAAACCTTCAGGGACCGGGTTCCCAAGGATTCCACTCCCCTGGACCTGTATAGCACCCTGCACAGAAAACATCTTGGTCGTGGGTATGACCAGAGCTCTGGATCCCAGGGTCCAGCTCTCCTAAGAGAAGCATTACAGGCAGAACCTTGCTCTTCTCTGCAAGGCCCGGGTACCGACCGTTTAGCTATGAAGCTTTTTTGGTCGGATCCGGAATAGCTTACTGAGGCCCAAAAGAACCTGTACGCAAGCTCAGTGAAAAACACATGTTTCTTCTTGGCCAACACCTTAGACACTGGCAAAAAACTGAGGTGCTCCCGGATGGGAGGGGCTTATATAGGGGAGGGTACTTCCGGTTTTGGAAGTTGCCAGTGCCAGCACCTGACGGTATCTATATAACCCATTAGTAATGACTATGTCGCTCTGTGTCCCGTGATGTACGAGAAAGAAAAATGATAGAAGGAATCTGGTTGTGGGTTGTAACACATCTACCTACTTTTAGCTTATGCAGTAGCACATACCTGTGCTTTCTGTAATGGTGATTATATTTATGGACATATTCACATTAAAGGGATCTGTTCTGGTGTGCATGCACCCTAATGTACAATATTGCACATTAACTTGCATTGTGTTTAAGGCATCCTAGCACAATGGATGATAAAATGTGAATGACCCATTTTTTTTTAGAGTGTAGCTCTGGTGGCTGTGGTGTGTTACACTGTACTTTGCTTTGTCACACTGATTGTCACATTATTACACTGTCCCTGTGCATTGAGGTGCCATTCACAATAAATTGAACTGTAAGACACCCACATAGAGCAAGTGCATTGGCATGTGTAGCAGAAACTTACTAAAACACGTACGTTGCTGCAGCACACAAGTGCAAATAGGTCCATAAAATCAATAATCAGTACAGTATAAAGTATAAATATTTACAATATCTGGATGCTCTAAAGGTACCTGATAACACTTTCTGCTAGCATTTTATTTATTACTAGTTTTTGACTGGGTGTGTTTAATTCCTTTTTTTTTTTTAAACTTGGTTTTGCAAAAAAATAGTATGGAGTGTCAAAGAACATTATGGGTGTTTTAAAGAGAAAACACTGCAGAACCTTTACCTTCAGACTCTCTATCACCAATTCAAACAACATAAAGTCTTTTTGGATCGATTCATTGAGTAGAAGTTAGACCTTGAGCTGTTTTTTACAAAAGTGGGTGAGAAAAGCCTTGTAAAGATATATAAAGAAGGATAGACCTCATCTACAATTTCCCTGAAATATATTTTTTTAATTAAACAGAAAATACATATAATTTGTTATATTTCCTTTAATTATACTTTTGATTTTCCTAAAGGTATATAATGATCCTATTATCAGAAAGTGTTGCTTAATATTGCTAGGCAAGGATTATTATGCTGTAAATATTTGTGGCTATCTTGCTGCTTAGAAAGACAAACGGAAGAAATACTGGGTTTTAGGAACCAGACAGAATCCTATTACCTCTGAGCAAATCCAATTAACCTCCATCATCTTTAATAATTCCTCCTTTACTTTTGATTTATTTAAGGTCAGCGTGAACTTGCAGAGATAAATTGCTAACATAATGACTGATTGTTGTTTTTTTTTACAAAATGCATATGAGTAGGTCTACAAATTTGCATGTTTAAGAAGAATAAGATAATTTATGCACTTGCATGGTTTGCATAGTCAAATGTGTACCTAGATGGTCTTTTCTTACTGTACTAATCCACAGCTACATCAACGTGAATGATGGGATACCATGAATGGTAATTGAAATGTTGAATTTAAGCTCGGACCATTTTTAAAAAGGATGCATGGCCTAGGTCCAGCAACACTAATTGTCTACCATAATGACTAACCTGAGATGGATATTTCACTTTTGGGTGGACACTGGTTATCTATCAGAGATTCTGGCAAATTGGTTTCTCTGCACTGCACAGTGTTTCCACCACCTTGTACAGAACTATAATGAAAGTAGACCAGTTAATTTACTTTATATTGTGAATTATTATTGAGGTAATTTGCTAGCAAAAAAAAAAAAAAAACAGTAACGTGGTGACAATGCTGTTTATTTTGCAGTGAACTCACTGCATTGTTGTCACACTGTGGACAGGGAATTATTATATAGGAATAGGCATCATCAATGAATCTATTACTAAGATTCTCCCAAGTGTGATTCAACTGCATTTCCCAGGGATTCTAGGGTCACATTCATCCAATTTACAGTACTATATAACTGAACTCAAGGTAATGCAAATATATTCCCTTGCAGTGGAGCTGTCCCTACCTTGCAAGAGTGGTCTAGGTGCTGCAAAAAACAGGTTTACTTATCCAGTCCTTCTTTACCACAGGCTTCCTCCAGGCTTTAAGACCAGTGCTAACAGCCTTTTCTCCCCTAAGCTCCAATGGTTGCATGTCCTCTGACATCCAATGGAGAGCCCCTAGCCTTGCAATGGGCAGAGAAAAACCCTCTATGCTGGAGCATAGAGTAGAGGAAAGCAGAGGATCGGGTAAGTAAAACTGCTTTTTGCAGCCTCTAGACCTTAATGAGCGTTTAACCCTTGCGATGTGAATGCATTCCCACTCCAAGGCAGGATTTTTTGTTTCCCTGGAGATGTGTACAAGATGAATGTGCCTATGAATAGCCATCAAATCTCACTTGTATAGTAGAATTAAAGAATAGTTATTACCAAGTGGTCTCCTTTGAGAGGTGTTTCCTCAGAAATGGGGGTCTCTTTCTTTAAACGGTATCCAGTGCTGAGGGGAATTGAGCTTTTAGGCCCCTTGCACATGGGCGTCATAATTTACTGAGGTTTACTCAGGAACTTATGACGCCCGTGTGTAATGGGTCAAAAACTGTGTGTAAAGATGTGAGTGATGTTGAGTATAGGCGATTAAAGGTATGCAAGCATATAGATGAGTATAGACAAGTAAAATTATTTTTCTTTGCTAGTATCGTAGTATACTCACTAATAGTCGTATAAACATTAACCACTTCCCGTCCAGCCTATAGCAGAATGACAGCCGGGCGGTGGTTCTGTTATCCTGACTGGGCGTCATATGAAGTCCAACAGGATTAGCCGCGATCGCGCGCCCACTGGGGGCAAGCAGGGCGTCGATCGGTGTTGTGGTGTGTCACTCTGACACACCACAACTCCAATCAAGGTAAAAAGCCACTGATGTAGGCTCTTTACCACGTGATCAGCTGTGACCAATCACAGCGTGTAACCAGGAACTGTCAGTAAACGACTTTCCTCGGTTCACGCTGACAGGGAGAGCCGATTGGCGGTTCTCCTGTCAGAGGGGGTCTGAGCTGATAATCAGCACATTGATTATCAGCTCAGCCCCATCAGAGGTGCCACCACAGCTGCCAATAAGTGTCCATCAGCTGCCAGTCAGTGCCCACCAAAGTGCCAGTCAGTGCCCCTCAGTAACTGTCAGTGCCCATGTCAGATGCCAATCAGTACCTCATCATCAGTGCTGCCTATCAGTGCCATCTATTGGTGACCATCAATGCCGCCTATCAGTGATCTTTACTTAGCTGTGTGCAATGTCCCATACACAACAATGCATCTCCTTTCAAATCAGTAAAAACCTGCAAACTCTGCATTATTTACTCCTGTGTGCAACAGGCCTTAAGCACTCCTGGTTCCCTTTCAGGTTCTAGAGATGTCTAAAGATGTCCTGCCACATCTTATCCAGTGGTCAGGGCTCAGAGGAAGGAGGAGCACAGGGCCTATCTCAGCCTCACTGCCCAAACTCAGGATATGCACAATAAAAAGCACTGATTAATCATGTGGCATAGGCATGACCTGCTGGGTCTCAAAGATTTTCTTCAGCTCCAAACCCCTTCTACTTATTTAGGTACTGAAGGCACCCAGGGACTCGTCAACAATCCACAATGGCTTCAGTCTCAAAGTCTTTGGCACCATCCACAAGAATAGGCTGGGGTGGAGAAGAAAACGTGGGTTACTGGCTTCAGACAAGAGACATGAAACACGGTGTGAACCTTCAGTGACTTTGGAAGTTAGAGCTTAAACACTACATGGTTGACAGTCTTTTAAATTGGAAATGAGTTGATGAACTTGTCCAAGTTCCTGGAAGGGCAACACAGATTTAGTGCAGCCACAAAGAGTCGCACTAGATTCCCCCGGATAAAAAACAGAATACTATGGAGCTTCGGAGAAGAAATCACCTGAAGGGAGTTTGAGGCCTGCAAGAGACCATGCACCCATTGATGCTACAGTATTTAGCTGTCTGCCAATTTTACAAGACATTATGCCTTTTTGAGTGTCCAATCCAATAAATTTACATTAGTTTGATTGCACAATAAAAGGGACCTGTTCAGCAGAAAAGCGTATGACAAAGGTAAAGGGTGCAGAGTTTGTTGAATTCTGTGAAAAAGCTAATGACGTTCTGATGGGAATGACTGTTTCCCTCCTCTTTAGGCCCGCATGGAGAAAGGGAGAAAGATTAGTGGTCATTTGCTGTCTAAAAACCTGGAGTAGTTCTAGTTGAGCACTAATATGCCTTATTCTCAGTGAGATACTGTCTGGAGTGTAGCTCGGGGTCAAGTGGAACCTATTTGCTATGCTAGAATACAAATAGAAAAATTGGACTTTTTAGGCACAGTAATACAAAAGTTTTTATACAAAAATATATTTATTTATTTTTTTATATCAAATTTTTATTTTTTTATTTCTTTTCCACATCATTAATACATACATACATCCATTTCATTTTTATATTACTGTGTGCATATAAATTTATCACATATTAATACAAACATTCTACTCACTCCCATTCCCCGTCCATCCATCCCTCACCCTTGAACGTGCCTCTACTTCTATCCATTTATCCCATATATTATTACATTTCTTTTTATTTCCTCTCTTGGTGTATATAAATTCTTCTTTTACTATGATATAGTTTACTACCCTCTCCCATTCTGCTACTGTGGGGGGGTTTACTGCTTGCCACTTCTGTGCGATAATCTTCCTTCCCTGAAACAAGCATCTCGTTATTGCTGTTCGCTCATCCACTGAGGGTCCCCTCTCTTCCAGGAGACCCAGCACACATAGCCTAGCCTCTGGCTGCAAAGATGTCCCAAATACTATGTTTATCTTTTATACTATTTGCTTCCAATATTGGTATAACTTGGGGCATCTCCAGACCATATGTATTATGTCTCCTCTATCCTCCCCACATCTCTGACAGCCCGAGTCCGACCTCCTGCCGAACTGAAACAGTCTTTGGGGCATATAATACGCCCTGTGTATCAGATAAAGATGGGACATAATCTGGGCGGATGACATTGATACTCCAGGCCCTATTGCTAATATTTGTTCCCATTGTTCCTGTGAGATTGGACCCACATCCCTCTCCCATTTATCCCTGTTTTTGTTAGCCGATCCCTCCCTTTGATCAGCCCTTTTTAGGGAGTCATAAATAGTTGAAATTACTCCACTGGAGGTCTCTGCGTTTACTAAACTACGGAGAAGGGCCATATCATTCCATTCCGGCGGGCTCTGTCCTCAACGCATGCCTAATTTGCAAGTATCTATAGAAAGATCTATTTGGGACCGCGTAGTCCTCCCTTATTTCTTGAAATGTTTTTATTCTACCGGTCACAAATAATTGCTCCAATAGGTGTATGCCTAATCTATCCCACTTCTCAACCCTTCCCATGGCTTTAAGTTCCTGCAGGTTATTATTATCCCAGATGGGAGAAAATTCTGAGAAACCCGTGTATCCCAGAATCTTCTTACCCTCTTTCCAGCATTTAACCATTAATTGGACTGTGGGGCATTTAGAACAAAAGGAGTCCGCTTCAACTGCCTCTACTTCTGAATCATATTAATTAGACATATAAAAGTACACAAACTCTTTACTGTGTACTTTTATATGTCTAATTAATAAATATATTTTTGTATAAAAACTTTTGTATTACTGTGCCTAAAAAGTCCAAGTCCCATTTTTCTATTTGTATTCTAAATTTATAGGACCTGGCACTCATTTTTTCATTTTGTATCCACAGTACCACTCTGTGGTGTGATACAAATTATTAATTTCTATCTGCTATGCTGCCATTGATGGGTGATTGTGCAGGGCATTTCAAGTTGTTTTGTGGAGAATCTTACTTTGCACTACATAAGAGAAAGCAAGCTGTCTTTCTCTTCCCCATTATGTGATCCTTCTTTCTAACAATATGTCGAGAGACACTGGGTTGGTCACTAAAAAAACATGAACTAGTTTTCACGAGATAATGCCGCAAGATCAGAAAATTAGCCGAAGCCTCAATTTAGGCAGGTATCCTGCCAATAGACCACTTCTGGACAGGTTTAGAACATCTGGCCTGATGCCTGTTGTTACCTGGTGAGATACCTCCCACCTCTCCTATCTACCCTAGTTTTTTCATAGGATTAAATATGATTCCTGAGACAAGGTAAATTTGTGTTATTGACAGAGTGTTCTGTCAGAGGTTCTAAAGAGTGGCCAGATTATACTTGCACAGTCGACTGTGCAACACACAGAAAGGACCTTTTAGTATTTCAAATACTGTCTGTTTATATTTCAGTCATTTAGAGTTCTTATACAAATTTAGTATCTGGGATCCTGATCTATCAATGTTTAAAAATGTTATTGTGTGTGATTTTGTTTTAAACTCCAGGCAGAGAAATGAGGGGGTTGCAATGCATAGCGGGTGCATACTACTATATGCATTTCTACATATCAAAATGTAAACCCAGTATCGAAGGACAGGGGCCTGACTACGATACCACATGTACAGTCTTGCCAGGATGGCATATTGTGTCATATTATGCTGCAGAGAATACATTTTATTAGGTCAAAGGTACAACCAGGAAACGCTGCCATGAATGTAACTGTGCTGTTTGACAATTATTCATTCTATTGATGACTTTACTGAGCTGCCCCACCTGCACATGGTAATTTCTGGTTGTTGCATGGGCTTGCACTCCTTTTGTGATCGATCAATCTTGCATGTGCTGAACTTTGTGGTAATTTCTGTACATTTAAATGTATCTCTTGAATACTTATTCTCCATTGCTCTGGTACTTCCTTATAAAAACAAATTTGAGTTAATTATAACAAAAGCTATTTTGCTAAACAAGGAGTCTAAGCATATTTCTGCAAACGTGGAGGCAGGGTTAATCATACAACTAGCCTGATGAACAGATGAGGTGTATGTGTAATGATTTCCCTTCCTTTTCTTGCTGAAACTTGGGAAAGGTCAGGCCAGTTGTGTTTAACTGCAAAATCTCTATAAGGTACAACATTGGAAGCACTTTTTATTGCCAACAAGGGGTACTTCCCAATGGCCTAGGATTCACCCCCCCCCCCCCAGATTTTTATTGGGTTGGAAGATTGAGACACTTATTGCAAGCCATAAACGCGTTGTTTGCTTTTTGTAGACAAATTTAAATCTTTACATGACTCCTTGACATTAAAATTGTAACTAATATTATCTGTTCACTGAAATGTATTGTTTTTATTTTCTTCAATTTGGTTTATCAGAAAGCCTTCTGTGTTGATGAGGTTTTGTACCTTATTTAATGTGCACATTTGAACTGACTATGCATTTTCACCCTGAAATCAATGATCACCATGACTACGTCTATTCAGGCTCATCTTTCTAATCTTTGTATGTATTGTCTGTCTTTGTGTTTTACTACAGTAGCTGTATATGCACAGTTTATTTTTTTATTTAAAAGAACTGTAAGAAAATACATGAAAATGCATTTTAACTTTATTATGTATTCCTTTTAAAGTCATATTTTTTTAACTCTACCTATAATATAATCTATACCATCTGAAAGTAGTCAGCTAGATAGGGATATTAGAAAGTTATATAACATTAACCCGCTTCGAGCCGACATCTCCCGGGCCTTTAAGGGGTATAGGATGCCAGGAAGCGGGGTGGGATTTATTATCATGTGTCTGCTGTTATTGGCTGTTATATGATCAGAAAGCTGATCACTGCTTGCTTTCCATTAACCGCCGGTAGCTGTGCCTGGAGCACTCTCGGCACAGCTGTATTGACGCTAATGAACGCAAATATGCAGCCACTCAACGCCAAGGTTCACCCACCAAGAGTCCTCATTTTTGCGTGCAGCCTAGGGGGTTAAACAAGATAGACTACAATTGTAAATTATACTTCAGATACAATGCTTAACCACTTGCCGACCGCTGGCCGTCATATGACATCCTGGGCTTTCAGTGGTGATACCTGAATGATGCCTGCAGTTATAGGCAACATTCAGATATCGATCTTTTACGCCAGCGATTCCCACCGTAAGAACAATCATAGCGGGTGTTCAGCCACTTGATCGTTCTTACAGGCGGCGGGAGGGTACGCCCCCTTCCGCCGCCCTCCGGTGCTTCTCCCGGGTCGCCAGTGCCATCAGCGACCCGGAGAGAAAATCCACCAACATTGAAAGTTAGCCATAGAGATTTCCAATGAACAGATGGTCCACAGCAATCTCTATGACTCTCGGAGGCCCGGGCGCAATGTTATGACGTCACGTCTGGGCCGGCAGAAGTAAACAAAGCCGGGGACTCGGCAGGAAAGGCTGGATTGTGATTTTTTTTTATTTTTTTTATCTCAGCCTCTCCTGCCTAGAGGAGAGATGTGGGGTATTATAGACCCCACATCTCTCCATAAAGAGGACCTGTCACGCACCGTTCCTATTACAAGGGATTTTTACATTCCTTGTAATTGGAACAAAAGTGATCAAAAACATTGTTTTTAAAGGGAAAGTGTAAAAATACAAAAACATAAAATAAAAGAAACAATAAAAAAATAAAAATAAAGTGTCCCTGCAAGCTCGCACGCAGATGCAAACGCATACGTAGGTCCCGCTCTCATATGTAAACCACATTCAAACCACACATGAGGTATCACCGCAAGAGCAATATTTCTAGCACTAGACCTTCTCAGTAACACTAAACATGTAACCTGTAAAAAAATTTAAAGCATCGCCTATGGAGATTTTTAAGTACTGCAGTTTGGGGCCATACAACAAGTGTGCACAAATTTAAAGCGTGACATGTTAGGTATCTATTTACTCGGCGTATCGTCATCTGTCACATTATACAAAAAAATTGGGCTAACTTTACTCTTTTTTTTTTTCAAAAAAATTGAGTTTGAAAAATTACTGTGCAAATACCGTGTGATAAAAAAGTTGCAATGACCGCCATGTTATTCCCCAGGGCCTCTGCTAAAAAAAAAATATATAAAATGTTTAGGGGTTCTGAGTAATTTTCTAGCAAAATAATTATGATTTTTACATGTAGGAAAGAAGTGCTGGAATTTGCGCGGTGGGCAAGTGGTTAAAGTGTATCTGAAGCCATTTCTTTAGTTTTAGATAGGTATGTGGTGTAGGGAAGGTGTAGCACCTCCATCAAACGTTTATTGCTGTCAGTGGCCCTTTTGGGGAGATCCACTATATTTATTTGTCCTACAGACCATTGAAGTTGTGTCAAAGTGCAAGGAAAACAAAAATGTTAAGTTGATACCAGAACAGTATTAGGGGGGAAATGCTTCAATGAGGACACTTATGTTGCACAATAATTGTATATGTTGGGGTTGCTTAACGGAGAAGTATGTAGGATCAAATGGTTAAGTTCCTAAAAGGGAATCCTAAAGTGATTGTAAACTCTATTTTTTATTTTATTTTTTAAATAGAAAAAAAAAAGGTTTATACTTGCATGCTCTGTGCAATGGAAGTAGGCCCCGAACCTCCTTTTCTCGAGTCTCTTCGCTGGTGCTCCCTCTTTTTGGAGTGCCATCATAGGAAGGCGCTTCCTATCGTGGCACACCTGCAGGCTTATTCCTGAGCGGCCCTACCTGTGCCCCCCCCCCCCAGTGACTCAAGCTGCAGGCATGGGCACAGTGCTGGATTGAGAGGATCGAGAAGGTAATATTAGGGGGGTGACGGGGCAATACTTTACCTAAACATTTTTTTACCTTGATGAAAGGCTTCGGCTTTAGAACCACTTTATATTTTCCATGAAACACCGTGCTTAAAGTGTCATTGGGGCTAGAATATCTTGATAATACTTCACTCTGAAAGGGACTGGAGTTTGCTCCTTCTGAATTATCTGGTGACGATATATTCTGACTCACTAATATTTATTTCACATCTATACCGGATCCCATAACAACAACTCTTTTTGATATTAAACAAAAACAAAACCGATAGGGAGGCAAGAACCTCTGAGCCACTGAAACACAAACTGGGGTGCCCCATACACACGGTCGGACTTCCATCTGACTTTTCCCTGGATTTTTGTCCGAACAGAGTTGGCCGGGCACACCCATAACATACACACCACAGGACTTTTCTGAAAACTTTCCCAAAACTTTTTGCAACATCACGTGGTTTTTCTGCTCTTTACCGCCACCCTTTGGTCAACTTCTGCTATTGTTGGTTGATTTTAACATTAGTTGTTTTGTCCATCGGACAAAAGGCCTATGGTTTTCTGTACACACGGTCGGACTTTGCTCCATCGGACTTTTGTTGGGCAAAAGTTTGTCCGTTTGCAGACCCAACTTTTGTCCGATGAAAACAAACAAAAAAAAAAGTTTGTCCGATGGAGCGTACACACGGTCGGATTGTTGGTCCAACTTGCTCAAAATGAAGTTTGTTGGCCAAAAGTCCAACCGTGTTTAGATTTAGATTATGATTAGAATCATAATATACTGTTTGCTGATTTAACTACCCAACATTTGCAAAAAAAATTAATAGCAGTTTAATTGTTTGATTGTTTTTTGGTTGTCTGATTCTTTATAGCCCAAGTGAAGTCTCACACCTTTTTATATCTATAGTCTTGTAAACTTACAAGTTTCATCATTTGTAACTTATATTTGCTTGGAAATACAATACATTCTGGTATTATTAAGTAACAGCCATATGTCTCAGCACAAGTGTCCCAGCACTGCCTTGTGTTGTGAAGATGGTGCCAACTGGACTGCACAATCATATTTAGATACCCTGCTCAACTGCTGTAATAGGAATGTGGTGATATGTTTTTGAAGGCTGTTCGTATCATGTCTACCTGACTGTTCATATGTGTTGTATTTATCCATATATTGAAAGAGTAATTCCACTTTAGTTGAGAAAAAAACTTTACCCTCTGGGTGATCTATGTACATTGCAGGGATTTTAACAAACTATGTTGCAGATTCCTAAATTTTGTTATTCTGTAAAAGAAGCTGGTTGTCTGTGTAAAGTAAATGTGAATGGTAGTGATTTTCTAATTATGAATCAGCTGCTGCACTTACAAGGCTTTGATGAGGAAAGTGGCAGGGTCTGTATCCTTTTAGACGTAATTTCCCTTTGGGAGTATCTCACCAAAAATGACATTTTTGTTGCAGGAGATACCCAAAATCTGACATGTATCTTAGTGCAGATTTCTGAGAAATTCAGTAAGCCAATTATACAAGCAGGAAATTGCATTTCTGGGTGGCGTTCTGCATACCTTGTTTGTTCAGAATGCCTCCAGAATGCCATATTGCATTTCTTTTTACAGAAAATTACAGTCACAGATTGAAAAGGAAAGGCAATTTTTAATAACATTGAAGTTATCTGAGTTATCTGAAACTGTTGATGATATTCAAATAAAAACGTAGTATCTATTTGTCCAACTAGATTTCAAAAACCTTTGGCAGGGATCATATCTGTCTATCTGTCTGTCGTTCTGTCTATCTATCTATCTATCTATCTATCTCCCCCAGGATTTTACAGTAATCCTGAATAGGACTTACTGTATATTGCAACATGATTTTAGCATTTCCTGAAGAATTCCATCTGGGGTTCTGGTACGTGACTGGTGGACTAAAGGTAATTGATTGGAAGTGGGCTCTCCAAGCATTTACTGTATATACTCGAGTATAAGCCGATCCGAATATAAGCTGAGGCACCTAATTTTACCACAAAAACTGGGAATACTTATTGACTCGAGTATAAGCCTAGGGTGTGCCTCACTTAGCCTCACTGTGTCCATGCCTAACTGTGTCCATGACTAGACTGACGTTTAACATGGGAGTCTATGGAAGGGGTGCCCGGCATTGAAAAATCGGTGCTACCCGGCCGTAGGTCCCTTGGACAAGAAACTTTGGAAACTTGTAAAGGAAGGGTGGGGCTATATGTGTGCCAAGTTTGGGGTCCAGGGGACCTACGGCCGGCCGGTACCGGCTCCCCAAAGTTCGGGAGATCAGGCGCAAAAAGGTGACTCGAGTATAAGCCGAGGGGGCATTTTCAGCACAAAAAATTGTGCCTAAAAACTCCGCTTATACTCGAGTATGTACGGTAATTTGCTAAGCTAGCAGACTTGCACACTCAAAATTATGTGTTTCACACCTTTTATGTTTGCCTTTTGATTTACCGTATTTATCGGCGTATAACACGCGCCGGCGTATAACAGGCACCCCAAGTTTAGCAGGGAATTTTAGGGAAAAAAACTTTTAGGAGGGAAGTTTAAGAAAAATTTTTTTACATTTAAATGCAGCCTTACCAGTGTCATTTGCAGCCTTGTCACAGTGCAGCCTTGCCAGTGTCCATTGCAGCCTTGCCCAGTGTCCAGTGCAGCCTTGCCAGTGTCCAGTGCAGCCTTGCCAGTGTCCAGTGCAGCCTTGCCAGTGTCCAGTGCAGCCTTGCCAGTGTCCATTGCAGCATTGCCCAGTGCAGCCTTGCCAGTGTCCAGTGCAGCCTTGCCAGTATCCAGTGCAGCCTTGCCAGTCTTCAGTGCAGCCTTGTCACATTGCAGCCTTGCCCCCCCCCCCCAGTGTTTATTGCAGCCTTGAATTTAAATTTGGCGCCGCCGAGATCGCCGCTGATACAGGGCGGAGCGGGGCGAACGCCGCTGAGAACGCAGGGACTGGGCGGAGCCGAGATACACATAGCCGAGTGTATTCGGGTGTACTCGGCTCTTCTCGGCTTCGCTCACAGTCACGCAGAGTCCTGCCCTATGATGGACATATCACAGGTCCAATGGGGGGACTGGGCGTGACTGTGAGCGGAGCCGAGAAAAGCCGAGTATAGCCGAATACACTCGGCTATGTGTATCTCGGCGGTGATCGCTCCGCTCCACTCACAGTCAGCGGAGATCGCCGGGCATAGGTGAGTATCGGCGTATAACACGCACCCACGATTTTCCCCTGATTTTAAGGGGAAAAAAGTGCGTGTTATACGCCGATAAATACGGTACTTTATGAATGAACATTACCTTCTATTACTATTTGTGTTTTTACCACAGTGGTAAGAAACCCTTGAACAAACCAACACATTGGGGGTTATTTATGAAAGGCAAATCCACTGTGCACTACAAGTGCAAAGTGCACTTGAAATTGCACTGAAAGTGCACTTGGAAGTGCAGTCGCTGTAGATCCGAGGGGTAGAGCTGAAATGAGGGGAAGCTCTGCTGATTTTATCATCCAATCATGTGCAAGCTAAAATGCTGTTTTTTTTATTTTCTTTGTATGTCCCCCTCGGATCTACAGAGACTGCACTTCCAAGTGCACTTTCAGTGCAATTTCAAGTGCACTTTGCACTTGTAGTATGCACTTGTAGTGCAAAGTGGATTTGCCTTTCATAAATAACCTCCATTGCCTGTGGCTTGGACTGTTACCAGGACTCCTGCAATTTGATGCATATTCGACTATATAAAAATAGTTTAAATATTTATATGTTATATTATAATATAAACTATTCTTATATTTAATTGCAAACAATACATACAGAATTAAACGGTAAAGATGTAGCTGTGTTAGATGTTTTGTACTGTAGTGTGTTGGGATATTGAAATCATATTTTTTTGTGTGTCTCCTAAATTTTGTAATTAAAATTTATGAGCATATTACAAATCACTGCTTGGTGTCCCCCCAAATAAGATGTGTAGCAGTATCCCTTTTTTTAAAAGACAAATTCATTTTGACATAGCACCTTCTTGGCATTCCTCTCACAGTGTTCTTTTATCAATGAATGGATTCTTTCATGTTTTCTCTCCTTTTAAATAATTGAAACACGCAGTGGCAGACAGACTCCCTCCTGATTCATAAACAAGATAGTATTTTTACCATCTCAAAATGACTATTGATGATATTCATGGCCTCATTAGACCACAGAATCAAAAGCTGACTCAGAGTGTCAGAGAGAATAGCTTAACTCCAGTTAATTTCATGAAATTCTTGATGTTGCATGTAACTGGTTTATAAATAAATAAAGTGGATAAGAAATATCTTCAAAAGTCTTAGCTGACTACCAGGCCCAGCAAGTCAAGCTGCTTTTAACATCTTCCTTCTCTGCTCAGATCAGAATTGCCTTGGCATTGTATGTTCTGTTGCTGATCCCTTTGTGCAACTACTAAACTCTTCTGCATAATCTTCCTGACAAATAGTTCTCTCATTAATATTAAAGCCATGCTCTCATATGCTGTGGACTCTAGGCAGAGCGTTAGAGTTCCATTTAGATGAGAATGTTCTTAACTTTCAAATGCTTTGTCAGGACTGATGACATCTCAAGTTCACTTACATAAGTGATTGCAGAGCGGAATCCTGAATACAGACCATGTTGTATGCAATAAGATCTCTGTTTTCAATTTCTTCTGAACAAAAGTAATTTATTTTTACTTAAGGAAGAACCCAGGAAGCATTTTTCATATTTAAACTGCCCTTGATTCAGGTTATTGGGGAACAGCCACTGTATGGAAGTACTTACTGTTTATGGGATCTACATGTCTCCAACAATCAGTGAGATGTAATCTAATTAAAAATTTAGCATTTATTTGTGGCTCCTCTTCCTTTTTGTTAAAGGGTTACTAAACCCAGGACCCTGCATTCACTATATCTGGTCTCCCACAGTACAGAGAACATGGACATGGGATTATTTTAATAAATATAAACTGCTAAATACCTTTTTTCATCAGCAGTGTATAGTAGTCATATTACCTTTTCTCAGTTAAAGCTTGCAAGAGGAGTTTTCATTCTACTCTGACTGTCCTATGAGGCTGCAGGACCCCTGACCCTCTGTCTGGACAGTGCTGAGTGGCCCTGTGCTGATCACATGCACTCTCCCCAAAAAAAAAACTCTAGCAATACACACCAAACTGAGCATGTACAGAGTACCCCGAAGGCTCTGTACTGTCAGAAGATGGATTGGGGATAGTAAAATAAGGAAAGGAGCAGAGAAGACACGATCAAAACAGTCTTTACTCTTTCGTTCATTGACGGACACAGCACTTTAATCTTGACCTTAGGGTTATATCGCCACCTTCATGAGAGGACTAGGCAGAACATGTTAAAAAACAGCAAAACTGCACAGTACTGCCCAGGGGGCAGTCCCACTGGCTATAACCCCTTACACTGCATCCAGCAGCTCAGTTTTTTCCTGCCTAGTGTAGGAGAAGGACCTGGCTCCCGGTGGGGACCATTCGTCCTGGAGATTTTTTTCGTTTTTTTCTGCTTTTTTATTCCTATGATCTACTATCAACAGCCAGGCTGAGTGACAGGCTGGATAATATAGATCCTGGTAGTCTCCCCAGCCTGGCCATCAAGCGTGAGCAGGCCCTAGCTACGCGCTGGGTTGGCCATGACATGCCCCGTCTGATCCAGGGGTGGCCGGTGAGCTGTATGCTCCGGGGCACACATATGACCGTGCTACTGCTGTCCGTGTCACAGTGTGCCCTGGCCTACAGCCACCCCGTACAGCATTCCCTGGGAGGTCGAATTCAGGATCTCTCATTCTCCTCTTCTTCTCTCCCTATCCTTTCCCTCCTCCCCATACTTCAAAAACATAAAGAGGGGAATGTGGGACTTTAAATGAGGCTGTAGACATGGTGTAGGTGGGTTGAAAAAATACATATTTATTAATCAAAAAATGCATGACATATCACAAAAAACAGAAGTCACCTAAAAAGAAACAACATGGTAGTGCATATAAGATATTTCTATAAAGATTTTTAGATATCCCAAAGCATCAGCCCCAATGAGTGTCTCATGTACACGAAACGCGTTGGAAAACTGGGACGCAGATACAACAATTAACTAATCTGCTGACAATGATATTTTTAAGTTTTTTCTGGTTTTGAACTACATCATTTTATATCTATATATTTTATATCTATAGCTATCTATATGATCATTATACATATGGAAACTCATTTTAATGTATCTATCCAACAACGCAGATCACCATGTGGCGTTGGGCTATACACTGTTGTACCTCCAATGCCTGTATTGCATATGCACCTAATTGGTGTGTGTAGTAATATGTAGAAATTATATGCACTACCATGTTGTTTCTTTTTAGGTGACTTCTGTTTTTTGTGATATGTCATGCATTTTTTGATTAATAAATATGTATTTTTTCAACCCACCTACACCATGTCTACAGCCTCATTTAAAGTCCCACATTCCCCTCTTTATGTTTTTGCATTAGGGATGGAGATGCACTGCATATGTGCCTCATTCAAAGTCCCGCCTTTCTCCCCCCTCCTTTCACTCCTCCCCATACCTGGGCCGCTGCGTGACTGAGCAGGGGTCTTCCTGGGGGCTCCGTGTCCGGCGAGGGGGATGCGCTGCGTGTTGGGGGTCCGCTGTTCTGTTCCCTATTTTCATAGTGGGGTGTTCTGGTGTGCACATTGTAAAAAAGGAGGCCACTGCACGGAGGGTCAGCGTGGCCACGCCATTTTTCCTGTAGTTTTAGTCAGGAAGTTTGTGGGCCATTTTCCTGTAGTTTTAGTCAGGAAGTCAGGAGGCCATCTTTTCGGAGCCCTAAGGCACTTTTTTCTTGCTGAGGCGGCCGGCGGCGATTTTCTGGCAGTCTCAGCTTGGTTTTTGCCTCTAGCGCTGGTTATCCTTCTGGAACGGCACGAATTAAACAGAACACCTCATGAGGGAGAGCGGACCGCAGCAAAGCACAGTACCTGGGCCGGGGTGGTGAGTCCTGCGGGGGGCCCCTCAGTTCTGTAGCAGCTAGGAGGGTGGACTTTTTGTGTAACTGGCCTGCGGTCCCTAACATGTGTCAGGCGAGTGTGGGTTAGCATGGCGTCAGAAGCTGTTGCTTCTTCCCCAGACATGCCTGCGGTGGCAACCTGCTCCCCTGCACCTGCGGTGCCTATGGACGCATTGTCGGCGGTCCTGGAGTCTTTTGTTGCCAGGGTGGAAGCAGCGTGCGGGCACAAGTGGGTTAAAAAAGCCCCCTCCCCCCGTCTTCTGGAGAAAGCTCTGATTCAGACTCGGGCCTTGCTGTGGCAAACGACCCCTGTTCTGACGTTTCAGAGGATGCGGACCATTCGGACAGTGAGGATGACGCTGTGTCCGGGTCAGCGCAGGAAAGGGCACTTGTCGCAGCACTTATCACAGCGGTGCGGGATACCCTAAAAATGGAAGATACGGGGGGGGGGCATCTACAGAGGTGTCGGTCCCTTTTGGGTCCCAAAAGCCGGCCCGCACGGCTAAGGTGTTTCCCTACCTAACTTATTTTGATAAGTATATTTACAAAGAATGGGAACGCCCGCAGCAGGCCTTTTCGGTCCCAAAACGCATGGCGGTGCCTTACCCCTTTGAGGAGAATTTCCTGAAAAAATGGACATGTCCCCCGATTGTGGACCCCCTGGTATCCAGGTTAAATAAGGTAACCACGATTCCGGTGGAGGGGACCCCTGCCTTTAAGGACCCTGCCGATAGGAGGGCCGAGGCGGTTGCCCGGTCCATGTTTACGGTGGTGGGGTCAGCATTGCGGGCAGTGTTGGCCATGGCCTTGGTGTCCCAGACACTTACTGAATGGGCAAAATTGTTGCACCGTGAGTTGGAAAAGCAACAGGCTTCACTGGTCTGTGTGGAACTGGCGGACCAGTTGGTGCATGGCCTTAAGTATGTCTGCGATCTGGCCTTAGATACGGCCCCCTTGCTTTCCAGAGCCTCAGTATCTGCTGTTGTGCTACGGTGCCTGGTTTGGCTAAAATGCTGGTCTGCGGATTTGCCCTTCCAGGGAGAAAGGCTCTTTGGAGCCTCGCTGGATGACATTATTAAAAATGTTACTGGGGGTAAGAGTACGTTGCTCCCACAATCCAGAAAAGGTAAGGAGCCTCCCCGTAGGCCAGGACCTTCCTTTTCCGCTCAGAAGCGGCTTTTTTTCGTCCGCCCGGGGCGGCGGGTAAGCGTCCCCAGATTGACAAGGGGTCCACTGAGGGACAGAAGCGTCCCTGGTTTTGCAAGCCAAACAAGCCTGCAAAAAAATCTGCGACAGCATGAAGGTTTGCCCCCGCCCGACTCTTGGGTGGGGGGTCGCCTTCGGGAGGTTGCAGCTCGGTGGACCTCCCTGCTTTCCGACCAGTGGGTCTGCAAAGTGGTTTCATTTGGATACAAGATAGAGTTTCTCTCTTGTCCACCAAACAGGTTTTTTCCCTCAAACCTTCATCTTCTTCCGGCTCACCGGAAAGCCTTGTTGGGGGCAGTGCAGGACCTGCTGCTGCGCGGGGTGATAGTGCCGGTACCATCGCAGGAAAGGTTTCAGGGATTCTACTCCAATTTGTTTGTTGTCCCAAAGAAGGAGAGGGACCGTCCTATTCTGGAACTCAAGGCCCTCAACAGATTTGTGACGGTAAAGAGATTCAGGATGGAATCAGTTCGCTCTGTGGTTGCTGCGCTCCATCCGGTGAATTTTCTGGCGTCCCTGGACATCAAGTACACATACTTACATGTCCCCATTTGCGTCAGGCATCAGAGGTTTCTGTGGTTTGCGGTCAGGGACGAGCACTACACCCTGTTCCAAATTATTATGCCAATGATATTTTTCTCATTTACTTAAATAATTGATGTAAACAACAGTCAGCATAATTCTCATGTTATCAACTATTAAGAGTACAATTCAAATTTTATTGAACAAACCTCCTAATGATAACGTTTTTTTTTTTCAAAATAAAAAACTTACAATGCACTGTTCCAAATTATTCCGCACAGTAAGTTTCAAAACACTTTATAGGTTGTAAAGAACTGAAAATTGTCATTTGTTGTGTTTGCAGCATATTTACTGAAATCAAAAGCTATTTCAATCAAACTTTGAACAACATTTTAACTTTTTAAACATTTTAACAGGTCACGTTACATTTTAACATAGGACCCCCTATAGCAGCTTCACAAGTCTTACATCCATTGAACTTGTGAGTTTTTGGACATTTTCTGCTTGAATTTGTTTGCAAGATGTCAGAATAGCCTCCCAGAGCTGCTGTTTGGATGTAAACTGCCTCCCAACCTCATAGATCTTTTGCTTGAGGATGCTACAAAGGTTCTCAATAGGATTGAGGTTGGGGGAGGATGGAGGCCACACCATGACTTTCTCTCCTTTTTATCCCCATAGCAGCCATTGATGCAGATGTATTCTTTGCAGCGTGAGATGGTGCATTGTCATGCATGAAGATGATTTTATTACGGAAAGCTAGTTCTTCCTTCTGTACCAGGGAAGGAAGTGGTCAGTCAGGAACTCCACATACTTTGCAGAGGTCATCTTTACACCTTCATGGACCCTAAAGGGGCCGACCAGCTCTCTTCCCATGATTCTGGCCCAAAACATGACTCAACCACCGCCTTGCTGATGTCACAGCCTTGTTGGAACAGGTTGGCCATCCACCAACCATCCACTGAACCATCCATCTGAACCATCCAGGGTTGCACGGCACTCATCAGTGAACAGGACTGTTTGAAAATTAGTCTTCATGTATTTTTCTGCCCAATGCAGCAGTTTCTGCTTGTGATTGTGGTTAGTGGTGGCCGAATGGAAGGTTTATGCACAGTTGCAAGACTCTGGAGGACTCTACACCTTGATG
The DNA here is from genome assembly GCA_029206835.1 of Rana muscosa. Classification (NCBI taxonomy): domain Eukaryota; kingdom Metazoa; phylum Chordata; class Amphibia; order Anura; family Ranidae; genus Rana; species Rana muscosa. Next base: position 1,113,209,657 of record CM055122.1, on the reverse strand, counting down.
TCCGTGGGACTCCAGAGGCACTAGCAGCTTCAAATATCTGTTTGCTGCTATGTAATGGTGTTTTAGCAGCTGCTCTCTTGATCCGATGCATGGATCTGGCAGAAATCTTCCTCAATGTGCCTTTATCTGCACGAAACCCGTCTGTGCTCTGAATCCGCCACAAATCTCTTAATAGTGCGATTATCACGCTTAAGTTTTTGTGAAACATTAATGTTTTCATACCTCGTCCAAGGCATTGAACTGTTTCACTCTTTTCGGCAGCAGAGAGATCCTTTTTCTTCCCCATATTGCTTGAAAATGGTGATCTGCTTAATAATGTGGAACACCCTCATTTAGTAGTTTTTCCTTTAATTGGGCTCACCTGGCAATCTAATTATCACAGGTGTCCGAGATTGTTTTCAGTGATCAAAAAAGCCCTGAGACAATGCCATCCATGAGTTAAACTGAAAAACAAAATAGTTAAACTTTGTGACACTGAAATATCATTGGCATAATAATTTGGAACAGGGTGTACCAGTTTGTAGCTCTCCCCTTTGGCCTGGCATCGGCACCAAGGGTTTTCACATAGGTGCTCGCCCCGATTCTGGCTTTGCTGAGACGGCGAGGAATCGCTATCGTGGGCTACCTGGACAACCTCCTTCTGAGAGCATCTTCCGCCTCAGAATTAGAGGAGGATGTGGCAATAGCCAGTCAGACTCTTCGAGAGTTTGGTTGGGTTCTGAACCTCCAGAAGTCAGTGTTAGTACCGACTCAATGCCTGGAGTACCTGGGCTTGATTCTGGACTCCTCAGAGGCAAGGGTTTTTCTCCCTTCGGACAACCTGCAGACTCTTCAGGCTGTGGTGAAGCTGTTGACGTCCCGCAAGTGGTCGACGTTGCGTTTTTGCATGCGAGTCCTGGGTCTCATGGTGGCCACTTTCGAGGCGGGTACCGTATGCTCAATTCCACATTCGAGTCTTGCAAAAGGAGATTCTGTCCAAATGGGACAAGTCTCCGTTGTCTCTGGATTGTCGAATTCAGGTGAGCCACCTAGTAAGGGAATCCCTGGTCTGGTGGCTGAGGTCTCCGGCCCTTCAGTCCGGGAAGTCGTTCCTTCCTTTTCATTGGACGGTGATAACGACGGATGCCAGCCTGACCGGTTGGGGGGGAGTTTGGGGCGTACAGTCGGCACAGGGTCGATGGACGCAGGAAGAATCCTGCCTGCCGATCAATGTGCTGGAACTTCGGGTGATCAGGCGGTGCCTCTCCACATGGTCACAGAGGCTGCAGGGACGCCCAGCCAGGATCCAGTCGGACAATGCCACGGCAGTGGCGCATGTCAACCATCAAGGAGGAACAAGGAATTCGGCTGCAGCATTGGAGGTCGCTCACATCCTGAGGTGGGCAGAGCGGCGCGTGCCAGCTCTATCAGCCGTGTACATTCCGGGTGTAGAAAACTGTCAGGCAGACTATCTAAGTTGCCAGATGCTGGACCAAGGGGAATAGTCACTACATCCAGAGGTCTTTCGACTCCTTTGCCTTAGATGGGGCATGCCAGATGTGGATCTCCTGGCCTCTCGACTCAATCGGAAGGTACTGAGGTTGTGGCCAGGTCCAAGGACCCATGGGCGGACGCGGCAGACGCGTTGGTGGTTCCATTGGGGCATTATCAGTTGATTTATGCCTTCCCCCGATAAAACTTCTCCCTCGTCAGCTTCGCAGAGTGGAGACCGAGGGGATTTTGTTGATTCTAATTGCCCCAGATTGGCCTCGGCGTCCTTGGTACGCCGACTTAGTGCGAATGGTGGCGGATGTTCCTTTGCGACTGCCGATGCGAGAGGACCTTCTGTCGCAGGGCCCTATACTTCATCCTGCTTTACAGTCGCTGGTTTTAATGGCGTGGCTGTTCAAAGTCAGGTGCTAAGGGACCGAGGTCTGTCGGACTCTGTAATCTCCACTATGATGAGGGCGTGGAAGTCATCCTCTCGGAAGATTTATCATCGCACATGGAAGGCCTACATCTCTATGTGTGAGGAGATGGGGTGGCATCCGCGTACGTATTCGGTTTCCAGTAACCTGCTGTTTTTGCAGTGGGGCGTGAATCCAAAACTTGCCTTTAGGACCAATAAGGGGCAGATATCAGCCTTGGCTGTCTTTTTTCAGCGACCCTTGGCGGCTCATTCTCTGGTGAGTTTGTTTGTGCAAGGGGTTCGACATGTGGCCCCTCCGGTTCGGCTACCACTCCCTCCTTTTTCTGTTTGTACTTCTTTTTGACGATCTGAGCTGCTGGATGCAGTGTGAGGGGTTATAGCCAGTGGGACAGCCCCCTGGGCGGTACTGTGCAGTTTTGCTGTTCTTTAACATGTTCTGCCTAGTCCTCTCCTGAAGGTGGCGATATAACCCTAAGGTCAAGATTAAAGTGCTGTGTCCGTCAATGAACTTCAGAGAAAAGGATTTTACTGTGAGTACAAAAATCCTATTTTTTACACAATATGCAGGATTAATCCCTTAGGTTCCACAGTGAGTATAACAAGCATGCTTTACTGCAAATACAGACTGATTTTACTGTTGTGGGTTTAGTAACACTTTAATGTCATTGTTGGCAGCTCATTCAAAAAATTTGAAAGCCTGCATCGTAGTCCATATGGCCTACCGGAATAGGGTATACTTCTCCCCAGCATAAAGCAAGGATACAATAATGTTTACAATTTTTTTTATTTTTTTTATGCATTCTGAAGGGACTGGTGAGTCATATAGTGAGAAGGAATTATTGTGTGGTGAGTTGCAGTATATAAAAATAGGAAATTATTGTGGTTGTGCCAAGCAATGGCGTCCCTAGGGGGGGACCAGAGGGGGCCCTGGCCCCCCCAACATTATGCTGTGCCCCACCATGTGCCCCCTCAAAAAAAAAAAAAAAAAAAATTTTTTCGCTCGGGCTTCTGCTGGGGTAACATAGTCTCTCCTGAGAGGGAGAGCGTCCCCAGTCAGCTCCTGTGGGGGATTCCTCCCCCTCCCTCTGCTCGCTGACACTGCATAATGCGAGCGCTCACACAACCACAGCCGCTCAATCTGCTCCTTTCCCTGCATCCTCATTGGCATGGAGAAGAGCGAGTTGCAGGAAGGACTCCACAAGCACTGTGGGAGGGGGGGAGGGGGGCCCAAGCCTTCATCTCAGTTACTGAAAAAACAGACTGATTTCTCCCGTCCTTAGGACAGGAGAACCAGCCTATAAATTCCGAGAGTGGTGACTGCAAGCTGAGCCGAGTGTCAGTCTATGACACTCTTTCACAGCCCAGCGAGTCCAGCCACCCCCCCCTCACTCTCCTCACATACGAGCAGGGAGGAATACAGCTCCTCCTCCTCCTTCCAGTCCCGCCCACACTGTCCCAGCGTGCTGTATCTGAAGAGAGGGGATGTGTGGGCGGGAAATATGAAAATCAGCAGCATTCCAGGCTGTGTGTGAATGATGCCTGAGATTCTAGCGTAGACCATGGGTAAGTGTGTGCACTGCAGACTGCAGTACACTGTAATCACTGAACTGCATTATCTCCATCCCTTCTCTCCCCCATCTGTCTCCCTCCCCCTCTCCTGTTCTTTCAAGACATTCACAATTTACTTTCGCTTTCAGTTAGGCAGGGAATATACGCATCCACAGATTGCAGGAAAGAAACTTGCATGATTCCCCCATCAACACAGACAGTGCTGACAGGGGAATATCCCTCCTGCCCAGCAATTGTATTCCCCCGACAAACAGTGATTATCACTAGTGACTATAGCAACCACTAGTGATAATCATAAGAGAATCTGCTCATTAATGGTTCAAATCTCAGCCAGTTCCTGCTGAACCAGCTGAGATTTAAACTGTCTATGGCTGGTCTTAGCTCTTAGGCAGCCCATACATTGATCCCTTTTTTTCATTCAACTATTAGGTTGAATGAAAAAAAAAGGAAATTATCCAATTCCCCCATCTACACATTATAGGTGGATGGGGGAATGTTCCCAGTGTGGACCAGTGCTGGAACAACCAGAGTTGCTGTCCTGTCCCGGCTATTCACAGCGCTGGTCTCTGTCTCCATGGCAGCGGCGGCAGCACATTGGAACCCAGTGCTGGTTACTTTATGGGGCTGATGTACAGGAGGGCCAGCTCAATTTGTTGTTAGAGATGGGCTGGGCATGTTCAAAATTCCACATGCCAGAGCCTGCCAGAAAGCCCACACTGCACAGCGCTAATCACAGGCAATGAGACATTTCCCGCTCCGCAGCTTCACAGATCAGGAAATGTCTCACTGTCTGTGATTAGCACTGTGGAGTGTCGGCTTCCTTGTGGGAGATCGGGCATGTGGGATTTTAAACACACCCGAGCCCATCTCTATTGGTTGTAGACAGTTGAGCTCCCTGCAGGTTGCTTAGCAGCAGTGGCGCCTTCTCTGACATGCTGATCGGGATGCAATCCAGGTGATGCTCCTAGTCAAATCCTAGTGTTAAATATCAGTGATTTTATTGATCAAAGCCCACACTTTACAGGCATAGAGCCCACATGGCCGCTGAACATACAGTTTATATATATAAATATGTGGTTGTACTCTTGATGCTAATAAATACTGTGTTTATTAGATCTGACTGGGAGCATCACTAGGATCACATCCCGATCAGCATGTCAACAGAGAAGGTTATACAGCATTACTGCTGCTAGGTGACCAGCTGGGGGCTCGGCTCTCTATAACCAATAGTGCCAGCCTTCCCCTGCATACACCCATAATGTCACCAGCACAAAGTCCTAATAGACTGCCGCCGGTGCCAAGGAGACAGATGCCAGACCAGCGCTGTCAATAACAGGGACAGGACAGCTGGGGAACCCCACAGTGGCAGAACACCAGGGCCCGGTGGCAAGACAACCTTTGCAACCCTGATAGTTCTCCCACTGCTTTGGACCCTTATATTTTCTTGGTGTGCTGGTGACATATATCTCTTGTTTTCTGCCACCCTGGTGGGGCCCCAGTATAGTAGGAAGGGAGCTCACTACAGAACATGTGAAAGGGCCCATTGTGGGACCATAGTAAAGGGCCCGAGGATATATATATATTTGCATTTTATAGTTGGCCCCCCTACTTTTGTCCCTGTCCCCCCATGTGCCCCCCCTAAATATGAAAGCTGGAGACGCCACTGGTGCCAAGCAAACTCATTTAATTTCAGGACGTAGCAGTATTAAACCCCAAAACAAAAAACAAAAACAAAAAATGAATACTGTATTTATTGGCGCACTTTTTTACCCTGAAAATAGAGGGTGAACTGTGACTGAGTGTTATACGCAGGGGGCTGTGGAAAGTTTTTTTCCTGAAACTTCCCTCTCAAAGTCGAGGTGCGTGTTATACGCCTGTGCGTGTTATACGCTGATAAATACGGTATATTTCAGTTTACCAATCCTTAATGGAGTTATATGGACGCAGCATACACTTTCATTTTATAACAACAGAATTGTAATGAATAGTTTATTAATTATAAAGACTACTTCCCACTCCTTTTTGAAAATGTAAACTAAATTATTTTTTTATCGTTTTTTTGTCTTCTCTTGTAACTAGTTGTTTTGTGATTGCCTAGAACTGACTGATTACTTTTTATTTTTATGTATTTTTTTTTTATTTTTTTTACATGTTCAAAATAAACTAAAGTAATGGCAACATAAATCGTTATTTTTGACAGTCCATTAAAATCTTTCTTGAAAAATGCTTTTAACCGCTTGCCGACCAGCCGCCGTCATTATACTGCGGCAGTTCGGCTCGTTCCCGCGGACCGTCGTAGCTGTATGTCGGTCCTTTTAAGTGGTAAATCGGGCGCCCGCTGCACAGCAGCGGTGCCGGATAACTCTAAAAAGATTTTTCTGTTTTTGGTGTTATCCGAAACCATGTCGGGCTCTGTTGTGACCACAATTCTTACTTGACGTCCAGAAGTTTATTGTGTTGGCAACAAGTAGCAGCTGTAATTTCATATTTTTTGTTCCATTCAACATTTTAAATGTTCATGTGTGTATCTTTCTATATGGAATACATTTTTTATTTTTATACTCCTTTATACCTCTTTTAATACATCCTGGTTTTGTTCTGGCCCATACCACCCCTGGGGCATTCCCTATACACAATTTCCAATTTGGGATGTGGCAAGATCTCTCAGGATTTCTTTTGAGTTAGTTTCTCCTCCTTCAACCAATTTTCTATCCCCCTACAGTTAGAACACACATTAGGGAACACAGTTGACCCCTTGATCGCCCCCTAGTGTTAACCCCTTCCATGCCAGTGACATTTACACAGTAATCAGTGCATTTTTTATAGCATTAATCGCTGTATAAATGCCAATGGTCCCAAAAATGTGTCAAAAGTGTCCAATATGTCTGCCATAATGTTGCAGTTCCAATACAAATCGCAGATCGCCGCCATTACTAGTAAAAAATTGCATAAATAATAAAAATTGCATAAATCTATTCCCTATTTTGTAGACGCTATAACTTTTGCGCAAACCAATCAATATATGCTTTTTGTGATTTTTATTACCAAAAATATGTAGAAGAAAACATATCTTTTTGAAAAAAAATTGGGGCTATTTATTACAGCAAAAAGTACAAAATATTGTTTTTCAAAATTGTCGCTCTTTTTATGTTTATAGAGCAAAAAAAAAAACACAGATGTTATCAAATATCACCAAAAGAAAGCTCTATTTGTGGGAACAAAAGGCCAATTTTGTTTGGGTACAACGTCGCACGACCGCACAATTGTCAGTTAAAGTGACGCAGTGCCGAATCGCAAAAAATGCTCTGGTCATTGAGCAGCCAATTCTTCCGGGGCTGAAGTGGTTAAAAAATTTTGAGTTCTACCTGTCTGCTGGTCATCTCTTTCCACAACTTCTTGAATTCCCTGCATGCTTTGCAGCTTTAGAAATCATAAAAGGGGCCATGCTTGAAACAAATAGAACTCCTAAAGAAACAAAGCTGCTAGCCTGATATTCTTGTAAAACAAACATAACATCCAAACAAACTATTAAAAGCAGTGCTAAATCCCCCAAATATACAATGAATGTATAGTAACCAATCATACTGATGGTATGACAATCATCATCAGTGAATATATAAACACAACAATTAAATATAAACCAAAGTACATGTGCCTTTACATTACAATACTATTTCAGTTAGTGTACAGAGAAAGTCCAAATACACCGATACAAAAGTCTAATGTGGTAATAATGTGAACCACTTATCACAGTGCACACTCTTCCATAAAATGTTCGACCATTACACCATGCCCCAATGATAGATAAAAGACTTGCCAAAACACCATGACCCTTGAAAAATATATATTTTTTAAATTTTGACTATAGATACTCTTTAATTGTGGTGACTGCATTTACTTTTTGTGATGATCTGGTTAGTAGCACACTTCTGTTGTAGAGTGTCGCCACTCCACTGGAGGAGAGGCTAGTGTTGTATACCCAAAAATTTTGTTTAAAAAAAAAAAAACCTGCAAAACAAAGGCATAATGAGCTAGTATGACTAGCATACTAGCTCATTATTAATTGTTTACCTTAGATCAAAGCCCTCCTCGTCTCCCCCTCCGGCCACAGACATCTCTCTGGAAGGTTACTTCCGGGTATCGCCGCTCCGGTGCGGTGATTGGCCGGAGCGGCAAAGACGTCACTCTGCGCATGCGCGCGGGAGCTGTCAAAGCCGGCATTGCCGGTTTTATGAATGGCTATTCTCAGTGCGCCTGCGCCGTTGTCTACAGCACGCATGCGCCGTAGACATCGGTGCATTCTTTGTGGCAAATATCTCCTAAACCGTGTAGGTTTAGGAGATATTGCAAACACCTATAGGTAAGCCTTAATCTAGGCTTACCTGTAGGTAAAACATGTCAGGAAGGGTATACAACCGCTTTAAGGCCCATACACATGATCAGGAAATCGGACAAAAAAAATACCTCTTTTGAAGCAATCGCATGATAATCTGATGGTTAGTACATACCTTTCGAGAGCTAATTACAAGAGTACATCCAATATTATCCGAAGGGGTAAAACACAATTTTTTTTCTCGTACGATACTAGATCGTAAGATTTTCATTTAATCAGTACAGTCTTCGGCCAAAAATACATTGCAAATACAATACATGACATCACTATAAAAAAAAAACAAAAAAACTGGACGGTCATTTGTCCAATAATCTCATCGTGTGTAGGAGGCATTAGAAATGCTATCAGATTTACATGCACTTGAAAGCTGATCTTTGTAAGCACACCCGTCAATACTTTGAACCAAACAATAACATTAAACAAATGTAGTCAATGGAATAGGAAATATTACATGTGAATGTTATATGTTAATCCAACCAGCCAGTAGGTGGAGCTTTCTCATGTGTTTTACCTTTGGGTCTTTGATGTAAATTCTGTTTTATACAGAGGCTGAAATGTGCACACTCAGAATGAGTTAAAACATTGATTCATCCCTACCTTTCACCCTCCCTCAGTATGTCTTCATCAGAGGTTTCACTCAGAGACATAAGGAAGATAGCCTATGCACTTTATTTTTAGAAAGAAAAAAAATCAAAACCATAATGCTCTCATAATTTTTTGTCATTAGTTTAAATGTTTATTTGTAAAACAGAGCTTGTATACACAGTAATAAATATACAAAACATCAGTTTAAAACCATGTAAATATAAAAAGAACCCAAAAAAGACTGAAGTCGGCTTACTGGATTGGGTGGCTGTTCAGCTGGGCCTAGTCAGTCCATTGGAAGCAGTGTAAAACTTTAAGTGATTGTAAAGGGAAAAAAAAATATTTTAAGAAAATTACAAACATTTTATACTTACCTGCTCTATGCAGTGGTTTTGCACAGATCAGCCCTGATCCATCCCCCTCTTCTCAGTCCCCCCCCCCCCCCCCAGGCTCTGTTGCTCTCACCCTTGTCGAGTGCCTCCATAGCAAGCCGCTTGCTGTGGGGGCACTCGTGCATGCACGCTCCTGAGCTGGCGCTCTGCGTCCATAAGACAAAAAAGAACGTCTCAGCCCCCGCTTCTGTCTCATTGGCTGTGATTGACAGTAGCAATGGCTCCTGCTGCTGCATCTCATCCAATCAGAAGGGAGAGACCCAGGAGAGCCTTGTCTCGTACACATCACTTGATCAAGATCGGGCTTAGGTAAGCATTAGGGGGTGCTAATGGGGGAGCTGCACACTGAACGTTTTTCACCTTCATGCATAGAATGCATGAAGGTAAAAAACCTTCAAAGTTTACAACCACTTTAAGGCTGCTTTCACACTGACGTTTTTGCTATGCTTTTATCTGGCTAATAACGCAACAAAAACGCAATCACTGGACTCTTCACACCACTGCGCTGCAGGTGCAGTGCATTTTGAAAAGTCCTGCACGCTGCATGTTTGGTGCGGTTTTCAAAACTGCACAAAAACACAGATACCAACTGAAATGAATAGAGAACACGTCAAAAATGCACCTGTCACATTTTTGCTGCGTTTTTTAGTCATGTGTCCAAGTTTCACAGGTAGCAAGAATGCATATGCGTTTTTACTGTGTTTTTGCAACTTATTCAGCTGCCAGGTTCTCCTTATTATGATCAATTAACACCCTATCTTTGGAATAATGTGCGTAGGCTTTTTAAATACAGTTTCTCACAAAAGTGAGTACACCCCTTATATTTTTGAAAATATTTTATTATATCTTTTCATGTGACAACACTGAAGAAATTATACTTTGCTACAATGTAAAGTAGTGAGTGTACAGCTTGTATAACAGTGTAAATTTGCTGTCAACTCAGAATAACTCAACACACAACCATTAATGTCTAAACCACTGGCAACAAAAGTGAGTGCACTCCTAAGTGAAAATGTCCAAATTTGGCGCAATTAGCCATTTTCCCTCCCCGTTGTCATGTGACTCGTTAGTGTTACAAGGTCTCATGTGTGAATGGGGAGCAGGCATGTTAAATTGTGTTTTCACTCTTACTCTCTCATACTGGTCACTGGAAGTTCAGCATGGCACCTCATGGCAAAGAACTCTCTGAGGATCTGTAAAAAGAATTGTTGCTCTACATAAATATGGCCTAGGCTATAAGAAAATTGCCAAGACCCTGAAACTAAACTGCAGCAAGGTGGCCAAGACCATACAGCAGTTGAACAGGACAGGTTTCACTCAGAACAGGCCTCGCCATGGTCGACCAAAGAAGTTGAGTGCACGTGCTCAGCGTCATATCCAGGGGTTGTCTTTGGGAAATAGACAGCAGTGCTGCCAGAATTGCTGCAGAGGTTGAAGGGGTGGGGGGTCAGCCCATCAGTGCTCAGACCATATGCCACACACTGCATCAAATTGGTCTGCATGGCTGTTGTCCCAGAAGGAAGCCTCTTCTAAAGATGATGCACAAGAAAGCCCGCAAACAGTTTGCTGAAGTCAAGCAGACTAAGGACATGGATTACTGGAACCATGTCCTGTGGTCTGATGAGACCAAGATAAACTTATTTTGTTCAGATGTTGTCAAGCGTGTGTGGCAGCAACCAGGTGAGGGGTACAAAAACAAGTGTGTCTTGCCTACAGTCAAGCATGGTGGTGGGAGTGTCATGGTCTGGGGCTGCATGAGTGTTGCCAGCACTGGGGAGCTACAGTTCATTGAGAGAACCATAAATGCCAACATGTACTGTGACATACTGATGCAGAGCATGATCCCCTCCCTTTGGAGACTGGGCCACTGGGCAGAATTCCAACATAAAGTGACCCAAAACAGACCTCCAAGACAGCCACTGACTTGCTAAAGAAGCTGGGGGTAAAGGTGATGGACTGGCCAAGCATGTGTCCAGACCTAAACCCTTTTGAGCATCTTTGGGGCATCCTCAAATGGAAGGTGGAGGAGCGCAAGGTCTCTAACATCCACCAGCTCCGTGATGTCGTCATGGAGGAGTGGAAGAGGACTCCAGTGGCAACCTGTGAAGCTCTGGTGAACTCCATGCCCAAGAGGGTTAGGACAGTGCTGGAGAAATAATGGTGGCCACACCAGTAGTGTATTTAGGTTTTGTGCTGCCCTAGGCCTGACTAAACTTGTGCACCCCCTAATTTAAATATGACCCACCCCTTCCTGTCAAGGCCACACCCATTTCTGTTTAAGACCCAGCATGAAATTTTCGAGGGGGGACACTAGTTCTGAGGGCCTGGGTCGGGGGGCAATGGATTCCCTTAATTTGCATAGATTTCCTCTCACTTCCTGTTTGGCTATGGGGCAGGAAGTGAAGGGAAATCTCTGCAATGGGATAGGGATGGTAAAAAATAAACTGACAGGGGCCATAACCCTCCCTTACGCTATCCAAAATGAAAAAAAAAAAAAAGTGTTGCCTATAGTTCTACTTTAAGCACAAATTTCTGATAATTTTATGGAGAGGACTAAGAAGATATAACAATGCCAATGGTGTAGCAGAAAACATATAGCACAGTGAGTAAGGTTTGTGGTCCAGGATGATAGGACAGTCAAAATTAGAAGCAGCCCCCCCCCCACAGTTGCGGAATGCCGGCCGCCCACATACCGGAAGCAGTGCAGCCGCTTTTTGGGGGCGCTAGACTAATTTGCCTCTCAGCCCAGTCCTCCCCATAAGACTGGCGCTACACTAACAGTGTAGTGCAAGCCGGCGGGGACTCTTTCCGTGCTGCCCCCCTGCAAAGTGCTGCCCTGGGCCTTGTTTTCCTAGGCCAGGATACAGCATTGGGCCACACAAAATATTGACACTTTGGGCCCAATTTGGACATTTTCACTTATAGTTGTACTCACTTTTGTTGCCAGTGGTTTAGACATTAATTGCTTTATGTTGAGTTATTTTGAAGCGACAGCAAATTTACACTGTTATACAAGCTGTACACTCACTACTTTACATTGTAGCAAAGTGTAATTTCTTCAGTGTTGTCACATGAAAAGATATAATAAAATATTTACAAAACTGTGAGGGGTGTACTTACTTTTGTGAGATACTGTACATTGGCTATGCAAGTCATTTTGGCCATGCAACTTATACAATTGAAATATTTTTTTAGGGGTTTTAGGGCAACTGTACATATGGCAAAAACCATTAACTTACTGTCTCCACCCATGCCCTCCACATCAACATTGCCCATTGGCTTGGCTTTACCTGCATTACTAGTGTAGCGGCCTCACCCCTCTCCCTTGCTTTATCGGTTATATGGCTGTTGTCTAGGGGTACCTGGGAGAGAGAGATGATGCACACCACGGCCCATGTCCTCCATAACTAAGAGGTGAAGGCCAGAAGATTGGGCTTTTGTGTAGGTGTCCTAGAGTCAAGTCCAGTCCTTCGTCCCTGACTCCTTTGCTTTAGTAACCCAAGTTCCACACAGTGAATAGGTACAACTCAGTTTTATTCTTCTTGCCAAGCAATAAAACAATCTTTCTTCTTTGGAAAATGGGGACAGATCGAGGCACAATCCTTTCCCTTCTTGCTGCTGCCCACTGTGCTGTCACCAGTGGTGAATAGTCACTGCCACTGACTAGGTAATATAGAACGTGGATTACCTTCGCTCACCTTGCCCCTGTCAGAGGAAGAAATCCGTCCAAGGGAGAAATGGAGGCCTCTCCGTCACCAGCGATGCCGCGCCGGGCTCTTCGGAGAAGTTACTGCGCACCAGTCCTCACAAACTCAGACACGGGCACCCAAGGAGTTAGGGTCCCCTCAGATTCCTCCACCCTCGCGGAACTCAGTCGAAGGTACTGAGCCCCAGGCATCCGCCATAGTACCTCACCCCAGGCTAAAGGTGCCTGAGATGGACTCCATCTCCGCTCCGGCTAGGCCAAGGCCACCTAGGCCCGGAACGCCAGCACCCAAGCTAAAGGTGCCTGGGTGCGGCCGCGTCCTCCAACTCTCTGCCCCCAAGGTCAGAGCGTCTGCCCCTTTTATGACCTCTCCCTTTGCGTCACAGCGGGTTCCCCGCCCCGCTGTACCAGCTCCAGGGGAGGACAAAAAGGCACAGTTTGCGGTGTGAGTTCAACTCCGGCCCAAGGCAACAACGCCACCTGTAGGCCCCAAGGAACCCCACACCACCAGAGTCCTCACATAAATTCAAACACCCGCTACACTAGTGACCGTATAGGAAATGCATGCACCTTTCTGGCACACATAGAATCATAGCTTTCCACATCATGACCAGTGTGGCACTTTTGATGAGTAGGGTAAAGGGGATATAGGATTTTTGCCATGTGCAATTATATCCTTCAAAGACTATGTTAGCAGACACCTTGCATTTTTCTCCACTTCTGAGCATTTTTAATGCAGACAGATATCGGGGCCTCATCAAACCTGTCTCAAATATATCTTGGCTGAGCAGTCTGAAATTGTGAATTATATTCTTGTGTAAGTGCAGATAACATGATTAAGGATATATAATTTGGCAGGATTAAATGTCGGCTTTAGGAAATATGTTACATTTTCCTTAATTAGGTTTGAAATGATATTTAAGGGTATTATATACATTTACTGTTTTGCTAAAACAAATATTCTTGGCATTTATCATACATTTGTTGTTTGCTGTTTTTTACAGTTTTCAATACTTGCATATAAAAATTCTATAATTTAGAGACTATATGGTTACAACTGACCTCCAATGAACAAAGTTACTGCTAGTTTTGTACCTTGTTGTTATTTACGCTAAAGTAGAACTAAAGGCAAAACTTTTTTTCATTATGGATAGAGTATGGAAGGATTTTAACCACTGTCAAGTTTTTTTTTGGGCTTTTTTTTGTGCCATCTGTGTCCTGTTGGGAAGTTTTCACTTCCTGTCATATAGTCAAAAAAGAAAGAGGGAGGAAAGACTTCAAAAGTGAGGTTTTTCTGGTTGTCACATTGAACCAAAACCAAAAAACAAATGAATGTGGGCTCCACCCCTCCTCTACTTTATTTGGTATAATGTCTAAAAAAAAATACCCAAAAGAGAGAGATAGTCTAAAAAATTCTGACAGCTCCCAAAAACACCAATATCTGTATTTTTCATAAAATACATGAATTCATACACATAGGACACTTGGACACACACAATTATATTAAAAACAGCCAGCTACCCAAACTCTTCAAGAATAAAGATATTGGTGTTTTTTCAATTGGGAGCTGTCAGCATTTTTTTAGACCAAGTATCTCTCTCCTTTGGGTTTTTTGAGATATTATACCAATAAAGTAGAGGAGGTGGTAGAGCCCACATCCATTTGTTCTTGGCTTTTGTGGCTCCCCCACCATACAAAAATATGTAAAATACAGACCCAGCGGGATTGGGTTTGGGCTTTTTCATTATCTGGTTGTGACCAGAACTAGTATCCACTTTGGAAGATTTTTTCTGCCTGATCTGGTGACCATTCAAAATGTAAGATGTTCTTTCATTTTTAGTGATGAGGGTAAACAGGGCAAACACGGAGTGAGAATCTCCCCAACAGTGGCACCGACAGCAATAAAAACTCGACTGGTGTTCTAATCTCTCATCATGCTATCCAAAACAAAAAGAAAAAAAAGTTCCGCCTTTAGGTACAGTGGATATAAAAAGTCTACACACCCCTGTTAAAATGTCAGGTTTCTGTGATGTAAAAAAAAATAGACAAAGATTAATCATTTCAAAACTTTTTTCATCTTTATTGTGACCTATAAACTGTACAGCTCAATTGAAAAACCAAATGAAATCTTTTAGGGGGGAGGGGGAGTAAAAATAAAATAAAATAATGTGGTTGCATAAGTGTGCACACCCTCTTATACATGGGGATGTAGCTGTGTTCAGAATTAAGCAATCACATTCAAACTCATGTTAATCAGGAGTTAGTACACACCTGCCATCATTTAAAGTGCCTCTGATTAAGCCCAAATAAAGTTCAGCTGTTCTAGTAGGTCTTTCCTGACATTTTCTTAGTAGCATCCTACAGCAAAAGCCACGGTCTGCAGAGAGCTTCCAAATTATCAGAGGGATCTCATTGTTAAAAGGTATCAGTCAGGAGAAGGGTACAAAAGAATTTCCAAGGCATTAGATATACCATGGAACACAGTGAAGACAGTCATCATCAAGTGAAGAAAATATGGCACAACAGTGACATTACCAAGAACTGGACGTCCCTCCAAAATTGATGAAAAGACGAGAAGAAAACTGGTCAGGGAGGCTGCCAAGAGGCCTGCAGCAGCATTAAAGGAGCTGCAGGAATATCTGGCAAGTACTGGCTGTGTGGTACATGTGACAACAATCTCCCGTATTCTTCATATGTCTGGGCTATAGGATAGAGTGGCAAGACGGAAGCCTTTTCTTACGAAGAAAAACATACAAGCCTGGCTAAATTTAGCAAAAACACATCAGAACTCTCCCAAAAGCATGTGGGAAAATGTGTTATGGTCTGATGAAACCAAAGTTGAACTTTTTGGCCATAATTCCAATGTGATATGTTTGGCTCAAAAACAACACGGCACATCACCAAAGAACACCATACCCACAGTGAAGCATGGTGGTGGCATCATCATGCTTCAGGCTGTTTTTCTTCAGCTTAAAAAGGGGCTTAAGTGGTTAAGAGTGTGCACACGTATGCAACCATATTTTTGTATTTTTTACTTTCCTCCACCTAAAAGATTTCATTTGTTTAACTGGGTTGTACAGTTTATAGTTTACAATAAAGGTGGAAACATTTCTGAAATTATTTATGTTCGTCTAATTTTTGACATCACAGAAACCTGACATTTTAACAGGGGTGTGTAGACTTTTTATATCCACTGTAAACTTTTAAAGTGTCGCTAAACACATATTATAATAATAAAACTATCAATAAATGCTGTATTACATGCTGTTCATGCTCACTCAGTCACTATGGGATTTGTTTTCTGTGTTCTACAAAAAAACCTGGTTGATCCTACTGTTCTCTATCTTTCCCTTTTGTCCAAGTTCCCAATGCAGCTAGGGCTTTTGCAAAGCAGTGTTGGCAGCCCTGCACATGCTCAGTTTTCAGCGTGTTTCTATGGTGAGCATTCCCTTCCTATCACATCTGAGCAGCCCATGTGACTATAGAGTCACACATGTTGGCTTACAGTGGGGAAAATAATTATTTGGTTCCCTGCAGATTTTATAAGTTTATCAATTAAGATAAAACAAAAGAAAGCCCCAGTAGTAGTGCTTTAGTCTCTAAGTGACCCCAAATAGAAAAAAAAATAATAAATATGTAATAATGAAATTAAAGCGGAACTTTTTTTTTTCATCTTTCAATCTATTAAATCGTCTGCCCTTGTTGTTTTAACTTTGGATAGTAAAACATGTTTTTTTTTCTGCCAGTAAATGCCTGATACAGTCCACTTCCTGTTTCTTGTCTGGTCATTAGCCTAGGCTTATGACATCATGCCCAGCTCTCTCTCACTCTTGTGAGAGTTTGCCAGGAAGGGTGAGTCATAAGAGGGCCAATGAGAGCTGCAGAGCTGGAGGTGTCCAGGTGTGCCTCTGTGTGTGTAAATCCAGGAAGTGAACATGCAGCAGCTTCAGATGCCCACAGTTAAAATGGTTGCAGCCAGACTCATTGAGGGGAGATTTCTGCAGCATATTTGGGAAGTACAGAATCACAGTATATATAAAATAATATGCAAAGTGGTTGGAGGGAAGCTTCAGAATGGTAAAGATGTTTTAATTACAAATTATGTGAGCAGACTGCAGTTCCTCTTTACGTCATGTCTGGGAAAGGCTCTGAGATTTAAGGTATAGATAGGGTTAAAAAAACACTAGTGCAGTCTTCAATTTTGGTCTTATCTGACCACAGCACTTTCTCCCAATCTTTCTCTGAATCATTTGGATGTTCATTGGCATGACTATACATGTGCCTTTTTTGAGGAGGCGGGCTCTGGAGGAAGAAAAATGCTGACTATGACCCTAAGAACACCATCCCTACAGTCAAGCACAGAGGTGGAAACATGATGCTTTGGGGCTGTTTATCTGCTATAGGTACAGACTTACTTTGCTGCATTGAGGGGCCAATGGACATGCCCATGTATTGTAAAATTTTGGATGAGCACCTTCTTCCCTCAGCCAGAACACTGAAGATGGGTCATGGATGTGTCTTTCAGCATGACAATGGCCCAAAACATACTACCAAGGAAACAAAGGAGTGGCTAAAAAAAAAGCACATTAAGGTCATGAAGTGGCCTAGCCCGTCTCCAGACCTTAATCCTATAGCAAATTTATGGAGGGAGCTGAAACTTTGAGTTGCCAAGTGACAGCCAAGAAGCCTTAAGGATTTAGAGAAGAAGAGTGGACCGAAATCCCGCCTGAGATGTGTGCAAACCTGGTCACCAACTACAAGAATTGTCTTACCTCTGTGCTTGCCAACAAGGGTTTCTCCACCAAGTACAAAGTCATGTTTTGCTTGGGGATCAAATACTTATTTTACTTACTGAACTGCAACTCCGTTTATAACATTTGTATCATGTGTTTTTATTGGATTTTTGGTTGAAATTCTGTCTCTATATTTAAAATACACCTATGATAAAAATATAGAACCTTTATTTCTTTGTAAGTGGGCAAACTTACAAAATCTGCAGGGGACCAAATAATTATTTTCCTCACTGTATACACAGTGGTAAATGACAGCTCACGCCCTCCCTCCTCCGTGCCCTCTAACCAGCTAAGCACAATAGGGTGGGATATTACATGTAGATTGATGGAGGCCTCACCTCCCTCTTATTCTAAGACGCAGGCTGGAGGGGCAGTTTTTTTGTTTTGTTATTTTGAACATGTTACCAGCAGCAGAAGACTTGAAGCTCCTCCTGCTTATGTTTCGCTGCAGGCAGGCTTGAAAATAGCTGTGTTATGTGACAGCTGTATATCAAGTAGGAAAAGGGTACTTGGATGTTTTTTTATTAAAATAATTACAATGCCATCATCCATATACAGAATGAGAAGGGACAATGTAAATTAAACAGTGTGTGTTTAGTATCACTTTAACATCACTTTGTACATTACTTTCCTATGTAATAATTCTGTAGAATATTTACCTTATGGAAATATGCTTAGTAATTGCATGCAATATAGAAACATATTAGACAGGTGAAATATTTAATTTCCATTTTGTTCAGTGCTTCTTTTTTTCTCTCTTCCAATATTGTTTGATACAATTGGATATTACATTACGGAATGGTAATCAAAGAGAGTATCATATAACTGCAGAAATACCCACATGATGGCCATTTATTTCCATCTTGGCAGATTTCACCAGAGTGTGAGTAACAGTTTGGTCATCTTGACAGTGGTAATAGTGCAATAGAGTGAACACACAGGTGATTTACTAAAACTGTAGAGTGTAAAATCTGGTGCAGCTGTGTATGGTAGCCAATCAGTTAATCTAACTTCAGCTTGTTTAATTAAGCTTTGACAAAAAAATAAAAAAAATAACCTGGAGCTGCACCAGATTTTGCACTCTCCAGTTTTAGTAAATCAACCCCATAGAGTAGCTTTCCCTGGAGTCTATTGTATAAAAAAAAACAAGAAAGGCAAATCCATGCACATAGCCCTGGAACAGACCAGAGATCAAATATTGAAGAAATTTTCCAGACAAGCTAAGGTCAGTGCCAAATCTATACATGACCAGAACATAGCATGAAAAAACAGACCTAGGTAATCAATAAACTGTCCTGGAACCAGAGCATACGTCAAGGAAACCATTTGCTTGCCTCAGCATGCACTTGAACTTATAGAAGTTGCCTTCCTTTTTATAGGAAGTTTTTATTTTTTCAAGACTCACCAATACACAGGCTTTATGCCATTCCTATACTTGAACAAGGTTTCTGTGGGCATAGAGGAACCAAAGACCAAGGATCATGCACTGATCAGAAAATCAGGAGACTATGGCCCCTTTCACACAGACGTTCCGTATGTCCGTTTTTCATCCATCCGTTTTCGAGTAAAAAACGGACATACATGTATCCCTATGGGATAGCGGATGAACATCCGCTGACATCCGACGACATCAGTCTCCGCTATGGTCCGTTTAGCATGACGGAGGAAAATCCTACTTTTCCATCCATCTGCGGATCAGATCAGATGAAAACGGACAGACGGTCCGTTTTCATCCGATCCCCCCATAGAGGAAAGCGGCGATCCGACCGCTCCTTTTCTGCACAGTGTGCAGAGACGGACAAGTCATCCGCAGGCTCAGCGGGGATCAACGGAGCGTTCTCCGCTGAGCAAGCGGATATTCACGGGGCGGATCATGACAGGATCCGCCCGTGTGAAAGAGCCCTAAATATGCTTAAGCAATAAGGACAAACACCTGAGCACAAATGACAGAGAAATAAACATACAAATGCAAAAAGACAGTGAGGTACATAGGCTCCTGCTGCTGTCAGTCAAATCCTGGGAGCAGGGGGCATGGCTAAGCCGGTCTGTGTGCATCAGCACTGGTGCCCCCTTAGCACACGAAAGGAGAAATGGACAGCATCAGCAGGAGACTCCAACTGAGGAGGTAAGGAACCACTCTGTGCAATACCATGTCACAGAGCAGGTAAATATAACATATTTTTATCTTTACCTAAAAATAGCTTTACAATCACTTTAACAGAAAAAATGAAAATAGATGCCAATTGGTTGCAATGCACAGCTCAAGAGTCTGTCTGTTCCAGTTCTGAAGAATTCCTTCCAATGTATTTTAAAGGGGTTGTAAGGGTTTGTTTCTTTTTTTTTTTTCTTTAAATAACAAACATGTCATACTTGCTTCCTCTGTGCAAGCGTTTTGCACAGAGCGGCCCCGATCCTCCTCTTCTGGGATCCCTCAGGGGCGCTCCTGGCTCCTCTACTTTTCGAGTGCCCCCACGGAGAGCCGCATTCCATGGGGCCATTCCTGCGGGCGCACTCCCGAGTCCAGCCACTGCGTCCATTGACACAGACAGCAGACTCGGCCCTGCCCGCTGGAACGATCGGGTTCAGGTGGGTAAAAGCGAGCCTCTGGGGGGTTGCTGCACTACAGAAGGTTTTTCACCTTAATGCATAGAATGCATATGACGCCCAGTTAGGATAACTGAACCAACGCCCGGCCGCCATTCTGTTATAGGCCGGGCGGGAAGTGGTTAATTTCCTCCTGGAACGTTCTTCGCTTATGTTTTGTCACATTGACGAAATTACCTAAGAAACATATAAGGATTAACATGTTAGAACAGAGTCAAGCACTAAGGAGTATAATAGCACTGTACAGCTTAAAAGTAATGATAAAAATAATAATTTTCAAATATCAATATCAAGATTACTCCATTTTGTGTTGTCTCATCATTTTCCAACAAAGGACATTGTCTTCCTATTTCTAGGTCAGTGTGGTGACATTGGCAGTACCTTATGAATTGGCTTAAGGGTGCTATTTCTGTGATGTGCAGACCTGTATAATACCATTTACACAGCGCTTCATTTACATACTATTTTAAGCTAAAGTTTTGCAAGAAGTGTCGCACATCATGTACAGCTGAATTAATCAGATGGGCTGCTTTAACAGAATCTCTTAAAGCCCAGAGGAGTCAGCATTTTTTGAACAAACCATACACCTAAAATAAACATATACAATAAACGCAAAGTATATACATTTAACATTTATGCACTGTATGATGTAAGAATATGTTTACGTAAATGTTTTATTTTAGTGTTGCTATCTTAAAACAAAATATTATCATCTCTTCCTTACAAATCAAAAGAAGGGCACCACTGACAATAATATGTACCGTATGTACTCGAGTATGAGCCGACCTGAGTATAAGCCGAGGTACCTAATGTTACCACAAAAAACTGGGAAAACTTACTGACTCGAGTATAAGCCGAGGGTGAGAATGCAGCAGCTACTGTAAGTGGAAGAGGGTCAACAATGCCCATTTGCATGCCTCACTGTGCCCATTGCAACCTCACTAAGCCAATTGTCACTGTGCCCAACCTCACTCTGCCCATTGCCACCTTACTGTGCCCATCCTCACTGTGCCCCTAAAATTTTAATTGTACCTGAAATTGAGAGGCTGCGAGCATCCATTCATTGTTTAAAACTTGCGGTCTCTTCCTGGTCCCTTCCGTGATAGGCGTTTCTAAGCAGGCACAGTTCCGTCTATCACAAACGTTCTCTCATCCTCAGTTTCCCAGCAGACACTGTGTTCAGTGTTCCGTCAATCATGGGCATCCTCTTGTCCGAGGATGAAAGGGCGTCCGTGATTGGCGGAACACTGAACACAGTGTCTGCTGGGATGGGTGAAGATGAGAGAACTATTTATGGATGGGGTATGGCGCTGCTCACTGGCCCTAAACTAGGGCCAGTAGTGGTGATATATTGTGTCCAATTTATAAGTGTAGTAAATGCTCAATGCAATCGTGCCCATAATAAATGCTTGTCCCTAATGAGGTATAAATACCAGAGACACAGCACAGGTGTCAAAAACTGTGAAATAATGCAACGTGAGTGCCAAAGGATGTCTCATAAGTTACATCACGTGTCCTTCACCATCAAGTGCATCATGGCTAATCATGGGCAATAAAAATCAACAAGTGAGCAGGCTAAAAAACAACATACAAAAAATAATAATAAATAAATCCTGTGAGAAATTGTGAATATATAAAAAAACTTTAGAACCAATGTGCTATGCCTAAAGCAGAGGCACTCGTGTATAATAGAGTCTGAGTGGCTAACCACTAAACATAAAGTCTATGGTGAAAAATAGACTTGGTGATGAAATAACACAAGAAACAGCAAACGGCAATCCTCTTCATCTAAATAGCTGGTGTGGGCTCTGATCTTCAGTTATGCAGACAATTCATCCCCCACATGTGTCCCCACTCACCAGCTCCCTTCACCCCTGCAGGGGTAAACAGCGTGAAAAAGGAGGGTTCCGGACCACTTTCCAGGGATCTCCACACATGCAAGGAGAGGTGTCGGCGGTGTCTCTCGGTTTGACTTGCTGCAGCTTCCTCAGTGAGTTCACTTCCCGTGGGTAGGACTTCCAGTTACCAGCGAACGGCAGAGGCCAGTAGACGCGGCGTGCATTCCAGCTGGACTTCCGGGTAAGATTAGCGTGGTGTGCGTACTGCGTGGCTCCGCCTTATGCGTTTCGTCACAGGACTTCGTCTAGAGGCGGTACCACCATACGACACTTCCACGCTTAAGAGCAAGAGCGTCACTTTTGACCCGCCCACTCCCTCCGGGCCATCAAATTAATCCAGTCAGTGACGGGGGCGGAGGTCAATAACCTGGCCCTCATTGGATGGGTACATTGGATATGCAAATAATAAATTACTAAATAATTGCATCCCGGGATATGTGTACTATCGTGACGCTCTGGCTCCATACATACATATACAGATTAGGATGAGAGAACGTTCGTGATAGGCGATTCTCAGCAGACACAGTTCCGCCTATCACGGAAGGGACCAGGAGGAGACCGCGAGATTTAAACGATGGACGCCCGCAGCCTCTCCATATTTTTCAGGTACACTGACTCGAGTATAAGCCGAGGGGGGCACTTTCAGCCCAAAAAAAGGGCTGAAAATCTCGGCTTATACTCGAGTATATACGGTAGTAATTCTAGTTTTATATTGTGCGCTGAACACTGAAAAGTTGAACATGTACTGCATGTACTCACTATTTAAGCATTGGGATGCTTATGAGGTGACTTGAATGCCATCTTAGATGTATTCGATTGGATCAATTACTGTTGAGTCATACCATTTTCAAACTTTTATAGGTGTCACCCCTGACAGGTGACATGGGCTCCCCCAAGGCACAAAGGCTAAGTGCCAGCTGGTCTTCACCAGAGCTCCTAAGGATGGAGATGGGCCAAGAGCCCAAGTGGCACTGGGCTACTTTGCTGGGAGCCTACACCAGATAGTAGTCCTGGGATTTGCCACACCAAGGCTACAATGTGGAGACAAAAGACTAGAATTTAGTTGGGATCAAGTGAGGGGCATGGCAGGTGGAGAGCAGGGGGTAGTGAGATAGTCTGGGTTGGCAATGAATAGCAGTAAACTAGGCTGGAGATGAGATAGTAGTTGAGTTCAGGCAGGGGCCTTGGCAGGCAATGAGCAAAGATTAGTCAGGAGATTGGGGTCAGCAGTGAAGGAGACGGTAGAAAAGGCAGAAGACAAGAGAATGATGAGGACATCTGGGTCAGCAACACAGGTAACTGTCTTCAGTATTATAGCTCTTGCTCACAGGTAGCTGGTTTGAAGACACAGCACCAGCCACTTTAGAGGCTGGAGCTTAAATACCCTTTTGGTCAAAGGACACATCCAGCATCATTTCAAGGAACTTTGGATGTCCTGCCAGGGATTCTGCAAGTCTTTGGCAGGGATTCTGAAAGGGTTGTAACACCAACAGATTGCAAAGAATTTTAGAAATTAAGACTTTAGCTCAAAACTATATGGAAATGCCCCCAATATTTCTACATCCGTGTGCCAATCTAGTTGTGTGTTTTTACAGAAGGTATTTTAGATGGATGTGAAGAAACAAGTTTTAGGACTCGACCTTGTAGTAGATCAATACACTACACAACTGATTAAACAATATGATGGTGTCATATTGTAATAATGGGTTGCTGAAGTTTTGCAACATGACCGTAAATAACTATATAAAAGTGCCATAAATCGTGCAAACTAGTTTGTAAATAAAACATCTGTTTTGTATAAGTACAGCCCTTTAATGCTTCAGACCTAAACAAATAGCTTTTTTTTTCTGCAAGGTCTGACAATTTTTTACAGTAAAAAATCAAGTGAAACAAGTAAGGTTATCTGGAATTGTTATTAAAGTATCATAATTCATATGATACAAAATGTCAACATTGTTGATATTTTTTAACGGTAAACCATTTTGTAATCATCGCCTCCAATGTAGCTGGCTTTCAGATGCTGTTCCTGGTATCATTGTGATTAATGGTTCTCCATTGGAGTGAAAAAAACACTGTTTGAAAAATCCTTGAGCTACTTTGATAATCTTGTGAAACAACTTACTCTTTGAACTACACTGTAGCTGATATTAGCTAAGTTTTAATTAAGTGGTGAGTAATAAATCATATTAATAGTTTATTTTATGTATCAGAGTCAGCCACTCCTCCTTTATTGACAGAATGGAGTATTGTTAGAATACGTATTTTAGCACTGCTTCTGTAGGTCTAGCAAGGTAGTTTGTAGAGTACATATTTTTTCAACTTACTAAACATTTTCTGACAGCTGTTGTCTCACAGCTGACTCCTCCTTTCAGTGCAATGTTGAGAGTCAGAGTCAGCCGCTCCTGCCCCCTCCCTAACCCAGTTCTCCAGTCAGTGATGGAGGAGCAGGGCAAAGACAGTCACTGCTTTCTTCTCTGAGCAGACCAGTAACTGAGCTATCAATCTTGGACCCCGTAAACACTATTAGAAATACTGCAGATTTTTGTCTTCAGATTTACCAAACCATATAATATGAGACCCCATAAACACTATACAACTTTTGTTGTCTGATTTCCTTTAGATTTAAAAAAAACGATGTAGTGCCAGGGCCTGCCTGATAGCATACACATCGCAACTCTTAAAGCGGAGTTCCACCCAAAAGTCGAACTTCTGCTTTAAGCACTCCTTGCCCCCTGACATGCCACATTTGGCATGTAATTTTTTTGGGGGGGGAGTGTGCACCCTCTTTTTAGTGGGACTTCCTGTCCCATTTCCTACTTCCTTTCTTCGGCCGCCTAGGCGACTCCTCCTCTCGCCCTAGGCGGCTCCTCTCTGCCAGTGATCTTCTGGGACACAACTCAGGTTCCAGAAGATTGGCTGGCCAATAGGAGAGCGCAGCACGACTCTTGAATGCGCAGTGCGCGCCCACCTGTGAAGCCGTAAGCTGTCACAGCTGGGTGCCCACAGTTACTATGACGGCGACGAGGAGAGGAGGGGGAGAGGAGCGAGCCTCCAGGCGGCCGCATCGCTGGACCGTGGGGCAGGTAAGTGTCGGTTTATTAAAAGTCAGCAGCTATGCTTTTTGTAGCTGCTGACTTTTAATAAACTAAAAAATGGGTGGAACTCCGCTTTATGGTTTAACCTCATATTATATGGTTTTGGTAAGTCTGAAGGAAAAAATCTACAGAAAATTGTATAGTGTGTATCCAACTTTAGAGTTTTAAGCCTCATACACACTATTCGATTTTTTTAAGATTTTTGTCTTCAGATTTTCCAAACCCATGTAGTGCAAGGGCCTGCCTGTTTGCGTACAAATTGAAACTCTTAAGCCTCGTACACACGATCGGATATCCTATGGATTCTAATTCGATGGTTTTGTCCATCGTAAATCCGATGAAGCTGACTTCCATCACTCTTGCCTACACACCATCAGTCAAAAAACCAACCGTTCCAAACGCGGTGACGTAAAACACTCCGATGAGCCGAGAAAAATTAAGTTCAATGCTTCTGAGCATGCGTCGACTTGATTCTGAGCATGCGTGGTTTTTTTTATCTAAAGGACTTGCCCATAGTCGATCTGAGTTTTCGATCATTTTTTTATCCATCGGAAAAATTTAAAACATGTTCTATTTTTTAAAACCGATGGAAAAAAGACCGATGGGTCCCATACACGATCGGTTTGTCTGATGAAAACAATCCATCGGACGGTTTTCATCGGTTAAACCGATCGTGTGTACAGGGCTTTAAGGTTTGACCTCATATTATATGGTTTTGGTGAATCTGAAGACAAAAATCTGCAAAAAATCTAATAGTGTGTATAGGGTCTTAGAGCCAGGTTGGATCAACTGCATCTTGACACTGATGCTGCAATATGAAGGTAAGTAGGAAGGTTTTATTTTTAATTTTTTTACTTATCCCATACTTTTTCCATGTAAAACCATATTCTCAAAGGTTACTGCATGGGTTGCCCAAAGTTAATTTGAGCATCTATTAATTTTTCTGTTGTGAGATAACCTACCATGTCATGAGGCATACAATGCTGCTGCTAATTGCATTACAATGGCTTTGCATTATCTACAACAGGAAGTTCTAAAGTCTGCAGATTAATAAAACATTATCTTCTTAAAGTGATATTAAACCTTTATTTATTTTTTTATAACAAACATGTTATACTTACCTGCTCTGTGCAATGGTTTTGCACAGAGCATCCCCATCATCCTTTTCTCTGGTCCCCTTCTGGCGCTCCTGGCTTTTCCCCCCTTCCGGGTACTCCCCCAGCGAGCCGCTCTCCAAGCCCCCATGCCTGCATTCATTGAAACAGACAGCGGGGCTTTGCCCCGCTGCCTGCTTCTGTATCACAGGATTTGATTGATAGTAGCAGGAGCCAGTGACTCCTGCTGCTATCAATCTGCCCTGTGAGGAGGGAGAGAGCAGGATAACCTCTTCACTTGTGCACATCGCCCGATCAATATCGGGGTCAGGTAAGTAAAAGGGAGGGTGAGGGGAGGAAGGGATGGGGAGAAAAAAGCTGCCAATAGAGTAGCACTGTTTATTAGCTAATTGCCATTAAAAATACTCACAGAATATCCAAGGTGACAGCCATAGGATTTCTTGAATCCAATCGTGGGGTTCTGGTGGATGCGAGAGAACCGCTGCAATGACACAGAGCTGTCATAGAGCTGCTAGACCGGGGAGTGGAATGGCCAATCAGAACTTGTTTCTGAGGCAGGGCCGCGCATCCTTCATCAGCCACAAAAACCTTAAGTCTTGGAAAACTTTAAGAAAACTGTGTGCAGTTTGTGAGACGCAAACCTAGGCCCCTTTCACACAATCAGCCCGATCAGATCCAACTGTCCGTTTTTTAAGGCAAATCCGAGCGAACCACCCATTGACTTCTATGGGCAGCGCCCCCCCGTAGCCGTACCAGGCCGCATGCCCTCAACATGGGGTGGTGGGTGCTTTGGGGCAAAGTGGTCGTTGGTTGTCGGGTCTGCAGGTGGGGGGCTTATCGGAATCTGGAAGCCCCCTGTAACAAGGGGGCCCCCAGATCCTGGCCCCCACCCTTTGTGAATGAGTATGGGGTACATTTTATCCCTACCCATTCACCTAAAAAAAAGTAACAAAAATAAAACGCAGTACACAGGTTTTTGTAAGTAATTTATTAAGGCAGTTTAAGCGTAGCTTCCGATTTTCTTCTCCCCTCTCAGGCTCTTTTCCCTTCTCCGCTGATTTCTTCTGCCTTCTGCCTCTGCCGGTTCTTCTCCCCTCTCCAGTTCTCCTCCGCTCTCCACTGATGTCTTCTAGCCCTCTTTGGTTCTTCTCCCACTGTCTGCTGTGTTCTGCCTCTGCCGGGTCTCCTCTCTGCTAGACGACATCAGCAGAGAGCGGAGGAGAGGGGAGAAGAACTGGCAGAGGCAGAAGATATGATTTAAATTACTTCAAAAACCTGTGTACTGCGTATTATTTTTGAGACTTTTTTTAGGTGAATGGGTAGGGGCACAATGTACCCCATACTCATTCACATAGGGTGGGGGACTGGGATCTGGGGGCCCCCTTGTTAAGCCCCCCACCCGCAGACCCCAACAACCAACGGTCAGGATGGTCGGGAAAAGGCCCTTGTCCTCATCAACATGGGGACAAGGTGCTTGCTCGTCCCCACCACCCACTTGCCAGGCTGTGTGCTCGGATAAGGGTCTGGTATGGATTTTGAGGAGGACCCCACTCTGTTTTTTTAGGCGTGGGGGTTCCACTTAAAATCCATACCAGATCGAAGGGCCTGGTATGGTCTTGGAGGGGTAACCCATGCCGTTTTATTTTTTAGGCGTGGAGTTCCCCTTCAAGATCATCAGAGCACAAGTCGCATTCCAAAGTGGGATCAGTTAAGACGGTGATCAGACTTTGATCCAACTTCAGTGATATTTAATGGGCTGAAGTAGGATCAAAGTCAGACCAAAGTAGTGCAGGGAGCATTTTCGGACCGACTTGTGTCAGACCAGTTAGGATTGCTCTCATAAATAAACATTGATTTTCACACGTCATGCGACATTAGCTCCCAATGTTGAAACGTTTGTCGTACAAGTGTGAACCCAGCCTAAAAGAAAGGTGTAAACGGGCCTTTAAAGAAAAGGGGCTTTTATTGCTGTCTTAAGCCTCGTACACACGGTCGGACTTCTATCGGACTTTTCCGTTTTTTTTGTCCGAACGGAGTTGGTCAGGAACACCCATAGCATACACACGCTGGGACTTTTCTGCAAACTTTCCCAAAACTTTTTGCAACATCACGTGGTTTTTCTGCTCTTTTTTTTTTTTTCCATAAAGATTTTATTCAGCATTAAAACAACAGCCATTACAAAACAAGACAATTTTCAACATAGGATGT
The DNA here is from genome assembly GCA_029206835.1 of Rana muscosa. NCBI lineage: Eukaryota > Metazoa > Chordata > Amphibia > Anura > Ranidae > Rana > Rana muscosa. The sequence continues at coordinate 1,113,181,390 of CM055122.1, read as the reverse complement.
AAACAAAGAGTAGCTCAGGCTCTACAATGAGGATGGTTTCTCCAATAACAATTTCAAGAACCCCCATGGTGTACCTCCTGTGACAGCAGGAAGGTAAAGTCACCTGGTTGCATCCAGGGGGGTAGATATATTTCGCCCAGATTCAGGCTTTACGCCGACTTATACAACTAGGTGGAGAGTTGTATAAGCCCAGCTAAGGCTAGTGGGCTCATGGATGACTCATACCTCTAGGGAGAGTGTGGGGCGTCGTGCAGACAGGGAGTTGATGAGACCAGCTGAAGCTTGTCAGCTCATTTAGGCCTCTATAAGAACTCCCAGCTTCATTAGGGGTTAGCTCATGCCTGGAAGCAGACCTGTGTGGACTTCCTGGAGAGAGTGAACCCTTGTGCGGTGAGACAAAGCCTGTGTGGCTATTTGCTTGGACATTTAAAACCAGGGACTTAGGGACTAGGACAGCACTAGGCTGATCCCAGTTGTTAGTTAGGAAACCTGTATGTTTAGTCAGAGGTCAAATTGACCAGGATTTATTTTGTTTGTTTCTTTTGCTTTGCTGTGTTTTTGTCACTGTAAATAGAAAATAAACCGCACCTTTTTGATTTTGAAAACCACAACCTCCGTTTGCTGGGCCTGTTTTTGTGTGGGGAGCCCATCCCGGGGGTCACACACACCCGCTGCCGAGCTAACCCCCTCACACTCCCAACAACAAAATATGCACAATCGCTCCTAGGAGCAAAAAGAAATTAGCAGGTAACCGGTAAGGAACCCCAAGTCTGCTTGAGTAGGACCCAGTGCTACTAGGCTTTACCAGCTTATTGGGAAGCAGAGGCCCAGGATAATGTAGTTCAGAGCCCACCTTAAATCTTAATATCTATCCCTGAGGGAGTGCTCATCTTGAAATGGAGGAGTATAGGGGCCACCTGTATTCAACCCCGACCACCCCAATTCCGCATATCACCAGAGTGATCAGGACAGGAAAAAGGAAGAGCGAAAGGAAAAGGGAAAAAAAAAAGGAGGGAAAAGGGTAAGTAGGAGAGTATATAATAAAAACTAAAAAAAAAAAAAAAACAAGAGGAGGGGGATATAAAAGAGGGCGGGGGGGAGTAGAGGGAGGAAGTCTCCGGAAGACTGCCCGGAGAGGGGGTGGGGGAACCACCATCTACCCTCTCCGTCTATCTTGTCTGGAGAGAAACGGTCGTACTTCACAATTTGTACCCAACAGCCGAGAGAATCTATGACCCAAGATCCAATCAAACGCTCCTTAACGAGAGCACCTGATAGTCTGCCGAATTACTAAATTTAAACCAGTCATCCCAGGTAAAAGAAAATTTTGAAATCCTATCTTGTGCAATGTGTATTAGCTCCTCTATCGCTGCAATGTGGTTAACGCGTGTCAACCATTCCTTCATTGACAGTGGCACAGCGGACCTCCAGTGGACCGGTACACACATTCTGGCCGCATTTATCATATGAATCGCAACTGAATTGCGATACCTCTTCCTGGGTATTTCGGAGAGATGAAGGAGATACTGAGCCGGGGAGAACTCCAGAGGGAGTGAGGAGATCGCTGTCGTCGCATCATGCACCTCACGCCAGTATGGCTGAATCAGTGTGCACTCCCACCAAATATGGAGGAAAGTGCCCTGGTCCTTACCACATCGCCAGCACCGGTCCGATATATTCGGAAAGATTTTATGGAGAAGGTCAGGCGTCTTATACCATCGTGATCTGATCTTATAACCATTCTCCTGGGCATTGACATTCAGGGAACCCTTATGGATAAACCAGTGGACTCGTTCCCAGCTTTTCTGCTCAATCGTCCTGCCTAACCTAGCTTCCCAGAAGGCATGCTCTGCTTGCATGGAAGCAAAGGGTTCTCTGAACAATGAGGCACAAAGCAGCGAGATTGCATGCCTCTGAGGAGGTGCGCCAGAACATAGGGACTCGAAAACAGTTGGCGGTTTTGCGTAACATCCTCTCCCAGAAGGATGGACAAGAAAGTGTTTTATCTGGAGGTAAGCCAAGAAGGGGAAAGACTTGGTCGGGGATAAAGAAGCTAGTTCTTTATAGTTGAGAAATCTGCCACCAGAAAAGAAATGCCCGGCTCGCAGGTCAGGGCTTGGCCGTTCCCTTGCTAAGTAAGATCTATCCATGCCGGGTACAAAATCCGGATTACCCCTCATAGGAGTCAGCCCACACACCGTGGCCGAAACCGCATGAGCCCTACAGGCCTGTTCATAAGCCAAAAGAGTAGCACCCACAAGTGGGTGGGATAGGGTGTCAGATGACCAGTGGGACCTTGTAAACCAGGGGACCTTACTTAGTTCGGCTCCCGTAATCAGGTTTTCCAAGAGAACCCATCCCTTACAGCGAGCGTGTATCCTCCAGTCCACAATACGCGCCAGGTGAGCTGCCCAGTAGTACCTCTGTAGGTCCGGGAGGCCGATGCCTCCCCCCAACTTCGGTAGCACCAATTTAGCCCAACTGATTCTCGGAGCCCTGGTTTTCCAAAGAAACGTCCTACAGATTCTCTTGTATGTCGCGAAGAAAGAAGGCGGTAGGTTTATCGGAATTGTTTGCAACTTGTACAGCAAGCGGGGGAGCACCGTCATTTTCAAGATGGCGGCCCGTCCGAACCAAGAAATCGAGGGGGTATCCCACCGAAGGAGATCTTGTTCAACAGCTTTCAGCTCCGCCAAGAAATTCTTGACATAAAGGTCTGTTAGTTGGCCGGGGATCCGGATACCTAAATAGGTAATGTCGTCCGTCTTCCACCGAAAGGGGAAGTTCTCTTGACACAGATCAGCGAGCGACGAGGGTAACGAGACATTGAGAGCGAATGATTTGGAATAATTAATCTTTAGATTTGAGATAGTCCAGAATAATTCAAAAGCTTGCATCAAGTTAGGCAAGGATATTAAGGGAGATGAGGGAAAAAGCAGAATGTCATCCGCGAAAGCTGCGAGTTTATATTCTTTGTGCCGAATTTCAATGCCCTTGATATTGGGGTTCTCCCGGATGCAACGAAGAAGAGGTTCCAGGGTGAGGATATACAGGATGGGGGAAAGAGGACATCCCTGTCTGGTGCCGTTGTGGATGGAGAAGGCCTCCGACAAGTGACCATTGACTCGAACTCTAGCAGTCGGGTTAAAGTACAGAGCACCAATATAAGCCCGCATGTTAGATCCCAATCCTAAGCTTCCAGTGTCAAGTCCATGTAGTCCCAGGCCACTCGGTCAAAGGCCTTCTCCGCATCCATGGACAGAAAGAACCCTTCTTTTTTGGACGAGGTGAGCCAGTGATGCAGATTAATAGCCTTAACGGTGTTGTCCCTGGCTTCTCTGCCTGGGACAAAGCCCACTTGGTCAAGACCCACCCAGGCCGGCACAAATTGAGCTAGCCTGTTCGCCAAGATTTTGGAGAAAAGTTTAACATCCGCGTTTAAGAGCGAGATGGGTCCGTAGTTTGTTACATCCGCGGGATCTTTATTTTCCTTGGGTATTACCGCTATGTACGCTTCCAGTAAGGTAGCAGAGTTGCATGGGGAGCTAGCAAGAGAGTTAAAGGCTCTGAGGAATCCCGGCGCCAATAAGTCCGAAAAGGACTTGTAGTATTGTGTCGAGAAGCCGTCGGGTCCCGGACATTTGCCCGGCTTAGTAGCTTTCAGGGCCTCTATCCATTCCTCCGAAGTCAGTGGGGAATCCAAGGATATCTGATCTTCCGAGGATAGCGCCTTCGGGCTAAACTTATGCAGAAAATCTTTAATCAGGGCTGCCCGCGCGTCTATAGAAACTGGGCCCCCCTCGCTTGCTGAAATGTTATATAGCTTACCATAAAAGGTTCTAAACTGCCGAGCAATATCCTCGTTCCTGGAATGGAGCACCCCGTGACCATCTCTAATATGATGTATAGTAGAAGCGAGAGTGCGCTTCTGCGTAAGCCTAGCCAGTATCCTACCTGGCTTATTGCCTTGCTCATAAAACAGCTTGTGCGTCAACATCTGTCTCTTTCGCGCTCGCTTGTATAACGTAGGGCCATCCTCGCGACTGCCAGATCAGTCGCCACCTGAAGCGCCAGAGAGCATTTATGTTGCGTTTCTAGCCTCCGTATCGTTTCCAACAAGGACTGAATCAAAGCTTGGTGCTCCCGTTTCCGACAGGCCGCAATAGAAATCAAGTGCCCCCTCACTACACACTTATGCGCCTCCCATTGAGTCATGGGAGGGACATCTGGGGTGACGTTATGTCGAAAGTAATCCCTAATGGCTTGTTGGATGTTGGCTACATCTGCCAGGTCCGTAAGTAGGGAGGCATCTAGTCTCCAAATCCTAGTGGACAATTCACGGTGAGGGAATCGCAGGGTCATGGTAACTGGATGATGGTCGGAAAGGACCATACTTTCTATCGTCGCTTCGGACAGATACGTCAGATCCTTCTGGGAAGCAAAAAGATAATCGAGTCGCGAATAACGATTATGCGGTGAAGAAAAAAACGTGTAGTCCTTACCTCGAGGATTAAGGGTGCGCCATGTATCATGAAGGGTGAGGGAGGCCAATCCCAACCTCGCCTGCCTCAGGGCCGCAAAAGGAAGGGACGATGTTCCGGTGGAGGTGTCTAGGATAGGGTCTAGGGCCATGTTAAAGTCCCCTCCAAAAATCAAAAGACCCTCCTTGAACGTTTGAAGTCGCAAAAGCGTGTCCCTCAAGAAGGAGACCTGTCTAGAATTGGGGCAGTATATGTTGGCAAGCGTTACCGGCCTATCCTTCCATGTCCCTTTGAGGAAGATGAACCGGCCATCTGGGTCAACTATCCTGTCGGTGAGGTGAAATGCGAGCGACTTTGCGATCAGCATCGCTACCCCTTTCGTCTTGGAATCAGCGCATGTCGCATGATAAACGACAGGGTATCTCTTATTGTTAAGGCGTTGAATAGAGCTGGATTTAAAGTGAGTTTCCTGGAAATAAATGATGTGGGCTCTATGCCTGTGTGCTTCTGCCATAAGGCTGCTACGCTTCTCGGGGATGTTGAGACCTTTGGCATTCAAAGAGAATACCTTAAGAGATAGAGGAGCCAACGATTGCACAATGGAGGCCATGTGGGCAGGCTGGTAGTGATCGGTCCCACTCCTAGTAGCCTGAGACGAAGAGAGTAAATGGGGGGAATCACAAAACAAAAAAAACAAAAAAGGGGGGGGAGAAAAAGGGAAAACCAAACAGAGTAGGAAGAGTAGAAAACGCTCTTATCTTGATCCTGGACTGATGTTTTCTGGAGTTTAGAAACCCCTGTCAGGAGTCTATCCCTAACTAGAGGAGAGGTTGTGTACTACCGGAGGTAGCAGTAGTCCCGCTGTGCTACCTAATAAGGAGGTGATAGAAAAGATACTCGTAGGGTTATGGTATGCTAAGCTGGAGAGTTCAAGAGGGGAACCCGCCTCCCTTGGGATGGGGAAGGAGTCCGGAACCTAAACGAAACTAAGCGACCCAACCTATCCCACCTCCCAGGTCCCCCACAACGGACCTAAAGTCAGCTTAGGATAAAACACCTCAGTCTGAGGACAGGGGTCAGAGGACCGCCGCAAAGGCCCACTCATGAGAGGTGTACCGGGCCCACCGCAGCACTCCCCTAACCCACAACCGAGCACAAGTCTCAGCGCAGAATCTGACAGCTACTGGAAACATAAAAAAAAAAATTGTTCCGCAAATATTGTACTCAGTGACGTATGTTTAATTTATAGTATTCCACAAAGTCCCAGGTTTTCCAATTTAATGAATGAAGCCCCCGAAGTGCGAGAACCCCACGGAGACCTGCTCACCAAGCCTGGAGCCTTAAGGAAAAAACCAAGGCTCCAGGGTTAACAGAAGCCATCTGCAAAGTAAAGTGTTAGTAAACAATAAATAAATAAGTCAACAGAGAGACCCAACTAGGAAAATATAGAGGGAGGGTACACCCAGGGTCTCCCCCAACAAAATGTTTTTCTGCTCTTTACCGCCACCCTTTGGTCAACTTCTGCTATTGTTGGTTGATTTTAACATTAGTTGTTTTGTCCATCGGACAAAAGTCCGATGGTTTTCTGTACACACGGTCGGACTTTGCTCCATCGGACTGTTGTTGGGCAAAAGTTTGTCCGTTTGCAGACCCAACTTTTGTCAGATGAAAACAAGAAAAAAGCAAAAAAAGTTTGTCCGATGGAGCATACACACGGTCGGATTGTTGGTCCAACTTGCTCAAAATGAAGTTTGTTGGCCAAAAGTCCGACCGTGTGTACGGGGCTTTATACTTCGTTAGAGTTCTCTGCTTACCTGTCCCAGCAACCAAACAGGAAGTAAGAGGAAATCTTCAACGTGTGTGTGGTAATAAATATTTGATTGTTTATATTGGCTGCAAATATACCTATTTAGGTTAGACTTTTTATCTTGTGATGGAAACATGACAGTGGGTAATTTGACTATTCTAAGTATTAGATTACTGAATGAGACCAGCAACTGCTATAATATACATACAGTAGGTTTATGCTACTTTTAACTGTTGAGCTCTGAAACTTTTCCCACTTTCACCTTTTGTGTCCTTTTAATGAATGCACATTCATTTCTAAAATGTATTATTTTAACCCAGTCAATACACAAAAGCACCCTATTGAGTGACCTCAATTGGATAGATGAACTAATGTTAATTTAATGCCTCCAAAGGTGAAGGTTGAAACCGTTTCATCTGATGAGTTTTCTTCCATTGTGTTCATTACCGTTTTTAATATGTTAGTATGTGTCACTTATGGTATTGTAGTTTCTAATCTGTTAGTGGCAGTAGATTATTTCTTCTTTAACCTGTTTTTGGAAATGAAATCTCTAATAAGTATTTGATAAGTTTAATTGTTTAGTAGGTTTAAAGCACAAATACATAATTTCATTCTACAGCAGGAACAAAGTCATTTTTTATAAACACCAGTGAGCTAAGAGTGTGTCCAGAAATGTTGGTTTATTAGTACAGATATAATATGCCATAAGATTTGGTTCATACTGGTGTGATACGACTTGAGTTGCACAGAATCACATGACAAGGGAAATCATATTATTTTCAATGATGCCCATTCACATCAAAGCGACTCAACATAGAACAATTTTGGAAACGGTTTCTGTACTACTTTGATGCAATTCCATTCCAGTGCAATTTTAGCCCCTAAGGGCTCTTTCACACGGAGGTCCGTTCAGGTCCGCCTGTCAGTTTTTTAGGCGGACCTGAAACGGATCCTCCATGTACCCCTATGGAGGCACTGATGTCAGGGGAGACATGTCCGCTGACATCCGCTCCGCTCCGCCAAAGTGTGACGGAGGAAAACCCTATTTTTCCTTCCGTCGGCGGAGCGGATCGGATGACAACGGACTCTACGGTCCGTCGTCATCCGATTCCCCATAGGGGAGAGCGGCGCTCTGACAGGGCGGTCCCTGCACAGTGTGCGGGGACCGCCCAGTCATCCGTCGGCTCAGCGGGGATTAACGGAGCGATCCCCGCTGAGCAAGCGGAGCTTCACGGGGCGGATCTGCACGGATCCGCCCCGTGTGAAAGGACCCTTAGAGTATACAAAAACCTTGTTTCGAAAAAAAAGTTGCTTCAAAGTAATACTACATAACCTCACTGAAAGTTGGATCAAAATCTTATCGCAGAGGTGTGAACCTTGCCTTAAATTTGTATTTATTTTTTCAGATAACAGCACAATATATAGTAGCAATATACCCAAAAGTGCATATTCCCCTGTGTTTTTTTTTTTTTTTCTTGTTTTTTTTTGGCAGGACTAAGGCCCCATGCACACGAGACGCCGGTGCAAACTCTGCTGAACACACGTTTTTAAAGGCTAAAACCGGCGTTTAAAAACGCCTGTTTTTCCGCGATTTTAGCGGCGTTTTACCGCGTTTGCGTCTATAGGCGTTTAGGTAAGAAACATCATAAGACCCTCCCTAAGCTCAAAAAACATTATTATTTAACCATTTCAGCCATTTTGGGAGACCAGCAGCTGAGAGAGCAGCAGTGTACTTGTATTTAGCGTATCACTTGCCACATCATCTGCCACAAGCTGTGGATTGTCCACTTGCCACGTCACCTGATACGTCACCTGGCCACGTCACCTGCCACAAGTTGTGAATTGTCCACTTGCCACGTCACCTGCCACGTCACCTGGCCACAAGTTGTGGATTGTCCACTTGCCACGTCACCTGGCCACGTCACCTGGCCATGTCACCTGCCACGTCACCTGCCACAAGTTGTGGAATGTTCACTTGCCACGTCACCTGCCACGTCACCTGGCCACGTCACCTGCCACAAGTTGTGCATTGTCCACTTGCCACGTCACCTGGCCACGTTACCTGCCACGTCACCTGCCACAAGTTGTGAATTGTCCACTTGCCACGTCACCTGCCACGTCACCTGGCCACAAGTTGTGGATTGTCCACTTGCCACATCACCTGGCCACGTCACCTGGCCACGTCACCTGCCACGTCACCTGCCACAAGTTGTGGAATGTTCACTTGCCACGTCACCTGCCACGTCACCTGGCCACGTCACCTGCCACAAGTTGTGCATTGTCCACTTGCCACGTCACCTGGCCACGTCACCTGCCACGTCACCTGCCACAAGTTGTGAATTGTCCACTTGCCACGTCACCTGCCACGTCACCTGGCCACAAGTTGTGGATTGTCCACTTGCCACGTCACCTGCCACATCACCTGGCCACGTCACCTGCCACAATTTGTGGATTGTCCACCTGCCACGTCACCTGCCACATCACCTGGCCACGTCACCTGCCACAATTTGTGGATTGTCCACCTGCCATGTCACCTGGCCACGTCACCTGCCACAAGTTTTGGATTGTCCACTTGCCACGTCACCTGCCACGTCACCTGCCACGTCACCTGCCACAATTTGTGGATTGTCCACCTGCCACGTCACCTGGCCACGTCACCTGGCCACGTCACCTGGCCACGTCACCTGCCACAAGTTGTGGATTGTCCACTTGCCACATCACCTGGCCACGTCACCTGCCACAATTTGTGGATTGTCCACCTGCCACGTCACCTGGCCACGTCACCTGCCACAAGTTTTGGATTGTCCACTTGCCACGTCACCTGCCACGTCACCTGCCACAATTTGTGGATTGTCCACCTGCCACGTCACCTGGCCACGTCACCTGCCACAAGTTTTGGATTGTCCACTTGCCACGTCACCTGCCACAATTTGTGGATTGTCCACCTGCCACGTCACCTGCCATGTCACCTGGCCACGTCACCTGGCCACGTTACCTGCCACAAGTTGTGGATTGTCCACTTGCCACGTCACCTGGTCACGTCACCTGCCACAATTTGTGGATTTCCACCTGCCACGTCACCTGGCAACATCACCTGCCACAAGTTGTGGATTGTCCACTTGCCACGTCACCTGCCACAAGTTGTGGATTGTCTACAGTGCAATGCAAGCAATTAGTTTTTTTTCATATTTTTTTGATGGTTTTTCATCATTTGCCATCATTTTTGAGATTTCTAATGTAAAAAAATAGGTCACCTTTAAAAACGCTAATAAACGAAATCGCGGCAAAACACCGGTACCGCGTTTTGCCGCGTTTAGCGGCGTTTAGCCGCGTTTTGCGTCTGAAACGTGGAAAACTTTTGCGTCTGAACCCATTTTTATGCTTCTGGAAAAACGAGGTTAAAGGCAACTGCCTAAAAACGGCAATAAACGAGACTGTGTGCATGGACACATAGGATAACATTGAATGGGTTCAGGAGCAGTTGAAAAAAGTGTCCAACTGCCTCTGAACGCGCGTTTAACAGCAAATAACAGCGTCTCGTGTGCATGGGGCCTAAGCAAAACTGAAATGTGCATATTCAGGTAAAAGAATAGGCTTACCTCTGTGTTGTTTAGGATCAGTCACAAGAGGAGTTGGGGCAATAGCTGTATACACAGGATCTGTAAAAAAAATAGGGTTTTCAGTAAAGTCCTTCAATAATTATTTTTAAACTTGTTAATTTGTTGAATAATATTATAATTAATTGTTAACTCGTTAATAATTAATTATATTATTATAATATTTGTATGGCTGCAAATATGGTTATAGTGTATATTTTTGTGGGTCAGTTATGAAACGAGGAAAGTAAATATTTAATTATTTGTATGTGTAGCATGCTATTGTTGTGTTACCTTAGTTTGTCCATCGTATAGGTCAAGATTTGCCTTTGTAATTTTTACATCCACCCTTAAGGTAAAATCATGCTTAAAAGTGATGGGTTAAATTAAGACTTATATATGTTTTTATTTTGTTTCTAGGCTCTGCACTGCAAATAATTCTTCAGTATTCAACATTATCAAGATATGCAGAGGCTCATAATCTTAGGATTACATCATATTTGAAGCATGAAAGTTTAAGATCAGTAACCTCTAGAACATCTACAGATATTCCTAGTTCAGTGGAACTCCTCGGTAGACAGTTCCCTCGAGATGATTTCACAAATATTACTAGTAAAATCATGTCTTTGGTTGGACAGAATTTACACAACCAGAGTTATCATCCATTGTGGCTGATCAAAGAAAGAATCAAGGAACATTTTTACAAGCAGTATATAGGACGGCATCAAAACCCTCTGTTTTCTGTCTATGATAATTTATGTCCCATTGTCACAACACAGCAAAATTTTGACAGCCTTCTTGTTCCTTTGGACCATCCAAGTAGAAAGAAAGGAGACAATTACTATTTAAACCATTCTCATATGCTCCGTGCTCATACCTCAGCTCATCAGTGGGATTTGATGCATTCTGGACTGGACGCATTCCTGATTGCGGGAGATGTTTATCGTCGCGATGAAATTGATAGGACCCATTATCCAGTTTTTCATCAGATGGAAGGTGTCCGCCTGTTCTCATACTATGAGGTAATGATTTTTTTAATTATTTATTTATTACAGGTACTTATTCTGCACCATAAATTAATGCAACACTTTACATAAACTATTTTTCCAAAAATATTGGGCCGCCTGCCTTTCTACACACATGAACTAATGGCATCCCAGTCTTATTCCGTAGGGTTCAATATTGAGTTGGCCCACCCTTTGCAGCTATAAAAGCTTCAACTCTTCTGGGAAGACTGTCCACAAGGTTTAGGAGTGTGTCTGTGGATATGTTTGACCTTTCATCAGAAGCGCGTTTGTGAGGTCAGGCACTGATGTGGACAAGTGGGCCTGGCTTGCGTCTCTGCTCTAATTAATCCCAAAGGTGTTCTATTGGGTTGAGGTCAGGACTCTGTGCAGGCCAGTCAAGTTTCTCCACCCCAAACTCGCTTATCCATGTCTTTATAGACCTTGTTTGTGCACTCTCAATCTTTCTTCTGTCATTTATTTTTTCATACATCATGGGACACAGAGTCAGGCTAATATTCATTACCTACTGGGTTATACTTCATCATCAGGTGAATTTACAATGGTAGACCAAAGGTCTTTAGACAGGAAGTGATCCCCTATATAATCCCTCCCATACAGGAAGCACATCAGTTTTTTTACCAGTGTCTGCAAGGTGGATGGCACGGTTTGTTTGAGTTCTCTGAGCTCCAGGTCTCTAGTCCTACAAACAGTTCCAGGATGAATAAAGGGATTGACCAATCGGATCCATTTGACACAGGCTACATGCTTAAATAAATGGTACCCGAGCCTCACAAAGAAGACTTAAGATCCTGCAAAGGTTTTGCCTGTAATGCGGCCTCTGGGCGCTGGACCCTGCAAGATGGAATCCTGGACAATACAGAGCTAAGGCATTCCTGCAGGGTGCTGTACAGGTCCAAGAGAGTGGACCCTAAACATGAAAAGGATACCCAGTCCTTGAAGGTCCTCAAGTGACAGGAACCCACCATGAAGGGTGAAGATTGGGCCCTTAGTTTCTAAGTGGCCCTGTGCCTGGATGGGTAAGTGAAACCCCTTTATTATTATTATTGTGGGGTGTCCCAGTGATTGTAACAATCAGTCAAGCTAGCTAAAGGCTGGACACCTGTGTGCGGTGGCCATACGGGGGAGTTTTGGGTTGGGTTAGCTGTGGGTGTTTGCAAAGTGTACCTTTTTGTCTGGCTGTTTTTTACCTGCATGATGACGCACAATGGTGTGCCATTTCGCCTTAGTTCCCAGGGCACACGTGGGTTCGCAAGACTGCATGCCTTTGCAAAAGCGCCACATTGCTCAGCAGCTAGTTTGGCGGCCATAGCGCAAAAGCGATTCATTCGCAAAAACGCAGCTGGACATAGAAGTTTTTTTGGCGGCCATGGTGCACACCGCACTAGCGCAGTAGCTTTATTTTGTCGCACGAAGATTTGCGGATGCTGCCACGCCCATTCGCCGGGACCACGCACGTGCGTGTGCATGCACATACAGAACATTTTGGCGAACACCCAGCTTATGTAAGCTGTGTATGCCAAGCATGCAGTGCTTCCAGAAGGCAGCTGTGGGACACAGGGCAGGCACTGAACAGACAGCGGTTCAATTCTCCTTACCCGGGTCACATGAGTCACCAAGTAGTGCTTGGCAAGCTAAAGGTGCTTAGCAGGATTGTTACATAGGGGCTTGGTGAAGGGTCCCCCTTCTAAGGTGTTTTAATACTACACCCAAGTACTCTCTTTTTGCGGCTAGAAAATGTCTTCAAAAAAGAAGAGTGGGACTAACACTACAGGGAAGGACACACCTATGTCGTCAGTAGTTCCTGACGAACCTAGTCATATCCTGTATCCCCTGAAAGACCAGAGGCTTCCGGCAGTCTGAGTCGCTGCGCCTATCTGGTATGGTGCCTACAGTCAACGCTGCTGCTTCACCCTTTATCACCAAGGATGAACTGCCCTCGGCTCTAGCCGGGTTAGAGCACAGGATTGCTGGCATGATTGCCTCCATCCGACAGGGTAGCAGAAAGGGTGACAGATCCCCCTCCCTGGAGCCTCCTAGTTTGGAGCAGGAATGGGTTGAGAATGGGGAAGAGCTAAAAGCTCAGGATTCAGTGGAGTGCCCGGCAGATGAGTCTGCTTCCGAGCAATCTGGACAACAGGATATCCTGTTGATGTCTGCCTCTCAGTCGCAGAGGCTTTTGATCCTGACTCTGAACGAAATCGTTCGTTCTGCCTTTAAGTTGCCTCGTGCAGAGGTGTCTGAGCCCCCCTGGTCCTCTTTGGGATCCCCAAGGCTTTTTCAGGTCACACAGGCTTTCCCCCTACACCCCCTGTTGGTACAGGCGGTGTATGCTGATTGGGAACATCCTGACAGGTTTTTGTTCCTCTTAAGAGGTTTTCCCTTTTGCTTCCCATGGATCAAAAGTTTGTTAAGAAATGGAGCAGGCCAGCCGTAGATGCAGCTGTCTCTTCCTTAAACAAGAATGTAACTTGTCTGGTAGATAACACACAGGGCTGGAAAGACCCTGTTGACAAGAAATTGGAGTCATTATTAGGGCTTCCTTTTCTTTGGCCAGTTCAGCTATTCAGCCAGCTGTTGCAGCTATTGGTATTTTCCAGTCTGGAAAGGATCAGGTCTAACCAGGAGGATGATCTGCCTGAAAGTAAGACAGATATCCCTCGAATGCTGTGCTTTGCTGTTGACGCCTTAAAAAGGATTCAATACAGCAGGTACATATGCACAGACTTTTCTGGCTTAAGAACTGGTCAGCCGAGCTTCCTTGTGAAAAGTTATTGACAGGTTTCCATTTTAATGGGGAACGTTTATTGGCGATCATTTGGATGAATATATCCAAAGTATTTCCGGAGAGGAAGAGTTCTCTTCTTCCTGTGAAGAAAAGCACCAGACATCCCTCGTTTAAAAAGCCTCAGGGACTGCTTCCTCAAATGTCTCAGCTGCTACACTTTACGGACATTTGAAGAACAATAATTCAGGACGAGTGGGTCACCTCAATTATATCCCGCGGTTACAAGCTAGAGTTGCGGAGGGTTCCCCACAGAGGTTTTTAAGATCCAGCGTTCTTTTGAATCCTCCAAAAATAAATTTATTGCTTCAGGCACTACATCCTTTAGTGCATCAAGGAGTGATTATACAGGTTCCTGTATCCGAAAGAGCGAACCTGTTTTTACGGTTTAAAAACCAAACGGGGTCACAAGGCCCATTTTTGGACCTAAGATCCCTGAACCAGTATCTACTAATCAAGTCCTTTTGGATGGAGTCTGTCCGCTCATCAGAAGCTCATGGGAGACTTTTTAGCCTTCATCTATATAAAATATGCATATTTACGTGTACCTATCTTTCAGCCTCATTAGAGGTTCCTGCGATTTGCAGTAGAGGAACATCGTTTTCTGTTTGTGGCTCTTCCCTTCGGGCTTGCTACAGCTCCCCGGGCGTTCGCAAAGGTCCTAGCACCAATACTGGGTCTTTTAAGGGCCCAAGGGTTCCTGGTGCTCGGATATCTGGACAATCTCCTGCTTAGAGATCACTCCTTATAGGCTCTATAACAGAGCATAATATACACAGTGAGGTATTTGAAAAGCTTAGGCTAGATCATAAATACCGAAAAGTCAGCCTTGAAACCAGCTCAAGGTCTAAAGTTTCTAGGTCTGATCCTAGACATGGTTCAAACAAGAATATTCCTGCCACCTGTAAGGATCTGTGTCCTGAAGGATCAGGTGCATTAGATAAGGGGCACCAGACAACTCTCTATTCGGCTCTGTATGAGTCTTCTAGGGAGGATGGTATCCTCTTTCGAGGCAGTGCCCTATGCCCAGTTCCATTCCAGGCCTTTACAACAAGACATCTTGTTGGCTTGGAACAGGAGAGGACAAGCCCTGGATTATACAATATGCTTATCTCCTCGGGCACATTTAAGGCTAAACAGGTGGTTGCAGGATTAGAACTAGCGAAAGGGAAAATCCTTTCTACCGGTAACTTGGAGAGTACTAACTACAGATGCCAGTCTCTCAGGCTGGGGAGCGACCCTAGAAAGGCGTTCTGGAATTAAGGGCAGTACGGCTGGCCCCTACGGTCCTGGACGGTGGAGCTTCAGGAATACCCTATCAGGTTTCAGTCCGACAATGCCACTGCAGTGGCCTATGTAAACCACCAAGGCAGTACCAAGAGTCATTCAGCTTTGAAGGAAGTGAACTACATACTAGCCTGGGCAGAGGGACATGTGCCGATTCTATCAGCAGTTCATATCCCAGGAGTAGAGAACTGGAAGGCAGATTATCTCAGCCGCCACCAAATCTGCCCCGGGAAAGGGTCCCTACACCCAGAAGTATTCCAGGAAATTTTCCAATGTTGGGGATGGCCAGAGGTCGACCTACTGGCATCCAGGTTCAACAACAAACTACAGCAGTTTGTGTCCCTAACAAGACATCCTCTGGCAATCTGAGCTGAGCAGGGGCTCTGGTAATTCCATGGAGCCACTACTCCCTGGTTTATGCTTCCCTTCGGTCCCTGTCCTTCCACATTTGTTGCGCAGGATTTGGAGAGGGGGTTCCAGTCATTCTGGTGGCACCAGCCTGGCTCAGAAGGCGAGATTGTGAGACTGACAATAGACGGGCCATGGACGCTTCCACGTCGCCCTGATCTACTGTCTCAAGGTCCTATATTCCACCCCAATTTACAGTCTCTAAATTTGATGGCATGGCTATTGAAACCAAGGTGTTGAAGGACTGTGGCATATCTGGACCAGTAGTGTCTACCCTAGTGAATGCTAGAAAAGCTGTCACTAGGAGGATTTATCATAAGGTCTGAAAGACTTATATTGCTTGGTGTGAAGCCAGAAAAATGGCATCCTCAGAAATACGTGATTGGGAGAATTCTCTCCTTTCTACAGTCAGCTGTGGAAATCAAATTGGCTTTGAGTACAATCAGTGGTCAGATTTCGGCCTTGTCAGTATTCCTCCAAAGGCCTTTAGCATCCCATTTGTTAGTCCGAACCTTTATGCAGGGGGGAACTCATTTGCTTCCCCCCATTAGGTCACCTATGTGTCCTTGGGACCTGAACTTGGTGTTGTCTGGGTTACAGAGGGGGTGTCGGCCTTTCATTTAAATCAGGACATTATTTTGCCTTCCTTTTTTCTCTCAGCCTCGTTCGGCGGAAGAGAGACGACTGCATTCTTTGGACGTTGTCCGGGCAGTCAAGGTTTATTTGTCTAGATCTGTAGAGATCCGAGGATCAGGCCTCGTACACACGACCGATTTTCTCGGCAAGAACCAGCAAGAAACTTGCTGGCAGAGAGGTCTTGCCGAGTAAATCGGTCGTGTGTACGCTGCTATCGGGTTTCTCGTCGAGAAAACCGACAAGAAACCTCGACGAGAAAATAGAGAACCTGCTCTCTATTTTCTCGTCGAGATTCTCCTCGGCATGTTTCTCGACGAGAAAAGTGAGTGTGTGTACACTTACCTGTCCTCCCGGAAGCCCACGCATGTTCGAAATGAATTCAACGCATGCGCGGTAGCTTCCTAGGCATACGTAGGGTATACCAAGATGGCGGCGACGGCATCGAATGTGACGAGCGCATGCTCGACGTAGTCGATGACGTCACCGCGTACACTCCTTTCAAAGAACCGCGGGTTCTTTGAAACGAGCGTGTGTACACTCGGCCGGGACAAGTTTCTTGTCCAAGAATCTCGTCGAAAAAAACGACGTGTTTTTTTCAACGAGAATCTCGGCCGTGTGTACGAGGCCTCAGACCCTTTTTTTTTTTTTTTTTTTTACCCAAGAAGAGGCAGGCAGCTTCCAAGGGTTCCATTGCCAATTGGGTCCGTCAATTGATCATTCAGACCTACAGTCTGAAACATAAAGCTCCTCCCTTTAGGGTGAGAGCTCATTCTATCAGGGGTGTAGGAACCTCCTGGGCTTTTTGCCATCAGGTATCTGTGGCTCAGATTTGTAAGGCTGCAACCTGGTCTTCAGTGCATACGTTCCCAAAATGTTATTAAGTGGATGTTCGCGCAGCTGAGGATTCGGCTTTCAGCCGCATTGTACTGCGGGCTGCCGTATAAGGTCTCCCTCCCTTCAAGGCTGTTGCTCTGGGACGTCCCAGCAGGTAATGAATATTAAGGCCCGTACACACGGTCTGACTTTTTGCCAACAAACTTCAAAATGAGCAAGTTTAGAAAAAAATCTGACCATGTGTACGCTCCATCGGACAAACTTTTACGGTTTTCGTCGGACAATGTTCGCTCTTCAAACTGACAAACTTTTCGGCAACAAAAGTCCAATGGTGCAAAGTCCTATCGTGTGTACAGACTTTTGTCCGAGGTACAAATACGCATGCACAGAACCAATGTTAAAATCAACCAACAATAGCAGAAGTTGACCAAAGGGTGGCAGTAAAGAGCAGAAAAACCACTTGATATTGGGAAAGTTTTCGGAAAGTTTGCAGAAAAGTCAGAGCGTGTGTATGCTATGGGTGTGCCCGGCCAACTCCCTTCGGACAAAAATCCACGGAAAAGTTTGTTTGAAGTCCGACCGTGTGTATGAGGCTTTAGTCTGACTCTGTGTCCCATGATTTATGAAAAAGAAAATAGGATTTTTTCGTCATATTTACCTGTAAAATTATTTTTTTTGAATACATCATGGAAGATTCCTCCCCTTTTTTTTGAGAATTCAGTGCGTGCTACAAAACCAATGTGCTTCCTGTATGGGAGAGGTTATATAGGGGATCTCTTCCTGTCTAAAGACCTTTGGTCTACCAGTGTCCATTCACCTGATGATGAAGTATAACCCAGCAGATAATGAATATTAACCTGCCTCTGTGTCTCATGATTTACTCAAAGAAAAGGATTTTACAGGCAAGTATGACGAAAAAATACTATTTTTAGACCCCTTGCCACCTGCTCCTGTTACAGCAGCAGAAACTGCAGGTATGGGGGCAAGTATGCAAACCCTGCAAAGTCCAGACATAGTTACATAGTTAGTCAGGTTGAAAAAAGTCCATCCAGTTCAACCATAGAAAAATAATAATAATATCATATGTAGCGGCCTCACTCTCTCTCTCTCTTTATCGGTTATGCGGCTGTTGTCTAGGGGTACCTGGGAGAGAGAGTGCAGGAACACTACGCCAAGCTCTCACCTCGTATGTGTATGAGGGTTGAGCAAAGTCACTTGATTTTACCTTCGGGTCTGTTCGTTGCATACGGAGCCTCTGCTTCCTTCGTGGAGATGTCTACCAGTAAAAGAGCCCCACACCATTAAAAGTCCAACACTCTTTTATTTCTCCATTTTCCAGGATGAACATAATCAGTTGAACTCTTGTAACAGACAGACAGGGGTGTGGATACGAGTAGGCCCAGGCACAAATTAACTCTCCTATTCCTTTTGCGTGCGAATAGGCTTGGCGCACGGTCTCTGCCACCGACCGTGAGGTTGGTAGCTGCCACCTACCGAGTGAACTGTTGAGGCCCCTGCCACAGGCCTGAATATAACGGTCTCTGCCACCGACCTTAGAACATGGACCACCTTCCGTGTGAATACAGCCCCTGTTTGGAAAGGACATCCATCCCGACGGTCTCCGGAGGCCCTGTCCCGGCACTGGCAATATGCTGCACCAGATCTACGGGAAGGTCACCTGCACGGTCCGTTACGCCATGATTCAGGTACCCGATACTGTGGGCACCTTAGGATGACTCCTCCCGGGCGGGACCCAGTGGAAGAAGCTGGGCCCCAGGCCTGAAGCGATGTACCTCACCCCAGACTTAGGGTGTCTGGGGTGACTCCCGAACTCCTCGTGTCCAGGCCTAGGTCGCCTGGACACCGACCGCGGACAGCAGCCACCAGGCTGAAGGTGCCTGGGGCTCAGACCTCGTGGCGAAGATGTCTGCCCCCTTTATACCCTCTCCCAGCAAGCATGGTGGGTTCCCCGCCCCGCCGTACAACCGCTGTGAGAGGTCACCAAGGGTACGGCACTGCAGTGATGGTTCAACCCCGGCCCAAAGTGACAGCGCCACCTGCTGGGCCGCAGGGAACAAGACATCACTGATGTCTTCACCCGAATTAAACACTCACAAAAGTACATACCCGCTACACATACAAACCTAATTCTATACCCACAGTTGATCCAGAGGAAGGCAAAAAAAAACAGCAGAGCACGATCCAATTTGCTACAGCAGGGGAAAAAAATCCTTCCTGATCCCCCGAGAGGCAATCGGATATTCCCTGGATCAACTTTACCTATAAATGTTAGTACCCAGTTATATTATGTACATTTAAGAAAGAATCCAGGCCTTTCTTAAAGCAATCTACTGAGCTGGCCAGAACCACCTCTGCAGGGAGTCTATCCCACATTTTCACAGCTCTTACTGTGAAGAAACCTTTCCGTATTTGGAGGTGGAATCTCTTTTCCTCTAGACGTAAAGAGTGCCCCCTTGTCCTTTGTGTTGACCGTAAAGTGAATAATTCAACACCAAGTTCACTATATGGACCCCTTATATATTTGTACATGTTGATCATATCACCCCTTAATCTCCTCTTCAAGAGTGAATAAATTCAGTTCCTCTAATCTTTCCTCATAGCTGAGCTCCTCCATGCCTCTTATCAGTTTGGTTGCCCTTCTCTGCACTTTCTCCAGTTCCCCGATATCCTTTTTGAGAACTAGGGCCCAAAACTGAACTGCATATTCCAGATGAGGTCTTACTAATGATTTGTACAGGGGCAAAATGATTTCTTTATCGTACACCACGGGACACAGAGCTAGTCATTACATAATGGGTTAAGGGTCACCAGCGGTGATTGGACACTGGCACAACCAATGGAAGACAGTTCCCCTCCATATAACCCCTCCCATCAGGGAAGTACCTCAGTTTTTTCGCCAGTGTCGAAAGGTGTTGGACGCGTTAGGAGGTGCTAAAGGAAAGCTCTACCAAAGAGACCCTCTGGGGGTAAAAGAGCTATGCTTTCGGATCCATCCAAGACGTCTACAAATGAGCTGAATCTGGATGGGATCCGGGCCTCATCCATGAGGCGTCGCCTGTAATGTCTCTCTTCGGAGGACTGGGCTCTAAGATCCAGCACTTTCGCTATTTCGCTATAAAGTCCTGGTAAGAGTCTTGTACAAGGCCCAGGGGAGAGGTATCCTTTAAATAGGAACCCATATCCCTGAAGGTTGGCACACATAGCCCACCGTGAAGGGTGAAGTTTGGTATCTGTCTGAAATCTTTCAGCAGAAAAACCTGCGGCGTGGATAAGGTGAGATTAGAAGGTCCATAACTAGGTTGGGACCTTTTTCAAAAAATGGATGTCTTCTTTTTTTCCACCACTGGGGGGAGTAAAGAGCTGAATATACTCACCTCACTCTGTTCAGTGTCGGCTTCGGCGAAGAACACTGCTCGTCACCTCCGCTGCTGAGCTTGCTGGGGCACCCCGATCCTCCTTTCGGTGGCCGACCAGACACCTGCAGATGCAGGTAAGTGGGAACAAGGGCTGATGAGAGTCCTCTCTCACTATGGCCACCGCCATAGCGCTAAGGGGCGCGCGCGCGCGCGCGGGAGCGCGCTTTATCGGAGGGGGGGGGGGCGAAGGCGTGCGCGGGCACGTGGCGCGCGCAGGCACAGAAACGGCGCCAAATTTAAAAGACTGTCAGTGTGAGAAGCACTGCAGCAGCAAGCAAGCTCGTTAGTTCTCTTGTTCCTGGCAGAGAAACACAGCAGCTATACAGGGACGTAAGACTCCATGTGGTTGGATTGGGTACTTCCTAGAAGACATCCATGTTATGCATAGTTATGTGTTAAAAGTTGCATACTTAATGTATTTGCTAAACTGAACACGGTAGTATATGCATTTAGGTACCTTGTATTTTGTCTAAACAGTAAGCCTTCCAGGGGAAGTAATACGGACAAAAAGAGATAAGAAAGCACCACCGCCTGAGAGGAGGCTCTAGCTGTGCTGACTCGGTACCTTCCTCTCCTGTGTTGCCAAATGCACCTGTACAGGATGAGCCATTACCTCTGTCAGGTATGGCGGCTTCCCCAGTGAAGCCTGGGCCTGTATATGTCACTGAGGACACTTTATCAGCTGCCCTAAATAATCTGGAGGAAAAAATTGCTACCTTAATCGCTAAGTCCTCTAAAAAGGACAATAAGCGAAGCAGGTCTCTTCCAGTATTGGACCTCCCTTCAGAAGTACCTGAGGGAGGAGGATGAGGAGGAGGAGGCTACATCAGCAGAGGATGAGGAGCCAGATTTTAAGGTCACAGGTACAATGCTATAGCAGTGCATTTAAGTTAACCTCTGCGGAGGTAACGGAATTACCTGTCTCCTCCCTAGGGTCATTAAGATCCCTGCAAGGTGCATGCTCCTTCCCGGTTCATCAGTTACTAGAGGATCTAATATACGCAAACTGGCAACATCCAGATAAGCGTTTCTCACCTCCAAAAAGGTTTAACATTCTTTATCCTATGGGGGAAATTTTTTTAAAGAAATGGAGCCTGCCTGCGGTAGTTGCGGCTATTTCTTGTGTAAATAAAAACCTGACATGTCCGGTGGATAATGTACAAGGGTTTAAAAGATCCTTCTGAGAGGAAGTTGAAATCCTCCTTCCTTTTGGCCGGCTCAATTACCCAACCTGCAGTAGCAGCAGTCGGTATGTGTCAGGTCATCAGCCAACAGGTAAAGCAGGGGCTGAAGGAACTGCCTTCAGAGCAGGCTAGAAATTGGGAAAATTTGCCTAAAGCCTTATGCTTCACAGTGGATGCCATGAGAGATTCTATCATACAGGCATCACGCCTTACACTCCAGCTGGTACAGATGCGCAGAGTACTTTGGCTTAAGCATTGGTCAGCGGAAACCCCATGCAAAAAGCTGTTGGCAAGTTCCCGTACCATGGCGAACGCCTATTTGGGGAAGATTTAGAAAAATATATACAGAAGATATCAAGTGGTAAAACGACTTTTACCTGAGAGAAAGAAAAACAAGAGATCTTGTTTTAAACGCTCTCTCTCCCCAGCTCCCGGGAAATCTGACTCCAACCAGTGGCGGCGGCCTGTTTTAGCCGCCCACAAAAGCCAAGGGGCAAGCTCAGAAGAACAAGAAGCCGTGGGGTGCAAGAGCTAATAAGCAAGCCCCCAAAGCCTCTCAGTGAAGGGGCGCCCCCGCTCGTCCGAGTGGGAGGAAGGCTTTATCAGTTCTGAGCGACTTGGGGGTCAGAAATCCAGGACAATTGGGTAGTATCCACAATATCCTCAGGGTACAAACTGGAATTTCGAGAGATCCCACCTTCTCAATTCCGAGGTTCAAGACTCTCCAAGGATCCACAAAAAAGAGAATCCTTCTTCAAAGGTTTGAATCACTTAATGGCTCAAGGGGTAGTTACAGACGTACCCCAAAAAGAGCGAGGTGCAGGTTTTTACTCAAACCTCTTTGTGATTCCAAAGCCAAATGGAGATGTCAGACCCATCCTGGATCTAAAATCCCTAAATCGGTTCCTGAACGATCGCCATTTTCGAATGGAAACGATCCGATCCGTGGCCGCCACTTTAAAGGGTGGAAAATTCATGGCGCCCATAGATATCAAGGACGCACATTTACACATACCCATCCTCCCCGCTCACCAAAGATTCCTAAGGTTTGCGGTAGAAGATCGCCACTTTCAATTTGTGGCTCTGCCGTTTGGTGTAGCCACCGCGCCCATAGTATTCACAAAGGTGCTAGCTCCTCTGTTAGCAAACCTAAGAACACGGGGCATTGCGGTAACAGCCTATCTGGACGATCTACTAGTAATAGATCAGTCAAAGGAGGGATTGGGTCACGCTGTACACACTACAGTAGGATACCTGGAGCATTTAGGATGGATTATAAATTTTCAAAAATCCTCTCTCCAGGCCCAAAGAAGGATAGTGTACCTGGGCATGATCATAGATACAGCCCAAAACGGGGTATACCTGCCAGAACCGAAGATACAGTCTCTGAAAGACCTGATCCACAAGGTCAAAGCAAACAAGAGGCCGTCTATTCGCCTTTGCATGAGACTATTGGGAAAGATGGTAGCCTCCTTCGAGGCGGTCCCTTACGCCCAGTTTCATTCGAGACTACTTCAAGGCAATATTTTAGCTTCCTGAAACAGGAAGAGCCAAGCTCTGGATATACCCATGCGCCTGTCCTCACAAGTACGCCACAGCTTCGATTGGTGGCTAGAAGCCAGGAATTTACAGAAGGGAAAGTCCTTCCTCCCAGTGGCCTGGAAGGTGGTATCTAGGGATGCCAGCCTATCGGGCTGGGGTGCAGTATTCGAGGAGGCTTCTACCCAGGGAACCTGGGCCAAGACTCAGGGGATCCTGCCCATCAATGTGCTAGAGATCCGGGCGGTATATCTAGCCCTCAAAACCTGGACATACAGGTTACAGGGCTACCCAGTTCGGGTTCAATCCGACAATGCTACTGCAGTAGCTTACATCAATCACCAAGGAGGCACCCGCAGTCGGGCAGCCCAAAGAGAGGTGAACCGGATCCTGGCATGGGCAGAAGAGCATGTACCTTGCCTTTCTGCAATCTTCATTCCAGGGATAGAAAATTGGCAAGCAGACTACCTGAGTCGTCAGCAGCTGCTACCAGGAGAGTGGTCTCTTCACCCCGAGATCTTTCAGGCCATATGTCTGAGATGGGGAAACCCAGATGTAGACCTGCTAGCTGCCAGGTTCAACAAGAAATTGGACAACTTTGTGTCCAGAACGAGAGATCCTCTAGCCTACGGGACAGACGCTCTAATAATACAGACGCTCTAATAACTCCATGGAATCAGTTCTCACTGATCTATGCATTCCCTCCGATCCCTCTTCTACAAAGACTGCTTCGCAGGATCAAGGAGGAGGGAATACCAGTAATCCTAGTGGCCCCAAACTGGCCCAGGAGGCCTTGGTACGCCGAGATTGTAAAAATGGCGATAGGAAGGCCCTGGAAGTTTCCACTTCGACACGACCTGCTGTCACAGGGTCCAGTATTCCACCCTTCCTTACAAAGGCTAAAGTTGACGGCCTGGCTGCTGAGACCCACATTTTGAAAAAGAGAGGGGTCTCTGGTCCGGCTCTTTCTACGCTCATTAATGCTAGAAAGCCAGCCTCCAGACTCATCTATCAGAGAGTCTGGAGAGCATACGTTTCCTGGTGTGAATCCAGATGTTGGAATCCTCAGAAATATGAAATAAGTAGGATTCTTGCTTTTTGCCAGTTAGGAGTGGATATGAATTTAGCCCTTAGCACCATCAAAGGGCAAATATCGGCTCTATCAGTCTTCTTTCAGAGACCATTGGCATCTCACTCCCTAGTTCAGACATTCATTAAGGGGGTACTGAGGATAAATCCTCCAGTTAGGACTCCCTTGTGTCCATGGGATTTGAATTTGGTATTGTCAGTGTTGCAAAAGCAACCTTTTGAACCTATTCGCCATATTCCTTTAATTATATTGAGTAGGAAGTTGGCCTTTCTGATTGCTATAGCTTCTGCTAGGAGAGTATCAGAGCTAGCAGCTCTTTCTTGTAAAGAGCCTTATCTAATTTGTCACAAGGACAAAATCGTACTACGACCCCATCCGGCTTTTCTACCTAAGGTGGTGTCGGCTTTTCACTTGAATCAAGACATTGTTCTGCCTTCCTTTTTTCCAAACCCGCGGACGGCGGGGGAAAAATTATTACACTCTCTAGATCTAGTGAGAGCGGTAAGGGTGTATCTGCAAGCAACCGCTCAGATACGTAAAACAGATGTTTTGTTTATTTTACCAGATGGGCCCAAGAAGGGCCAAGCGGTATCAAAATCCACCATTTCCAGGTGGATTAGACAAGTAATTGTTCAAGCTTATGGTTTAAAGAACAGGACTCCTCCTTTTCCTGTTAAGGCGCACTCTACCAGGGCGATAAGTGCTTCATGGGCAGTGCACCACCAGGCTTCGATGGCTCAGATCTGTAAAGCTGCAACTTGGTCTTCAGTCCATACATTTTCCAAATTCTATCAAATAGATGTGAAAGCACATGAGGATTCCGCCTTTGGGCGAAGTGTGCTGCAGGCAGCAGTATAGGGCTTCTGGTCCGCAAGCGGCCTGTTTTGATCTGTGTCTCCCCCCCTTCATATGAGCATTGCTCTGGGACGTCCCATTATGTAATGACTAGCTCTGTGTCCCGTGGTGTACGATAAAGAAAATAGGATTTTTATAACAGCTTACCTGTAAAATCCTTTTCTTGGAGTACACCACGGGACACAGAGGTCCCCCCCTTCTTATGGGAACCTTACTGCTTTGCTACAAAACTGAGGTACTTCCCTGATGGGAGGGGTTATATGGAGGGGAACTGTCTTCCATTGGTTGTGCCAGTGTCCAATCACCGCTGGTGACCCTTAACCCATTATGTAATGACTAGCTCTGTGTCCCGTGGTGTACTCCAAGAAAAGGATTTTACAGGTAAGCTGTTATAAAAATCCTATTATCTCTCTCTCTGGAGTCCATACCTCTCTTAATACAAGAAAGGACTTTGCTCGCTTTGGAAACTGCAGCTTGGCTTTGCATGTCATTATTAAGCTTATGATCTACCAAAACCCCCAGATCCTTCTCCACTACGGATCCCCCCAGTTGTACTCCCCTAGTATGTATGATGCATTCATATTCTTGCACATGACAGTGCTTCTATAATAACAAGCCAGCAGCTCTGTCCCAAGTGATGTCCTGATCTAACTACTCTGCATCTCCAACTTGTCCAACAGAAGCCTCTGAGGACCA
The DNA here is from genome assembly GCA_029206835.1 of Rana muscosa. Taxonomy (NCBI): domain Eukaryota; kingdom Metazoa; phylum Chordata; class Amphibia; order Anura; family Ranidae; genus Rana; species Rana muscosa. The sequence goes on along the minus strand of CM055122.1, from coordinate 1,113,155,730 downwards.
TTGGTATGAATGGGTTTGAAGGTAAAAAAAAAAAGTAATTCATATCAATGTGGAAACCTGAAGTGAAGGACAATAGTGACTCACCACTGTACCCACTTCAGAGATCAGAACTGCAAATGGATTTGTTTACAAACCCAAATCTATTCATATATGTTAAAAAAAAAAAAATGATGATAATATGAAAGCAGAAACATAAAATACCTTTTTTTTTTTTTTTTGCATTTTATTAATGTAGTTTTCCAAAATCGCCTTTCAGGACACATTTGGAGAGAGTGCAGCTCTGCCCATTTTCGAGGAAACATTTGCAGCCTTTAAAATCCCTTTAAGCTATTTTTCTTTTTCGTACATCACGGGACACAGAGCGACTTAGTCATTACCAATGGGTTATATAGATACCTTCAGGTGCTGGCACTGGCAACTTCCAAAACCGGAAGTACCCTCCCCTATATAAGCCCCTCCCATCCGGGAGCACCTCAGTTTTTTTGCCAGTGTCTAAGGTGTTGGCCAAAGAGTAACATGTGTTTTCACTGGGCTTGCGTACAGGTTCTTTCACGGGCCTTAGTAAGCTGTTCCGGATCCGACCAAAAAAGCTTCATAGCTAAACGGTTGGTACCCGGGCCTTGCAACAGAAGAGCAAGGTTTTGCCTGTAATGCCTCTCTTAGGAGGGCTGGACCCTGGGATCCAGAGCTCTGGTCATACCCACGACCAAGATGTTGTCTGTGCAGGGTGCTATACAGGTCCAGGGGAGTGGAATCCTTGGGAACCCGGTCCCTGAAGGTTTAATTACAATGCCTGCCGTGATAGGTGAAGTTTGGGCTTCTGTGGACCAAACAAAGTCCTGCGGCGGGGAACAGCTAAGTGGGGGCCCCCAGGAACTTGGTTCTATTGGGGGACCCCCAAGCCTAATTTGTCTTTCTGTCTGTTACCTAACGGTATTCCCGCTAATATCTGTGTATGCCTGTAACTACTGGAAAATGTAAAATTTTAATAGTAGTCAAGAAAAAAAAAAAAAAAAAAAGAGGACCGCGGTACCTGTGTTAAACCACTAGAGGCCACTGTGGTCCATTTTTCTTGTCATGTGGATCTTTGGTTTTTTCAAGTCAAAAGATCCAGGCAGTTGGTAAGTTTCTCTGTGGGAATCCACTTCCTCTGCCCTGTTGCTGCGCTCATCCACCGCACAGGCCCTCCGGCAAAAAGGGCCCTGGCTCCTAGTCCCTGCTTGGTTTCAAAAAAGGCGCCAATGGCGCACGGGCGCGTGCACGCGCCTCCTATGAAAGGAAAGGGGCGGGGCGGGTGGATGACGTTCGAGGCGCGCCGCGGCGCTTCTGCGCATGTGCAGGCGTCCCAGCATGGATAAAGGACACAGTACAAGTGTCAGCTGGATGCAAGCAGAGCTAGCAACAAAACGGTGGCACACAGAGGCGGTTGATGCAGGCATCCCCATAGAAAGACACTTTAGTGGACACCAGCTGGTATATAGCAGCAACTGTGTTAGACTATTACCAGCAAAATTGGTGTATGACGACGGGAATACCTCAGCTTTGTGCTTATAGGATATGTCGTCCAGACGCTCTGGAAAAAAGTCTTCCAAGAAGCGAAAGGGGTCTCCATCGGGCTCTGAGGATTTTGGGCATACTTGTACTGCGCCAATCTCCCCTGAAATTTCCGAGGTCAGTAGCCGTAGGAACCCCGCAGGAGTACCTGGTGCTGCGGCTGTCCCCAGTCCACCTGCTCCTGTATATATAACAGAGGAGGTTTTTTCCTCAACTCTGGGAGGATTGGAAGAGAGATTAACAGCATTGATCGCTGCTTCCCTGTCACAGGGAAAGCGCGTCCAAACTCCGTCTCCTCCTTCAGAGTGCCTGTTAGTGGAGGAACAGTCCCACACAGAGATCGACCTACCTGAAGGGGATCAGGATGAGGTTGATTCGGTTATAGAGGAATCAACAGTGGAAGAACCTTTCTCAGCATCTCAGGCTGAAAGATTATGGGTTCAGTCTCTGACTAACATGGTCCGAGCAGCATTTAAAATGCCTCTGGCGGAACCATCAACCACTACTGTTTCCTCGCTGGGGTCGCTGAAAGCTCCCCAGACTGTCTGTTCCTTCCCAATCCACCCTTTATTGGAAGGGCTTATTTACCAGGATTGGGAGCATCCTGATAAAATATTTACTCCCCCCAAGAGATTTCCAGTGATCTATCCCATGGAGGATAAGTTCATAAAAAAATGGAGGGTCCCTACAGTGGACGCAGCCATCTCTTGTGTAAATAAATCACTGACATGTCCAGTAGATAATGTTCCAATGTTCAAAGACCCAATAGATAAAAAATTGGAGTCTTTACTAAAATCTGCTTTCTCTACAGCAAGCATGGTGACACAACCTGCAGTAGCAGCGATTGGAGTCTGCCAAGCGGTGAAAGATCAGTTGAAACAAGTCTTAAGGGACTTACCAGATCAGCAGGCTCTTGCCCTAGCTGACCTACCTAGAGCCTTGTGTTGCGGTGGACGCCATAAAGGATACAATCCAACAGGCCTCCCGCTTTACGCTGTCTGTAGTACATATGCGTAGGCTTCTATGGCTCAAAAACTGGTCTGCTGAAGCTCCCTGTAAGAAATTGCTGATTAGCTTCCCATTTCATGGAGAACGCTTATCTGGAGAAGATCTGGACAAATATATCCAGAAAACTTCTGCCGGTAAAAGTACACTCTTGCCGGTTAAGAACAAGGGTAGAAGTCCTTCTTTTAAGAGGCCTACTTCTCCAGTCCCTGGCACATCGGCTGTGAAACAGTTCCGACGGCCTCCGCGGTCAAATCCAGGGGGCAGAAATCAGGGACAATCACAGGGTAACAAGAAACCCTGGGTCAAGAGAGGTACAAAACCTCCCCCCAAGTCATGAAGGGTTGCCCCCACTCAATCGGGTGAGGGGAAGACTTCAGTTGTTGACAGAGACCTGGCGGGACACCATCAGAGACAGATGGGTGATCTCCGCAGTAAGTCTGGGATACAGGCTGGAGTTAAAAGACATTCCTCCTGCCCATTTTTATGAGGTCAAACGTGCCAAGCGATCCCCAGAAGAGAGGATCCCTCCTTCTGGCACTAGAACAACTATTGCTCCAAGGGTAATCATGAAGGTTCCCTTGGAAGAAAGCGGGTTCGGGTTTTACTCGAACCTTGTCACAGTCCCCAAACCAAATGGGGACGTGAGGCCCATATTAAATCTAAAAGGGCTAAACAAATTCCTACATATCAGGACTTTTTTCGGATGGAGTCGATCCGATCGGTGGCCACCGTCCTACAAGGGCAGGAATGGTTAGCCTCGATCGACATAAGGTATGCTTATTTGCATATTCCCATCTGTCCGGCCCACCAGAAATTTCGACGCTTTGCAGTAGAAGGGCGCCATTTTCAGTTCAGAGCCTTACCTTTCGGTCTGGCCACAGCACCACGAGTGTTCACAAAAATTCTGGCCCCACTATTGGCCAAACTAGGAACACAAGGTGTAACGATAATGGCATATCTAGACGACTTGTTGCTGATAGACCACTCAGTGAAAAAAACTAGAAGTGGTCGTTCACAAGACAATCAAGTATCTGGAATCTCACGGTTGCATTATCAACCGAGACAAGTCAGCCCTAAAACCAGTCAAAAGTCTGGAATACTTGGGGGCTAAGACTGGATTCAAATCAGAGAAAGATTTTCTTACCTCCAGAGAAGGTGTCGTCTTTGAAAGATTTGACCCACTTAGTGGGTACAAAAAAGAAAACCATCCATACGCCTGTGCATGAGGCTGCTGGGAAAAATGGTGGCTTCATTCGAAGCAGTACCCTACGGTCAATTCCATTCAAGGAACTTGCAGAGGGCCATACTGTCAGCCTGGAACAAAAAAGTTCAGGCTTTAGACTTACCAATGTCCCTGTCCCCTTCCGTTCGCAAGAGCCTCCATTGGTGGTTGGTGCCCCAGAATCTGGAAAAAGGGAAACCCTTCAGTCCGGTTTCTTGGAAGGTGGTCACTACAGATGCCAGCCTCATAGGCTGGGGGGCAGTACTGGAGCAATGGTCTCTCCAGGGCAAGTGGTCAGAAGCAGAGAAGGCCCTGCCCATCAATCTCTTAGAGATACGAGCAGCCCGGTATGCCCTAGTAGCATGGACATCCAAACTCCAAGGGTCCCCTGTCAGAATTCAATCGGACAATGCCACAGCAGTGGCATATATCAATCACCAGGGTGGCACCAGGAGTCGTGCAGCCCAGAGGGAAGCGAATTGCATCCTGGAATGGGCAGAAAGATATGTCCCAGCCATATCCACGGTTTTCATCCCAGGAGTGGAAAATTGGAAAGCGGACTTTTTAAGTCGCCAGCAATTATGCCCGGGGGAATGGTCTCTTCACCCCGAGGTTTTCCAGGCAATATGCCAGCGGTGGGGAACACCGGATGTAGATCTGCTAGCATCCAGATTCAACGCAAAGGTGGACAGATTTGTGTCTCGCACAAGGGATCCCCTAGCTCGGATGCCCTAGTGTTCCCTTGGGATCAGTTCAGGCTGATATATGCATTCCCACCGCCACAATTGTTACCCCGATTAGTCCGCAGAATCAGGGTAGAAAAGAAACCAGTGATTCTGGTGGCTCCAGCGTGGCCCCGAAGGGCATGGTACACGGAGATTGTAAAAATGTCAGTGGGGAGTCCTTGGACCCTCCCACATTGTCCGGACCTGCTTTCGCAAGGACTGATATACCACCCTTCCTTACCAGCCCTAGGTTTGACGGCCTGGCTATTGAAGCCCACATTCTAAAAAAGAGAGGGCTCTCTAATCCTGTGGTATCTACCATGATCAATGCCGGGAAGCCGGTATCCAGGCAGATCTATTATAGGATCTGGAAGGCGTACATCACGTGGTGTGAGGCGAAGAAATGGCATCCACGTAAGTACGTAATAGGTAGGATTCTGGACTTCCTACAGTGGGCTGTAGATAGGAAGCTTGCCTTGAGTACTATCAAGGGTCAGATTTCGGCCTTGTCAATATTTTTTCAAAGGCCCTTGGCTTTGCATTCATTAGTCAAAGCTTTCATACAAGGAGTGATGCGTATTAGCCCTCCGGTTAGTATTCCCATATGTCCATGGGTCTTAAACCTGGTTCTGTCGGTTCTACAGAAACAACCGTTTGAACCATTGCAACACATTTCCTTGGTTCTTCTCACCAGGAAATTGATTTTCTTAGTAGCCATTTGTTCGGCTAAAAGAGTATCGGAATTAGCCGCCTTGTCCTGTAAGGAGCCATATCTGGTTGTCCATAAGGACAGAGTAGTATTACGTCCTCATCCAGCCTTTCTTCCTAAGGTGGTATCGAGGTTTCATTTGAACCAAGATGTGGTTCTTCCTTCTTTTTTTCCCAAACCTACCTCGGTAGAGGAAAAGTTATTGCATTCTTTGGATGTAGTAAGAGCAGTTAAAGCTTATCTAAAAGCCACTGCTCAGATTCGTAGAACGGATACTTTGTTTGTTCTGCCGGAAGGCCCCAGAAGGGGTCAGGCAGCATCAAAATCTACTTTAGCCAAGTGGATTCGACAGGTCATAATACAAGCCTATGGCTTGAGAAGGAGACCGCCTCTGTTCAAAGTTAGGGCGCACTCCACAAGAGCAGTTGGAACTTCATGGGCAGTGCATCACCAGGCCTCCCTGGCTCAAGTCTGTAAGGCCACAACATGGTCCTTAGTACACACGTTTACTAGATTCTACCAGGTAGACGTTAGAAGTCAGGAGGATGTCGCCTTTGGGCGCAGTGTGTTGCAGGCCGCAAAAGATCCTCATGCCTGATGGCGCCCAGCTTATGTATAGTGTATCCCTCCCCTCATTTGGCATTGCTTTGGGACGTCCCATTAGTAATGACTAAGTCGCTCTGTGTCCCGTGATGTACGAAAAAGAAAAAAGGATTTTTATAACAGCTTGGGACACTTATTGCTTTGCTACAAAACTGAGGTGCTCCCGGATGGGAGGGGCTTATATAGGGGAGGGTACTTCCGGTTTTGGAAGTTGCCAGTGCCAGCACCTGAAGGTATCTATATAACTCATTAGTAATGACTAAGTCGCTCTGTGTCCCGTGATGTACTCCAAGAAAAGGATTTTACAGGTAAGCTGTTATAAAAATCCCTTTTTAAAAAAAAAGAAGAAAAATAGCCCAAAAAAAGTTATAAAGTTATTTAAAAAAAACATCAAGACAAACATGCACCCAGTGTTAAAACTGCAAAAGCTGCTTTTTTAACCCCATTTTTTCCCTAATATATTTTATAATTAATACTTCTTTTGTGTGCTGCTGTTGTGTCTCAACAAGGAGAAAAGAGAATCTTGGATGGCTGAGACACTTGTGGACATGGCTGAACAGAGGGGGTGGGATGCTGAGGGGGGGGGCTGCTGCACACAGAAGGCTTTTTATCTTAATGCATTAGGATAAAAAAACCTTCTGCCTTTACAACCCCTTTAAACTTTTTAGCAGTGTATAATACACTGAGGCACAAAGCAAAAGTATATACGCTTATTAAATAAGTTACATGTAAAAATAAAACTCTTAGGGCCTGTGTCGACTGGCTTTTGTTTGCTTGCCTCAGAACTGCTTCTTGATGCAAGTCAATGGGAACGCAAAAGCATCTTGAAGCAGCCCCACCTCCCTATTCTAATCTCAGCATTAGTAATCTTCAGGCATATACTGCGGCCTTCAGTTAGGGCCCATTCATACCAGATGCAGTTGGATGCATTTTTGAACTGAATTGCATAGACAGTCCAAAATGCAGGTTATCCTATGGGCAAAGTTTACACCAGTACAGTACAGTGCAGTGCAAAAAGATACAGCAAGCTGCATTTTTTTTTCTGCATTTCAAACAAGCAAAAATGCACTAATGCATTTAAATGCACGCAAATACACCGCAACACAGTACACATAAAAACCCAAAGGAAGTGACCTGAAAGGACAAACGCGGATGCAAATTTGCATGTCCACTGCATGTAAATGCTCATAAAGCTATGCTTCAAATGCATGCAAATGCACAGTAGATGCACAGTTTCTGGTGTGAATGTGCCCTTATGCTGGTATGAGGCTAAACATGATTTGGCATAGCCCCTATTTTAACAATGCTTAACCACTTCAGCCCTGGAAGAATTTACCCCCTTCCTGACCAGAGCACTTTTTGCGATGCAGCACTGCGTCGCTTTAACTGACAATTGCGCGGTCGTGCGACGTTGAACCTAACCAAAATTGACGTCCTTTTTCCCCCACAAATAGAGCTTTCTTTTGGTGGTATTTGATCACCTCTGCGGTTTTTATTTTTTGTGCTATAAACAAAAGAAGAGCGACATATTTGAAAAAAATGCAATATTTTTTACTTTTTGATTTAATAAATATCACAATTTTTTTTTTTTAAAACAATTTTTTTTCTAAGTTTAGACCGATACGTATTCTACATATTTTTGGTAATTTTTTTTTGCAATAAGCGTATATTGATTGGTTTGCGCAAAAGTTATAGCGTCTACATAATAGGGGATAGATTTATGGCATTTTTATTTTTTTTATTTTTTTTACTAGTAATAGCGGCGATCTGCGATTTTTATTGTGACCGTGACATTGCGGCAGACACATCGGACACTATTGGCGCGTTTTTGGGACCATTCACATTTATACAGCGATTAGTGCTATAAAACTGCACTAATTACTGTGTAAATGTGACTGGCAGGGAAAGGGTTAACACTAGGGGGCGATCAAGGGGTTAATATGTTCCCTATTGAGTGATTGTAACTGTAGGGGGAGGGGACTCACAAGGGGAGGAGACCGATCTGTGTTCCTCTGTACTGGGAACACACATCGGTCTCCTCACCTCTGACAGGAGGTGGATCTGTGTATTTACACACACAGATCCACACTTCTGCCGTGATCGTGGGCAATCGCGGGTGCCCAGCGGACATCGCGACCGCCGGGCACACTCACCGGGTCACGAGCGTTGCCGCGCGCCCCATAGACGGCCGGGAAAAAAGGACGTCATATGGCGTCCGCCCGGAGGGAGGGAGGGTTCCTGCCGGCGTCATATGTCTATGACCCGGTAGGAAGTGGTTAAATATGACACATTACACCTTTACTAAGGTATCCCTGTAGGTGTGCTTTTTGCTTACTTCAACTGGGGAACCAATATGGAGGTAAGCAGCATCCTCCTTTCACACCAGATCTTGGCTAGGCATTGCAAGACATTGCTTTTTTGTTGTGAAACTGTTTCACTTCCTACAGTAGTTACTAAGAGCCCATTCACACAGGGGCAACTTTGGATCCGACTTCAAGTCGCCCCTAGTCGCCTCAAGTCGCGCTGCATGAGAAAATCAATGGAAGTGAATGGAGCCGTCTTAATGCACACTACTGCAGTCGCTCCGACTTCAAAAAAGGTTCCTGTACTACTTCAATCCGACTTCTAGGCGACTGCTAGGCGACCTGTACCCATTGATTTCAATGGAAGTCGCTCAGAAGTCAGATCCCCTGTCTTAACAGAAGCAACTTTCCAGGAAGAGAATATACATTGCTCAGGCAAACCTCTCCCTCCCCCCTCCCTACCTCTTACAGAGCTGATTCTTGTTTGTTTGGCCACTGGAATGTCTCCTGTCCTGGAGGCAACTTGAAGTTGCCTTGTAAGTAGCTTTATGTCACGCTGTGATTCATACTGAAGTGGTGTCCAAGTTGCCTCCCAAAGTCGTGCTGAAAGTCGTGTTGCCCCTGTGTGAGTGGAGTCTTAGGTGTACACAGTGCAGCATGTTTTGCATTATTTGATTTTGTTTTTTCAAAAAACTTCTGTAAAAGATTAAGTAAAATAAAAACAATATTAACTCTGTTTCTTTTATTTTGAGTAAATATGACATTGTTTTCTTGTGAAAAAAATAAATTTTATATATATATATATATATATATATATATATATATATATATATGACATTGTCTCTAATTAGAATAAAACTTTGGATACTGTAGCAGAATACCCAACAAAGGTAATGAAAACAAAGATGTGACAGCAAGTATATAAAAGCAGAATATTTTACCACTTTTTTCACATCTGTGTTGACTGTTGATTTCTGTTATAAGAGCCTTAGAAACTACTTGCAGGAATTTTGAAGAGGTTGCAACAAAGGTTTGGATAACCAGCATAAAAAAAGACTAATTAGATATGATTTGTGGTAAAGCAGTGTCTTCAGTAAGAAAATAACACTTTCTGAAGATAATTAGTAGAGAAGAGCTTGCAAATTGTGTTTTATTACTTTATTTTTCTTCTTTCTAAATTCTTTAGCTCATTTCCCTACAATGGGATCAAATATATAGCACCTAGTAAGTGATGTATTGCATTTTTTGTCTAAAATAAGTCCAGACTAAATTTATGCCATCACTACATACACCAAACTTGTGACTACCAGGACCGGGAAACAATGTTGTGAATGGCCTGTGAAGTCTGGTGATACTTAACCTAAATGAAAAAAAGACTTGAAAGACTACAATTAAGTTCATCCCAACAAATTGATGACAAAGAATAGAATACATCCTTTTAAAAGCATTTCTAAAGCAGCAAGCATTTATAATGAATAAAAGAAAGTTCATTTGTCAGGACCCAGATTTGAACCTGAAACCTCTGGCTGTGTCTGGCGGTGTCTCTGTTTGCTGAGCCACCTGGGATGCTAGACCGTATCCTTGACAATTGCTTTGAAAATTGTTTCTCTTGAACCTTGAATTATTTGCTCCTCCCATTAACTCCCTATTTTAGCCATGCTTCTGCACTTCCTGTTTGCCAGATTATTGTGCTCTCTCCAGCCAATATCTCGCTCTTGTCACGCGATCATGCTGCCATTCGTTTCTTCACTAATTACCGACCTTTGGCTTGTTCCTCGACTACGCTTCTTCTTGATCCCAACCTGCACCCACTTGTCACCAACCTTTGGCTTGTTTACTGACTACGCTTCTGTTTGATCCCTACCTGCTTTATCTGCAACTGGACCCCGGCTTACCTCCTGGTGGGGCGAGGCTGAGGACTGTGACCTGGAACTAAAATGCAGAAAAACCCATCTCCACCATCAGGAGCTCTAGTGAACACCAGTTAGTACTTAGACTCTGTGTCATTGGGTGAGCCTGTGTCATCCACCAGGGTGACCTGCTTCTGTACTTATCCATCTAGTTGGTGGGAGCCTGACTGTGACAGCATTCCACCTTCTGACTCTATTTATTCTACTGAGTAGCATTTATTTTTTAAAACCTTCATATAGAATTACTCGCTACGAACAGTGCTCCATGAGTTGCTCAAAGCTTGGGATATTTTTTATAACCTAATCCTGCTTTAAACTTCGCCACAAATTTATCCCTGACTTGTCTAGTGTGTTACTTGGCCTTCATGATGCTGTTTGTTCACTAAGGTTCTTTAACAAACCTCTGAGACCCGGTTCACACAGGGGCAACACGACTTTAAACACGACTTTGCGAGGCAACTTGGACACGACTTGAGAGTGAACCACAACGCGATTTGGAGTCGCCTCCAGGACAGGCTGTCCCCTGTGTTTGGTATGAATCATGAGGGGGAACTCCACGGCAAATTTTAAATAAAAAAACGGAATGGGTTCCCCTCCAAGAGCATACCAGGCCCTTTGGTCTGGTAAGGATTTCAAGGGGAACACCTACACCGTCTGATATGGATTCTGGGGGGACCCCACATGCCGTTTTTTCAGTATAGGGGTTCCCCTTGAAATCCATACCAGACCTAAAGGCCTGGTATGCTCTTGGAGGGGTATTAAAGGGGGCTCCCGGATTCCGATAAGCCCCCCGCCTGCTCGCTCGTCCCCACCCCCTTTCCTGACCGGCCAAGCTGCGTGCTCGGATAAGGGTCTGGTATGGATTTTGGGGGGACCCCCACGCCGTTTTTTCAGCATAGGGGGTTAATCTTGAAATCCATACCAGACCTAAGGTCCTGGTATGCTCTTGGAGGGGAACCCATGCCGGTTTTTTATTTAAAATTTGGCGTGGAGTTCCCCCTCATGATTCATACCAAATACCAGCTCTGTGGGAGGGAGGGAGGGGTTTGCCTTAGAGTCGGTTCACAGAGGGGCGACTTCCTGTAAAGTTGCCTCACTATGAACAGGGATCCGACTTGGAGGCGACTTCCATTGAAATCAATGGGTACAAGTCGCCTAGAAGTCGGATTAAAGTCATACGGGAACCTTTTCTGAAGTCGGAGCGACTGCGGTAGTGTACATTAAGACGGCTCCATTCACTTTCATTACTTTTCTAAACCGCGTGACTTGGGGCAACTTGGGGCGACTTGAAGTCGGATCCCAGGATGCCCCTGTGTGAACCGGCTCTGAGAGCTTCACAGAACAGCTGTATTTATACAAAGATTAAATTACACACAGGTGGACTCTATTTACTAATTGGGTAACATCTGAAGGCAATTGGATTTACTAGATTTTAGTTAGGGATATCAGAGTAAAAGGGTCCCAATACAATAGCACACCACACTTTTCAGATACCGGTATTTATTTGTAAAAAAAAAATTGAAAACCGTTTATAATTTTCCTTCCACTTCACACCCCTTTGTGTTGTTCTATCATATAAAATTCCAATAAAATACATTTACGGTTTTGGTTGTAACATGACAAAATGTGGAAAATTTCAAGGGGTATGAATACTTTTTGTGAGAGCTCTATTTAAAATGTTATACCAAAGGTATTTGACAATTTTTGAGGGTGAGTTGGGGCACCCAAATCTATGTTTGGTGACATATCATAGATCTAATTTGAAACTAACATAACACCCAGGAGAACCCAATTGAATAAATATCATTGGTAATAATTTAGAAATCCAACCTGTCAGATTGGTTACACAGGTTTTATGCTTCTGGGCAAGATGAACTATACCAATTAAACCTAAATAACAACTGGTCTGGATTCCTGTGCTGTATGTAAGGGTGTGTGGGAAGCAGCAGCTAATACAGCCATAGGGAAATATAAATTGTGCGGAAAATCCCTTTAAGTAGTGAATAAATGATGAAAGAATGTGAAAAATAGCTTTTTCCTTTTCACTGTTTTCAAGCGTTATTTTTCTCTTATGGTTTTTCACACGTAAATGTTTTTTCCTTCTAAAATCAATAGACTTGCGGTGTCACCTATATCCTTCCTGTAAACAATAGCTTCTCGAATGATCAGGATGTTTTTTTGGTTTGTGGTGTGGTGGATAAGAAAATCCCAATGCATGTCAAGTTTAATGATCTTCACTTTTGCAGAAATGTCTTTTCTATGTAACCTACGTGTGCCTTGCCATTATGTTTCAAAAGATGTTAATGCTTAATATCTTTTCTAGAACACTGTGTAAAGTTTTCACATAGTAATTATATTTGCTTAGTGCAGCAGGGAGAAAGGAGTGAAGCAAGAGTGAAATATTCTGCAAGTTGATAGCAACTGTCTCCTTTTTTTCCAGTGATTGTGTCTGTATATATTGAGACAGGTACACATAGGTAACCATCTAACTACAAGGCTGCTGATAATGATGATACTATTTGGACATAGTCACTCAAGGCAAGCTGGGAAGGGGCAGAGAGGACAAAAGTTGCAGTTTGCATGCTATGTGTTAGTATGTCTAGCAGTGCTGTGCCTTGGCCTAGGCCGACAAGGCCCAGGCCTAGGGCGTGTGACCTCTGAGTGTACACAATACAAACCAATATAATAATGTGAATATAAATGAAATAAGTCCACATGTGGAAAAAAGAAGAAGAAATGCCCATCAACATAACATGTGAAGTGACGATGAAAGTGAACGTGTAACCATAAGGATTATCAAATGGAACTTTCTTTCACAATGGTAGGAATAGTTGGAATACGCTTACCGGAACCAGTGGATCTGACTGTCAGCGACAGCAAATCATTCAGGCATAGGAAATCCCAACAGTGGATAGGCTCAACTTGCTTGAAGACTCTGTATAACAGGTGTCACGGACATAGCCACTGGACAGAACAATCCAAGGCTCGATGAATGGTGTCCTGGACTTTGTAGAAGAATGCTGAGAGCTCCCAGGGTATCCACCCTGTTTTAAACGAATGTTGAGACGACTTCAAATGGAAAAAGGACCCTTGTGGCGGTCAAATGAAGGGCACGATGGAACGGCTCAAAAAACTTCCAAAATGTAAGACATTGCCAAATACAAGGCTGTCCGCACAAAAAACAACAGTGGAAATGTACTCTTCTACGCAGCCTGCCAGTTTTGCATGCATTACCGCACCACACATGGTGTGAACAAGTTCTGAAATGTAGTCTGTGAAGCAGAGTTCAGTGGTCAGTAGGTTGTGACATGGAGTTGCCCTGTACCTGTAGAAATCAGTGAGCAGTATGTACTGGCACGATAGGGCAGTATGCAGTGGTAGAGCAGTCAGTGAGCAGTATGATAGCACCAGTCAGTGAGCGGCATGTAGTGTCAGTCTGTGAGAGGTATGTTGTTGCAGCCAGTGAGCAAAAGCATGGAATTCCTGCTAGAGAAAGCTCAGCCAATAGAGATAAAGGGAGACTTGCAGGTCTGCTATCTCTGCTCTTCCATATTCTGCTGCTGGATCAGCCATAGCAGCCACCTGTATGAGAAGAGAAAAGGGTGGCCCCGCCACCTCCAGATGAATCAGGAGAAGTTGGGGAAGCAGAATTCCATATACTGTAAACTCTGAAAAAAGAATGTTACAGCCCCCTTGCTGACCCCTAACTCCCTGTGAGCTGTGGAGGCGAGTGAGGGGAAACCAAGCATGCTGAGTGGCCTCTTGATATGCTCCTGCACAGTAGATAATCCCACAGGAGTTTACATGCCAGTTTAAAAGGCACAAGACTGGCACTGCAATTTTTTATGCTTTTGCTGCGGCACACCTGAGGACTCTATTGCAGCACCCCGGTTGAGAAACCCCGCTTTAACCTGATGTGCACAATATGTCATTTCAGTGAACATTTGATGAAGAGTGCTACATTTTCTATGGAAAAAGTGAATAGTCTTTCATGTGTTAATGTGATTTTCCAAGCCTCTGCAAATTTTACCAACTTGCGAAAAGAAGTAAAACTTGCAAATTATTAGCCATGTGGGAAGGGCTGGATGCTCATATTTCTGCATGGAAATCTTGTTTTTGAGTAATTTAGAAAATTAACCACTTCAGCCCCGGAAGGTTTTACCCCCTTCCTGACCAGTCCATTTTTTGCGATACAGCACTGCGTCGCTTTAACTGACAATTTTGCAGTCGTGCGACCCTGTACCCAAATAAAATTGATGTCCTTTTTTTCACAAACAGAGCTTTCTTTTAGTGGTATTTGATCACCTCTGCGGTTTTTAGTTTTTGCACTGTAAACAAAAAAGACTGACAATTAAAAAAAAAAAATATATATATATATTTTTTACTTTCTGCTATAAAACATATCCAGTCAAAAAAATCTAATTTCTTCATCAATTTAGGGCAATATGTTTTCTGCTGCATATTTTTTGGTAAAAATCTGTATATTGATTGGTTTACGCAAAAAGCAATAGCATCTACAAACTATGGGATATATTTATGGACTTTTTTTTATTTTATTGTTTTTACTAGTAGTGGCGGCAATCAGCAATTTTTAGCGGGACTGCGACATTGCGTCAGACAAATCTGACACAAAGTGACACTTTTTGGGGCCTAGTGACACCAATACAGTGATCAGTGCTAAAAAAATGCACTGTTTCTGTATAAATGACACTGGCAGGAAAGGGGTTAACATCAGGGGCGATCAAAGGGTTAAGTGTGCTCCTAGGCAGTGATTTCTAACTGTGTGGGGGATGGACTGACTGGAGGAAGAGAGACATCTGTGTTCTTGATTAGTAGGAACATAAGATCTCTCTCTCCCTTTCTGACAGAACAGCAATCCGCCTTGCGTACATAGGCAGACCGCTGTTCTGCCTCTCCTACGAATAATCAGCAGGTCCGTGCGGCCATCGCGGCCGCTGGACCCGCTGATTGGCTCCCGTTAGACCTGCTGATTGGCTCCCGCTAGCCTCGCTGCTTGGCTCCCGCTGTGTCCAGCGGCACGTGCCCCAGAGCTGATCTGCTCTGTGCAAAACAAACTGCACAGTGGAGGTAAGTATACCATGTTTGTTGTTTTAAGAAAAAAAAGTAATACAAAGGTTGAAGTTGTTAAAGTGATTGTAAACCTTTGCGTTTTTTTTTTTTTTTTTAATAACAAACATATCATACTTCCTTGCTCTGTGCAGTTCGTTTTACACAGTGTAGCCCTGATCACCGTCTTCTGGGATGCCCCAGTGGCACTCGCGGCTCCTCTTTGCATCGGTAAACCCCCAGGAGAAGCGCTCTCCCTGGGGGTTACCTTACGGGCACGCTCCCGAGTCCAGCATTTGTGTCCATAGACACAGAATGCCGGACTTGGCCCTGCCCCCCGGCGCCCACGTCATTGGATTTGATTGACAGCAGCGGGATTCCAATTGCTGTGCTGCTATCAATCTATCCAAGCAAGAGCCGAGAACCCCGGGAAGAGAGGAAGAGTGCCTCTCCGCCGAGGGAACAATGGGAACAATGGCCTCAGGTGAGTAAAACGGTGGGGGGGGTCAGTGTCAGCGGCGGCGGTAGCGATCGGATCCTTCTCCTGGCTGGGTATGGAGACGAGTGAGTGAAAGATGGCCCCCACCTGTCTCCATATCATTGCAGGGCGGAAGCGATGTCAAAACGTCACTTCCGCCCATAGCTCTTAAAGGTCTTTTTGACCCCAGATCTCATATTTAAGAGGTCCTGTCATGCTTTTTTTTATTACAAGGCATGTTTACATTTCTTGTAATAGTAATAAAAGTGACACAATTAAAAAAAAAAAAAGAACAGTGTAAAAAAAAAAGGTAAAATAAATAAGAAAAAAAGAACACATTTTTAACGCGCCCCGTCCCGCCGAGCTCGCAGGCAGAAGCGAACGCATATTTGAGTAGCACCCGCATATGAAAACGGTGTTCAAACCACTAATGTGAGGTATCGGCGTGATTAGTAGAGCGAGAGCAATAATTCTAGGCCTATACCTCCTCTGTAACTCAAAACATGAAACCTGTAGAATTTTTTAAACGTCACCTTTGGAGGTTTTTAAGGGTAAAAGTTTGTTGCCATTCCACGAGCGGGCACAATTTTAAAGCGTGACATGCTGGGTATCAATTTACTCGGTGTAACATTATCTTTCACAATATAAAAAAAAATTGGGCTACGTTTACAGTTGTCTTATTTTTTTAATCAAAATATGTGGATTTTTTTCCAAAAAAAGTGCGCTTGTAAGACCACTGCGCAAATACGGTGTGACAAAGTATTGCAACGACCGCCATTTTATTCTCTAGGGCAGTGATGGCGAACCTTGGCACCCCAGATGTTTTGGAACTACATTTCTCATGATGCTCATGCACTCTGAGGTGTACTAGAGCATCATGGGACATGTAGTTCCAAAACATCTGGGGTGCCAAGGTTTGCCATCACTGCTCTAGGGTGTTAGAAAAAAAAATGTTCAAACTTTTTCGTTCACAATATCGATATCGGGTATTACTTGTTGGGCATCAACGAGTAGAAAATTGCCCGATCGTTTGCAGAACAGAGATTTTCGGACAATATTCTTATCGTGTATTCCTGTTTTAATTTTCTAGCAAATTTTTTTCTTTTTAACTTGAAAACAACAAATCTCAGAAAGAAGCTTGGTCCTTAAGTGGTTAACTACTGTATATCTGATCACCACAAACTGAAAATGCTGTTTAATTAATTTTCAATATTCAAATCGAACTCCCCCATCCATCCATGTCTCCATGCATTTTTTTGGGTGAGAAATAACTTTGAAAAACACCCTTCTATCATTTCTAGCCATGGACATCTTGAGTAAGGGCAGATGATTCATATAGCATTTACTTCCTGGGATTCATCTGCCCCTAGCTCTGGCATGGAAGCAGGCAAGTGTGCCCCTGCTCCCCTCCACCCAATGAAAGAAAAAAAATGCCAAAGGAAGACTCCTAGAATGTGTGGCATCATTTTTGCTTGGACCAAAAACCAGGTAGAAACTGAACAAACGTAAAAAAAAAAAGGTTTAAAGCAAGTGAATATACTCGACCTACCTATTTGCTAATTCCTGCAACATAAGGATTACTATTAGTTAATTTTGATTGAGAGAAAGTTTCTTTTATTTTTTTACTTTGCTTTTTAAGGCCTCCTTTAATGCTGGCCAGGTGAAAAAATGGAGGACCAGATCAGACTCAGCTCGGATCCTCCTCATCAATAGAGACCACGTGGAAAGCCCCCCCGCATTACTCCTTGTTTACTCATCCCAGCTAGACTTATCATAGTATTATGTTAAATAGTGATGAGCCGAACACCCCCGGGTTCGGTTCGCACCAGAACCCGCGAACGGACCGAAAGTTCGTACGAACATTAGAACCCTATTAAATACAATGGATGCGAACGTTCGAATTCTAAAGTGCTAATTATAACAACTATTATGCATGTTATTGTCCTAAAAAGGGTTTGGGAACCCGGGTTGTGCACCAGGGGACATGTATCAATGCAAAAAGAAGTTTTAAAAACGGTCGTTTTTCGGGAGCAGTCATTTTAATGATGCATAAAGTGAAAAAAAAAAAGTAAAATATTCCTTTAAATATCGTACCTGGGGGGTGTCTAAAGTATGCCTGTGAAGTGCCACGTGTTTCCCGTGTTTAGAACTGTCCCTGCACAAAATGACACTTCTAAAGGAAAAAAAAGCCATTTAAAACTGCTTGCGGCTTTAATGTAATGTCTGGTCCCGGTAATATGGATGAAAATCTTTAAGAAAAATGGCATAGCTACCCCATGACCCCCCCCCCCTACCCCAGCCCATTACCAGCCCCTTTGGGTCTTGTATGGATATTAAGGGGAACCCCGCACATAAAATAAAAAAGGCCCTATATACTCTGAACAGCCATATACAGGCGGTGCATACAAGGCAGGGACTGTAGGTTTGTTCTTATGTAGAATCTGTTTGTAATTTTGAACAGGTACATTGTTTAAGTGTAGCTCCAGCCCAAAAATCTATTTTTAAACTTTTTGGAAAACATAGGTAAGGGTTATCACCCCTGTAACATTTGTTTTGCTGTCTGTGCCCCTGTTCAGAACATTTCACCTCACTTTCCGTCCCAATGACAACTGTTTTTGAAATGTGGTGTTTTTCTTGAAACAAGGATTGCTGATAAAGCATCAGTACAGAGGAGACACCTTTCTCCCATATTAATTCTTACAGGAGAGAATTTTCCTTCCAAGGGGTAGATTTCCTCTCACTTCCTGTTGTCTTCTTGCGTTTGCAAGTAGGAGTCGTTTGTAAGTTGGATGTTTGAAAGTAGGGACCTGCCGTATATACTCTGCAGAAATAGGCCCCTTAGTTGTTGGTGTTGGCACAACACTGTAAGCACTCACAGTTACTCTTGGTTGGTGCTGGAACGCCCTGCTGTCAACTATTATATCAGGAATTTTAATTACATATAATTGTTGAACAGTGGTAGTAAAAATTGGGCCTTTGATGGTGGTGCTGGTGCCACAACACTGTAAGCCCTGACAGTTACTCTTGGTGGGTGCAGCAATGGGCCCTGCTGTGAATTATTAGATCAAGAATTGTAATTGCATGCCCCTGTTGAACAGGGGCTGAAAAATTGGGCCTTTCGTGGTGGTGGTGGTGTTGCCACAACACTGTAAGTACTCTTGGTGGGTGCAGGAATGGGCCCTGCTGTGAATTATTAGATCAAGAATTGTAATTACATGCCCCTTTTGAACAGGGGCTGAAAAATTGGGCCTTTCGTGGTGGTGGTGGTGGTGGTGGTGGCGTTGCCACAACACTGTAAGCCCTCAGAGTTACTCTTGGTGGGTGCAGCAATGGGCCCTGCTGTGAATTATTAGATCAAGAATTGTAATTACATGCCCCTGTTGAACAGGGGCTGAAAAATTGGGCCTTAGGCACTGGTGGCACAACACTACAACCCCTCACAGATACTGTACTTGGAGCACAGCAATGAGCCCTGTTGCAAAGTATTGCTTCAAAAATTGTAATGACACGCCCCTGTTAAACAGGGGCTGAAAAATTGGGCCTTAGGCACTGGTGCCACAACACTCCAACCCCTCACAGATACTGTACTTGGAGCACAGCAATGAGCCCTATGGCAAATTATTGCTAAAAAAATTGTAATTACACGCCCCTGTAAAACAGGGGCTGAAAAATTGGGCCTTAGCCACTGGTGGCGGCACCCATAAACAAAAATGATCTTCCAAGCTATCATCATCAATCGTATCATTGAGGACTCGGAGGAGGAGGATAGCCAGTCAACATAACAGCACAGGCACTCAGCATCAGCATCAGTCTTGAAGGGATGTGACATGTTAAAATCAATTAGTCTGTTATATCAGCATCAGGTGTGTGGTAGCTGGTGGTGATCCAAGACTGGTTCATCTTGATGAAAGTCAGTCGATCAACCGAGTCGGTGGACAGGCGCACCCTGTGATCCGTGACAAATCCTCCAGCAGCACTGAATGTGCGTTCCGAAAGAACGCTGGATGCAGGACAGGCCAGTAGCTCAATTGCATACTGTGCAAGCTCTGGCCAGTGATCCATCCTCAAGACCCAGTAAGCCAGAGGATTTTCGGTGGGGAAGGTGTCCAAGTCTGACCTTGCCCCTAGATATTCCTGCACCATGTTTATCAGACGCTGGCGATGGTTGCTGGAACCGATCATACTTTGGGGCTGCGGACTAAAGAATTGTCTGAACGCATCGGTCAGACGGCCACCTTCCCCACCGCTCCTTCTTTGACTGGCCGAAGCCTCAGCAACTCGTTGTCCAGGACCAGGAGTTTGTAACCTCCCAGTCTCTGGGAACGCGTTGCACAGACCTTTCTGCAAGGCCTCCCGGAGTTGTCTCATCCTCTGCTCCCTCTGCGACGGTAACATAAGGTCCGCAACCTTACCCTTGTACCGTGGATCAAGGAGAGTGGCCAGCCAGTAATGGTCCCTCTCCTTGATCCGAAGAATACGAGGATCCTTCCGCAGACTTTGCAGGATCAGGGAGGCCATGCAGCGTAGGTTTGCTGAGGCATTCGCTCCGGAGTCCTCTGGGTCACTAAGGACGACATGATCCGCAGCCACCTCCTCCCAGCCACGTACAAGTCCACTGGTTTCTTGGGACTGTAAATCATCCCTAAAAGACTGCTGCTGATGATGCTGAGTGCCAGCCTCCACCTCCATGCTGACACAATCCTCCTCCTCCTCCTCCTCTTCCTGTGCGATGGGTGGGACAGAAGGAACACTGTCTGGGTAAAGGGGGCCTTGAGAGGCAAGGAAGTCCTCCTCTTCCTGCCTCTGTTCTGCCTCAAGTGCCCTGTCCATTATTCCACGCAGCGTGTGCTCCAACAGGTGGACAAGAGGTACAGTGTCACTGATGCATGCACTGTCACTGCTCACCATCCTCGTGGCCTCCTCAAATGGTGCCAGGACAGTGCATGCATCCCTGATCATGCCCCACTGGCGTGGAGAAAAAAAAACCAAGCTCCCCTGACCCTGTCCTGGTGCCGTAGTCGCACAGGTACTCATTGATGGCCCTCTGCTGCGTGTGCAGCCGCTGCAGCATGGCCAACGTTGAGTTCCACCTGGTGGGCATGTCACATATAAGGCGGTTCTTGGGCAGGTTCAACTCCTTTTGCAGCTCAGCCAGGCGAGCACTGGCATTATAAGATCTGCGGAAATGCACACAGACTTTCCTGGTCTGCCTCAGGACATCCTGTAAGCCCGGGTACCTGCCCAAGAACCGCTGCACCACCAGGTTAAGGATGTGAGCCACACAGGGCACAAGGGTCAGTTGTCCCTGTCGGAGGGCGGAGAGGAGGTTGGTGCCATTGTCGCAAACCACCATTCCTGGCTTAAGCTGGCGTGGCGTCAACCACCTCTCGGCCTGGCCCTGCAGAGCAGACAGGACCTCTGCCCCAGTGTGGCTTCTGTCCCCCAAACACACCAGCGCAAGCACGGCATGGCATCTTTTTGCCTGCATACTTGCGTAGCCCCTTGAACGGCTACGGAGCACCGCTGGTTCAGAGGACAAACCACAGGAAGAGGCCATGGAGGAAGAAGAAGAGGAGGGGGTGGAGGAGAGAGGTGTGTCACAACCAGTAGTAGCATTTTGGAGGCGTGGCGGTGGAACAACCTCCAACACTACTGCACCTTGTCCTGCATCCTTCCCAGCTGCCAAAAGAGTGACCCAATGGGCCGTGAAAGAAAGGTAACGTCCCTGTCCATGCCTGCTGGACCATGAGTCAGCGGTAATATGCACCTTACCGCTGACCGCCCTGTCCAGCGAGGCCAAGACATTGCCTTCCACATGCCGGTAGAGAGCCGGAATAGCCTTCCGTGAGAAAAAGTGGCGTTTGGGAACCTGCCACTGAGGAACCGCACATTGCACAAACTCACGGAAGGGGGCCGAGTCTACCAACTGAAAAGGCAGCAGTTGAAGCGCTAGCAATTTAGCCAAGCTAGCATTCAACCGCTGGGCATGTGGATGGCTGGGAGTGAACTTCTTTCGACGGTCCAGCAGCTGGGGCAGGGAAATTTGCCTGCTAGAATCGGACGTCGGTGTACTGCTAGCAGAGTGGCCGCAAGTACTTGGCTGTGACACACCTAATTCTACACCTTCATTCCTCTCAGTGCATGTTTCAGAGAGGACTGAAGTTATAGTGGGGTTGGAGATCCCAGCTGATGCGGTGCAAGGAGAGGTCCGCTTTGTTCTTTGGTGTGGGTCTTTGAGGTAGGCTTGCCAACGAGCTGCATGGCAGGTCAACATATGTCTGGTCAGGCATGTGGTACCCAAGCGGCTGATGTTTTGGCCACGCGATATACGCTTGAGACATATGTTGCAAACAGCAGCTGTGCGATCTGATGCACTAGCCTCAAAAAAGGCCCACACCAAAGAACTTTTTGAATGACGGGCAGAGGCAGCGCCCTGCACAGGCGGAGCTCTGCGGTGTGATTCCGTCGGTGTACTGCCCTTACGCTGGCCACCAAAGGGCATCCTGCCTCGTTGGAGATGTGCCTCCTCCTCATCCTCCTCCTCCTCCTCTCTCCTATTAGGCACCCACGTGGAGTCAGTGACCTCATCATCCCCTCCCTCCTCATCACTGGAGCCAATCTGGCAGTATGCTGCAGCTGCTGGAACATGACTGCCAGATTGGTGTCCTTCTTGAGCATCCCCTCTGTCTGCTCTCACGCTACTGCCTTCCTGTAGCTGGGTTTCATCATCAGACCCTTCGAAACGCTGGGCGGCATCCTGGAGCATGTACCCAACACTGTGCTCAAACAGTTCGGGGGACTCCTCAGGAGGAGGACATGGTGGGTCTAGGGAAGGAGTGACTGATGATGAGTCTGACATTGATACCAGGGAAGAGGACGCTTTGGCAGCTGCTTTGCCAGTACCCTGAGCCTGGGTGAGAGAGGAGGAGGAGGAGGGCTTGGTCATCCACTCTACCAAGTCTTCGGCATGATGTGGCTCAACATGTCCAGCTGCCGAAAAGAAGGACAAGCGTGTCCCATGGCCATGTGCTGATGACAATGCACCGCGTCCACGACCAGCACTGTTGCCCCCAGACACAGAGCCTGCTTGCCCTCTTTTATTGCCTCCTGACTGTCTGCCTCTCCTTGTTTGCCTTCCAGACATTCTAATAGATGGCCTGCAGGGAGATGGGAAAAAAGCAATAAGGGCTACCTTCAGGTGTCCTTCTCTGTCCCTTTACTTAAGGATTTCTAAATATGGTTGAGGATGATTGCTTTTGCACAGAATAGCACAACGACAATTTCCCTGACTGTCCAAAAAACAAGGATTTCAAAGATGGTTGATGAGGAATGCTTTAGCACACTATAGCACAAGGAGAATTTCCCTCACTGTCCTTCCCTGTCCCTAGAAACAAGGATTATCACAGTGAAAGAAACTGAC
This sequence comes from Rana muscosa, assembly GCA_029206835.1. NCBI lineage: Eukaryota > Metazoa > Chordata > Amphibia > Anura > Ranidae > Rana > Rana muscosa. The sequence goes on along the minus strand of CM055122.1, from coordinate 1,113,132,731 downwards.
ACTCTTCCTACCTATAGTTTTCTGTCCCTAGAAAAAATGTTTTTTTAAAGCTGATTGATGATCAATGCTTTAGCACACTATAGCACAAGGAGAATTTCCCTCACTGTCCTTCCCTGTCCCTAGAAACAAGGATTATCACAGTGAAAGAAACTGACACTCTTCCTACCTATAGTTTTCTGTCCCTAGAAAAAATGTTTTTTTAAAGCACACTATAGCACAAGGAGAATTTCCCTCACTGTCCTTCCCTGTCCCTAGAAACAAGGATTATCACAGTGAAAGAAACTGACACTCTTCCTACCTATAGTTTTCTGTCCCTAGAAAAAATGTTTTTTTAAAGCACACTATAGCACAAGTAGAATTTCCCTCACTGTCCTTCCCTGTCCCTAGAAACAAGGATTATCACAGTGAAAGAAACTGACACTCTTCCTACCTATAGTTTTCTGTCCCTAGAAAAAATGTTTTTTTAAAGCTGATTGATGATCAATGCTTTAGCACACTATAGCACAAGTAGAATTTCCCTCACTGTCCTTCCCTGTCCCTAGAAACAAGGATTATCACAGTGAAAGAAACTGACACTCTTCCTACCTATAGTTTTCTGTCCCTAGAAAAAATGTTTTTTTAAAGCTGATTGATGATCAATGCTTTAGCACACTATAGCAAAAGTAGAATTTCCCTCACTGTCCTTCCCTGTCCCTAGAAACAAGGATTATCACAGTGAAAGAAACTGACACTCTTCCTACCTATAGTTTTCTGTCCCTAGAAAAAATGTTTTTTTAAAGCACACTATAGCACAAGGAGAATTTCCCTCACTGTCCTTCCCTGTCCCTAGAAACAAGGATTATCACAGTGAAAGAAACGGACACTCTTCCTACCTATAGTTTTCTGTCCCTAGAAAAAATGTTTTTTTAAAGCACACTATAGCACAAGTAGAATTTCCCTCACTGTCCTTCCCTGTCCCTAGAAACAAGGATTATCACAGTGAAAGAAACTGACACTCTTCCTACCTATAGTTTTCTGTCCCTAGAAAAAATGTTTTTTTAAAGCTGATTGATGATCAATGCTTTAGCACACTATAGCACAAGTAGAATTTCCCTCACTGTCCTTCCCTGTCCCTAGAAACAAGGATTATCACAGTGAAAGAAACTGACACTCTTCCTACCTATAGTTTTCTGTCCCTAGAAAAAATGTTTTTTTAAAGCTGATTGATGATCAATGCTTTAGCACACTATAGCACAAGGAGAATTTCCCTCACTGTCCTTCCCTGTCCCTAGAAACAAGGATTATCACAGTGAAAGAAACTGACACTCTTCCTACCTATAGTTTTCTGTCCCTAGAAAAAATGTTTTTTTAAAGCTGATTGATGATCAATGCTTTAGCACACTATAGCACAAGTAGAATTTCCCTCACTGTCCTTCCCTGTCCCTAGAAACAAGGATTATCACAGTGAAAGAAACTGACACTCTTCCTACCTATAGTTTTCTGTCCCTAGAAAAAATGTTTTTTTAAAGCTGATTGATGATCAATGCTTTAGCACACTATAGCACAAGGAGAATTTCCCTCACTGTCCTTCCCTGTCCCTAGAAACAAGGATTATCACAGTGAAAGAAACTGACACTCTTCCTACCTATAGTTTTCTGTCCCTAGAAAAAATGTTTTTTTAAAGCACACTATAGCACAAGGAGAATTTCCCTCACTGTCCTTCCCTGTCCCTAGAAACAAGGATTATCACAGTGAAAGAAACTGACACTCTTCCTACCTATAGTTTTCTGTCCCTAGAAAAAATGTTTTTTTAAAGCTGATTGATGATCAATGCTTTAGCACACTATAGCACAAGTAGAATTTCCCTCACTGTCCTTCCCTGTCCCTAGAATCAAGGATTATCACAGTGAAAGAAACTGACACTCTTCCTACCTATAGTTTTCTGTCCCTAGAAAAAATGTTTTTTTAAAGCTGATTGATGATCAATGCTTTAGCACACTATAGCACAAGTAGAATTTCCCTCACTGTCCTTCCCTGTCCCTAGAAACAAGGATTATCACAGTGAAAGAAACTGACACTCTTCCTACCTATAGTTTTCTGTCCCTAGAAAAAATGTTTTTTTAAAGCTGATTGATGATCAATGCTTTAGCACACTATAGCACAAGGAGAATTTCCCTCACTGTCCTTCCCTGTCCCTAGAAACAAGGATTATCACAGTGAAAGAAACTGACACTCTTCCTACCTATAGTTTTCTGTCCCTAGAAAAAATGTTTTTTTAAAGCTGATTGATGATCAATGCTTTAGCACACTATAGCACAAGGAGAATTTCCCTCACTGTCCTTCCCTGTCCCTAGAAACAAGGATTATCACAGTGAAAGAAACTGACACTCTTCCTACCTATAGTTTTCTGTCCCTAGAAAAAATGTTTTTTAAAGCACACTATAGCACAAGGAGAATTTCCCTCACTGTCCTTCCCTGTCCCTAGAAACAAGGATTATCACAGTGAAAGAAACTGACACTCTTCCTACCTATAGTTTTCTGTCCCTAGAAAAAATGTTTTTTTAAAGCACACTATAGCACAAGTAGAATTTCCCTCACTGTCCTTCCCTGTCCCTAGAAACAAGGATTATCACAGTGAAAGAAACTGACACTCTTCCTACCTATAGTTTTCTGTCCCTAGAAAAAATGTTTTTTTAAAGCTGATTGATGATCAATGCTTTAGCACACTATAGCACAAGTAGAATTTCCCTCACTGTCCTTCCCTGTCCCTAGAAACAAGGATTATCACAGTGAAAGAAACTGACACTCTTCCTACCTATAGTTTTCTGTCCCTAGAAAAAATGTTTTTTTAAAGCTGATTGATGATCAATGCTTTAGCACACTATAGCACAAGTAGAATTTCCCTCACTGTCCTTCCCTGTCCCTAGAAACAAGGATTATCACAGTGAAAGAAACTGACACTCTTCCTACCTATAGTTTTCTGTCCCTAGAAAAAATGTTTTTTTAAAGCTGATTGATGATCAATGCTTTAGCACACTATAGCACAAGGAGAATTTCCCTCACTGTCCTTCCCTGTCCCTAGAAACAAGGATTATCACAGTGAAAGAAACTGACACTCTTCCTACCTATAGTTTTCTGTCCCTAGAAAAAATGTTTTTTTAAAGCTGATTGATGATCAATGCTTTAGCACACTATAGCACAAGGAGAATTTCCCTCACTGTCCTTCCCTGTCCCTAGAAACAAGGATTATCACAGTGAAAGAAACTGACACTCTTCCTACCTATAGTTTTCTGTCCCTAGAAAAAATGTTTTTTTAAAGCACACTATAGCACAAGTAGAATTTCCCTTACTGTCCTTCCCTGTCCCTAGAAACAAGGATTATCACAGTGAAAGAAACTGACACTCTTCCTACTGTGAGGGGGTTAGCTCGGCAGCGGGTGTGTGTGACCCCCGGGATGGGCTCCCCACACAAAACAGGCCCAGCAAACGGAGGTTGTGGTTTTCAAAATCAAAAAAGGTGCGGTTTATTTTCTATTTACAGTGACAAAACACAGCAAAGCAAAAGAAACATAACCAAAATAAATCCTGGTCAAGTTGACCTCTGACTAAACATACAGGTTTCCTAACTAACAACTGGGATCAGCCTAGTGCTGTCCTAGTCCCTAAGTCCCTGGTTTTAAATGTCCAAGCAAATAGCCACACAGGCTTTGTCTCACCGCACAGGGGTTCACTCTCCCTAGACAGTCCACACAGGTCTGGTTCCAGGCATGAGCTAACATCTAATGAAGCTGGGAGTTCTTATAGAGGCCTAAATGAGCTGACAAGCTTCAGCTGGTCTCATCAACTCCCTGTCTGCACGACGCCCAGCCCTCTCCCTAGAGGTATGAGTCATCCATGAGCCCACTAGCCTTATACAACTCTCCACCTAGTTGTATAAGTCGGCGTAAAGCCTGAATCTGGGCGAAATATATCTACCCCCCTGGATGCAACCAGGTGACTTTACCTTCCTGCTGTCACATACCCCCCCCTCTTGTTTTAACCTCGGGGTTGGAACACCAGCAATCAGGCATTCATGTACTCGAGACAAAGCATCCACATTCCCCATTTGAACGCCAGGGCGATGCTTTACTGTGAAGTTGAATTCCTGGAGGGCCAGGAACCACCTATTCACTCTTCTATTTGTTTCCTTGTTTTGAGCCATCCACTTTAACGGAGCGTGATCCGTAACCATGTCAAAGTGCCTACCTAGCAGGTAGTACCGAAGGGAATCTAGAGCCCACTTCACCGCTAAACACTCCTTTTCAACGGTGGCGTAATTTACCTCATGGGACTTCAACTTCCTGCTGAGGTAAATGACTGGGTGCTCTTCCCCGTTCCAGACCTGGGACAATACTGCTCCTAACCCCACATCTGACGCATCACTTTGTACGACAAAGTCTTTAGAGAAGTCGGGTGAGTACAACACTGGCTGGCTACATAAGGCTTGTTTCAAGAATTGGAATGCTGCCTCAGCCTCGGGGGTCCATTTAATCATGACCGACCCTTTCCCCTTCGTCAGGTTGGTTAGGGGCACAGCCTTAGAAGCAAAGTGGGGAATGAATCGCCGATAATACCCAGCGATTCCCAGAAAGGCTCGTACCTGCTTCTTGCTGTTGGGACGTGGCCAACTCTGGATGGCCTCGACTTTGTTGAGTTGGGGTTTTATTACTCCCCTCCCAATGGTGTACCCAAGATATTTGGCCTCCTCCTGCCCAATGGTACACTTCTTGGGGTTAGCCGTAAACCCCGCTTCCCGAACAGAGTCCAGGACTGCTTGCACTTTTGGCAGATGTGAGGCCCAATCTGTGCTATGGACAATTACGTCATCCAGGTAAGCCGCAGCATACTTCCGATGGGGCCTCAGCATCTGGTCCATTTTCCGCTGGAATGTGGCCGGCGCATTCTGTAACCCGAACGGCATTCTTTTATATTGGAACGCCCCGTCTGGGGTTACAAATGCGGTTTTCTCTTTGGCCGACTTGGCCAGGGGGATTTGCCAATACCCTTTTGTGAGGTCAAGAGTCGTCATGTATCGGGCTGTTCCCAGCCGGTCGATCAACTCATCTATACGTGGCATGGGGTAGGTGTCAAATTTTGTAACTTTGTTCAACTGACGAAAATCGTTACAAAATCGCCAGCTCCCATCCGGTTTAGGCACCAACACGATGGGACTAGACCAATCACTTTGGGACTCCTCTATCACCCCTAAGTTCAGCATTTTCTGTACTTCCTCCCGTATTGCCTCCCGTCGAGCCTCTGGGATCCGATAGGGTTTTAACTTCACCCTTTCACCGGGCGGGGTAATGATGTCATGCTCTACCCCAGATGTTTGTCCCGGCAGCTCAGAGAATACCTCCTTGTTGCGAAGCACAAACTCCTTAACCTCCTGTTGTTGGGGTTGTGACAAGGTGGCTGCTATTCCAACCTCAGGAATCACGCAACCAGTTTGAGCTGGTGACCAAGTGTCTGCGACTAGGGACTCTCTATCCCTCCAGGCTTTCAACAGATTAACGTGATAGATCTGTTCGGGCTTTCGCCTTCCTGGTTGTCTGACCTTGTAATTCACTTCGCTCACTTTTCCCATTATCTCGTAGGGGCCTTGCCATTTGGCAAGGAATTTACTTTCAACCGTAGGGACAAGTACCAATATCCTATCCCCCGGGGAAAAGGTACGGGTCTTGGCTCCACGGTTGTACACTCTCTGCTGTGCCAACTGCGCTTGGGCCAAATGTTCCTTCACGATGGGCATTACCTGTGCAATTCGATCTTGCATCAGGGCGACATGCTCAATCACACTCCTGTGGGGAGAACTCTCACTTTCCCAAGTTTCCTTGGCAATATCCAACAGCCCTCTTGGGTGTCTCCCATACAGTAACTCAAAGGGGGAGAATCCCGTAGAGGATTGGGGCACCTCCCTAATAGCAAACATCAAATAAGGAAGTAAACAGTCCCAATCCTTTCCATCTCTATCCACCACTTTCTTCAACATTTGTTTTAGGGTTTTGTTGAATCTTTCAACCAGCCCATCGGTTTGGGGGTGATACACAGACGTACGCAATTGCGTCACTTTGAACAATTTACACAGCTCTTTCATAACCCGGGACATAAAGGGTGTACCTTGGTCCGTAAGCAGTTCTTTACAAATACCCACCCGGCTAAAAACAAGAGATAGCTCTTTGGCTATGGTTTTGGCCGAGGTATTTCGGAGAGGGATCGCTTCTGGATAACGGGTGGCATAGTCCATTATAACTAATATGTACTGGTGCCCCCTAGCGGACTTGATTATAGGACCTACCAAATCCATGGCGATCCTCTCAAACGGGACCTCAATGATGGGTAGAGGGACCAGCGGGCTACGGAAATGTGGCATCGGGGCCAACCTCTGACACACAGGGCAGGAGGAACAATAATTTTCTACGTCCTTCATCACCCCCGGCCAATAGAATCTCTGTAATACCCTCTCTCGGGTTTTCTCTGTCCCCAGATGACCTCCAAGAATGTGCCCATGGGCCAACTCCAACACCAACTTCCTGTAATGTTTGGGCACCACAAGCTGCTCAACGGTTTCTTCTGCCCTTTTTGCCACCCGATACAGTAGGTCCTTCTCTACGCTGAAGTATGGGTAAGTGCAGGTATTATCTGGGTTCACTAACTCGCCATCTATTTTCACTACGTTTTCCCGTGCCTTTATTAGGGCGGGGTCTTTCAACTGTTCTGTGGCAAAGTTTTCCCTGTGAACCTCAAGATCAGAAAACTCCACAGACGGTAGGTTTTCGTCTGAGGAGGTGGGCTCCTCTCCAGTTTCTTGAGTCTCCCCTGCCAATACTGATAAGGGAAATTCCGGAGAGTCCTCACCACTCTCAGGGGAGTTCTGGCTATCACATTCCTGGTACATAGGGGCACCAGTGAGGGGCTCAGGATCATCCCACAGTTCCCAGAACTTCGGAAAATCCCTTCCCACAATGGCGTCATGCGGTAACTGAGATACTAAGCCCACTGGATGAGAGAGGGTACCTTTGGGGGTCTCGAAACACACTGTAGTCACTGGATACTCTCGGGTGTCCCCATGCACACAAATAACAGCTACCTTGCTATTCCCAGAGACCTCTGTTTTAACTAACTCAGCCTTTATCAGGGTCACAAGGCTACCTGAATCCAGCAATACCACAACATTTCTACCATTAACACACATTTTGCATAAATGTTTCTCAGTTCCTCGAATGGCAGTGCATGCGACTGTCGCACACAGCGACTGACGTCTGCCCATCAGAAAGTCACACTGCATGGGTTCCTCCACAACCGGGCAATTGGCTGCAATATGTCCCGCTTGCCGGCAGCGGTAGCAAACGATCCTTCTTGCCGCCTCTTGAGCCGCTGATTTCCCAGGCTGTTCTCGCCAAACTTGGGGTAGAGCTCCCACCCTCTCACTCTCTCCACCCTCACCCCTTGGAATCCTCTTATCCGCCCCTGGGGATGGTCTGGTCTTAGGGTGGAAAGTCCGAGTGTCTCTGGAAGAGGCCGTCAGGTTCTCTGTAGCCAAGTATTTCTCCACACGATCCACAAGACCATCGGCCGTCTCTGGGTCTCCATGGCTTACCCACTTTTGGATGGCAGTAGGAAGAGCTCTCAAAAACCGATCCATTACAACACGTTCCACAATCTTTGGTGCGGACAAAGTCTCTGGCTGTAGCCACTTTCTGCTCAGGTGAATGAGATCATACATTTGAGACCTGGGGGGTTTTCCAAGCTGGAAAGTCCAGTTATGCACACGCTGAGCCCGGACAGCCTGGGTGACACCCAGCCTTGCCAATATTTCAGCTTTTAGCATCACATAGTCTTTTGCTTGGTTAGGCTCTAGGTCATAGTAAGCTTTCTGCGATTCACCAGTTAACAGAGGAGCCACCAGTCCAGCCCACTGCTCCTCAGGCCACTTTTCTCTTTCAGCGGTCCTTTCAAATGTGGTCAAAAATACCTCTGGATCATCCTCTCCAGTCATTTTTGTCAATAAACGACTCACCCCAAAGGACGCGGTATTAGTGGGACGGCTTTCCTCACTGGTCTGCGGACGTTGCTGCATTACTGCTTCCATCTGTTGTTGTAGTCTCTGCTCTTGCTTCTGCAACAGGTCTATGAAGCGGGCCTCAGATTGCTGCTGGGCTCGTTGCTGAGCCTCCAGACTCTGTTGCAAAGTTGCGTTTGTCTGCTGCTGGGCTGCAAGGCTCCTTTGCAAACCTGCATTTGTCTGCTGTTGATTGGCATTTGCTAGAGCCAGCTGCTTCAGTATCTCCTCCATGCTGGCTTAAAAAAAAACTGCCACTGGTTCTCCACCAACTGTGAGGGGGTTAGCTCGGCAGCGGGTGTGTGTGACCCCCGGGATGGGCTCCCCACACAAAACAGGCCCAGCAAACGGAGGTTGTGGTTTTCAAAATCAAAAAAGGTGCGGTTTATTTTCTATTTACAGTGACAAAACACAGCAAAGCAAAAGAAACATAACCAAAATAAATCCTGGTCAAGTTGACCTCTGACTAAACATACAGGTTTCCTAACTAACAACTGGGATCAGCCTAGTGCTGTCCTAGTCCCTAAGTCCCTGGTTTTAAATGTCCAAGCAAATAGCCACACAGGCTTTGTCTCACCGCACAGGGGTTCACTCTCCCTAGACAGTCCACACAGGTCTGGTTCCAGGCATGAGCTAACATCTAATGAAGCTGGGAGTTCTTATAGAGGCCTAAATGAGCTGACAAGCTTCAGCTGGTCTCATCAACTCCCTGTCTGCACGACGCCCAGCCCTCTCCCTAGAGGTATGAGTCATCCATGAGCCCACTAGCCTTATACAACTCTCCACCTAGTTGTATAAGTCGGCGTAAAGCCTGAATCTGGGCGAAATATATCTACCCCCCTGGATGCAACCAGGTGACTTTACCTTCCTGCTGTCACACTACCTATAGTTTTCTGTCCCTAGAAAAAATGTTTTTTTAAAGCTGATTGATGATCAATGCTTTAGCACACTATAGCACAAGGAGAATTTCCCTCACTGTCCTTCCCTGTCCCTAGAAACAAGGATTATCACAGTGAAAGAAACTGACACTCTTCCTACCTATAGTTTTCTGTCCCTAGAAAAAATGTTTTTTTAAAGCACACTATAGCACAAGGAGAATTTCCCTCACTGTCCTTCCCTGTCCCTAGAAACAAGGATTCGCACAGTAAAACACACTGACACTCTCCCTACCTATCCTTCTCTTTCCCTAAACTAAAGGAATCCAGGTTAAGCAAGAAAAAATAAATGTCACTGTCCCTGCCTATGCTTCTCTTTCCCTGCTCCGGAACACACTACACTAGGCCGCCGTGCTGGCGGCCTTTTATAGTGTGGGGTGTGTACTAAACACCCTCAGCAATAATTGGCCACAGGCATCCTGCCTGTGGCCAATCATTGCTCTCCTCGCTGCCGGCGCTGTGATTGGCCAAGCATGCGGGGTCACAGTGCATGCTTGGCCAATCACAGCGCCTGGATGACACTGCGATGGCGTAGTGCATTGTGGGCCGTTCGCGTCACTCGAATTAGGCGCGAACGGCCCAAATCGTTCGATCTTCGTCGAACGATCGAACAGCCGATGTTCGAGTCGAACGTATGTTCGACTCGAACACCGAGCTCATCCCTAATGTTAAACCATGAGAATTATTTTTGGAGTTGGCCTTTATCAGTATCAGCTTTAATTCTGCATAAATCAGTAGTAGTAGTAAGACCACTGAGGTTTTATCTCAAGGTTAAAGCATAAACACTGAAAGTTTCCTCTATATTCCCATTTGCATTTCTAACTCTAAAAGGAATGTTATGTTCCTTTTCACATGTGAATTTACAGAAAAGAGGTTGCATAAATCACTTAGCTTTTCTGTTTAAATTAGTATAACAGAATGCATTCTAATTTAAACCACTCATACATACAAATGGGAAACGTGATGGAATCTATTCAGCAGTTATCTGTCACTGAGCTGTGTGGCATTAGATACATATATATATATATATATTATATATTTGAATAAGCTTATACAAATAGGACCTGTAAATCCATGAACCTATGTGTTCGTTGTTCTGTAGTATTATGATTATACTAATAAACACCTATTACAGTGCATTATTTCAGATAGCGAGTACTAGCACCAATAATTATACATAATATCTATGCTCATTTTTAGATTAACATTTATTTACATGATTGCACACAAGTTGTGTTATATCAGATCTTCCTCCTATAATGTTTCTTTTATTTTTTAGTTGTTTGCAGAAGTAAAAAATATGGATTATTGCCAGCTGTTTGAGCAGGGGATTCGTACACCGAACAAGCAAGAAGCCCACACTTTGGAGGCTGTGAAATTGGTGGAGTTTCAGCTGAAGCAAGCACTTTCTAAACTAATAATGCATGTTTTTGGAGAAGGTATGTGTTCTTCCACGAAAACTTACAGTGCTTATGAACAGTTGATGGTTGGACAGACTAACTGGTGAATGATTGTTCTTTCATTAGAATGTGTATATACTGTAGCACCATAAACATGCTCACTGAATATCATATGTCTGCAGGTTAAGGCACTGTACAGAAAGCACCAAAATAAATCAACCTTTATTCCCAAAATGAATCAGCTAAGTACCTGTTACAGTCTCAAGGTCCCTACGGACATTTTAGTAATCTCCCTGTCTAACCAATCACTTTATGTCTGTAAACACGTTAGTTGTGTATACCTGTTACAGCTGACCTCTACTTTTTTTTTTTTTTTTAATTCTCTTTATTGAAACTTTTTTATTGTTGAGGTACAAAACATTGCCGTTGGGGCATACCCCGGCCAATCTTTGCACTTAACCACGTGCATAACAAGATATAGCTAACAACATTACACCTTATAACTACACATTTCTAACTAAACACAACATATTCACCTCTCAGGTTACACATGATAGGATTGCAATAGGAATTATTGGTTCTTGGAGGACCACATCTCGTTCCTAGTTGCCTGAATTGGACGCTACAGGGACATTTAGGTGTAGATGTGCTTATTTTGTTTTCTATGCTTTCACCTCCGTTTACCTATTTGGAGTACGGACCTCGGATCTTAGCATATCCGGTAGATACAGTGGGAATCTATGTGGGTTACTCCCCTGAGGGCTGGTCGTCTGTTGTGGACTCTGAGCAGCTGACCTCTACTTAAGATCTAATTAATTTACTAAATTTAATGTGGTAAAACAATTATTTAAAAAACTACTTTTAAAGTGTAATTCCTGATAAAAAGCTACAAAGCATTTCTGCACATGTAAAAGTGCCTACCTTTTTATAGCATAACATAGCTTTGAGCTCTTTTTACCTCATTAAAGGACTATGATCGCTGGATAACGGTGATGCATCATCAGGGAGGGAGATATGGGTTAGTAACAGGTAGAGCTGCACAGTTTGTGCTTTCACTAAGATGTTGGTTGCCTGACTAGCCAGTCAGTTTTTTGGAGAGTTAACACAGACACTAAAATTCAATAATTTATGTCCTTACTGGCAGAGCATTAATAACTCTACTCTGTTACCTGCTGACTCTAAAGATATTATACATAATACACACACAGGAAGTGAAGTTACTGTTTTCCTGTAAACAAAGAAAGGAAAGTGCAAGAGGGGAATTGAGTTAAAGTTACCCCACAGCACACACAACTCACTCTCTAGTATTCATAGCTCTGCTCAGATCTGTGACACATAATACACACCTTACCCCTTCATGTGCCATCACTTAGTACTGTGAACCAGTACACAAAACTCAATCCCTAAAATTAACACCTCCAGTTAAGTAGTCACCAATTATGTCAGAGATTCTGTATGCCGGTGAGATATGTCCCCTTGTACTGTACACACATGGTAACGGAGGTAGGGGTGGTGGTATTTTTTTTTTTTTACGTTTTACTAGGTGGATGTTAAGACCTTAGCTGATGTGGGCTCTTCCCTTGAGTCATTCTTGTTAACCTGCTGGTTCCTCCTTGTGGGCCTGTTAGTTTTTGCTTGCTGTTGCCAACCCCTCAGTTAAAGGTTGGGACTTTATATGAAGCAGGCAGGTGTAAGAAATTTACATTTATTGGAGATCAATCATGAGTTGCATGAGGGTAATCATGGGTACACATAGAGAACCAATAAATTCCATTCAGAGGATATCCATACAGCAATTACAATTACCATTCAATAATAAAGCAAATCACATGGTACGGGTGATCATTACATAGTTAAAACATATAGTACACGGCATATAGTAGCTCTATGCATTTCGTGGATTCATCCACTCTTCAGGAGCATGCGCATGGAAATTGAATGCTGTAATATATTTAATAACACGAATATCTGCAAGGTCTGACCCTGTCACGGAAACAATGTTTAAAATAAGATATATTTGAGAGGTAATATAGCCTAGGATATACCCCCCCCACAACCACTCTCAATAATACTTACATTATCTGTGTCTATGCAGTAGCAGTGCATCAACATAAACCAGAAAACCCCCTGGGGGGAGGGGGGGTCGCTGATGGGAGCTGAGGTGGTAGTGGCAGCCCGAACTCAAAACAAGATGGGTGTCCAAAGTGCATCCTATACTTGGTAAAGGATAGGATAATAAGATGCTAATAAGTGTATAAGCCATATTGGGTTAGTGAAAGTAGAAAGTAAGAATGATAGAGAAGTGAGATACATAGAAAATCAAGAACCATTACCCAGAGGAAAGTAAAAGTCAGGAAAAAACTAAAATAAAAGTGCAGCATAAGTACACAGGATCAAGTTACCTGGTAGGCAATTCAATTATGAGTGATACACAAGGTGCACAGGTAAGAGGCTGGAGGGATATGTTGGTCAGAACCGAGCCATAAACGCAGGAAACAAAAATAAAAATGTAGAGTAGATAGAGAACTTGTATCATGTGATATCATGGGTAGTGCATCCTATACTTGGTAAAGGATAGAATAATAGGATGCAAATGAGTATATAGGCCAGATTAAGTTGGTGAGAGTAGAAAGTAAGAATGATATAGAGATAAGACAAGTAGAAGATCAGAACCAGGTAAAAAGCTGAAAGGATATATTGGTCAGGACCGACCATAGGTGCTGAAAACAAAAATGAAAATGTAAAGTAGATTGGGAACTCATATCATGTGGTATCATGGGTAGTGCATCCTATACTTGGTAAAGGGTAGGATAATAAGATGCAAATGAGTATATGAGCCAGATTAAGTTGGTGAGAGTAGAAAGTAAGAATGATAGAAAGATAAAATACATAGAAGATCAGGACCATTACCCAGAAGAAAATAGAAGACAAAGAAAAAACTACTAAAGTAAAGGTGCAGCATGAGTACACAGGATCAATTTACCTGGTGAGCAATTCAATTCTGAGTGATATACAAGGTGTGCAGGTGAAGAGCTGGAACCATCATGTAAGTCAGATTGCCCCAGAGGTTTTCTGGTTTATGTTGATGCACTGCTACTGCATAGACACAGATAATGTAAGTATTATTGAGAGTGGTTGTGGGGGGGTATATCCTAGGCTATATTACCTCTCAAATATATCTTATTTTAAACATTGTTTCCATGACAGGGTCAGACCTTGCAGATATTCGTGTTATTAAATATATTACAGCATTCAATTTCCATGCGCATGCTCCTGAAGAGTGGATGAATCCACGAAATGCATAGAGCTACTATATGCCGTGTACTATATGTTTTAACTATGTAATGATCACCTGTACCATGTGATTTGCATTATAATTGAATGGTAATTGTAATTGCTGTATGGATATCCTCTGAATGGAATTTATTGGTTCTCTATGTGTACCCATGATTACCCACATGCAACTCATGATTGATCTCCAATAAATGTAAATTTCTTACACCTGCCTGCTTCATATAAAGTCCCAACCTTTAGTCGTCTTGCTTTGTGTCAATTTAATAGGGATGGAGGCAACTGACCTTATCAGGTCACCGCCTCATTTAAAGTTTCAAAGTTCTCTTTCCTTAACCCCTCAGTTAAATTGCTTTTGGGTGTCCCAGTTTTTCAGAATACTGTCCTGTAAGGTTGGTTATAAAAAAATAGATTTTTTGTTTGTTTGTGATTCACACCTATCATTGCTTGATACTAAACTGAGACATGCTGGGAGCTGGAGGAATTATACTGGGATGTCCTAACAGCTTTGCTTTGTCAGTTTCCAATTCTTCACAGTGTCCTAAAGGTGGTGGTAGTAAAGCCCAGTGTTTCAGAATATTATCCTGTGCCTCATAATGCACTGCAAGAAAAGGATTTTTCAGATTAGACAAACATTGTTTTTCTTTGAATTTATTAAAAAAGTGGATGTAAACCCTCACATATACCCAGTGAAGTGAACAGCCTCAGATGATACACAAAGATTAAACAAATCTGCCTATATACATTTTACATGTATATCTGCTGTCTTCAGCTTTATATATCCTTTAGAAAGTGCACATCATGTTACAGATTTTCTCTTCCTGTTCAGCATTGGGAGTCAGCCAAGACAGCTAATTGGGAATGAAGTAATGTGCAGAGCTCTGCTGTGAGAAGTCAAGCTCTCTGCTAATCTTTTTATAGCAACCGCCCACGACACAAACTTTAGGCTGGTTTTATCTCCCGTCTTGGAGAACTTGTCAGAAGTTATCAGGCTGATAACAGAGCTACGGAACAGAATAAACATACAGACTCAGTGCTTTGGAGAGAAATAAGAAAACACTACAGATATATGTGCCCAGCTCAAATTTCATGAATCAGGTTTACATTCACTTTAAGGTACACAGGATTCAGAGACAGTTGGGTTATCTGCCTACTAGGGGTGTCGAATTTAATTGCAGCATCGATGCACTGCGATTCGGCCGCCCGCGATTCTGCATCGATGCTGTGACCGAAATCGATTTTGGGGGGTTAACTGCATGCCGCACTGTGCCCTGCCTCTCTTAATGGACCCGAAAGCAGCCAAAGGCACTGTGCCCTGCCTCTTAGCCGAACTGAGCCGTGGGGGTTAGCCGCGCCCTCCCGCTGACGTCATCCCCAGCCTCGTCGCCGTGAAATGAGCTGCCTGCTACAGGAGAGGAGACATGTGGAGCGAGTGTCCCCGACTCCCGGTCTCCAGACAGTCCTCCTCGGCTAGCTGTCACACAGGCTGCTGCGGGACACCTGAGCCAGTGTCCCATGCTTGTCCTCACAACAGGCTGCTTTGGGCAGTGGGAGACCTGAGCGAGCCAGAAGAATACAGGCTGCAGCAGGAAACCAGTGCATGCACACTGTCACCATCATCAGGTACAGTACTTAAGTCAGACAGTAATTATGGTTTATGTATATCTTATTGCCTTAGTGATTGATTCACATCACAACTTCATTGATACTTTTTTTTTTTTTTTCTGTATGATTTATGGTTTTGCTCATGCATTGCATTGCATTGCATGTGTGGGGTCAGTGATGAGCAAAATCATAAATTATAAAAAATAAAAAAAAAGGTATCAATGAAGCTGTGATGTAAATCAATCATGAAGACAATAAGACATACATAAACCATAATTAATGAAATGGCATACATTCTTGTTTGGGGGGATGTTATAGGGACATTGTCCGCAGTCTCTGACCCTCTCTTGCATCATGTCCTCAGTCTCTGACCCTCTTGTATCGTATCCCCAGTCTCTGACCCTCTCTTGTATCATGTCTGTAGTCTCCGACCCTCTCTTGTATCCACAGTCTCTGACCCTCTCTTGTATCGTATCTGCAGTCTCTGACCCTCTCTTGTATCGTATCCACAGTCTCTGACCCTCTCTTGTATCGTATCCGCAGTCTCTGACCCTCTCTTGTATCATATCCGCAGTTTCTGACCCTCTCTTGTATCATGTCCGCAGTTTCTGACCCTCTCTTGTATCATATCCTCAGTCTCTGACCCTCTCTTGTATCATATCCGCAGTCTCTGACCATCTCCTGTAAGTAGGTCTGCAGTCTCTGACCATCTCCTGTAGTAGGTCTGCAGTCTCTGACCATCTCCTGTAGTAGGTCTGCAGTCTCTGACCATCTCCTGTAGTAGGTCTGCAGTCTCTGACCATCTCCTGTAGTAGGCCTGCAGTCTCTGACCATCTCCTGTAGTAGGCCTGCAGTCTTTGACCATCTCCTGTAGTAGGCCTGCAGTCTCTGACCATCTCTTGTATCAGACCTGCAGTCTCTGACC
The DNA here is from genome assembly GCA_029206835.1 of Rana muscosa. Classification (NCBI taxonomy): domain Eukaryota; kingdom Metazoa; phylum Chordata; class Amphibia; order Anura; family Ranidae; genus Rana; species Rana muscosa. The sequence goes on along the minus strand of CM055122.1, from coordinate 1,113,116,498 downwards.
ATCTCCTCTATCAGGTCTGCAGTCTCTGACCATCTCCTGTATCAGGTCTGCAGTCTCTGACCATCTCCTGTAAGTAATTTGGGGGCAGTTTGGAGCTCCTCTTTAAGTTGTCTGCTGTGTTTACACTTTGTTACATGCAGGGAGTGTTGTCTTTTCTTTAAAAACTATTTTTTTTGGATGAAAACTGTACGCAGTAATCGTGATGCATCGCGGAATCTAATCAAATCGAATCGTGGACAGGATAGTCGTAATCGAATTGATTAATGAGGCCAGTGAAGATGCGCACCCCTACTGAAGGAGGATTTGGACACTGACAAACAAAATAACAGTGACCAGGCTGGTGTAACTCCTCCCGTTTCCAACATGCTTTAGTTTTGTTACAAACAATACTGAGAGCAGGACTATAAACACTATAATCATAAAGATAAACACTCATCCTTGTTATAGCAAGAGCTTATTGAAGTTCGTTCAGACATACAAAGTTGTTGGTTGTGTAAACATTATCAATGCAAATATCAACGTAAATATCAAAGTATTTTTTTTATGAACAAAGAGAATAAGAGTGGGAGATTATTAACCCACTCTATTAGGCGTCAATGTACTGAAACCTACATTCCAAAGATTTATTTCCCATCTGGGGTAGTCTACAACACTAAGTGGATAAAAACATAACAAAAAGAGGCACCTCTAAGTGCAGCATTAAAAAGACTTTAGCCCAAAGGGTTAAAAACAGTTACAAGACATCAGATGAAAGAGGGCTCATCATGGTAATGTATAGGGATGGTGGTCCGGAATCAGGGTCTTCCCAGTGGTGGAGGTCCCAGAAGTGGTCAGATCTGCACAAGGGAGTCCCAACCTGACTAGCAAGAGGGAAGCTGCAGCAGTTGAAACACCAAGGGATCAACCGCGCTGCCGGGATCAGCGTGGAACGCAAGACCTGGAGGTGACATCAGCGGAAGGAGACCAACAACCAGCATGGACCGCAAACTGGAAAGTGATGTAAAGGGGGCGGGGCACGTTTTGGAACAACTAATTGCTTCCTTCTTTGTGCCAGTAACTAGAAGCTAAAAGGATGTGGCTTCCTATTGTCTGGGGGAGGAGGCAGCCTGAGCCCAGTATTGCAATGTGCTATGCCAGCACTGAGAACACAGAGAAGGAAGAAAATAGGATTTTTATAACAGCTTACCTGTAAAATCCTTTTCTTGGAGTACATCACGGGACACAGAGCGACATAGTCATTACTAATGGGTTATATAGATACCGTCAGGTGCTGGTACTGGCAACTTCCAAAACCGGAAGTACCCTCCCCTATATAAGCCCCTCCCATCCGGGAGCACCTCAGTTTTGTAGCAAAGCAATAAGTGTCCCCAAAGAGGGGCGGGAGCTCTGTGTCCCGTGATGTACTCCAAGAAAAGGATTTTACAGGTAAGCTGTTATAAAAATCCTATTTTCTTTCTCGTACATCACGGGACACAGAGCGACATAGTCATTACTAATGGGATGTCCTAAAGCAATGCCCAATGAGGGGGGGGGATACACCATATATAAGCTGAGCGCTATCAGACATGAGGATCTTTTGCGGCCTGCAACACACTGCGCCCAAAGGCGACATCCTCCTGACTTCTAACGTCCACCTGGTAGAACCTAGTAAACGTGTGTACTGAAGACCATGTTGCGGCCTTACAGATTTGAGCCAGGGAGGCCTGGTGATGCACTGCCCATGAAGTTCCAACTGCTCTCGTGGAGTGCGCTCTAACTTTGAACGGAGGCGGTCTCCTTCTCAAGCCATAGGCTTGTATTATGACCTGTCGAATCCACTTGGCTAAAGTAGATTTTGACGCTGCCTGACCCTTTCTGGGGCCTTCCGGCAGAATAACCAAAGTATCCGTTCTGCGAATCTGAGCAGTGGCCTTTAGATAAGCTTTAACTGCTCTTACTACATCCAAAGAATGCAATAACTTTTCCTCTACCGAAGTAGGTTTGGGGAAAAATCTGACCCTTGATAGTACTCAAGGCAAGCTTCCTATCTACAGCCCATTGTAGGAAGTCCAGAATCCTACCTATTACGTACTTATGTGGATGCCATTTCTTGGCCTCACACCACGCGATGTACGCCTTCCAGATTCTATATTAGATCTGCCTGGATACCGGCTTCCTGGCATTGATCATGGTAGATACCACAGGATTAGAGAGCCCTCTCTTTTTTAGAATGTGGGCTTCCATAGCCAGGCCGTCAAACCTAGGGCTGGTAAGGAAGGGTGGTATATCGGTCCTTGCGAAAGCAGGTCCGGACGACGTGGGAGAGTCCAAGGACTCCCCACTGAAATTTTACAATCTCCGCGTACCACGCTCTTCGGGGCCACGCTGGAGCCACCGGAATCACTGGTTTCTTTTCTACCCTGATTCTGCGGAGTAATCGAGGTAACCATTGTGGCGGTGTGAATGCATATATCAGCTTGAACTGATCCCAAGGGAACACTAGGGCATCCGAGCCGCAAGCTAGGGGATCCCTTGTCCGAGAGACAAACCTGTCCCCCTTTGCGTTGAATCTGGATGCTAGAAGATCTACATCCGATGTTCCCCACCGCTGACATATTGTCCAGAAAACCTCGGGGTGAAGGGACCCTTCCTCTGGGCCTAATTGCTGGCGACTTAGAAAGTCCGCCTTCCAATTCTCCACTCCTGGAATGAATACCGCAGATATGGCTGGGACATATTTTTCTGCCCATTTCAGGATGTAATTTACTTCCCTCTGGGCTGCACGACTCCTGGTGCCCCCCTGATGATTGATATATGCCACTGCTGTGGCATTGTCTGATTGAATTCTGACAGGGGACCCTTGGAGTTTGGATGTCCATGCTACTAGGGCATACCGGGCTGCTCGTATCTCTAAGAGATTGATGGGCAGGGCCTTTTCTGCATCCGACCATCTGCCCTGGAGAGACTATTGCTCCAGTACTGCTCCCCAGCCTATAAGGCTGGCATCTGTAGTGACCACCTTCCAAGAAATCAGACTGAAGGATTTCCCTTTTTCCAGATTCTGGGGAACCAACCACTAACGGAGGCTCTTGCGAACGGAAGGGGACAAGGACATTGTAAGTCTAGGGCCTGAACTTTTTTGTTCCAGGCTGACAGTATGGCCCCCTGCAAATTCCTTGAATGGAATTGACCGTAGGGTACTGCTTCGAATGATGCCACCATTTTTCCCAGCAGCCTTATGCACAGACGTATGGACGGCTGTCTTTTTTGTACCCACTAAGTGGATCAAATCTTTCAAAGACAACACCTTTCCTCGAGGCAAGAATATTTTTCTCTGGCCTGAATCCAACCTTAGCCCCAAGTATTCCAGACTTTTGACTGGTTTTTAGGGCTGACTTTTCTCGGTTGATAATCCAACCGTGAGATTCCAGATACTTGATTGTCTTGTGAACGACCACGTCTAGTTTTTTCACTGAGTGGTCTATCAGCAACAAGTCATCTAGATATGCCATTATCATTACACCTTGTGTTCTTAGATTGGCCAATAAAGGGCCAGAATTTTTGTAAACACTCGTGGTGCTGTGGCCAAACCGAAGGGTAAGGCTCTGAACTGAAAATGGCGCCCTTCTACTGCAAAGCGTAGAAACTTTTGGTAGACTGGAAAGATGGGAATGTGCAGATAAGCATCTTTGATGTCGATCGCGGCTAACCAATCCTCCCCTTGTAGGGCAGTGGCCACCGATCGGATCGACTTCATCGGAAAGTCCTGATATACAGGAATTTGTATAGCCCTTTTAGAATTAATATGGGCCTCCCGTCCGCGTTTGCTTCGGGACTGTAGAGAGGTCTGAGTAAAACCCGAACCCTCATTCTTCCAGGGGAACCTCCATAATTACTCCTTGGAGCAATAGTTGTTCTAGTGCCAACAGGAGGGACTCTCTCTTCCGGGGATCCCTTGGCACGTTTGACCTCAAAAATGGGAAGGAGGAGAGTCTCTTAACTCCAATCTGTATCCCCAACATACTGCGGAGAGCACCTATCTGTCTTGATCGCGTCCCGCCAGGTCTCTTGTGAACAACTGGAGTCCTCCCCCCACCCGACTGAGTGGGGGCAACCCTTCAATGAATTTAACTTTGGGGGAGGTCTCCCCTGGCCCAGGGTTTCTCATTACCCTGCTATTGTCCCTGTTTTTTACCCCCGGGAATTGACCGAGGAGGCCGTCGGAACTGTTACACAGCCGATGCCCCAGGGACTGGAGAAGCAGGCCTCTTAAAGAGGGACCTCTAACTCTGTTTTTAACCGGCAAGAGCGTATTTTTACCGCTGGAAATTTTCTGGATATATTTGTCCAGGTTTTCCCTGAATAAGCGTTCACCATGAAATGGGACGCTAACCAGCCATTCCTTACAGGGAGCTTCAGCAGACCAGTTTTTGAGCCATAGAAGCCTACGCATATGTACTCTAGACAGCGTAAGGTGGGAGGCCTGATGGACTGAATCCTTTATGGCGTCAACCGCAAAGCCTAAGGCTCTAGGTAGATCAGCTAGGGCAAGGCCTGCTGATCTGTCAAGTCCCTCAAGACCTGTTTTAACTGATCCTTCACTGCTTAGCAGACCCCAATAGCTGCTACTGCTGGTTGTGTCACCAAGCTTGCTGTAGAAAGAAGCAGACTTTCATAAGGACTCCAATCTTTTATCTATTGGGTTCTTGAACATTTGGACATTATCCACTGGACATGTCAGTGATTTATACATACAAGAGATGGCTGCGTCCACTGTAGGGACCTTCCATTTTTTTTTGATGAACTTATCCTCCATGGGATAGACCACCGGAAATCTCTTGGGGGAATAATATTTTCTCAGGACGTTCCCAATCCTGGTAAATAAGCCCTTTCAGTTAAAGGGTGAAGTGGAAAAGAACAGACAGTCTGGGGGCTTCTAGCGACCCCAACGAGGATACAGTAGTGGTTGATGGTTCCGCAAGGTGCATTTTTAATGCCGATCGGACCATGTTAGTCAGAGACTGAACCCATAATCTTTCAGCTTGAGCTGCTGAGAAAGGTTCCTCCACTGTTGATTCCTCTATAACAGAATCAACCTCATCCTGATCCCCTTCAGGCAGGTCGATCCCTGTATGGGACTGTTGGTCTGCTAACAGGCACTCTGAAGGAGGAGACGGAGATCGGCGTGCTTTCCCTGACAGGGAGGCAGCGATCAATGTTGACAATCTCTCTCTAATCCTCCCAGAGCTGAGGAAAAAACCTCCTCTGTTACATACACAGGAGCAGGTGACTGAGGACAGCCACAGTACCAAGTACCCCTGCGGGGTCTCTATGGTCACTTACCTCTGAACTTCAGGGGAGACTGGTGCAGCAGAAGCATGCCCACCTCAGAGCCCGATGAGACCCCCTTCGCTTCCTGGAAGATTCAGTTCCGGAGCTTCTGGACGGCATATTCTTAAGCCTAAAGCTGAGGTATTCCAGCCGTAATACACCACTTTTACTGAGAATAGTCTAGCACAATTGCTGCTATATCACAGTTGGTGTCTACTAAAGTGCCTTTCTAGGGGATGCCTGCATCAACCGCCTCTGTGTGCCTTTATCTGTTGCTAGCTCTGTCTGTGCATTCAATAGCCAGCTATAATGTGCTTTAAAACACGCTGGACGCCCGCACATGCGCAGTAGTGCCGCGGCGCACACCTGAGCGTCATCCACCCGCTCCGCCCCTTTTTTCAGATCGCCTCTATGAATAGAGGCGCGTGCACGCGCACGCGCGCGGGCACGTGCGCCTTCGGCGCCCTTTTTTAAAAACAATAAGGAGCTAGATGGGAGCCAGGGCCCCCTTTGCCGCAGGGCCCGGGGATGGATGAGCGCAGCAACAGGGCAGAGGAGACAGCTTCCCAGCAGAGAACATACCAACTGCCTGGATTTGATTCTGGAAGAAAAAAATCCACATTACAAGAAAAAGAACCATAGCGGCCTCTAGTGTCTAACACAGGTACCGCGGTCTTACATTTTTTTTTTTTTTTTCTTGCCTACTATTAAAATGTTTACATTTTCTCAGTAGTAACAGGCATACACAGAATATTAGCGGGAATACCTTAGGTAACAGGCAGAAAGACAAAATAGGCTTGGGGGTCCCTCAATAGAACCAACTTACCTTTTCCTCGCCGCAGGACTTTGTTTGGTCCACAGAAGCCCAAACTTCACCTATCAGGGCAGGCATTGTAATCAAACCTTCAGGGACCGGGTTCCCAAGGATTCCACTCCCCTGGACCTGTATAGCACCCTGCACAGAAAACATCTTGGTCGTGGGTATGACCAGAGCTCTGGATCCCAGGGTCCAGCTCTCCTAAGAGAAGCATTACAGGCACAACCTTGCTCTTCTCTGCAAGGCCCGGGTACCGACCGTTTAGCTATGAAGCTTTTTTGGTCGGATCCGGAATAGCTTACTGAGGCCCAAAAGAACCTGTACGCAAGCTCAGTGAAAAACACATGTTTCTTCTTGGCCAACACCTTAGACACTGGCAAAAAACTGAGGTGCTCCCGGATGGGAGGGGCTTATATAGGGGAGGGTACTTCCGGTTTTGGAAGTTGCCAGTACCAGCACCTGACGGTATCTATATAACCCATTAGTAATGACTATGTCGCTCTGTGTCCCGTGATGTACGAGAAAGAAAATTGGAATTGCATGACAAAAAACATATACAGCAACAGGAAGACGGGTAAACAAATGGGAGGGAACTACAAATGGCAGCATAAACACCTGGTGGGGAAGACAATCAACTTGTATTTAAGAAATGGATATAACAAATATATACACATATATATATATATATGCACACATCTCTAAAACTACATCCGCATATATACTGTGACAGCAGGAAGGTAAAGTCACCTGGTTGCATCCAGGGGGGTAGGTATATTTCTCCCAGATTCAGGCTTTATGCCGACTTATACAACTAGGGAGAGAGTTGATGAAGCCCAGCTGAGGCTAGTGGGCTCATGGATGATTCATACCTCTAGGGAGAGTGCTGGGCGTCGTGCAGGCAGGGAGTTGATGAGACCAGCTGAAGCTTGTCAGCTCGTTTAAGGCCTCTATAAAAACTCCCAGCTTCATTAGGTGTTTGCTCATGCCTGGAACCAGACCTGTGTGGACTGTCTAGGGAGAGTGAACCCCTGTGCGGTGAGACAAAGCCTGTGTGGCTATTTGTTTGGACATTTACTAAACCAGGGACTTAGGGACTAGGACAGCACCAGGCTGATCCCAGTTGTTAGTTAGGGAAACCTGCATGTTTAGTCAGAGGTCAAGCTGACCAGGATTTATTTTGTTTATGTTTCTTTTTGCTTTGCTGTGTTTTTGTCACTGTAAATAGAGAAATAAACCGCACCTTTTGATCTTGAAAACCACAACCTCCGTCTGCTGGGCCTGTTTTGTGTGGGGAGCCCATCCAGGGGGTCACACACACCCGCTACCGAGCTAACCCCCTCACAGTTGGTGGAGAACCAGTGGCAGTTTTTTTTTAAGCCAGCATGGAGGAGATACTGAAACAGCTGGCTCTAGCAAATGCCAATCAACAGCAGACAAATGCAGGTTTGCAAAAGAGCCTTGCAGCTCAACAACAGAGCTTCGCAGCCCAGCAACAAGCCCAGCAGCAATCTGAGGCCCGCTTCATAGACCTGTTGCAGAAGCAAGAGCAGAGACTACAACAACAGATGGAAGCAGTAATGCAGCAACGTCCGCAGACCAGTGAGGAAAGCCGTCCCACTAATACCGCGTCCTTTGGGGTGAGTCGTTTATTGCCAAAAATGACTGGAGAGGATGATCCAGAGGTATTTTTGACCACATTTGAAAGGACTGCTGAAAGAGAAAAGTGGCCTGAGGAGCAGTGGGCTGGACTGGTGGCTCCTCTGTTAACTGGTGAATCGCAGAAAGCTTACTATGACCTAGAGCCTGACCAAGCAAAAGACTATGTGATGCTAAAAGCTGAAATATTGGCAAGGCTGGGTGTCACCCTGGCTGTCCGGGCTCAGCGTGTGCATAACTGGACTTTCCAGCTTGGAAAACCCCCCCAGGTCTCAAATGTATGATCTCATTCACCTGAGCAGGAAGTGGCTACAGCCAGAGACTTTGTCCGCACCGGAGATTGTGGAACGTGTTGTGATGGATCGTTTCTTGAGAGCTCTTCCTACCGCCTATCAAAAGTGGGTAAGCCATGGAGACCCAGAAACGGCCGGTAAACTTGTGGATCGTGTAGAGAGATACTTGGCTGCAGAGAACCTGACGGCCTCTTCCAGAGACTCTCGGACTTTCCACCCTAAGACCAGACCATCCCCAGGGGCGGATAAGATGATTCCAAGGGGTCAGGGTGGAGAGAGTGAGAGGGTGGGAGCTCTGCCCAGGGTTTGGCGAGAACAGCCTGGGAAGTCGGGGGCTCAAGAGGCAGCCAAAAGGATTGTTTGCTGCCGGCAAGCGGGACATATTGCAGCAAATTGCCCGGTTGTGGAGGAACCCATGCAATGTGACTTTCTGACGGACAGACGTCAGTCGCTGTGTGCGACAGTCGCATGCACTGCCATTCGGGGAATTGAGAAACATTTATGCAAAATGTGTATTAATGGTAGAAATGTCGTGGTATTACTGGATTCAGGTAGCCTTGTGACCCTGATAAAGGCTGAATTAGTTAAAACAGAGGTCTCTGGGAATAGCAAGGTAGCTGTTATTTGTGTGCATGGGGACACCCGAGAGTATCCAGTGACTACAGTGTGTTTCAAGACCCCCAAAGGTACCCTCTCTCATCCAGTGGGGTTAGTATCTCAACTACCGCATGATGCCATTGTGGGAAGGGATTTTCCGAAGTTCTGGGAACTGTGGGATGATCCTGAGCCCCCCACTGGTGCCCCTATGTACCAGGAAGGTGATAGCCAGAACTCCTCTGAGAGTGGTGAGGACTCTCCAGAATTTCCCTTGTCAGTATTGGCAGGCGAGACTCAAGAAACTGGAGAGGAGCCCACCTCCTCAGACGAAAACCTACCGTCTGTGGAGTTTTCTGATCTTGAGGTTCACAGGGAAAATTTTGCCACAGAACAGTTAAAAGACCCCGCCCTAATAAAGGCACGGGAAAACGTAGTGGAAATAGATGGCGAATTAGTGAACCCAGATAATACCTGCACTTACCCATACTTCAGCGTAGAGAAGGACCTACTGTATCGGGTGGCAAAAAGGGCAGAAGAAACCGTTGAGCAGCTTGTAGTGCCCAAACCTTACAGGAAGTTGGTGTTGGAGTTGGCCCATGGGCACATTCTTGGAGGTCATCTGGGGACAGAGAAAACCCGAGAGAGGGTATTACAGAGATTCTATTGGCCTGGGGTGATGAAGGACATAGAAAATTATTGTTCCTCCTGCCCTGTGTGTCAGAGGTCGGCCCCGATGCCACATTTCCGTAGCCCGCTGGTCCCTCTACCCATCATTGAGGTCCCGTTTGAGAGGATCGCAATGGATTTGGTAGGTCCTATAATCAAGTCCGCTAGGGGGCACCAGTACATATTAGTTATAATGGACTATGCCACCCGTTATCCAGAAGCGATCCCTCTCCGAAATACCTCGGCCAAAACCATAGCCAAAGAGCTATCTCTTGTTTTTAGCCGGGTGGGTATTTGTAAAGAACTGCTTACGGACCAAGGTACACCCTTTATGTCCCGGGTTATGAAAGAGCTGTGTAAATTGTTCAAAGTGACGCAATTGCGTACGTCTGTGTATCACCCCCAAACCGATGGGCTGGTTGAAAGATTCAACAAAACCCTAAAACAAATGTTGAAGAAAGTGGTGGATAGAGATGGAAAGGATTGGGACTGTCTACTTCCTTATTTGATGTTTGCTATTAGGGAGGTGCCCCAATCCTCTACGGGATTCTCCCCCTTTGAGTTACTGTATGGGAGACACCCAAGAGGGCTGTTGGATATTGCCAAGGAAACTTGGGAAAGTGAGAGTTCTCCCCACAGGAGTGTGATTGAGCATGTCGCCCTGATGCAAGATCGAATTGCACAGGTAATGCCCATCGTGAAGGAACATTTGGCCCAAGCGCAGTTGGCACAGCAGAGAGTGTACAACCGTGGAGCCAAGACCCGTACCTTTTCCCCGGGGGATAGGATATTGGTACTTGTCCCTACGGTTGAAAGTAAATTCCTTGCCAAATGGCAAGGCCCCTACGAGATAATGGAAAAAGTGAGCGAAGTGAATTACAAGGTCAGACAACCAGGAAGGCGAAAGCCCGAACAGATCTATCACGTTAATCTGTTGAAAGCCTGGAGGGATAGAGAGTCCCTAGTCGCAGAAACTTGGTCACCAGCTCAAACTGGTTGCGTGATTCCGGAGGTTGGAATAGCAGCCACCTTGTCACAACCCCAACAACAGGAGGTTAAGGAGTTTGTGCTTCGCAACAAGGAGGTGTTCTCTGAGCTGCCGGGACAAACATCTGGGGTAGAGCATGATATTATTACCCCGCCCGGTGAAAGGGTGAAGTTAAAACCCTATCGGATCCCAGAGGCCCGACGGGAGGCAATACGGGAGGAAGTACAGAAAATGCTGAACTTAGGGGTGATAGAGGAGTCCCAAAGTGATTGGTCTAGTCCCATTGTGTTGGTGCCTAAACCGGATGGGAGCTGGCGATTTTGTAACGATTTTCGTCAGTTGAACAAAGTTACAAAATTTGACACCTACCCCATGCCACGTATAGATGAGTTGATCGACCGGCTGGGAACAGCCCGATACATGACGACTCTTGACCTCACAAAAGGGTATTGGCAAATTCCCCTGGCCAAGTCGGCCAAAGAGAAAACCGCATTTGTAACCCCAGACGGGGCGTTCCAATATAAGAGAATGCCGTTCGGGTTACAGAATGCGCCGGCCACATTCCAGCGGAAAATGGACCAGATACTGAGGCCCCATCGGAAGTATGCTGCGGCTTACCTGGATGACGTAATTGTCCATAGCACAGATTGGGCCTCACATCTGCCAAAAGTGCAAGCAGTCCTAGACTCTATCCGGGAAGCGGGGTTTACGGCTAACCCCAAGAAGTGTACCATTGGGCAGGAGGAGGCCAAATATCTTGGGTACACCATTGGCAGGGGAGTAATAAAACCCCAACTCAACAAAGTCGAGGCCATCCAGAGTTGGCCACGTCCCAACAGCAAGAAGCAGGTACGAGCCTTTCTGGGAATCGCGGGTTATTATCGGCGCTTCATTCCCCACTTTGCTTCTAAGGCTGTGCCCCTAACCAACCTGACGAAAGGGAAAGGGTCGGTCATGATTAAATGGACCCCCGAGGCTGAGGCAGCATTCCAATTCTTGAAACAAGCCTTATGTAGCCAGCCAGTGTTGTACTCACCCGACTTCTCTAAAGACTTTGTCGTACAAAGTGATGCGTCAGATGTGGGGTTAGGAGCAGTATTGTCCCAGGTCTGGAACGGGGAAGAGCACCCAGTCATTTACCTCAGCAGGAAGTTGAAGTCCCATGAGGTAAATTACGCCACGGTTGAAAAGGAGTGTTTAGCGGTGAAGTGGGCTCTAGATTCCCTTCGGTACTATCTGCTAGGTAGGCACTTTGACATGGTTACGGATCACGCTCCGTTAAAGTGGATGGCTCAAAACAAGGAGACAAATAGAAGAGTAAATAGGTGGTTCCTGGCCCTACAGGAATTCAACTTCACAGTAAAGCATCGCCCTGGCGTTCAAATGGGGAATGTGGATGCTTTGTCTCGAGTACATGAATGCCTGATTGCTGGTGTTCCAACCCCAAGGTTAAAACAAGAGGGGGGGTATGTGACAGCAGGAAGGTAAAGTCACCTGGTTGCATCCAGGGGGGTAGGTATATTTCTCCCAGATTCAGGCTTTAGGGAGAGAGTTGATGAAGCCCAGCTGAGGCTAGTGGGCTCATGGATGATTCATACCTCTAGGGAGAGTGCTGGGCGTCGTGCAGGCAGGGAGTTGATGAGACCAGCTGAAGCTTGTCAGCTCGTTTAAGGCCTCTATAAAAACTCCCAGCTTCATTAGGTGTTTGCTCATGCCTGGAACCAGACCTGTGTGGACTGTCTAGGGAGAGTGAACCCCTGTGCGGTGAGACAAAGCCTGTGTGGCTATTTGTTTGGACATTTACTAAACCAGGGACTTAGGGACTAGGACAGCACCAGGCTGATCCCAGTTGTTAGTTAGGGAAACCTGCATGTTTAGTCAGAGGTCAAGCTGACCAGGATTTATTTTGTTTATGTTTCTTTTTGCTTTGCTGTGTTTTTGTCACTGTAAATAGAGAAATAAACCGCACCTTTTGATCTTGAAAACCACAACCTCCGTCTGCTGGGCCTGTTTTGTGTGGGGAGCCCATCCAGGGGGTCACACACACCCGCTACCGAGCTAACCCCCTCACAATACATACATACACATCAAAAAACAGATTTCTGAAGAGTGGTGTAGATTGTTGCACCATATGGCAAAAATACCTTCATGCACTAAAAAAGGCAAGAAAACAAATAAAATAATAATTATTAGCTAGAGACTAAAAAACCCACATAACCAGGCATGGGTGACATATATACACCCATATGATACACAAGCCCATACAGAGATGAACAATACATGCCCAATCATAGAAAAACAAGTGCATATTGTGATGATGTCCAGCAGGGGGCATCCATGAATGGAGGATGTAACAGGTGGCCGAAATCTTCTGTATATGCTGGATGAGATACTATATACAGTAACATGATATTTAAAGACGTGTGAAATGGGGACTTATAGCAAGGAAAGCGTATCACAGGTAATTCCACTATGTGTGTATGGGGTAATAGATAAAACTGAAGGAAATACAAAATTAGAACCATGTAAGAAAAAAAGTTGGGGAGCTACAGTTCATTGAGGGAACCATGACTGCCAACATGTACTGTGACATACTGAAGCAGAGCATGATCCCCTCCCTTCAGAGACTGGGCCACAGGGCAGTATTCCAACATGATAACGACTCCAAACACACTTCCAAGACGACCACTGCCTTGCTAAAAAAGCTGAGGGTAAAGGTGATGAACTGACCAAGTATGTCTCCGGACCTAAACTCTATTGAGCATCTTTGGGGGATACTCAAATGGAAGGTGGAGGAGCGTAAGGTCTCTAAGATCCACCAGCTCTGTGAGGTCGCCATGGAGGAGTAGAAGAGGACTCCAGTGGCAACCTGTGAAGCTCTGGTGAACTCCATTCCCAGGAGGGTTAAGGCAGTGCTGGAAAATAATGGTGGCCACACAAAATATTGACACTTTGGGCCCAAATTGGACATTTTCACTTAGGGGTGTACTCACTTTTGTTGCCAGCTGTTTAGACACTAATGGTTGTGTGTTGAGATATTTTGAGGGGACAGCAAATGTGAACTGATATACAAGCTATACACTCACTACTTTACATTGTAGCAAAGTATCATTTCTTCAGTGTTGTCACATGAAAAGATATAATAAAATATTTACAAAAATATGAGGGGTGTACTCACTTCTGTGAGATAATATACATGTGTTGAAAGATACATGTGCCAAATTACAATTGTGGTCAAGACACCATCCTCACACTTGGTTTTGGAGGGTTTCCTTCTTTAAGATGAATTTGCTACCTAAGTGTTTATATTTATTTCAGACTATTCTTCTTCATATCCCCAAAACTTTGTTTGCTAAGGTGTACACAAAGTTGATAAAATTAATTTTGCGTGCTAAGAAGCCTAGACGTAAAGTAAGTATCAAATTCCTACAAAACATAGGGAGCAAGGGGGAATAGCCTTACCAAACCTAGGGTTATGCTTTAACCACTACAGTCCCGAGCCTATTTCTGAGATTTAATGATTACAAGTAAAAAAAAATATATATATTTTTGCTAGAAAATTACTTATAACCCCCAAACATTATATATATATATATATATATATATATATATATATATATATATATTTTTTTTTCTAACACTCTAGAGAAAAAAATAGCGGTCGTTGCAAAACTTTCTGTCACACCGTATTTGTGCAGCGGTCTTACAAGCCAACTTTTTTTGGAAAAAATACACTTTTTTGATTTAAAAAATAAGACAACAGTAAAGTTAGCCCAAATTTTTTTATATTGTGAAAGATAACGTTAAGCCGAGAAAACTGATACCCAACATGTCACGCTTCAAAATTGCACCCACTCCCGGAATGGCGACACACTTTTACCCTTTAAAATCTCCATAGGCGACATTTAAAAAATTCTACAGGTTGCATGTTTAGAGTTACAGAAGAGGTCTAGGGCTAGAATTATAGCTCTCGCTCTACCGATTGAGGGGATACCTCACATGTGTGGTTTGAACACCATTTTCATATGCGGGCGCTACTCACGTATGCGTTCGCTTCTGCATGCGAGCTCGGCGGGATGGGGTGCGTTTACATTTTATTTTTTCTTATTTATTTTACCTTTTATTTTTTCACTGTGTCACTTTTATTCCTATTACAAGAAATGTAAACATCCCCTGTAATAGAAAAAAGCATGACAGGTCCTCTTAAATATGAGATCTGGGGTCAAAAAGACCTCAGATCTCATATTTACACTAAAATGTAATAAAAAAAAAAAAAAAACTACAATGGCCCTTTAACCACTTGCGCCCGCCCTATAGCAAAAAGACGGCGGCAAAGTGTTTTCAATATCCTGACTGGACGTCATATGACGTCTTCAGGATATTGAGCCGCTGCGCGCCCCCGGGGGCGCGCATCGCGGCGATCGTTGTTGCGGGATGTCAGTCTGACACCCCGCAACACCGATCTAGGTAAAAAGTCTCCGACGGAGACTCTTTACCACATGATCAGCCGTGTCCAATCACGGCTGATCACAATGTAAACAGGAAAAGCCGGTGATCTGTGCCGCCTATCGGTGCCCATCCGTGCCGCCTATCGGTGCCCATCCGTGCCGCCTATCGGTGCCCATCCGTGTTGCCTATCGGTGCCCATCCATCCCACCTCATCGCTGCCCATCAGTGCCGCCTTATCAGTGCCCATCAGTGCAACCCCATCAGTGCCCATCAGTGAAGGAGAAAACGTACTTATTTACAAAGTTTTGTAACTGAAACAAAAAAACTTTTTTTTTTCAAAATTTTCGGTCTTTTTTACATTTTTTTTAGCAGAAAATAAAAATCGCAGAGGTGATCAAATACCACCAAAGGAAAGCTCTATTTGTGGGGAAGAAATGATAAAAATTTAGTTTGGGTACCGTGTAGCATGACCGCGCAATTGTCATTTAAAGTGCAACAGCGCAGAAAGCTGAAAATTGGTCTGGGCAGGAAGGTGTATAAGTGCCCGGTATGGAAGTGGTTAAGAATTATGGGTGGAAGTGATGTTTTGACGTCGCTTCCACCCTGCAATGACTTGGAGACAGGTGGGGGCCATCTTCCCCTCACTCGTCTTCATGTCAGGCTAGGGACAGGTCCGGATTGCCTCTGCCATTAGCCGACGGCCACGATAAGCGGCGGAGGGCACCGGAGCGCTGCGGGAGGGAGGGGGGACCCTCTCCTGCCACTGACAAAAGTGATCTCACAGCAAATCCACCACAGAGACCACTTTTATCTGAAAGAGAACCGCCGGCTCTTGAAGAGGATACCGGGGTTATGGTAGCTAGCTGCTACTATAACAACGGTATTCCTCTTCAAAGCCAGGACGTATATAGTCGTCCGGCGGGAAGCAAGTGGTTAAATCAACACACCTTACCCATGTATTGGATTGGTTCAACCTACATCAGACCAGACTATGGACCACAATTCCTCTATATACTTTGCTGTAGATAACATCCAAGTTATGGCCTCCACTATTCGCATTATAGTTTTCAAAACATGGAAAAAAATGTTACGCAATTGTTGTCTCTCTACAATTTATGGACCCCTAACACCTATAACAGGAAGCCATGGCTTTGTCTGACTGCATCCTGATACCTTAAAGCGGAGTTCCACCCAAATTTGGAACTTCCGCTTTATCCACTCCTCGCCCCCTTACATGCCACATTTGGCATGTAATTTTTTTGGGGGGGGGGAGTGGGGGCTTCAGTAGGAGTGGGACTTCCTGTCCCACTTCCTCCTTCCGCCCTGAGCTCGCCTAGGCGATACGTCATATCGCCTTGTGGCGGCCCCTCCCTGTAGGCGATCACCTGGGACGTGACAGGTCCCTGTCCATTCAGAGAGCGCTGCGCCATTCGCGCATGCGCAGTGAGTGCCTGGCCGTGAAGCCGAAAGCTGTCACGGCCGGGTGCCCACACAATGAATAGAGGCGCTGGCGGAGAAGGGGGGGAGGGGAGCGGAGCGGAGCTCCAGGCGGCGCGTCGCTGGACAGTGGAACAGGTAAGTGTATGTTTATTAAAAGCCAGCAGCTACACTTTTTGTAGCTGCTGACTTTTAATAAACATAAAAAAAGGGTGGAACTCCCCTTTAAATAGGGACACTATCAGTCCCATGACTCTCATGTAAAAATGAAGAGTTAAGCCAGCCACAGATGGTCCGATTTTCTTTCCTGCAACCACGGGTCAGTGGTAATAGGGGAATCCCTCCTGCGGAGCTATTGTGTTCTCCCAGCAGGGGGGGGGTGCGGGGGGAGCCATCCCAACTGGAAGAACACACAATTATTTTTGCTAGTGGCTATAGCCGCTGGCAATAATCACATGAAAAATCTGTCAGGCTGGTTGCACCCAACTTGATCGATGGGTGCGCAAAGCAAGTTTTTCTTTCTCGTACATCACGGGACACAGAGCGGCATAGTCATTACTATGTGGGTTATATAGTTTACCTTCAGGTGCTGGCACTGGCAACTTCCAAACCGGAAGTACCCTCCCCTATATAAGCCCCTCCCATCCGGGAGCACCTCAGTTTTTTTTGCCAGTGTCTAAGGTGTTGGCCAAGAAGTAACATGTGTTTTTCACTGAGCTTGCGTACAGGTTCTTTTGGGCCTCAGTAAGCTATTCCGGATCCGACCAAAAAAGCTTCATAGCTAAACGGTCGGTACCCGGGCCTTGCAGAGAAGAGCAAGGTTTTGCCTGTAATGCTTCTCTTAGGAGAGCTGGACCCTGGGATCCAGAGCTCTGGTCATACCCACGACCAAGATGTTTTCTGTGCAGGGTGCTATACAGGTCCAGGGGAGTGGAATCCTTGGGAACCCGGTCCCTGAAGGTTTAATTACAATGCCTGCCGTGATAGGTGAAGTTTGGGCTTCTGTGGACCAAACAGAGTCCTGCGGCGGGGAAAAGGTAAGTGGGGGCCCCTCAGGAACTTGGTTCTATTGAGGGGACCCCCAAGCCTAATATGTCTTTCTGCCTGTTACCTAACGGTATTCCCGCTAAATATCTGTGCATGCCTGTAACTACTAAAAAATGTAATAATTTTAATAGTGGTCAAGAAAAAAAAAAATATATAGACTGCGGTACCTGTGTTAATCCACTAGAGGCCGCTGTGAAAGTTTCTTGTCATGTGGACTTTTTTCTTTTCATCAGAGCAAGTCCAGGCAGATGGTGAGTTCTCTTGTGGGAAACTGCTTCCTCTGCCATGTTGCAATGTTCATCCATCCCCGGGCCTGTGGCAAACATGGCCCTGTCTCCTGTCCCTAGTTTCCCTTTTCAAAAAAGAGCGCAGTAGGCGCACGTGCCCGCGCGCGAGCCCGTGCACGCGCCTCTCTATATAGAGGTGAGTGAAAAAGGGGGCGGAGCTTGGTGGATGACGCTCTGTGCGCGCCGCAGCGCTTCTGCGCATGTGCGGGCGTCCCAGCATGTTAAAAGGCACAATTATGTGTTGTGAGCTGGCTATGGTGCAGAAACAGAGCTGGCAACATTTAAAGAAAGGCATACAGCAAGCGGTTGATGCAGGCATCCCCATAGAAAGGCACATTAGTAGACACCAACTGTTTATATAGCAGCATTTGTGCTAGACTATTGTCAGTAAGTGGTGTATTTCGGCTGGAATACCTCAGCTTTGGGCTTAGGAATATGCCGCCTAAAAACTCCGGGACTAAGAATCCCAGGAAGCATAGGGGGTCTCCATCGGGCTCTGAGGATCTTGGGCATGCTTCGGCTGCACCAATCTCCCCTGAAAAATCAGAGGTTAGTGACCGTAGAGCACCCTCAGGAGTACCTGGTACTGTGGCTGTCCTCAGTTCACCTGCTCCTGTGTATGTAACAGAGGAGGTTTTTTCCTCAGCTCTGGGAGGGTTGGAAGAGAGATTGACAACATTGATCGCTGCTTCCCTGTCAGAGGGAAAGCGCGCCCGATCTCCGTCTCCTCCCTCAGAGTACCTGTTAGCGGAGCAACAGTCCCATACAGGGATCGACCTACCTGAAGGGGATCAGGACGAGGTTGATTCTGTTGTAGAGGAATCAACAGTGGAAGAACCATTCTCAGCATCACATGCTGAAAGATTATGGGTTCAGTCCCTGACTAACATGGTCCGATCAGCATTTAAAATGCCACTTGCGGAGCCATCATCCACTTCTGTCTCCTCGTTGGGGTCGCTAAAAGCCCCCCAGACTGTTTGTTCCTTTCCAATCCATCCTTTACTGGAAGGGCTCATTTACCAGGATTGGGAACATCCTGATAAAATATTTACTCCTCCCAAGAGATTTCAGGTGGTCTATCCCATGGAGGATAAGTTCATCAAAAAATGGAAGGTCCCTACAGTGGACGCAGCCATCTCTTGTGTGAATAAATCACTGACATGTCCAGTAGATAATGTCCAAATGTTCAAGGACCCAATAGATAAAAAATTGGAGTCCTTATTAAAATCTGCTTTTGCTACAGCAGGCTTGGTGACACAACCAGCAGTGGCAGCTATTGGGGTCTGCCAAGCAGTGAAGGATCAGTTGAAACAGGTCTTAAGGGACTTGCCAGATCAGCAGGCTCTTGCCCTAGCTGATCTACCTAGAGCCTTATGCTTTGCGGTTGACGCTATAAAGGATTCAATCCATCAGGCCTCCCGCCTTACGCTGTCTGTAGTACATATGCGCAGGCTTCTGTGGCTCAAAAACTGGTCTGCTGAAGCTCCCTGTAAAAAATTGCTGGTCAGCTTCCCATTTCATGGTGAACGCTTATTCGGGGAAGACCTGGACAAATATATCCAGAAAATTTCCAGCGGTAAAAGTACACTCTTGCCGGTTAAAAACAGAGTTAGAGGTCCCTCTTTTAAGAGGCCTGCTTCTCCAGTCCCTAGGACATCGGCTGTGAAACAGTTCCGACGGCCTCCTCGGTCAAATCCCGGGGGTAAAAATCAGGGACAATTGCAGGGTAACAAGAAACCCTGGGTCAGGAGAGGTACAAAACCTCCCCCAAAGTCAAATGCATGAAGGGTTGCCCCCACTCAATCGGGTGGGGGGAAGACTTCAGTTGTTCGCAGAGACCTGGCGGGACACGATCAGAGACAGATGGGTGCTCTCCGCAGTAAGTCTGGGATACAAATTGGAGTTAAAAGACTCCCCTCCTTCCCATTTTATAAGGTCAAACATGCCAAGGGATCCCCAGAAGAGAGGATCCCTCCTGTTGGCACTAGAACAATTATTGCTCCAAGCAGTAATTATAGAGGTTCCCCTGGAAGAATGGGGGTTCGGGTTTTACTCAAACCTCTTTACAGTCCCGAAGCCAAACGGGGACGTGAGGCCCATATTAAATCTAAAAGGGCTAAACAAATTCCTACATATCAGGACTTTCCGGATGGAGTCGATCCGATCGGTGGCCACTGCCCTACAAGGGGAGGAATGGTTAGCCTCGATCGACATCAAAGATGCTTATTTGCACATTCCCATCTTTCCAGTCCACCAAAAATTTCTACGCTTTGCAGTAGAAGGGCGCCATTTTCAGTTCAGAGCCTTGCCCTTCGGTCTGGCCACAGCACCACGAGTGTTCACAAAAATTCTGGCCCCATTATTGGCCAATCTAAGAACACAAGGTGTAACGATAATGGCATATCTAGACGACTTGTTGCTGATAGACCACTCAGTGGAAAAACTAGAAGTGGTTGTTCACGAGACAATCGAGTATCTGGAATATCACGGTTGGATTATCAACCGAGACAAGTCAGCCCTAAAACCAGTCAAAAGTCTGGAATACTTGGGGCTAGGGCTGGATTCAGACCAGAGAAAATTTTTCTTGCCTCAAGAAAAGGTGTCGTCTTTGAGAGATTTGATCCACCTAGTGGGTACAAAAAGACAGCCATCCATACGCCTGTGCATGAGGCTGCTGGGAAAAATGGTGGCATCATTCGAAGCAGTACCCTACGGTCAATTCCACTCAAGGAATTTGCAAAGGGCTATACTGTCAGCCTGGAACAAAAGAGTTCAGGCCCTAGATTTACCAATGTCCTTGTCCCCTTCCGTTCGCAAAAGCCTCCGTTGGTGGTTGGTTCCCCAGATTCTGGAAAAAGGGAAATCCTTCAGTCCGATTTCTTGGAAGGTGGTCACTACAGATGCCGGCCTTATAGGCTGGGGAGCAGTACTGGAGCAATGGTCTCTCCAGGGCAGATGGTCGGATGCAGAAAAGGCCCTGCCCATCAATCTCTTAGAGATACGAGCAGCCCGGTATGCCCTAGTAGCATGGACATCCAAACTCCAAGGGTCCCCTGTCAGAATTCAATCGGACAATGCCACGGCAGTGGCATATATCAATCATCAGGGTGGCACCAGGAGTCGTGCAGCCCAGAGGGAAGTAAATTGCATCCTGAAATGGGCAGAAAGATATGTCCCAGCCATATCCGCGGTATTCATTCCAGGAGTGGAGAATTGGAAGGCGGACTTTCTAAGTCGCCAACAATTATGCCCAGGGGAATGGTCCCTTCACCCCGAGGTTTTCCGGACAATATGTCAGCGGTGGGGAACACCGGATGTAGATCTGCTAGCATCCAGATTCAACGCAAAGGTGGACAGGTTTGTCTCTTGGACAAGGGATCCCCTAGCTTGCGGCTCGGATGCCCTAGTGTTCCCTTGGGATCAGTTCAAGCTGATATATGCATTCCCACCGCCACAATTGTTACCTCGATTACTCCGCAGAATCAGGGTAGAAAAGAAACCAGTGATTCTGGTGGCTCCAGCGTGGCCCCGAAGAGCATGGTACGCGGAGATTGTAAAAATGTCTGTGGGGAGTCCTTGGACCCTCCCACATCGTCCGGACCTGCTTTCGCAAGGACCGATATACCACCCTTCCTTACCAGCCCTAGGTTTGACGGCCTGGCTATTGAAGCCCACATTCTAAAAAAGAGAGGTCTCTCTAATCCTGTGGTATCTACCATGATCAATGCCAGGAAGCCGGTATCCAGGCAGATCTACTATAGAATCTGGAAGGCGTACATCGCCTGGTGTGAGGCCAAGAAATGGCATCCACGTAAGTAAGTAATAGGTAGGATTCTGGACTTCCTACAGTGGGCTGTAGATAGGAAGCTTGCCTTGACTACTATCAAGGGTCAGATTTCGGCCTTGTCAATATTTTTTCAGAGGCCCTTGGCTTCGCATTCACTAGTCAAAGCCTTTATACAAGGAGTGATGTGTATTAGCCCTCCGGTTAATATTCACATATGTCCATGGGACTTAAACCTGGTTCTGTCGGTTCTACAGAAACAACCATTGGAACCATTACAGCATATTTCCCTGGTTCTTCTCACCAGGAAATAGATTTTTCTAGTAGCCATTTGTTCGGCTAAAAGAGTGTCGGAATTAGCCGCTATGTCCTGTAGGGAGCCATATCTGGTTATCCATAAGGACAGAGTAGTGTTACGTCCTCATCCAGCCTTTCTTCCTAAGGTGGTATCGAGGTTTCATTTGAACCAAGATGTGGTTCTTCCTTCTTTTTTCCCCAAACCTAGTTCAGTAGAGGAAAAATTATTACATTCTTTGGATGTAGTAAGAGCAGTTAAAGCTTATCTAAAAGCCACTGCTCGGGGGGCGCATGCGCGACGCGATGCAGGAAGGACGTGCCTGAGCCGTGCTCCGTGAGACCCGGTCCTTCCAGGCCAGCTACCCAGGGCAATTTGCACTTATTCCCGGCTATTTCACCCAGCACCCCTGTGGGAAAGCTCTGTGCATGCCAATCGGCAAAAAACAGCGATATCGGCGCTCTCAAAAGTGCCTCACCAACCTTCTCCTGAACATGGAACAGAGAGCCTGCAAGACTCCTCAAGATGGCGGCGGCAGCAGCACTGAGACACATGTGTCTCATGTTAACCACATCCCAGCAGCTTCCCAGGGGAACAGTGAGTACAATCCCCCCCTCACTAAAGCAGACCTAGATGCTAGCCTCACCACTATTTCTTTCTCGTACATCACGGGACACAGAGCGACATAGTCATTACTAATGGGTTATATAGATACCGTCAGGTGCTGGCACTGGCAACTTCCAAAACCGGAAGTACCCTCCCCTATATAAGCCCCTCCCATCCGGGAGCACCTCCGTTTTTTGCCAGTGTCTAAGGTGTTGGCCAAGAAGAAACATGTGTTTTTCACTGAGCTTGCGTACAGGTTCTTTTGGGCCTCAGTAAGCTATTCCGGATCCGACCAAAAAAGCTTCATAGCTAAACGGTCGGTACCCGGGCCTTGCAGAGAAGAGCAAGGTTTTGCCTGTAATGCTTCTCTTAGGAGAGCTGGACCCTGGGATCCAGAGCTCTGGTCATACCCACGACCAAGATGTTTTCTGTGCAGGGTGCTATACAGGTCCAGGGGAGTGGAATCCTTGGGAACCCGGTCCCTGAAGGTTTGATTACAATGCCTGCCGTGATAGGTGAAGTTTGGGCTTTTGTGGACCAAACAAAGTCCTGCGGCGGGGAACAGGTAAGTGGGGGCCCCCAGGAACTTGGTTCTATTGGGGGACCCCCAAGCCTAATTTGTCTTTCTGTCTGTTACCTAATGGTATTCCTGCAAAATTCTGTGCATGCCTGTAACTACTAAAAAAATGTAATAATTTTTAATGGTGGTCAAGAAAAAAAAAAAATAATAATTTTTTTTTTATATATATTTAAGATATTAGACTGCGGTACCTGTGTTTGTCCACTAGAGGCCGCTGTGGAATGTTTTCTTGTCATGTGGACTAGTTTCTTCTCAGCAGAGCAAGTCCAGGCAGATGGTGAGTTCTCTTATGGGAAACTGCTTCCTCTGCCATGTTGCAATGCTCGTCCATCCCCCGGCCTGCGGCAAAGAGGGGCCCTGGCTCTTGTCCCTAGTCTCCATTTTTCAAAATTAGCGCCGAAGGCGCACGTGGCCGCGCGCGTGCACGCGCCTCTATATATAGAGGTGAGCCAGGAAAGGGGGCGGAGCCTGGGGGATGACGCTCTGTGTGCGCCGCAGCGCTTCTGCGCATGTGCGGGCGTCCCAGCATGTAAAAACCACAGTTTTGTGTGGTGAGCTGGCTATGAAGTACAGAGACAGAGCTGGCAACATTTAAAAAAGGGCATACAGCAAGCGGTTGATACAGGCATCCCCTAGAAAGGCACATTAGTAGACACCAACTGTGATATAGCAGCAATTGTGCTAGACTATTCTCAGTAAAAGTGGTGTATTACGGCTGGAATACCTCAGCTTTAGGCTTAGGAATATGCCGTCCAGAAGCTCCGGAACTGAATCTTCCAGGAAGCGAAAGGGGTCTTATCGGGCTCGGAGGATCTTGGGCATACTTCTGCTGCACCAGTCTCCCCTGAAGTTCAGAGGTAAGTGACCGTAGAGACCCCGCAGGGGTACTTGGTACTGTGGCTGTCCTCAGTTCACCTGCTCCTGTGTATGTAACAGAGGAGGTTTTTTCCTCAGCTCTGGGAGGATTAGAGAGAGATATACAGGGATCGACCTGCCTGAAGGGGATCAGGATGAGGTTGATTCTGTTATAGAGGAATCAACAGTGGGGTAACCTTTTCTCAGCATCTCAAGCTGAAAGATTATGGGTTCAGTCTCTGACTAACATGGTCCGATCAGCATTTAAAAATGCACCTTGCGGAACCATCAACCACTACTGTATCCTCGTTGGGGTCGCTAGAAGCCCCCAGACTGTCTGTTCTTTTCCACTTCACCCTTTACTGAAAGGGCTCATTTACCAGGATTGGGAACGTCCTGAGAAAATATTTATTCCCCCAAGAGATTTCCGGTGGTCTATCCCATGGAGGATAAGTTCATAAAAAAAAAAAATGGAAGGTCCCTACAGTGGACGCAGCCATCTCTTGTATGTATAAATCACTGACATGTCCAGTGGATAATGTCCAAATGTTCAAGAACCCAATAGATAAAAGATTGGAGTCCTTATGAAAATCTGCTTCTTTCTACAGCAAGCTTGGTGACACAACCAGCAGTAGCAGCTATTGGGGTCTGCTAAGCAGTGAAGGATCAGTTGAAACAGGTCTTGAGGGACTTGACAGATCAGCAGGCTTTGCCCTAGCTGATCTACCTAGAGCCTTAGGCTTTGCGGTTGACGCCATAAAGGATTCAGTCCATCAGGCCTCCCGCCTTACGCTGTCTATAATACATATGCGTAGGCTCCTATGGCTCAAAAACTGGTCTGCTGAAGCTCCCTGTAAAGAATGGCTGGTTAGCGTCCCATTTCATGGTGAACGCTTATTCAGGGAAAACCTGGACAAATATATCCAGAAAATTTCCAGCGGTAAAAATACGCTCTTGCCGGTTAAAAACAGAGTTAGAGGTCCCTCTTTAAGAGGCCTGCTTCTCCAATCCCTGGGGCATCGGCTGTGTAACAGTTCCGACGGCCTCCTCGGTCAATTCCCGGGGGTAAAAAACAGGGACAATAGCAGGGTAATGAGAAACCCTGGGTCAGGGGAGGTACAAAACCTCCCCCAAAGTTAAATTCATTGAAGCCCCCACTCAGTCGGGTGGGGGGGGAGGACTCCAGTTGTTCGCAAGAGACCTGGCGGGACAAGATAGGTGCTCTCCGCAGTATGTTTGGGATACAGTTTGGAGTTAAAAGACTCTCCTCCTTCCCATTTTTGAGGTCAAACGTGCCAAGGGATCCCCGGAAGAGAGAGTCCCTCCTGTTGGCACTAGAACAACTATTGCCCCAAGGAGTAATTATGGCGGTTCCCCTGGAAGAATGAGGGTTCGGGTTTTACTCAAACCTCTTTACAGTCCCGAAGCAAACGCGGACGGGAGGCCCATATTAATTCTAAAAGGGCTATACAAATTCCTGTATATCAGGACTTTCCAATGGAGTCAATCCGATCGGTGGCCACTGCCCTATAAGGGGAGGATTGGTTAGCCGCGATCGACATCAAAGATGCTTATTTGCGCATTCCCATCTTTCCAGTCCACCAAAAATTTCTACGCTTTGCAGTAGAAGGGCGCCATTTTCAGTTCAGAGCCTTACCCTTCGGTTCGGCCACAGCACCACGAGTGTTTACAAAAATTCTGGCCCTTTATTGGCCAATCTAAGAACACAAGGTGTAATGATAATGGCATATCTAGATGACTTGTTGCTGATAGACCACTCAGTGAAAAAACTAGACGTGGTCGTTCACAAGACAATCAAGTATCTGGAATCTCACGGTTGGATTATCAACCGAGACAAGTCACCCCTAAAAACCAGTCAAAAGTCTGGAATACTTGGGGCTAAGGTTGGATTCAGGCCAGAGAAAAATATTCTTGCCTCGAGGAAAGGTGTTGTCTTTGAAAGATTTGATCCACTTAGTGGGTACAAAAAAGACAGCCGTCCATACGCCTGTATATGAGGCTGCTGGGAAAGATGGTGGCATCATTCGAAGCAGTACCCTACGGTCAATTCCATTCAAGGAATTTGCAAGGGGCCATACTGTCAGCCTGGAACAAAAAAGTTCAGGCCCTAGACTTACAATGTCCTTGTCCCCTTCCGTTCGCAAGAGCCTCCGTTGGTGGTTGGTTCCCCAGAATCTGGAAAAAAGGAAATCCTTCAGTCCGATTTCTTGGAAGGTGGTCACTACAGATGCCAGCCTTATAGGCTGGGGAGCAGTACTGGAGCAATGGTCTCTCCAGGGCAGATGGTCGGATGCAGAAAAGGCCCTGCCCATAAATCTCTTAGAGATACGAGCAGCCCGGTATGCCCTAGTAGCATGGACATCCAAACTCCAAGGGTCCCCTGTCAGAATTCAATCATCAGGGGGGCACCAGGAGTCGTGCAGCCCAGAGGGAAGTAAATTACATCCTGAAATGGGCAGAAAAATATGTCCCAGCCATATCTGCGGTATTCATTCCAGGAGTGGAGAATTGGAAGGCGGACTTTCTAAGTCGCCAGCAATTATGCCCAGAGGAAGGGTCCCTTCACCCCGAGGTTTTCTGGACAATATCTCAGCGGTGGGGAACATCGGATGTAGATCTTCTAGCATCCAGATTCAACGCAAAGGGGGACAAGTTTGTCTCTCGGACAAGGGATCCCCTAGCTTGCGGCTCGGATGCCCTAGTGTTCCCTTGGGATCAGTTCAAGCTGATATATGCATTCCCACCGCCACAATTGTTACCTCGATTACTCCGCAGAATCAGGGTAGAAAAGAAACCAGTGATTCTGGTGGCTCCAGCGTGGCCCCGAAGAGCATGGTACGCGGAGATTGTAAAAATGTCTGTGGGGAGTCCTTGGACCCTCCCACATCGTCCGGACCTGCTTTCGCAAGGACCGATATACCACCCTTCCTTACCAGCCCTAGGTTTGACGGCCTGGCTATTGAAGCCCACATTCTAAAAAAGAGAGGGCTCTCTAATGCTGTGGTATCTACCATGATCAATGCCAGGAAGCCGGTATCCAGGCAGATCTACTATAGAATCTGGAAGGCGTACATCGCGTGGTGTGAGGCCAAGAAATGGCATCCACATAAGTACGTAATAGGTAGGATTCTGGACTTCCTACAGTGGGCTGTAGATAGGAAGCTTGCCTTGAGTACTATCAAGGGTCAGATTTCGGCCTTGTCAATATTTTTTCAAAGGCCCTTGGCTTCGCATTCACTAGTCAAAGCCTTTATACAAGGAGTGATGCGTATTAGTCCTCCGGTTAATATTCCCATATGTCCATGGGATCTAAACTTGGTTCTGTCGGTTCTACAGAAACAACCATTTGAACCATTACAGCATATTTCCTTGGTGCTTCTCACCAGGAAATTGATTTTTCTAGTAGCCATTTGTTCGGCTAAAAGAGTATCGGAATTAGCAGCTATGTCCTGTAAGGAGCCATATCTGGTTATCCATAAGGACAGAGTAGTGTTACGTCCTCATCCAGCCTTTCTTCCTAAGGTGGTATCGAGGTTTCATTTGAACCAAGATGTGGTTCTTCCTTCTTTTTTTCCCCAAACCTACTTCGGTAGAGGAAAAGTTATTGCATTCTTTGGATGTAGTAAGAGCAGTTAAAGCTTATCTAAAAGCCACTGCTCAGATTCGCAGAACGGATACTTTGTTTATTCTGCCGGAAGGCCCCAGAAAGGGTCAGGCAGCGTCAAAATCTACTTTAGCCAAGTGGATTCGACAGGTCATTATGCAAGCTTATGGCTTGAGAAGGAGACCGCCTCCGTTCAAAGTTAGAGCGCACTCCACGAGAGCAGTTGGAACTTCATGGGCAGTGCATCACCAGGCCTCCCTGGCTCAAATCTGTAAGGCCGCAACATGGTCTTCAGTTCACACGTTTACTAGGTTCTACCAGGTGGACGTTAGAAGTCAGGAGGATGTCGCCTTTGGGCGCAGTGTGTTGCAGGCCGCAAAAGATCCTCATGTCTGATAGCGCTCAGCTTATATATGGTGTATCCCCCCCCCTCATTTGGCATTGCTTTAGGACATCCCATTAGTAATGACTATGTCGCTCTGTGTCCCGTGATGTACGAGAAAGAAAATAGGATTTTTATAACAGCTTACCTGTAAAATCCTTTTCTTGGAGTACATCACGGGACACAGAGCTCCCGCCCCTCTTTGGGGACACTTATTGCTTTGCTACAAAACTGAGGTGCTCCCGGATGGGAGGGGCTTATATAGGGGAGGGTACTTCCGGTTTTGGAAGTTGCCAGTGCCAGCACCTGACGGTATCTATATAACCCATTAGTAATGACTATGTCGCTCTGTGTCCCGTGATGTACTCCAAGAAAAGGATTTTACAGGTAAGCTGTTATAAAAATCCTATTTTTTGAGAAGCTAGTGGAAAAAATTGAAAAGGAAGTACATAATTCTACTGCGGCCCTCTCACTTGAGATAGCCAGCATAGGCAACCGCACAGACAAACTTGAGGCCAAACATGATGAGCTCTCCCTGGCCCACAATGATTTGAGAAAAGACCATGAGAATCTTGCAGATAACTTTGCCTTTATGCAGGCCCAAGTCGAAGATTTAGACAATAGAAACAGGCGCCATAATATAAGACTGCGTGGAGTTCCTGAAACCGTCACAGACTTGGTGCCTGCAGTCACAAAAATCTTTCAGGACCTCCTGCCTGGCAAATCCTCCACAGAGTTTCTGTGTGACAGGATTCACAGAGCTCTCCGCCCCAAACCCACTCCAGACAAGCCCCCCAGAGACATAATTATGTGTATGCGTGACTTTCTCGTCAAGGAGGAAATAATGCACGCTTCCAGAAACACACCTAATATCACTTTTGAGGGTAAAAGGCTGCAGATATACCCTGATATTTCCCCAGCCACGCTGGACAGGAGGCGTAGGATGAAAGAAGTTACTAATATACTACAAGCAGCAAGAATCAAATATCGATGGGGTTTTCCATTTAAACTCTCTATCCCTCATAATGGTACGACTTACACAGTATATAACATTATAGAGGGTAAGGAGCTGCTAGTGAAACTGGGCCTTCTTCAACAAGACCCCCCGAATCGCCCCCCACCGACTCCCAGACCTTCTCCTATCTGGTCTACCCCCTCCACTAGAAGAAATCAGAGAGATCAAAGAAGACTCTTTCAAGCTTACTAGAATCAGAAACGTGATCTGGAATTTTCTCAGCCCTCTACAGCCCTCTACACACCACTCTGAACCTCATCCTTTCCGAGGCCAAGGGAACACCATCAAGTAAGATTGGACCGATACATCGAGGGATGGAGGAGGGTCCAGAAGAGGGGAAAAAGGAAAGGGAAAAATGTTTTAATTTTTTTTTTTTTTTTCATAATACTTTCACCATCCCTGTGCTATTATAAGGTACTGTACTTCAGCATGGATATCTCCTGGCAAAGTCCCCACCTATGGCGACTCCCTCTTCATGCAGGCAGCTGTCTGCTCTTCTTCTCATTCGACACCAGAACGAACATTATTGCTCAGTTTTTTTTTGTTTTTTTTTGTTTTTTTTGTTTTTTCACAAAAAGACAGAATTTGCATGGCCCTTTATACTCATATGTTCTTAGACATGTCTATTATCTTCTTATGATATCCACATAATCCATGCTGCTTGTCTGGGTTTGAAAGAAATTGTTTTTTTTTTTTTTGTTTTTTTTCCCTTCCCAGAATATGTTCACACTAATCTCTTGAAAATGCTCTCAGTTTCTAACTGGCTGGTTCAGCCGCTACGAGAAAGGAGTAAGGAATAGAAAGAAAAAGGACAGAAAAAATAATATATTGTTTTTCAATGGGCCTGGAGCTTCCGTCGTCGCTAGATTGACCCCCACTCCTGCTGGCAGGTCAGGTGATCTCTCCATTATATGGTGGGATCCCAGGCTTGTATAGCGGGATTAGGACTTTTAGTCCTACCAATTTTTCAATTAACTGTTTTTGTGACAGAATTTCTTCTGTCCCCACGTTTATACATGTTATCTTTGTATTCTCAGTTCTAACGGCCCTTAGGGCACACTTTAGAAAAATCTCAAAATTTGGAAATGTTAAGGCATTAATATCTTCTTGGTACAGTATTCTTATATCTGAAACTATAGTTTACTTTCTTACAGCATCTGGAACATTTGACTTATGCTCACTTCCATATATTCTCAACGTATTGCAGTACAAACATTGGTTTAACTCCATTCACCTTACAAAATACTCACATGAGATCAATATACAGTGGTTTCTTTCTCCCCATATCCATACAGAGGGGGTCCCCCTTAATCATAGCTACACTATTCTAATATATAATGGGTCTTAAAATATTATCCCATAACGTCCAGGGTTTCAACTCTCCCCATAAAAGGAAAAAGGCTTTTCTCCATTACAAAAGATTGGGCGCAGACATCCTTCTCTTACAAGAGACGCATTTTGCGGACTCTAACTGCCCTAAGTACTTTAATAAATCCTACAATCAATTTCACTACACTACTTTTGAAAACAAAACACGAGGAGTGGCGGTATTTATACGCAACTCAATCATTTTTGACATTCAGTCAGTTCACAAAGACGACAATAGCAGATTTATCATTCTTAAAGGCACTATAAACAACCGTGAAGTTACGATTGCATCTGTTTATGCACCTAACACCTCCCAATCAACATTTTTCACTCATTTTTTTGAAACCCTGGACCGTTATAACTCCCCTCATCTTATTGTGGGCGGAGATTTCAACCTCTCCGCCCACCCAGCATTGGACAGAAGTAAGATCTCTCCCTCTTCACAGGCCTTTTCGAAATCTATGAACAGATCCATTAATAAACTTCAACT
The DNA here is from genome assembly GCA_029206835.1 of Rana muscosa. Taxonomy (NCBI): domain Eukaryota; kingdom Metazoa; phylum Chordata; class Amphibia; order Anura; family Ranidae; genus Rana; species Rana muscosa. The sequence continues at coordinate 1,113,085,951 of CM055122.1, read as the reverse complement.
AGTGGACTCATGGCATGCTCATAATGTAGGAGTAAAATCCTACACACACTACTCCCATCCCCATGATAGTTACGCCAGACTTGACTACATCTTTTGCACCCCCATCATCTTAGCCAATTCCTCTCAAGCTCTTATTCATCCCTGCCCATGGTCTGACCACAATATCACATCCCTGGAAACTTCATGCATAGGCCTCTCCACCTCACCTTTCAACTGGCGATTAAATGATTATTTTCTTACTAATGCCTCTAACACACAGGCAGTGACCACCCATATTGAAAATTACTTCAATGAAAACATAAATGACGAAACCTCTCCTACAACTCTGTGGATTGCTCATAAGGCTGTCATCCGCGGTCACTTGATTAACCTAACAGCTACTAGAAATCGAGAGAGACTCGCAGATATTAGATCTCTCACCAAAGATCTAGAGCATCTATATAATAAATTACAAATCTCCCCCTCTCAGGATATCACTTTACAGATACAATCTAAAAGGAAAGCTCTAGACCTAATTCTCTCATCTAATACAGAAAGATCCCTCAGGTTTTCCAAAGCAAAATTCCTATTGCATAGTAACTCAACCTCGACCATGTTTGCTAGAAAACTTAAACAGGACTGCAGACCCACACACAATTATAAACTACGAGACACGAAGGGTAACATAGTCACACACCCAAAAGAGGTCTTGAAGATATTCACCAACTACTACAAAAACTTACTCTCAAATCCCAGTGGCCCCCCTGATCCAAACTCGGAAACCTGGTTAGAAAATATACAACTCCCCTCCCTAAACCAAGCACAAGCTGACTCTCTTAAAATACCATGTACTGATTCTGAAATAACCAATATTATCAAATCACTCAAAAACTCCACAGCCCCAGGCCCAGACGGCTACACATCTTCTTACTACAAAAAATTCTCCTCCCTCATATCCCCTCACCTTACTAAACTCTTTAATTTCATCTTAGAAGGAAATCACTTCCCTGATGAGATGCTACTTGCAAACATGTCCCTCATCCCCAAACCCCACAAAGACCACACCCTCCCCCAAAACTTCCATCCCATTTCTGTTCTAAATAACGATATAAAAATCTTCGGTAGGCTACTTGCAGATAGACTAGCTAAGGTTATTTCCCCCCTAGTCCACCCCGACCAAACTGGATTTATTCCAGGTCGTCAGATTGTAGATAACATAAGACTTGCCACCAATATAATTCAAGACGCCAATCTACATTCTAGCAGAGTCTGCCTCCTTAGCCTGGACATCCATAAGGCCTTTGATAGCGTCAGTTGGCCTTATCTCAACACCCTTCTCCCTAAATTTGGTATCCCACACAAATTCCTTCAGGGCTTCAATGCCCTCTATCATTCCCCACAAACACATATAAAAATCCCAGGAAACAATTCAGACTTTTTCCCTTTAGGCAGAGGCACAAGACAGGGCTGCCCCCTATCCCCATTATTATTTGCCTTAGCCTTAGAACCCTTAGCTCTATCCATTAGATACAATAACGATATCAAAGGCTACCCCAAACTACAAGATGAATACAAAATTAGTCTTTATGCGGACGATGCCCTAGTGTTTCTTACAGAACCTCTCACATCCATCCCCATACTCTTAAAAACACTCAACCAATTCCACAAAATTTCAGGTCTTAAAATTAATACCAATAAATGCTCAGCCCTCTCAATTAATATTCCTCAAGCTCTCCAAACTCTGCTACAAAATAACTTCCATTTCACTTGGTGCCCAAAGTCATTTAAATATTTAGGAGTACATATCTCACACTCCCACAACCTTCTATATAAATTTAACTATATTCCCCTCTTGAATCACATCTCCTCCCTACTTAAAACTTGGTCCTCTTACCACATCTCTTTTCTCGGAAGAATATGCGCAGTTAAAATGTCTATAATACCCAAACTTCTATACTACTTTAGAGCTCTCCCCATAAACATCCCCAAATCTAAAATAACTCGTATTCAAAGACAAATAAACAAGTTTATCTGGGCAGATAAAAAACCCAGACATAGTTATATCCTTGCACATAGACCTCAGCCAAAAGGTGGTTTGGGCCTTCCAAACGTCTGGCTTTATTTTATCGCAACAAAGCTTTCTCAAATGAGCCAGTGGTATACTCAGAACTCAGACATCCCATGGCTCAGATTTGAATCCTCTTCCATATTACCATATCACCTGCAGGGTATCCAGTGGTCCAATTCAATCCTATATCGAAACCTCACTAAACACAATATCATAGTTGCACACCTTTACCAACTCTGGCTTAAAATCAAAGATACATTCACTCTTTCCTCCTCTCCCCCACCCCTGGCATCATATGTAGGTGATGCTAGACTTGGTACTGCCTTTAGAGACAGATCTCCTCTCTCACCTTGGTTAATGAATAACTTGACCACACTAAAATCCCTACAATCCAAATGGAAATTCATTTCATTTCCAACCTTACAGGAAAAATTTAACCTACCCTTATCCGAATGGGTACAATATGAACTAATTAAATCCTTCTTTCTTAAGTATTATGCGCTCTCAACAGATACCTCTAACACCCTTTTTGAAAAAATATGTATCTCTTCCCCCAGAGACAGAGGTCTCATCTCCAGTTTCTACCAATACCTCAACAACTCTACACTCCAAGATAAATCCAACACAATGCTCAGTTGGGAATCCGACCTTGATATCTCCATCTCAGTTGAGGAGTGGAACACCATGTCGAATAACCTTCGCTTAAGCAATAAAGCAATTGCTTTTAGAGAAACTCCTTTAAAACTCTTCACTAGATGGTACCTTTCTCCTACCAAGCTACATTCCTTCTACCCCTCTATCTCCCTCTTCTGTTTTAGAGGCTGCCCTGAACAAGGAACGATCCTTCATATTTTCTGGAGCTGCCCGCAAGTGAACAGGATTTGGCTCACAGCTCTGGATAGGTTTAGAGATTCCTCTGGTCACACTATCTCCCCTTCTCCTCAATTATGTCTCCTTTATGGTAAACACCCTAACATCCCCAAACCCTGCCTAAGACTGCTCCACTCTCTATGTAGCTCCATTCAATGGATGGTAGCCCTTAATTGGAAATCACAAACACTACTCTGGTCCCAAGTACTCGACAGAATGGAGCTGCTCAAACTCTCAGAAAAAATCTTCCATACCCTAAACGACTCGTTACACATATACGTACTAAAATGGTCCTATTGGGATATCCCTATCATAGACCAGATCCCCATCGGATAACCCAAAAAACAAACAAAAAAAAAAACAACACACTTGTCCCCTTCTGCCCCCCCCCCAATCATTACACCTTCCTCTCATCTTCCTGCATCTCACATCCACATACATAGAGAATATCTTCTATATGCTGTATCCATACATTTAACGCTGTATCCAACAATATCTACTGCATTATATTTGTCATAACCTTACATGCACTATTTTTTTGTAACTGCCTTATCTATTTTTTTCCAATAAACTTTTGTAAACAAAAATAAAAGCCACTGCTCAGATTCGCAGAACGGATACTTTGTTTATTCTGCCGGAAGGCCCCAGAAAGGGTCAGGCAGCGTCAAAATCTACGTTAGCCAAGTGGATTCGACAGGTCATTATGCAAGCCTATGGCTTGAGAAGGAGACCGCCTCCGTTCAAAGTTAGGGCGCACTCCACGAGAGCAGTTGGAACTTCATGGGCAGTGCATCACCAGGCCTCCCTGGCTCAAATCTGTAAGGCCGCAACATGGTCTTCAGTACACACGTTTACTAGGTTCTACCAGGTGGACGTTAGAAGTCAGGAGGATGTCGCCTTTGGGCGCAGTGTGTTGCAGGCCGCAAAAGATCCTCATGTCTGATAGCGCTCAGCTTATGTATGGTGTACCCCCCCCCCTCATTGGGCATTGCTTTAGGACATCCCACATAGTAATGACTATGCCGCTCTGTGTCCCGTGATGTACGAGAAAGAAAATAGGATTTTTATAACAGCTTACCTGTAAAATCCTTTTCTTGGAGTACATCACGGGACACAGAGCTCCCACCCCTCTTTTGGGGACACTTATTGCTTTGCTACAAAACTGAGGTGCTCCCGGATGGGAGGGGCTTATATAGGGGAGGGTACTTCCGGTTTGGAAGTTGCCAGTGCCAGCACCTGAAGGTAAACTATATAACCCACATAGTAATGACTATGCCGCTCTGTGTCCCGTGATGTACTCCAAGAAAAGGATTTTACAGGTAAGCTGTTATAAAAATCCTATTTTTTTATAACTATGCCCCTTCAAGTGCACCAACAGTGCATCCAGGAATTATTTACAGTGCTTGATTGTTTCTGCATTTTGTTATGTTACATCCTTATTCAAAAATGGATTAAATTCATTATTTTCCTCAAAATTCTACAAACCATACCCCATGATAACGTGAAAGAAATTATGTTTGAAATCTTATTAAAAATAAAAAATGTAGATACAGTATCTCACAAAAGTGAGTACACCCCTCACATTTTTGTAAATATTTTATTATACCTTTTCATGTGACAACACTGAAGAAATGACACTTTGCTACAATGTAAAGTAGTGAGTGTACAGCTTGTATAACAGTGTAGATTTGATGTCCCCTCAAAATAACTCAACACACAGCAATTAATGTCTTAACCGCCCCAAAGATGCTCAATAGGGTTTAGGTCTGGAGACATGCTTGGCCAGTCCATCACCTTTCCCTCAGCTTCTTTAGCAGGGCAGTGGTCGTCTTGGAGGTGTGTTTGGGGTCGTTATCATGTTGGAATACTGCCCTGCGGCCCAGTCTCCGAAGGGAGGGGATCATGCTCTGCTTCAGTGTCACAGTACATGTTGGCATTCATGGTTCCCTCAATGAGCTGTAGCTTCCCAGTGCCGACAGGACACATGCAGCCCCAGACCATGAAACTCCCATCACCATGCTTGTCTGTAAGCAAGACACACTTGTCTTTGTACTCCTCACCTGGTTGCCGCCACACACACTTGACACAATCTTAACCAAATAAGTTTATCTTGGTCTCATCAGACCACAGTACATGGTTCCAGTAATCCATGTCCTTAGTCGGCTTGTTTTCAGCAATCTGTTTGCAGGCTTTCTTGTGCATCATCTTTAGAAGAGGCTTCCTTCTTGGACGACAGCCATGCAGACCAATTTGATGCAGTGTGCGGCGTATAGTCTGAGCACTGACAGGCTGACCCCCTACCCCTTCAACCCATGCAACAATGCTGGCAGCACTCATACGTCTATTTCCCAAAGACAACCTCTGGATATGACGCTGAGCAGGTGCATTCAACTTCTTTGGTTGACCATGGTGAGGCCTGTTCTGAGTGGAACATGTCCTGTTAAACCGCTGTATGGTCTTGGCCACCATGCTGCAGCTCAGTTTCAGGGTCTTGGCAATCTTCTTATAGCCTAGGCCATCTTTATGTAGAGCAACAATTCTTTTTTTCAGATCCATCCTTTGCCATGAGGTGCCATGTTGAACTTCCAGTGACCAGTATGAGAGAGTGAGAGCGATAACACCAAATTTAACACACCTGCTCCCCATTCATACCTGAGACCTTGTAACACCAATGAGTCACATGACACCAGGTTTTGGTGCCAAAGGTGCTTCAACAAAGTATTGAGCAAAGGCTGTGAATACTTATGTACATATAATTTTTTTCGTTTTTTTTTTTTATTTAAGAAATTTGCAAAGATTTATTCCATGTTGTCATTATTGGGTATTGTTTGTAGAATTATGAGGACAATAATGAATTTAATCCGTTTTGGAATAATGCTGTGACATAACAAAATGTGAAGTGCTGTGAATACTTTCCAGATGTACTGTATAAGCAAAACTTTTGTTTTGTTTTGGATAGAACTTGAAAGAGTTGGAACCCCTTTTTCTTTTTCGTACATCACGGGACACAGAGCGACTTAGTCATTACTAATGGGTTATATAGATTACCTTCAGGTGTTGGCACTGGCCAATTCCAAACCGGAAGTACCCTCCCCTATATAAGCCCCTCCCATCCGGGAGCACCTCAGTTTTTTGCCAGTGTCTAAGGTGTTGGCCAAAGAGTAACATGTGTTTTCACTGGGCTTGTGTACAGGTTCTTTTGGGCCTTAGTAAGCTGTTCCGGATCCCACCAAAAAAGCTTCATAGCTAAACGGTCGGTACCCGGGCCTTGCAGCAGAAGAGCAAGGTTTTGCCTGTAATGCCTCTCTTAGGAGGGCTGGACCCTGGGATCCAGAGCTCTGGTCATACCCACGACCAAGATGTTGTCTGTGCAGGGTGCTATGCAGGTCCAGGGGAGTGGAATCCTTGGGAACCCGGTCCCTGAAGGTTTAATTACAATGCCTGCCGTGATAGGTGAAGTTTGGACTTCTGTGGACCAAACAAAGTCCTGCGGCGGGGATCAGGTAAGTGGGGGCCCCCAGGAACTTGGTTCTATTGGGGGACCCCCAAGCCTAATTTGTCTTTCTGTCTGTTACCTAACGGTATTCCCGCTAAATATCTGTGTTTGCCTGTAACTACTGAAAATGTAAAATTTTAATAGTAGTCAAGAAAAAAAAAAAAAAGGGACCGCGGTACCTGTGTTAAACCACTAGAGGCCGCTGTAGTCCATTTTTCTTGTCATGTGGAGCTTTGGTTTTCTCAAGTCAAAAGATCCAGGCAGTTGGTAAGTTTCTCTGTGGAAATCCACTTCCTCTGCCCTGTTACTGCGCTCATCCACCGCACAGGCCCTCCGGCAAAAAGGGCCCTGGCTCCTAGTCCCTGTTTGATTTCGAAAAGGGCGCCAATGGCGCACGGGCGCGCGCGCGGGCGTGTGCACGCGCCTCCTATGAAAAAAAAGGGGGCGGGGCGGGTGGATGACGCTCGATGCGCGCCGCGGCGCTTCTGCGCATGTGCAGGCGTCCCAGCATGGTTAAAAGACACAGTACAAGTGTCAGCTGGATGCAAACAGAGCTAGCAACAAACAGTGGCACACAGAGGCGGTTGATGCAGGCATCCCCATAGAAAGGCACTTTAGTGGACACCAGCTGGTATATAGCAGCAACTGTGTTAGACTATTACCAGCAAAAATTGGTGTATGACGACGGGAATACCTCAGCTTTGTGCTTAAAGGATATGTCGTCCAGACGCTCCGGAAATAGGTCTTCCAGGAAGCCAAAGGGGTCTCCATCGGGCTCTGAGGATATTGGGCATGCTTGTACTGCACCAATCTCCCCTGAGAATTCAGAGGTCAGTAGCCGTAGAAACCCCGCAGGAATGCCTGGTGCTGCGGCTGTCCCCAGTCCACCTGCTCCTGTATATATAACAGAGGAGGTTTTATCCTCAACTCTGGGAGGATTGGAAGAGAGATTAACAGCATTGATCGCTGCTTCCCTGTCACAGGAAAAGCGCGTCCGATCTCCGTCTCCTCCTTCAGAGTGCCTGTTAGTGGAGGAACAGCCCCACACAGAGATCGACCTACCTGAAGGGGATCAGGATGAGGTTGATTCAGTTATGGAGGAATCAACAGTGGAAGAACCTTTCTCAGCATCTCAGGCTGAAAGATTATGGGTTCAGTCTCTGACTAACATGGTCCGATCAGCATTTAAAATGCCTCTGGCGGAACCACCATCCACTACGGTTTCCTCGCTGGGGTCGCTAAAAGCTCCCCAGGCTGTCTGTTCCTTCCCAATACACCCTTTATTAGAAGGGCTTATTTACCAGGATTGGGAGCATCCTGATAAAATATTTGCTCCCCCCAAGAGATTTCCGGTGATCTATCCCATGGAGGATAAGTTCATAAAAAAATGGAGGGTCCCTACAGTGGACGCAGCCATCTCTTCTGTTAACAAATCACTGACATGTCCAGTAGATAATGTTCCAATGTTCAAAGACCCAATAGATAAAAAATTGGAGTCTTTACTAAAATCTGCTTTCTCTACAGCAAGCATGGTGACACAACCTGCGGTAGCAGCGATTGGAGTCTGCCAAGCAGTGAAAGATCAGTTGAAACAAGTCTTAAGGGACTTACCGGATCAGCAGGCTCTTGCCCTAGCTGACCTGCCTAGAGCCTTGTGTTTTGCGGTGGACGCCATAAAGGATACAATCCAACAGGCCTCCCGCTTTACGCTGTCTATAGTACATATGCGTAGGCTTCTGTGGCTCAAAAACTGGTCTGCTGAAACTCCCTGTAAAAAACTGCTGGTTAGCCTCCCATTTCATGGAGAACGCTTATTTGGAGAAGATCTGGACAAATATATCCAGAAAATTTCTGCCGGTAAAAGTTCACTCTTACCGGTTAAGAACAAGGGTAGAAGTCCTTCTTTTAAGAGGCCTACTTCTCCAGTCCCGGGCACATCGGCTGTGAAGCAGTTCCGACGGTCTCCGCGGTCAAATTCAGGGGGCAGAAATCAGGGACAATCACAGGGTAACAAGAAGCCCTGGATCAAGAGAGGTATAAAACCTCCCCCCAAGGCATGAAGCGTTGCCCCCACTCAATCGGGTGGGGGGAAGACTTCAGTTGTTCACAGAGACCTGGCGGGACACCATCAGAGACAGATGGGTGCTCTCCGCAGTAAGTCTGGGATACAAGCTGGAGTTAAAAGGCACTCCTCCTGCCCAATTTATGAGGTCAAACGTGCCAAGAGATCCCCAGAAGAGAGGATCCCTCCTTCTGGCACTAGAACAACTATTGCTCCAAGGTGTAATCATGAAGGTTCCCCTGGAAGAAAGCGGATTCGGGTTTTACTCGAACCTTTTCACAGTCCCCAAACCAAATGGGGACGTGAGGCCCATATTAAATCTAAAAGGGCTAAACAAGTTCCTAAATATCAGGACTTTTCGGATGGAGTCGATCCGATCGGTGGCCACCGCCCTACAAGGGCAGGAATGGTTAGCCTCGATCGACATAAAGGATGCTTATCTGCATATTCCCATCTTTCTGGCCCACCAGAAATTTCTACGCTTTGCAGTAGAAGGGCGCCATTTTCAGTTCAGAGCCTTACCTTTCGGTCTGGCCACAGCACCACGAGTGTTCACAAAAATTCTGGCCCCATTATTGGCCAATCTAAGAACACAGGGTGTAACGATAATGGCATATCTAGACGACCTGCTACTAATAGACCACTCAGTGGAAAAGCTGGAAGTAGCTATTCACAAGACAATCAAGTATCTGGAATATCACGGTTGGATTATCAACCGGGACAAGTCAGCTCTAAGACCAGTCAAAAGTCTGGAATACTTAGGGCTAAGGCTGGATTCAAATCAGAGAAAGATTTTCTTACCTCCAGAGAAGGTGTCATCTTTAAAAGATTTGACCCACTTAGTGGGTACAAAAAGAAAACCATCCATACGCCTCTGCATGAGGCTGCTGGGAAAAATGGTGGCTTCATTCGAAGCGGTACCCTACGGTCAATTCCATTCAAGGAATTTGCAAAGGGCCATACTGTCAGCCTGGAACAAAAAAGTTCAGGCTTTAGACTTACCAATGTCCCTGTCCCCTTCCGTTCGCAAGAGCCTCCATTGGTGGTTGGTGCCCCAGAATCTGGAAAAAGGGAAACCCTTCAGTCCGGTTTCTTGGAAGGTAGTCACTACAGATGCCAGCCTCATAGGCTGGGGGGCAGTACTGGAGCAATGGTCTCTCCAGGGCAAGTGGTCAGAAGCAGAAAAGGCCCTGCCCATCAATCTCTTAGAGATACAAGCAGCCCGGTATGCCCTAGTAGCATGGACATCCAAACTCCAAGGGTCCCCTGTCAGAATTCAATCAGACAATGCCACAGCAGTGGCATATATCAATCACCAGGGTGGCACCAGGAGTCGTGCAGCCCAGAGGGAAGCAAATTGCATCCTGGAGTGGGCAGAAAAATATGTCCCAGCCATATCCGTGGTTTTCATCCCAGGAGTGGAAAATTGGAGAGCGGACTTTTTAAGTCGCCAACAATTATGCCCGGGGGAATGGTCTCTTCACCCCGAGGTTTTCCAGGCAATATGCCAGCGGTGGGGAACACCGGATGTAGATCTGCTAGCATCCAGATTCAACGCAAAGGTGGACAGATTTGTGTCTCGCACAAGGGATCCTCTAGCTTGCGGCTCGGATGCCCTAGTGTTCCCTTGGGATCAGTTCAAGCTGATATATGCATTCCCACCGCCACAATTGTTACCGCGATTACTCCGCAGAATCAGGGTAGAAAAGAAACCAGTGATTCTGGTGGCTCCAGCGTGGCCCCGAAGGGCATGGTACGCGGAGATTGTAAAAATGTCAGTGAGGAGTCCTTGGACCCTCCCACATCGTCCGGACCTGCTGTCGCAGGGACCGATATACCACCCTTCCTTACCAGCCCTAGGTTTGACGGCCTGGCTATTGAAGCCCACATTCTGAAAAAGAGAGGGCTCTTTAATTCTGTGGTATCTACCATGATCAATGCCAGGAAGCCGGTATCCAGGCAGATCTATTATAGGATCTGGAAAGCGTACATTACGTGGTGTGAGGCCAAGAAATGGCATCCACGTAAGTACGTGATAGGGAGGATTTTGGACTTCCTACAGTGGGCTGTAGATAGGAAGCTGGCCTTGAGTACTATCAAGGGTCAGATTTCGGCCTTGTCAATATTTTTTCAAAGGCCCTTGGCTTCGCATTCACTAGTCAAAGCTTTCATACAAGGAGTGATGCGTATTAGCCCTCCGGTTAGTATTCCCATATGTCCTTGGGACTTAAACCTGGTTCTGTCAGTTTTACAGAAACAACCGTTTGAACCATTGCAACACATTTCCTTGGTTCTTCTCACCAGGAAATTGATTTTCTTAGTAGCCGTTTGTTCGGCTAAAAGAGTATTGGAATTAGCCGCCTTGTCCTGTAAGGAGCCATATCTGGTTGTCCAGAAGGACAGAGTAGTATTACGTCCTCATCCAGCCTTTCTTCCTAAGGTGGTATCGAGGTTTCATTTGAACCAAGATGTGGTTCTTCCTTCTTTTTTCCCCAAACCTAGCTCGGTAGAGGAAAAATTATTACATTCCTTGGATGTAGTAAGAGCAGTTAAAGCTTATCTAAAAGCCACTGCTCAGATTCGCAGAACGGATACTTTGTTTATTCTGCCGGAAGGCCCTAAAAAGGGTCAGGCAGCATCAAAATCCACTTTAGCCAAGTGGATTCGACAGGTCATAATACAAGCTTATGGCTTGAAAAAGAGACCGCCTCCGTTCAAAGTTAGGGCGCACTCCACAAGAGCAGTTGGAACTTCATGGGCAGTGCATCACCAGGCCTCCCTGGCTCAAGTATGTAAGGCCGCAACATGGTCTTCGGTACACACGTTTACTAGATTCTACCAGGTAGACGTTAGAAGTCAGGAGGATGTCGCCTATGGGCGCAGTGTGTTGCAGGCCGCAAAAGATCCTCATGCCTGATGGCGCCCAGCTTATGTATCCCTCCCCTCATTTGGCATTGCTTTGGGACGTCCCATTAGTAATGACTAAGTCGCTCTGTGTCCCGTGATGTACGAAAAAGAAAAAGGGATTTTTATAACAGCTTACCTGTAAAATCCTTTTCTTGGAGTACATCACGGGACACAGAGCTCCCACCCCTCTTTTTGGGACACTTATTGCTTGGCTACAAAACTGAGGTGCTCCCGGATGGGAGGGGCTTATATAGGGGAGGGTACTTCCGGTTTGGAATTGGCCAGTGCCAACACCTGAAGGTAATCTATATAACCCATTAGTAATGACTAAGTCGCTCTGTGTCCCGTGATGTACTCCAAGAAAAGGATTTTACAGGTAAGCTGTTATAAAAATCCCTTTATTCCAGGGATCCTCAAACTACGGCCCTCCAGCTGTTGCGGAACTACAAATCCCATGAGGCATTGCAAAACTCTGACATTCACAGACATGACTAGGCATGATGGGAATTGTAGTTCCTGAACACCTGGAGGGCCGTAGTTTGAAGACCACTGCTATATACCATGTTTTCCTGAAAATAAGACAGAGTCTTATATTAATTTTGGCTACAAATACGCATTAGGGCTTATTTTCAGGGGATGTCTTATTTTTTATTTATTTTTTTATTTTTAAGTCCTCTGTCATCTATCCCCCTCCCTCCCTGTCAGCTCAGGAGTCAGCATTTTTAAATCCTGTAATCCCAAAATTAAGCCCTAGTTAAAGTCATTAAAAAAGCATATAATCCGCTCTGTAAAAGGATTATATAATGTGTAGTGTGTGTCTTTGTGTTACATTATTGTGGAAAATACTTTATTTACAGCACCACTGGGTGCTCACATGACCCGCCAGAGCTTTTCTTCCTCGCTCCAAGCACTGCAGAGGGAGAGGCTGAGATTCCTGCTGACGTCAGCCAAAAGGCGAGAAGGAGAGCTCTGGCGGGTCACGTAAGCTCCTAGCGGCGCTGCAAATAAGGTATTTTTCACAATATTTTTACACAAAGACACACACTACACATTATCTAATCCTTTTACAGCGCAGATTACATGATTTTACAAGGAGTTTAACCACTTAGGGACCGCCCATCGCATATACAGTGCCTTGCGAAAGTATTCGGCCCCCTTGAACTTTTCATCCTTTTGCCACATTTCAGGCTTCAAACATAAAGATATAAAATTTTAATTTTTTGTGAAGAATCACCAACAAGTGGGACACAATTGTGAAGTGGAACGAAATCTATTGGATATTTTAAACTTTTTTAGCAAATAAAAAACTGAAAAGTGGTGCGTGCAAAATTATTCGGCCCCTTTACTTTCAGTGCAGCAAACTCACTCCAGAAGTTCAGCGAGGATCTCTTAATGATCCAATGTTGTCCTAAATGACTGATGGTGATAAATAGAATCCACCTGTGTGTAATCAAGTCTCTGTATAAATGCACCTGCTCTGTGATAGTCTCAGGGTTCTGTTGAAAGCGCAGAGAGCATCATGAAGAACACACCAGGCAGGTCCGTAATACTGTTGTGGAGAAGTTTAAAGCCGGATTTGGATACAAAAAGATTTCCCAAGCTTTAAACATCCCAAGGAGCACTGTGCAAGCGATCATTTTGAAATGGAAGGAGTATCAGACCACTGCAAATCTACCAAGACCTGGCTGTCCCTCTAAACTTTCAGCTCAGACAAGGAGAAGACTGATCAGAGATGCAGCCAAGAGGCCCATGATCACTCTGGATGAACTGCAGAGAACTACAGCTGAGGTGGGAGAGTCTGTCCACAGGACAACAATCAGTTGTACACTGCACAAATCTGGCCTTTATGGAAGAGTCGCAAGAAGAAAGCCATTTCTCAAAGATATCCATAAAAAGTCTCGTCTAAAGTTTGCCACAAGCCACCTGGGAGACACACCAAACATGTGGAAGAAGGTGCTCTGGTCCGATGAAACCAAAATCGAACTTTTTGGCCACAATGCAAAACGATATGTTTGGCGTAAAAGCAACACAGCTCATCACCCTCAACACACCATCCCCACTGTCAAACATGGTGGTGGCAGCATCATGGTTTGGGCCTGCTTTTCTTCAGCAGGGACAGGGAAGATGGTTAAAATTGAGGGGAAGATGGATGCAGCCAAATACAGGACCATTCTGGATGAAAACCTGTTGGAGTCTGCAAAAGACCTGAGACTGGGACGGAGATTTATCTTCCAACAAGACAATGATCCCAAACATACAGCAAAATCTACAAAGGAATGGTTCACAAATAAACGTATCCAGGTGTTAGAATGACCAAGTCAAAGTCCAGACCTGAATCCAATCGAGAATCTGTGGAAAGAGCTGAAAACTGCTGTTCACAAACGCTCTCCATCCAACCTCACTGAGCTCGAGCTGTTTTGCAAGGAAGAATGGGCAAGAATTTCAGTCTCTCGATGTGCAAAACTGATAGAGACATACCCCAAGCGACTTGCAGCTGTAATCGCAGCAAAAGGTGGCTCTACAAAGTATTAACGCAAGGGGGCCGAATAATTTTGCACGCCCCACTTTTCATTTTTTTCTTAGTTAAAAAAGTTTCAAAAATGCAATAGATTTCGTTCCACTTCACAATTGTGTCCCACTTTTGGTGATTCTTCACAAAAAATTAAAATTTTATATCTTTATGTTTGAAGCCTGAAATGTGGCAAAAGGATGAAAAGTTCAAGGGGGCCGAATACTTTCGCAAGGCACTGTATACTGTGGCAGGGCGACCCTTTTGTGCGAAACTATGTACCCATACATCGTTTCATGCAAGAGACAATGCGGGCGCGCTCCACAGCGGAGGAGCCGTTGTGTGGGTCCAACGGCTGTGATGTCCGCCGGCCACCCGCAATCGCTCTTTAGAGAGGCAGAATGGGGATCTGCCAATGTAAACAAAGCAGATCCCCGTTCTGCCAGGAGAGTACAGTGAGATTGGCTGTTCTTAGTGATCAGAAACAGCAATCTCTCTGTACTCCCAGTCAGTCCACTCCCCCACAGTTATAAACACCTCCCTAGGACACACTTAACCCCTTGATCGCCCCCTAGTGTTAACCTGTTCCCTGTCAGTGTAATTTATACAGTGCAATATAAGTGGAAAAAGTTGCGCTACTAATAGAAAAGTGTGGTAGCAGCCAGCATCAACAATGAGACATATTGTGAATAAAAAATAAAAAACAAACAGATGCAGCGCTGTGAAATACATGAAACCCTGAAAACGTGATTACAGGGTTACTAGTGACCCTGTAGTCTGCACATTGTGTATCCTGTGCAGACTAAACATCAGTATAAGACAGTACATCAAATACTGATGGGACAAGACTTATAATAACCTCCAAACAGGGAAAACAAAACACCCTACAGGTGTATGTGATGGTAAATGGGAAAAACTCATGTATAAGAAAAATACAGTAAATGACCCACAGATTTGAAAGAATGAAAAACTATACGTATATAGTCCATAAAACCTATATAACACAGATCATTGATCAGGAAGGAGTGAGCTCCCCACATAAGTTCATATAGGTAATCAATGTTCTAATTCTCCAATGTGGAACAAATAAGATGTTATCACTCTTGGAGACATTTATACAGTGATCAGTGGATATTTTTAGCTCTAATCACTGTAATAATGTCACTGGTCCCCAAAAAAGTGTCAAAAGTGTCCTATCTGTCCGCTGCAATGTCGCAATGCCACTAAAAATCGCTGATCACCGCCATTACAGGGGGTCCCCGAGTTACGAACACAATAGGGACTGTAGGTTTGTTCGTAAGTCGAAGTTGTTCGTAAGTCGCAACACTGCATTTGTAAGTGTAACTTCCGGTCGGAACACTGCATTCGTAAGTGTTCGTAAGTGTAACTGCCGCCTGTGTATGGATGTGGGATGTTCCGGACGCTTGTTATGTTATCTGGGGCGTAGTACGGCAGTGTAGAATGTGTCGGAGCTGCTCGAAAGTTATCGTAGAGCACAAGTGGCCGGCATTTGAGGCCGTTTGTAAGTAGGAGTCGTTCGTAACTCGGGTGTTCGTAACTCGGGGACCCCCTGTACTAGTAAAAAAAAAAGAATAATATTAAAAATGCCATAAATCTATCCCCTATTCTGTAGACGCTATAACGTTTGCGCAAACCAATTTATATACGCATATTGCGATTTTTTTTTTTTTACCAAAAATATGTAGCAGAATACATATTGGCCTAAACTGATGAAGAAATTAGTTTTTTCTTTTTTTATTGGATATGTATTATAACAAAATGTTAAAAATATATATATTTTTTTGGGTAGGGCTTATATTGCAGCCATCCTGGAAAGTCACGCTAGGTCTTATTTTTGGGGAAATACGGCATGTCCCAAGATGGGAGCTCACTTCGATTTGGATTAGATCAATAGTTTGTCTACCAGGGCAATTTTATAAAAACATTTGCACACATTTTTGCTAGAAACTACCCTAAATGCCCAATTTATTTAACATTTTCAGAGACCCTGGACAGAATGATGTCAGCTGCAATTTCTTATGTTGCACAATATTTGTATAGCTATTTATCAGCTATTTATTTTCAGAAACAATACAGTAAAATGAATGTTAGTACAAACAAACATAATAATATATGTCTTTGTCCTGCCCTGGCTCAAGTCTTTTGCTGACTCTAACAGGCTTTCTTCTAAGATTTCCCTGTATTTTGCTCCATCCATCTTCCCATCAAATCTGACCAGTTTCCCTTCCCTGTCCCTGCTGAAGCAAAGCATCTCCACAACATGATGCTGCCACCACCATGTTTCATGGTGGGGATGGTGTGTTCAGGGTGATGTGCAGTGTTAGTTTTCCGCCACATATCGCGCTTTGCTTTTAGGCCAAAAAGTAACATTTTGGGCTCATCTGACCAAAGCCTCTTCTTCCACATGTTTGCTGTGTCCCTTACATGGCTTCTCGCAAAATTCTTATGGCTTTCTTTCAAGAATGTCTTTCTTCTTGCCACTCTTCCATAAAGGCCAGTTTTGTGGAGTGCACGACTAATAGTTGTTCTGTGGACAGATTCTCCTACCTGAGCTGTGGATCTCTGCAGCTCCTCCAGAGTTACCGTGGGCCTCTTAGCTGCTTCTCTGATTAATGCTCTCCTTGCCTGGCCTGTCAGTTTAGGTGGATGGCCATGTCTTGGTAGGTTTGCAGTTGTGCCATACTCTTTCCATATTTGGATGATGGATTGAACAGTGCTCCGTGAGATGTTCAAAGCTTGGGATATTTTTTTATAACCTAAACCTGCTTTAAACTTCTCCACAACTTTATCTCTGACCAGTGGCGGTGCATCCATAGTGGGTGCAGGAGCGCCGCCCCCTCTCGCTCCTGCGCCCGTCACTCACAACAACATTACATAGGTTCATGCATTGCATGAACCTATGTATTGTCGCCGCCGCTGACTCCCACTATTCAGATGGCCGCCCCCCTGTTGAGCGCCGGCCATCTGAATAACAGCGGCTGGTTGGTGTTTGGAAGTGCCTATCAGAGCCAGCGGCTCTGATAGGCTTCCCGATTACAGCCTGAGGGCTGTAATCGGCTTCCAAATAGTTAACCAGAGGACGCACGGGGGGTGAGTTCCTTGGTTAACACTGACAGGCGTCTCAGCCAATCAGGTTCACCGGGTCTGGTTACCGGTAACCTGATTGACTGACTGAATCAACATCAAGGGCGGGAAAAGACATCGAGAACGGAACAAGGACGGTGCTGACCCGAGGAAGGTAAGTGCAGGGCTGGGGGCAAACTGGCTGCATTTGGGGGGAAACTGGCTGCATTTGAGGGGGCAAACTGGTGGCATTTGGGCACAGTGGCTGCGTTTAATGGGCACAGTGGCGGCAATTGATGATTTTTTTTTTTTTCAGTTTGTTTGCTCCCCCTCAAAAATTTTGAGCACCAGCCGCCACTGTCTCTGACCTCCCTGTTCACAAAGAGAGGGCTTCATAGAATAGCTGTATTTATACTGAGATTACATTACACACAGGGGGACTCTATTTACTAATTAGGTGACTTCTGAAGGCAATTGGTTCCACTAGATTTTAGTTAGGGGTATCAGAGTAAAGGGGACTGAATACAAATGCACGCTGCACTTTTCAGATATTTATTTGTAATACATTTTGAAAACCATTTATCATTTTCCTTTCCTTTCATAAGTACTGTATTTTTTGGCGTATAACTCTCACTTTTTTACCCTGAAAATAGAGGGTAAACTGTGCCTGCGTGTTATACGAAGGGGGCTGTGGAAAGTTTTTATCCTGAAACTTCCCTCTTAAAGTTAGGGTGCGTGTTATACGCCGATAAATACGGTATGTGCCACTTTGTGTTGGTCTATCACATAAAATCCCAATAAAATAAATTAATGTTTTTTGTTGTAACTAGGGATGAGCTTTATGTTCGAGACAAACTCATGAACGACGCACATCTTCCCTGCATCGGAGTCTCCCGGCTAATGACGCGCAAGCAGTGTTGACAGTTCTTTTATAACCAAGGTCGGAAACCCCATGACATGTTAGAGGGGGCAGGGTTACCCGTCACGGGGGTTTCCGACCTCGGTTATAAAAGAACTGTCAATAATGCTTGCGCGTCATTAGCCGGGAGGCTCCGGTGCAGGGAAGATGTGCGCCGTTCATCGCTGGAGACTCGCCGCATCACTGGAGAATGATTCATGGATCATCGCTGGACAGACTGCATTACAACGCTGAAATGGCTTTTTTATTTCTTATTTTTGTTTCAAAAGTTTTTTATTAGAGCATAATATAGAGTACAACAAGAAGTAGTCAGAAATGGTGAATGTATATCGTTCACGTTACATATAAAGCATAACTATTACAGAACATCAGAAAATTAGTGGATTAAGTGCTATCATTTGTCGCTGATCAATATTAGGGAGGGTGTTAACACGGTGGCATCAGTGTGTATCAGCGGGGGTGGTCCCCAGAACTTCGACAACGGGTAATGTTATGCGTTTACATCAGGTTCATGGGGTATCAGAAAATGTGAAATCATAGCCTCAGAGGCCTGTTCTTGTTGAGGAAGTAAGGGAACATGGGTACAAGCGGGGTTCACAGATGAGGGATAGGCGCGTGAGGAGAGGGGGGGCACATAGGGGAAAGAGAGAGAAGAGAGAAGGGGGAGAGGGAACGTTGTCGGCGGAGCCGCGGTGTGGCCAGGGGGGCCACCACGCGCAGTGGTAGAGGAAGGTGGAAGATCATGGGATAAGGAGGTTGGGATCAAAGTCTGGGGGTAGAAAGTTATCCACCCATGGGGTCCATATGCTAGTGTGTCGAGGGACACGGTCTAACAATGTGGCCTCAATTTTGCTGTGTATCATGGCTTGGGTTACTCTATTCTTTGTTTCTGCTATGTAGAGTTTCGGAGTTTTCCAGGCTTTGGCAATAGTTTGCTTGGCAGCAGTGGTCAGCTGGAGGAGAAGACTGATTTGATTTCTGGTATATTCTCCCTGTATGTGGTTTAGGAGTGCCAGGGCCGGGTCAGGGATCACTGTTTCATGCAGTATTGTAGAAACCATTTGAAAGATAACCTTCCAGAATTGTTGTGCTATCTGTGAGGGGGTTAGCTCGGCAGCGGGTGTGTGTGACCCCCGGGATGGGCTCCCCACACAAAACAGGCCCAGCAAACGGAGGTTGTGGTTTTCAGAATCAAAAAGGTGCGGTTTATTTTCTATTTACAGTGACAAAACACAGCAAAGCAAAAGAAACATAACCAAAATAAATCCTGGTCAAGTTGACCTCTGACTAAACATACAGGTTTCCTAACTAACAACTGGGATCAGCCTAGTGCTGTCCTAGTCCCTAAGTCCCTGGTTTTAAATGTCCAAGCAAATAGCCACACAGGCTTTGTCTCACCGCACAGGGGTTCACTCTCCCTAGACAGTCCACACAGGTCTGGTTCCAGGCATGAGCTAACATCTAATGAAGTTGGGAGTTTTTATATAGGCCTTAAACCAGCTGACAAGCTTCAGCTGGTCTCATCAACTCCCTGCCTGCACGACGCCCAGCCCTCTCCCTAGAGGTATGAGTCATCCATGAGCCCACTAGCCTTATACAACTCTCCACCTAGTTGTATAAGTCGGCGTAAAGCCTGATTCTGGGCGAAATATATCTACCCCCCTGGATGCAACCAGGTGACTTTACCTTCCTGCTGTCACATACCCCCCCTCTTGTTTTAACCTCGGGGTTGGAACACCAGCAATCAGGCATTCATGTACTCGAGACAAAGCATCCACATTCCCCATTTGAACGCCAGGGCGATGCTTTACTGTGAAGTTGAATTCCTGGAGGGCCAGGAACCACCTATTCACTCTTCTATTTGTTTCCTTGTTTTGAGCCATCCACTTTAACGGAGCGTGATCCGTAACCATGTCAAAGTGCCTACCTAGCAGGTAGTACCGAAGGGAATCTAGAGCCCACTTCACCGCTAAACACTCCTTTTCAACGGTGGCGTAATTTACCTCATGGGACTTCAACTTCCTGCTGAGGTAAATGACTGGGTGCTCTTCCCCGTTCCAGACCTGGGACAATACTGCTCCTAACCCCACATCTGACGCATCACTTTGTACGACAAAGTCTTTAGAGAAGTCGGGTGAGTACAACACTGGCTGGCTACATAAGGCTTGTTTCAATAATTGGAATGCTGCCTCAGCCTCGGGGGTCCATTTAATCATGACCGACCCTTTCCCCTTCGTCAGGTTGGTTAGGGGCACAGCCTTAGAAGCAAAGTGGGGAATGAATCGCCGATAATACCCAGCGATTCCCAGAAAGGCTCGTACCTGCTTCTTGCTGTTGGGACGTGGCCAACTCTGGATGGCCTCGACTTTGTTGAGTTGGGGTTTTATTACTCCCCTCCCAATGGTGTACCCAAGATATTTGGCCTCCTCCTGCCCAATGGTACACTTCTTGGGGTTAGCCGTAAACCCCGCTTCCCGAACAGAGTCCAGGACTGCTTGCACTTTTGGCAGATGTGAGGCCCAATCTGTGCTATGGACAATTACGTCATCCAGGTAAGCCGCAGCATACTTCCGATGGGGCCTCAGCATCTGGTCCATTTTCCGCTGGAATGTGGCCGGCGCATTCTGTAACCCGAACGGCATTCTTTTATATTGGAACGCCCCGTCTGGGGTTACAAATGCGGTTTTCTCTTTGGCCGACTTGGCCAGGGGGATTTGCCAATACCCTTTTGTGAGGTCAAGAGTCGTCATGTATCGGGCTGTTCCCAGCCGGTCGATCAACTCATCTATACGTGGCATGGGGTAGGTGTCAAATTTTGTAACTTTGTTCAACTGACGAAAATCGTTACAAAATCGCCAGCTCCCATCCGGTTTAGGCACCAACACGATGGGACTAGACCAATCACTTTGGGACTCCTCTATCACCCCTAAGTTCAGCATTTTCTGTACTTCCTCCCGTATTGCCTCCCGTCGAGCCTCTGGGATCCGATAGGGTTTTAACTTCACCCTTTCACCGGGCGGGGTAATGATGTCATGCTCTACCCCAGATGTTTGTCCCGGCAGCTCAGAGAATACCTCCTTGTTGCGAAGCACAAACTCCTTAACCTCCTGTTGTTGGGGTTGTGACAAGGTGGCTGCTATTCCAACCTCAGGAATCACGCAACCAGTTTGAGCTGGTGACCAAGTGTCTGCGACTAGGGACTCTCTATCCCTCCAGGCTTTCAACAGATTAACGTGATAGATCTGTTCGGGCTTTCGCCTTCCTGGTTGTCTGACCTTGTAATTCACTTCGCTCACTTTTTCCATTATCTCGTAGGGGCCTTGCCATTTGGCAAGGAATTTACTTTCAACCGTAGGGACAAGTACCAATATCCTATCCCCCGGGGAAAAGGTACGGGTCTTGGCTCCACGGTTGTACACTCTCTGCTGTGCCAACTGCGCTTGGGCCAAATGTTCCTTCACGATGGGCATTACCTGTGCAATTCGATCTTGCATCAGGGCGACATGCTCAATCACACTCCTGTGGGGAGAACTCTCACTTTCCCAAGTTTCCTTGGCAATATCCAACAGCCCTCTTGGGTGTCTCCCATACAGTAACTCAAAGGGGGAGAATCCCGTAGAGGATTGGGGCACCTCCCTAATAGCAAACATCAAATAAGGAAGTAAACAGTCCCAATCCTTTCCATCTCTATCCACCACTTTCTTCAACATTTGTTTTAGGGTTTTGTTGAATCTTTCAACCAGCCCATCGGTTTGGGGGTGATACACAGACGTACGCAATTGCGTCACTTTGAACAATTTACACAGCTCTTTCATAACCCGGGACATAAAGGGTGTACCTTGGTCCGTAAGCAGTTCTTTACAAATACCCACCCGGCTAAAAACAAGAGATAGCTCTTTGGCTATGGTTTTGGCCGAGGTATTTCGGAGAGGGATCGCTTCTGGATAACGGGTGGCATAGTCCATTATAACTAATATGTACTGGTGCCCCCTAGCGGACTTGATTATAGGACCTACCAAATCCATGGCGATCCTCTCAAACGGGACCTCAATGATGGGTAGAGGGACCAGCGGGCTACGGAAATGTGGCATCGGGGCCAACCTCTGACACACAGTGCAGGAGGAACAATAATTTTCTACGTCCTTCATCACCCCCGGCCAATAGAATCTCTGTAATACCCTCTCTCGGGTTTTCTCTGTCCCCAGATGACCTCCAAGAATGTGCCCATGGGCCAACTCCAACACCAACTTCCTGTAAGGTTTGGGCACCACAAGCTGCTCAACGGTTTCTTCTGCCCTTTTTGCCACCCGATACAGTAGGTCCTTCTCTACGCTGAAGTATGGGTAAGTGCAGGTATTATCTGGGTTCACTAACTCGCCATCTATTTTCACTACGTTTTCCCGTGCCTTTATTAGGGCGGGGTCTTTCAACTGTTCTGTGGCAAAGTTTTCCCTGTGAACCTCAAGATCAGAAAACTCCACAGACGGTAGGTTTTCGTCTGAGGAGGTGGGCTCCTCTCCAGTTTCTTGAGTCTCCCCTGCCAATACTGATAAGGGAAATTCCGGAGAGTCCTCACCACTCTCAGGGGAGTTCTGGCTATCACATTCCTGGTACATAGGGGCACCAGTGAGGTGCTCAGGATCATCCCACAGTTCCCAGAACTTCGGAAAATCCCTTCCCACAATGGCGTCATGCGGTAACTGAGATACTAAGCCCACTGGATGAGAGAGGGTACCTTTGGGGGTCTCGAAACACACTGTAGTCACTGGATACTCTCGGGTGTCCCCATGCACACAAATAACAGCTACCTTGCTATTCCCAGAGACCTCTGTTTTAACTAACTCAGCCTTTATCAGGGTCACAAGGCTACCTGAATCCAGCAATACCACAACATTTCTACCATTAACACACATTTTGCATAAATGTTTCTCAGTTCCTCGAATGGCAGTGCATGCGACTGTCGCACACAGCGACTGACGTCTGCCCGTCAGAAAGTCACACTGCATGGGTTCCTCCACAACCGGGCAATTGGCTGCAATATGTCCCGCTTGCCGGCAGCGGTAGCAAACGATCCTTCTTGCCGCCTCTTGAGCCGCTGATTTCCCAGTCTGTTCTCGCCAAACTTGGGGTAGAGCTCCCACCCTCTCACTCTCTCCACCCTCACCCCTTGGAATCCTCTTATCCGCCCCTGGGGATGGTCTGGTCTTAGGGTGGAAAGTCTGAGTGTCTCTGGAAGAGGCCGTCAGGTTCCCTGTAGCCAAGTATTTCTCCACACGATCCACAAGACCATCGGCCGTCTCTGGGTCTCCATGGCTTACCCACTTTTGGATGGCAGTAGGAAGAGCTCTCAAAAACCGATCCATTACAACACGTTCCACAATCTTTGGTGCGGACAAAGTCTCTGGCTGTAGCCACTTTCTGCTCAGGTGAATGAGATCATACATTTGAGACCTGGGGGGTTTTCCAAGCTGGAAAGTCCAGTTATGCACACGCTGAGCCCGGACAGCCTGGGTGACACCCAGCCTTGCCAATATTTCAGCTTTTAGCATCACATAGTCTTTTGCTTGGTTAGGCTCTAGGTCATAGTAAGCTTTCTGCGACTCACCAGTTAACAGAGGAGCCACCAGTCCAGCCCACTGCTCCTCAGGCCACTTTTCTCTTTCAGCGGTCCTTTCAAATGTGGTCAAAAATACCTCTGGATCATCCTCTCCAGTCATTTTTGTCAATAAACGACTCACCCCAAAGGACGCGGTATTAGTGGGACGGCTTTCCTCACTGGTCTGCGGACGTTGCTGCATTACTGCTTCCATCTGTTGTTGTAGTCTCTGCTCTTGCTTCTGCAACAGGTCTATGAAGCGGGCCTCAGATTGCTGCTGGGCTCGTTGCTGAGCCTCCAGACTCTGTTGCAAAGTTGCGTTTGTCTGCTGCTGGGCTGCAAGGCTCTGTTGATGAGCTTGCTGCTGGGCTGCGAAGTTCTGTTGTTGAGCTGCAAGGCTCTGTTGATGAGCTGCAAGGCTCTTTTGCAAACCTGCATTTGTCTGCTGTTGATTGGCATTTGCTAGAGCCAGCTGCTTCAGTATCTCCTCCATGCTGGCTTAAAAAAAAACTGCCACTGGTTCTCCACCAACTGTGAGGGGGTTAGCTCGGCAGCGGGTGTGTGTGACCCCCGGGATGGGCTCCCCACACAAAACAGGCCCAGCAAACGGAGGTTGTGGTTTTCAGAATCAAAAAGGTGCGGTTTATTTTCTATTTACAGTGACAAAACACAGCAAAGCAAAAGAAACATAACCAAAATAAATCCTGGTCAAGTTGACCTCTGACTAAACATACAGGTTTCCTAACTAACAACTGGGATCAGCCTAGTGCTGTCCTAGTCCCTAAGTCCCTGGTTTTAAATGTCCAAGCAAATAGCCACACAGGCTTTGTCTCACCGCACAGGGGTTCACTCTCCCTAGACAGTCCACACAGGTCTGGTTCCAGGCATGAGCTAACATCTAATGAAGTTGGGAGTTTTTATATAGGCCTTAAACCAGCTGACAAGCTTCAGCTGGTCTCATCAACTCCCTGCCTGCACGACGCCCAGCCCTCTCCCTAGAGGTATGAGTCATCCATGAGCCCACTAGCCTTATACAACTCTCCACCTAGTTGTATAAGTCGGCGTAAAGCCTGAATCTGGGCGAAATATATCTACCCCCCTGGATGCAACCAGGTGACTTTACCTTCCTGCTGTCACATATCTCACAAGACCACCAGATATGAAGATGGGTACCCTGGTCATTGCAACCTCGGAAACAGGTCGAGGGATAATTCGGTACAAATTTAGATATTCTTGCTGGAACCAGGTACCAGCGCATTAAAACTTTATAGTTTGTTTCAAGCGCTACCACATTTTGGGAAGAAGATTTGGTGGTGGCCCATACAGCAGACCATTCTGCAGGAGAGAGAGAAATATTTAGGTCCTTGGACCACTGTGCAGCGTATAGAGGGAGGTCAGCTGATAGAGTGGAGAAGTGGCTATATAGGCTAGATATAATGCCTGGGGCATGAGGGTCTGCTGCGCAGATTTTCTCGTATATAGATTGGGTGGTCAGACTAGTGCACGGGCCGACTATTGATTTGGCAAAGTGGAGTACTTGAAGATAACGGAAAGATTCAGAGGTTGGGAGTGAGGCACTGGATTGGAGATCTGAAAAAGATTTAAAGGTGGAGTTGGCAGTAAGATCGCATATTTTAGTTATGCCCGCTTGCGACCAGCGAGAAAAGGTGCTGGGTTGAGTGTAGGCAGGGTAGAATGAAGGGTGGTGTAAGAAGGATAATAAAGGGTTATGCGGAGAGATCAGTTTGAAGGGGTCGCGTAGCCTGTCCCATAGCTTTAAGGAGTGGTAGGTGATGGGGTTGGTAATATGACCACGGACGGGAGGGGGTAGCCATAGAATGTTATTAACTGTTAGTGGGTAAAGGTCTATAGCTTCGAGGGAGACCCATTTCGGGGTTTCAGTAAGTGCATGTAATAGAGCTAGTTGGGCTAGTTGGGCTGCCTGGTAATATTTGGCAAAGTTCGGGATGCCCAGGCCCCCGTGTAGTTTATGGCGAAGAAGGATAATTTTCGGGATTCTGGGTTTGGTGAGGCCCCATATATATTTAAAGACTCTAGATTGAATAATCCGGTGGAAGTAAGAAGGAACATCGATCGGGAGGACTCTATATAGATATAATAGTTTGGGAAGCAAGGACATCTTAACAGCGGCCACCCGCCCCAGCCAGGAAACACACAAAGGTTTCCAGGTGTCCAAGATAGATGACAATTGTGCCAGCATGGGGAGATAGTTAGCTTGGTATAAAGAGGTTGGGTTTCCGGTCAGTTTTATGCCAAGGTACGGGAGAGAGGTAGCAGACCAAGTAAAGGGGAAGTTTAGTTGTAAATGGGTGACTTCGTGGGGTGGGAGAGACACATTAAGAGCTTTAGACTTTGTTTGATTAACCTCCAAACCTGAAATGGAGGCAAATTTATCCAGGGTTTGAATAAGGTTAGGGAGAGTGGTGCGGGGTGAGGTCACAAATAAAAGTGCATCATCTGCAAAGAGGCAGATTTTATGTGAGGTGGAAGCGATTTCTAGTCCTTTAATATTAATGTTTGTTCTAATCAGAGCTGCCAATGGTTTGATAGCTAATGCAAAAAGTAAAGGGGAAAGGGGGCATCCCTGTCTAGTACCTCTTGCTATAAGAAAACTGTCCGAGCGAAATCCCGAGTACCTAATATAAGCTTGCGGCTGGTTATAGAGGGAGTTTATCCACTGTAGAAAGTGTGGGCCAAAGCCCCAGCGTTTAAGAATGTAGTCTAGGTATGGCCAGGACACGGTGTCAAACGCCTTCCTTATATCAAGAGATAATAAATGCATTGGGATATGACGGGTTTTTGCAATATGCTGGAGGAGTATCACTCGTCTGATGTTATTGCTGGCTTGCCTACGGGGTATAAAGCCTACCTGGTCTTTGTTTATTAGTTTGCCGATAAGAGGGTTGAGGCGAAGTGCCAATATTTTAGCCAGGAGTTTGATGTCCAGGTTAAGTAGGGAGATGGGTCTAAAATTAGACCAAAGGGAATTATCAGTGTTAGGTTTGGGTATCATTGCTATAATAGCTGTCAGTGTGTCTCGGCCAAAGACCTGATTCTGAAGTAGGGAGTTGAACGTTTTACTTAAGAGGGGGGCTAGAGTTGTAGCAAATTTTTTGAAGTATGTGGCTGATAGTCCATCTGGGCCTGGCCTCTTATGGGGTTTGAGGGTTTTTATCGCTGCAAGGACTTCTTCTGTAGAAATGGGTGCCTCTAAGGGTTCACGGTCTGAGTCCGAGAGAGCAGGCAAAGGGGTGTCGTGAAGGAGTGAGTCAGCGGCAGAGTGGGAAAAGGTAGATTTAGCTTTATAGAGGTCTTCTAGACGCTTGCGGAATTCCTTTAGAATTTTGATAGGGTTACTAGTGTATGTATTTTTCTCGATCCGTAATCTGATGGGAACATGGTTCCGTTCTGGTCGACGGAGACGCATGGCTAGGAAAGTATCGGGTTTGTTGGCCTTAGTGTAAATGGTATGGCTGGATCTGCGGATGGCCTTATCAGCCGATTCAGCCAGCAGCAGATCCAGTTCAGTTCTGGATTTTTCCATTGCTATCCTATGGGGCTCAGTCTGGGTTTTCTGGAACTGAAGAAAGTTCTGGTGGTACTCCTTCTCAAGGTTGGCTAGTTGGAGCTTCTTATCTCGTTTAAGATGTGTAGATACTGATATGCATGTGCCTCGGATTACCGGTTTGTGTGCCTCCCAGAGGAGAACTGGAGAGATATCAGGAGTATTATTATGACGCAGGTAATCTCCAAGGGCCACCTGAATGTCAAGGCAGTATGACGGATTAGTAAGATGAGCTTCATTAATACACCAGGAGCGGTCGCTGGTTTGGGGAATCAGAGAGGAAACCGTGGTAAGGACTGCACAGTGGTCCGACCATGGTATAGGTTGTATAGAGGAGTTGACAAGTGTTGGGGAGGACGCAACCGAGAGGAATATGTGATCGATCCTAGAAAAGGATTTATGGGGATATGAGTAGAACGTGTAGTTCTTCTTCGTTGGGTTGCATTCTCGCCAAGTGTCAAGCAATGAGGCTTGTTGCAGTAATTTTCTAAAGCGTGTGGAAGAGGCATACTGGTCTGGAGCATATGGGGATTTATCCATATGTGGCTGAAGTACTGAGTTAGAGTCGCCGCAGAGGATCACCGTGCCCCTGCAATGTGTCCGGATGACTTGTAGGAGGTGAGAAAAGAAGGGGTTTGGGTTATCATTTGGGGCATAATAGGAGACCAAGGTAGTTTCCACTTCTTGAAGCATGCCTACAAGGATTATATAGCGACCTTCCGGATCTTTGATTTCTGAGATTAATACGAAAGGGAGGGATTGGTGAAGGGCTATGAGTACACCGCGCTTTTTCACATTAGCCGAGGCAGTATACACTTGAGGGTATCGGGGGCTAAAGAATTTTGGTGTCGCTTGCGTCGTGTAATGAGTTTCCTGGAGGGCTACAATACTAGCTTTTAATGCTATGAATGTTTGGAAGGCCTTAACTCTCTTATGCGGTGAGTTGAGTCCCTTTACATTAAGGGAAAGAATGTTCAGGGGGGCCATGGGGAAGGAAATGAGATATTAGGCAGAGGGGCCCCAAGGGCCCCGCAGCCCCGCCGACAAGGATCAGGAAAAGAGAAGATACAAGGGAGAAGGGAGGGAAGAAAGGGGAAAAGGAGAGGGTAGTAGTTGTAAGGCAAATGGATGAATAGATATAGGAAGTGGCAATGGGGTTTGGTCGCCCGACCAGGTAGTGGACAGACTCGCCAGTCGGCCAGCCGACTCGCGAGTGTGCACACCATGCAGAGGGGGGGGCAATGACAGCCTCCCGCCGCTAAAGGGGGATTGTGGTTAAAGTTTTTAAAAGTTAAACCAACAAGAAGTAACAGGAAAGACAGTGGTTATGCAGGTATTGCTATGTAACCTATGTTTGTCTGGAGGCACACGGACCTCCAGATTGACTCTGTGGAGACATGGTACAGGGACACACAAATACTCAGGTAGGGTGTATCCGTATACATATATCCTCCCATAAGCATTTAAAGTGAGAAACAGAGAAAGAAAACAAGTTACTGTTCATAACATTTCAATTTACCAAGGTCAAGCACTAACAGACAAAGAATAGGCGGCAGTGTCCGGGTCGCCGCATGCGCCCAGGGAGAGCCCCGAGCACATGCGGCGAGCCAGAAAACAGGCGCCAACCAAAATGTCACACAGTGAATGTTGTGCAGGAATCATAGTACATTTTCCCAAAAAGGAGAAATGGCACAGGGACACACAAATACTCAGGCAGGGTGTATCCGTATACACATATCGTCCTATAAACATTTAAAGTAATAAACAGAGAAAGAGAACAAATAACCGGTAATGACATTTCAATTTACCAAAATCATGCCCAAATGGACAAAAAAATAGGCGGTATTGTCCGGGTCGCCGCATGCACCCAGGGAAAGCCCCGAGCCCAAGCGGCGAGCCAGAAAACAGGTGCCAACCAAAATGTTATGTAGTGAATGTTGTGCAAGAATCATAGTACATTTTCCCCAAAAAGGGGACACCGTAGGAAAAGGAAGAGAAAAAAAAAAAAAAATATATAACCTTCCTGGTTTTCCTGAGTAGTAAGGTAAAAAAAATAAAACAATAATAATAATGAAAAAAGAGGGGAGAAAAGTGTATAACACTTGATGAGAAAGGGAATATAAAAGATTCATGGGGCCTGAGCCCCCGCAACCCCGGGAAGAGGGGGGTAGGTGGACTGCACAGACATCCCCCATACCATTAGGGGGTGTCTATCACAGGACAGTCCCCCTTTAACTTGATTGAAGAGTTATCATCACGTCATAAAGTATAGGTTAGCTTCAATCAAGGGGCCTCCGGTGGCAAAAAGTGGTTGTGAAAGGAGCAAAAGTAAATTCAACGTGGAGAGTAGACTTGTCGGTCCCGGGTGATGTCCCTGGGTGGGCGAGCTGGTGTACCTCTACGGATGGATGAAGGGCCAGGATTAGATCTCCTTGGAGTGGTATTATAGGGATGCGTTGCTGCCCGGGCGGGGGTGCGAGGCAGTGTCGTCTCCGCAGGTTGCTCCGGGGTAGTTAGATGCAGGGCCTCAAGAAGACGCTGGAGGGATTCCGGTGATGTGGAGGAGTGTTGCTGGCCCTGGTAGGAAAATTGCAAAGCAAAAGGGAAGCGCCAGGTGTATTTAAGTTGGTGCTGCAAGAGAATCTGGAGTTGTGGTTTCATGGCACGGCGTTTAGCAATTGTAGATGGAGCTAGGTCAGAGAACAATTGATACGTGTGACCCTGGAACAGGAGAGTGTCCTTATTGCGAGCAGCAGCTAGGAGTTGTTCCTTTGTACGGAAAAAGTGCAGTTTAATGATAATATCTCGCGGAGGCCCGTCTTGCTGTCGGCGGGTCAGGGCCCTGTGTATTCTATCGAATTCCAGGCGTTCTATTGGTATAGCAGGTGATAGTTCTTGGAATAGGGCCGTTGAGAAAGATTGTAGGTCTTCCACATTTTCTGGGATACCTCTCAGGCGTAGATTTGATCTACGGGAGCGATTTTCAGCGTCCTCGAGACGTGAGAGTAGCATGTTGTTCTCATCACGGAGGGCTGCCTGCTCTTGAACCTGCTCTTGGAGTGTAAGCTCTATATCATCTACCCTGGTTTCCAGGTCTGCCGTGCGCTGGCCTAGCTCCCTGATCTCACGTGACAGCCTGCTTGTTATCTGATCAGATGTAGTTTTTAAGGCCTTTTGCAGCATGGCTTCCATAAACTGTAGAAAATCACCCTGGGACATACCTGAGGAGGGCAGGAAGGAAGGACCGCTGATGGTGGACTCATCCCCGCTGTCGGCGGTGGCTTGTTCTGGCTTGTCTGGTGAGGCAACGTGCTGTTTAGTCAGGGCCTTCGCCGCCATCTTGGACGAGGCGCGGGCCAGGGCGTCTTTGATCGGTTTAGATTTGGATCTACCGCGATGGCCGGTTAAAACCATCCCAGACGATGCTGTGGCCGTTCCGGAGGCTGTATTCAGCAAAAGCGGGGTTGCAGGGCGGCTCAAGCGCGGTGTATGATCCCGATGTTGCGGCGGGAGGTGCGGAGCTCTAGTGGAACACGTCCGCCATACAGAGCCTCGCGCATGCGCCCCCCTTTATTTCTTATTTTTAATAAAGGACTTTTCACAACGGAGTCTGTGTGGTTTTTAAAATTTTTGACACTTTCTTTTGTGAAATGGTAGGGGTACAATGTATCCCGGTACCAATTCACATAGGGAGGCCGGAATCGGGGGGCCCCTTTGTTAAAGGGGGCTTCCAGATTCCGATAAGCCCCCCGCCCGCAGACCCCCACAACCACCGGGCAAGGGTTGTGGGGATGAGGCCCTTGTCCCCATCAACATGGGGACATGGTGCTTTGAGGGGTCACAGACCCCCAAAGCATCCTCCCCATGTTGAGGGCATGTGGCCTGGTCCATTTCAGGAGGGGGGGCGCTCTCTCGTCCCCCCCTCTTTTCCTGCGGCCTGCCAGGTTACGTGCTCGGATAAAGGGTCTGGTATGGATTTTTGGGGGGAACTCACGCCATTTTTTTTTTTATTTGGCGTGGAGTTCCCCTTAAAATCCATACCAGACCTGAAGGGTCTGGTATGGATATTTGGGGGGAACCCCACATCATTTTTTTTTTAAATTTGATGCAGGGTTCCCCTTAATATCCATACCAGACCTGATATCTGGGCCTGGTAATTGAATTTGGGGGGGACCCCCACGCATTTTTTTTATTTTTTTTATCAATGACTTTCAAAGACTGTTCTCTGTATTGCTGGGAGCCGACAATTCATTATAGCCGTGAGCGCTTTTAAATGACTTTTTTTCCTTCAGAAATTACACTTTGTGCAGGGACAGTTCTAAGCACGGGAAACAAGCGCTACTTTACAGGCATACTATACACACCCCCTAGGTACGAAATTTAAATTTCACTTTTATTGTTTCACTTTAAGCATTATTAAAATCACTGCTCCCAAAAAAACTGAAGTTTTTAAAACTTTTTTTTGCATTGATACATGTCCCCTGGGGCAGGACCCGAGTCCCCAAACACTTTTTATGACAATAACTTGCATATAAGCCTTTAAAATTAGCACTTAAGATTTTTCAGGTTCGAGTCCCATAGACTTTAACGGAGTTTGGATGTTCAAACAAATTTATTGCCTGTTCGCATGTTCTGATGCGAACCAAACTGTGTTCGGCTCATCACAAAATGTGGAAAATGTAAAGGAGTATAAATACTTTTTCAAGGCACTGTATATACGTGTATATACGTGTAAAATAGGTATTGAACACGTAACCATGTTACTAGCACCAATAATTAAACATAATATCTATGCTTATTTTTAGGTTAACATTTATTTAAATGATTTTACACAAGTTATTATATCAGACCTTCCTCCTATAATGTTTCTTTTATTTTTTAGCTGTTTGCTGAAGTACAAAATGTGGATACTTGCCAGCTGTTTGAGCAGGGGATTTATACCAAGTATTAAATAAATTTCAGTTAGCATGTTCAATACTTTTTTCCTGTGTCATTCCATTTTATTGTAAAAGAAAACAAATCAGCGCAATAAACAACCCTAATGAAGCAGCTGAACACCAAGGGTCATCAATCAAATCCCTAAGGCAAAAATAATTAAAAGACAGTGCAGCGCTATTTCCAGTCCATACATCAAAAAAAGACCATCTGTGTGTATATACCAGAAGGAAAGATTGCCATAGTAACACAACCCCGCATCACGTGACACGGCACAGGACGGGGAGGAACTAAACATGGGTAACATGTCCCCCTGCGCTATTGCAAGACTGACAGGACAAGTAGTCACCCACAAGAGGCAACAATTTATAATCCCACCAGATGAAAATGTCACATAAAAACACATATATATAATGACAAAGGATTTGTACACTATAAAAAATAAAACCCCTATCAAATGTGCTTTAGTGCATAAAATAAATATATTTACACATATATATGACAAAAATGTATTGTAAAAAAAAAAAAAAATATATATATATAAAAGACAGAAAAATATCTCATCTGGGAACCCAGTAATAAGAATATATAAAACGTGTCATCAACCGCAGCCATCTTAAAATAGCAAATACATGCATGGGACAGCACAAGTACTTACTACTAATTAAATAAATAAACAGCACACCAAACTTTATTTTGGCTAATAATGGCCACAACATTTATTAAGGGGTTACCCAAAGATAAACAATCACCAATAACATAAAAATATAATCTTAAAATTTATAACCAATAAATTATTTAATTTATTAATATCACGTGGTCCATCCAGAACTGAACTGGATGACAAACCCCACTAACAAACGTCATGACAGGACAAAACATTTTATTCATAAGGGAGGGAGGGTGGGAGCAGCACGGTTCCTGCTTCTGCGGCGTCCCCTCAGGCTGTGAGACAGAGCGGGAAAGCCTCCAGCTTTTAAAACCACTGCCCGGCTCAATCCCGCCTGAATCAGCCAATCGGGGGCCGTTGCCATGCCGCTCTGAATCCTGCCATCACACGATGCAACCTAACTAACCAGAAAAAAGGGGGGGGTGGAAGAGGCAGGAATTGCAGCAGCACTTTGTACCGTCCCATGGAGCCCCGCATGAACGCTAGGGGCTTGTTCATGGGACAGCACAAAGTACTTACTACTAATTAAATAAATAAACAACACACCAAACTTTATTTTGGCTAATAATGGCCACAACATTTATTAAGGGGTTACCCAAAGATAAACAATCACCAATAACATAAAAATATAATCTTAAAATTTATAACCAATAAATTATTTAATTTATTAATATCACGTAGTCCATCCAGAACTGAACTGAATGACAAACCCCGCCAGCTGAAAGCCGCTCAGCAACTGAGCGGCTGAAGCCCCCCAAACGCCGTGGCCTGCTCAATCATATTTTGTAATGCCCCGTACACACGATCCGAATATTGTAAGACAGATCGTATGACTTTTTTCGCTTAATAGTCGCAAGTAAAATTAAATAGGTTATTAAAGTCACGAAAATTCTCGTACGACAGAAAAAAAAATCGGAAGTGATGTCATGTGTTGTAATGTATTTGTATTGTATTTTCGGACGACAACTGTACTGACTAAACGAAAATCGTACGATTTGTTATCGTACGAGGAAAATTTTCGTGCACGTCTGATTAAATAATATCGGATGAACTGTCCTGATTGGCTCTCGAAGCTCTGTAATAACAATCCGATTATCGGACGATTCTTCCTCGGACGACGTTTTTCGTACGATATTCGGATCGTGTGTACGGGGCTTTAGCCCAGGATGAAAATGTCCAATCCAACTTCCGACAGGTGTACAAAATCAAATCTATAAAAACCAGGAAGAAAACCCTCCAGATCTGAGTGGCGGTAAGAAAAATCACCTTGTGAAATCACTAAATTACGTATGGTTCTATTTATCCGTTTTATAATCTTATCTAAATAATGAAGATAACTTGACCAAAGGAGTCTAGGTATCATTTCCGAGAATACTATTACCGTAAAAGGAAATAATAACTTGAAAGAAGATAAATCTCTCTTCATTTCACAAATCAAATCCCAAGTTTTAACCCTGCCCAGGTCATTAGCCCCGGCATGAATGATAAGAACATCCGGCGAAGGCCATTGTCCTGACAAGAAAATCAACTGCTCCTTTAAATTCCCCCATCTCAAACCCCTTACACCCCACCATAAACCCTGGAAACATCCTTTATCCAAACCAAGATTGGTTTCAAAACTCTTGATGGAAGTTCTCCCTTTGGCCCAAAAAATAAAGGAATGTCCTATTATCCAAATGACATGCTTGGAAACACCTAGGAAAATCAAA
Organism: Rana muscosa; assembly: GCA_029206835.1. Taxonomy (NCBI): domain Eukaryota; kingdom Metazoa; phylum Chordata; class Amphibia; order Anura; family Ranidae; genus Rana; species Rana muscosa. Next base: position 1,113,051,561 of record CM055122.1, on the reverse strand, counting down.
TTATGACACGGTCAGGACAGACATATAACTTAAATCTATTACTATCCGAACGCCCCAATTTTTTAAGACCTTCATTAGAAAAACCAAGAAGACTGGCCTCAGTAGCCGCACCTATCCTGAAGGAATGCGAGGAAAAGTAAAAACCAGAAAGATTAAGTTTTTTAAGGCAGGAAGGCAGGACAGATGAAAACTGGAATCTTGCCAAAGGAGACAAATTATTGTGAATAAAAAACTAACCTGGATAAACGGGGCAAATGGAAAGATATTGCGAGACTCTGAAAACTGGACAAATGCTCTGAACAGGAGCTCTGTGAAGGGTTATCCAATGACCCTTCCCTAATTGGTCCATCTTAGACCTACGGAGAAAAATCTTAATCGAGTCTTCGTTAACAGAGATATCCGAAAACTCTAAAAAAGATGCTGACAACGTATTAGGTGCCATAAGCTCCCCTACTCTAAAAGCACCAAAGAATGCTATGTCAAAAACCGTTCTGAACAAAGAAGTCTCAAATGGAGAAAAACAAACTAATTCCAATGTGGACATCAGTTTAAGCAATAATTCAGAAGAAATGGGCCGTCTATTGTCAACCGTTGGTACAGACCTCCTGAAACCCTTCATTGCTTGCTTAACCGGAAAAAAGGAAGAGAGAGCAGGAATGCCAGACATTTTAGAAAAAATTAAACACCCGCTAAAATCTTATGCACTGAAGTCGGACTAAGATTATCCTTAATTAAGGAGGAAACAAAGCATAAAGCTGCATATGCATCCACTGAACTAACCGAAAAATTCGCTTCTGCACAGAAGTTACTCCACCTAGACTATGATTGAGAATATTCTTCCCAAGTCTTAGGGGCAACAGAATTCCTTATGTTCACCTCCATTAATTCCAGATCAGGCCCCAGAGAGAAACTGGGCATGCCAATCCTTCTTGATCCGCCTCTGGAGCGAGTAACCAAAACCTCTGGAACTGCGAACGAGATAAAGAATCGGCAATCTCATTAATAAAACCAGGGATATGTTTTGCCTTTAGCCAAATATTAAAAGTCATGCATTGCAACACCAAAAAACAAAGTAATTTTATAGCTAATTTGGATTTTGATGAATGACAATTAATGGCAAACAACACCCCTTTATTATCCGTGTGTGAAGGATTACCTGTTTGTTCTCAAAATGTTTATGCCAAATGGTAAAAGCCACCACCACCGGGAATAACTCTAGCAAAACCAGGTTATGGATAATATCCAGCAACCTCCAAGACTCGGGCCATCTATCAGCGCACCAATGACCGTCCAAGAAAGCGCCAAAACCAACCGAACCTGATGCATCTGTAAACAGGCGGATATCTAAGTCTTCAATGAAATCGCTTTGCCATACCGTACTTCCATTAAAATTTAACAGGAATTGGTCCCAGACCCTCAAATCCTCCTTAATGGAACGTGTAATAGAAACATGGCAAGAGGATTTTTTAACCCTTTAGTGGCCAAAGCAAATCTTCGAGAAAAGACTCTGGCCACCGGGATTACCCTAGACGCAAAAGCGAAGAGTCCCAGTAAGGACTGAACCTCGCGCAAAAGCACCTTTTTTCTGGTTAGAAATTAGTAATCTCATTCTCAAAATTTTGGACATCGAAAGATGGAATTCCATGGCAACTATATCGATTGTTATGCCCAGGAATTCGATCACTGTCACTGGACCCATTGGTTTTTCATGGGCTATGGGGATACCGAATGATCTGCAGATGTTGAAAAAACAATCCATCATCTCAGAACAAACTTGAACGAAACAAAAAATCATCTAAATAATGGATGACGCCACCCTGAGGGGAATTTTGTGATAAAACCCACTGTATAAATGTTGAAAAAGCCTCAAAATAACTACATGACTTGGAAAAACCCATGGGCAAGCACTTGTCAAAATAAAAGTGATCCTCAAAACAAAAATCCAGGGAATTAAAACCTATTGGATGAATCGTAAGAGACGAAATGCAGATTTTATGTATGCTTTTGCCATAAGAGATGCCTTGCCAAATTGTTTCAACAAAGCTAAAACCTCATCAAAAGATGAATATGACACAGATGACTCAAAATCTGATATCTCGTCATTCAAGGAATTACCATGAGGAAAGGATAAATGGTGGATTAAACGAAAAGAGCCTGTCTCTTTTTTGGGGACCAGGCCTAAAGGAGATAAAAATTCAAAAAGGGGGGGGGGGTGAAAAAGGACTGGCTATTCTGCCTTCTCACAGTTCTTTCAAAAAAATTTCCCTCACTATATATGGGTTTAACAGAACTGAACGTAGATTTTTAACCGGGGTGCAACCTTGACCAAAAAAAGAAGGGACCAAAAAAACAAATTTGAAGCCTTCATATAGAAGGTCCGCCATCTTGCGGTCTGGGTATTGATCTAGCCAAAATTGCATTTCTGACAGTTTCACTGGCGTTCATTCCCTTCGCATTAGTGTCCCTTGACTGGACTGCAGCGGCAGTTTTTTTTAAACAGGATGCTGAGTGTGCACCCGCGCAGAATGAGCATTCGTGCTTATACCTGCAATTGGATAAGAATCTACATTGGGAGTCATTAAAAGCGAAGCATACTCCCTTACGAAAATTAGACTGAGAACTAGTTGTAGTTTGTGGCCTCTGAATGTATTGCTGCCTTTGCGGCAGCATCAGATTTAGCCACAAACCCACATCTTTGAACCCCCAATGGAGGGAAGGATGGACTGAAAGCTTCTGTCTGAAGCTCTCATCATAGCTGAACCAGGAGATGCCTCCAAAATGACGGTAAGCCTCCGCCACTATATCTAGATGTTGAAATAATCCTGAACACTTGTCAGGGAAACGTTCACCAATTACTGAGGAAAAATTACAAAAGGCTTGAAGCCAATTCTGAAAAGTCCTAGGAATTGCCCTTCTCCTATCTTCCTCAGACCTATCATCTATTCTTTTATCAGGTTTCAACAAGAATTCTTTAGAGGAAGCAAGCAAGGATAGTATGTCTATAAATTCCCCTCGCCAAATTTTTTCTTTCACCCATAGTCAAATGGATACCCAGAGGGGACAGTTCACAAGGAAGGGCCTCTTAAGGCATGTTTCAGAAACCAGAGATTTTACAGGTAAAGAGTTTAGTGAAGAAGAAGAAGGCACAGAAACAACTGTATTAAAATCATTAACAGGTAATTTATCCATCATAGAGACCCTTGCAGTCAAAGGGTTAATACTTACTGGAATAGCGGGTTACCCTGTGAAAAAAACAGTATTATCAGACATAATCATACCACTAGAGCCACCGCCATGCCACACAGTACCAATATTAGATTTATTTATTTAAGTAAGTACATTGGCTAAAGAACCAACTACTTTACCTATTTCAATTAAGTTTAAATCATTTCTCTCACCATGACTGCGGTCCACGCTGACAGGCTGCCCAGACACTGTCACCTCACTAGAACTGCCCGCACCTACTGGCTGAGGTGATCCACTTCTGGCACTGTGACAGGAGCTTGACCTTGCTTGCTTCACATTCACTTTTACAGGAGAAGAGGGAGAATCTTCACTTCTCAAACTCTTTCCCTTGTTACCTTTTGGAACTCTTTTCTGAACAGCAGGGGGAGCAGCTTCTGGCTCAGACTGAGCATGCTCCAACTCCGCAGACACTGCCAATGGAGGGACAGCTTCTTCCAAACACCTCCTAAGCCATTCCCCCCCATGGCTCTCGGCTTTGGTGATGAGGCGACGCAGCAGCTCCTCCATACTGACAGGTACACTGACTGCAGCAGCACGGTTCCTGCTTCTGCGGTGTCCCCTCAGGCTGTGAGATGGAGCGGGAAAGCCGACGGCTTTTAAGACCACTGTGCGGCTCAATCCCGCCCGAATCAGCCAATCAGGGGCCGTTGCTATGCTGCTCTGAATCCTGCCATCACCCGGAGAAACCTAACTAACAATAATCAGGGGGGGTGGAAGAGGCAGGAATTGCAGCAGCACTTTGTACCGTCCAATGGAGCTCCGCATGAAAGCTAGGGGCTTGTTCATTATCTCATTCATCGATCAGTAATAAAACAGTTGATCTCAAAATCAACTTTTTATCCATCAGGGCAGAGTACGTGTGTCTCATGTATCCAGTACGACTTTCTCTTACTTAATTGACAAATAAAATTACCCCCCCTCCAATGTTTGGTAATTTTTTCTATACCCCAAACTTTGAGGCCTTTAGGGTTTTGCTGATGTTACTGTTTGAAATGCCTGGAAATGCTGTGCGTTTTCAGGCCTTTTTTAATATTGTTGACATGTTCTGCCAGTCAAACATGTAAAGGCCTGGAGGTTCTGCCAATATATTGGAGCCCGCACTCACACTCCAACATATAGACCACTCCCACAGTGTCACAGGTGATCAACTGTTTTATGTTATATTCTCAATTGGTAGCTGATGCTAAAAACAGTTTCTGTTTTTTGATATTCACCTTTGAATGTTTACATGGAACACAGCGTCCACAAGCATAAAAACCCCAGAAAAACTAAAATTATCTATTTTCAGAGGGGATGGGGGGGATTTAACACACTCTGTGCGAGGCAATCCCTTAAAGAAGGTGCTTTTTTATATATACATTTTGGACGTGCCGGTAAGACAGGACCAAGCACTTTATCTTGTTTAAGAATAGACCATTTTTTTGCCACAATCTTTTCAAATTTTCTATACTGTACATTGTAGTCAAGTATAATTCTAAAATTGTGATTATCCGTACTAGTGTCTTTAACACGGTTGGAGACCAATGTTTGTCTATCCATCCCTTTGACTTGTACTTCACTTTCCAAATTCTGCTTATCATACCCTTTTTGTACAAATCTAGAGGTTAAAACTTGTGATTGACTAATGAAATCCTCATCCTGCGTGCAATTAAAACGTAACCTTATAAACTGTCCCCTGGGAATATTGCACAACCATGAACGATGGTGGCAACTTCCCATGGGAATATAAGCGTTACAATCAGTGGGTTTGAAGTAATTGCATAATTTAAAATGGTCAACATCTTTAGTAATGACCAAATCTAAGAAGACCTTCTCGTGGTCAATATTCCATGTCAGGGAAATGTTTTTGTTATTGTTGTTCAATACGCTTATGAATGATTCAAGGGCTGATCTCTCTCCCTCCCAGACCATGATAAGGTCATCGATAAATCGACGACAACAAACCAGTTCAGGGGGGCGATGTAGAAAAATGGCCTCCTCCTCCCAGTGGGCCATAAAAATATTGGCCACACTGGGAGCAAAACTTAATTTCTGAACTTATTTGTTTGGTTTCTTTGTATGTATGGATTGCATGGGTTGTTACTGACATGTGGTCAAAATTTCATGTCAATAGCAGCTTTATGGCTTGTACACACAATCCGAAAATCGGATCGTCCGTTTTTTTTGCATGCTAGTCGCATATCGAAAATGGAAAGGTTACTAAAGTTACGAAAATTCTCTTACGACAGAATAAAAAATCAGAAGTGATGTCTTGTGTTGAAGTGTATTTCTATTGTATTTTCGGACGGCAACTGTACTGATTAAATGAAAATCGTACAATCTGGTAAATTTTCATGTTTGTCCGATTGGATTATATCGGATGAACTGTCGTGATCGGCTCTCGAAAGTTCTGTACTAAAGATCCAATTATTGTACGATCGCTTCAAAAGTGGCATTTTCCATCCGATTTTTCGGATCCTGTGTACGGGCCATTAGGCTGGGTTCACACTTGAGATCACAGTGGCTCACAGCAGGAGCCTGGTGCGTCTACATTCACCGTTTTAGGTCCGATTTCAGCCCAAATTTTGTGCTGAATTCAGACCTGAAATGGACCAAGAGACGCACAGGACTCCTGTGCAATTTGTATCGGAGCCGCTGCAGAGATGTGTGAACTGGCTCCATTGAGCGCCCATCACAATCTCCTGCTATGTGAATTGGATGCAGAGAAACCCACATCCAATTCGCAATAGTGTGAACCCAGCCTCAGAAATATATTTCCCTAGAACAATGGTGACGTGTTCAATACTTATTTTACTTGCTTTATGCGGTATAATATATATATATATATATATATATATATATATATATATACACACATACCATATATACTCGAGAATAAGCCAAATTTTTCAGCACATTGTTTTGTGCTGAAAATGCCCCCCTCGGCTTATACTCGAGTCACCTTTTTGCGCCTGATCTCCCGGAATTTGGGGACCCGGTATCGGCTGGCCGTAGGTCCCCTGGACACATAGGAGCTTCCCAAACGTCGTTACCGCAAATGCAAATTCAAAGTCAAACTTGGCACACATATAGCCCCACTCTTCCTCTTTAAGTGTGCAAAGTTTGCTGTCTGGGAGACCTACGGCCGAGGAGCACCGATTTTTCAAAACCGGCACCCCTTCCATAGACTCCCATGTTAAACGCAAGTCTAGTCATGGACACAGTGAGGCATAGACACAGTGAGGCACACTGAGGCATGCACATGGACACAGTGAGGCATGCAGATGGACACCCTAGGCTTATACTCGAGTCAATACGTTTTCCCATTTTTTTGTGGTAAAATTAGGTGCCTCGGCTTATATTCGGGACGGCTTATACTCGAGTATATACAGTATATATATATATATATATATATATATATATATATATATATATATATATACACAGTGGGGATCGAAAGTTTGGGCACCCCAGGTAAAAATGTGTATTAATGTGCATAACGAAGCCAAGGAAAGATGGAAAAATCTCCATATGGCATCAAATTACAGATTAGACATTCTTATAATATGTCAAAAAAAGTTAGATTTTATTTCCATCATTTACACTTTCAAAATTACAGAAAACAAAAAAATGGCGTCTGCAAAAGTTTGGGCACCCTGCAGAATTTATAGCATGCACTGCCCCCTTTGCAAAGCTGAGACCTGCCAGTGTCATGGATTGTTCTCAATCAATGTCTGGGAAGACCAGGTGATGTCAATCTCAAAGGTTTTAAATGGCCAGACTCATCTGACCTTGCCCCAACAATCAGCACCATGGGTTCTTCTAAGCAGTTGTCTAGAAAACTGAACATAGTTGACGCTCACAAAGCTGGAGAAGGCTATAAGAAGATAGCAAAGCGTTTTCAGATGTCAATATCCTCTGTTCGGAATGTAATTAAGAAATGGCAGTCATCAGGAACAGTGGAAGTTAAAGCAAGATCTGGAAGACCAAGAAAAATATCAGACAGAACAGCTCGCAGGATTGTGAGAAAAGCAATTCAAAACCCACGTTTGACTGCACGATCCCTTCAGAAAGATCTGACAGACACTGGAGTTGTGGTACACTATTCCACTATAAAGAGATACTTGTACAAATATGGTCTTCATGGAAGAGTCATCAGAAGAAAACCTCTTCTACGTTCTCACCACAAAAATCAGCGTTTGAACTTTGCAAATGAACATATAGACAAGCCTGAGGCATTTTGGAAACAAGTTCTGTGGACCGATGAGGTTAAAATAGAACTTTTTGGCCGGAATGAGCAAAGGTACGTTTGGAGAAGAAAGGGCACAGAATTTTATGAAAAGAACCTCTGTCCAACTGTTAAGTAAGCATGGGGGTGGATCAATCATGCTTTGGGGTTGTATTGCAGCCAGTGGCACAGGGAACATTTCACGAGTAGAAGGAAAAATGGATTCAATAAAATTTCAGCAAATTTTGGATGGTAACTTGATGCTATCTGTGAAAAAGCTGAAGTTAAAGAGAGGATGGCTTCTACAAATGGATAATGATCCTAAACACACCTCAAAATCCACGGGGGTTTACATCAAGAGGCGTAAACTGAAGGTTTTGCCATGGCCTTCACAATCTCCTGACCTCAACATTATTGAAAACCTATGGATAGACCTTAAAAGAGCAGTGCGTGACAGACAGCCCAGAAATCTCAAAGAACTGGAAGACTTTTGTAAGGAAGAATGGGCAAAGATACCTCAAACAAGAATTGAAAGACTCTTGGCTGGCTACAAAAAGCGTTTACAAGCTGTGATACTTGCCAAAGGGGGCAGTACAAGATATTAACTCTGCAGGGTGCCCAAATTTTGCAGACGCCATTTTTTTGTTTTCTGTAATTTTGAAAGTGTAAATGATGGAAATAAAATCTAACTTTTTTTGACATATTATAAGAATGTCTAATCTGTAATTTGATGCCATTTGGAGATTTTTTCATCCTTTCTTGGCTTCGTCATGCACATTAATACACATTTTTACCTGGGGTGCCCAAACTTTCGATCCTCACTGTGTGTGTGTGTATATATATATATATATATATATATATATATATATATATTTTTTTTTGCATAATCTAAATTCAAAAGATGAGCACATATACAGTGAAGGGATTGTATATTTATTTATCTTCACTTAACAGACTGATGCTTTCATTACTTTCAACAATTATTTGTAAACTGAACATATACAATCCTATATTTTTTGCTGTACCCTCGCTTCGAGCATAACATTGATGCAGAATAAGAAGCAGTATATATTTGGTTATTTCTGTTGTTTCAAAATATGCTGTAGATGCATGATGACAATTTAGACAACTGTGTTTTTATTAAGAATGACTTAGTTATCCTGATACCAAAGTATGGAGGATAATAAATGCCTACAGTGAGGTAAAGTCTGTAAAGACAGCATATTCTGTCATGTGCAGCTCTAAATACAAGAATACTCTTAGTGGTTACCAGTCGTTCCCATTTACTGAGAATGACAGAACTTCCTGCTATCTTCATGATCTTTCTTTTTTTTCCTCCCTGTCTGGTAGCTGCAAAAACTTGACACATGATTGATTTGCTTTCACAGACTGTCTGCATGTCATAAAATGTTTTTCCGATTACAGTAGACAGGGGCATTTTTTCACGTATCAAGAATTATTAGCTAGGAAAAAAAGTGATTAAACTTTTATGCTGTTTGTTTTCTTAGATATCCAATGTTGGAGAAAAACCTTTAAATAATGGATTTTATATTCATCCTCAGGACTGGAGATTAGATGGGTAGACTGCTACTTCCCATTTACACACCCATCTTTCGAGATGGAGATCAAGTTTCAGGGGAAATGGATGGAAGTTCTAGGATGTGGTGTCATGGAACAGAAGCTGGTGAATTCAGGTAACAAAGAAAAAAAAAAAATATATTTATTAATAATCACTTTAAGTTTAACAAAGGTGAAATACATACAATCCAGGGTCAGGTTGATAAATAGGCTGTAACCTGCTACCTATGCTGCCGAGAAAGTTTATAGCTCGTATTATCCTATAGCCATCCAAAATAGAAAGCATGACCGCACACTGAGTATCAGCCTAATAAGGAAGGAAGGGAGGGTGAAAGGCATCAGAGGGAATAACATATGGGAGGAGACTAGCTGAAGCCAGTCCTCACATGACTTATCATTAGGCTGATACTCTTTTTCTTGTTGGATGGCTGTGCCATGGAGGCTCATCTTGGAGTACCAGCAATTGGTTATACTTTTGGAGTCCAGGTTGATACATACAGTGGGTTTGAGCGGTACATTTTTTGTATGGGATTAAATTATCCAGTGTTTTACACTTACTAGCCAACAAACAATTCAGTCTGCAGCCCATAACCTGCTTTAAATGTCCACAGTGTGTAGCGCTGCATTATTTACTATTAATATGTTTCTATGTTAAAGAAGAAGTTTGGGTTATAGGAAACAAAATAATCATGCTCACCTTTTGTGCTGCAGCATTGATGTGATTCTGCAGCTGTCAAATGTCGGCTTGTAGATCGAGAACTGAGCAATCACATGAATGCTAATCACCTCTGTCTTTTTGGAATGGAGAGCTGTGACTGTCAGTCACTGCTTTCTACTCTGTTCCTCCAGTGCTCACTGGAGCTCTGGGCTGAAAAGGGGCAGGCACAGATGACTTTGGGTCTAAACCACTCACTGAACGGTTACTAGGTCCTTATACCTAGCCTAAACATTGCAAGAATTCTCAGATGCACGACACCGCTCCAAAAGCTACACCTCCTAACGTCCACAGACCATCTGGGAGCCAGCTCCTGTAGCCTGTCTCCACTCCAACATGAATAAATAGGAAGATGAAAGTTGCACTCTGTAGTTAGCTAATTTTTTGATACTTTATTGTGTTGACGATAAAGTGGCTGCATAAGTAAAGTTGCTACCCGAAATAAAAACACACTCCCTATGCACATTTTTCCCCAGTGGGTTTGCTCAGAAGGATATCCTGGGAGGTGAGTGTGATTCTCATCTTATATTACAAGAGCTTTATTAAAGCCGTGGATCTCTGGATTATGGATGGCTGCCAGCTCTGTTGGAATATGGCACAAGAAGTATGCTTGTCTTCTCTGCTCAAGAAAGAAGAATGAAAGCACATTGCAAAGCAAAAAAGACCTAAATGACTCAGATCCGTGCCCCTCTGTCTCCCTCAAAGTCCTGCTGTTTAATAGATTACACATATAGGTGAATTTACTACAAAATAAAAATAATCATTATTTGAATGAATTCTTAAAGCGAAGTTCCACCCAAAGTGGAACTTCCGCTTTAAGTACTCCTCGCCCCCTTACATGCCACATTTGGCATGTCATTTTTTTGAGGGGGGAGTGGGGGCTTCGTTAGGAGTGGGACTTCCTGTCCCAAATCCTCCTTCCGCCCAGGGACCGCCTAGGCGACTCCTTCTCTCGCCTTAGGCGGCCCCTCCCTCTAGGCGATCTCCTGGGACACGTGACAGGTCCCAGCAGATCGCTAGTCCACTCCAGGAGCGCAGCGTGACTCGCGCATGCGCCGTGCATGTCACGGCCGGGTGCCCAGAGTGGCAACGGAGGCGCCGGCGGAGAGGGGCGGAGAGGAGCGACGCTCCGTTCGGCCGCATTGCTGGATCGTGGAACAGGTAAATGTCTGTTTATTAAAAGTCAGCAGCTACACTTTTTGTAACTGCTGACTTTTAATAAACATAAAAAGCATGGAACTCCCCTTTAACTGGATTTCAGCTTTCATTAAACTACAGCTATATTCCAACTAAAATAATGCAGTCAGATGGGCTTTTGCACTGCCAGATTCATAAATAAAACGCTTTACAGCCGGTTCACACCAGGGCGACTCATTAGGCGACTCAGTCGCCTGACAAGTCGCGTCCCATGCTTTTCAATGAAACCGTTCTAAGTAAGAGCGACTAAGGTCGCTCCGACTTAGAAAAAGGTTCCTGTACTACTTTTGGGGGCGACCCAAGGCGACCTGCATTGACTTCTATACAGAAGTCTTATGCAAATCGCCTCGGCGGGCGTCTCAAGTCGTCTTGAGATCGCGCCGCCGAGGTCGCCCCCACAAGTCGTGCCGCGTCGCGCCACCCTGGTGTGAACCGGTTCCTATTGGTTGCTCTTTTAAAAATTGGTATTTGTGTAAAATCTGTCAGAAATATTTTTTTCTGAGTGACTTAAAATGGGAAAGTGGTGCAGACTCCATTCAGAAAAGAGATTTGCGGGCCTTTTGGATTTTTGGGGGATTTGTGCACAAAAACAGAATTTTCAGAATATTCTGTTCTACTATTGTACACATGTTTCAATAATCAAGGTCCTCCAAATATCATACTGGCAGCTTCATTTACATCCACGCAAAGTTGACATTAATGTGTGTACTCATGTTGTTGGTCATGATTGTGGCATATACCTTTTTTCTTGGGGATAGGGACTGATGTAGATAGTTTTATATTGTTTGTAAAAACTTCTGCAGAGAAGTGTCAGTACTGTATAAATGCCTGTAATAAAATGATATAGTATTGGAAACATGTTTACCACAAAAAAAAAAAAATCAATCATTAAAAAAATACATTAAATCAGAGCTTCAGCTATTTATTTTAGAGGGTAGGGGAGTTAAAAAAAAAAATTATTTGATTAAACATGAAGTTCCACTTTAATTGGATCCAAGAATTCTTGTAAACAAGTTTTGTTTCTCTTCTCAGTGAATTAAGGTGTCGCTTTGACCTGCAATGCAATGTTGCCCAATCAAAAAGGTTGTCAGTGAATCCTTGAACAGCAGTTTTTGAAGTTTATTAAATGTCTATGAAAATAATTTCTGAAAACTTTGGCCTGCAACATATTTCAGTCCACAGTCAGGCAGATCATTTTCAAAGGGAGGAAAGGAAAGTGGAATTAAAGCTGTTTCTATTTACAGTACCTGCTGTGACAGTAGGAAGGTAAAGTCACCCGGTTGCATCCAGGGGGGTAGATATATTTCTCCCAGATTCAGGCTTTATGCCGACTTATACAACTAGGGAGGGAGTTGATGAAGCCCAGCTGAGGCTAGTGGGCTCATGGATGACTCATACCTCTAGGGAGAGGGCTGGGCGTCGTGCAGGCAGGGAGTTGATGAGACCAGCTGAAGCCTGTCAGTTCGTTTAAGGCCTCTATAAAAACTCCCAGATTCATTAGGTGTTTGCTCATGCCTGGAACCAGACCTGTGTGGACTGTCTAGGGAGAGTAAACCCCTGTGCGGTGAGAAAAAGCCTGTGTGGCTATTTGTTTGGACATTGACTAAACCAGGGACTTAGGGACTAGGACAGCACCAGGCTGATCCCAGTTGTTAGTTAGGAAACCTGCATGTTTAGTCAGAGGTCAAGCTGACCAGGATTTATTTTGTTTATGTTTCTTTTTGGCTTTGCTGTGTTTTGTCACTGTACATAGAGAAATAAACCGCACCTTTTGATTTTGAAAACCACAACCTCCGTCTGCTGGCCCTCTTTTTGTGTGGGGAGCCCAACCAGGGGGTCACACACACCCGCTACCGAGTTAACCCCCTCACAGTTGGTGGAGAACCAGTGGCAGTTTTTTTAAGCCAGCATGGAGGAGATACTGAAACAGCTGGCTCTAGCAAATGCCAATCAACAGCAGACCAATGCAGGTTTGCAAAGGAGCCTTGCAGCCCAGCAGCAAGCTCACCAACAGAGTCTGGAAGCTCAGCAACAAGCCCAGCAGCAATCTGAGGCCCGCTTCATAGACCTGTTACAGAAGCAAGAGCAGAGACTACAACAAATGGAAGCAGTAATGCAGCAACGTCCGCAGACCAGTGAGGAAAGCCGTCCCACTAATACCGCGTCCTTTGGGGTGAGTCGTTTATTGACAAAAATGACTGGAGAGGATGATCCAGAGGTATTTTTGACCACATTTGAAAGGACTGCTGAAAGAGAAAAGTGGCCTGAGGAGCAGTGGGCTGGACTGGTGGCTCCTCTGTTAACTGGTGAATCGCAGAAGGCTTACTATGACCTAGAGCCTGACCAAGCAAAAGACTATGTGATGCTAAAAGCTGAAATATTGGCAAGGCTGGGTGTCACCCTGGCTGTCCGGGCTCAGCGTGTGCATAACTGGACTTTCCAGCTTGGAAAACCCCCCAGGTCTCAAATGTATGATCTCATTCACCTGAGCAGGAAGTGGCTACAGCCAGAGACTTTGTCCGCACCAGAGATTGTGGAACGTGTTGTAATGGATCGGTTTTTGAGAGCTCTTCCTACTGCCATCCAAAAGTGGGTAAGCCATGGAGACCCAGAGACGGCCGGTGGTCTTGTGGATCGTGTAGAGAAATACTTGGCTACAGAGAACCTGACGGCCTCTTCCAGAGACTCTCGGACTTTCCACCCTAAGACCAGATCATCCCCAGGGGCGGATAAGAGGATTCCAAGGGGTGAGGGTGGAGAGAGTGAGAGGGTGGGAGCTCTACCCAAAGTTTGGCGAGAACAGCCTGGGAAGTCAGGGGCTCAAGAGGCAGCCAAATGGATTGTTTGCTACCGCTGCCGGCAAGCGGGACATATTGCAGCAAATTGCCCGGTTGTGGAGGAACCCATGCAATGTGACTTTCTGACGGACCGACGTCAGTCGCTGTGTGCGACAGTCGCATGCACTGCCATTCGGGGAACTGAGAAACATTTATGCAAAATGTGTATTAATGGTAGAAATGTTGTGGTATTACTGGATTCAGGTAGCCTTGTGACCCTGATAAAGGCTGAATTAGTTAAAACAGAGGTCTCTGGGAATAGCAAGGTAGCTGTTATTTGTGTGCATGGGGACACCCGAGAGTATCCAGTGACTACAGTGTGTTTCGAGACCCCCAAAGGTACCCTCTCTCATCCAGTGGGGTTAGTATCTCAAATACCGCATGATGCCATTGTGGGAAGGGATTTTCCGAAGTTCTGGGAACTGTGGGATGATCCTGAGCCCCCCACTGGTGCCCCTATGTACCAGGAATATGATAGCCAGAACTCCTCTAAGAGTGGTGAGGACTCTCCAGAATTTCCCTTGTCAGTATTGGCAGGGGAGACTCAAGAAACTGGAGAGGAGCCCACCTCCTCAGACGAAAACCTACCGTCTGTGGAGTTTTCTGATCTGGAGGTTCACAGGGAAAACTTTGCCACAGAACAGTTAAAAGACCCCGCCCTAATAAAGGCACGGGAAAACGTAGTGGAAATAGATGGCGAGTTAGTGAACCCAGATAATACCTGCACTTACCCATACTTCAGCGTAGAGAAGGACCTACTGTATCGGGTGGCAAAAAGGGCAGAAGAAACCGTTGAGCAGCTTGTGGTGCCCAAACCTTACAGGAAGTTGGTGTTGGAGTTGGCCCATGGGCACATTCTTGGAGGTCATCTGGGGACAGAGAAAACCCGAGAGAGGGTATTACAGAGATTCTATTGGCCTGGGGTGATGAAGGACATAGAAAATTATTGTTCCTCCTGCCCTGTGTGTCAGAGGTCGGCCCCGATGCCACATTTCCGTAGCCCGCTGGTCCCTCTACCCATCATTGAGGTCCCGTTTGAGAGAATCGCAATGGATTTGGTAGGTCCTATAATCAAGTCCGCTAGGGGGCACCAGTACATATTGGTTATAATGGACTATGCCACCCGTTATCCAGAAGCGATCCCTCTCAGAAATACCTCGGCCAAAACCATAGCCAAAGAGCTATCTCTTGTTTTTAGCCGGGTGGGTATTTGTAAAGAACTGCTTACGGACCAAGGTACACCCTTTATGTCCCGGGTTATGAAAGAGCTGTGTAAATTGTTCAAAGTGACGCAATTGCGTACATCTGTGTATCACCCCCAAACCGATGGGCTGGTTGAAAGATTCAACAAAACCCTAAAACAAATGTTGAAGAAAGTGGTGGATAGAGATGGAAGGGATTGGGACTGTCTACTTCCTTATTTGATGTTTGCTATTAGGGAGGTGCCCCAATCCTCTACGGGATTCTCCCCCTTTGAGTTACTGTATGGGAGACACCCAAGAGGGCTGTTGGATATTGCCAAGGAAACTTGGGAAAGTGAGAGTTCTCCCCACAGGAGTGTGATTGAGCATGTCGCCCTGATGCAAGATCGAATTGCACAGGTAATGCCCATCGTGAAGGAACATTTGGCCCAAGCGCAGTTGGCACAGCAGAGAGTGTACAACCGTGGAGCCAAGACCCGTACCTTTTCCCCGGGGGATAGGATATTGGTACTTGTCCCTACGGTTGAAAGTAAATTCCTTGCCAAATGGCAAGGCCCCTACGAGATAATGGAAAAAGTGAGCGAAGTGAATTACAAGGTCAGACAACCAGGAAGGCGAAAGCCCGAACAGATATATCACGTTAATCTGTTGAAAGCCTGGAGGGATAGAGAGTCCCTAGTCGCAGAAACTTGGTCACCAGCTCAAACTGGTTGCGTGATTCCGGAGGTTGGAATAGCAGCCACCTTGTCACAACCCCAACAACAGGAGGTTAAGGAGTTTGTGCTTCGCAACAAGGAGGTGTTCTCTGAGCTGCCGGGACAAACATCTGGGGTAGAGCATGATATTATTACCCCGCCCGGTGAAAGGGTGAAGTTAAAACCCTATCGGATCCCAGAGGCCCGACGGGAGGCAATACGGGAGGAAGTACAGAAAATGCTGAACTTAGGGGTGATAGAGGAGTCCCAAAGTGATTGGTCTAGTCCCATTGTGTTGGTGCCTAAACCGGATGGGAGCTGGCGATTTTGTAACGATTTTCGTCAGTTGAACAAAGTTACAAAATTTGACACCTACCCCATGCCACGTATAGATGAGTTGATCGACCGGCTGGGAACAGCCCGATACATGACGACTCTTGACCTCACAAAAGGGTATTGGCAAATTCCCCTGGCCAAGTCGGCCAAAGAGAAAACCGCATTTGTAACCCCAGACGGGGCGTTCCAATATAAGAGAATGCCGTTCGGGTTACAGAATGCGCCGGCCACATTCCAGCGGAAAATGGACCAGATACTGAGGCCCCATCGGAAGTATGCTGCGGCTTACCTGGATGACGTAATTGTCCATAGCACAGATTGGGCCTCACATCTGCCAAAAGTGCAAGCAGTCCTAGACTCTATCCGGGAAGCGGGGTTTACGGCTAACCCCAAGAAGTGTACCATTGGGCAGGAGGAGGCCAAATATCTTGGGTACACCATTGGCAGGGGAGTGATAAAACCCCAACTCAACAAAGTCGAGGCCATCCAGAGTTGGCCACGTCCCAACAGCAAGAAGCAGGTACGGGCCTTTCTGGGAATCGCGGGTTATTATCGGCGCTTCATTCCCCACTTTGCTTCTAAGGCTGTGCCCCTAACCAACCTGACGAAAGGGAAAGGGTCGGTCATGATTAAATGGACCCCCGAGGCTGAGGCAGCATTCCAATTCTTGAAACAAGCCTTATGTAGCCAGCCAGTGTTGTACTCACCCGACTTCTCTAAAGACTTTGTCGTACAAAGTGATGCGTCAGATGTGGGGTTAGGAGCAGTATTGTCCCAGGTCTGGAACGGGGAAGAGCACCCAGTCATTTACCTCAGCAGGAAGTTGAAGTCCCATGAGGTAAATTACGCCACGGTTGAAAAGGAGTGTTTAGCGGTGAAGTGGGCTCTAGATTCCCTTCGGTACTATCTGCTAGGTAGGCACTTTGACATGGTTACGGATCACGCTCCGTTAAAGTGGATGGCTCAAAACAAGGAGACAAATAGAAGAGTGAATAGGTGGTTCCTGGCCCTACAGGAATTCAACTTCACAGTAAAGCATCGCCCTGGCGTTCAAATGGGGAATGTGGATGCTTTGTCTCGAGTACATGAATGCCTGATTGCTGGTGTTCCAACCCCAAGGTTAAAACAAGAGGGGGGGGTATGTGACAGTAGGAAGGTAAAGTCACCTGGTTGCATCCAGGGGGGTAGATATATTTCTCCCAGATTCAGGCTTTATGCCGACTTATACAACTAGGGAGGGAGTTGATGAAGCCCAGCTGAGGCTAGTGGGCTCATGGATGACTCATACCTCTAGGGAGAGGGCTGGGCGTCGTGCAGGCAGGGAGTTGATGAGACCAGCTGAAGCCTGTCAGTTCGTTTAAGGCCTCTATAAAAACTCCCAGATTCATTAGGTGTTTGCTCATGCCTGGAACCAGACCTGTGTGGACTGTCTAGGGAGAGTGAACCCCTGTGCGGTGAGAAAAAGCCTGTGTGGCTATTTGTTTGGACATTGACTAAACCAGGGACTTAGGGACTAGGACAGCACCAGGCTGATCCCAGTTGTTAGTTAGGAAACCTGCATGTTTAGTCAGAGGTCAAGCTGACCAGGATTTATTTTGTTTATGTTTCTTTTTGGCTTTGCTGTGTTTTGTCACTGTACATAGAGAAATAAACCGCACCTTTTGATTTTGAAAACCACAACCTCCGTCTGCTGGCCCTGTTTTTGTGTGGGGAGCCCAACCAGGGGGTCACACACACCCGCTACCGAGTTAACCCCCTCACACTGCCTACAGCAATGCAATGTCCACAAACTTCGTTGCCGGTGCCATAATTTTTTTCTTGTTTTCTTCTGGGTTCAGCATCTTTGGCCATCTTTTTTGGCTGGCCTGGCATGACATAACTCTCGCTCATGTGCATGGGAGTCAATTCATATCAGCACTGAGCCCCCCCAGAGCGTTTGTCAATGATGCAGAAACTAAGCTAGTGTAGCCTTTAAGCTGCCTTTAAGGAGCCGCACAGTCAAACATTCTCGTATTATAATACATCAGTTCTAGCCAGGCCTTGGGAAAGTGGGCAATGTCAGGAGGGAGGGACTTTTGAGGCAGCTTCAGCTGCCCATTGGCTGAGGAGGCAGCAAGGGATGGTGCATCACCTCCCGCTGCCTCTTCAGCCAACGGGTACAAACAGTGCACTGTCCATTGCTGCAACTAGATCTTTATCTAGGGGCTTCCTGACAGTGCGAGTGAGGGATGGAGTGGCAGCTCTGATGCAGGAGGAAGCCTGCTCATGAACTGAATGCAGTGAAGGTGAGGGAGGAGAGAGCAAGGAAGGGTTTTACCTCTGTGAGAATGAAGGAAAAATGGAGAACTGTTGAATGTACAACCTGTACATTGCATGACCTGTGCCCCACTTTAAAGGAGAAGCCCAGCCAAAGCTTGTTTGCCTGGGCTTCTCTTATGGTCACAGGGGTGCAATTTATTTTGCACTCCTGTGACCCGTTTTCAGCAGAGAGTGGGGTGAAGTCCGCTCTCTGCTGACATCACAGAAATCAGTCCGGGCACTGCGTCATCGCGACAATAAAGTCTGTATCCACCAGGTGCCTGTACTGACACCCCGCTCAGCTTCTCTGCGAGCCGCTGAGAGCCTGAGACGGCCGCTCTGCCCCTCAACAGCTCTAAAAACTGAGCGATCTGCGATGTTCGATCGCTCAGTTTTCAGTTTAGAGGCTCCGGTGGACAGATGCAGCATCGGACCCATGCTGCATCCACCTAGGTAAATATGAATGTGCAAAAAAAAAAACATACTTCTCTTTTGATAACACTTATAATGCAACCCATATTCCCGTCTTTTTTAACAGGGTGACATCCACCTGATACCTTTGCACCCGTGCAACATAGGTGTCAGCTTACTGTCACAATGTTAAAAGGACAGAAATATGGGTGGCATTACATTGAGTGTTCAAACTAGCCAAAGCTCTGAAAAGCGATCTGCAGTGGATTGCAGGAGTGCAGCTAAGCGGTTGCTCTAAGGTGTTCAGGTTAGGCCAAATGGAAGTTTATAATGATGTTAATGCACCACAACCATGAGTCAAGTGACAGGCCTCGTACACACGGCCGAGAATCTCGTCAGGAAAAAACACGTCTTATTTCTTGACGAGATTCTTGGACAAGAAACTTGTCCCGGTCGAGTGTACACACGCTCCATTAAAAAAACCTGCGGTTCTTTGAATGGAGCGAACGCAGTAACGTCATCGACTACGACGAGCGTGCGCTCGTCACATTGGATGCCGTCGCCGCCATCTTGCTACACCCTACCTATGCCTAGGAAGCTACCACGCATGCGTCAAAGTCAATTTGAGCATGCGTGGGTTTCCACGGCGACAGGTAAGTGTACACACACACACTTTTCTCGTCTAGAAACATGCCAACGAGAATCTCGACGAGAAAATAGAGCGCTGGTTCTCTATTTTTCTCGTCGAGATTCTGGTCAGTTTTCTCGACGAGAAACCATACACACGAACGATTTTCACCTAAAATCTAAAATACAACTGGAGGAGGTTGCTCACATGCCATGGTGCTTTGCTTCACGGCCACAGAAAACTTAACATGGCATTTTGAGTTATCAATCAAACTCGGCCATTCAAGTCAATTGCACCGCGCCACAACTATAAGCCTTAAGCATCGTACACACGAACGAGTTTCTCGGCAAGAAACGACAAGAAAACTGCAGAGATACAGTAGCTTTCTTGCCGATAAACTCGTTCGTGTGTACGAGGCTTTAGGCTTATAGTTGTGGCGCAAACACAAAAGTTTCTGTGCTGATACTAAGTACAAAAAAAAGCGGCTGCAAAACCTGTGGACAAAAAGGTGCATAGAACAAAAAAACAAAAAAATTGCAGCGCTAAATGGGTGTGTGTCAAACAAATAAATGAGTGAAAAAAAACCAAATGTGCAAGGAAGAACTAAATAATTCCCTGTGTGAATAACAATACAGTTTTTGAAAGAGTCCTTGATGGGTAGTCCTCAAAAACACATTCAAACAATTGCAAAAATTAAAGTCCAATAGTGTTCCACAATAATCCCAAAAAAATCTGTGATGATTGGACTACAAACACTTCCAAATCGATAATAAAAGAGAAAAAGCCACA
This sequence comes from Rana muscosa, assembly GCA_029206835.1. NCBI lineage: Eukaryota > Metazoa > Chordata > Amphibia > Anura > Ranidae > Rana > Rana muscosa. Next base: position 1,113,031,422 of record CM055122.1, on the reverse strand, counting down.
ACCAATATAAAGGAGGCTTACCAGACTTAGTGGACCCTACTGAACATGTGTCCAGAGGGTCAACATAGGCTTTTGATGTGTATTCCTGAAGGGTCAACAGTTGATAGTTGAACCAAAGAATGTCTCTCGCAGCAGCTCACAGTGAAGAGGTTGATAGAAACTTGAGAGACGATGACTCAATGATGTTTAAACCGAATCAATAGCACAATGTGAAAGTAAAAAAAAGAAGAAGGCACATAGCGTGATACTGCTAAAAACTATGTTTAATGTAGGATAATTACACTTACATTCAAGTAGTTAAAAAGCGCTTCATGAAAATCAATGGCAACAGTGGAAAATCCCGACGCGTTTCGCAAGAAATTTGCATCATCTGGGGTATGCGCGGTGGCGCGGTGCAATTGACTTGAATGGCTGAGTTTGATAGATAACTCAAAATGCCATGTTAAGTTTTCTGTGGCCATGAAGCAAAGCGCCATGGCATGTGAGCAACCTCCTCCAGTTGTATTTTAGATTTTAGGTGAGTGGGTACTTCCATAAAAACTCCTTTTCAAAAATTATGAAAAGATTCAGAGATATATGCATTTAACCCATATCTCCACCTGTAAAAACTGAGATTGGCCTGCCCCATGCAGCCTCCTCCCTAGTAGTCTTTTAATGGCAGGGGCAGTATCACAGGTCTACAGGAAGGCTCAGTAAATGTAAACATTGATTTTTGCATAAAACTTCAGCTGTTTCTGAGAATCCACTGAATTTGCATTTTTTTTTAATTCTATGCTCAGTGCAAATTGAACATATTTGTTACACGCTTGCTTTAAATTTTATGTAAAGCTTCAACCTTTTTGGTATAAAGTTGTCAGTTTTTGGTTACTATCCATGTCCCTCCTTGGAAGAAGTATGTAAAGCACTGCGTAAAGTGTCGGTATAAATACCTGTAATAAAAATAGTGCTGTCATTGGCCCTAGTGATTCTAGACCTTCATTTTAGTCACTGATATGCATATTCCTTTCCAGCATATCCATTGTATGTAAAAGGGTGTGCAGCGCTGTAAAGTGATAAACCAATAACAGTATTGCATAAATAAACAGCATATCCATTGTATCAGTATTTATAACATAGCTCCTTATAACTGAGCATTTGGCTTGTAAGCAAGTGATTGTAAAGTCTTGTTTTTTTTTTTTTTTTTTTTTTTTTAATAACAATCATGTTATACTTACCTGCCCTGTGCAGTGGATTTGCACAGAGCAGCCCAGATCCTCCTCTTCTCGGGTCCCTCTTCACTGCTCCTGGCCCCTCCTTCTTGTCGAGTGCCCCCACAGCAAACAGCTTGCTATGGGGCACCTGAGCTGCAGCTCCCCGTGTCCATTCAGACACAGAGATGTGGTTCGGCCCCACCCCTCTTTCTCCTGATTGGCTAACTGACCTTGATTGACAGCAGCGGGAGCCAATGGTGCCGCTGTGTCTCAGCCAATCAGGAGGGAGAGTCCCGGACGACTGAGGGACTCGTGGACATCGCTAAATAGCAATAGGGGTTCAAGTAAGTATTGCGGGTGGTTGCTGTACACAGAAGGCTTTTTATCTTAATGCATAGAATGCATTAAGATAAAAAACTTTCTGCCTTTACAACCACTTTAAGTATTATAGCTCTGCTTCACCAAAATTATCTTGCACCTGAGTATAGGTGAAATTTTATATTTATGGTTACCATACCTAATATGCCAGATCAGGGATCATCTGTGTATTGTATCTGTTGGATCTATGTTCTGCTGAGACATTAGTATTTCGGGGGTGTGTAAAATTTTACAAAAAAAAAAAATGCTAAACCAAGGAACGCTGTAGCAGAAATGTTTTATCTTTGTTCTATATTCAGGCAGGTAGACATGTACTAGGTCAGTGATGGCGAACGCGTGGCACTCCACGTTCTGCCCCATCATTGCTGTTATTCGGCCTCATTATTAGCGTCATTGGGAAACATCCCCCCCCCCCCTCATTGGTGTCATTGTGCACTGTTATAGGTGTTATTTGGAAACATTCTGCCCCATCATTGCTGTTATTCGGCCTCATTATTAGCGTCATTGGGAAACATTTTATCCCCCTCATTGGCGTCATTGTTCCTCATTATAGGTGTCATTGGGAAACATTGTGCCCCATCATTGCTGTAATTCGGCCTCATTATTAGCGTCATTGGGAAACTTTGTACCCCCCTCATTGGTGTCATTGTGCCTCATTATAGGTGTCATTGGGAAACATTGTGCCCCATCATTGCTGTTATTCGGCCTCATTATTAGCGTCATTGGCAAATATTTTGCCCCCCTCATTGGTGTCATTGTGCCTCATTATAGGTGTCATTGGGAAACATTGTGCCCCATTATTGCTGTTATTCGGCCTCATTATTAGCATCATTGGGAAACTTTTTACCCTGTGAGGTGAGTGCATGTGTCATGTAGGTGAGTGCAATGGTCAGGTAGGTGAGTGCAATGGTCAGGTAGGTGGGTGGTAATGGTAATGTAGGTGAGTGCAATGGTCAGGTAGGTGAGTGCATGTTGCACAGTGCATTCTACATTCTTTTTGGTCCCTTAGGGCTCATTCAGAGGGATGATCAGTCCCATCCTCTGTACAGAGACGCTGGCAGGTTTAATTCTGTGTTGGCACTTTGAAATAAATAAGTTGGTTTTGTGTCGCGGTTTGGGCACTCGGGCTCAAAAAGGTTCGCCATCGCTGTACTAGGTCTATTTTTCACTCTGGAAAGTTCATAAATCCAGTCCTATCTTTGAAGGGATAACTACTTTGGACTCCGATGTCTGACCAGGTGCTATTTCTAGACATACTGACATAGGCACACAATTAGATAATAGCACCTTTACCAGCTCTAGTTAACTTGTTTCACAGTTGATTTAGAATCATAAAGGATTAAAAATTCCAATTAAAATTTTAATCAGTCTAATACATTTACACAGTTCTTGACTTCCCAGCAGTTTTGTGTGGTTTATTGTCCATAATAAATGTCACCATGTGCCTTTATCTGTGTTTGCTTATGAAAGGTACTGATTGATCTCAAACATATACGCTTTGTAGTTCTAACATTTTCTGTGGATCATGTCATGATTTGCATTAAATGCTGGGACAACTAATCGTCCAGGTGTTTCGTAGGCACAGATTTACTCTTTAATATATGCAAATATTTAAATTAAATATAAGTTGTGGGTTTGAAATTAACTTTAAAATTTATGGAGTATACATATGCATGTGAACATATCTTTTTTTTTTTTCTTCTAAACAGAATAAACTGTTGAACAGATGGTGATAAGAAATTATTTGTATATTTATGCCATACCTAAAAAAAACGCACTGTATGCCATTTCATTTTATGCTGTGGCCAAACTATGCTACTGCTTAAGTTCACAATCACCCTGCAGCCAATAAAATTGATCTCATGTCTTATTCATGTTGTGACCCAAGTCAGTGTGGGATACCATCTGTTTCCACTTGCCTTGACCTATAGATGTTCCCTGTTTTTACACCTGGCTACTTCTGGTTGGCATCATTCTCCTTCAACCAGGAAGCCAAAACAGTAAATGCAACAGAGACAAGCTGCGGGATCATCAAATGCTAAGTATAAATTCTACTTAAAGCAGAAGTAAACCCATCCATAAAACAGTTTCATTTCCGGCACGTGCCAGAAATGTAACACTCCCATTGGTTGTGCTCTCAACCAAACTGTCAAACCATCCAATGGCTGGTGTCATAACTGATCACATGTGCAGCATCATGGCAGTTGTAGACTAAACAGAGGCAAAGATGGCAGCTTCCTTGACTGAAAACGATAGCAGGGTTTACTTACACTTTAACGTGGGAGTAAACTCCCATGCACAATGTTAACCTATAGGTAAGCCTATATTAAGGCTTGGCTATAGGTACTGTAAGTATCTCCTAAACGTGCGCCGTTTAGCAGATATTTACTGTACACGCAGCAGGTGACATCACCGCCGCATGAGCGGCATACCTGTGTCATTCCTTCAGAGTCCTGCACTGTAAATGGCAGGTCCGCGAACCTGGAAGGAAGACCAGGTGAAGATGAAAGTACATTCAGCGGTGACAGTACGTCACTGGAGGGCTTCGTTCTAAGGTAAGTTTTACATAATGTGCTAGTATGTGATGCATACTAGCACATTATGTCATTGCCTTTGCAGGTTAAAAAAAAAAAAAAACTTTGTGGTTTACTACCGCCTAAATGCAGTGAGACAATACCTAATCAAAAATTATTATTCTGTGTCCATTTTGGCAGTTTGGGATTTGATCTGTAATAAGTATATTTCTTACTCATGTTTGTGTTCTTAATATTACCAGCCTGTTTTGCTTGATTCTGGTTGTTTGCTGTCATCCCTGATTTTTGCCTGTGCTTTAATTAAATTTGTCCTGACCATTGTTAGTTTAATGCAATATGTTTCTGCATATTGACTGTTGCGCTTAACAATGGGACAAAGGTTAAGGCCATGAATTGGGAGCATCACACTGTGAAATCCATACCTCCTTGCAGTTTCCTGATAAAGGCTGGCTTTTTCTTGTGCTCAGCACTTCAGGGCAAACCAAGTTCATCATTGTTAGTACAGAAAGTCCATGCTATAACTATGACAATCGTGCTGCTTTACCCTATTTAGCACTTTTATCATGTTAACACTTTTTTATAGCCTCCTATTGCCTAAAGTACCTGGAAACTGGAATTTTTCCTTCCAGTCTTCTGCTATAATAGATCATGTATTTGAGTTAAAACAAAGCTGTTGTAAAATACTACTATACAATTTATCTTATCCTACCAAATGAACTGCCTTTCTAAAAGCCTCGTACACACGATCGGATATCCTATGGATTCTAATCCGATGGTTTTGTCCATCGGAAATCCGATTATGCCTACTTCCATCAGTCTTGCCTACACACCATCAGTCAAAAAACCGACCGTTCCAAACGCGGTGACGTAAAACACTCCGATGAGCCGAGAAAAATGAAGTTTAATGCTTCTGAGCATGCGTTGACTTGATTGTGAGCATGCGTGGGTTTTTTATCTGATGGACTTGCCCATAGACGATCGGAATTTGCTATCGGTATTTGATCCATCGGAAAAATTTAAAACATGTTCTATTTTTTAAAACCGATGGAAAAAAAACCGATGGGTCCCATACACGATCGGTTTGTCCGATGAAAAAAGTCCATCAGACTGTTTTCATCGGTAAAACCGATCGTGTGTACAGGGCTTAAAGTCTTGGCTGCCTTTGATGGAGTTTATAGAGTACCAATCTATATTAACCCCTTATTCATTACTAAAGTGTACTTGAAATATTTGTTTTTAAAAGGTTGTCCTTATTTTGTCTGCACCACCTATTTTTGAGGACACTTTTAGTTTCCATTTTATGTCTATGTTATTCTTTTTAGGACTATAACTTTTTATTTCTATTTTTTTTCCTCTGCATGGGTGACATACTGTGTACATCTAGTCTCTACCCTAGAGTTGCAATCCTAATGCTTTCCTGTAACTAGGCCTCATAAATAATCATTTAAACTGAAATGTACTAACATGTCCTGTTACCCCCATCGTTGTTGAGATCTCTGTTCTATTGCTGACACTAGATGTTTAAATGGCTGCCTCCATAGGTCATCCCATTCCTCCCCCTTTACATCAGGGGCCTCCGCCACCTACCTCTTCTTGCACCGGGTGACTGCCAGTGGAGTTGTCTTGAAAAATTATTTATATGTCACGAGAGGGGCTTGGCCAAGTCTTCACTTGACAACATCGTCTCAAGGGCCCAGGGCAGAGAACTCTACCCTCACCTCCTGAAACTGCATCTGGAAGGCATGTCGAACCTGGAGAAACCTAAACAGGTACGAATTAGCAAGATCATGCCTTGATTTCAGTTGGGGAAAGGTCAACAGTTCTCCAAAGCATGGTGATGTCTCTCAGCGTCTTCACTCCCTTAACTGCCCAAATCATAGGATCTGGCAGGTTATAAAACTGGGGCAGGACTGGGTTCATCCATATAGGAGCCAATGGTGATACCCCCCCATAGCTAGGACATGCCAATTTTACCGCTGCCTCCCACGCCTTAATTGTGGCCTCCTATGTTAGCGTCAAAGGTAGGTCAGACTTTGAGCCCCTAAACAGAGCGAGTTTGAGACTTTCATAGGACCCTAAATGATTCGCCTCCAGCACGGTGGCCGCATCCTCATCATCCGTCAGTAGCCAGCTATGAGCAAAAACCATTTGACCCGCCAGGTAATACTTCTGCCAGTCTGGCAGTGCCAATCCTGATCACCAGGTTCTTGCAATACTTTAATGCCTATTCTTGGGGGTTTAGGTGCCCATAGGAAAGATAAAATTATACTATCAATCTTTTTAAAATATGATTTTGGGACCCATCCAGTCTCAGGAAGTAAAGGATTACAGGGAGAAATTTCATTTTCAGAAAACTGATCCTACCTATCAAGGACAGCGGCAATTTACTCCATGTCTGAATCTTTTGCTTTAGCAACGGGAGTAAATTAAGGGGCATATAATCCTTTACATTTGCTGTGAGCTAAACTCCCAAGTATTTGAGGGACGTGACCCACTGCAACGGCAAGTTCGGATCAGCCCTGTCTTTGGCTTCAGTGTCTAGAGGTAGAATAGAAGATTTACTCCAGTTTATTTTTAACCCCCGAAAATTTGGCAAAGGGATCAATAATCCCTAATGCTGCTTTCAAGGAGTCTCCCGGGTCACTAAGAAATAATAACATATCAGTGTATAGTGCTAGGGACTCATCTATTGTGCCTACTCTGATGGACTGTATCTCCCTTGATGACCTAGGTGCAACCACCAGGGGCTCCAGGGCGAGGGCAAACTCGCCTTTCCACCTCAAAGAAATTAAAAATAGAAGATCCCAGCCAAACTGCTACCCTCGGACGTCTATAAAGCATGGATATCCATTTCCTGAACTGTGACCCAAACCCCATGACCTCCAAGACTTTGAACATGTACAGCCAATCCATGGAGTCAAAAGCTTTATCAAAATCTATGGAGACTATTATTCTAGTTTTGACGTTTACTGGCTGAAGTTGTAGGTGCGTGAAGAGTCTCTGTAAGTTCGTGTCAGTTGACTTACCCGGCATAAAACACGTTTGATCAATATTAACTATGGAAGGGATAACAGTAGCTAGTCTAAGTGCCAATACCTTGGTTAAGATCTTTAAATCCATGTTCAACAAAGCTATGGGTCGGTAGGATGCACATTCCGTTGGGTCCTTTCCTGGTTTTAATAAAAGAACCATATACTGTAGGCCTCTAGCATGGAGTCCGGCAAGTTGTCATGTTTGTGACAATATTCCAAAAGTAAATTAATCCTAGGGGCCAAAATTTCAACATTCACCTTATAAAAATCTGCAGGGAGGCCTTCCGGGCCAGGGACCTTATGTGGAGGGAAAGCAAAAATCGCCTGCTGAATTTCTTTGACCGTGATTTTAGCATCTAAAATATTGATATCCTCATCCGACAGCTTCGGAATCGGCAGATCTCTCAAGAGGGAGTCTAATGCCGCGTACACTCGACCGTTTTTCATGACGTGAAAAATGCCATTTTTTAAATTGGTCATTAAAAACGATCGTGTGTAGGCTCCAGAGCATTTTTAATGACGTGAAAAATGGCCTAAAAAAATTTAGAACCTGCTCTATTTTTTCACGTAGTTTTTCACGTCGTTCTTTTTAACGTCGTGAAAAACGGTAGTGTGTATGCGAAAAAAAAATGCGCATGCTTTAGAATCAAGTATGAGACGGGAGCGCTCGTTCTGGTAAAACTAACGTTCATAATGGAGATAGCACATTCCTCACGCTGTAACGGACTGAAGAGCATATGAGGCTGAAAAGCGCAAATCGGCTCTCACCAAACTTTACTAATACGAGGATCAGCAAAAGCAGCCCAAAGGGTGGCGCCATCTGAATAGAACTTCCCCTTTATAGTGCCATCCTACGTGTTGTACGTCACCGCGCTTTGCTCGAGCATTTTTTTTCACGATCGTGTGTAGGCAAGGCAGGCTTGAGAGGAAACACGAAAAATCACGTCGAGAAAAACAACATTTTTTTCAATGACATTAAAAACGGCCGTGTGTACGCGGCATAAGGCTGACTGGTCATAGGTTGGGATGGGGGAGTAGAGAGAAGAAAAGAAACTGACAAACTTCTGCATGATAAGTAAGGGGTCGCTGACCAAGTTCCCACCTCGGTCCTTGATAACCGGAATGTGAGTGATTGGATGATAATCAGCAACTAGCATTGCTAAAAGCTCCCCGTTCTTCTTACCCTCCGCAAAGACTGTTGAGCCCTCCTTGTCATCTCAGAACGGGCCTGACCCGTAAAATGTAGGGACAAAGAACAGCATGCTTCCAGCAGTGATTCATATGAAGCCCCAGTAGGGGAACCCGCAAGAGCCTCCGCACACTCCCTCTCTCGCTGCTGCAAAAGCTTGCACTCCTCTCCATCCTGAACTCTAGCTGTCTTAATGGCTGATGTACACTCCCCTTAATAACCGCCTTAAAGGCATCCCATACCACCAAAGGATCTGCTGTGTCAGCATTAGAAGACCAGTACATTTTTATTGATTCCTCCAGCTGGACAGAGACCTACTCATGCTGCAACCATCCAGGGGAGAGTCTCCATCCCCCCTTCTCGCCCCCGACTTAAATGTCAGGGTGAGAGAAAGAGGGTTATGGTCAGTCAGCCTCCCAACCAAGTATGAGACATCGTGCACAAATGGCAGGAGAAGATAATTCCCGAAGGCTAGATTAATCCTGGCCGAGGATCTGTGGGACATCGACACATGGGAGAAGCATCTATCTGTCGGGTGCTTCCAACGCCATAACTCCTTAAAACCCGCAACGGACGCCCAGCCATTTAAGTCAGGAGATCCCCCTATATTCGGATTGGAGGAGTCCAAAGCCGCATCTAGGACGGCATTAAAATCCCCCATCAAAACCAGAGGAAGATGAGCATATGGTGCCATCCGAGCCATTAGATCATACAGTACTTGAGCATGAAAAGGGGGAGGCAAATATACATTTACCACCATAATTTTCCGATGACATATATCCAATACCACCGCCACATATCTGCCCCCCCCTCCCCCTGATGGATCGTGCAAGGGACAGTCTTACTAATTAAAATTGAGACCCCATTAGCAAAAATGGAATAGGTTGAGTTCAGGGTTTTTTGAATCCATGGTTTGTGCAGAACGAGGACCCTGCTGCCATCCAGGTGTGTCTCCTGTAGGAAAATGACATGTGGCTTGGACTGTTTCAGGTATTGGAATGTCGAGGCCCTCTTAGGCCCCTTTCACACTGAGGCGCTTTGCAGGCACTATTGCGCTAAAAATAGAGCCTGCAATGCGCCCCGAAAAAGCCGCTCAATTGTATCCAGTGTGAAAGCCCGAGGGCTTTCACACTGGAGCGTTGCGCTTGCAGGAGGGTCAAAAAACTCCTGCAAGCCGCATCTTTGAGGCGCGATAGGAGCGGTAAAAATACCGCTCCTATAGCGCCCCTGCCCATTGAAATCAATGGGGTAGCGCCTCTAAAACGCCTGCAAAACGCCGCAAAGAGGCGTTATTGCGGGCGTTTTAACCCTTTTTCGGGCCGCTAGCGGGGGTTAAAATCACCCCGCTAGCGCCCGCAAATCGCGGCAAAAACGACGATATAGCGGCGCTAAAAATAGCGCCGCTATACCACCAGCGCATCCAGTGTGAAAGTAGCCTTCAACTTGTGGTTAGGGCCTCGAACATTCCAAGACACAATCGTACTGGCATCCGCCATCTTTAACATTTCTGTCAGTCATACTCCAGCAGGATAATTGCATCATGGGGTTATCCCCAGCAAAAGCGTCATATATCCTATCTTCTAGGAAAACTATATTCACAGGTAATACACTTGGTTGAGCTGTGACTCGAGAAAAACCCTCCCCTGCCATTATACCAGAAAAAAACTTTCCCAGTCCGGCATAATAATTCTGGTAAGTTTAAGAAAGTGTTTCACTCCAAATGTTTTTTATTATTAATAAAAGACTGTGAAAATGTGAAAAAATAAAAATCAGGGTAGAACTCCGCTTTAACTACAAAAAGTGTTACAACATTCATCTAAATCCTTTTTTCTTGTTCATACATCACGGGACACAGAGCGGCATAGTCATTACTATGTGGGTTATATAGAATTACCTTCAGGTGCTGGCACTGGCAACTTCCAAAACAGGAAGTACCCTCCCCTATATAAGCCCCTCCCATCCGGGAGCACCTCAGTTTTTTGCCAGTGTCTAAGGTGTTGGCCAAGGTTAACATGTATTCATCTGGGCTTGTGTACAGGTTCTCTGGGCCTTAGCAAGCTATTCCGGATCCGACCAAAAAAGCTTCATAGCTAAACGGTCGGTACCCGGGCCTTGCAGAGAAGAGCAGGGTTTTGCCTGTAATGCCTCTCTTAGGAGGGCTGGACCCTGGGATCCAGAGCTCTGGTCATACCCAAAACCAAGAGGCTATCTGTGCAGGGTGCTATACAGGTCCAGGGGAGTGGAATCCTTGGGAACCCGGTCCCTGAAGGTCTAGTACAATGCCTGCCGTGAGAGGTGAAGTTTGGGCTTCTGTGGACCAAACAAAGTTCTGCGGCGGGGAAAAGGTAAGTGGGGGCCCCTCAGGAACTTGGTTCTATTGAGGGGACCCCCAAGCCTAATATGTCTTTCTGCCTGTTACCTAAAGGTATTCCCGCTAATAGCTGTATATGCCTAAGAAATCCTAGAAATGTCTTTTCATAAGGGAAGTTTTAAAAACTGTAAACCTAGAAATGTTTTTCATAAAGGAGGTTTTAAAAAAAAAAAAAAGACAAAAGTGCGGTACCTGTGTTTGTCCACTAGAGGCCGCTGTGGAACGTCTTTTTTTCTTGGGACTATTCCTTCCATGGTGAAAGTCCAGGCAGATGAGTGAGCTCTCTATCAGGGAAGCTGCATTCCTCTGTCATGCTGCGAAGTAGTTTCCTTCCATCCCCGAGTCCTGGTGAAACAGGGACCCTGGCTCCTCTCCCTACATGGCGCCAAGAGTGCACACGTGCATGCGCGCGCGCGCGCACACGCTTTCTTTTTATAGATTTAGCTTCAAAAAAGGGGGCGGAGCCTGGCGGATGACGCGCTCTGTGCGCCCAGCGCTTTGGCGCATGTGCGGGCGTCCCAGCAAGATAAAAGGACTCAGTCCACGCTGCTTGCTATGGACACAGAGCATGAAAAGGAGCTGGTAGCATGGTATAGGGGCTTACAGCGGGCGGTTGATACAGGCATCCCCAGAAAGACGCATTAGTAGACACCCACTGATGTACATAGCAGCAAATTGCATTAGACTATTTCAGTAAAGGGGTGTATTGCGGCTGGAATACCTCAGCTTTGAACTAAGGAATATGCCGCCTAAAAAACTCCGAGATATACCTCTCAGGAAGTGTAGGGGGTCTCCATCGGGCTCTGAGGATCTGGAGCAGTCATCTGCACCCTCCTCCCCTGAGAAATCAGAGGTTGATACCCCTAAGGAACCCCCGGGAGTGCCAGGTACTGCGGCTGTCCTCAGTCCACCTGCTCCTGCATATATAACAGAGGAGGTTTTTTCCTCAACTCTGGAGGGATTGGAGCAGAGATTGGCAGCATTGATCGCTTCTTCTATACAGGAAAGAAAGCGCGCCAGATCTCCATCCCCTCCATTAGAGTGCCTGTTGGCAGAGCAACAGTCCCAGGAAGGGACTGACCTACCTGAAGGGGATCAGGAGGAGGTTAACTCTGTTTTTGAGGAATCGACAGTAGTGAACCATTTTCAGCATCACAGACTGAAAGATTGTGGGTCCAGACCCTAACTGACATGGTTCGATCTGCATTTAAAATGCCTCTTGTTGAACCATCAACTACTGCTGTCTCCTCGTTGGGGTCGCTAAAAGCTCCCCAGATTAATTGCTCCTTTCCAATTCATCCATTATTGGAAGGACTTATATACCAGGACTGGGAACATCCTGATAAACTATTTGTTCCACCTAAGAAATTTCAGGTGATCTATCCCATGGAGGAAAAATTCACCCAGAGATGGAATGTTCCTACGGTGGACGCAGCCATTTCTTCTGTGAACAAATCACTGACATGTCCAGTAGATAATGTTCAAATGTTCAAAGATCCAGTAGATAAAAAATTGGAATCTTTATTAACCACTTGACCACTGGGCACTTAAACCCCCTTAATAACCAGACCAATTTTCAGCTTTCGGTGCTCTCACATTTTGAATGACAATTACTCAGTCATACAACACTGTACCCATATGAAATTTTTGTCCTTTTTTTCACACAAATAGAGCTTTCTTTTGGTGGTATTTAATCACTGTTGGGTTTTTTATTTTTTGCGCTATAAGAGAAAAAAGACTGAAAATTTTGTAAAAAAATGATTTTTTTTTCGTTTCTGTTATAAAATTTTGCAAATTACAATTTTTTCTTCATAAATTTTGGCCAAAATTTATACTGCTACATATCTTTGGTAAAAATAAGTACAAATTGGTGTATATTATTTGGTCTTTGTGAAAGTTATAGAGTCCACAAGCTATGGTGCCAATATCTGAAAATTGATCACACCTGAAGTACTGACGGCCTATCTCAATTCTTGAGACCCTAACATGCCAGAAAAGTACAAATACCCCCCAAATGACCCCTTTTTGGAAAGAAGACATTCCAAGGTATTCAGAAAGAGGCATTGTGAGTTTTTTGAAGTTGTCATTTTTTCCCACAATTCTTTGCAAAATCAAGATTTTTTTTTTCTCTTTTTTTTTTTTCACAAAATTGTCATATTAGCAGGTTATTTCTCACACACAGCATATGCATTCCACAAATTACACCCCAAAACACATTCTGCTATTACTCCCGAGTATGGCGATACCACATGTGTGAGACTTTTACACAGCGTGGCCACATACAGAGGCCCAACATGCAGGGAGCACCTTCAGGCGTTCTGGAGCACCAAGGCCAATTCTGACATTTCTCTCCTACATGTAAAAATCATCATTTATTTGCTAGAAAATTACATAGAACCCCAAAACATTATATATGTTTTTTTAGCAAAGACCTTAGAGAATATAATGGTGGTTGTTGCAACTTTTTATCTCGCACGATATTTGCGCAGCAATTTTTTTAACGCGTTTTTTACGGAAAAAAAATGTTTTGTGCTTAAAAAAAAAAAAAACAGTAAAGTTAGCCCAATGTTTTTGCATAATGTGAAAGATGAAGTTACGCCGAGTAAATAGATACCTAACATGTCGCCCTTAAAAATTGCACACACTCGTGGAATGGCGCCAAACTTCGCTACTTAAAAAATCCCCATAGGCGACGCTTTAAATATTTTTACTGGTTACATGTTTTGAGTTACAGAGGAGGTCTAGGGCCAAAATGATTGCTCTCGCTCTAACGTTCGCAGAGATACCTCACATGTGTGGTTTGAAAACCGTTTTCATATGTGGGCGGGACTTACGTATGCGTTCGCTTCTGTATGCGAGCTCACGGGGACAGGGGCGCTTTAAAAAAAAAAAAAAAAATTATTCTTCATTTTACTTTATTTATTTTAGTTTGACATGTTTTTCCGCCCTAAACATTTTTTTGATCACTTTTATACCTATTACAAGGAACGTAAACATCCCTTGTAATAGGAATATGGCATGACAGGTCCTCTTTACAGTGAGATATGAGGGGGGGGGTGTCAATAAGACCCCACATCTCACCTCTAGGCTGGGAAGCCTGAAAAAAAAACAAAAAAAAAAAACAACAATCCTGGCTTTGATCGTAGCGGTGAGTCGGTAGAAGCACCGGAGGGCGGCGGGGGGGGGGGGGACATCCCCTCTTGCCTCCCGTAAGAATGATCAAGTGGCGGAACAGCCGCTATGATTGTTCTTATGGTGTAGGGAATCGCCGGCTGAAAAAGCCGATATCTGAATGATGCCTGTAGCTGCAGGCATCATTCAGATATCCCCGCACAAAGTCAAGGACGTCATATGACGGCCGGAGGGCGGGAAGTGGTTATTGCAGAGTATTGCCGGGCATTGCGGAGTATTGCCGGGCATTGCGGAGTATTGCCGGGCATTGCGGAGTATTGCCGGGCATTGCGGAGTATTGCCGGGCATTGCGGAGTATTGCAGGGCATTGCGGAGTATTGCGGTGTATGGCAGGGTATTGCGGTGTATGGCAGGGTATTGCACGGGTATTGCACAGGGTATTGTGGAGGGTATTGCACAGGGTATTGTGGAGGGTATTGCAGAGTATTGTGGAGGGTATTGCAGAGTATTGTGGAGGGTATTGCAGAGTATTGTGCAGGGTATTGCAGAGTATTGTGCAGGGTATTGCAGAGTATTGTGCAGGGTATTGCAGAGTATTGTGCAGGGTATTGCAGAGTATTTTGCAGAGTATTGCGCAGGGTATTGCAGAGTATTTTGCAGGGTATTGCAGAGTATTTTGCAGGGTATTGCAGAGTATTTTGCAGGGTATTGCAGAGTATTGTGCAGGGTATTGCAGAGTATTGCACCAGGGTATTGCAGAGTATTGCACCAGGGTATTGCAGAGTATTGCACCAGGGTATTGCAGAGTATTGCACCAGGGTATTGCAGAGTATTTCGCAGGGTATTGCAGAGTATTTCGCAGGGTATTGCAGAGTATTGCACCAGGGTATTGCAGAGTATTTCACCAGGGTATTGCAGAGTATTGCACCAGGGTATTGCAGAGTATTGCACCAGGGTATTTTGCAGAGTATTGGCAGGGTGTATTGCAGAGTATTGGCAGGGTATAGCACAGGGATGGCTGAGCAGGGATGGATGGATGGATGGATCTGTGACTGCAATTGTCACAGATCCAGCCCACAGTGCTGCTGCTGCCATCCGCTCCCTCCCCCTCCCCTCTCACACTGTACCGATCGGTACAGAGAGGGGAGGGAGGAACCGGCGTCATCAAATGACGCCGGTCTGTTTACAAGTGATTGCTCCGTCATTTGACGGAGCGATCACGTGGTAAACGGCCGCTATCAGCGGCGATTTACCGCGATTCGTGATCCGCCGGGTCCTCTGGACCCGGCGGTCACGGAGTTTCCCGTGTGCGCGCCCCAGGGGGCGCGCGGGAGCGCGATTCTGGGAGGACGTTTATATAACGTCCTCCCAGAGTTAAGCAACCACCCTGCCGCCGTTATTTGTCGGCAGGTGGTTGTTAAGTGGTTAAAATCTGCTTTTTCCACAGCAGGGGCTGTTACACAGCCAGCAGTGGCAGCTATTGGGGTCTGCCAAGCTTTAAAGGATCAAATGAAAATGGTCCTGAGGGATTTGCCAGACCAGCAGGCCCAGGCTCTGGCTGATCTGCCTAGAGCATTATGCTTTGCGGTTGACGCCATCAAGGATTCTATCCATCAGGCCTCCCGCCTCACGCTGTCTTTGGTACATATGCGTAGGCTTCTGTGGCTCAAGAACTGGTCTGCTGAGGCTCCCTGTAAGAAGCTCTTAGTTAGCTTCCCATTTCATGGAGAACGCCTTTTTGGCGAAGACCTGGATAAATATATCCAGAAGATTTCCAGTGGTAAAAGTACTCTCTTACCAATTAAAAAGAGGTCTAGGGGTCCATCTTTTAAGAGGACTGCCTCTCCTATCCCTGGGACGTCTGCTACTAAGCAGTTCCGACGGCCTCCTCGGTCAAACTCAGGAGGTAAAAATCAGGGACAGTCACAGGGTAATAAAAAACCCTGGATCCGAAGAAGTACTAAACCAGCCTCCAAGTCAAGCCTATGAAGGGCTGCCCCCACTCAAACGGGTGGGGGGAAGACTTCAGTTGTTCACAGAGACCTGGCGGGAGACGATCAAAGACAGATGGGTGCTCTCCGCAGTAACTCAGGGATACAAGTTGGAGTTAAAAGAGTCTCCTCCTTCCCATTTTATGTGGTCAGGCATGCCAAAAGACCCTCTGAAAAGAAGGTGTCTCCTAGTGGCGTTAGAACAACTATTGCTCCAAGGAGTAATTATGGAGGTTCCTATGGAAGAGTGGGGGTTGAGTTTCTACTCAAACCTTTTCACAGTCCCGAAACCAAACGGGGACATAAGACCCATATTGGACCTAAAGAGTCTAAACAAATTTCTAAACGTCCGGTCCTTCCGGATGGAGTCGATCCGATCGGTCACCGCTGCCCTACAGGGGGAGGAATGGTTAGCCTCGATCGACATCAAAGATGCTTACTTGCATGTTCCCATCTATCCAGGTCATCAAAAATTTCTACGCTTTGCAGTAGAAGGGCGCCATTTTCAGTTCAGAGCCTTACCATTCGGTCTGGCCACAGCACCACGAGTGTTCACAAAAATTCTGGCCCCACTATTGGCCGATCTAAGAACACGAGGTGTAACGATAATGGCATACCTAGACGACCTGTTGTTGATGGACCACTCAGTTGCCAAGCTAGAAGTGGTAATTGTCGATACAATCAAGTATCTAGAATCTCACGGTTGGGTCATCAACCTGGACAAGTCAGCCCTGCAGCCAGTGAAAAACCTGGTATATCTAGGGCTACGGCTGGATTCAGACCAGAGGAAGATTTTCTTACCTCTAGACAAGGTATCCTCTTTGAGGGGCTTGGTCCGTCTGCTTTGTGCAAAAAGACAGCCGTCCATACGCCTGTGCATGAGGCTGCTAGGAAAGATGGTAGCATCATTCGAAGCTGTGCCATACGCCCAATTCCACTCAAGGAATTTACAGAGGGCCATATTGTCAGCCTGGAACGGAAAAATTCAGGCTCTAGACTTCCCGATGGCTTTGTCCCCTTCCGTTCGGAAGAGTCTCTGCTGGTGGTTGATCCCCCAGAATCTCCAGAAGGGAAAACCCTTCAGTCCGATATCCTGGAAGGTGGTCACTACAGATGCCAGCCTTATAGGCTGGGGGGCAGTACTGGAGCAATGGTCTCTCCAGGGCAGATGGTCAAATGTAGTAAAAACCCTGCCCATCAATCTCTTAGAGATACGAGCAGCCCGGTATGCCCTAGTAGCCTGGGCATCCAGACTCCAAGGGTCCCCTGTCAGAATTCAATCAGACAATGCCACAGCAGTGGCATATATCAATCATCAGGGAGGCACCAGGAGTTGTGCAGCCCAGAGGGAAGTAAGTCACATCCTGGAATGGGCAGAAAAGCATGTCCCATGTATGTCAGCTGTCTTCATTCCAGGGGTGGAGAATTGGAAGGCGGACTTTCTAAGACGCCAACAGTTATGCCCAGGGCAATGGTCCCTTCATCCCGAGGTCTTCCGAGCAATATGTCAGCGGTGGGGAACACCGGATGTAGATCTGCTAGCATCCAGATTCAACGCAAAGGTGGACAGATTTGTCTCCCGGACAAGGGATCCCCTCGCTTGCGGCTCGGATGCTCTGGTGTTCCCTTGGAATCAGTTCAGACTGATATATGCATTCCCTCCGCTACAATTGTTGCCTCGACTCCTTCGCAGAGTCAGGTTGGAAAAGAAGCCGGTGATCTTGGTGGCTCCAGCGTGGCCCCGAAGGGCCTGGTACGCGGAGATCATCAAAATGTCTGTGGGGAGTCCTTGGACCCTTCCACGTCGTCCGGACCTGCTTTCGCAAGGGCCGATATACCACCCTTCCTTACTAACTCTAAGTTTAACGGCCTGGCTATTGAATCCCACATCCTAAAGAAGAGAGGTCTCTCTAACTCTGTGGTATCAACTATAATCAATGCCAGGAAGCCTGTATCCAGGCAGATCTACTATAGAGTTTGGAAGGCGTACATCACTTGGTGCGAGGCCAGAAAGTGGCATCCACGTAAGTACGTTATAGGCAGAATTCTGGACTTCCTACAGTGGGCTGTAGACAGGAAGTTTGCCTTAAGTACTGTCAGGGGTCAGGTTTCGGCCTTATCAATACTATTTCAAAGGCCCCTGGCTATGCATTCACTTGTCAAATCCTTTATGCAAGGGGTGACTCGTATTATTCCACCGATTAAAGCTCCCATATGTCCATGGGATCTAAATTTGGTTCTGTCGGTTCTGCAGAAGCAGCCATTTGAACCTTTGCGGCACATTTCCTTGGTTCTACTCACCAGAAAATTGATATTTTTAGTAGCCATTGTGGTAGTGTGGTACCCCACCAGTGTATGAATACAGGATTCTCAACCAGGCAGGTTGAGGGGCTCCAGGGTATTTGCTTGTTTGGGAGGAAACTGGCTTTTCAGTTTCCTCATGATTTACTAAAATCCACTTTGGGACCCGGAGCTTGGGGATTTCTTAGAGATCCGGGTGGGATGAAATCCCCAGTCCTGGATCCGGGTTTTGAGACTCAACTGCACACTGATTGTTCAGGTGTGTGTGGGCCTGATAGTAGAGTCAGGACCAGCATTCTGGGCTCCACCCTCCCGACGAGTGCAGGTGTGCACTGGGGAAGCCATAGAGTGCAAGTGTGCACTGGAGAAGTCAGAGAGTGCTTGTGTGCACAGTGGAAGCCAGAGACCCAGGTCTGGGGGTCAGAGCAGCAAGGGGCTGCTATCCAAATGGATGGTGTTGCAGATGGAATAGTCTATAGGAGACAGACAAGAGCCTGAAGTGGAAGGCCTGAGCAGCACTGCTGTATGTATAAGCCAGGAGGCTGAATGTCATTTTGTTGTTGAAAAGGAGTACTGAAACCCCTGCGAGGGAAACCTTTCATTTTGTTTTGACTTCTTTTAATAAAAATGGGCAAACAAAGCCCTTAAAAAGAAGAACCAGCGAGTGGCGGTGTCCTTCAAGCTCTACATTTGATGCTAGTCCTTCACAAGTGGCGGAGAATTTTGGCACAATCTGAGATCCCTACAATCAAGTAAGTTCATCTGTTATATGAACTGTGTTTTTGGTGCATGAGACTGCATAATCTGTGTGTGTGCAGGTGAAGAGAACCTGCAAGCGGAAGGTAAACTAGCCTTAAAGAGACAGTGCTCCAATTTGTTGCAGGTTGTGTACCTGTGAAAGGAGAATTACATTTTCTTCCCTCTGCTGTGAACTGTGTAACTGGTTGCTGTGTGCAACACCGCAAGGATGGGGCGATCAAAGCAGAAAAAGGAGGCGATCCTTGCTGAAGCAAGAGAAAGAGCTCTGTGGCTGGAGGGGTTGTTACCGCCTGATCGAACCCCATACATGCCTAAACAGAGTTTTCCAAGGGAAAAGAGGGCTGCTGTTGTCCCTAGCAACCCTGGTGCAATGAATGCACAGATGACGGCTAGTGTGGAGAGTCCACCAGCGTTTGAATCTGCAGTGGACTGGTGCAAGCGACATCTGGCAGGATTGGACCAAGCTAAAGTGGAAGGCAAGCCAACCTTCCATACAAAAAGAGAGCTGCCGAATGTCCATGCCTGGGAGAGGGGTGTTGTTGCCCCTGGCAACGCTGCTGCAGTCAAACCAGCAGCTGTTGCGAAAAGTGTGAAAGTGACACAGCTTGAGACAGGGTCCAGCAGATGCAGGGTGGGAAACCCTGACAAGACATGGAACCAAGTGCGCTGTTTGCGGTGCAGTGAGTGGGGGCATGCAGTCTCCAAGTGCCTTTTGTCCCTGGCTCCAGTGCAAAGCTACCTAGCAAAACAAAGGTCTGAGAAGCCTGTGTTATATGCCAGAAGAGAGGCTGATCAAAGGCCAGGACAGAGAGTGGTTGCCCATAGAAACACAGAGGAGGCCAGTCGGGCTGTCTGTGGACCAAGGGGTGTGCCTCCCATGGGTCGTGACAAGTGGCTTCCGGAGGAGCCAATACAGCATGTTGGAGAGAGCCAGCAAAGCTCTGCTGGGAGACGGCGATATCCCATGGCAACGAGAGTGGAAGTTATGCCTGGAAAGAATCATCAGGAAAGAAACGCACTGGGGAAAAGTCGTCCAGTACCGTGCTTGGAATGTGGTCAAGTGGGGCATGGGATCTTTACTTGCCCAGGGTTCTGGAACACCGCTGAAGAGTCTGGAAAGGCTGCAGTGTCGCCATATGGCCCCAAAGAGACAGTAACTGGTATGGATACAGCTGAGAGACAGCGCACTCAAGTGAAGGTTATGATGCCAGCCACTGAAAATGGTAAGACTGTTCCAGTTTATGGTACTGAACCCAGTGAAGTGGGAGTAGATCCAGTGGGGAGATCCGCAGTGCCAATGGACATAGACTTGCGGCAGTGTGCTACCCAGAGCAGTGGGGAGGCACAAAATAAAGCCCAACTAGCCGCAAGGCTAAAGACTGGAAAGGACATGGGGACTCTACATGTGCCTGCTATAGTCCAGCAGGTGGCTGGGAAAATAGAGTTAGGGGTGACCAAAACAGTGCTTGTGCCATGTTCCCTAGTGACTAGTACTGCAGGGTTGCCCAGGGAGACTTCCAAGAAGCCCGCAGTGACGGAGCCGAGCGTTTCCCAGGTCAACTTTGGAGCTGCCCATGTAGGAAAGGGTGCCCCTTTAAAAACGGAGGGCGCTGTGAGGAGTCACTCAGAGGCTTTGGTGGGTAATAGACAATCCACAAAAGTAGCAGTTATGTCTACACGTAGTGGAAATTCTGATGGTTATGCTGACAAAAGTGTTACTGTTGGCAAATGTGATGGTATTGGTGAGCATGACATTGAAAAATGTGTTTCCTTTAGTGTCATGTCTGAAAATGTTGGAAATGTGTCCGTAGCGCCACCAAAGCAAGGTGTTCAAAATAAGGTATTGCACCTTGCCTTGGTTGAGGATGCAATCTCCCAGTGTGATGTGAGAAAAAAAATATTGTCACAATGTGAGGTAGATAGAAGTGACAAGTGTGTTGTTGTGGCTAGTGAATCCCAGGTTCCTGTTGGGCCTTCTAGAGCAGGTGATGCAGTGCTGTGGAGCACCAGTGATGGAACCACAGGAGACTGGGATGATTGGTGCAAGGAAGCAGTTGCGGCACTAGGCCAAGTGACAAGGAATTACGAAGCAATGATGTGTGACAGAGTTGTGGACAGAACACCTGCTGTGCCCAGTGGAGGGATCGCAGAATGGCCAGTGCTCAAGGGCACGCCAGCCCCTGCAAAGGCTGATGCCCTCCAGTCTGAAGGAACGGTTCTGGGCACAGGCATGGCAGATGGGTTGTCCACGGCCCAGCAACTAAATAATGGCAAGTGTAAAGTTGACAATGTGCCTAATGTTGACTCGCAGAGGCTCATTGGTGTAGCGTTAGAGGTGAAGAGGAGACATGTGTCTGACAGCGCTCCGGGGGAGCAACAGGCTGGGATGAGGGGTACCTTCAAGAAGATGGTGGTCTCTTCAAAGGTCTCAACCTCACAAGCTGCAATGGATGAGCCCCTCCATGTCTCGGAAAGGGGAAAGGTTCCCAAAAAGGTCACGCATTTAGACATTGGTTGCATAGAGTTGACAAAAACTTTATTAGAAATGCTGGAGTTGGTAAAAGTGCCCTCACTGTACACTCGGGTGTCTCCACCGCAGTCGGACCAGGTGGTGCTGCGTGGTACCAATAGGTGGAGCCAGGTGGTACAGGCTGTGCTGGGAAGCTTGTTAACAGTGTGGCAAATAGTTCTGAGGTTCTCTAAGGGGGTGCTCCCAGTTACTGAGTGGCCTGGAAGGCGCTCAGAACTGTTGGAGTCATCAAAGGTCTCTCCGGCTGGTGTAGTGACTGGAAACATCTCTGCGGGTGTGCTCCAAGGTGCAGCTGAGCAGTGGTCAGTAGAGGGCGCAGATACTGTCTCGGCAGCTAAATCTCATGAGAAGGAAGGGCCCAGAATAGATGCAGCACTAGCAGAGATGCTTTCTATCACTCAGAAAGAGGTACAACTTAAAGTACCCGGAGACACTGTGAGAAAAAGGGCTATAGGTGAATGCTGCAGCAATGTAATGTGTACATCAGAAAGAAGTAGTTTGTGCCTAGATCAGTGTCATCTGTTAGATCAGTTACCCATGGAGTGTTGGACAACAGGTGAGGTAGAACTTGGCTTTAGTCCTGCGGAATTTAATCTCTCGCCGATGTGTGGTCCCTCCTCAGGTCTGGAGCCAAGGGTATGGTTTCTAACAAAAGTATTCAACAAACCTAATAAGGTCCCCGAGACAGGGAAACGGATAAGAAGTGTGGTAAAAATGGTATGTGGATCAGACAAGAGCTTGTCTGTTCAGGTGGATAAAAATACAGATGGCATCAGAACAGGTCAAGTGGTAGGACAGCTGCCTGCAGAGTGGGTGAACCCAGGGGAGGTGACGTCCTGTGAGGTTCCCGTGGGTAATGGCGGCCCTCCATTATGTGTGCCCTCTGCAGACGCTGCCCTAGCAAATGCTGAAAAAAAAGGCATTAGTAATCTGTGCAACGTTGAGAGGTGTAATGTTGGTTTGAATATGTCTGTCAATGATGAACCAAATAGTTTGTTAAAGGTACATGACAGTGTGGTGTCCAAAGGAATTGGGAAACCTGGGAACCTGAAGCGTGGAGGCAGAAGGGTTGGTAGAAAGACCAGGGGTGCCCCGTTAAAATTTCAGGAGAGGCAGTGCTTATGGAACCCCAAAAGAAGAGGGAGAAGGCTGAGTATAGGGAAATATAGGACCTTGTTAAGATCCAGGGTGGGACATACCTGGAAGCGCACCCGGAAAAAAGGTTGGGCCTACGTGGCTGACAGCCAGCACAGAGGTGTCCCAACCATAATGATGGGTGCTGGTGTTCCTCCCTCCGGATCGAAACAAGGGGGGAGTGTATGTGGTAGTGTGGTACCCCACCAGTGTATGAATACAGGATTCTCAACCAGGCAGGTTGAGGGGCTCCAGGGTATTTGCTTGTTTGGGAGGAAACTGGCTTTTCAGTTTCCTCATGATTTACTAAAATCCACTTTGGGACCCGGAGCTTGGGGATTTCTTAGAGATCCGGGTGGGATGAAATCCCCAGTCCTGGATCCGGGTTTTGAGACTCAACTGCACACTGATTGTTCAGGTGTGTGTGGGCCTGATAGTAGAGTCAGGACCAGCATTCTGGGCTCCACCCTCCCGACGAGTGCAGGTGTGCACTGGGGAAGCCATAGAGTGCAAGTGTGCACTGGAGAAGTCAGAGAGTGCTTGTGTGCACAGTGGAAGCCAGAGACCCAGGTCTGGGGGTCAGAGCAGCAAGGGGCTGCTATCCAAATGGATGGTGTTGCAGATGGAATAGTCTATAGGAGACAGACAAGAGCCTGAAGTGGAAGGCCTGAGCAGCACTGCTGTATGTATAAGCCAGGAGGCTGAATGTCATTTTGTTGTTGAAAAGGAGTACTGAAACCCCTGCGAGGGAAACCTTTCATTTTTTTTTGACTTCTTTTAATAAAAATGGGCAAACAAAGCCCTTAAAAAGAAGAACCAGCGAGTGGCGGTGTCCTTCAAGCTCTACATTTGATGCTAGTCCTTCACACCATATGCTCGGCTAGAAGAGTGTCGGAATTAGCCGCCATGTCCTGTAAAGAGCCATATCTGGTTATTCATGAGGACAGAGTAGTATTACGTCCTCACCCAGCCTTTCTTCCTAAGGTGGTATCGAGGTTTCACTTGAACCAGGATGTGGTTCTTCCTTCTTTTTCCCCAAACCGAGCTCGGTTGAGGAAAAGTTATTGCATTCTTTGAATGTAGTAAGAGCAGTTAAAGCTTATCTAAAAGCCACTGCTCAGATTCGTAGAATGGATTCTTTGTTTGTTCTGCCGGAAGGCCCCAGAAAGGGTCAGGCAGCATCAAAATCTACTTTAGCCAAGTGGATTCGACAGGTCATAATACAAGCCTATGGCTTGAGAAGGAGACCGCCTCCGTTCAAAGTTAGGGCGCACTCCACGAGAGCAGTTGGAACTTCATGGGCAGTGCATCACCAGGCCTCCCTGGCTCAAATTTGTAAGGCCGCAACATGGTCTTCAGTACACACGTTTACTAGGTTCTACCAGGTGGACGTTAGAAGTCAGGAGGATGTCGCCTTTGGGCGCAGTGTGTTGCAGGCCGCAAAAGATCCTCATGCCTGATGGCGCCCAGCTTATGTATGGTGTATCCCCCCCCTCATTTGGCATTGCTTTGGGACGTCCCACATAGTAATGACTATGCCGCTCTGTGTCCCGTTATGTATGAACAAGAAAGTAGGATTTTTAAAACAGCTTACCTGTAAAATCCTTTTCTTGGAGTACATCACGGGACACAGAGCTCCCACCCCTCTTTTGGGGACACGTATTGCTTTGCTACAAAACTGAGGTGCTCCCGGATGGGAGGGGCTTATATAGGGGAGGGTACTTCCTGTTTTGGAAGTTGCCAGTGCCAGCACCTGAAGGTAATTCTATATAACCCACATAGTAATGACTATGCCGCTCTGTGTCCCGTGATGTACTCCAAGAAAAGGATTTTACAGGTAAGCTGTTTTAAAAATCCTACTATTACCACATTGTTATTTAAAAAAAGCCAGTTTAAAGGAAACATAATATGATTTGCATTTCTATGTTGTAAAATGAATAAAGGTTACATAACTTCTGAAGCAAAGTCCAAGACTTGGTAAATACTCCAGAAGCCTGTGGCAAGTTCTATTTTGTTTTCTATAATTTAATGGAAAAGTAAAATGATTGGTTTAATTTTACTTTAGTGCCAGGTAGAATGCTACACTCTCGTGATGCTAATCCTTGCAGTTAATGCAGGGAATTACAGCCTACCCTTTTACAGTCACCTAAGTGTTATAACTAACTGTGATGCCATAACTGTTCAGCTCTCAGTGAAAGGCATTGTTTTATTTTAACTCAATATTAACTTCCTTTCATGGTATGTATGTCAAAATAGATGCTAAACATTGATTACATGGCTCAGGGCAGTTTGTGACTAGGAGGGGCATATTCACATCACTGGCACTGTCCTTAGTGAATTACAGAAAATCACAAAGTCAGTAAGACATAATGTAGATTCAGCTAAATTGCTGAATGTACAGCTTCTACTAGGCAAAGTGAAAGTCAATTGACCTTATTGCCTTTAAAGTGGAAGTCCAAATTCTAACTAACTAAGCTTAAATTGGCTCCCAACCCCTTTTCTAACCCCTATTCTAACTACTCTGTAGAGGGAAGATGCTTATACTTACCTATTCTCAGAGCGCTCTGGTCTGGTCGCTTAATTGGCTCCCAACGGGGCCTCAGGGGGATAGTAGGGACAGCCAACAACAGATGCCTCATGGTAAGCCTAAGGGTAACATCACCGCCCAGGCATTCCATTTGTTTTCAGTGCTCTCTCCTCTTCCTTGAAGCTAGCCATTGGGGAGATCACATGACTGAACCAGAATGCTTTTAGAATAGGTTCCTTCTACATGGTAGTTAGAATAGGAGTTAGAAGGGGGTGGGAGCCATTTTAGGCTTAGAGCCTGGAATTCCACTTTAAACAAGTACAACCAAAGCTCATTTTGTGGATCACAGGAGTGCCTCCCCTTTCTCCACTACTGTGACCCGTTTTCAGCAGACAGCGGGCTGAAGCCCACAGACGGCTGACATCACAGAGCTGTTCCAGGATGGGTAAAGATCGCGACTGTATGGTCAGGATCCACCCAGATTCCTGGACCAGCACCCGGCTCAGCCGCTCCCTCCACAGCCCAGCTCTCCAGTGAGCACTGGAGGGGTAGAGCTGAGAGCCGGTGTCTGATGGTCACCACCTCTCTACTCACGGAGCAATGAGAACAGAGTGGTCAGCGGTGTTTGATCGCTCAGTTCTCAGTCTTAGAGCCAGCGGAGGCATCCCAGTCTACCAAAAGTATTGGGACGCCTGCCTTTACACGCACATGAACTTTAATGGCATCCCAGTCTTAGTGCATAGGGTTCAATGTTGAGTTGGCCCACCCTTTGCAACTATAACAGCTTCAACTCTTCTGGGAAGGCTGTCCACAAGGTTTAGGAGTGTGTCTATGGAAATGTTTGACCATTCTTCCAGAAGTGCATTTGTGAGATCAGGCACTGATGTGGACGAGAAGACCTGGCTCTCAGTCTCCACTAAAATTCATCCCAAAGGTGTTCTATCAGGTTGAGGTTGAGTTTGGGGTTTGCCCCTTCCTGTTCCAACATGACTGCGCACCAATGCACAAACCAAGGTCGTTAAAGACATGGATGAGCGAGTTTGGGGTGGAGTAACTTGACTGGCCTGCACAGAGTCTTGACCTCAACCCAATAGAACACATTTGGGATGAATTAGAGCGGAGACTACAAGCCAGGCCTTCTTGTCCACATCTGTGTCTGACCTCAGAAATGCTCTTCTGAAAGAATGATCCAACATTCCCATAGACACACTCCTTGTGGACAGCCTTCCCAGAAGAGTTGAAGCCGTTATAGCTGCAAAGGGTGGATCAACTCAATATAGAACTGTATGGACTAAGACTGGGATGCCATTAAAGTACATGTGCGTGTAAAGGCAGGCGCCCCAATACTTTTGGTAATATAGTGTGTGTATATTGTGACAGCAGGAAGGTAAAGTCACCTGGTTGCATCCAGGGGGGTAGATATATTTCGCCCAGATTCAGGTTTTTACGCTGACTTATACAACTAGGTGGAGAGTTGTATAAGCCCAGCTGAGGATAGTGGGCTCATGGATGACTCATACCTCTAGGGAGAGTGTGGGGCGTCGTGCAGACAGGGAGTTGATGAGACCAGCTGAAGCTTGTCAGCTCATTTAGGCCTCTATAAGAACTCCCAGCTTCATTAGGGGTTAGCTCATGCCTGGAAGCAGACCTGTGTGGACTTCCTGGAGAGAGTGAACCCTTGTGCGGTGAGACAAAGCCTGTGTGGCTATTTGCTTGGACATTTAAAACCAGGGACTTAGGGACTAGGACAGCACTAGGCTGATCCCAGTTGTTAGTTAGGAAACCTGTATGTTTAGTCAGAGGTCAAATTGACCAGGATTTATTTTGTTTATGTTTCTTTTGCTTTGCTGTGTTTTTGTCACTGTAAATAGAAAATAAACCGCACCTTTTTGATTTTGAAAACCACAATCTCCGTCTGCTGGGCCTGTTTTTGTGTGGGGAGCCCATCCCGGGGGGGTCACACACACCCGCTGCCGAGCTAACCCCCTCACAGTTGGTGGAGAATGCGGGCAGTTTTTTTTAAGCCAGCATGGAGGAGATACTGAAACAGCTGGCTCTAGCAAATGCCAATCAACAGCAGACAAATGCAGGTTTGCAAAAGAGCCTTGCAGCTCATCAACAGAGCCTTGCAGCTCAACAACAGAACTTCGCAGCCCAGCAGCAAGCTCATCAACAGAGCCTTGCAGCCCAGCAGCAGACAAACGCAACTTTGCAACAGAGTCTGGAGGCTCAGCAACAAGCCCAGCAGCAATCTGAGGCCCGCTTCATAGACCTGTTGCAGAAGCAAGAGCAGAGACTACAACAACAGATGGAAGCAGTAATGCAGCAACGTCCGCAGACCAGTGAGGAAAGCCGTCCCACTAATACCGCGTCCTTTGGGGTGAGTCGTTTATTGACAAAAATGACTGGAGAGGATGATCCAGAGGTATTTTTGACCACATTTGAAAGGACCGCTGAAAGAGAAAAGTGGCCTGAGGAGCAGTGGGCTGGACTAGTGGCTCCTCTGTTAACTGGTGAATCGCAGAAAGCTTACTATGACCTAGAGCCTAACCAAGCAAAAGACTATGTGATGCTAAAAGCTGAAATATTGGCAAGGCTGGGTGTCGCCCTGGCTGTCCGGGCTCAGCGTGTGCATAACTGGACTTTCCAGCTTGGAAAACCCCCCAGGTCTCAAATGTATGATCTCATTCACCTGAGCAGAAAGTGGCTACAGCCAGAGACTTTGTCCGCACCAAAGATTGTGGAACGTGTTGTAATGGATCGGTTTTTGAGAGCTCTTCCTACTGCCATCCAAAAGTGGGTAAGCCATGGAGACCCAGAGACGGCCGATGGTCTTGTGGATCGTGTGGAGAAATACTTGGCTACAGAGAACCTGACGGTCTCTTCCAGAGACACTCGGACTTTCCACCCTAAGACCAGACCATCCCCAGGGGCGGATAAGATGATTCCAAGGGGTAAGGGTGGAGAGAGTGAGAGGGTGGGAGCTCTACCCCAAGTTTGGCGAGAACAGCCTGGGAAATCAGCGGCTCAAGAGGCGGCAAGAAGGATCGTTTGCTACCGCTGCCGGCAAGCGGGACATATTGCAGCAAATTGCCCGGTTGTGGAGGAACCCATGCAGTGTGACTTTCTGACGGGCAGACGTCAGTCGCTGTGTGCGACAGTCGCATGCACTGCCATTCGAGGAACGGAGAAACATTTATGCAAAATGTGTGTTAATGGTAGAAATGTTGTGGTATTGCTGGATTCAGGTAGCCTTGTGACCCTGATAAAGGCTGAGTTAGTTAAAACAGAGGTCTCTGGGAATAGCAAGGTAGCTGTTATTTGTGTGCATGGGGACACCCGAGAGTATCCAGTGACTACAGTGTGTTTCGAAACCCCCAAAGGTACCCTCTCTCATCCAGTGGGCTTAGTATCTCAGTTACCGCATGACGCCATTGTGGGAAGGGATTTTCCGAAGTTCTGGGAACTGTGGGATGATCCTGAGCCCCCCACTGGTGCCCCTATGTACCAGGAATGTGATAGCCAGAACTCCCCTGAGAGTGGTGAGGACTCTCCGGAATTTCCCTTGTCAGTATTGGCAGGGGAGACTCAAGAAACTGGAGAGGAGCCCACCTCCTCAGACGAAAACCTACCGTCTGTGGAGTTTTCTGATCTTGAGGTTCACAGGGAAAACTTTGCCACAGAACAGTTGAAAGACCCCGCCCTAATAAAGGCACGGGAAAACGTAGTGAAAATAGATGGCGAGTTAGTGAACCCAGATAATACCTGCACTTACCCATACTTCAGCGTAGAGAAGGACCTACTGTATCGGGTGGCAAAAAGGGCAGAAGAAACCGTTGAGCAGCTTGTGGTGCCCAAACCGTACAGGAAGTTGGTGTTGGAGTTGGCCCATGGGCACATTCTTGGAGGTCATCTGGGGACAGAGAAAACCCGAGAGAGGGTATTACAGAGATTCTATTGGCCGGGGGTGATGAAGGACATAGAAAATTATTGTTCCTCCTGCCCTGTGTGTCAGAGGTCGGCCCCGATGCCACATTTCCGTAGCCCGCTGGTCCCTCTACCCATCATTGAGGTCCCGTTTGAGAGGATCGCCATGGATTTGGTAGGTCCTATAATCAAGTCCGCTAGGGGGCACCAGTACATATTAGTTATAATGGACTATGCCACCCGTTATCCAGAAGCGATCCCTCTCCGAAATACCTCGGCCAAAACCATAGCCAAAGAGCTATCTCTTGTGTTTAGCCGGGTGGGTATTTGTAAAGAACTGCTTACGGACCAAGGTACACCCTTTATGTCCCGGGTTATGAAGGAGCTATGTAAATTGTTCAAAGTGACGCAATTACGTACATCTGTGTATCACCCCCAAACCGATGGGCTGGTTGAAAGATTCAACAAAACCCTAAAACAAATGTTAAAGAAAGTGGTGGATAGAGATGGAAAGGATTGGGACTGTCTACTTCCTTATCTGATGTTTGCTATTAGGGAGGTGCCCCAATCCTCTACGGGATTCTCCCCCTTTGAGTTACTGTATGGGAGACACCCAAGAGGGCTGTTGGATATTGCCAAGGAAACTTGGGAAAGTGAGAGTTCTCCCCACAGGAGTGTGATTGAGCATGTCGCCCTGATGCAAGACCGAATTGCACAGGTAATGCCCATCGTGAAGGAACATTTGGCCCAAGCGCAGTTAGCACAGCAGAGAGTGTACAACCGTGGAGCCAAGACCCGTACCTTTTCCCCGGGGGATAGGATACTGGTACTGGTCCCTACGGTTGAAAGTAAATTCCTTGCCAAATGGCAAGGCCCCTACGAGATAATGGAAAAAGTGAGCGAAGTGAATTACAAGGTCAGACAACCAGGAAGGCGAAAGCCCGAACAGATCTATCACGTTAATCTGTTGAAAGCCTGGAGGGATAGAGAGTCCCTAGTCGCAGACACTTGGTCACCAGCTCAAACTGGTTGCGTGATTCCTGAGGTTGGAATCGCAGCCACCTTGTCACAACCCCAACAACAGGAGGTTAAGGAGTTTGTGCTTCGCAACAAGGAGGTATTCTCTGAGCTGCCGGGACAAACATCTGGGGTAGAGCATGACATTATTACCCCGCCCGGTGAAAGGGTGAAGTTAAAACCCTATCGGATCCCAGAGGCCCGACGGGAGGCAATACGGGAGGAAGTACAGAAAATGCTGAACTTAGGGGTGATAGAGGAGTCCCAAAGTGATTGGTCTAGTCCCATTGTGTTGGTGCCTAAACCGGATGGGAGCTGGCGATTTTGTAACGATTTTCGTCAGTTGAACAAAGTTACAAAATTTGACACCTACCCCATGCCACGTATAGATGAGTTGATCGACCGGCTGGGAACAGCCCGATACATGACGACTCTTGACCTCACAAAAGGGTATTGGCAAATCCCCCTGGCCAAGTCGGCCAAAGAGAAAACCGCATTTGTAACCCCAGACGGGGCGTTCCAATATAAAAGAATGCCGTTCGGGTTACAGAATGCGCCGGCCACATTCCAGCGGAAAATGGACCAGATGCTGAGGCCCCATCGGAAGTATGCTGCGGCTTACCTGGATGACGTAATTGTCCATAGCACAGATTGGGCCTCACATCTGCCAAAAGTGCAAGCAGTCCTGGACTCTGTTCGGGAAGCGGGGTTTACGGCTAACCCCAAGAAGTGTACCATTGGGCAGGAGGAGGCCAAATATCTTGGGTACACCATTGGGAGGGGAGTAATAAAACCCCAACTCAACAAAGTCGAGGCCATCCAGAGTTGGCCACGTCCCAACAGCAAGAAGCAGGTACGAGCCTTTCTGGGAATCGCTGGGTATTATCGGCGATTCATTCCCCACTTTGCTTCTAAGGCTGTGCCCCTAACCAACCTGACGAAGGGGAAAGGGTCAGTCATGATTAAATGGACCCCCGAGGCTGAGGCAGCATTCCAATTCTTGAAACAAGCCTTATGTAGCCAGCCAGTGTTGTACTCACCCGACTTCTCTAAAGACTTTGTCGTACAAAGTGATGCGTCAGATGTGGGGTTAGGAGCAGTATTGTCCCAGGTCTGGAACGGGGAAGAGCACCCAGTCATTTACCTCAGCAGGAAGTTGAAGTCCCATGAGGTAAATTACGCCACCGTTGAAAAGGAGTGTTTAGCGGTGAAGTGGGCTCTAGATTCCCTTCGGTACTACCTGCTAGGTAGGCACTTTGACATGGTTACGGATCACGCTCCGTTAAAGTGGATGGCTCAAAACAAGGAAACAAATAGAAGAGTGAATAGGTGGTTCCTGGCCCTCCAGGAATTCAACTTCACAGTAAAGCATCGCCCTGGCGTTCAAATGGGGAATGTGGATGCTTTGTCTCGAGTACATGAATGCCTGATTGCTGGTGTTCCAACCCCGAGGTTAAAACAAGAGGGGGGGGTATGTGACAGCAGGAAGGTAAAGTCACCTGGTTGCATCCAGGGGGGTAGATATATTTCGCCCAGATTCAGGCTTTACGCCGACTTATACAACTAGGTGGAGAGTTGTATAAGCCCAGCTGAGGATAGTGGGCTCATGGATGACTCATACCTCTAGGGAGAGTGTGGGGCGTCGTGCAGACAGGGAGTTGATGAGACCAGTTGAAGCTTGTCAGCTCATTTAGGCCTCTATAAGAACTCCCAGCTTCATTAGGGGTTAGCTCATGCCTGGAAGCAGACCTGTGTGGACTTCCTGGAGAGAGTGAACCCTTGTGCGGTGAGACAAAGCCTGTGTGGCTATTTGCTTGGACATTTAAAACCAGGGACTTAGGGACTAGGACAGCACTAGGCTGATCCCAGTTGTTAGTTAGGAAACCTGTATGTTTAGTCAGAGGTCAAATTGACCAGGATTTATTTTGTTTATGTTTCTTTTGCTTTGCTGTGTTTTTGTCACTGTAAATAGAAAATAAACCGCACCTTTTTGATTTTGAAAACCACAACCTCCGTCTGCTGGGCCTGTTTTTGTGTGGGGAGCCCATCCCGGGGGGTCACACACACCCGCTGCCGAGCTAACCCCCTCACAATATATATATATATATATATATATATATATATATATATATTGTGACAGCAGGAAGGTAAAGTCACCTGGTTGCATCCAGGGGGGTAGATATATTTCGCCCAGATTCAGGCTTTACGCCGACTTATACAACTAGGTGGAGAGTTGTATAAGCCCAGCTGAGGCTAGTGGGCTCATGGATGACTCATACCTCTAGGGAGAGTGTGGGGCGTCGTGCAGACAGGGAGTTGATGAGACCAGCTGAAGCTTGTCAGCTCATTTAGGCCTCTATAAGAACTCCCAGCTTCATTAGATGTTAGCTCATGCCTGGACCCAGACCTGTGTGGACTGTCTAGGGAGAGTGAACCCCTGTGCGGTGAGACAAAGCCTGTGTGGCTATTTGCTTGGACATTTAAAACCAGGGACTTAGGGACTAGGACAGCACTAGGCTGATCCCAGTTGTTAGTTAGGAAACCTGTATGTTTAGTCAGAGGTCAAATTGACCAGGATTTATTTTGTTTATGTTTCTTTTGGCTTTGCTGTGTTTTGTCACTGTAAATAGAAAATAAACCGCACCTTTTTTTGATTTTGAAAACCACAACCTCCGTTTGCTGGGCCTGTTTTTGTGTGGGGAGCCCATCCCGGGGGTCACACACACCTGCTGCCGAGCTAACCCCCTCACAATATATATATATATATATATATATATATATATATATATATATATATACATACACACACAGTTGGGAGAACAAGTATTTGATGCACTGCTGATTTTGCACATTTTCCTACTTGCAAAGCATGTAGAGGTCTGTTATCATAGGTACTCTTCAACTCTGAGAGACTGAATCTAAAACAAAAATCCAGAAAATCACATTGTATGATTTTTAATTAATTAATTTGCATTTTATTGCATGACATAAGTATTTGATACATGAGAAAAGCAGAACTTAATATTTGGTACAGAAACCTTTGTTTGCAATTACAGAGATCCTACGTTTCCTGTAGTTTTTGACCAGGTTTTCACACACTATAGCAGGGATTTTGGCCCACTCCTCCATACAGAGCTTCTCCAGATCCTTCAGGTTTCTGGGCTGTCGCTGGGCAATATGGACTTTCAGCTCCCTCCAAAGATTTTCTATTGGGTTCAGGTCTGGAGACTGGCTAGGCCACTCCAGGACCTTGAGATGCTTCTTACGGAGCCACTCCTTAGTTGCCCTGGCTGTGTGTTTCGGGTCGTTGCCATGCTGGAAGACCCAGCCACAACCCATCTTCAATGCTCTTACTGAGGGAAGGAGGTATTTGGCCAAGATCTCGCGTTACATGGCCCCATCCATCCTCCCCTCAATATGGTGCAATCGTCTTGTCCCCTTTGCAGAAAAGCATCCCCAAAGAATAATGTTTCCACCTCCATGCTTCACGGTTGGGATGGTGTTCTTGGGGTTGTACTCACCCTTCTTCTTCCTCCAAACACGGTGAGTGGAGTTTAGACCAAAAAGCTCTATTTTTGTCTCATCAGACCACATGACCTTCTCCCATTCCTCCTCTGGATCATTCAGATGGTCATTGGCAAACTTCAGACGGGCCTAGACATGTGCTGGCTTGAGCAGGGGGACCTTGCGTGTGCTGCATAATTTTAATCCATGAAGGCGTAGTGCGTTATTAATGGTTTTCTTTGAGACTGTGGTCCCAGCTCTCTTCAGGTCATTGACCAGGTCCTGCCGTGTAGTTCTGGGCTGATCCCTCACCTTCCTCATGATCATTGATGCCCCACGAGGTGAGATCTTGCATGGAGCCCCAGACCGAGGGAGATTGACCGTCATCTTAAACTTCTTCCATTTTCTAATAATTGCGCCAACAGTTGTTGCCTTCTCACCAAGCTGCTTGCCTATTGTCCTGTAGCCCATCCCAGCCTTGTGCAGGTCTACAATTTTTTCCCTGATGTCCTTACACAGCTCTCTGGTCGTGGCCAGTGTGGAGAGGTCGGAGTCTGATTAAGTGTGTGGACAGGTGTCTTTTATACAGGTAACGAGTTCAAACAGGTGCAGCTAATACAGGTAATGAGTGGAGAAAAGGAGGGCTTCTTAACCACTGAAGCCCCGGACCATTATGCAGCTTAAAGACCAGAGGTGTTTTCAGAATTTGGCACTGCGCTGCTTTAACTGGAAATTGTGCGGACATGCAATGTTGTACCCAAACGAAATTTGTGTCCTTTTATTCCCACAAATAGAGCTTTCTTTTAATGGTATTTGATTGCCTCTGCGATTTTTTTTTTTGGCGATATAAACGGAAAAAGACAGAAAATTTTGAAAAAAAATTATATTTTCTACTTTTTGTTATAAGAAAAATCGGATAAACTCAATTTTAGTCATACATTTAGGCCAAAATGTATTCAACCACATGTCTTTAGTAAAAAAAATGTCAATAAGCGTATATTTATTGGTTTGCGCAAAAGTTATAGCGTCTACAAACTAGGGTACATTTTCTGGAATTTACACAGCTTTTAATTTATGACTGCCTATCTCATTTCTTGAGGTGCTAAAATGGCAGGGCAGTACAAAAACCCCCCAAATGACCCCATTTTGGAAAGTAGACACCCCAAGGAAATTGCTGAGAGGCATGTTGAGCCCATTGAATATTTTTTATTTTTTTGTCCCAAGTGATTGATTAATGACTAAAAAAAAACAAAAACAAAAAAAAAGTTGTCACTAAATGATATATTGCTCACACATGCCATGGTTATATGTGGAATTGCACCCCAAAATACATTTTGCTGCTTCTCCTGAGTACGGGGATACCACATGTGTGGGACTTTTTAGGAGCCTATCCGTGTACGGGCCCCCGAAAACCAAGCACCGCCTTCAGGATTTCCAAGGGCGCAAATTTTTGATTTCACTCCTCACTACCTATCACAGTTTCGAAGGCCATAAAATGCCAAAATGGCACAAACCCCCCCCCCAAATGACCCAATTTTGGAAAGTAGACACCCCAAGCTATTTGCTGAGAGGCATGTTGAGTCCATGGAATATTTTATATTTTGCCACAAGTTGCGGGAATATGACAAACTTTTTTTTTTTTGCACAAAGTTGTCACTAAATGATATATTGCTCACACATGCCATGGGCATATGTGAAATTACACCCCAAAATACATTCTGCTGCTTCTCCTGAGTACGGGGATACCACATGTGTGGGACTTTTTGGGAGCCTAGCCGCGTACGGGCCCCCGAAAACCAAGCACCGCCTTCAGGATTTCTAAGGGCGCAAATTTTTGATTTCACTCCTCACTACCTATCACAGTTTCGAAGGCCATAAAATGCCAAAATGGCACAAACCCCCCCCCCCCCCCCAAATGACCCCATTTTGGAAAGTAGACACCCCAAGCTGGATTGCTGAGAGGCATGTTGAGTCCATGAAATATTTTTTATTTTGCCACAAGTTGCGGGAATATGACAAACTTTTTTTTTTTTGCACAAAGTTGTCACTAAATGATATATTGCTCACACATGCCATGGGCATATGTGAAATTACACCCCAAAATACATTCTGCTGCTTCTCCTGAGTACAGGATACCACATGTGTGGGACTTTTTGGGAGCCTAGCCGCGTATGGGACCCCAAAAACCAAGCACCGCCTTCAAGATTTCTAAGGGCATAAATTTTTGATTTCACTCCTCACTACCTATCACTACCTATGACAGTTTTGAAGGCCATAAAATGCCAAGATAGCACAAAACCCCCCCAAATGACCCCATTTTGGAAAGTAGACACCCAAGCTATTTGCTGAGAGGCATGTTGAGCCCATTGAATATTTTTTTTTTGTCCCAAGTGATTGAATAATGACAAAAAAAAAAAATGTACAAAAAGTTGTCACTAAATGATATATTGCTTAAACATGCCATGGTTATATGTGGAATTGCACCCCACAATACATTTTGCTGCTTCTCCTGAGTACGGGGATACCACATGTGTGGGACTTTTTGAGAGCCTAGCCACGTACGGAGCCCCGAAAACCAAGCACCGCCTTCAGGATTTCTAAGGGCGTAAATTT
Organism: Rana muscosa; assembly: GCA_029206835.1. Lineage (NCBI taxonomy): Eukaryota > Metazoa > Chordata > Amphibia > Anura > Ranidae > Rana > Rana muscosa. The sequence goes on along the minus strand of CM055122.1, from coordinate 1,112,995,293 downwards.
TTGATTTCACTCCTCACTACCTATCACAGTTTTGAAGGCCATAAAATGCCAAGATAGCACAAAACCCCCACAAATGACCCCATTTTGGAAAGTAGACATCCCAAGCTATTTGCTGAGAGGCATGGTGAGTATTTTACAGCTCTCATTTGTTTTTGAAAATGAAGAAAGACATTTTTTTTTTTTTTTCAATTTTCAAAACTTTGTGACAAAAAGCGAGATCTGCAAAATACTCAACATACCTCTTAGCAAATAGCTTGGGGTGTCTACTTTCCAAAATAGGGTCATTTGGGGGGGGGGTTTGTGCCATCTGGGCATTCCATGGCCTCCGAAACTGTGATAGGCAGTGAGGAGTGAAATCAAAAATTTACACCCTTAGAAATCCTGAAGGCGGTGCTTGGTTTTCGGGGTCCTGTACGCGGCTAGGCTCCCAAAATGTCTCACACATGTGGTATCCCTGTACTCAGGAGAAGTAACAGAATGTATTTTGGGGTGTAATTCCACATATAACCATGGCATGTTTGAGCAATATATCATTTAGTGACAACTTTTTGTAAAAATTTTTTTTTTCGTTTTGTCATTATTCAATCACTTGGGACAAAAAATATATATATATATTCAATGGGCTCAACATGCCTCTCAGCACATAGCTTGGGGTGTCTACTTTCCAAAATGGGGTCATTTGGGGGGGGGTTGAACTGTCCTGGCATTTTATGCACAACATTAGGAAGCTTATGTCACACATCATCCACTCTTCTAACCACTTGAAGACGAAGCCCTTTCTGACACTTTTTGTTTATATGAAAACATTTTTTTTGCAAGAAAATTACGTTGAACCCCCAAACATTATACATTTTTTTTAAAAGCAAAGGCCCTACAGATTAAAATAGTGGGTGTTGCATTTTTTTTTCCACACAGTATTTGCGCAGCGATTTTTCAAACACATTTTTGGGGGAAAAAACACACTTTTTTTATTTTTAATGCACTAAAACACACTATATTGCCCAAATGTTTGATGAAATAAAAAAGATAATCTTAGGCCGAGTACATGGATACCAAACACGACATGCTTTAAAATTGCGCACAAACGCGCAGCAGCGACAAACTACATACATTTTTAAAAGCCTTTAAAAGCTACCACATTAGATTTACAGAGGAGGTCTACTGCTAAAATGACTGCCCTCGATCTGACCTTCGCGGTGATACCTCACATGCATGGTGCAATTGCTGTTTACATATGACGCTAGACCGACGCTTTTATTTTGCTTTTTACCTGTAATTTAATTTTTAAACTGTTCCTTCCATATTTTTTTTTTTACCATTTTTATTGTTATCTCAGGGAATGTAAATATCCCCTATAATAGCAATAGGTAGTGACAGGTACTCTTTTTTTGAAAAAAAAATTGGGGGGGTTAGACCCTAGATCTTTCCTCTGCCCTCAAAGCATCTGACCACACCAAGATCGGTGTGATAAAATGCTTTCCCAATTTCCCAATGGCACTGCTTATATCCGGGGGGGGGACATTCCCTCCCACTGCTTGTAAAAGCAGTCTAGAGGCTAACTATCTGCTAGGATTGCTTTTACACAAAGAATGATACCAAGATGATACCTAAACCTGCAGGCATCATTCTGGTATAAACATTCAAAGTCCAGCAACATACCAGTACATTGCTGGTCCTTGTTGGACGTGTATTGTAATTTTTTTTTTTTCATGCAGCCTGTTGGCTGAACGAAAAAAAGAGATTGATCGGTGGGTATGCCCGCCATTAGAATACCTCCCTTCATCCACCCACTTCTAATGATGGGCATACATGCACCATTTATATATGCCGAAGCATGGGGGCATCCTCCCGCAAAAAAAAGTTATGCCACGTACACACGGTCGGACATTTCCACGGGCAAGCCTCTGTCGTAATTTCGACCATATGTACGCGGCATAAAAGGTTATGCTGCGTACACACGGTCAGACTTTTCCACGGGCAAGCCTCCGTCGGAATTTCGACCGTTCGTACGCGGCATTAGGAGCAAAATCGCTCCTCCACCCCTGCTGCCCCCATGCTTCGGCATATATGCTCTTTTTTTTAACTGTGGTGGTGAAATCACCTCCTACAGCGTTGGAGTCACGGCTTTATGTATCGTGGGAGCAAACGCTGTTGCTGTCAAGATAAATAGATCCGCGCTGCAACTGAATGGCGTACCTGATAAGCAAATGATGGTTAACATTAAAACAAAGTAACATTACAGTATAACAGTAAGACCTTACCATACCATACTAGCAAAGCAAATGCCAAAAAAAAAAATAGTAAAAAATAAAACATTTTTTTAACGCAACCTGTGCCTAAAATATATATATATATATATATATGCCTATGCATGGGGGCATCCTCCCGCAAAAAAGTTATGCCGCGTACACACGGTCGGACTTTTCCGCGGGCAAGCCTTCGTCGGAATTTCGACCGTATGTACGTGGCATAAAAGGTTATGCTGCGTACACACGGTCAGACTTTTCCACGGGCAAGCCTCCGTCGGAATTTCGACCGTATATACGCGGCATTAGGAGCAAAATCTCTCCTCCGCCCTTGCTGCCCCCATGCTTTGGCATATATGCTCTTTTTTTTTAAACTGTGGTGGTGAAATCACCTCCTACAGCGTTGGAGTCACAGCTTTATGTATCGTGGGAGCAAACGCTGTTGCTGTCAAGATAAATAGATCCGCGCTGCAACTGAATGGCGTACCTGCTAAGCAAATGATGGTTAACATTAAAACAAACTAACATTACAATATAACAGTAAGACCTTACCATACCATACCTGCAAAGCAAATAACAAAAAAAAAACTAGTAAAAAATAAAACATTTTTTTTTACGCAACCTGTGTCTAAAATATATATATGCCGAAGCATGGGGGCATCCTCCTGCAAAAAAGTAATGCCGCGTACACACGGTCTGACTTTTCCACGGGCAAGCCTCCGTCGGAATTTTGACCGTATGTACGCGGCATTAGGAGCAAAATCGCTCCTCCGCACCTATGCTTCGGCATATATGCTCTTTTTTTTAACTGTGGTGGTGAAATCACCTCCTACAGCACTGGATTCACGGCTTTATGTATCGTGGGAGCAAACGCTGTTGCTGTCAAGATAAATAATTTTGCGCTGCAACTGAATGACGCACCTGAAAACAAAAAATTACATACCTGAAAAGCAAGCATGATAAAACATTGCAGAATAGAATACAGTAAAAAAAGAGCAGAACAATAGAGAGAGAGAGAGAACAATAAAACGACAACTATTTTTTTTTTTTCTTTTATATTTTTTTTGTGTTTTTTTTTTTTACGTTTTTTTTTTTCTTTTTTACACTTTTTTTTGTAACTTTAACAACTGTAATGGTTCGGGTCTCTCAAAATGCAATGGCATCTTGGGAGACCCTGTGTAAGTGTGTCCTGTTCTGTGCAATGCTGTACCCTACGCTAAAACTTCACTTTTGAGTGGAAGCGTTCAAAACATTTACCAATGCAAAGACCAGGATTGTCAGGACAGCGTGGACAAAAATAACGGGTGTCACGCCTAAATCCGCGCTTGCTACAGACACGACATCTTTTTTGGGGGCTCGTTGGGTAGGGGTACTCTTGAGGACATACGGATAATGCCTCTCATGCAGCCGGCTTACTGCATTTGGTTGGGGATGGTGAGGCGCAGAACCGCCTGGATACAGGAGTTCTTTAACTATCTCATCCTGGAATTTTAGGAGCGATAACCTCCCGCCTGAAGCTCTGTATAGCACATGAGCGTTCAGCAAAGCCAATTGGAATAAGGATAGAGACACTTTTTTGTACCAGCGTCTCGCCTTACGGTCAATTAGATACGGTGCCAACAACTGGTCGTTGAGGTCCACCCCTCCCATATTTTGGTTATATTCGTGGACACAGAGGGGTTTCTCCACAACATCAGTCGCCGTACGAATTTGGACTGTCGTGTCTGCATGAAGGGAGGTAAGAAGGAAAACATTCTTATTATCCCTCCACTTCAGAGCGAGCAAGTTATTACACTTCAAGCAGGCTCTCTCCCCCAGCCTAAGACGGGAATCTACAAGCCTCTGGGGAAAGCCCCGGCGATTAGGTCGCACGGTGCCACATGCTCCAATCTGATGATCAAACAAGTGACTAAACAGTGGCACGCTCGTGTAATAATTGTCCACATACAAGTGGTACCCCTTTCCGAATAAGGGTGACACCAAGTTCCACACTATCTTGCCAGCGCTCCCTATGTAATCTGGGCAGTTGACCGTCTCAACCTGACTATCTTTTCCCTCATAAACCGTAAAGCTCCATACATAGCCTGTTGCCCTGTCACAGAACTTATAGAGCTTGACCCCGTATCTGGCACGCTTGCTGGGAAGGTACTGCTTGAAAAACAAGCGGCCAGAAAATGTTATCAGGGACTCATCAACGCAGACAACTTGATCGGGAATAAACAAGGCTGCAAAACGTTCGTTGAAGTGGTTTATGAGGGGCTGAATTTTGTAGAGCCGGTCGTATTCAGGGTCTCCACGTGGACGACAAAGTTCATTGTCGTTGAAATGCATGAACCACAAGATCTGCTCGTATCGTTTCCTGGGCATGGAGGCAGAGAACACGGGCATGTGGTCAATTGGGTGCGTGGACCAATAAGCATGCAATGGCGGGAATTTATGTGTGCCCATGTTGAGGGAAAGGCCCAGAAAGGTCTTAAATTCGGAAACCGTAATTGGTTTCCAATCTTTGGCAATGGAAGGCAACTGGGGATTAGCGGCGATGAATTGACCAGTATATAAATTACTCTGGTCCACAATAGATCTATAGAGATCTTCCGTGAAAAACAGCGAATAAAAATCAATTGGCATAAAATCAGCTGTTTCCACCTGAATACCGGGTTGGGCAGTGAATGGGGGAAGTACGGGTTCTGCAGAAGTGGTGGGGACCCAATCAGGATAGGCAAATTCTGCAGGAAGGGCACTATGGACACGACGGGCCTGCATTTGTCTTCTTCTTGGTGGCAGCGGGACACTACTTGTGCTTGCCACCTCGCCAGCTTGAACTGCACTTATGGGACTCGCCACGTCACCACGTGATACTGCAGTGCTGGATGTACGCCCAGGCTGTACTAGGCCGCTGGTGCTTGCCAATTCACCAGAAGGAATAGCGGCGCTAGTACTACTCTGCTCCATGATACGAGAGCCCTGCGGTTCTTGCTCCTCAACAACCTCAGAAGATCGGGATCGGGTACGCCTGACCTTAGCAGGGACCTCATCTTCGTCGTCAGAGCTATCTGACATGGAGCCGCTGACTTCACTGTCTTCTACGGGAAGATATTCTGAGCCAGAATCTGACAGATGCGTGACCTCCTCATCACTATCTGTCATGCTCAGAATCTCGTAGGCCTCTTTACTAGAGTACCTTCGATTTGCCAGTTTGGGCTCTAAATTTAGGGGTACACTAGTAAGATTCACAGGTAAAAAAGCACCTGACTGTCAGCAAATGTATCAAACACTTAAAAAAAAAAATGTTAGCGATCGCAGGGATCAGGACTGTCTCTGCGTACGCTGCAGTTATGTGTGTTGTGTTTGGTAAGTTACAGTGCACTTGGGTGGGCTGGGCTGGGCGGAGGGGCAAAACGCAGGTGCTAGCAGGTATCTGGGCTGATCCCGCTAACACTGCGTTTTTGGGAACCCTAAACCGCTGGGGACGCTAGTATAGATCTGATCAGATCAGATATTGATCTGTTCAGATACTATACCACTAAGGGAGGTGTATGCTTTGCGCGTAGGTTTTAGCGTTACTGGCACTAACCTAACGCTGCCTGGGGCGACGCAGACCCTCTCTGGCGCTAAAACCTAATTGATATCAGCCGCCGGGCGATCAGGGGGTTAAACCTTTATTGGGTTATATACGGCGGGTGCCCTGATGCTATAAAAAGCAAACTAACCAACCAGCGTCACCCGTAAAACTTATATGGTGATCACTGGTGAAAGGGTTAACTAGGGGCAATCAGGGGGTTAAAACCTTTATTAGGTTATATATGGGGGTACCTGACGCTATATAAAAACCTGACGGGTAACCTAAATAACTAACTGGCTAACCAGTGTCACCAGTGACACTTATACGATGATCACTGGTGAAAGGGTTAACTCTAGGGGCAATCGGGGTTAAAATAATATATGGGGGTACCTGACGCTATAAAAACCCGCGGCGAACCTAAAAAAAAATAACTGGCTATCTAGGGCACCACCGACACTAAATACAGCGATCGGAAATACGATTGCTTAGTGACGCTGGCGTTAGGGGGTGAAAGGGTTACCTGGGGGGCGATCAAGGGGTTAAACCTTTATTAGGGGGGGTCAGGGGGCTATCCTGGACCTAAAGGGGCCTAAACCTAACTGCCCTGCAAGTTTTTACTGTCACAAATGACACTGATTGCAGTGATCAGTAAAAAAATGACCACTGCAAACAGTGCACTGTGACTGGGGGTACTGGGGGTGATCTGGGGGTGACTTGGGGGTGTAAGTGTGCCTAGGTGTACTGGTGTCAGTGTAGTGTTGGTGCACTTACTGTGAGATGTCTTCTCTCCTCGCGCCGGATCAAAAAGACCGCCGCATGGAGAGATGACATCACTTCCTCTGCCTGTGTTTACATTACACAGGCAGAGGAAGATTCTCATTCGCCGGGAGCGATCGCGAGGGGGTGGCCAGAAACGAATGGCCGTCCCCTCATCACGGATCGCTCCCGGAACAATAACCACCGCTCACTGTATAAAAGGGGGGTCCGATGGGACCCCCAACTATACGAAGGCAGTCACGTACAGGTACGTGATTGTGCCTGTCCGTGCCATTCTGCCGACGTATATATACAGTGAGCGGTCGTTAAGTGGTTAAAGAAAAAATAACAGGTCTGTGAGAGCCGGAATTCCTACTGGTTGGTAGGCGATCAAATACTTATGTCATGCAATAAAATGCAAATTAATTACTTAAAAATCATACAATGTGGTTTTCTAGATTTTTGTTTTAGATTCCGCCTCTCACAGTTGAAGAGTACCGATGATAAAAATTACAGACCTCTACATGCTTTGTAAGTAGGAAAACCTGCAAAATCGGCAGCGTATCAAATACTTGTTCTCCCCACTGTATATAAATAAATAAAATGTTTGGGGGTTGTAACAAATTTTCTAGAAAAAAAATACAGATTTTTACTTTACAGAAAGGCCTGGTCTTTAAGTGGTGAAAGCATGGACTAAATGTGCAGCACATTTAGAATGAGAGCTCTGTTTTTTAGTGTTGGATACAGTGGAGAAGGGTTAGAACATTTATTTTTTATTGCTGTCTGTGTCCCTGCTGGGGAGATTCACCTGAGAGGGGATTTTACTCACTTTGGAGAGATTTCTTCTCACTTCCAGTTGTGTCTTTAGGGCTGGAAGTTAAGATAAATCTTACAAAAATAATACTTTTCCAAGGTTTTATATATTTGGGTTTAACATTTTTGTGATTTTGGCCACTTCATAGAACTTAAAGTGGTTGTCAACCCACTTATGCAACTTGCACCTACAGGTAAACCTAGATTGAGGCTTACCTGTAGGTGCAAGAAATATCTCCTAAACCTACATGGTTTAGGAGATATTTTACAAAAAAGAAAGCACCGCTGTGCGCCGTAGACAACGGCGCATTCATAGGGTTAATCCCATTCACAAATCCGGCTTAGCCGGATTTGACGGCTCCTGCGCACATGCGCGGAGTCATATCTTCGCCGCTACGGCCAATCACAGCGCCGGAGCGGCGCTGTGATTGGCTGGAGCGGCGATTTCTCGAGAGTAACATTCCGGCTATCGCCGCATCGATGGCTGCGGCTGGAGAGGGAGACGAGGACGGCTTCGGGGGCCCCGAACTAAGGTAAGTGATGCATAATGAGCTAGTATGCTAGTCATACTAGCTCATTATGCCTTTGTCTTGCAGGTGAGATAAAAAATAAATAAATCTTTACAAGGGTTTACAACCACTTTAAAGCAGAGCTAAACTTACCTTTCCTTCATCTTCTGGGTGCTGGTCTTTGGCTATCTTCATTGGCTGGCGTGGGATGATGTCACTACCGTACATGCGCAGGAGGCTGCCAACCCAGCACACAGGGACCGTGTCAGTGATGTATGCTGAAATGTGAATGCGCAACTCCATTTACATTTTATTGCAGAATAGACATTGCATCTCTTTTGCAAAAGAAAACCCTGCCTGCTGGCTGTTTGTGGAACTTTAGTTCACTTTAATTGTACTACTACCACTCATTGATTCTGACTCTCAACACTACATGCATACTGCAATTGTGTTTCTGATGGAGGTGGTAAGAAGTTAATGAGGATACATAAAAGGAGGTCCACATTGTAAACAAGGTGAATGAATAAATTAAAGCTGTCAAAGTTATGTGAATATTTATTTGAGAATTTTTCTTCTCATGCATAACAGCTAACGGCAATACATAATTAATAGTCTTTGATGTGATGTCTCATTTTTTATGAACTCTTCAGACACAATTAGGTTATGAGAAGACATGTTTATATAAGACAGCATTGCAGTAAACTCTACTTAAAGAATTTCACACAATAATTTAAATGGTAAACAGATTTTTTTTATCACAAGACAATAATCTACAACATTGCGTTTTTTGTTTTTTTTTTGCGCTGTGCATTTTGTTTGTAGTAGTTTACCTTCAATAATTACATTATTAACTGTGATTCATCTGACAACAGATTTTTTTTCAAATGAAAGCATATCTGAATAAAATTATTGGCTAAGCCCACAAGTGCTTTTTTATCACTATGTTACCATTATACTAACTTTTTAAAATAATAACGTGCTAATAAAAAAGGTTTGTGTGAAAAAGTTTAGTGTAGCGTGACACTTTTGGTAATTAAAGTGTAAAGCTACATTCACACCGGTGCTTTTGGCGGTGTGAATTGTATCGGCAAGAATGTGCTGATTCCTGCTGCGTCTCTGAGCAGCTAGGTGCGGCCGCTGGACTTATTCAATATAATGGCAGCTGCAGGTATTCGTGGCTGTTCTCACGAATACCTTACAGCTATGTGCTGGACGTACATAGAGTGCATCCAGCAGCAATCACCGCAGGTAATCGCTGGATGTGCAGAGAGCCAGGAATAGCTTTCAGTGTAAATGTGAAAAGGTTCTTGCTTTTTCAATCTGACTATTTAGACTGCTGCAGGATTTGTCACATATCTGTTATCTGTTACTTACACACTATGGCTTAGGGAATGAACAGATAGACATACTAGTAGCTGGTTAGCCAAGTGCCTGCACAAGAGCAGCCACTCTTTAGCCTTAGATAAATGTAAGTGATGGTAGGACAACCCAATACCACATAAAATAAATGGGACTAACAGTTTCCATGTTAAAAAAGCCCATAAAAACACAATGAGGTCAATATATTGGTCTACGCGTTTCACGGGATTCCCTGCTTCATCGGGACCCTTAAAACCTTGAAATCTGTTCATATTGCTTTGTGAAGATGTGCATTGGACTTTAAGAAGACAGAAAAATTAACATATAAGTCATATTGATAAATAACATACTCATTACATACATGGTGTAACACGACAGTATAAAAAAATAATAATAATGTGTACCGTATATACTCGAGTATAAGCCAACCCGAATATAAGCTGAGGCACCTAACTTTACCTAAAAAAACTGGGAAAACTTATTGACTCGAGTATAAGCCTAGGGTGCCCATCTGCATGCCTCCCTGTGTCCATGTGCATGCCTCACTGTGTCCATGACTAGACTGATGTTTAACATGGGAGTCTATGGAAGGGGTGCCTGGCTTTGAAAAATCGGTGCTCCCCGGCCGTAGGTTCCCCAGACAAAAAAACTTTGCACACTTATAGAGGATAAATGAGGCTACCTGTGTGCCATGTTTGGGGTCCAGGGGACCTATGGCCGGTCAGTACCCGGTCTCCAAAGTCCGGAGATCAGGCGCAAAAAGGTGACTCGAGTATAAGCCGAGGGGGGCATTTTCAGCACAAAAAAATGTGCTGAAAAACTCGGCTTATACTCGAGTATATATGGTATGTTAATTACCTCCCTTTAGTTCACCCAGCGACATGCACACATTCCAATGCTTGGGGTTAAATATGACCCATTGAACGAACCCTCAGACACATCACATATAAACTAAAAAGAGGAAAAAAGGAACAAAGAGGGCAAGGGAGTGGGAAAAAGAGTCAGAAATCAAGAAGAGGGGAAGGCATGATAAGGATGCTAAATTAATATACCATTGAACTCCCCAGAATAAAAATTCCTCCCCTTCTCCCACCCAGCACCCCTAAACTTAGCAAAAAAAAGACCATATATGTATCTACCTTGTTCTCCTGATTAAACCGCAACATAACGATGATAAAACTGTATTTCAATGACCCAAAGTATAAGAACTCTAGAAATAATAGAAAGAATATAAGATTGAGGGTAAACAACAGTTTTTTCCAGAGAAAGAGCAAGTGAAGAAGATCCCAAGCACTGCAATGTCAGCACCTGTTGAGTTACTGTGGTCCAGTGGCTTAGACCACTGTGAGTACAAGTTCCTGCCATTGTGTTGTCAACAACTTTGATACAATGATGAGAAGCTAGAGAATTCAGAGGTGGACCCTCGGCAAATGAAATGGACCCTTTCAGAGCTGCAAGGCAATAAAATGTATGTTTCCAAAGCTGTGTACTGTCGACTGGACACCTTTTGATGGACTTCATATTAAGACAGACCTGTTAGAGAGTGTAGGAATCTGAACCTGAAGTTCCTGAAGAGGCGCGGTGAAAGGCGTAGAACGCAGGTTCTGTTAATGTAACATCTGACCCATAGATCGCATGCCGCGGCAGCATTTCCGGGTCTAGACTCTGATACTGATTTGGTTCATTAGACAACAAGTGAGTGCAATTTTAATGACTTGTTTTTTTAATAAACCGTACACTATATTGGGATTCCCTTGCTCTATCCTTAATGTATATTGAACAAGCAAGTCCTTGATGGTGGTATGGTTGATTGAAGGTGGAAGCCAAGTACATGGAATTAGAACCACAGGAGAGTTCCAGGATGACCCATGATGAAGCGTAGCACACAAAAGCTGTTGGGACTCTTGAAGCTGTATAGCTATACAAGTCAGAACCCTCTGGTGATTGGGGAGGCACTTCAGGGGGGCACAATTCTCCAGTGTAAAAATGTATGAAGAGAAAGCAGTGGATCCGTAGAAGCCACAGTTTTATAAAAAGTAAATACATAAAGTATAGCCAGCAGGGATTTATGATTGACAGATGTTGTAAATTCTATGCATATGCAATTGTGAAGGAACCGTCCCACACTCCGCTTGAGTGCTTCCGTCAGTATACTGCTTCCTCCAGTCTGAACATAGATATCAAATATTATAGCTGCATATTGCAACCAGGAACTAGATGGGACTAGCTCAGCTGCAAAACTGGAACTGTTTATTGAACAAGAATACTGGCTTTTTATACACTTGAAAAGTAGGTTAGTCACC